>CM035129.1:137233346-138701679 GCA_020205605.1 Panax ginseng | reverse complement strand
TGGAAGGAAGTATATTAAAAGCTTAGATGACTTATTAAAATACCAAAACTATCATTATAATAGTTCTTCTCATAAGGTAAAACAATAATAGACTATATTAAGTTAAAATTTCCTTCCAAAACTCACAAACACAAGGAAAGAAATGTAAAAAAAAATTCTCACACTCTCTTTACTCTCATAAATTTTAAATTCTTTTCTTTCTCTCTTCAAACTCACAAATACAGTGTAAAGGATATTGAAGATCTAATTCAAACAAACGCTCTGTTTCTGAGTTTTAAAATGGACAGAAAAGAAAATAAAGAGAAAAATTTAAGTTTTCTTTCTAATTCTTATGTTTCTAAGTTTCTTAATAAACGGAAAAGAAAAGAAATGGATAAAAAACTTGGCCACTTTTCCTGCCAAAGTTTTCCGTCCAAAATTGGCCTGATTTGGACGGAAAAGAAATTGGAATAAGTAATATTTTTATAATTCTCATATTATCCTCAACTTTTAATATAATAAATTTTAAATTACAACTCATGTCCTCAATTTGTTTTTATCTACTAAATCTAATAAACCTAATCTGATAAACAGAAAAGTATAGGCGCGACTAACTTGCCGTGAACAAGTTCTCTTCTTTGATTCAAGCCCAAACTCCCTGCAACAGTGTAACTGAACAAACTCATACCTAAATATAGTTCCCAATTTGCTCTTAGTAATCTCTCTTCAACTCACACATATATTTATCTATATATGTATATTGTGTTATCTGATTGAATAAATATCTAACAATTTTATGGGTTATTCATATTTTCAAGAGCCTCTAGTTGCGCAGTAATTGGGTTACCATTAGAGTGGAGATTGAATTTTTTGAAGAATTTGATGAATAATCTCCGTTAATATTAATAATATAGATTATGTTCGATGACTTTTGGGTATGGTATGACAATGACTTTGTAGAAGTAATTTTTGTTTAACATTTATTTGGATATTTGTATTTGATTATGGAATTTTTTTCTTTGATTAAATTTATCTTGCATATTTTTATTCACGATTCAATGATTATAATTAATATAATGGTAAATTTGTAAAAGTGATATTTTTCTTTTCTTTTCATTAGAACTCAAAAACACAAGAAAATAAAAATTTTAAATTTTCTATTCTTTTCCATTAAAAACTCAGAAACAACACAAAGAAAAACTTTAAGTTTTCTGTTCTAATTTAAGTTTTCTATTCTTTTCTTTTCTGTTCAAAACTCAGAAACAGAGTGCAAGTTCTATGTCCTGGACAGGATAGCTAGGAAATCTTTGCAACAGATAATTACAGTATATTTGCTCTTGTAGAGAGAGTATTAATTTGTTTTGTTAGTAAATATTTACTTTATAGCTGGGTTATCCCCCTGTCCATGTGCATTGTGTAACTCAGTGTTTTCTTCAAAACTTACTGTTTTACCAACAAACAATTAACATATCAATAATTCTCATGATACCTTCCAATAGAGAATCCAAGGAAACAGCAAGCGGCATACCCTCCACCAATTCCTCACATTCCAAAGATTCAAATTCCTCCAAACTCTTTCGAAGGAAACTTCGAAAACTATAACAGCTAGCCAGAGCCTAAAAAAAATTGAACGAAATAAAATTACTACAAATTTTGGTAATAGCTCGTCAAAACAACCACAATAAAGCAAAACAAAAGGCACCCAATCGTTCATATAAAGCAATACCTGTAAAATTACATTCAAAAAACAATTATTTCCAAGATTTCGCAATCCGGGTACCACCCAAAACTCCTCTGGAAAACTAATTTTATCAGATGACCAAGGTAAGGCCCTAAAGCTTCTAGCTTTAGCATCTCTTCTTAAAACCAATATTATGCCAGCAACACCCAATATGCTAGCCACAGATATCTTAAACCCATAAGCTGAACCCAAGTCCTGCACATGAGACAAGATTCTAAACCCGTGGTTGAAAGTGTTGATTACTGATTGAATATTAATCTCCCCTTGATTTTTCATTGTACATACACTAGATATAGTGGGATTCTTCTAGCACTCAGTAATTCTCATGGGTTTGAGTTTGGGTTTAGTGAAGTCTTGGAGGACATACAATCAAATTAGAAATATATAAAGGTCTTGATTCCCTCTTTCTCTTTCTTCAGTTCTTCGTTTTTGGTAAATAGGCTGAACAGAGAGTGGCTCAATTCTAGCGGCCTTGCAGCAACCCGGTTTTACGACCTCCATTTCCTGAGCCCTGACCTTGTTTTTGCCAAATATTGATACGTTCATAATTAGATAAAAAAAATTGATATTTTCATCTAACTTTTTGATATTTGGTTATAGAATCTATTTTTCATTTGAAAATACCAAAACGTCGATATTAATTTTAATTTGAAACGGATAAAATATATGTATTTAATTTTAAATGGATAGAGTAACATAATACATTAGGAAAAAAATTCTAAATGGGGTACATTTTATATTTTGGTTGGTCATTGTAAGTTCATAAAATATACAGGTATCAAGTGCTATTTTGTCTAAATTTAGGAGAGATCCAAATTTGAAATGTACCCCAATTTAACTGATGGGCTGGACTAAGAGGGGTTCGGGTTACCGGTTCGTTTGCCCTAGAAAACTTGCATCATCGTAGTTCGCCCACTCAAACCCTAACCCTCAACTCTATATAAGCATCACTTGTCTACCTCTTCCTCCAGCACAACCTACTGTAATCTACCATTCTTAAGTTTCAATATATTTGTGTATTTGTACGTTTTTGTGATTGATTTGATCGAATCAAAGATTTTTCCGTAATGGGTAAGCGTGTTTCTATTTTTCTCCTTCGCCAAGATGGAGAGATATTGCAGCTTTTTTTCCTTCCTTGGATGTCTGAGATTTATATCTGCTTATGTCTTTTTATTCATAAAAATGGTAGCTTTATTTGTTTAGTTAGAAACAGGGGATTGTTTGCCCCTTTGGCATGATTTTAATTGCTTCAGGGATAAGCAAAATCTCTGAAATTGCAATATTTCCATCCTTTTCACTTTGTCAGCTTTGCTAAATTTTATGTATTGCTGATCATTTGTGGCTGGAACATTTTGTTTTATAAAAAAAAATCACTACTTTAAAATCCTAGTTGCCATTTTTATTAATTTTTTAATTGATATATGGTGAATGTTTGTGTAAAGTTACGATTTTAATAATTGTCAATGAAGATAAATTCTAAGGCTTGTTTCTCAGAAACATTCGCAGTGGCCGCCTGAGTTCTTTTGCCTTCGCCAGGCTTGAGAGATTATGCTGCTTTATCCTTCCTTGGATGTCTGAGGTTTTATTCTTTTATTTTTACTTTGCATGGTTTTGTATGTACGTTTGGAATGTTAGATCTATTTTGCTTATGCTTATTTATGTTCATTTTATTGATAACAGCAACACTGCTTTTACATTATTTGCAGTATGGAAATTATAATCTTTGTTATGCAAAGTGTAAAGAATGTATCTTTATTTTCTATGAAATTTTGAATGCCCACATAAAAAATTTAATTGTATATCCATTCAAGATGGTTTCTTTGGGTTATCAATTTTTGTTATATTGTACTAAATTTGTTTGCTGTTCAATTATTATTTGCCAATGATGATAAATCCTAAGGCTTGTTTCTCAGAAACATTCGCAGTGGCTGCCTAAGATCTTTCGCCTTCGCCAGGCTTGAGAGATTATGCTGCTTTATCCTTCCTTGGAAGTCTGAGACTGTACTTTTATTATAATTTTCAATTATTAAGTGCGTATAATTATATTCTAATTTCAATTCTGGTCTTTGTATTTCTTGTGTTAAACAGTTCAAAGAATTATTGTTGATGATGATAAATTCTAAGGCTTGTTTCTCAGAAACATTCGCAGTGGCCGCCTGAGTTCTTTCGCCTTTGCTAGGCTTGAGAGATTATGCTGCTTGATCCTTCCTTGGATGTCTGAAATTTTAGTCTTTTATTTTTACTTTGCATTGTTTTGTATGTACATTTGGAATGTTAATGATCTATTTTGCTTATGCTTATTTATGTTCATATTTATTGATCACAGCATGCTGTTCTTTTACATTATTTGCAGTATGGAAATTATATTCTTTGTCATGCAAGTGTAATGAATGTATCATCATTTTCTATGAATATGAGTGTCCACATTAAAAATTTAATTGTATATCTATTTAAGATGGTTTCTTTGGGTTATCAATTTTTGTTATATTGTACTATATTTGTTTTCTGTTCAATTATTATTTGCCAATGATGATAAATCCTAAGGCTTGTTTCTCAGAAACATTCGCAGTGGCTGCCTAAGATCTTTCGACTTCGCCAGGCTTGAGAGATTATGCTGCTTTATCCTTCCTTGGATGTCTGAGACTCTACTTTTATTATAATTTTCCATTATTAAGTGTGTATAACTATATTCTAATTTCAATTCTGCTCTTGGTGTTTCTTGTGTTAAACAGTTCAAAGAATTATTGTTGATGATGATAAATTCTAAGGCTTGTTTCTCAGAAACATTCGCAGTGGCCGCCTGAGTTCTTTCGCCTTTGCCAGGCTTGAGAGATTATGCTGCTTTATCCTTCCTTGGATATCTGAGATTTTATTCTTTTATTTTTACTTTGCATTGATTTGTATGTACATTTGGAATGTTAATGATCTATTTTACTTATGCTTGTGTATGTTCATATTTATTGATCACTTCAAGCTGTTCTTTTACATTATTTGCAGTATGGAAATTATATTCTTTGTCATGCAAGTGTAAAGAATGTATCATTATTTTCTATGAAATTGAATGCCCACATCAAAAATTTAATTGTATATCCATTCAATATGGATTCTTTGGGTTATCAATTTTTGTTATATTGTACTATATTTGTTTGCTGTTCAATTATTATTTGCCAATGATGATAAATCCTAAGGCTTGTTTCTCAGAAACATTCGCAGTGGCCGCCTAAGATCTTTCGCCTTCGCCAGGCTTGAGAGATTATGCTGCTTTATCCTTCCTTGGATGTCTGAGGCTCTACTTTTATCATAATTTTCCATTGTGTGTATAACTATATTCTAATTTCAATTCTGCTCTTGGTGTTTCTTGTGTTAAACAGTTAAAAGAATTATTGTTGATGATGATAAATTCTAAGGCTTGTTTCTCAGAAACATTCGCAGTGGCCGCCTAAGATCTTTGGCCTTTGCCAGGCTTGAGAGATTATGCTGCTTTATCCTTCCTTGGATGTCTGAGACTATATTTTTATTATAATTTTCCATTATTTAGTGTGTAACTATATTATAATTTCAATTCTGCTCTCGGTTGTAGTAGTTGTGTGAAAAGAATTATTGTTGATGATGATAAAATCTAAGGCTTGTTTCTCAGAAACATTTGCAGTGGCCGTCTAAGAGCTTTTGCCTTCGCCAGGCTTGAGAACTAGTGCTGCTTCATTCCTTCCTTGGATGTCTGAAACTAATTGAATTTGCATATTCTTGTCTTAGTAGCTCCTCGTTTGTTTTAGAGTTGCAATTTCGTTTATAATTTTTTTTTCTTTTGACAAGGTTGTTTATTTATTATCAAGCTGGGTTTGAGGGGGAAAAGAATTGGATATGCTCAGGTAATTTGGTTTAATTTATCACTTGCTTCCGTTCTACACTTTATATGTAATAGTCAGAACCAGGAATAATGTATTTAACAGATTTGATGCAAGGTGATTCTTGAATACAATTATGTTCCTGTTGGGTTTTTAAGATAGCAATGTTTAGACTTGGCAAAATATGGCAAGGTGGGGGTTGGCGTCTTGCGATATATTTAAATAGTCAAATTGACTATTTTTAGAATTAATAATTAAGCATATATAAATATATTTTTAAAATTATAAAAATTGGGGTTAGTAATAAATTGTATATATTTTATTTGGGTTATAATCTCTTCACCTATATTTTAACAAAAATAGTAAAAAGAATAGTTTTAAAAATGGTCAATTTAATTTTAAAAAGTCAAAACTGAGCAATTAATTTGGGACGGAGGAAGTATTATTTTTTTGGAGTGGGGTGGGGTGGGGTGGGGTGGGGTGGGTTGGGGGTGTATATATAATCACTGAATATTATTTTTTTGAATAAAAAATTTGTGAATCTGGGTTGGAAAGAACTTTAATTTATATTTAGAATGAAATATGAATCGAAAAATGGTTAACCGGTTTGGATTTATATTTTTTTTAAAAAAATATAGTTCTAAACCTTAACTAATTTAGATAAATAAAATAGTTAACTAATCCATTTGATTCTAATTAATATTTCAATAGTTAATCAACTATATTAGTAATGATGTTAATTAATATTTCTCTTGTAGAAGACAAGTTTTTATGTACTTCTTTATCTGTTCTACTGATGTGAAATTATTTTTTATTTTTGGTGTTTGTGAATAGTTTGTTGTATTCTACTTGGTTGTGTTCGATTTGAATTTTGAATCGAGTCTATGAACCATATTTGAGCTCAAGGTTTGATATTATGTAATACACCATTCATCGAGTTTTATTTGTTTCAATTGATTTTTTATGATCAGATTCATTGCATTTAAAATTCAAAATTAGATAATCACAAAATTATTATCATTAAAAAAATACTTCAAATATATTATTAAAGTTAACTTATTTGATTTCAAATTTTCTAAATACATTTATTTAATTATTATATAATAATTTGGGTCAAATTTTGAGTTGGAATTAAATTATAACATGACAAGACTCAATGTTATGTCTAAATAATATTTTATTTGGGTTATATTAGCGAATCACAAGTTCATCTAAAAAGATTGGATACTTTGTCTCAATAATATATTCTCAAGTCATTTTAGTTCACCACAAGTTCGAATCAAGTCATATCAGTAATCATCCCACCAAAACATAATCTAAATCTTTGTTTCTAGCTATTATGGAATAATAACAGTGGCCTACTAGGTCAACCTTTGTGTCGCCACCTTCGGTAACATGATTTGAGTTTTCGAGAGTTTGGTTCTAATATTATATGTAACAACTAGGTTCAAATCTCGAGTTCAAATTAATTTGGCCCAATGCGTTATCTCAATAATATCTTTTTAGGTTATCTTAGCTTATCGTAGACTCACCACACATAAGGTCGTTATGACGTGAGACTAATGTGTTGCACAAATGATGTGATAAAAATATGTAATTGCAAGTGAACAGTGTCAAATTGAAAAACTGATAAGTACATGTTGAACTCACAGAGACTATGACTATGTTTGTTTGCTAGGATTATACTTGGGATACAACTATTAATTCAAGTGTCTTGTTTGTTTTCAAATTTAGACTTTGGACTATTAGTATAGAGATTATAAAATAACTTAAAAGTCTCTAGATTATAGTTATAATCTCGATATTATAATCCTAGGATTAATAGTCTTTGAATTATAATCCTTGCAAACAAATTCATAATCCATGTTTGCTCGAATTTTTATTTGATTAGTTACAGTTAATCTTTAAATTTTCTATGTTTGTCCATGTTAATTGTAAAATTACTAAATTAAAAGTAATAGAGATCAAAATCTTTGTTAAGTTATAAAAATAAAAGAGATTGAATTATTTGTTATGTTTATTGTTTAATGGATTCGAATTCTTATATTACTTTCTTATTATTAGTTAATTTAATTATATTTACTCAATTCTCCATTTTTATTTCTAATTCGACTAAAATAAATATTAATGATGTTTTAAAATTAATCCATGTCAACCATGCAATGTAGGAGAAACGAAAAACATGAAGTTTGTGCCAGACATTTTTATGCCATACCACTGGCCTGCCTCTGTCTAATAGAGTTCCAAATGTGAGATGATGATGAGAAGTAGGCAGACACCATGCATTGTTAATTATAATATGCTGCACAACAGCACTCGCTCCCAAGCCAAAGTGAATGATGAGGGGATCATGATAGTGAATGTTACGAATTCCAGGATCGCAAGGGTCAAACCATAGGCTAATGTCAGCATCATTGCCTACAAGATAGGAGATATGTTGTTTTGCAGTGTCTCTAAGCTTGAGAACTTTCTTCCAAATTCATGAGCATTCAGGGGGATAAGAACTTGCCAGAAAGATTTACCATTTAGAACTGTTTTCCTAATCCAAATTACCCAGGAAGATGTGGGCTTGAATTGAATGACATTCCGTAAGTGTTGCAAGATATGAGCCGTATTCCAATCTTTGATGTGTTTTATTCCAAGACCTCCTTCATTATAAGGCAAAGCAACCCAATTCCAAGCAACCTTCGCTCCAAATTTGGCAAGAGAGGGGCCTTTCCATAAGAACCTAGAGAGAATTTGTTGAATGACAACTTTAGGGAGAGTGAAGTGGGCAGACCAATAGGTCTGTATAACAAACTTGATGAGTTGCATGCCTTCCACTATAGGCTAAGGATAAACCAGTCCAAGAGCTGACTTTGGAGGTGATTTTATGGATAAGAGGAATACAGTCCACCTGTGAAAGCTTAGAAGAAATTAATGGGGAGAAGCCCAAAGAGTTGCCAAGGAAAAATAAACTTTCAGAGGAATTAGGATGAATGCCAGAAAGATGAGAGAAATCCTGTAAGCATGATTGGATAACTTTGACAGAATCCGGATCAAATAAGAAGTCCCATCTTACATAATCAAATGCCCTTTTCAGATCAATCTTTAATGCAAATTTAGCTGGGCCATGGTAATTTCTAAACAATTCTTGTGCAATAAATTAGATGTTTCTACCAGGAACAAAGGCAGACTGAGAGGGAGATCAGATTAGGAAGAATACCTTTTAGCCTAGATGCAATGATCTTTGAGATGCATTTGTAAGTAGTATTACAACAAGAGATGAGATGGGTCTGAAGTCTGTCATGGATGTAGGATTCTCAACCTTTGTGGAACCAATGCAATAGATGTAGCATTAATACCTACCCCTTAATTGGCATTTCACCACTAGCAAACAAGTGCTTCACAACTCTAACCAAATCTGGACCCTCAACATCCCAAAAGTGAATGAAGAAATTAACATTAGACTCATCTGGCTTTACTATAAACATGCCCCTATCTCGAAAGAGAGTCTAACATGAATCTGAGTATGAAAGTAATAAACGTATTGATGTTTGTTTGTAAGGATTATAATCCCAAGACTATTAATTCTAGAATTATAATTTCGGGATTATAATTATAATCTAAAGACTATTAAGTCATTTTATAATTCCTAGACTTTAAATTTGAAAACAAACAAGACTTGGGCTATGTTTGTTTGCAAGGATTATAATCCATGACTAAGTATAATCCGGGGATTATAATTATAATTTAAAGACTTAAATTATTTTATAATCCCTAGACTAATAGTTCCAAGTCTAAATTTAAAAACAAACAAGACATTCAGGATTAATAGTCTTATCCCAAGTATAATCCTTACAAATAAATATAGCCTAAGTAGTTTAATACTATATCTAAAAATAATACATAATATAATACTATTAATTGATAAGTCTTTTCTACAAAAGCACGAGTTATCAAAACTTATACTCCTTTCGTATCTAAGGTTATGTTTGTTTACAAGAATTACACTTGGAATATAACTATTAATTTTAAATGTCTTATTTGTTTTTAAATTTGAGTTTGAGATTATTAGTACAGAGATTATAAAATAGCTTAAGATATGAGATTATTTAATATCATGTTTTAGTTGGTATTATAATCCATACCATTTGGGATTAAAAATTTCTAGACAAAATTAACCTCAATATTTTTTTTTGAAAATTACCATAATATCCTATTCTATCCATTTATCAAACTATTTTTTTTTTTTGCATATTTCATAGATGAGCACTGAGAACCAGACTATGACAGGCGTGAAAAACAGAATGACACCGAAGGGTACCATGCAATAAACTACAAGGATAAAATCTGCTTCATTTTTTTTTCATAAAGTCCAATAAATTTTCAAACTTTTATTTGATATTTAGATTAATTAAACAAACTTTTATTTTATTTCAAACTAATAATAATAATTAATCTGTTAGATTAATAATAATAATCTGTTTAGACTAGTTAAATGTTTTAATATGTTAAACTAGTTAAATATTTTAGTAGCATTCAAATGTATCTCTATGGTTTAAATAATTATATGTTTTTAGAAATCAACTCCATTATAATTATATGTTTATTTAGATGTATAAACAAGTTTAAATTATGTTATTATTAATAAGGGTATAATAGTTCAAACGATATTTTTAATCCAATTTTTAATTAATCTTAAAAAATAAATATAACATGAGATTATTTTAAGTTATTCCATAATGAAATTATAATCTTATAAATTATAATATCGAAATTATAATTCTTGAAAACAAACATAGCCCAAAATAATGTTCAAAAATATAATATATTTTGTTCATCAAAAAATATCTAAATGTACATCAATTTATACTAAATATGTTAAAAGGCCTAATTTACTTTAAATAATAGGATCCACTAGTTTAAAAAGACTAATAATTATGTAGGTCTATTATAAATAATATTGAAACTTATTTTATTCTCTTTTCTCTCTTTAATTTTACTTTTTTTAATATATCTAAAAAATATTTATTAGACATTCTTATAATGTTAACAATAATGCTACTATATTATAAAAAAAAATTACATAATGATCACATACACACGTACATATTGTGTCGCCTGACATGTGAGCCCGTGGGAAGCAGAAAAAAAACTTAAAAAATATTAAACTAATATAAACAAAATATAAATAGCCTGGGTGGTATCTTCGTAATTAGAAGCAAACCCTTCTTGTACGTTAAGAATCACAATCGACCGACGAGGAGAAAGGTTTATTAGCTCTCTCTGTTTCTGTCTACTAGGGTTTCATAATATCAAACTGTGATCTCCCCTAGTTACTATCTTCTCAGAACTACTACTTCGATTTCCAGTTCGAATTCAAGATGGTAAATTTCTGTCCCTTTGATTCAGATCTCAAACTCTACCTGTCGATTATTTGTTCATGCTAAATCATCAACTACAGGAAGGTGGAGGTAATTTGGAGGCACAAATTGAGACGCTGTTGAATGTGGAGAAGCAGATGAGACTCAACGGCGATGTGGCTGGAACGAAGAAGGCTGCGACTGATATTTTGCGACTTTGCTTTGAAGCTCGTGCTTGGAAAACCCTCAATGATCAGATTGTTTTGTTATCTAAGCGACGTGGTCAGTTGAAGCAGGTATTGTTATAAAACATTACTATCAATTGTACTATTTCTTTTCTGTTGTTAATTGTTGATATTTAGAGTTGTGGGAAGTGTATCTGATGAATGTAGTAGAAATAATTGTGTTTAGCGTGCGTGAATTGATTGTTTATAGTCTCTCCGTCCACAATAAGAGCCCCATTTGGTTTTGATACTAGTTAATTTGCGAAATCCTTTAAATTACAATTTGAATATATTTTAATTTTCAAAATAACAGTTTTGTACTTAGTAATTAAAGTACTTTTCAATGGTAACTTTGCATGTTAGGATTTACCTTAATTTGAATGTTAGTATTTCACAAATTGACTAGGAAAATTTGGGTTTGATTATACTAAATAAAGATTAGTATATTTGATAATTGCATGCATGTACATATGTAAATTACTGGGTATATAGATATGTTTGCCCATCATTCTCTGGTATATGTACCAGGATGCTTATGTATAGACATGTGCTTTGATGCTAGGAAGAATTGACATGCTGCGTGTGTGGTAGAACCACTAATTCAGTAACATTTAACATCTAATTAGTCTTATTTCTTTTTGACTGCTGCTCAATGATCTACAACATGTTTTTCCCTCATTTATTTAAGGGGATTTTGTGAGGATTTTCACTAAGATCTAGTGTTATATTTGTTTAATTATATTTCTTTGTGAATATGATTGGTTTGTTGTACAATATGCTGATGGTTTTCTTTGTAAAGCTTTTTTCTTTTTCTGAATAACTTGCTAATGTTCCTTTTGAGAATGCTGTTCAAACAGGCCGTCACTGCAATGGTCCAGCAAGCAATGCAATATATTGACGAAACACCAGATGTTGAAGCTAAGACAGAGCTGATTAAAACACTTAACAGTGTATCCGCGGGCAAGGTGAATTTTTATTACGAATTTAAATATCTTTTTATATTTCGGTATCCTTGTTGTGAGGGATTGTCTTCCATTTTTTCCTTTTCTTGATGGCACTTGTTTGTGGTAGATTTATGTTGAGATAGAGAGGGCAAGGTTGATCAAGATACTTGCAAAAATTAAGGAACAACAAGGGAATATCGCTGAGGCTGCAGATTTGATGCAAGAAGTCGCGGTCAGTGTCTGATGATATTGTCTTCATGATTTCTCATATTTTAGTTTTTTTGTATTATTGTAAATATGCATAGAGTTGTTTAACTATTCCAGTAGCTCCTTCATGTAATGGTTTTGACTGACAGGTTGAAACATTTGGTGCAATGGCAAAAACCGAAAAAATAGCTTTCATTCTTGAACAAGTATGTGATTTTTTCTATTTGTTTTATTCCAAGTTCTTTTTTAGTATCCAGGATTCTATGGATGATAATGTTGGCACATTAAATACAAACATTGCAGGTTCGTCTATGCTTAGACTGCCAGGATTATGTACGTGCACAAATACTGTCAAGAAAGATCAGTCCAAGGGTTTTTGATGCCGATCCTTCAAAGGAGAAGAAGAAGGCCAAAGAAGGTGACAATGTTGTTGAAGAGGCTCCTGCTGATATACCCTCACTTCTGGAGTTGAAGCGGATCTACTATGAATTAATGATAAGGTATGTGGGGGTCTTCCCATTTTGTCTTTGTTTATTTTTGCTCTTAAGTATATAAGTACAATCTCTCTCTATATATATAGTGTTTGTGTGTGTGTGTATATATATATATATATATGTATATCTGTTGCTGGCTTGCTCTGCCTTTACATTTTTAGATTCTAGTTGGAATGGTCATTAACCTTTTACTTGCTTAAAGAAATAGAATGTTTGACACTGAAGTTCCTTAGTTCCACAATAATTTGTATAATTGATTCTTGGGGCTGAAATCTGAACTCAAATCTTAGCCTCCCTTAAATGCTGTCTTGTGGCTTCTATCTCATTGTCTGTAACTGCTGTAGTTGCATATCATTCATACTTTTTTCAACTGATCTTGATACATTAGAAATTATCTAAAATCCAACTAACTTGTTGATCTACTAAAAAGTGCATATGTTATCAAATTGAGTGTCTTTCGTAATCTATAATTTGGATTTTTTTTAATTTCCTTGAACTGCAGCGCTAACTCAATGGAAATATCTGTTAAATATGTAGTAGATATGTGCATCCTTCAGAATTTTCATATATGTTTACTTCATATAAAGCATGAGAAGTGTCCTATAAGAATTGCATTTAGCAGATTAATACTTCATGTTTGAACAATGGCGTGCACAAGTTTAGAAGTTGTATATACTTTTGACATCCATAGCATCATATTTAAGTGGAAGTGTTTGTTGACCATAATATTATTGGGTACAATCTCATTCACTCTACTACCTCTGTCAATTTCATGTGGATACTTGCTTTTAGTGTTTTGGCAGGGATGAAATACTTGTTAAAATCTGTATTGTAAAATTTGTATGCATATTTAATATAGTTTAAGTAGCGAAATACAAATTTATTGAAAAATATGAAGTATAAATGTGCAATAGGAATATCTTTATTCTGTGCCTAAAAAAAATTATAAACAAGTGGCCACATATAGCTTGACGGATAGAGTAACCGAGTAACAAATAGGTGCAATATATAGAACTTGAAAATGCAAGTAAATAAGTAAAGGTTTTACTCCTATTATAATCACTTTTTACAATGCAAGCCTAGGTAATACTTGTATTAATGGTAATTTATGAAATGAGCTTGGGCACCAAATAAGGTGGTTAACTTTCAAAGCCATTAGAGCATTCACAACAGATTCTCCAATAGACTCTCTATCCCCACATTTGAAGAATATATCAATAAATCAATATCTAACAGTTTTCTTATCCTTATATAATTCTCTATTTTAATCCCTATATATGATTTGACTCCTCAGGGTGAGGGAATCAAAGGAGCGTTCCCTATTTATGTAAAATGACATTTCACACCCTATTTATTGCGATTTTATGTTGATTAAAGGATCTTTATCTCACTTAATTGCTGATTTGGGTATGCATGCCTATCAAATTCTCTCATTTTTATTTTTTAAATAGAGGATTTAGAGAAGAAAGAAAACTATAAAAAATTAAAAATCAGTCAGATTTTGATTTTGATCATTTTTGTAAAAAATATTACTACTAATTATAAATTTTATTATTTTATAATTAAAATAATGTTATTTTAGTTCTCATAAATACATAATGATCGTTGCACATTTTGATTTCTAGCAATATTTATTTTTAAATTAAAATAATTGCAATTTTTAAATTCAAACAACAATTACTTTTAAATAAAAAAATAGTTACAACGTTCAAAACATGATTTGACTGTTGGAATTTTCAAATTTCAACTTTTAAATTTCAAAATTTAATATTTAAGGAATCAATATAAGGAACCTGTTGGGTACATAGTGAAAAAATTGAATTCCTATCCTACATAATGACTCAATAGCACTACAGAGTAGGGATATAGATAAATAAACTATTGCTAATGCTCTTAGAATAATTGGTTATGTAAGTGATTAAATAAACTATATTGATGCAGTTTTTGTTTTGAAATAGTAGTGCTGGGGCTCTAAAAGAAATCTATAATGCACACTATACTCCCTCCGTTCCACAAATATTGCAACACATACCTTTTTGGATGTCTCACAAAATTGCAACACTTATTTTTTAAGAAGCTTTTGTGAAATTAAATGACCAACTTACTCAGTCATGTCACTTTTTTTTATCATTTGAATATATATAGGGGCCTCCCCACTAATTAAAGTTTTATGATTTACGCTCTTGGAGCACTCTCAACCACACTTTGTTGGAATTAATTAGGAATCAAATAAAAGTTGATAGTTTCTTAATCTTCCTTTATCTTCATCAATAAAATCTTCCTTTATCTGAAATAAATAGTTGTGGACTTCATAATAGTTCTGGTGAAAATTATATCTTATCTTTTAACGTTTGCAGGTACTACTCACACAGCAATGATTACCTTGAAATATGCCGCTGCTACAAGTCCATATATGATATCCCTTCTGTCAAAGAAAACTCTGCTCAGTGGATACCGGTACATCTCCTCATTCATCTTTTCTTTTTTAGTTTTTTGGTGATTTTATTATTTACAATACGTTGTGATGCTTTCTTCCACCCTGCTAAAAGTTCTGCTAATTCATTTATTGCAGGTGTTGAGAAAAATATGTTGGTACTTAGTTTTGTCACCACATGATCCGATGCAGTCAAGCCTTCTGAACTCTACCTTGGAGGATAAGAATATTTCAGAAATTCCTCATTTTAGGTATTTCTTCCCTGTAAGCAACAGGGTTAAACAAAAGACAAGAAATAAATACACATTCAATTATTATCCTTTAGTTTGTACATTAAATAATTATGTGCCTTCAATTTGTCACAGGCTACTCTTAAAACAATTAATTACCATGGAGGTTGTTCAGTGGACGGCCCTATGGAATTTATTCAAGGATGAGTTTGAGAATGAAAAAAACATGCTAGGTGGTTCTTTAGGTGATAAGGCTGCTGAAGATTTCAGAGAGAGAGTAATAGAACATGTAAGCTTTTGTTGGTGATGCTATTCTTTCTAGCCTTTTGAGATATTTGGTAAGAAATCATTTGATCATCTTGTGAAATTTTACGTGTGCAGAACATCCTAGTTGTTTCGAAGTACTACTCGCGGATAACCTTGAAAAGACTTGCAGAGCTGCTTTGTCTCAGCATTCAGGTCTGCAAATCATAACTTCCAATGGCAAATTATCAATCATTTATTTCGGTGTCTCCAATAAGTTTGAATTCATATTTCTTCTATTCCCATGCTCCCCCACCCAAAAAAAAAAACAGAAAGAAAGAAAAAAGAACGTTACAATTGTTACAATTATTATATCCCGAAAGTAGTTACTAGGGTATATCATAGGAACTTTGGGAGAATCTTTTAGATAAGTGTTTAGATGCCCTTATACCTTAATGATCTTGAAAAGAAAGATTGTCTGAGACAGTTATAAAGTCATTTATAAATGCAGCCTTCATTCCATCAAGCTGTTGGGACCATTTTTAATTTTAACAAGTGACGTTGGGAACATTTCAATATAGTATGCATGTGCTCAAGGTCCTAAGGTCAATGCTAGTTCTTCTATATTGTATATAAGCCTTTAACATCTTTCTAGCTGTTTAAAAGAGTTTTAATATGTAAATCCTTTTGACTTCACTGTCCTGGTTTTTACTGATTTAGTTATTGACTGAGGAAAAAAGGTTTGTGCTATGCTATATTTGGAAGATGATATGAGACAAGTTACATGATGTATTACCAAGTCCCAAGCCTAGATTTGGAGCTTACTAGATTATGAAGGGTTCTCATAGGACCTTGGATGGTTATATTTCACGTTTGATTCTCTTCTGTATGTGTTCTTCATTTGATTTATTGATGGATGCATTATTAGTTTTCATATGGTTTTTTAGGGTGGGGGCATTTTGATATACTTATGTTGGACATGGGTATTATGATGCAATCTTACCTTTTGAGTTTGTATAAATTTTGTTTTCTTGATATTTTGTAGTAGCTATATAAAGTTTTGTAGTTCTTACACATTGACAAGTGATCAAGCTGGATAGAAATCAGTTTCAGTTTCCTTGTAATTCTGGTTTGACATGTTTTTGGTCCAGACCTTGAAATTATGACTCGAGGGAGAATAACTGGTTTATAAATTAGGATTAAAAATCAATATAGTAATAAACATGGCCCCAGTACTATTGAAAATGGCCCA
Organism: Panax ginseng; assembly: GCA_020205605.1. NCBI lineage: Eukaryota > Viridiplantae > Streptophyta > Magnoliopsida > Apiales > Araliaceae > Panax > Panax ginseng. The sequence continues at coordinate 138,684,741 of CM035129.1, read as the reverse complement.
AAAAGAATATCCAAATGTTCTTTCTTTATTAGGAAATAAAATATGGACTTGGAAGGCAAAATATTTTAATCCTCCATTGTTGGTCACTTGTGGGAATTCTGAAGATTGTATTTTCTTACTACCTTTCAGCATAGGCAGTCCATCTAAAGCATTGTTAATGTGGTGATATGGCTGGACTAAAGCTGACTATGCAATCTCTATTCATTGTGGTTCTTATCGTCTTTCTTGCTTCTCAGGAAACTGAAAAGCATCTTTCAGATATGGTTGTTTCCAAAGCACTGGTGGCAAAGGTTGACAGACCAATGGGTGTTGTCTGTTTCCAAACAGCGAAAGATAGTAACGACATTTTAAATTCATGGGCCATGAACCTGGAGAAGCTGCTTGACCTTGTGGAGAAGAGTTGCCACCAGATTCACAAGGAAACAATGGTTCACAAAGCTGCCTTGAAAGTTTAAAAATGCTTATTATAAACCAAATGTGAGTTCTGTCATAGCCTTTGTTATGTTTACATATCATAGGAGTTATTAGCCAAGTTTCTTTTGCATTGACAGTGCTCTGATTCTTTCCAAAAAATTTCAGATCGGCCCGTGTCTAGTCTGTTATGAGGATTAAAGACTGGAATCAAATTGGGCTTGTTACTTGGCTGTGGAAAACGAACTTATGCTCTACTTGCTGATCAATGTTATAATTGCTTTTAGATCCTTACTATGTCTAGGCTATGCCTTTGATGATACTTGTTACTTTCCCCCCCAAGATTTATTCATTATGCCCATTATAATGATACTTGCAATATGAATCAACAGGTTGTGATATGAAATACTAGGTTGTTGATGTATGTACTTCTTTTCAGTACATCTTGTACTTTTATTTGGCAAACACTTGTAATGGCTTCTCTTGACTATGTTTTGCTTCACAAGATGAGAAAGAATTTTATTTTTTTTTGGCATCGCAATGAAATATTATACGAGTTACAGCCACCTGGTCCAACTAACCTATTAACCGGATGGAGAATCTTGGTGTTCTAGAGACAAAATGCAGGCAAGAAGCTGGAACTTGTCTTTTACACTTCAATCTTTATCTTCATATTATGTTATACTGGAAATCATAACCTCTTACCTGATCAATGAAATTGAGCTACATTGTGATACCAAATATTTAAAGTAAAAATTCTTACCTAAAAGATTGTCGTTTTAGAAGAAAAAATTTGTTCTAAAATGTTTGTCGTTTATAACTTTCGAGAAGAATAAATTATTTATTTTTTTATATTACCCTTACCTTCTCTCATTGTCCCAAGAAATTCTCTCACTTGTATTAATAGTTTTCAATTTTTCATAAAAGGTTAGTGATGGAATTTTAAATAAATCAATTCAATTTCTCATAATATTAAATGATTTTCTTAATGTATGTGCAAAAATCTTAAATAACAATCTTTTAAGAACGGAGGTAATACATTATAACCCCCCCTCCCCTCCCCTCCCCTCCCCTCCCCTCCTTTTAGTCTTTGTTATGGTTTGTATGGTATTATGTAGACAATATACTATCCTCCTTTAGGAAGGAAAAAAATAAAAATCTGGGTTGACATTTTGATTATGTAGACAATATACTATCCTCCTTTAGGAAAGAAAATAAAAATAAAAATCTGGGTTGACATTTTGGCATACTAAGGGATTGGAAGAGAGGTTTGCAAGTACTAGATAACTATAGAGTTGGTCTAAGAAATAATAACAATAGAAGTCCTTACAAGATAATGTTTATAGGCAATTAACGGAATGTTAGAATCTGTCCAATTTTTAGTAATTCATTTAACTGAAATATCAAAAATAAAATAAAATAAATTGGCCCCATAAGACCGCATTTATCAGTGATATATATATATATATATATATATATATATATATATATATATATATATATATATATATATATATATATATATATATATATATTACCTAAAATCCATAATAAGTGATTTTTTTAATTTTTAAATTACACATACCAATACACAAGTCAAAATGACAAAAATACCCTTAATATATTTTCTTTGAAGTTGAAGAGTTAATGAGTGTCATTTAATTGTAGTGATTGCAAGACGCAATAAATATCATTGGTTGCATAAGGGCATATATGTGAAAATATTATAAAAATTGTATTGAAATTCTAACACATCACTTATTTTGGAAAAAAATATTAAGCCTAAAAAATCATTTATTGTGGGACGGAGGTAGGATATATATAGAGTCCGGATCCAGTCCGGACTCCCGCATTTTCTTAAAATGCAGACTCTTTTTTTTTTGTTGCTTTTTTTTAAAAAAACAACTATTTTTTTTTTAATATTTTATGGAACTGGAATTTTTACATAATACAGTGTTTTGGATGTGATTTGAATCATTATAACAAAGCGGTATATACGATCTCATGCAGAATCGCATACATACATTTTTTGGTATAAGTATCTATATCAAGCCCAAAACATTGTATTATGAAAAAATTTCGATTCCATAAAATATTAAATTTTTTTAGTTGTTTTAAAAAAAAGCAAAATAAAAATAAAAAATATAGGTTAAAATTTTCTCCCCATAGAGAGTGGGACCTAATCTATTATATATATATGGGGAATATGGAGGTGCACAACCGTGTAATTTTTAAAGTTACACGGTTTATGATCGGCAGAGTGATGTGCGGGATAGGGATAGAGGTGGAGGTGGAGGTGGGGGTGAATAAGGGTGGGGTGGGGTGGGGTGGGGTGGGGTAGGGGGTGGCAGGGGATGGGGTGGGGATATATATATATAATCACTGATTATTATTTTTTTTGAATAAAAAATTTCTGAATCTGAGATGGAAAAAACTTTTGATTTATATTTAGAATGAAATATGGGTCGAAAAATTGTTAACCAGTTTGGACCTATATTTCTAAAAAAAAAATATGGTTTTAAATTTTAACCAACTTAAATAAATAAATAAAATAGTTAATCAATCTATTTGGTTCTAGCTAATATAGGTTGATCCAATAGTTAATCAACTATATTGGCCGATATAATAAGATCCATTCAATTTGAATACTTTTGAAACATTCAAAAAAAGAAAAATTGGACACTAATATTTATTTTTAGGATGGAGAGAGTAGACAGCTCTATTATTTGTTGGACCAAGTGACCAACCACCTAACACAAGTCTTTGTTTACAAATGAATGATACTAAGATAGGAGTATAAGATTAATATTAATTTTTGTAAATGGGGGTAGAAAAATGTTATAGACAATAAATGGGACCCTTTGAATGTCAAAATGTCTTCGGAAAACAAAAAGGTCCTGGAAATTAAGAAAATTTAAAAATCTTGGTGCCTCAGAATTAATGTACGACTGTAAAGAAGTCAAATTCTTAAGTTATGTTAGAAAGAAGCATGTCAAATAATTACACAATTAAAGGTACAAGAGTTACAATAAAAGTCCTCACAAGATAGTGTTTGTTAGTCTAGTTACATTTGGAGAGTATGTTTGGGTCTTTTGAAGAATTTTGTTAGTTTACAATCATTTTATTTTAAATAAAATTTATTTAACTCACAAACGTTGTATTTGGGATCCAAACTTAACGCTCTAAAAAAAACATAGTATGTTTAGACTTCCAAACGCTACCGATACAAATAGTTTAAACGTAGATAACCGATCATACCCATAAAACTCATAGGCGATTCACGAAGCGTTAAAATATGTCCAATTTCAGCAATCCATTTAACTGAAATACAAAAAAGACGACAAAAAAAAAAAAAGAATTGACCCCCATTAGACTACGCTCTTGTTAGTAAAATTTAGGGTTCACTACTCTACTCGACCTCGGTTTATAAATACATTATTGAACTGAATTTTTTTAAGGTCAATTCATTAAATTGTAATTTCTTAAAAAAATTTAAAAAACCGTCTACTATGTTATAATATTAATGACAAATCTATGTCACTTGTGATAAGAAGAGAAAAGCTGAGTTGGATAACTAATTAAATTAAATTATATATTAATGTATAATTTTTACAAATATATTTATATAAAATTAATGAATTCATATTTTTTTATAAAATTTTTCAATAGTTTAAGTTCACTTTAAAAATATAAAATTATCTAATATTTTGAAATAGAGGAATTAGTATTATTATTATTATTAAACAAACTAAACAAGAAATAATATAACAACTATTTTAAATAAACTAATTAAAAATTTAGACTAGAATAAATTGAATTTATTTCATCGCCAGTAGGTAATCGGTCTTATTATTATTAATGTCATGAGAGCAGCATCCTCTCATCCTCAAATTCCATGTCCCTTTTGTGTCCCCCACTTAAATTTTGACACATGTCCTTTTATTTAATTTTAAAATTAATTAGTGTTAAGTAAGAGACTATGTGTCAAAATTTAAGTAAAGGGACACAAGTGGACAGAGAATTTGAGGATAGAGGATCTGCCCTCACTGCCGAAATCCCTTTCTTTAAGAATATAGAACACACACACACACACACACATATATATATATATATATATATGTAATTCGTAGATATAAATATGATTCATAGCCAATATTAAATAGATTTAAGTGTTTGCACAATTCATAGCTATAAATCAATATAAATTACCTTAAAACGAACGTTAATTAAAAATGAACGAAGGGAGTATTTTGGAACGTCGAATAGAAAAATTTGAAAACTAGGATTTATTTTTACAATGAGAGCCCTTACTCTATTATTTGTTGGACCAAGTGACCAACTAATTACAAGTCATTGTTTGGTCATTTGACTCGATTCCTTCGGTTTGGTTGTGCATGGATCTGGGGACAAATTCGGTTGGGGTACTGGTTTAGCCTTTTCCAATACTACCATTCTTAAAGTCACCAAGGCCAGCCTTTCATATTTTGGCTTGAAAGCGGATTGTAACCTTTGTATTTTAAATTTTTAGATAAGTTGGTTTTTTACTAATAAGTAGCTAAAAATAGTATGATTCTTATCCAAAACAATACATGAAAGAAGTGGTATATACTAAAAAGTTTGCCTGTAATCTCACATGTTAAATACTAATTAACGAAGGCAACACAGTAAAGTAAAACATTGATCAGAAAGAATAAAAGCTTAAACCAAAAAAAGAAAAAGAAGAAAGGAAATAAGGTGAAAAATCATCATCCTGCTAAAGAAAATTGATGACCTTAATCCGATCACGATGTCACCGGAAAAAATCTTCTATTTGATTGTCGCCGGCAGCTGGGTTAGAAACACTGGTGGCTGAGCCGCCAAAGGATGAAAAATAAGGCGGTGGTGGAGAATTAATTAATACTGGTATGGTACTAATACCATTTTACTCAGAAGATGACATTATTTGTAGGTTCTGAGAATCTACTACCTCCGTTCCTAAAAGATTGTCGAGGTTTTTGTATATGGATTAAGAAAGTATCATTTACCAAGTAAAATTTGTTTGAAATTATATCGCTACTCCTTTATAGGGAGTTGAAAACTATTAATACAAGGGAGAGAATTTCTTGGGACAATGAGACAAGATAGGGGTAATACAAGAAAGTAAATAATTTATTCTTTTCGAAAGTTATAAACGACAAATTTTTTAGAATAAATTTTATCTTCTAAAAAGATAATTGTTTAGAAACGAAAGAAAGTATTATATATGTAGATAATATATGGGACCCTTTGAATGTCAAAGGGCTTGGAAGACAAAAAGGTCCTGCCTTGAACTTTTGGGGAGACATGATCTTGATGCCTCAGAATTAATGTAAATTACGAAGTCAAAATCTCAAGTTTTGTTAGAAAGAAGCATGTCAAATAAAATAATTATTGATCACTCAATTAAAAGATACCAAATGATACCTGAAAAGTTTTCTATTTTGAGGGTTTAGACTTTATTGAAAAAAAATTCACTATTTGGAAAAGGTCTGCAAGCTGTGATTGGCTGTAAGATTTGGTCTATGACTTAGTTACAATAAAAGTCCTTGCAGGCCAGAGTCAGTCTAAGAATTAGTTACAATAAAAGTCCTCAAGGGCAAGAGTTGGTCTAAGAATTAGACAAACGCTAGTAATCGAACAATTTAGAGGTGGTAAACGGGTCGGGTTGGGTTGGGTCGGGCTAACGATGGGTCAGACTGCTAAAGTGAGGTCCGTGGTCTGAGTTGGGTCGGGTCGGCCCACGGACTTCTTCCTCTATTTTTTTAATAAAATTTTGTTACACCAAAAATAGTAATAATAATAAATATTAAAAATAATAAAATAATTTATAATAAACAATAATTCTGATTACCTACATTAACTACATATCTCAATCAATTAAAATTTTAATAGTATTATAAATTACTTTCAAAGTATATAATCAAATTTGATTTTTTAAAATTATACTTTAAAATTAATATAATTTATTTAACTTTTAAAAATGCATTCATGACTCCACAAATATTGTTCCAAGAGATATCTAATTAATTTCCAAGATTTACACGGTTGGAACTTGGAGATGCTAAGATTTTAGCACTTTGAATATTTAAATTGATTTTCAGAAGATTTGCATGACATGATTTTAGGCATTACCCAATATCTCATTATTTAATCAATTAGCTTGTTTTATGGGACTTATTAATGTACCACATCAATTAAGAAATTTCAAACTACAATTATTATTTACTACAACTATAATAGTTAAATCTCAGTATTAGCATATGATATTTTTTGTATAAAAATATATTTTTATATTGAAGATTGCATTAAAAATAAGCAGTTATTTGTAGCTCGGTTGGATTGAACTCTTATTTATTTACTTACAAGTCTTGTGTTCAAGCCTCATAATTCACAAGTAGCAACATTTTGTAAAAAAAAAAAAAAAAAAAGTCAGGGAGGCCATGGTAGGCCAAAAACAATTGATTTTGTGGGTTAAAAATTAAATTAAAGCCCAGTAGTGGCGGCGGGCTGAGCCATCTTTGCCAAGTCTATCGAACATCATAAAGCTCATAGGCGATTCACTGAACCCATATTTATTTGCAAGGATTATAATTTTGAGATTATAATTCATGAGATTATAATTTTAAGATTATTAATCTTAGAATTAAATAATCTTAGTCGCGTTTATTTTTTAAGAAATTATTCGTGGGATAACTTAAAATAATCTCATATTATGTTTGCTTTTTTCAAGATTAATTAAAATATTGGATTAAAAAATATAGTTTGGACTATTATACCCTAAAAAATAATAATAACATATTTTCAACTTATTTATACATCAAAAAAAAATATTTATTGATTATATATACACCCCCACCCCCACCCCCCACCCCCAAAAAATAATATTTTCTGATTATGTATACACTCCCACCCATTCCCATTCCACCCCCACCCCCCCCCCACCCCCCACCCCCACCCTCAAAAAAAATAATATTTACTAATTATGTATACACTCCCATCCCGCTCATTCCCCCCCAAAAAAAATATTTACTGATTATGTATACACGCTCACCACAAACTCACCCCCACCCCACGCTCACACCCACACCCATACATATGTGGACTTTTTATAACATGAAATTAATGTGTTTGTTCACTAATTTATGCATGTAGTTAGAGTTTCTTATATTTATTAATTTCTTAATATATTTAATAATAGGAAAAATTGTCAAGGTGGTTGATGAATTTTATATATCTATAATGTTGCCTCAAGTCTCAATATATTGGACTCTTCAAAATCTATTTGGAGTAACGGAGTAACGACATTGGAAGCAACATGGGCACTTTAGATTCATAGTGTGATGAATCTAGATTGCTTGAGAACTTTATTAGCGCTTATAAATTTTATTGATGTAGTAAAGAAGCCTATAATATAATGAGATGGTAGTATGGGCACTTCAGATTCATAGTACTAAAAATTTAAATTGCTTGAATCATGTTGAACTTTGACTACTTTGAAAGAATTATACATTCTTAAGAACTGTTTTGCATGTCTTTGGTATGTTAAGTCAAATTTGAGGAGTAATAATTAACATTCTTTCAATTTTTTTATTGTATAATAATTTTGAACCTTTTTTAGGAATCTTTTTAGTAAATGTTTATGTTGGTTCTCAGAGACACATTAGAGATCTAGAAAGGAGGTTGAATACATCTTTAAAACTTTTCGATTAATTAAAAATGTATTACCAAGTAATCAGTTAGTCAGTATTGATTATGCACAACGAAATATTCTTTGGAAAATCCCCCTTAAAGATTAAGGAAATCACATATCTAAATTTAGTCTCGATTAGAACACACATAACAGTTATAACATATATAAGATACAAAATGTAAAAGACAAAGTAAATGACACAATATATTTTAAGTGGTTCAGAGACTTAATAACTTCTAAACCACTCTTTCACTCTAACGAGCAGGATATCCATTAAGGATAAGGTCACTAAGACTTCTTACAATTGAACCACTAAGGTTCCTTCGAGTCACTTAGTCTTGACAATTCGGTCACACATACTAGATCACTCAGACCTCAGTTCGGTCACTTAGACCTCGGTATCACTACGATTTAGACGAAAGTCACTTAGAAAATTGAGTTGATATGTTGGATGTGCTGCTAAGATATCGTTTAAGCTCTTTCATCTTATGGTACTTAGCAGCTAAATTGAGATAATCTTCTGGGTGCTGCTGATCTTAACATTGATACTTGACTCCTTCTAGTACTCAACAACTACTCTTGTTCATCCTTGATGTGTTGTTAAACTTTGCAATTAGGTTTGACATCTTCTAGTGCTTAACAGTTTTGAACACTTATTTGAATCATAGAATAAAATTGTTATACGTCTTAATCTTTTCAGCTCTGGTGTTCTTGGTGAATCGTAGAGTGGTTCCTTTGAAGTTCGCCTTCTGATCTTCCACTCTAATTTCACCGCTATTAACAACTTGACTTCTTGGCCATTCAACTCTTAACTCTGCCAAATTCTCACTACTTCGGCAATTCTTACTTCTGCCAAATTCTTCAACACTTTGGTTCTTTTATTAGCATAATCGTGCTCTTTGCTCTTTGGTCAGCACTTCGACACTTTGACTCTTTGCTCTTCGGCCAGCACATCGACACATTTCTACACTCTGGTATTTTGGCACTTCGGCTCTTCAACGCGCTTCTTGAATTTGAAATCTCGAAGATATTTATAGTCTTTCAAAAGACTTCCCATCGCAAAATGTTCGTTGGGGGTATTTATGGCACAAAATTTTAGTATCCTTGATGTTGACTTTCTGGATTTGTGCCAGGTTGTTTTTCGGCTTGGACTAGTCACATAAGACTACAAATTTATCTACCAACTGATAGATGTCTCTTTCAATCAAACTAGTTGTTAGACACAACGATCTGATATTCAATCTTGTTCAAAGATAAACTTTAGGGTGCCTCGAGACCTTTAATTTGGCAACGTTTCATTCGTCAGTCTTCTCTGTCATATATGATTGTGCTCTACGAACTTTGATAAGTAAAGTGATAAGAATCATAGAGTTGAGCTTGACTTTGCTCTACGATCTTTGGCTTTACTTCTGCTCTGTTGTCTGCTCTACGAATGAGTATTCTTTGATATTTAGGCAGGCTTAGCAAACTTCTATTTATTCTCTAAACACTTTAGCATCTCTACAATACCGAAAACAGCTCTACGATCTGGCTATCTCTTTGTGTAAGACCCCAACTTATTAATATTGAAATTGAATTTCCTCTATTTATTATTTTAAAATAGTAAGGGTTGATTTGATTAATGTGGTTAGTTATGGGTAAAATGCGCAAATATTTCAAATAAGCAAGTAGTTATAAAATATTCATTGTTGTCGGGGAATATTAGTTTGGTCGTGGAATATTCTTATTGTCGGGGAATATTCATACGACGGTAGCGACTTTAATGTGGGCCCCATAGCTTGAAAGCGATTGGATGAAGAAAGCGACAAGTATAAGTTGTTTATAAATAACTGGCAGTAGTTATTACAATTATCTTTGTTGAAATACCCGGTGGTTAAAACACAAAGAATAACACGGTATTGCACCAATTATTGATTCTTACGTGAAGGGCACTACTCAATAATTGTTACGGTGAATTCTTTATTCAATATTTTATTTTATTGATTCAATAATTGCTACGTTGATATTTTATATTATTGTTGTTTTGATAATTGTCTTACACAGTATTTTCATTATCGGATCAATAATTCATATTATTTGAATAATATTATTAGATAACATTATTGGCAATGTCTAGAAAGTTACATCTAAGGATAGGTTTGGTCACCTAATTGCGCGCCAGTAAGGAGAAATCCTTATTGGAAAGTCTCCTTTTTCCTGGGAACGACCTGGTTGCCATTATTGTGATTCTATAATATTATTTGTGAATAATTAATTATTGATTTATATGATAAGGAAAATATTCATTTTATGTGGATATAGATGGAGAAAATTTTAAAGTGACAATTGTTGAAAAATTGATATTTTATCTTTTCTGATAAATAATTCATTTAAATATATTATTATATTTTAATAATATAATAATGGTGATATTTTTACAATGAATGTGGGATATATGAGTATATGAGGAGGAGGAGTATTTTTGTTACTAAAAATATTTAAAACATGTTAAACATGTTTGTGGGCCCATTTCATGACTGAAATTTGATTATAGCCTGTAAAATTGTCCGTTTGTAGATTTCGGACAACTTCTGTTTGGAATTTAGAAAAACTTTCTTCTGCAAAGTTGTAGAGAATTAAATTTTTTATGGAATGGACATAAGATTTGAATTTTTCTGATAAAATGGTTATTTATTATGAATTATTGAAGCTCCGAAGTTCCAAAATAATTAATTTTTGAAAGTTTTAATTATTTTTAATAAGAAAAACGTTTTTTGTAAGTTTTGTGAGGTGGGCTACTTGGTGGATGATGTTTTGGCAAAATAAGGGTGCGTAGGAAATTTAAAAAATATATATTAATATTTTATTAAATTTTCTGCTTTGGTGTTCTAAGCATTTTCCTATAAATATGGTGCTTAGGTTAGAATTGAAAATCACACCAGAAAATGAAGTTTTCTCTCTCTATATTATCGAGCGTATTCTTGTGAGTATTTTGATACTTTGAGTGTTCTTTATCTGATTGCAAGTTCCTTCAGCGTTATATCTGATATTCCTGCCAGAAGTACTATTCTTTTCGAGGTAAGGGATATTATTTTTTGAAAAAAATGATATTATTTCTTTCAATTATTTATGCCAAAATATTGGTAAGATTTTTCTTGTGAAATTATTGTCTTTTAGTGTCGGGATTACTATTCACGTATACGGCACTATTCACGTATACAACACTATTCACGAATACAACACTATTCACAGGAAAATTAAATTTTCGTTTTTTGTCCAAAATATCTATTATGGATACTAGCTTTGATTGTATCCATGTTTTGATCATTCTTCAATTTTACTCCATTATGATTATTTATGAAGTATTTTTGAACTCAGATTGTTTAATACGAATCCTTAATATTTGTTCTTTTATTTCACTGGATTCGTTTTCTTTAAAATATTTTTCATCATCCTCAGTCCTAAATGATGATATTACTGAATATCTTTGGCCTGTAGTGCAAAGATGAATAAATTTGATGAATAATCTTTGGCCCTAGTGCAAAAGATGACCAGTGTTGAGATGAACATGACCACTGATGAATATCTTTGGCGCTGTAGTGCAAAGATGAATATTTGATTTAAGATGTATATTGATTGATGTTACAGGAATAAAATATTGATGATGGACTTTTAAATTCATAGATTATAGTAGATTTCATTCTCTACGTAACTCATCTATGAATTATTATTTTCGCTGCAAATATTGATCTAAAACTTGTTTATCATTGTATTTTATCGATTTTTTCTGTTGAAGACTAACGATAATTTTTCTATATTATCTTAGTCATAATATTCTTTACTGGGCTAGTTGAGCTCACCCTTTTCCTTTTTGTTCCATTTTTCTTCTCAGGAGGCGAGAATGTAGCGAGTTCTAGTCGGAGTGTGGAATGATGGTTCTAGAGAGTTGTTTTAGTAGTCCTCACTATTTTTGTAAAATAATGTATCAATAATTGTAATGAGGACTTATTTGAGTGTTGATATTGTCTAAAAGACAATATTTATTTTTAAACTCACAGTTTTTATGTTGTACTCCCTCTATTCCAAAATAATAGACGTTCTAGAGAGTTTCACAAAGATTAAGAATAGTTATAATTTTACTATTTTACCTTTAATTAATATTGCGTCTTTTCCCCCCTGAATCTGATAATAGTGGTGGGGAAGGAAGGGTAGAGAGGGAAAACAAATGCCAAAATATTCTTGGGATTGTAGAACGTCAGATATTTTGGGAAAAAAAATACCCTAAAACGTCTATTATTTTGGGATGGAGGGAGTATTAATAAAGTTGTAGTTGTTTCTGTACCATGTTATTGACGACTCAAAATGGGTGATGTATACCTATTTTGGGGGCGTCACAGTTTGTATCAAAGCTTACGGATATGATCTCTGGCGGAGATCGGGGAATAGAACTAGGAGGGGAGAGACGAGTAAATCCTTCGCTAGTGTGTCCTACCTAAGCTTATTTGTTGGTTGGTCAGAATATAGGGATATTATGTGATATGTTAATTTCTTCCATTAACCCTTGTTTTATGGCAATATTTGAGAATGGCAACCGAGAATGTTAACAGTGGAGTAAATGAGACCGTGGAGACTCCTTTACTCACCAATGAGGAGAACGTGCAACAGACCGACAATGTTCCCCCTGTAAACAACACCACTAATTAGATGATGAATGGCGGAATGTTTAGAAGCTTTTTGCAGTTCATGCAAAATCAGACAAGGGAGACTCGTGCATAAAATTACATGAGTGCAGGAAAAGCTAGGATCCGATTAAGCGTAAACGTGGGTCAAACAAATTACCAAGATATTCGATGTCTTGGGATACATAGAGGAACGAAGGTTCCATTCGCCACCTTTATGTTTCAGTAATGAAGGATTCTTTGGGGGAATCGTGAAGCGTACCATCCACTGCGTACTCAACATGTCTTGGGAGACATTTTAAACCCATTCAATGACAAGTATTTTCTCGAAAGTATTCGTCATATGAAGGAAGTGGAGTTTATTAGATTGGAACAAAACAACATGGCGGTGTCTAAGACGAGGCGAAGTTTGCAGAGAGTTATCGAGTTTGCACCTCATTTGGTGGAGAATGAGGAGCGTATGGACGCGGATGTTTCGAGAGGTTTGAAACCCGGCATACGTCAATATCTCATTTCTCATAAATTTTCTCTTTATTCAGATGTTGTCAATAGGGCTCAATTATTAGAGCGAGATAACGAGTACGTTCAACTGAGGGACCACAACCAGGATCATACCGGTGACAACATTCATCAGAATAACGATAACCAACGGAGAAAGAAAAATACGGACAAAAATGGTAACTACTCTGGTGGTAATCATGGCCATAAAAATAGAAGAAGCGAGTCGGGGGGAGATTTTAAAAAGAGGAGATTCAATAATGACCATGTGAAGACATCATCACCAGTAGCAATTGGTTCTAAGGGAGGAGAATGACCACTGGTCGTATACTATAAATGTGGAAAAGAGGGACATATCAGCCCAAACTGCCCACAACAGTTCAATGTATGCTATAATTATGGAAAAGAAGGACATATCGCTCGAGATTATACGGTAGTGAAACCAAGTCTAGCGGGGATGGTGACTCAAAAGGTTGTCCCAGAAAAGTCAAAGTCAACGGTTTCTGAAAGAGCGTTTGTCGTGACTATGGCTGTAAAATGAGCAAACGTTCGAGCTCGATTCGTATTCGCTCAACTAAAAGTTCGATTCGAGCTCGACTCGAAATATAAATGAGTCAAATATGAGCACATTTTAAAGTTCGATAAATTACTCGAACCTATTCAAATTGCAATTTTCTATTGATACTTGGATCATATTCATTCAAAAAGTTCAAACTATTCGGGATCGATTCGGAATTGTTCTCGACTCGGTATCTAAATGAGCCTCAATCAAACCTTATTTTATACTCGATAAATTTTATGAACCAAATCTGAGCAACTCAATACTCGGATCGATTCGGTTCGTTTACACCCTTAGTCGTGACTGGTCAAAATGTGAGGAACCCAAACGAGGTGATCACGGGTAAGCTAATCATAAATTCTTATGATATTTATACCTTGCTAGATACCGGTGCTACCTATTCATTTATCTCTCCTGCTTGTGCTCAACGTTTAAACTTAACTCCGAAGAAATTAGACTTTGATTTATCTATGGAGACTCCGTTAAGAGAAACTTTCATCACATCCACTGTTTATAAATCTTGTTTGATCCAAGTTGGCACCATCACATTACCTGTTGACCTTATCTCTTTAAAGATACTTGCTTTTGATGTGATTTTAGGAATTGATTGGTTAACTACTCATCATGCCAAAATTGATTATTTTCGTAAGGTTGTTAGTTTTCATATTCCTAACCAACATGTTGTACAAATTCAAGCAATTAAACCACTAAAATCAATCACTGTCATATCAAGTCATAAAGCTATTCGTTTATTGAAAAACAAATGTCATGCTTTCTTAGCCCATGTTATGGATTTGAATAAAGACACGTCAAATTTGAATAATATTCCTGTTGTTAGTAAATTTCTTGACGTATTTCCTGAAGAACTTCCCGGTCTACCCCCAGAACGTGAAGTTGAATTCTTTATTGATCTTGAACCTGGTACAAAGGCCATTTCTAAAACCCCATATTGAATGGCTCCTATTGAACTTCAGGAGTTAAAAGTCCAACTACAGGAATTTTTGGACATCGGTTTCATTCATCCTAGTACATCTCCTTGGGGTGCTCCTGTTTTATTTGTAAAGAAGAAAGACGGGAGTATGCGACTTTGTATTGACTATCGGGAATTGAACCATGTCACCATCAAGAATAGGTATCCTCTACCTCGTATGGATGACCTGTTTGACCAGTTGCAAGGAAGACAATTCTTCTTAAAGATCGATATTCGTTCTGGATATCATCAATTTGAAGATTAGGCGAGGATATTCCAAAGACCGCCTTCAGAACTCGAAACAGGCATTATGAATTCTTAGTCATGTCTTTTGGATTGACTAATGCTCCTGCGGCTTTCATGGATATGATGAACCGAGTATTCAAGGATTATTTGGATCAGTTCGTTGTTGTCTTTATTGATGACATCCTCATATATTCCAAAAGTCGTGAAGATCATGAGCACCATTTGAAGCTGGTACTCCGAAGACTTCGTGAAAACAAGCTATACGCCAAGTTGAAGAAATGTGAGTTCTGGCTTGAGGAAGTAGCATTCCTTGGGCATGTGGTGTCAAAACATGGAGTATCTGTTGACCCGGCGAAGATTGAAGCAATACAAAGTTGGGAGCAACCGAAGTCGGTGACCGAAGTACGTAGCTTTCTGGGTTTAGCTGGTTATTATCGGAGATTTGTGGAAGGATTTTTCTCGAATTACTACTCCGTTAACTCAACTTACTCGGAAAGATACAAAATTCGTATGGAGCGAGGAATGCGAAAAGAGTTTCCAAGAGCTTAAGAGGAGACTCATTTCGGCACCTGTTTTGACAATACCATCTGGTTCGGATGGATTTGTTATCTACAGCGACTACTTAAAGAATATGAGAGGAATTATCCTACTCATGATCTAGAGTTGGCAGCAGTCGTTTTCGCACTAAAGATCTGGAGGCACTATCTATATGGGGAGAAAGTGGAGATATATTCAGACCATAAAAGCCTCAAATATTTCTTCACCCAAAAGGAACTCAACATGCGGCAACGATGTTGGCTCGAGCTGTTAAAAGATTATGACCACACCATTCAATACCATCTTGGAAAAGCAAACGTGGTAGCTGACGCGTTGAGTAGAAGATAATATGCATGAACGAGTGCAATGATGTCAAGTATACGTATAGAACCAACTTTAATCGATAAAGTTAAAGTTGCTCAAGCCACCCGTGAGACCCCGAATTTTATGAAATAAAAGTATTCAATTTTTCTATTTTGGTGAATAGTTAAATTGATAAAAGTTTAAGTTAAGGGTGACATTTGAAAATTTTTCAAAGTAAGTGATAATGAAGTTTTGTTTTATTAGTATTATTAATGTTATAAAATAGAAATACTTTTTATATAAAACAGAATACTTTTATAAAGTTATTCGTTTTATTAGGCTAATAGTAAAATCTTTTTATATAAAACAGAATACTTTTATAAAGTTATACATTTTATTAGATAATAATTAGAATATATTATATTTTATTATGCATAGTGTTTATATAGTGCCTACATAGTGTTTGCATAGTAATTTTTTTATATATAAAACAGAATACTTTTATAAAGTTATTCGTTTTATTATATTATAAATAGAATATATTATATTTTATTGTAAACCAATCTAGAACGTCCGTTTAAAAGTAAATCAATCTGGACCGTTCATGGATTGGTTATTATTCAGTCCATTCTCCTATAAATAGAAGCTCATTCCTTCATTATTTCTTACGAATTCACTGAAACTCTAGAGAGAGAAACTATAGAGAGTGTTCTTCTTCTGTAATCTCGAGCGTATTTCTTTAGAGTTTAAGAAAGCTTTGAGCGTAGAACATAGTGCAAGTTTTCTTCAAGTATATTCCCGCCCTGCCGTTCGGAATACTCTTCTTTCAAAGGTAAGGGATGTTATTTTTATTCAATATTCGCTTGAAATAATATTTTCTTTCATACTCTGTAGTATGCAAGTAATATTATTTCGTTTTAGATTTTGAATTCTATACTCGTAAGGATTATTATTTATTTCATATTCTGAAGAGAAATTATATTTTTCATATTCGTATGAATATTATTATCATTCAATATTCATTATTTTCGTTTAATATTTGTAAGGAATATTATTTTCGTTTAATATTCGTAAGGAATATTATTTTTATTTAATATTCGTAAGGAATATTATTTTTGTTCAATATTCGTAAGAGATATTATATGTTGCACCTGTAAAGGGGTATTATTTCTTTTTTGTATTCATGAAGAGAACACATTATTCCATCTTTATTATTACGTTGGAATAACTTTTGTATCATGTGCTACCCTATACTTGGTAAAATTCTTCCGTTACTCCATTCTTTATTATTCTGTTGGAATATGCTGTCTGTGCATTTACGTTGGACCTGGTTCCATTATTTATTATTCTGTTGGAACATCCCGCCGGAATGAATTTTGCTCGACTGGTTCCGTTATTTATTATTCATTGGAATAACTCGTCATGCATGCAATACCGCATGCATGGTGATTTCTATTGTTATTCCATTCTTTATTATTCTGTTGGAATATCCTGTCTGTGCGATTACGCATGACCTGGTTCCATTATTTATTATTCTGTTGGAATAACCTGTCTGTGCGGATTATGCATGCATGCTGAAATTCTTCTATTATTTCATTATTTATTATTATGTTGGAATAACCTGTTTATGCGAAGTACTGCATACATGGTGAAATTCTTTTATTATTCCATTCTTTATTATTCTGTTGGAATATCCTGTCGGTGCGATTACGTATGACCTGGTTCCATTATTTATTATTCTGTTGGAATAACCTGTCTGTGCGGATTACGCACGCATGGTGAAATTCTTCTGTTATTCCATTCTTTATTATAATGTTGGAATAACCTGTCTATGCGAAGTACTCCATATATGGTGAAATTCTACAGTTGTATGTCTTTGGACTGTAGTGCAAATATGATCTGTTGTTTGATAGCTTTGACCCGTAGTGTGAATATGGACAGATGTATTACATGATCATGACCACTAGTGATACTAACGATTATCCTTGGCCGTAGTGCATGGATAATTCAATGATGTGATTGGCAGGTTCATGACCATTAGTTAACAGTTGAATGTCTTTGGCCGTAGTGCACTGATAGGCAATTGATTGGTATGATCATGACCATTGTTTTTAATAGTTGAATATCTTTGTCCCGTAGTGCAAAGATAGACAACTGATTGTTATGATCATTGTTATTACATTTGAATATCTTCAGCCTTTGGGGTAAGGATATTGAGTAAACGTTCTATTAAGCCTTTGTGGTAAGAAGGAACTGTTAATTCACATTATTATAAATATGAATTATGAATTTAACTAACATCTTTGGTGGTTCGGTGAAGACAAGTGTTGAAAGTTCTATTTGTCTTAAGTATAACAAAGAAAGCTCATTAATGAGTATTACAGAATAAAATATCAATGATGGACTTTTAATTTAGGAGATAGTAGACATTATGTTCTACTTGACTCTTCTAATGGATTGTTGATTCCGTTGCAATTATGGTTGAAAACTTTTATTATCTACTATATGTTATAAATCTACGATTTATTCGATAAAGGTTGTTGATAAATTAATTATCTTAGCCATGATATTCTTTTTTTGGGCTAATTGTGCTCACCCTTTTGCTTCACAATTCCTTTAGGGTAATAAGAGTGTAGTTGGATCGGGCGGGATAATGACAGGAAATAGTGGGATGGTCCGAGATCGTGAAGTTTCTCAATACATTATAAAAGCGGCATGACATGCAACAGATAATTGTATTGAGGACCTAAGATATGTGTGTCATATTTTATACGTCACTTAATAATTGATTTTGGCGAACAACAATAGGGTGATGAGAACCCGACTTTGACAACTTCAAAAGTGCACCTCATTAGAATGAATATGATAGTAATCTTCTCGTTCTTCTTTTGGGTCTTAAAATATTTGTTGCTGTATTTTTATATGGCATTGTAACAATTTGAGTTTGGATACTGTCTACGAGACAATATTATATTAAAACTCACAGCTTAAGCGTGGTCGATTCTCGTATTTACATCTGACAGGTTCAGCGATTGTATAAATGAAGTTTGTATTAGTGTGATATCTGGCGACTCAGAATGGATCGTGTGGACCTATTTTGGGGGCGTCACATTTCGTATCAGAGCTTAGAGATATGGTCACTGGCGGAGATATGAGTCTAGAATTAGGAGGGGAGGGATGAGTAATATACTACACTAATGTGTGACTTACCTAAGCTGAAATTGTTTACTTGATAAGTTGACAAATTTATGATATGTCAATTAACCTTTGTTTTGAAGCATATTCTAGAATGATGTCTGAAACCCAGGAGATGAGCAATGAGAAAATCATGATAGAGAGGAAATAACTGGAAAGGTACAATCCAAAAAGAAAGCAAGTTATTTTCATCTCTTCGAAATACCAGGTACGTACGTAAATTTCGAGGGCGAAATTTCATAATGAGGGGAGATTGTGAGACCCCAAATTTTATGAAATAAAAGTATTCAATTTTTCTATTTTGGTGAATAGTTAAATTGATAAAAGTTTAAAGTTAAGGGTGACATTTGAAAAATTTTCAAAGTAAGTGATAATGAAGTTTTGTTTTATTAGTATTATTAATGTAATAAAAGCGAAATATTTTTATATAAAGCAGAATACTTTTATAAAGTTATTCGTTTTATTAGGCTAATAGTAAAATCTTTTTATATAAAACATAATACTTTTATAAAGTTATACATTTTATTAGATAATAATTAGAATATATTATATTTTATTATGCATAGTATTTGCATAAGTACACACATATAGTGTTCAGATAGTAAAATCTTTTATATAAAACATAATACTTTTATAAAGTTTTTCATTTTATTAGATTATAAATAGAATATATTATATTTTATTGTAAACCAATCCTGACCGGTCTGGTTTGAAAGTAAATCAATCTGGACCGTTCATGGATTGGTTACTATTCGATCCATTCTCCTATAAATAGAAGCTCATTCCTTCATTATTTCTTACTTAATTCTTTGAAACTCTAGAGAGAAACTATAGTGAGAGTTCTTCTTACCGTAATCTCGAGCGTATTTCTTTAGAGTTTAAGAAAGCTTTGAGCGTAGAACATATAGTGCAAGTTTTCTTCAAGTATATTCCCGTCCTACCATTCGGAATACTCTTCTTTCAAAGGTAAGGGATGTTATTTTTATTCAATATTAAGCTTGAAATAATATTTTCTTTCATACTGTAGTATGCAAGTAATATTATTTCGTTTTAGATTTTGAATTCTATACGTAAGGATTATTATTTATTTCATATTCTCAAGAGAAATTATATTTTCATATTCGTATGAATATTATTATCATTCAATATTCATTGTTTTCGTTTAATATTAAGTAAGGAATATTATTTTCGTTTAATATTAAGTAAGGAATATTATTTTTATTTAATATTCGTAAGGAATATTATTTTTGTTCAATATTCGTAAGAGATATTATATGTTGCACCTGTAAGGGGTATTATTTCTTTTGTATTCATGAAGAGAACTTCTGTTATTCCATCTTTATTATTCTGTTGGAATAACCTGTATACGCGGGCTACCCTATACTTGGTAAAATTCTTCCGTTACTCCATTCTTTATTATTCTGTTGGAATATGCTGTCTGTGCATTTACGTTGGACCTGGTTCCATTATTTATTATTCATTGGAACATCACCGCCGGTCTTAATTTCTTTGACATTCGTTCCGTTATTTATTATTCATTGGAATAACCTGCCTCATCTGCAAGTACCGCATGCATGGTGATTTCTATTGTTATTCCATTCTTTATTATTACATTTGGAATATCACATGCAATGCGATTACGCATGACTGGTTCCATTATTTATTATTACATTGGAATAAACATCTCATCATGGATTATGCATGCATCTTTGAAATTCTTTCGTTATTCCATTCTTTATTATTATGTTGGAATAACTTTGTTTATCTGTAATCGCATGCATACATGGTGAAATTCTTTTATTATTCCATTCTTTATTATTACATTGGAATATCACATCCGGTGCGATTACGTATGATTTTGGTTCCATTATTTATTATTACTGTTGGAATAACTTTCGCTCATGCGGATTCACGCACGCGTGGTGAAATTCTTACATTATTCCATTCTTTATTATAATGTTGGAATAACTTTGTCTACATCAAGTACTCCATATATGGTGAAATTCTACTGATTGTATGTCTTTGGACCGTAGTGCAAATATGATACGTTGTTTGATAGCTTTGACCGTAGTGTGAATATGGGATGGATGTATTACATGATCATGACCACTAGTGATACTAACGATTATCCTTGGTAGGAGTGCATGGATAATTCAATGATGTGATTAGCGGGGTTCATGACCATTAGTTAACAGTTGAATGTCTTTGGCCGTAGTGCACTGATAGGCAATTGATTGGTATGATCATGACCATTATTTTTAATAGTTGAATATCTTTGTCCCGTAGTGCAAAGATAGACAACTGATTGTTATGATCATTGTTATTACATTTGAATATCTTCAGCCTTTGGGGTAAGGATATTGAGTAAACGTTCTATTAAGCCTTTGTGGTAAGAAGGAACTGTTAATTCACATTATTATAAATATAAATTGTGAATTTAACTAACATCTTTGGTAGTTCAGGTGAAGACAAGTGTTGAAAGTTCTATTTGTCCTAAGTATAACAAAGAACTGTTAATGAGTATTACAGGAATAAAATATCAACGATGGACTTTTAATTTAGAGGAGATAGTAGACATTATGTTCTACTTGACTCTTCTAATGGATTGTTGATTCTGCTGCAATTATGGTTGAAAACTTTTATTATCTACCATATGTTATAAATCTCTGATTTATTTTGATAAAGGCTGTTGATAAATTAATTATCTTAGCCATGATATTCTTTACTGGGCTAATTGTGCTCACCCTTTTGCTTCATAATTCCTTTCAGGTAATAAGAGTGTAGCTGGGTCGAGCGGGGATAACAGGGAAATAGTGGGATGGTCTGACACTGTCGAAGTTTCTCAATACATTATAAAACGACATGACATGCAACAGATAATTGTATTGAGGACCTAAGATATGTGTGTCGTATTTTATACGTCACTTAATAATTGATTTTGGCGAACAACAATATGGTGATGAGAACCCGACTTTGACAACGTCAAAAGTGCACCTCATTAGAATGAATATGATAGTAATCTTCTCGTTCTTTTTTGGGGTCTTAAAATATTTGTTGCTATATTTTTATATGACATTGTAATAATTTGAGTTTGGATCATCGTCTACTTAGACAATATTGTATTAAAACTCACGGCTTAATCGCGTGGTCGTATTCTCGTATTTATGATTCAGCAGTTGTATAAATGAAGTTTGTATTTGATTTTTATAGTGTGATATCTGGAGACTCAGAATGGGTCGTGTGGACCTATTTTGGGGGCGTCACACCACCGACCCGAAGCTGATGTGTATGAAGAAGAAAGTACAAGAAGGTGCTATTCCGAAAGCAAGAATCGATGAAGAAGTAATACTGCGAGTCCACTCTAGACTTTGTGTTCCTAACGACTCTGATTTGAAAGACAAGATCATGACGGAGGCACATAATACACCGTTTACAATCCATCCTGGAAGTACCAAAATGTATCGTGATCTTCGACATACATTTTGGTGGAACAATATGAAGAGAGAGATTGCAAAGTTTATCTCGAGGTGTTTAACTTGTCAATGTGTAAAGGCGGAGCATCAAATACCTAAGGGTCCGTTGCAACCACTTGAGATTCTGAAATGGAAGTGGGAACACATTACCATGGATTTCGTTACGGGTCTTACCACGGTTTCTCAAGGTATAAATGCTATTTGGGTTATTGTTGATAGATTAACCAAGTCTGCTCATTTCTTGCCGACACGGGAGACTTATTCCCTTGAACGTCTTGCTCCTATGTATGTAAATGAGATTGTGAGATTGCATGGCATGCCAATATCCATAGTTTCGGATCGTGACCCAAGATTCACTTCACAATTTTGGGTTAGTTTGCAAAAAGCTATCTTGCACGGATTTCTGATTTAGTTCTAAGATACCATCCTCAAATGGACGGACAATCAGAGAGGACTATTAAAACTCTTGAAGATCTATTAAGACTCTGTGTCCTATACTTCAAAGGGAGTTGGGATAAGTATTTACCATTGGTGGAATTATCCTACAACAACAGTTATCAGGCAAGTATAGGTGTAGCTCCATTTGAAGCATTATATGAACGAAAGTGTCGCTCTCCAATATGTTGGGATGAGGTGGGTGAAGCAACATTGTTGGGACCCGAGTTGGTACGTATGACTACGGAAAAGATCCAAATAATTCGACAACGTATACAAACGACACAGGATCGACAAAAGAGTTATGCGGATCTTTATCGAAAGGACGTGGAATTTAGTATTGGGGATCATGTATTGTTGCGTGTTGCTCCATGGAAGGGAGTTACAAGATTTGGGAAGAGAGGAAAGCTCAATCCACGATTTATTGGTCCATTTCAGATTCTTGACCGAGTAGGAAATGTAGCCTATAGACTCGCGTTACCTCCAAGTATGTCTCGTGTTCATAATATTTTTTGTATATATATGCTACGTAAATATGTGAAAGACCCGAAACACGTTATTGAGTTAGAACCGGACGAGATAGCCGAAGACTTAACGTACGAAGAGGTACCTGTCAAGATCTTGGATAGGAAGGAGCATGTCCTACGCACAAAGGTCATACCACAAGTCAAAGTTTTGTGGAGGAACCATGCTATAGAGGAAATGACCTGGGAGTTGGAAACAGAAATAAAAGCGAGGTATCATCACCTTTTCAAAACACCAGGTACGTACGTCAATTTCGAGGACAAAATTTCATAAGGAGGGGAGGTTGTAAGACCCCAACTTATTATTAATGAAATTGAATTTCCTCTATTTATTATTTTGAAATAGTAAGGGTTGATTTGATTAATGTGGTTAGTTATGGGTAAAATGCGCAAATATTTCAAATAAGCAAGTGGTTATAAAATATTCATTGTTGTCAGGGAATATTAGTTTGGTCGTGGAATATTCTTCTTTGTCTGGGAATATTAAATATTGACGGTCTTGACTTTGTGTGGGCCCCATAACGAAAAAAGCGATTGGATGAAAAAATGACAAGTATCGTTGTTTATAAATAGCAATTGTAGTTATTACCAATTAATCTTGTTGGAATATTCGATGGTTAAAACACAAGAGCATTACGGTATTGCACTAATTATTGATTCTTACATAAGAAGGCACTACTCAATAATTATTACGGTGAATTATCGTTCAATATTTTATTTTATTGATTCAATAATTGCTACGTTGATATTTTATATTATTGTTGTTTCAATAATTATCACTACACAGTATTTTCATTATCAGATCAATAATTCATATTATTTGAATAATATTATTAGATAACATTATTGGCAATGTATAGAAAGTTCTGTCTAAGGAGAGGTTTGGTCACCTAATTGCGCGCCATTAAGGAGAAATCCTTATTGGAAAGCCCCCTCTTTCCTGGGAACGGCCTGGTTGCTAGTATTGTGATTCTATAATATTATTTGTGAATAATTAATTATTGATTTATATGATAAGGAAAATATTCATTTTATGTGGATATAGATGGAGAAAATTTTAAAGTGACAACTGTTGAAAAATTGATATTTTATCTTTTCTGATAAATAATTCATTTAAATATATTATTATATTTTAATAATATAATAACGGTGATATTTTAACAATGAATGTGGGATATATGAGTATATGAGAAGGAGGAGTATTTTTGTTACTAAAAATATTTAAAACATGTTAAATATGTTTGTGGGCCCATTTCTTGACTGAAATTTGATTATAGCCTGTAAAATTGCCCATTTGTAGATTTCGGACAACTTCTGTTTGGAATTTGGAATAGCTTTCTTCTGCAAAGTTGTAGAGAATTAAATTTCCTATGGAATGGACATAAGATTTGAATTTTTGTGATAAAAGGGTTATTTATTATGAATTATTGAAGCTCCGAAGTTCCGAAATAATTAATTTTTGAAAGTTTTAATTATTTTTAATAAGAAAAATGTTTTTATAAGTTTTGTGAGGTGGGCTACTTGGTGGCTGATGTTTTGGAAAAATAAGGGTGCGTGGGAAATTTTAAAAAATATATATTAATATTTTATTAAATTTTTTGCTTTGGTGTTTTAAGCATTTTCCTATAAATAGGGTGCTTAGGTTAGAATTGAAAATCACACCAGAAAATAAAGTTTTCTCTCTATATTATCGGCGTATTCTTGTGAGTATTTTGATACTTTGAGTGTTGCTTTATCTTGTGCAAGTTTCTTCAAATAATATATATCGATATTCCAAATTTAGAAGTACTATTCTTTTCGAGGTAAGGGATATTATTTTTTGAAAAAATGATATTATTTCTTTCAATATCATTATGCCAAAATATTCGTAATATTTTTCTTGTGAATTTATTGTTTTTTAGTGTCGGGTTACTATTCACGTATACGGCACTATTCATAGAAAAATTAAATTTTTGTTTTTTGTCCAAAATATCTATTATGGATACTAGCTTTGATTGTATCCATGTTTTGATCATACTTTAATTTTACTCCATTATGATTATTTATGAAGTATTTTTGAACTCGGATTGTTTAAAGTACGAATCCTTAATATTTGTTCTTTTGTTTCACTGGATTCGTTTTCTTTAAAATATTTTTCATCATACTCAATCCTAAATGATGATATTACTGAATATCTTTGGCCTGTAGTGCAAAGATGAATAAATTTTTGATGAATATCTTCATTCAGTAGTGCAAAAGATGAACAAGTGTTGAGATGAACATGATTAATGATGAATATCTTTGGCCTGTAGTGCAAAGATGAATATTTTATTCAAGATGTATATTGATTGATGTTACAGGGATAAAATATTGATGATGGACTTTTAAATTCATAGATTATAGTAGATTTCATTCTCTACGTAACTCATCTATGAATTATTATTTCCGCTGCAAATATTGATCTGAAACTTGTTGTCTATTGTATTTTATCAGATTTTTCCCTGTTGAAGACTAACGATAATTTTTTCCATAATATCTTAGTCATAATATTCTTTACTGGGCTAGTTGAGCTCACCCTTTTCCTTTTTGTTCCATTTTTCTTCTCAGGAGGCGAGAATGTAGCGAGTTCTAGTCGGGGTGTAGAATGATGGTTCTAGAGAGGTTTTAGTAGTCTTCACCATTTTTGTAAAATAATGTATCAATAATTGTAATGAGGACTTATTTGAGTATTGATATTGTCTAGAAGACAATATTTGTTTTTAAACTCACAATTTTTATGTTGTATTAATAAAGTTGTAGTTATTTCTGTACCATGTTATTGACGACTCGAAATGGGTGATGTATACCTATTTTGGGGGCGTCACACTTTGTCGCTTTACTATATCAGTTGTTGTTCTACTAAATCTTGGTTACTCTGCGAACTGACTTATTCTTTATGACCAGGCAGAGTACTATTGTAATTTAGTCTTTGTAGAGACATTCCAGAGATTCCTTATGATTGGGACTATACTAAACATTCTTAGACTATATCCTCCTGTGATCAGCTTTCTCTTGTTCAATCTTCAACTCATCTTCATGGCTCGTAGAAAAGCTCAATGATTTTTGACTTGTGCACTTCAGTGGATGAGTTAACTCTGTTGCTTGTGATTACACTACGATTTGATAGAGTGAGAAAGTTTTAATAAGATCAACCTAACAGTTTTGATCTTACTATTCTAAGTTCTTGCACATTGATTTCTTAAGAACTTTACAAAACTTATCATTACAAATATACTTTAATCATTTGTTCATCAGATAACATTAATTCAATTTAAATCAACCTAACCGTTTTGATCTTTTCTATTCTAAATCCTTGTACATTTGTTTCTTAATGACTTTACAAAACTTATTTGTACAGATATACTTTAATCAACAGTTCATATATATTACATTCAGTAGGATCAACTTAGTGAGATCAACCCAACATGTTTTATCTTTCTCTATACTAAGTCCTTATTCATTCATCATTTTATTAAGAACTTCACAAAACTTACTTTTACATATATATTTTAAATAACTCATCATCAAATCTCATACATTGGTAATCTCATGTAGATTCTTACTAATCTCCCTCTTTATAAATAATTTTAACAATCTCATGCAGATTCCTAACAATTTATGTTGCGTTTTAGTTGCAAAAACAACCTGCAAAGGAGTACGCAATTCTTAGGAATTGACATTGCCCTCATGTAAAGTTTGGTTTACAACTTTACATATAACAACGATTCACTATTTTACTCCACTTTAGAAAATGAAGCTAATATTTAGCTGAGATATGACATGAATGTTTAGCAAATTATTAAATTCATTATTCAAACTAACTCGTGCATTGCACGGGTTATCAACTAGTATAATATAAATATATAATTCATAGCTAGAAAATTGATTCATAGTTAACATTGAATGGATTTAACTCTTTGCACAACTATTATGTGGATGATGATAATGAACACAATAATATTACAAAAATGGCAGAGTGAGTAATTATTTTTGACAATATAATAGTATGAACGATGAAATCCATCCAAAGTTGAAAAAGACAAAATTGAATACTAGTATTTATTTTAAAACGTTTAAAGAAAGAAAATTGTGTTAGGAATAAGCATGTGAATGATATTCCTATTTATATATGATTTGATTATGATATAAATGAATGAATATGCAAGTATGCTTGCATTAAGAAAAGCTCTAAAGTCCTTTGATAGATAATAGGAACATATGTAATGTACAAGGACTTAGAATAAATTGATCAAATGTGTTAGGTTGATCCTACATAAGCAAAACAGCTTTGTAAAGTCCTTAAAAAGAAATGATGTACAAGGACTATAAATATAGAAAGATCAAGCTTGTTAGGTTGATCTTATAAAATAATAGATAGGCTTGTCTGATCGTCGAGCACTGCACCAGAAATCGTAGTCTGCCAGAAGAGTCGAGGAAAACTGTAAGACCCCGAATTTTATGAAATAAAAGTATTCAATTTTCTTATAATTATTATGTTATTTAGTAAAAGGTTAAATTGATAAGGGTTAAAGATAAGAGTGATATTTGAAAATTTTGCAAAGCAAGCAAGTTGATATAAAATATTTGTTGTGTCGGAGAATATTAGATTGGTCGGAGAATATTCATTTTAACAGGAAATATTCGTACGACGGCACAATCATTGGTGGACCTCACAACAGAAGTATTGTCGTAGTTAAAAAATGACAAAAATATCTTTTTATAGAAATAACGGCGAAAGTTTTACCGTTAAACTATTGAAATACCCGATGGTAAAAGTACAGTAATACGTGTGGTTGCATAGTAGCACACGATATTGATTATTGATGCTTACGTGAGAATTCACTCAGTTATACTCAATTATTGCTACAGTAATTGCTGCATAATATCTCATGTTATTTGATTCAATTATTGTCACAGTATCATCTGCATAATATTTTATATTATTAAATCAATAATTTAGACGACAAAGTTATTCATATTATTATTTGTATTATTCACGATGTCTAGAAAGTTCTATCAAGGAAAGGGGTCTGGTCACTTAATTACATGCCAATAGGGAGAAATCCTTATCGGAAAGCCCCATCTTTCCTGGGAATGATTTGGTTGTTAAATATTGTGAGTTATAATATTAATGATGAATAATTGTTAATAAATTAAAAATGTGTTTATTAAAGATAAGTGATTTGTGGTAAATATTTATTCAATTTTTGATATAAATAGAGGGGTTTGTTATGAGGTGTTTGTTATAAGTTTGGCTTATTATTCCATGAGGAGATGTGCTAATTTTTCAGACTGTTGGTTGAAGTTATAATAGTAAATCAATATGAATCGTTGGTTGAAGATATAATAGTAAATCAATATGGACCGTTGGTGGAAAGTTATAATAGTAAATCAATATGGATCGTTGGTTTAAAGTAAATCAATATGGACCGTTGCTTTAAGTTTTAATAGTAAATCAATATGGACCGTCCGTTTAAAAGTAAATTAATCTAGGTCGTTCATGAACTAGTTACTATTCAGTCCTTTTTTCCTATAAATAGAAGCTCATTCTTCTTTCATTCTCACCAATTCACTAAAACTCACAAGAGCAATTATAGAGAGAAAAGCTATAGAGAGAAAGAAGAAGAGTAGTCTGCTACTTCACTATTCCAGTATTCAGTCTTCTACTAAGGTAAGGGATGTTATTTATTTCTTATTCGTAAGGGATATTATTATTGTTCAGTATTCGTAAGGAATAATATTTTCTTCCATACTCTGTAGTATGTGAGTAATATTATTTCGTTTCGTATCCCTTATTCTACACTCATTTTGTTGAAGTATTGTTTCAATACTCCATGAAATTAATAGAATATCCTTGAAATTTGCGTTTCATCTAGTATCGTTTCACAAGAATATTTTTTGAACATTCTTGTTGAATTTTAAGTTTTTCATGCCGGAGTACTATTAATGGGTATTATTCAGTTATACGACACTATTCATGTGTATGGTACTATTCATAAATATGGTACTATTCATAAAGTACTATTCATGGGCACTGTTAACACCAAGTTTCGTCGGCGCGTCCAATCACAGAATTCACGCGCTTGAACCTGCACAATAACAGATCACACACGAAGCTTGACGGCTTGTGCCTCCGGGGGATAGCTCCGATGTGAGAATAAGTACATGTCGTTCACAAAGTTAACAATGGAGGCTTTATTGTTTAGTGCTCAAAGATGTATTACCTGTTAATTGAAACCCAAGCCTTGTATTTATAGTATTCTCACTACTCTAGCATCCACATCCGAGTCGGTTTAGGACTCCTAAATATGGCATTTACCATTATTTGGGTCTAACACAATCTCCTTAAAAGGTGCAAGTGGAATCCAATCCAAATACTACCTTTGGAGTTACCTTATTCAAATATGGTTAGGACTAGAATCCTTAATCATTTAAACTCCTTATGACTCCAAACTATGTGCGCAGGATAACCCATTGTACATGCCCAACCCAACCAAACTCATACATTGGTCTGGGCTTCAGCCCAAAGGACTCGAATACCCGACCCCAAACACCATACACCAAATTAGGGCTTCAGCCCAAAAGACTCGGATGTCTGAACTCCTTCGACATCCCTAAGGGCTTCAACCCAATGGGCTTAATATCCCCTTATGGTGTCAGGCCTTCGACCCACAGGGAGGTCGGTAAAATGCTCCCGAACATTGCCCACCAGTCTCTTGTTATAATAAATTTATAATTAGACACTTGAAAAGACATGAATTCGAAGAGTCATGACAGCAAATGATGAGTTGTTTGGGGAACCTAAGTAGTTTTTTCTCATTTTTCAAAATGTTGCACGTTTCTCTAAGACGGGCCCCACCTGCCATAAATAGTCGCCCTAGGGTTTCATGTCATCCCACTATAAAAAGCCCTATCCACCCATCACTGTCACTTTTTTGAGCCTTTCATCATTTCAAATTCCCCTTCTCAGAGCTTCCGGCAAAGGCGATTTCCAGCGAGTAGTCCTTTTCTCACCTTTTCTCAGGTTCAAGCTCTTTTGATGTTCATTTTTGCTCCTAAACCTCATATTCGTGCTTCCTTTTGTTTCTCAAGCTTCACATTCACATCTTGTTCACCAAAAATGGCTGATTCTAGCCTTCCTCCTACCACTGAGACCTTTCTCCCCACCGTCACCACCGGAGATCTGATTCTGGTCGATCTGCCGGTGGCTTCAATCGATACTTCCACTGATAACGTCGAATCCAAAATTCAAAGCGTTTATGCTTCTGAAACCGACTTCTCTCATATCAACACCAAATCCTCCATCACTTCATCCCAACTTTCTGACATTCGAACTCTCTTTAATTTCCCGAAGGAGTACAGCTTCGGATGCCAGAGCCCCAAGAGCGAATGTTCTGGCGTCCCAAAGGCGACTGGACTGCCATTCCTCTTTGGACCCTGAAATATGGGGTCCAATTCCCCCTCCATGAATTCATATCTTTCTTTCTCTCGCTTCAGGATTCGTGTTCGCATACAAACTTGTGCCAAACTCAGACATCCACTTAATCGCTTTTATCATTTTGTGCTGGGGAGGTTGGGATAACTCCGGCCTCGATTTTTTTTTTTGTCTTATTCACTATCGGGAAGTCGAAGGAACCCGGCTTCTGACTACTGAACCGTGTGGCTGGCCGAGCCACCTTTATGAAGACCCCTTCCAACAATAAGGGATGGCACCCACAGTGGTTCTTCATGAGGGGGACTGACCTTAAGCTTCTGTCGAACTGGTCTTCTCCCGAAGATCCCATTGCCAAAATCACCAAATTTCCAAAGGACCGATCTGCCACCTTCAAAGCATTCTATAAAAAATTGTCCAAGACCGAATGGAGTCTGGGATTTCTATCCAATGAGGATTGGTTGTACAAACATTGGTGTAAATATCTTAGCCCAAACCTTCACATGTCTCCATTCATTATCGTCCTGTTTCCATAACCCCTTTTTGTTTTTTATGTAGTGACAATCTTTAAACCCGAGGGAGCCGCCGAGTCCTTAGCCCCTCTTCCTATCCAAGCTGAACCGATCCGCTTTCCTCATTACATAGCGAAGTGGTCAAGAAGAAACTATTCCCATTTCGAAGCTGACCAATGGCTCTTTTCTACCATGGCTCCTCCGAACACTACCGACCCCACCAGTAAGAACATCCTGAAGATGGGTCGGGCGGAGAAGATGGCTTTGTTAAAGAAGAATAAGAAGAGGCTTCCTCCAACCAAGGGCCCCTCCAAGCCATCTTCTTCAGTTATTCCGAAGCCAACTCTTTCACCTCTACCGCAAGTCGCCATCATCAAGGATTCGGAGGAAATCAAAGAGGTTCCTCTTGAACCTCGATCCAAAAAGCCCCGACTGGAAGAGGATCCAAATAAGATGCTCCAGGAGAAAGATCTCTTGTTGGAAGAAAACAAGTAGCAGGAGTAGGCGTTTTAGGCCCTCGGAGAGAAGTTTACCGAGCTACATGAAAAGATGATGCATTTGATTCGGGAAAACAACTCTGTTAGTTCCCAGTAGGGACAATAGATCTAGAAAGGGGGGTTGAATAGATCCTTTTTGATTTCAAATACTTTTCTGGTTTATTTTGTATTCCTAATAATTTAGCATATGACAAACATAAGAATCTTTTCAAACACATCAGAATAAGTAAAAGATCCCCTTTATTAATGTATTCATAATCATACATACATTGTTCGTAGGGTTAATTCAGTAATAAGCAGTTAAGTCATACATAGCAGTTATAGCAGTTAATGTACATAATGTAAATGACATAAAGTAAAAGACACAAGGGGTTTTAAGTGGTTTAGAGACTAAAGCTCCTAATCCACTCTTCTGCTTTTAACTAGCAGAATTTCCACTATGGAAGGGAAGCATCCTGAATCACTAAGATTCCTTCAAGGCCAGCAGCCTTGGGACTTCAGTTCACTCAGAACTCTTCAAGACCAGAAGCCTTGGAACTTCTCTAGTTCCCTAGGAACTCTTCAAGCCCAGCAGGCTTGGAAACTTCATTTAGTCCCTTCGAACAAGGACCCCTCAGGTCCTGGCTTCTTGTTGTTGTAGTTGTTGATGTTGTTGGTGCTGAGATGCTAAGATGTCATTAAGCTCTGAACATCTTTTGTACTTAGCAGCTTGGTGTGGTCCTCTTTGCATTCTACTTTGAGTCTGGACCACATCTTCTTTGGTGTAGCTGATCTTTACTATTTTTTGTTCATCTTTATCTGATGTCAGCTGTGTACCATCAGCATCTGGATTTGCTAAGTCCCTGAGCTTTTGGTAGACTTTGTCTGGCACTTAGCAATCCCTGAACCCTTCTTGAATGTTTTGTAGACATGGTTCTGCACTTGTTCAGTTTCAGCTTTAGTTTCATGGTGATTCGTAGAGTGGCTCTCCTGATCTTCTTTGTACTCTGTCACTTTTTTGAATGTTATCTCCTTGGCCTTCTCGGCTCTTATCTTGGCTGCCATCTTCACTGGCATTCTCATTTTTGTTGAGTGAAGCTCTAATCTGTTTAAGTCCTTCTTCAAAGCTGTTTCACTTCCACTTTGGTAGTCTCACTGTCACTGAGACTTGTTCTGTAGATCTTTGGTGGAACTCGTAGAGTCAACAATAGTATTCCCAACAACTCAATGATTCTGTAACTTAGCAATCATCAGTAACTCTTGATCTTTGAAGCTCTGTTGATTTATAATGCTTTCTAATCTTCTCGTTGGATAGTAGCCGTTGAAAGCTACTCAAATTGCTTCACAGATCTCGAGTTATTTGGTGCAGACTGCAGATGTGACATGACATCTTTTTCTGACTTTCTGACACTACAGTCTACTATTTCACCTACCCCATCAGATACGTTACTTTAATGTCTCGGGCAGGTCGACGACTTTATTTCCCCCTTCTGATTTCTTGATCAGAGGTTGTCCTTGCATTGATGCTCTTAATAAGCTTTTGTTCGAATGCCAGCCTTCAGATTGAACCGTTGTCAATGCTTCAATCCTCAGTTGTTCGAACTCAATGATTCTGATGCACTTCTTCTTGGACCTGATCATAGTGACTTATTGATTGATGTTTATTGACATATAGGGTCAGCACTATGATCTTGAAGAGTGTTCACTTGATCTTTAGTAAAGAATAACTCTTCCTTCTTTCGTACAGTGCTTCAACACTTCTGTTTGCCTTTACTGCTCTCAGATCCTGATGGCTTGACTTCTTGCTCTGGCCCCTTCTGAATAACAAGACACTTCAAATTTGTGGCATGTCCAGCTCGCTTTCTCCTTGTGATCTCCCGTTCACCTATCATCAATGGACTGACCCAATGCTTAATCACTTTAGCCTTGTTCTTTAGAGGCTGACCAGTATCTTTGTGTATACTACACCAGTTCCTTCTTCGTTTGGCAAACACTACGATCCTGGTTACTTTCAAGATCATTGTCATCTTTCCACTTGATAGCTTTCGCGCATATGCCGACTTTTCCTTAGTCACCATCAAGTCTTCTTATGATCATCTTGTGGAAGACATCATCTTGAATGGCTTTTACAACTCAATCTGGATGCTGATTGGATTGATGCTTAGATCTTCTATTAGCTTGCATACCATTCGTTGAGTGCTCTCTGGCTTCCTTTAGGTGAGATGTATCTTTGCAGTCCCAACGAGAGGCTTCATTCCTTTGGATATTCTAGGAGTGCTTAATTGTTGAGAATCATGTTTGCTCTACGATTCTACCTTTGTTTTGTGAGCGCATCTGTTGAGGTCTTAGCTCTGCACTCTATGATTCATCTTCGGCTGTGCAGACTTCCGAGATCAGATCCTGACACTATGATTTATGTCGTTGTGCTTATTGTCTTCATCCGATCTTGCTCGACTATGATCTCTGCCTTTGATACGATCAGTAGACTCTACGACTCTGAGTGTAGTCTACGATTCTTGACTTGGCTTTGGCAGATGCTAGGTCGGCTCGTAGGCAGGCTGTCTCTATGATTCTGAACATGACTTCCTCAGCAGACTACGGCTCCGAGGAAGCTTTACTCGACACACTAAGATCCTTCCTCGTCTCTCTTGGCAGTCTACAAACTCCGAGATCTACTATCTGGCAGACTACGATTCTGCCTTGATAGCTCTCAAGTTATCCTTGACTCTCCTAGCAGACTACGATTTCTGGTGCAGTGCTCGACGATCAGACAAGCCTATCTATTACATCATAAGATCAACCTAACATGTTTGATCTTTCTATGTTTATAGCCCTTGTACATCATTTCTTTTAAAGGAATTTACAAAGTTGTTTGCTTATGTAGGATCAACCTAACATATTTGATCAATTCATTCTAAGTCCTTGTACATATGTTTCTATAATTTATCAGAGGACTTTACAACTTTTCTAAATGCAAGCATACTTGCATATTCATTCATATATATATTATAATCAAATCATATATAAATAGGAATATCATTCACATGTTTATTCCTTACAATCTCCCCCTATTTGTTTATAACAAAAATAATATGTGTATATGCATGTTGTGAATGAATCTTATATACAGTGAGCTGCTGTATTTCTAAAACAGATAATCATGAATGTCATTTATGATAATATGGAATTTTAATACACTATGACATTTTACATCCTGGATCCAGAACATACCTAACTAGTTAGAGATGTACCTCTTTGGCTCCATGTATGTTTCCAGGATATTTGTGGATCAGCTACTCATCTGTTTGGTGTGTTTGCTCCTCCTTCTCCTCTTCTTCTGGCTCCCCCTCAGATGATGAACCATCTTCTTCTTCTACTGTCTTCTTCTTTGTCTACCTATCGTGTCTGCTCCTGCTCTCCTTGCCCTTTCTTGAATGCCTCTTACTCTGCCTTTTTTATGCCTCTTTTTCTCCCCTTTTTTGTCATTAATCATTTGAGAGAGTTGTTCCATGTTGGACATAAGCTGCTCCATTAGATAGGAGGAGTTACCGACTTCAATCTTGAGTTCTTGTTGGCTTAACTCAAGTTGCATAGAGAAGGATTGATTCATGTTGTCAATCTTGTCAGAGAGGGCTTGGAGTTGTTCTTCATTTGCCTTCTGTGTTCGTAGAGCTTCTGCTTTTTGATCATTTATGGCCTTCAGATAGATGTGATCTCTTTCTTTGATTTTTAGAGATACATCAGCCATAGTAGCTTGGATTCTGTCTTGAGCTGAGTTGCCTTCTGTTGTTGTCATCATCTTTGACTTTTCATTGATTTGAGATATCTTCTCAATCAGGTCATCAGAATTCTTCAACAATTCATGCTCCATGGAAATATAATCATCTGGTTGGGCAACCTCTTGTTCAACACTAGATTGGACTCTACGATTTTCATCCTTGGATAGATTTTTGAAAGTATTGAGAATCTGAGAAATCGTTGAATACCAATCGTTATGGGAGGATGAAGCAATGTTAGATAGCTGTGCATGGCCAGATGGAGACTTTTTAGTCTGGGTTTGAACGTCATCAGTGGTAGAGTGAACAGACTCTACGATTATTTCCTTGGCCATAATCCATCTGCCTTCAGAGTCCACCCTACGATCGTAAGGAATATAGTGATTGCCAGCATGCCGGTAGACTTTGTAATGAGGCTTGTCATTTATCATCATGGTTACAAACTTCTTTACCCTTGGGAAGTTTTCTGACACCAGCTCTAGATTTGGAAACTGAGAATAGCACCAGCTGAAGTAGTTCTCATTAGTATTAGTTTGAGCCTTCAACCACGGCATCCATGGGAAGAACCATCTCATCAGAAGATCTTCAGAATTGTACAATATTGTTGTGCAATCTAACTCCATATTTTTCCAGTTATGAAGTACTTCGTCTTGCTGCTGGTTCAGCTGGTGGTTCATCAAAGACCTCTACTACTATTCTTCTGCTAATTCTAGCTGGAGAAAGAACATGATAGTGTTCTGGTTCCTCTGATTCCTGAGGTGCAGAATCAGAATCTTTCTCTATTTCTTCCCTTTTTGAGCCAAAATCTTGCTGACTCCCTTCATCAAATTCATCAGTGAAGTCTTCTTATAGAATTTCATTTGCAGAACCTTCTTCAGCAGTATCTTCCTTGGATTCATTTTCTTCATCACTAGTTCCATCTTCAGCACTTTCTTCCTTTGATTCATTTTCTTCATCACTAGTTCCATCTTCAGCACTTTCTTCCTTTGATTCAGATTCATCATCACTTACTTCAATGACTGCAGTAGAGTGATCACTTTTCTTGTTAGAGGCAAATTTATCCGAAGAGTCTGTGTAGCTTCCTTCTCCTTGGAGGTTCAAATTGTAAGAGAGTCGACTATTCTTTTCCTCAAACTCGAGGCCTTTGAATCATCGTACGAACTTCCTCGAGGTTTATCATTGGCGAGGCAAGGTGTATTTCTTTTTTCAATCTCATCATCTTTTGATCCATCACGAGAGCTTGTTGGAGCATTTGTATTTGGAGATTCAGATGGGTTATCTTGCAGCTTCTCTTCAACTTCAAAGTGAGTACTCTGAGAATTGGCCATAGGGCTTACATATTCTTCTTCATCAGCAGAGTTTATCTGACGCGCCCAAAACAGGTATACATCACCCATCTTGAGTCACCAGATACATGGTACATAAATTCAAATACAACTTAATTATACTCTGATTATCGTGTAAAATACGACAAAACATAGGTGAGAGTTTAAACAAGAATATTGTCATCTAGACAATATCCACACTCAATGGTGTCCTCATTACAATTATTATCATATTATTCAGTAGAATAGTGAGGACTACTAAAGCCATTTATCCCGGACCATCACTCCATTCCCCGAAAGGCGTCAAATTTATATTCTCATTTCTCAAGAGAACAATGAAAAAAAAGGGTGAGCTCAACTAGCCCAAAGAAGAAATATTATGACTAAGATAATGCGAGAATAAACTATCGTTAGCCTTCAACAAAGATAACAACCGATAGAATATAATAGACAACAAGTTTTAGATCAACAACTCAGCGGTGAATAAGCAATCCATTAGAAGAGTCAAGTAGAGCATAAAATCTACTATCTTCTATGATTTAAAAAGTTTTTCAACAACTTTATCGCTGAGACTCAGCTTAATAAATAAAATTGAATCATCCCTGCACCACGGCTAAGGATATTCATGTAATCATCAATTGTCATGATTATACCGAATAATCCCTTGTTATAATCATATCAACAACTTTCCATCAATAAACTACAGGCCAATGAGGACTTTTACCACATCATTCGTTACATTACGGTCATGATTATACCAAATAATCCCTGGTCATAATCATACCAAGTCCATCTATGCACGTAAGTCAAAGATGACTTTCATCACAATATAAGCATGAGGATGATGACAATGATATAAGCAATAATCAACCGAAATCAAATTAAACAAAATCAAGGATAAATATTAAAGACTTTAAATTTATCCAGAGTTTAAAAATATCCAAATTGTCAACATGATACTGTTTTGTATAGTAAAATTCAAGAATAATATTCATGTACCAAAAATAATTTGGACAGAAAAGAATATATTTTTCGGGTAAATAGTACCCCGTGAATAGTACCCCGACATGAAAAGTGTCCCGAATACCCGAGTGAATGATACTATAGTGAATAGTAATTGAGTGAATAGTAACTCATGAATAGTAACTCGTGAATAGTACTCCAGTACGAAAAGTACCCCGAATACCCGAGTGAATAATACTAGAGTGAATAGTAACTGGGTGAATAGTAACTCGTGAATAGTAACTTGTAACAGAAAAATACCAAAGAAAACGATATTTTATGACGAGTACAAAAGAAATGATATCCCATATGAGTATAATAAAATATACGAAATTGCAAATAGATTTTCACTCGCCATGCGGTAATCCACGTAGACAGATCATTTCCACAATTTAATAAAGAATGAATACAAAGGATCATTTATCATGCATGCGGTAATCCACATAGACAGGTTATTCCAACAGAATAATAAAGAATGGAATAACAGAAGAATTCACCATGCATATGATAGATCGCACAGACATATTATTCCTAACAGAATAATAAAGAATGGAACCAGGTCATGCGTAAACCGCACAGACAAGATATTCCAACAGAATAATAAAAAATGGAACCAAGTCATGCGTAATCTGCACAGACAGGATATTCCAACAGAATAATAAAGAAAGGAATAACAACAGAATTCACCAGGCATGCGATAGACCGCACAGACAGGTTATTCCAATAGAATAATAAAGAATGGAATAACAGAAGAATTTCACCATGTATGCGATACTTCGCATAGACAGGTTATTCTAACATAATAATAAAGAATGGAATAACAACCTTTACGAGTATTGAAAGAAAATAACTCTCTTCATAAATACGAAAGAATAATACCCCTTACCTCGGAGAAAAATTTGGATCTTTGGAGTAGTGAAGAAGTAGCAGACTACTCTTCTTCTTTCTCCCTATAGCTTCTCTCTCTATAGCTTCTCTCTCTATAATTGCTCTTGTGAGTCTTAGTGAATTGGTGAGAATGAAGGAAGAATGAGCTTCTATTTATAGAAAAATATAGTTTCAATAATTGCAAGTTTTGGAGCTCAAAATATTACAGTATAATACTTTAATCTTTTCCTTCATTTTTAATTTAGTCCTGCAAGTATTATCAAACTTGCATCACCTCCCCTAATAGTACATCATGTGAATCAATAGTATAATCATGTGACTCAATAGTATAATCATGTGAAAAAATTAATTACAGTATAGTACCTTCATCTATACCGTAAGACCCCAACTTTTATGAATAAAGATGAATTTTCTATAATTATCATTTTTGAATATTATGGAATGAATTTGATATAATGTTATAGTTGTGAGTAATAGTTATAAATTTTGCAAAATACATGAAGTTGTTATATAATATTCGATTGGGTGGGAATATTCGTTTTAACAGGAATATTCGTATGACGATAACACAATCATTAAGTGGATCCCATAATGAAATTATTGTCGGATTGAGAAAATGACAAAAATATTTTATAAAAATAACGGCGAAAGTTTTATCGTTAACTGTTGAAACACCCGATGTTAAAAGTACAGGAATACGCGTGGTTGCATAGTAGCACACAAGATTGATTATTGATGTTTACGTGAGAAGTCACTCGCTTTTGTTCAATTATTGCTTGAGAATTGTTGCATAGTATCTCACGTTATTTGATTCAATTATTATCGATATTTTATATATTATTAAATCAATAATTGAGACGAC
Organism: Panax ginseng; assembly: GCA_020205605.1. NCBI lineage: Eukaryota > Viridiplantae > Streptophyta > Magnoliopsida > Apiales > Araliaceae > Panax > Panax ginseng. Next base: position 138,644,933 of record CM035129.1, on the reverse strand, counting down.
GAAGTTATTAATATTATTATTTGTAATATTAACGATGTCTAGAAATTCTGCCAATGAGAGGTTTGGTCACCTAATTGCGCACCAATAGGGAGAAATCCTTATTGGAAAGCCCCCTTTTTCCTGGGAACGACCTGGTCGATTAATAGTGTGAATTATAATAATGATGATGAAGTTTTGTTTTATTAGTATTATTAATGTAATAAAACAGAAAAGCTTTTTATATAAAATAGAATACTTTTATAAAGTTATTCGTTTTATTAGACTATAAATAGAATATATTATATTCTATTATGCATAGTATTTTGCATAGTAAAATCTTTTTATATAAAATAGAATACTTTTATAAAGTTATTCGTTTTATTAGACTATAAATAGAATATATTATATTTTATTATGCATAGAATTTGCATAAGTGCTGCGATAGTATTTGCATAGTAAAATCTTTTTATATAAAATAAAATACTTTTATAAAATTATTCGTTTTATTAGATTATAAATAGAATATATTATATTTTATTTAAAAGATTTTGTTTTATTAGAATATTTTATAGTAAACCAATGACCGTTTCAGAATTAATTACTTATTCGAAATTCTATTTTCCTATAAATAAGCTCATTCCTTCATTATTTATTACTTAATTCCTTTGAAACTCTAGAGAGAGAAACTATAGAGAGAAAGAAGAAAAGTATTCTACTACTTCACTACTCCTATATCCAAATTTGTTTCTAAAGGAAAGGGTATTATTTCTTTCAGTATTTATGAAGAGAACTTACATTATTCCATTTTTGTATTCTGTTGAATAACTTTGTATATCTGTGATCTACCCTATACTTGGTGAAATTCTTTTGTTATTCCATTCTTTATCATTATGTTGGAATAACTGTCTACATGTAAAACCGCATACATGGTGAAATTCTTCATTATTCCATTCTTTATTATTCATTTGGAACATCACATGCATGCGTTTACACATGACCTGCATTGAATTATTTATTATTCTATTGGAACATCCTGTCGCGGTCTTAAATTTACTTTGAATTCGGGTTCCGTTATTTATTATTCATTGAATACCACATGCAAGCGTTTACGCATGACCTGGTTCCGTTATTTATTATTCTATTGGAATGACCTGTCTGTGCGGTCTATCGCATGCCTAGTAATTTCTTTTGTTATTTCATTCTTTATTATACTTAGTTGGTTAAAGTTTTGACTTCTATACTCCATGAAATTAGTGGAATATCCTTGATATTTGCGCTTCATCCAGCATCTTTTCATGGAAATATTCTTCTGAGCATTCTTGAATTTTACTCTACAAAAAAGTATCATGTTGACAATTTGGACGTTATTAATTCCTGGATAAATTAATTCTTGAACTTGTTTTATTGAATTCTTATATCATTGTCATCATCCTCATGTTTATATTATGTTGAAAGTCATTTGTGGCCTGTAGTGCATAGATGGACTTGGTATGATTATGACCAAGGATTAATCGGTATAATCATGACCGTAATGTTACAAATGATGTGGTAAAAGTCCTCATTGGCCCGTAGTGCATTGGTGGACAGTTGTTGGCATGATCATAACCATTGATGAATACACGAATATCCTTGGCCCGTAGTGCATGGATAATTTGTGGTTGTGATACTAATGAATATCCTTGGTCGTAGTGCAGGGATGATGTGGATTATTTATTAAGCTGAGTCTCATCGATAAAAGTGATGAAAAACCTTTTAAATCATAAAAGATAGTAGACTTTATTCTCTACTTGACTCTTTTAATGGATTGCTTGTTCCGCTGCAGTTAAACTTGATGTTTGCTATATTGTATTAGTTTAACACTGTTGAAGGCTAACGATAATTTATTCTGTATTATCTTAGTCATAATATTTCTTACTGGGCTAGTTGAGCTCACCCTTTTACTTTCATTGTTCTCTTCAGGAAATGAGAACGTAGCAGGGACTAGTCGGGGACCGGAGTGACGATCCAGATAATAGTATTAGTAGTCCTCACTATTCTGTTAAATAGTGTAATAATAAATGTAATGAGGACTCAATTGAGTGTGGATATTGTCTAGATGGCAATATTTCTATTAAAACTCACAGCATATGTTTTGTCGTATTTTACACGACTGTTGTATAATTAAATTGTATTTAAATTGTGTACCATGTATTTGGCGACTCAAGATGGGTGATGTATATCTATTTTGGGGGCGTCATATATACCTCCATTTTTAATTTAGTCATGTAAGTATTATCAATCTTGCACCACCTCTCCTAATAGTACATACATGTGAATCAATAGTTCAATCATGTGAATCAATAGTTCTATACATGTGAAAAATACAAATTACAGTATAGTACCTCCATCTATACCTCCATTTTTAACTTAGTCATGCAAGTATTATCAATCTTGCACCACCTCCCCTAATAGTACATGAATGTGAATCAATAGTACACACATGTGCACAAATAGTTATAAGCATGTGAATTAATAGCAATTAATTGCTCATTTATCCGATTAATTACCCGATTGGTCAGTATAACTTCCAGACATCAATTATTATCAAAATAAATGTCGATTTCCACTAACACTAATAATCCCAACACAATGGAACTATCAATTTCATCTTTAATCAACACGAACTTATTCATCATTAATATTATAACTCACAATATTTAACAACCAGGTCGTTCCCAGGAAAGAAGGGGATTTCCGATAAGGATTTCTCCTTATTGGCGCGCAATTAGGTGACCAAACCTCTCCTTGACAGAACTTCTAGACATTGTCAATATTGCAAATAATAATATGAATAACTTTGTCGTCTCAATTATTGATTTAATAATATAAAATATTATGCAGATGATACTGTGACAATAATTGAATCAATAATATGAGAGATATTATGAAGCAATTACTGTAGAAATAATTGAGTATAACTGAGTGATTTCTCACGTAAGTATCAATAATCAATATCGTGTGCTACTACGCAACCACACGTATTACTATACTTTTATCACCGATTATTTTATGACAACTTGTTTACTTTGAAAAATTTTCACATATCACCCTTAACTTTAACCTTTTATCAATTTAATCATTTACTAAATCGAATAATTAAAAGAAAATTGAATACTTTCATTTCATAAAATTTGGGGTCTCACAGTTTACATCTTCTTTCATGGATTTAGCTCCACCGTCATCACTGGATTTGTTCTCCGGGGACTCAGTCTTGAGATCATTAGTTCCCTTCTCTTCTTTTGACTCTACGTCCTCTTCTTTGTCAGATGTGCTTCCTTGGGGAACTGGAACTGATTTCTTCATCACTTTTGCTTTCTTCTTGGGTGGTTCTTGGAGTAGTCTGTTACTCCTTCTTTTTGGGTTTTCAGCAGTTGATGCTGGTTTTTCTCTTGCTCCTTGTTTCTTCTTGTCAGTGGAGACATGGCTTGATGAAACCTTTGCATTCTTCACATTCTTAGACTTCTTCTTTGCCGGTGTGGCAGTAACTGATGTAGAGTCATCAGATTCAGAACTTTCTACCTCCTTTGCCTTTCTCTTCTTTGCAGAGACTTTTCTGCTGCTTTCAGTTTGTGTTAACCTCCTGTTTTCCTTTGGATTTTTCTTCCAATTTACAAATAGTTGCGGAGACATTACTTTGTGAACATTTAGAGGTTCTCCCTCATCATCCTTGATCTTGCTTCCTAGCTTTTTCTTTATCACAATACTTAGCAGTCTTCCATGAAATACCTTTGTAAGTGGTTTTTCTGTGGACTTTTTCAACTCAGCCTTTTCTATCCATTTGGAGATTTGATCGAGCAGGATGGCTCCAAAATTGATTTGCTTCTTTAGAACTATCGCAGAAATAATCTTCAACTGTTGGTCAAGTACAGTGTCGTGTGCAGTATCTTTGCACAGTATACATTTTCCAACTATCTCAGTAAGGAACTCGAATTCCTCAGGAAACTCCTTTTTTTCATGTCCTTCAGACTAGGGTTTCTTTGGTACCGTATTATCCTCTTGTCTTCTTCAATGTTGACTTCATCAAGGTTTATTAGACCTTGATTGGGAAACCTTAGACATTGATTGAGGTCTGATGCTCTTATCTTCAGACTTGATCCATTCACCTTAGTGGTCAGAAGCTCAGAATTCGTTAAAGAATTTGAGTAGAACTGCTTCACTAGCTCTGTATAGACTGGAGTATCGGTTTCCAAGCACTCAGAGAACCCAACCTTCTTTACGAGCTCAAGTATGTCCTTGAACTTCTTTTCTGATTTTTTAAATTTTTTGAAGCCGAGTTGGATTCCTGTTATAACTCGTCATTCTGCCATTTGAAGAGTTCAAGGTATATGGGTATGTGATTCGGAGAGATTTTAGCTGAATGTGATTTGGGCTCTGGAAGTTTGATTGATTTGGCTTCGAAAAAGATTTTAGGGCTTGAAAATGGGAGGGAGAGAGGTTCGATAGGTTCTGGTAACTGTTTACAAATTTTGAATTTGTCTTTATGGCAGTTCCTTTTAACTCTACATATACTGTGATGTGTCAACTAGCCATTGGTTGCACGATGCCCAGTAATGAGCTGTAACTCCCCATTAACTTTTCAGTTATAAGTCACTTTTAGAAGAGTAGACGTTTGATTGACGTGGATTGACAGTTGACCTCTTCGGTTCGTAGAGTAGCATGATAAGGCAGCTATGGACTCTACGTTTTTTTTTGCGACTCAACGATCAACTTTTGAGAGATGTTGCAGTGGATGGTTTTGACATTGCTACTCATTTTGAACCTGCATGGCTCAACTACTGATGTACTTCATGAAGCCTTGGGCACTTTTCTTCAGCAGGACATCTTTCCAACCAGCATTCAAACTTATCTCCCATAATCTGAATGTTTGAGCAATTGTCATGTTCTTCCAAGCTCCTCATGAGTTAGAGTAGCCTCGTGTAAGACTGCGATCGTCGAGTATGTTTCTACGATCACTGAGGTGGCACTACAATCGTTGAGGTTACATCATGATCATTGAGTTCTCTTCAGTCTCTATTCTACGATCATTGACTGTCTTGGTCCTTGAGACGAACTTGATCAAGCAATCCTTCTGGGTTAAGGTAGCTTAGGAAGAGCCAACCTCTTAAAGTGAGCTAAGGGTCAGGTTTGTTCCTGAGGTGCTTTCCAGATGAAGTACTTTAGGAGTAGTTTGCACTGATATCTCATTTGACCTTTCTAATGGGGAGATCCTCTTTTAACTTTAGACAGTTGCATTTAGTGTAATCATGGTGTCCTCCTGCTCTTATACTATGATCAGATGTTTGATCGTAGGCGCTCCATGATTTTGAGTTGGGTGGCTGATAGGTTATCAAAAGTACGTTTTGAGACGTTCCTACTGACTATGGATCTTCATTTGGTTCATCAACCACAAAGTTTTGGGACTCTGTAGCTGGTACATTATTTCACCATGGTTGATGTTGTCTCTTCAGTGAGGTGTGATTTCCTTTTTTTCATGTGCATTAGGAGGTATCCTTGCATGGTTCTTTCAAGCTGGAATCACTACTGACAATTGAATCTGCTTGTACCGTAGACATTGATATCTCCAAAACTGATCACTCTACAATCCTTTGACAATTCTACAATCGTAGTTCTACTTTGTCAGCTTGAACTTGTGGAGTTCTACTTTCGTAATGCATTCCTCATGTTTGATGCTCGATGATCTTCTGATGGGAGCTTCCTTGAGGACAATCTTTGCATGCTTGAACATCTAAGACCCTTTTTCATCTTTGGTTGAGTGGCCTGCTTTCATATAAAGGTTAGCAGCCATTTAAGCTTCATTTAGATTGGCTCAGCATATCTTCAAAGACAGGCTTTGACATATAGGAGTTTTATCAGAATTATTTCTGAACAGTCCTGAGCCTTATGCTGGTTGAATCTTCTTGACTAAAGTCTTTTTCTTTAGCATTCCTTAGTGTCGCCAGATAGACCAAGTACGTGCAGGTTATAAATTTCTATTTTTGTACCCATGGTTAACTGGGTCCTGCTCGGTTAGTTTTCTAAACCCCTATTCCTCATATATTTGGATAATCATCATATTTATCACCAACAGTCATATTCATATATGTAACTAATTTAGATAATACATTTTGAGTTGCATGATGGTGAGTGTGTGTGAGATTTGTTGTTTTAATAAAACACTCTTTTTCTTTGATGGTTTCATCATTTGCTAGGTTATGTTCATAGGGTTTAAATGTTCATAGAGTGAAAATCAACTCTACAATTTGTTTGTATCTGGTTGATTCATAGAGGTGATCAGTTTCTACGAATCTTCAAGATGCTCTTGTAGAACTGATCATACTTTGTGTGTTATTAAACACTTAGACCATTGGTTGTACACACACACTAGCCCATCAGCAAAGATTACTTCACATAAAATTATTTTAATCTTGTGATGCTATTATGACCCATTTCAGATTTCTTTCAAGATGTCATCTTCAACCTAAAACTTGGATGGAGAGAAAGTTTATAGGCATTTGAGTTTCCACCCTCAGTGTACTTTCTCTCTTCACCTTTTTAGGCAGATTATGATTCTTTGAAAGAATATTGTTATAGTTCATAAGAAGGTGCAATCATGATGTACATATTTGTATATGAGGAACCGTACCTTTTTACTATCAGTTTCTTAACAGTCATTTATCTAAGATATACTAAGTTTAGGCATTGATGTGCATAGTTTCTCAACTTCTCCTGATAACTAGCTGCTCCAGTTGACCTTCAATCAATTAGTCGTGGTCTTGAAGATATAAGCTAAGAGAGTATCAACATCTTTAGTTCTTTGACATCCTTGAGTTCACAGGGTTTACATCCAGCTGCAAGTTGGTCAGACACATGTTTGAGAAGTTCTTCTTTCTTCTCTGGATAAGCATTACTTAGCATGTATGGCCTTTTCATCTTTTCAGGCTGGTGGATGTTTGATTCTTTTCATTGATGTCTCTTGAGCTTTTAGCTTCGGTCTTCGGACTACAAGATTGACCCATGAGCAAGGATTGGTCTTGTTGATATGGCAATCAAGAACATGGACCAATTTAAGCAGCTTCAGGTGTATATGCACATTTACCTGTACACAATATTTCCAACGTGTGAGCTCATCTGCATATAACAAGTGACTTACTACTAAATTAAGTTCAGAATAATGTTTGTGTCTAGGATCAGACTCAAAGCGATTAGCTTTTGAATATAGCATGAGAACCTGCTTTGATACCAATTGTTAGTTCCCAGTAGGAACAATAGATCTAGAAGGGGGGTTGAATAGATCCTTTTCAATTTCAAATACTTTTCTGGTTTATTCTGTATTCCTAATAATTTAGAATATGACAAACATAAGAATCTTTTCAAACACATCGAAATAAGTAAAAGATCCCCTTCATTAATGTATTCATAATCATACATACATTGTTCGTAGAGTTAATTCAGTAATAAGTAGTTAAGTCATACATAGCAGTTATAGCAGTTAATGTACATAATGTAAATGACATAAAGTAAAAGACACAAGGGGTTTTAAGTGGTTCAGAGACTCAAGCTCCTAATCCACTCTTCTACTTTCAACTAGCAGGATTTCCACTATAGAAGGGCAGCACCCTGAATCACTAAGATTCCTTCAAGGCCAGCAGCCTTGGGACTTCAGTTCACTCATAACTCTTCAAGACTAGAAGCCTTGGAACTTCTCTAGTTCCCTAGGAATTCTTCAAGCCCAGTAGGCTTGGAAACTTCATTTAGTCCCTTTGAACAAGGACCCCTCAGGCCCTGCCTTCTTGTTGTTGTAGTTGTTAATGTTGTTGATGCTGAGCTGCTAAGATGTCATTAAGTTCTGAACATCTTTTGTACTTAGCAGCTTGGTGTGGTCCTCTTTGCATTCTGCTTTGAGTCTGGACCACATCTTCTTTGGTGCAGCTGATCTTTACTATTTTTTGTTCATCTTTATCTGATGTCAGATGTGTGCACCATCAGCATCTGGATTTTCTAAGTCCCTGAGCTTTTGGTAGACTTCGTCTGGCACTTAGCAATCCCTGAACCCTTCTTGAATGTTTTGCAGACATGGTTCTGCACTTGTTCAGTTTCAGCTTTAAGTTCATGGTGATTCGTAGAGTGGCTCTCCTGATCTTCTTTGTACTCTGCCACTTTTTTGAATGTTATCTCCTTGGCCTTCTCGGCTCTCAGCTTGGCAGCCATCTTCAGTGGCATTCTCATCTTTGTTGAGTGAAGCTCTAATCTGTTTAAGTCCTTCTTCAAAGCTGCTTCACTTTCACTTTGGTAGTCTCACTATCACTGAGACTTGTTCTGTTGATCTTTGGTGGAACTCATAGAGTCAACAATAGCATTCCCAACAACTCAACAATTCTGCAACTTAGCAATCATCAGCAACTCTTGATCTTTGAAGCTCTGTTGATTTATAATGCTTTCCAATCTTCCCGTTGGAAAGTAGTCGTTGAAAGCTACTCAAATTGCTTCACAGATCTCGAGTTATTTGGTGCAGATTGCAAATGTGACATGACATCTTTTTCTGACTTTCTGATACTGCAGTCTACTGTTTTACCTACCCCATCAGATACGTTACTTTAATATCTCAGGCAAGTTGACGACTTTATTTCCCCCTTCTGATTTCTTAATCAGAGGTTGTCCTTGCATTGATGCTCTCAATAAGCTTTTGTTCGAATGCCAGCCTTTAGATTAAACCATTGTCAATGCTTCAATCCTCAGTTGTTTGAACTTAACGATTCTGAAGCACTTCTTCTTAGACCTGATCGTAGTGTCTTATTAACTGATGCTTATTGACATGTAGGGTCAGCACTACGATATTGAAGAGTGTTCACTTGATCTTTAGTGAAGAACAATTCTTCCTTCTTTCGTGCAGTGCTTCAACATTTCTGTTTGCCTCGACTGCTCTCAGATCCTGATGGCTTGACTTCTTGCTCTGGCCCCTTCTGAATAACAAGACACTTTAAATTTGTGGCGTGTCCAGCTCGCTTTCTCCTTGTGATCTCCCGTTCACCTATCATCAATGGACTGACCCAATGCTTAATCACTTTAGCCTTGTTCTTCAGAGGCTAACCAGTATCTTTGTGTATACTACATCAGTTCCTTCTTCGTTTGGCAAACACTACGATCATGGTTACTTTCAAGATCGTTGTCATCTTTCCACTTGACAGCTTCTGCACATGCTGACTTTCCTTAGTCAGCTATTGAAGTCTTCTTATGATCATCTTGTGGAAGACATCATCTTGAATGGCTTTACAACTAAATCTGGATGCTGATTGGATTGATGCTTAGATCTTCTATTAGCTTGCATACCATTCGTTGAGTGCTCTCTGGCTTCCTTTAGGTGAGATGTATCTTTGCAGTCCCAACCAGAGGCTTCATTCCTTTGGATATTCTAGGAGTGCTTAATTATTGAAAATCGTGTTTGCTCTACGATTTTACCTTTGTTTTGTGAGCGCATCTGTTGAGGTCTTAGCTCTGCACTCTATGATTCAGCTTCGGCTGTGCAGACACTACGATTTCTGTCGTTGTGCTTGTTGTCTTCATCCGATCTTGCTCGACTACGATCTCTGCCTTTGATATGATCAGTAGACTCTATGACTCTGAGTGTAGTTTACGATTCTTGACTTGGCTTTGGAAGATGCTCGGTCGGCTCGTAGGAAGGTTGTCTCTACGATTCTGAACATGACTTCCTCAGCAGACTACGGCTCCGAGGAAGTTTTACTCGACACACTACGATCCTTCCTCGTCTCTCCTGGCAGTCTACAAACTCCGAAATCTACTATCTTGCAGACTACAATTCTGCCTTGATAGCTCTCAAGTTATCCTTGACTCTCCTGGCAAACTACGATTTCTGGTGCAGTGTTCGACGATCAGACAAGCCTATCTATTACAACATAAGATCAACCTAACATGTTTGATTTTTCTATGTTTATAGTCCTTGTACATCATTTCTTTTTAAGGACTTTACAAAGATGTTTTGTTTATGTAGGATCAACCTAACATATTTGATCAATTCATTCTAAGTCCTTGTACATATGTTTCTATAATTTATCAGAGGACTTTACAACTTTTCTAAATGAAAGCATACTTACATATTCATTCATATATATATCATAATCAAATCATATATAAATAGGAATATCATTTACATGTTTATTCCTGAAAAACTCCCTAAAGGAAGAACAAGCCGAAGTCAAGCAGCGAGATATTGTCGAATATGAAGAGTCTTTAGCCTTAACTGAGAAGATCATGTCCCAATTTTCTGAAGGGTGTGAAACATACCGGGAAAAGGCTTGGGCAAAGTTAACGGCCGCTGGACACGATGCTTCTGTCCTTGATTCTTTTGACGAAGAATCCGAAGCTGGAGATGAGGGTCCACAAGAATAGTTTCTTTTAGGACTTGTAAATTTTGTAGTCTTCATTTCTTTTCTTTATTTGTAACTTGTCCGAAGCTTATCTGATCGGATTTTGTAAAAACGTATAAATATGAATGAAGTACAAAATTTTTGTTAGTAGTTTCCTCGATCAGTTATACTTATGACTTTTACCGATCAGTTACGTTTGTTGCAAACTTTTCTGATCGGTTTAAGCCCGAAGCTTATCTGATTCAGTTTGCAATTATAATTTTCTCAATCAGTTATACCCGTGACTTTTACTGATCAGTTGTGTCGTTTCCAACTTTTCTGATCAGTTTATGCTCGAAGCTTGTCTGATCGGAAAGCCCCCTCTTTCCTGGAAATGATCTGGTTGTTAAATATTGTGAGTTATAATACTAATTATGAATAATTGTTAATAAATTAAAAATGTGTTTATTAAAGATAAGTAATTTATAGTAAATATTTATTCAATTTTTGATATAAATAGAGGGGTTTGTTATGAGGTGTTTGTTATAAGTTTGGCTTATTATTCCATGAGGAGATGTGCTAATTTTTCAGACCGTTGGTTGAAGTTATAATAGTAAATCAATATGGATCGTTGGTTGAAGATATAATAGTAAATCAATATGGACCGCTTGTAACTCCCTTCCATGGAGCAACACACAACAATACATAATCCCCAATACTAAATTCCACGTCCTTTCGATGAAGATCCACATAACTCTTTTGTCGATCCTGTGTTGGTTTGTATCGTTGTCGAATCATTTGGATCTTTTTAAGTAGTCATACATGCATAACCAACTTCGGGTCCCAACAATGTTGTTTCACCCACCTCATCCCAACATATTGAGAAGCGACACTTTCTTCCATACAATGCTTGAATGGAGCCACACCTATACTTGCTCGATAAGCTGTTGTTGTAGGAGAATTCCACCAATGGTAAATACTTATCCCAACTCCCTTTGAAATCTAGGACCACGAGTCTTAATAGATCTTCAAGAGTATGAATAGTCCTCTCTCGATTGTAAAATCTGTTTGAGGATGGTATGCCGGCCAGAATCGTAAATCCGTACCCATAGCTTTTTGCAAGCTAACCCAAAATCGTGAAGTGAATCTTGGGTCACGATCCGAAACTATGGATACTGGCATGCCATGCAATCTCATAATCTCATTCACGTACATACGAGCAAGACGTTCAAGGGAATAAGTCCCGTATCGGCAAGAAATGAGCAGACTTAGTTAATCTATCAACAATAACCCAAATTGCATCTATGCCTTGAGAAACCGTGGGAAGACCCGTAACAAAATCCATGGTAATGTGTTCCCACTTCCATTTCATAATTTCAAGTGGTTGCAATGGACCCTTTGGCACTTGATGCTCCGCCTTTACACGTTGACAAGTTAAACACCTCGAGATAAACTTTGCAATCTCTCTCTTCATATTGTTCCACCAAAATGTATGTCGAAGATCACGATACATTTTGGTACTTCCAGGATGGATTGCAAATGGTGTATTGTGTGCTTCCATCATGATCTTGTACTTCAAATCAAAGTTGTTAGGAACACAAAGTCTGGAGTGTACTCGAAGTATTCCTTCTTCATCGATTCTTACTTCTGGAATAGCACCTTCTTGTACTTTCTTCTTCATATGATCTTCTACTCAACGCGTCAGCTACCACGTTTTCTTTTCCAGGATGGTATTGAATGGTGTGGTCATAATCTTTTAACAACTCGAGCCAACATCGTTGCCGCATGTTGAGTTCCTTTTGGGTGAAGAAATATTTGAGGCTTTTATGGTTTGAATATATCTCCACTTTCTCCCCATATAGATAGTGCCTCCAAATCTTTAGCGCGAAAACGATTGCTGCCAACTCTAGATCATGAGTAGGATAATTCCTCTCATATTCTTTAAGTTGTCGCGAGGCATAGGCTATGACTTTTCCATGTTGCATGAGAACACATCCAAACCCTTTGCCCGAAGCATCGCTGTAAATAACAAATCCATCCGAACCAGATGGTATTGTCAGAACAGGTGCCGAAATGAGTATCCTCTTAAGCTCTTGAAAACCCTTTTCGCATTCCTCGCTCCATACGAATTTTGTATCTTTCCGAGTCAGTTGAGTTAACGGGGTAGCGATTCGAGAAAATCCTTCCACGAATCTCCGATAATAACCAGCTAGGCCCAGAAAGCTACGTACTTCGGTTACCGTCTTTGGTTGCTCCTAACTTTGTAATGCTTCAATCTTTACCGGGTCAATAGATACTCCATATTTTGACACACGTGCCCAAGGAATGCTACTTCCTCAAGCCAGAACTCGCATTTCTTCAACTTGGCATATAGCTTGTTTTCACGAAGCCTTTGGAGTACCAGCTTCAAATGGTGCTCATGATCTTCACGGCTTTTGGAATATATGAGGATGTCATCAATAAAGACAACAACGAACCGATACCAATATTCCTTGAATATCCAGTTCATCATATCCATGAAAGCCGCAGGAGCATTAGTCAATCCAAAAGATATGACTAAGAATTCATAATGCCCGTCTTAGGAGTTCGAAAGGCGTCTTTGGAATATCCTCGGTTCTAATCTTCAATTTGATGATATCCGTAAGCTAAGATCGATCTTTGAAAAGAATTGTGCTCCTTGCAACTAGTCAAACAGGTCATCAATACAAGGTAGCGGATACCTATTCTTGATGGTGACATGGTTCAATTCCCGATAGTCAATACAAAGTTGCATACTCCCGTCTTTTCTTCTTTACAAATAAAAGCAGGAGCACCCCGAGGAGATGTCTTGGGGACGAATAAAACCGATGTCCAACAACTCTCGTAGTTGGACCTTTAACTCACGAAGTTCAATAGAGCCATTCGATATGGGGTTTTAGAAATGGGCTTTGTACGAGTTCAAGATCAATAAAGAATTCAACTTCACGTTACGGGGTAGACCGGGGAAGTTCTTTTGAAATACGTCAGAAATTTACAAACAACGGGAATATTATTCAAATCCGAACGTGTCTTTATTCAAATCCATAACATGGGCTAAGAAAGCTTGACATCTGTTTTTCAATAAACGAATAGCTTTATGACTTGATATGACAGTGATTGATTTTAGTGGTTTAGTCGCTTGAATTCGTACAACAGGTTGGTTAGGAATATAAAAACTAAAAACCTTACGAAAATAATCAATTTTGGCATGATGAGTAGTTAACCAATCAATCCCTAAAATCACATCAAAAGGAAGTATCTTTAAAGAGATAAGGTCAACAGGTAATGTGATGGTGCCAACTTGGATCAAACAAGATTTATAAACAGTGGATGTGATGAAAGTTTCTCCTAACGGAGTCTCCACAGATAAATCAAAGTCTAATTTCTCCGGAGTCAAGTTTAAACATTGAGCACAAGCAGGAGAGATAAATGAATGGGTAGCACCGGTATCTAGTAATGTATAAACTTTGCAAGAATTTATGATTAGCTTTACCGTGATCACCTCGTTTGGGTTCCTCGCATTTTGACCGACCACGACAAACGCTTCTTCCGAGAACCGTTGACTTTGACTTTTTCGGGACATCCTTTTGAGTCACCCATCCTCATTGGACTTGGTTTCATTTCTTTGCATACAATCTCGGCGATATGTCCTTCCTTTCCATAATTATAACATACCTTGAACTGTTGTAGGCGGGCCAATGATATGTCCCTCTTTCCGCATTTATAAAGATACAACCGGTGGTCGTTCTCCTTCCTTAGAACCGATTCTTCTTTGGTCTTGACGTCTTTGCATTGTCATTGTTGAATCTCCTCTTTTTAAAATCTCCCCCCGACTCGCTTCTTCTATTTTCATGACCATGATTACCACCAGAGTGGTTACCGCTTTTGTCAAGTATTTTTCTTTCTCCATTTGGTTATCGTTGTTACGATATCACGCATCACCGGTATGATCCTCGGTTATGGTCCTCAATTGAGCGTACTCGTTATCTCGCTCTAATAATTAAGCCCTGTTGACAACATCTGAATAGAGAGAAAATTTATGAGAAATGAGATATTGACGTATGTCGGGTTTTAAACCTCTCAGAAACATTCGCGACATACGTTCCTCATTCTCCACTAAATGAGATGCAAACCTGGATAACTCTGCAAACTTCGCCTCGTACTGGACACCGTCATGTTGTTTTGTTCCAATCTAATAAACTCCACTTCCTTCATATGACGAATACTTTCAGGAAAGTACTTGTCATTGAACAGTTTCTGAAACGTATCCCAAGACATGCTGAGTGCGGCTGGATGGGTACGCTTCACATATTTCCACCAGTAATCTGCCTCATTACGGAATATAAAGGTGGCGAATGGAACCTTCTGTTCCTCCGTGCATCCCAAGACATTGAATATCTTGGTAATTTTTTTGACCCACGTTTCTGCTTTAATCGGATCCGGCTTTCCCTGCATGCGGTGGTCCCAACTCTTTGAAGCTCTTAATTTGTGACAAACCGCAATGCGTTGTTATCATTTCCTCCCGTATTTTGTGCACGAGTCTCCCTCTTACGATTTTCTTTGAAGCGCAAAAAGCTTCTAAACATTCCGTCGTTCATCGTCTGATCAGTGGTGTTGTTTACAGGAGGAACATTGTCGGCCTGTTGCACATTCTCCTCATTAATGAGTAAAGGAGTCTCCACGGTCTCATTTACTCCACTGTTAACATTCTCAGTCGACATTCTCAAATACTACCATAAAATAAGGGTTAATTAAAGAAATCAACATATCACATAATATCCCTATATACTGACCAACCAACAAATAAGCTTAGGTAAGACACACTAGCGAAGGTTTTACTCGTCTCTCCCCTCCTAGTTCTATTCCCCGATCTCCGCCAGAAATCATATAACCGGGCTCTGATACCAACTGTGACGCCCCCAAAATAGGTATACATCACCCATTTTGAGTCATCAATAATACAACATATAAACTGTGAGTTTAAATACAAATATTGTCATCTAGACAATATCCACACTCAAATAAGTCCTCATTACAATTATTGATACATTATTTTACAAAAATGGTGAGGACTACTAAAACAACTCTTTAGAACCATCATTCCACACCCCACTAGAACTCGCTACATTCTCGCCTCCCGAGAAGAAAAATGGAACAAAAAGGAAAAGGTGAGCTCAACTATCCAAATAAAGAATATTATGACTAGGATAATATAGAACAAATTATCGTTAGTCTTCAACAGGAAAAATCGATAAAATATAATAGACAACAAGTTTTGATTAATATTTGCAATGAAATAATAATTCATAGATGAGTTACGTAGTGAATGAAATCTACTATAATCTATGAATTTAAAAGTCCATCATCAATATTTTATCAAGTGTAACATCAATCAATATTCATCTTGAATCAAATATTCATCTTTTTTTCTGAGCCAAAGATATTCATCGATTGGTCATGTTCATCTCAACACTGTACATCTTTGCACTACGGGCCAAAGATATTCATAAGAAAATCAACCATCTTTTGCACTACGTGCCAAAGATATTCAAGAATATCATCATTTAGGATCGAGGATGATGAAAAATATTTTAAAGAAAAGCGAATCCAATTGAAATAAAAGAGCAAATATTAAGGATTCGTACTTTTAAGCGATCAAGTTCAAAAATACTTCATTAATAATCATAGTGAAGTAAAATTCAAGAATGATCAAAACATGGATACAATCAAAGCTAGTATCCATAATAGATATTTTGGACAAAAAATGAAAATTTAATTTTTCTATGAATAGTGCCGTATTCGTGAATAGTGTCGTATACGTGAATAGTGACGTATACGTGAATAGTAACCCCGACACTAAAAGACAAGAATTTTACAAGAAAAATCTTACCAATATTAAGATAATGATATTAGAAGAAATAATATCATTTTAAAAAAATAATATCCCTTTTCTCGAAAAGACAAAGATCTTCGACTTGAATATTGGATATAGTCTTTGAAGGAACTTGCACCAGATATAGCAACACTCAAAGTATCAAAATACTCACAAGAATACACTCGATAATATAGAGAGAGAAAGAGAGAGAAAACTTCAGTTTCTGGTGTGATTTTCAATTATAACCTAAGCACCCTATTTATAGGAAATTGTTTAGAACACTAAAGCAAAAAATTTATTAAATATTCAAGCCCACCACCAAAGAATCTGAATTCAGCTTATTTACCAGATATGTGGGATTGCAAAAAACGTTTTCCTTGAATAAAATAATTAAAACTTCCAAAAATCAATTATTTCAGAACTTCGAAACTTCAATAATTCATAATAAATAGCCCTTTCATCAGAAAAATTCAAAACTTATGTCCTTTCCATAGGAAATTCCATTCCCTACAACTTTGTAAGTATAAGTTTTTCCAAATTCCAAATAGAAATCCAGAAATTCACAAAGCAGACGATTTTACAATTTATAATCCAATTTAGATACCACAAAGTGGGGCCCACAAACATGTTTTAACATATTTTAATAATTTTTTGTAACAAAAATACTCTTCCTCCTTATTTATTCATATATCACACATTCATTGTAAAATATCACCATTATTATATTATTAAAATATAATAATATTTTTAAATAAATTATTTATCAGAAAAGATAAAATATCAATTTTTCAATAATTATCACTTTAAAATTTTCTCCATCTATATCCACATAAAATGAATATTTTCCTTATCATATAAATCAATAATTAATTATTCACAAATAATATTATAGAATCACAATACTGGCAACCAGGCCGTTCCCAGGAAAGAGGGGCCTTTCTAATAAGGATTTCTCCTTACTGGCGCGCAATTAGGTGATCAAACCTCTCCTTAGACAGAACTTTCTAGACATTGCCAATAATGTTATCTAATAATATTATTCAAATAATATGAATTATTGATCCGATAATGAAAATACTGTGTAGTGACAATTATTGAAACAACAATAATATAAAATATCAACGTAGCAATTATTGAATTAATAAAATAAAATATTGAACAGTAACTACTGTAACAATTATTGAGTAGTGCATTCTTACGTAATAATCAATAATTGGTGCAATACCGTGTGCTACTGTGTTTTAACCCCACCGGGTATTCCAATAAGATAATTCAGAATAACTACGCCAATTATTTATAAACAACTTATACTTTTCATTTTCTTCATCCAATCGCTTTCTGTTATGGGGCCCACACAAGGTTGCACCGTCGTACGAATATTTCCCGATAGTAAGAATATTCCACGACCAAACGAATATTCCCCGACAACAATGAATATTTTATAACCACTTGCTTATTTGAAATATTTGCGCATTTTACCCATAACTAACCACATTAATCAAATCAACCCTTACTATATCAAAATAATAATAGAGGAAATTTAATTTCATTTATAATAAGTTGGGGTCTTACATATGTGAGTAATATTATTTCATTTTGTATCCTTAATTCTACACTCATTTTGTTGAAGTATTGCTTCTATACTCCGTGAAATTAGTAGAATATCCTTGAAATTTGTGTTTCATCTAGTATCATTTCACAAGGATATTTTCTGAACATTCTTGTTAAATTTTAAGCTTTTCATACCGGAGTACTATTAATGGGTACTATTCAGTTATACGGCACTATTCATGCGTACGATATTATTCATAAAGTACTATTCATGGGCACTATTCATAAATATGGTACTATTCACGGGTACTATTCACAAAGTACTATTCATAAAGTACTATTCCCGAAATACTATTTACGGGTACTATTCACTCGGGTACTATTCATGACAGAAATTAATTTCTTTTATGTCCAAAATATTTTTGATACAATATTATTCTTGAATTTTACTCCACAAAGCAGTATCGTGTTGACAATTTGGATATTATTGAATTATGGATTAATTAAATTATAAATCTTTAAAATTTATCCTTTGCTTTCTATTAATTGAATTCTTATATCATTGTCATCACCATTATGCTTATATTGTGATAAAAGTCATCTTTGGCTTACGTCCATAGATGGACTGTTGATTGGTATGATTATGACCAGGGATCATTCGGTATAATCATGACCCATAATGTTACAAATGATGTGATAAAAGTCCTCATTGAACCGTAGTGCATTGATGGACAGTTGTTGGTATGATTATGATAAGGGATTATTCGGTATAATCATGACCATTGGTGAAAACACGAATATCCTTGGCCCGTAGTGCATGGATAATTTGTGGTCGTGATACTAATGAATATCCTTAGCCGTAGTGCAAGGATGATTCGATGATGTGGATTATTTATTAAGCTGAGACTCAGCGATAAATTTGATGATAAACTTTTTAAATCATAGAAGATAGTAGATATCATGCTCTACTTGACTCTTCTAATGGATTGCTTGTTCCGCTGTAGTTGTTGATCTAAAACTTGTTGTCTATTGTATTCTATCAGTTCTTATATTTTTGAAGGCTAAGGATGATTTATTCTGTATTATCTTAGTCATAATATTTCTTACTGGGCTAGTTGGGCTCACCCTTTTCTTTCATTATTCTCTTCAGGAAATGAAAATATAGCTGGGACTAGTCGGGGAATGGATTGACGGTCCAAATGGTGGATATAGTAGTTCTCACTATTCTATGAAATAGTGTGATAATAATTGTAATAAGATTAAATTTGAGTTTGGATATTGTCTAGGAGACAATATTTATATTAAAACTCACAGCTTATGTTTTGTCGTATTCTGCACGACAGTTGTATAATTAAGTTGTAGTTGTAATATGTACCATGTATCTGGCGACCCAAGATGGGTGATGTATACCTATTTTGGGGGCGTCACAAAAACTCGAGAGCTATCAAGGTAGAATCGTAGTCTATAAGATAGTAGATCTCGGTGTTAGTAGACTACCAGGAGAGACAAGGAAGGATCGTAGTGTGTCGAGAAGAACTTCCTCGGAGCAGTAGTCTGCTGAGAAAGTCATGTTCAGAATAGTAGAGACAGCCAGTCTAAGAGCCGAACGAGCATCTGCCAAAGCAAAGTCAAGAATCATAGACCACACTTGGAGTCGTAGAGTCTACTGATCAAATAAGAGGCAGAAATCGTAGTCAAGCCAGATCAGATGAAGACAGCAAGCTTAAGGACAGAAATTCTAGAGTATCAACATCTGATCTTGGAGTCGTAGTGTCTGCATAACAAAAGCGAAATCGTAGAGTGCAGAACTAAGACTTCAACAGAGGTGCTTACAACGCCAAGGCAAAATCGTAGAGTAAACACGATTCTCAACAAATGAGCACTCCCAAAATATCCAAAGTATGAAGCCTCTGGTCTGAGCTGCAAAGTTACACTTCACCTAAAGAAAATCAGAGAGCACTCAACGAATGGCATGCAAACTAACAAAAGATCTAAGCACCAACCCAATCAACATCCAGATTGAGTTGTAAAGCCATTCAAGATGAAGTCTTCCTCAAGATTGATCAGAAGAAGACTTCAGTAAAAATAACTGACTAAGGAAAGTTAGCAAGTGCAGTAGCTGTCAAAAGAACAGAAGACAATGATCTTGGGATTAACCAGGATCATAGTGTTTGCCAAATAAAATAGGAACTGATAAAGAGTACACAGAGATACTGGTCAGCTTCTGAAGAACAAGGCTAAAGTGATTAAGCATTGGGTCAGTCCATTGATGATAAGTGAACGGGAGATCACAAGAAGAAAGTGAGTTGGGCATGCCAAAAATCTGAGGTGTCTTGCTAATCAGAAGAGACCAGAACAAGGAGTCAAGCTATCAGTTCCTAAGACCAGTCAAGGCAAACAAAAGTAATGAAACATTGCATAAATGAAAAGAGGTGTTCTACATTGAAGATCCAATTAACACTCTTCAGGATCGTAGTGTTGTCTCAATCAGTCAATGAGCAACATTCAACAAAACACACTACAATCATGTCTAAGAACATATGCATCTGAATCATAGAGTTCGATCATTTGAAGATTGAAGCATTGGCAACGGTTCAATCTGAAGACTAATATTTGAACATTGCTAGTTGAGAGCATCGATACAAAAGGACAATCTCTGATGTTCTAATCGAGAAGTCAGAAATAAGAAATAAAGAAAACTACCTGCCCGAGGCACCAAAGTGACATCTCTGACGGGGTAGGTAAAACAGTAGACTGCAGTGTCAGAAAGATGAAAAAGGGAATGTCATGTCACATCTGCAGTCTGTATCAAATAACTCGAGATCTGCGAAGCAATTCAAATAACCTTTCAACGGCTATATTCCAACGGGAAGATTGGGAAGTAGTATATATCAGTCATTGCTTCAAGGATCAAAAGTTGTTGAGTTGAAGGATCGTTGAGTTGTTGGAATGCTATATTGTTGACTCTACGAGTTCCACTAGAGCTAAACAAAACAAGTCTCGGTGACAATGAGACTACAAAGGTGGAAGTGAAGCTGCTTTGAAGAAGGACTTGAACAGACTAAAGCTTCACTCAACAAAGATGAGTGCCACTGAAGATGGCAGCTAAGCTGAGAACCGAGAAGGCCAAGAAGATAGCATTCAGAAAAGTGGCAGAGTACAAAGAAGATCAAGAGAGCCACTCTACGAATCACCAAGAAGCAAAAGCTGAATCAGAACAGATGCAGAACCATGTCTGCAAACCACTCAAGAAGGGTTCAGAGAATGCTAAGTGTCAGACGAAGTCTACCAAAAGCTCAAACACTTAGCAAACCCAAGTGGTGATGGTGCACAGCTGACATCGGATGAATATGAGCAGAACAGAATGAAGATCGACTGCACCAGAGAAGATGTGGTCCAGACTCGAAGAAAAATGCAAAGACGACCACGCCAAGCTGCTAAGTACAAAAGATGTTCAAGCTTAAAGACATCTTAGCAGCAAAGTACCAACACCAACAACAACAACAAGCTAGGGCCTGAAGGGTCCTTGTCCAGAGGGACTAAATGAAGTTTCAAGCCTGCTGGGCTTGAAGAGTTCCTAGGGAACTAGAGAAGTTCCAAGCCTGTTGGGCTTGAAGAGTTCTTAGTGAATCAAGTTCGAAAAGGTCATTGGCCTGAAGGAATCTTAGTGATTTAGGGTGTTGCCCTTCCTTAGTGGAAATCCTGCGAGTTAAAAGCGGAAGAGTGGATTAAGAGCTTGAGTCTCCGAACCACTTAAAATCCTCCTTGTGTCATTTACTTATCGTCATTTACATTATGTACTTTAATCGCTATAATCTGCTTTATGTATGTATTAAGCTTTATTTACCACTTAATTAACTCTAAGAACAATGTATGTTTGATTGAATATATCAATGAAGGGATCTTTTACTTATTAGTTGTGCTTTTAAAAGATTCTTATGTTTTGTCATATGCTAATTCAAGAAGAATACAAAATAAATGAGAAAAGTATTTGAAATAAAAAGGATCTATTCACCCCCCCCTCTAGATCTATTCAGGTGCTTATCGGGAACTAACAAATTGGATATTAGTGCTTATTTATAGGACGAGATATTACTTATTTTTTTCATTTTTGAAAGTCCCACATTTTTGAAGAATATAATATAATTTCACAATCAAATACATTATCACTATTACAATATCAATAATCAATCAAACATCACTAACGGAAAGAAATAAACTCACAACCAAACAAAAAATCTAAGATAAAGAGGAAATAAATGAGATACAAAAAATAGGGAAGATCAGCATTAATTATTAGGTTTAACTGGTAGATCAGGAGGTTTGATATCTGAATGGGATTTAGCACCGGCTCTGGGCTAAAGTCCAAGGTGTCAGGGCTTTAGGCCCACTAAAATTGACAAATTTTTAGGGCCCTCAAGAGGTATTTATGTTATGTATATATATATACCCAAACAAAAAAACTCGGCTCACGTCAGTTTAAATTTAAAGGCCCACAAAAAATTTACCCAATAAAATAGGCCCAAATCTCAATGGCAGACTTGTATTCTTTCGTATTGATACTCTTTTGTTCAGGGAAAATTCTTAATTTTTTTTTATACCTATCTTAATAGCAATTCGCAAAAAACCTATTTTTTTTGTTATCGCTTTAAGCTTTTAAAAATTCAGAGCGGACCCTGGTGGGATTGTAAAGAGTTTCTTATGGAGGTAATGGGATTTCAACGCTCAATGAGGCCCGAATAGAATGTAGACGATGCTCAGAGGTAGTGAAATTTAAAGAATCTGGTTTTTGATATTATGTATTGTTTTGCAATTGTGGCCCTTTCCAAATCTTTTGGAATTGTCACCCCCCATAGTTTTCGAATGAAATTTTCAAGTCCCCGATATAAAGAAAAAAAATTAAGAGAATCAAACCTGAGATCTAAAAATCTCAATACGTTTTATTCACTAAACTAAGACCTGGTCGATTACTTGCACTATTATTTGTTGGATCAACTACTAGTCAATCTTTGTTTACAAGTGAAAATCAATATTTATTTTTTAAAATCAATCAACATACTTTCAAAACTAAAAGTGATGTAATTCATTTTACTTTTGATAACAAGTAAATCGTGTAATTAGAAGAACCTTTAAGATAATTTATAATTTTTATAATTATACTGCTTAAAACTAAATGAATTCTTATCCATCCAACATAGCATAAAAAGTATGTCACCTCACCTCATATAAGGAATAATTAACAAAGACTTAAACAGAGTAATACATGGATCAAAAAGAATTAAAGCTTACACCAAAAAAAAGAAAAAGAAGAAATGAAATAAGGTGAAAAATCATCATCCTGCTAAAGAATATTGGTGACCATAATCCGACCACGATGTCACCGGAAAAAATCTTCTATTCGACCGTCGCCGGCAGTTGGGTTAGAAACACTGGTGGCTGAGCCACCAAAGGATGAAAATTAAGGCGGTGGTGGAGAATTAAATACTGGTATAGTACTAGTACCATTGTACCCAGAAGATGACATTATTTGTAAGCTCTGATCCAGCAAACTTGTAGGCTGCTGAGAATAGTAGTTGATATAAGGGTTATGCATTGAATTAAAAGTCTGAGTGTGAACAATCTGCTCAGGCGATGTCGAAACAGAGAAAAGGGTAGTCGGAGGGCTAGAAATGATCCACTGGGTTGCCGGAAAACCGGAGGAAGACGAGCCGAGTCTCACATTTTCAGGAAAATTGAGCTTGGCTTTGTTGCCTCTGAACTGGAGAGCTGCTTGATCATAAGCTAAAGCAGCTGCCTCAGGTGTTTCAAAAGTGCCTAGCCAAACTCTAGCAGCTTTTTTGGGGTCTCTTATTTCAGCTGCCCATTTTCCCCAAGGCCTCTGTCTAACTCCTCTGTATTTTCTCCTTGGCTGCTGATTATTTGCAGATGGCTCATGACTATTATTATCATGTGTGGGATTTTGTGTATATGTAGTGGCTGCTGCTCCGATAATATTTGAACCTTCTGTTGCTTTAGAAAATTGAAACATATTTCAAAAGACTTGAATATTATAAGCTGATAGCTAATATGCAAGAAACAAGAAAATTGGAATTAATGTCTCAACAAGTTTGAAAATTATCCAATTCATTTCAAGCTTAGTCTTGACACATCAGCTGGTGACTTATTGTGTACATATCTAAATATGTATTTGTAACATGTGTATGTGTACAGAAAAACAAAATTAAATGACAAAATTAGTCATATTTAAAACATAATTTATCAAATAAATCTTTGTTAATTATCTTGAAAAATTAAAATTATACTACTTCTCATTAGAATCAATTCAATTAATGCATTTATATGTCTAATAAGTAATTAATACTACTTCAAACAATAAGTATTTGAATTATGTCAAAAAGTCTTTCTAAATTCTCATTTAATTGCATAATTTTCTGTTCATAAATATGCATAGAGAGTAAAAACACGAAACAATTAATACTAAGGGGTGTTATGGGTAAACTTTTGTAAAAAAAGAAAAATTATACTGAAATGGTTTTTTTTTGTTCATTAAAAAAACAATTACAATTACTAAACTACAGTTGATACTTGATAGTTAGTTAAGTTTGACAGAAATTACTAACCTCCCACGTTAGATGATGAACCTGATCCAAGTGAGTAGTCAGCCGGAACCTCACGACCTCTCTTCACACCAATGCCGGTGCCGGTGCCTCCTCTCTGATCATGTATATAATTAGCACCATGACCATGAGTGCTAACGCCACCAGAAACCACATGGGTGAGTGCAGAAACCATAATCGACATCTCTTCCTCCCTACTGATCATTCCAAATATATACCTTGTAAAAACACATGAAACTTGTGCAAATGTAAATGTATATATAACATTTAATATGAAGTCAGCTTTGTATATATATATATATATATATATATATATAAAGGTTGCTAGTTGAGAGGGTGGTAGCTGGATTGAATTGAGCACTGCACCGCCAATATGCAATCCGTCGTCATGAATGAGCCACGAACGTTTTTTGAGGTTGACAAATTTTATTTTGTTATGTCAATTAAGTGGCCTACCAATTGTTAATTACTGACTCAGCTCAGAGTAAAGGTTTTTTTTTCTAAATCTAAGACCAGTATTTGGTCAACCCGTAGTACGGCTTTTTGAGCTGATTCATCATTCATCAAAATTATTTAATTACATCTTAATGCTTCATCTCTTAGATGCTGTTTGTTTACATCTGATTATCTCTTAATTGATTGTCTCTTATTCGCTAAGAGGCATGATATTGTTTTTTTTTTTTTTTGTTACCTCTGAATGCCTCTTAATTAGTAAGACAGAAAATGAAATCTTAATAATTAAGAGGTACCTCTTAATGAAATTTTTTTGATAATTTTTTTTTATATAAATATATTCAACAATATTATGTACTCATTTTTATTAAATTGAATATTTAAAATTATTAAATAAAATTTTACCCTTTAAAATGGTAAAATAGTGTCATTAAGTGACAACTTATTTTTTAGTTATCAAACAATTTTTTAGATTCAGACCTCATAACCATTCAGATAATCTAATTTATTAAGACATCATAATCATTCAGATCTTAATTCTCAAATTTATCAAACACAACCTTAATACATTTTAAGAGATCATCTGAATAATTAAAATATAAATATAAGTCTAAAAATATAAATTATTAAAATATATTAAAAAATGAAATGTTAAGATCTATTAAAATACAATCAAACAATAACAATGAACTTATTCCTACTAGCTGACTTACTCCAATTGCCTTGATGGTAAGTTACCCATTGGTAACATACATAGTCCATAGATATGTTAACCCACAACTTCTCAGTCAATACCATTTTCATTTTGAATGATATTCAAGTCCTTGGCTGACATATAATTTGGTCCACCCTACATATTTTCAATTAATTTAATCTGTTGATTAAGATTTAGTCCACGCCCAACAATAAAAACATGCCAAATTCATGAAAAACTAAACAATTATCCTAGGGGGACCCGGAAATCCAAAATATATATTTTATTTTATTTTGCTTCAACAAAAAATATATAATATTTTTTCAACTAAAATTTTTATAAAATTCAGTGATTTTGATATAATTTAAATATATATATAAAATAATATTATATAGTCTGTACAACACTTTTTTATATGTATCCAAATTACACCTAAATCACTAAATTCTATAAAAATTTCAGTTAAAAAAAATACTATATATTTCTTTTAGAGTTGAAACAAAAAGAAAATTATTTAAACCGATATTTAAAATGAAAAGTTTGGAACTTGAATAATTTTTGATAAAATAAACATTCATATGATTAGACATTTCATTAAAATTAACCAAACCGGGCATAAGTACTTGAATTTATCTATTTGGACCTTCTCCTTTTCCATTGACATTATTACTATTCAGAAAACAAACCTCACAATACATTCTTAATCTACAAATTACGGGTACCTGTACATAATCACCGGTTAATTCTTTGTTTACTTTTCAAGATAAAATTTCCTTCACTTGAATAAATGAAACCAAAATTACATAACATGAAGCTGGAGGAAGCAGGCCGATTCCCATTTTCATTAGCATTGACAAGTTTAGTTAAATACAGCACAATTCATGACCTTAGTACATATATAAATACTATGTATACAAAACATAAGAGTTCCATGGTAGTTGAACTTTTCATTAATCGCATATGAAGCCCCCCCAATAACCGACATTACTTCAAAATATCGGAAAGGTTTCGTGTTGCATATTGTTTAGCATTTCAAGAACGGAGCTTGAACAAAAGAAGAGCATTACATCTTTCACTTGTTTGTGGAATTCTAACTCCCACAAGCCATGCACTCATCGCGATTACTCAAGGAACATACCATCTGTGCCAGTTTAGAATCATCTTCATTTTCTGGCTGCTCCGCCTTTTCCTGCTTTGAAATCAAAGCTATAGAACATGTACCACAGACAAAAACAGAAAATAGTTGAATAGGTAAGCCTCAGTGTGGCATTTTTTACCTTGAGCATGGAAGTGTCGACAGTGAACTTGATAGCATCAGCTGCAGCACGAGATCGCAGATAATACATCCCTGTTTTCAAGCCCTAGTATATCCAGGAACAAAAAAAAAAACTGGACATCAGAAAACATTACCAAACTACTCTTTCATTCAGTAGAAATAGTTGAAGAAGATATAAAAGCAGAGTTAAAGCAAACGTAATAAAGCCTTCAACTAAGACACCTTGCCATTAATTATAAGAATAAGCATGCCTTCTCATACGCTAAGGTATGACAATCATTCTTCTGATAAACAGAACGCAGCAGAAATGACATTATAAGAGACTATTGCTATTTTTTACATCACATAGAAGAAGAAAAATCTAGTATGGGATGTCGTTAGTTTGATATGGAAACAGCTAGTTTTCTTATTTGTTAGTGCCAATATTGTAACACCAGAGAAATGCATTATTACAAAACTTCAAAGCATGAAGACAAGCAGAACCCAGGAGCAACAGATAGTAATCTACCCGATAAGGAAGTTCGTCCCAAACCAAGGAGAGTCTATGGTTGTCTAAATTCAGCAATGTAATCTCAATCACTAAAATTACTTCAAATAAAATATGTACCTTGGACCAGGCATGGAAGTGCAAGGAAGTAAGCTTTCCAAAATTTGGTTGGTCCATATGTATGTTAAGGCTTTGACTCTGATCAATGTAGCATCCACGATCAACAGCCATGTCAACCAATGTCTTTTGCTTGATCTCCCAAACAGTCCTGATTGCACAATTCTGTCAGTAAGGAGCTAAAGATAAGGAATGAGGAGAAAAAGGCTCCAAATATCTGAGATTCATACTTGTATATAAGTCGTAAATTATCAGGAATTTCTGTCATGTTCTGAACAGAACCATTTTCATAAATGATCCTGTTCTTAAGAGTGGGAGACCAAAGACCCATCTCGGTCAAGTCATGAAGAAGATGTTTGTTCACCACAACAAATTCACCACTGAAAGTAAAAATATTAATTAGAATCACATACACCAAGGGATGCCGATGTTAAAAAGAACAAACATAATATGACAGCTAACAAAACCTTAGAACTCTGCGACTGTAGATATTGGAAGTATATGGCTCAAAACACTCATTATTTCCAAGAATCTGGCTGGTTGAAGCGGTGGGCATCGGCGCAACGAGAAGTGAATTTCTTACTCCATTATCTTCTATCATTTGTCGAAGTGCAACCCAATCCCACCTATTTGAAGGTGTTACTCCCCACATGTCTGGTTGAATAATTCCCTGTGGGGCAAAATAGCCATTGGTCAAATAATCAAATTGGAACAGATAATATACACTCTCTTTTTCCGAGATTATGAGATCTCCAACAATGTTAATCTATGGAATATATGACATTAACAGACAATCATGAATATAATCAAGAATATGTTGTACATTATTAACATTCCCTTGAATAGGCACAGTGAGAAAATTGTCCAAAGATTCAGAACCACATGAGTTGAAATTAAACAAAAAGTTAGTCCCAGAATAATCTAAATTTGCCATCACGTGGTACAACAACAATGCTAGACAGAAAGTAAAAGAGCCATAGATAAAGATCCACAGTAAGACCAAACAAATACTCAAATGCAGTCATATCCACTATGCACTACCAGAAACTCTGTCAGAAACATACCTTGCTAACTGGACTTCCAATATATGTCTCATAGGGGCCTTCTTTTTTAGCTAACTCAGATGAAGCTCTCAGAGCATGATAGTATATGGTCTCAAAAATGTCTTTATTCAGCTGTTGAGCCTTTTAACGCAGGAAAAATTGAATAGTTAGACCAGAGTGTTCCAGTTTTAAGTGTGCAAGACAATTCACTTGGGAAGTGGCATTTACCTCTGGTGATTCAAATGCCATGCCAAGCAATATGAATGTATCTGCAAGACCCTGGACCCCAATACCAATGGGCCTGTGTCGTAAATTTGACCTTCTTGCAGTTTCAACCGGGTAATAATTAATATCAATTATCTTGTTAAGATTGGTAGTAACTATGGCAGTAACCTGTCCCAAAAGAACAGAAGAAAACAAAATATGAGACTGAACTTGCACTCAGAGGCCTAGCCTTCGCAAATAATATTGACTTTGAAGCATAGTAGATGTAGGTAACATGGAAACTTCGTAAATAGAACAAGTCAAACCTCTGCTAGTTTGTCAAAATCAAAATAACGATTTTTAGAACCACGACTGCCAGCAAGTTTAGATGGTTGCGATTCCACTGGGACCCCCTGCAACAAACAAAAGTAAACACCCAATGAGAAACCAGCAAAAATACAAAAGGAACAATCTCTCAACAAAAATGCATAGAATCATAACACACCTTCTCTCTAACATATCGTGGTAGAGCAATTGATGCCAGATTACATACAGCAGTTTCTGTTGGACTTGTATACTCAATAATCTCAGTACACAAGTTAGAAGACTTGATGGTTCCCAGATTTTGTTGGTTGCTCTTTCTATTGCAGGTATCCTGGAAGGAAATAAAATATGAGAATAAGAGAGACAAAATCACAATACAAACAAATAATAGTAGACCATAATTGTTAGATAGTTGCATTTAAAATCACCTTGAACAGCATATAAGGGGTCCCAGTTTCTATCTGGGACTTCAAAACTTCAAACCAAAGAGTCTCTGCGCTGGACAACCTTCTTGGCTTTGCCCTGAGTTTATGGTATTTTGAATTTGTTAGCAATCAATATCCAAACCATATCCATTAAAAAACACATTTGAATACTTGTTTGAAAAACTCATTTGAGTGCAAACAGAAAACATGACAATAGGTCTGTATCTACCTCTCTTTCATATTGGGTGTACAGGTTTTCAAACTCGTGACCCCAACAATCAGCCAATCCTGGAGCCTCACTTGGACAGAACAAGGACCATTCTCCATTGCTTTGTACCCTTTCCATAAAGAGATCAGGAACCCAAAGAGCATAAAATAAGTCTCGGGCTCGGTGCTCTTCCTGAAAGAATGGCATTGCCAAAATTATGACAAATCATTAAGCAGTAAGAGACGCTGCTATTTTGAAAGATACAGGCTACTTTTTTCTTCAAATGGGTTAGAATATACAAAATTCATATGATGCCAACACTCAAATAAAAAATATAATAATATTAAACCAATGACAATGACCTCAGTAAACTACCAACTTACCTTCCCATGGTTTTTCCTTAAATCCAAAAATTCATAGATGTCAGCATGCCATGGCTCTAGATACACAGCAAAAGCACCTACATTCCCATTAAAAAAACTATAAAACAGGATACAACAATCAAACAAATATATCAGAAACAGAACAAGACATAATTTATACCTTTCCTCTTGCCACCCCCTTGATCAACATAACGGGCAGTATCATTAAAGACACGGAGCATTGGAACAATGCCATTGGATGTTCCATTTGTACCACGAATATAACTGCCAGTAGCACGGATGTTATGAACAGAGACACCAATTCCTCCAGCTGATTTGCTGATAACAGCACACTCCTTCAAAGTATCATATATGCCTTCAATACTATCATCTTTCATGCAAATCAGGAAGCAGCTACTCAACTGCCAAGAACAGCAAGAGAGCTATATCAGCAGGCTGTTAAAAATTGTATCAGGACTACCAGGAAAGAGTAGACAATCAGAACTGGATAACACTAACCACCAGGCACCCATAGAAAATTGAGGCATAAACAGATCATGCATCACACAATAAATAGTTAATCTTACAATTAACATAATTACAGAATAATATGGACAGTTAACATACTTGGGGCCTTGGTGTTCCTGCATTGAAAAGGGTTGGGGATGCATGGGTGAACCATCGCTGAGACATCAAATGGTAAGTCTTGAGAACAGATTCAATATCACCCTTATGAATTCCAACAGAAACCCTCATGAGCATGTGTTGTGGCCTTTCAACGACCTTCCCTTGAACCTTCAAAAGATAGGATCTCTCAAGGGTTTTAAAACCAAAGTAATCATAGTCAAAGTCTCGGTCATAAATTATCTCACTGTCCAAACAAGCAGCATTCTGCAACAAGTAAACCATATAAGCCAGATCAGTATATTAAACTCTGTATCATCAAATATATCAATTGAGCTATAATGAGATATTTGCATAAATATATCTGTCAGGAGCATCTGGTTGCCCAAACAATGAGAGCATGTTGTTTGCTAACAGCCTTCTACAAACTTTAAAGTTTGTTTTTCTAAAATTCTCTATGATCCTATTTATAACTTTGTGGAAAATTACACCCTCACTGTTTTAAAGAATGATGCAAGTGATGCAACCCACTTCATAAACAAGAAAGTTTGTGGCAAAATACTCTAAATTACCCAATACAATATTATTTTAAATAAATTATTTGACAAAAATATGACAATGTAGCAAGATCAACCAAGTAAATAATTTAGTAAAAAAAGATCAACTAAGTGAATATATTTGTTGATCATGTAAGCAACACTGCCAACAAGACACAATATTTTCTCTAGCATTATATTTTTCACTATAAATTAAACATCATCCCATCACTGGACTTTGGTACTACACAATATAGGTCTAACCAAGCCAGCAAGAACAATATCAGCTATTTGATAACTTTGAAATAAAACTAAGACCACCCATCCAAAATCCACACTAGATATTAGATTAGACAACAACAAAAATTCAAGATAAAAGTGAGTATACCTTCATGATTATGTCATAAACATCATCAGCAACAAGAGGGGCTTTCTGCTCTGATTTTTTGCAGACATGGTTATACATGTCTTTGATCCTGCAGAATCCAAACAAAAATAAAAATAAAGTCATTCATGAGAACTTTATTATCCCCAAAAAAAAAAAAAAAAAACTGGTGTATGACTATATATACTCACGTCTCTGAAAATGACTTCTTTGTGTTCTTGTGCAGATTTGAAACAACAATTCTTGCAGCTAACTGTAACAAACAATAAATTGAACAAAGACTCAATCAGATAAACCCCAATTCAATCAAACTATCAAATTAAGCATAACATTGTAAATACCATGCTATGGTGCCATAGACAGAATAAACCCTAAATAATATAGATATGAATGGACAAACATGTAATAATCTACAAAAATGAAATGTAATTCGCTCTAAACATACAATTCACAAACACACAAATCAAAGTAAACAAATTTGAAGATCACTGTCAGATTAAGATATCACATACCATATACAAAATAAAAAATTAAAATAAAATAAAAACTGAGCCCCAACTTTAATTGATCAATCTATAAACCGTCTAAAGTCCAAGTTCATAACTAGACGTCTATAACAGCTACACATATATAGGTCTACATACATGATACAACAAATCCATAATCAAATTCAAGGATAAATAGAAGAAACGAAACAATATATATAGTCAAATCAACAAATTCAAACAACTCTCACACACACGAGCAAGATCCAGAACAAAAATCAACAAAACCATAATAAAAAAGTAACCCAAAATGAACGAATTCTCACGGATGCATAGTCAGGGTGATTGGCAGTCATGGCGGCCGCAGTTTCAGCGGCCAATTCATCGAGCTGGCTGGTGGTGACACCCTTGTAAACACCGGCACAGACCTTCTGAGACACGAGAACTGGATCGCAATGCTCGATACTGAGACCATAACTCAGCTTCTTCAAACGAGCAGTAATCTTGTCAAAATGAACCGCTTCTTGGCGCCCATCCCTCTTCACCACATACATCTTATCGGCCGAATTACAGATCTACAGAAGCAGCAGTGTCAGTGAATACTTTTGTCGAACAGGTTTACTGCATAAAGGAGATACCCAACCAGTAATTTAAATACTACGGACAGGAGAAACGTACAGGGAAAGTTTTGAATTTGTAATTAATTAGGGTTCCCTCTATGGATTGAAATTTTCCCGCCAATCGGTGGGATGGCGCCTGGCGGGTAATACAGGGGTGGTGTGGGACCAGATGCTTTGTAGCTCTGTTTTAATTTGAAAAAAATGTGAAGTGCTAGATCATGTGTTATTTTTCGGCGCCAATTCTTGGGCTTTGGTAGATCTTAAAAGGTTTGGTTGTTTCTAACTTTCAAATTTTGAAATTGAAGAGTAATGAGGAAGTCAGTAATTTTTTTTATTTTTATTTTTAACAAGGTTGTGAATGGAATTATTATGATGGCTCTTTTTAGTATATCTAGCTCTTTAGTACAATTTTTAATTATGGTTTAATTATTTTTAATTTCTATCTTATTGATTCACATATGTCAGTATTTATTATCAACATAAATTTATCATTGTGGCGCCCTAAATTCAGATACATCTATTCGAATTTTGTGCTCCATGATACAATTTCTTATCTATCTAAACATTAATATATTGCGAAATAATATAAAGATAATATATCATTACAATCCTTCTCTCAGGTTCTCGCGACCTTAACTATTAGTACATAATTTGGCTTAAATTCTTCAAATACATAATTAATATAAGTCTCAATACAATTCTTTATCATAACTACTTAATAAAAATAGTTAAAGTTATTCTGTAGTTTTGTCCTTCTTGAGCCACTGCCCTGTTAAACCTTAATTGTACAATTATAATAAACAATGGTGAGCACCAAATTTGGTCAGCAAGTATAAAGTCAACAACATGTATTGGTTCTTGAGTTTCAACAATTCAAAAGTTTAGACATGTGAGTAACAATCTAAAAAATAAACTCTACCGTTTCAAGAGTAAATAAATAACTCACTTTCAAAATCACAATAATTATTAGTTTTGAAAGGTCATAAAGGACCATGAACACATAGAAGGATCCTCCGAAACAAACACATGAGGTGATTAGCCCCATCGTACCCACATTATGCATAATGTTTAGTCATAGTGTGCGAGTTGGTTTCCCAACCTAGTTTATAATACTTCTTTTTGTAAAGGTTGTTCATATTAGCTTTCACAATAGTTCCAAACCAGAACAAACCTGGTTGGAGTAGCAATTCAAGAATATAATTGATTCAACAATCATTTTACTTATTGTCTAGCCGAAACAAATGGCATAGACCTGTTCTTCAAAATCACTTATAGTTTTAGTCCTCATCATGGAGGATTGAATACAAAGTATATATGAGTAAACAACCCCATTGGGTTTACTATAAAATAATATCGCAAAATTTTCTTACTCAATTATTAGCACAGTCTAGAGAAGACATATATAATTTAGAAGGTTTGTATAAGTCAAGGAACTTATATATTAGTTATCACAATATACAAAATTTATATAACAGTAATCAATTTGTTACAGATTAGCAATTCAGCCCAAACTGGAGATAAAAAGTCATGGATTAGCATTCCAAGCCAAACTGACATATATATATATATATATATATATATATATATATATATATATATAAGCGAGTAAAAGCTTCATATCTGAAAGGATCTTACAGTGTATAGCGATGAGAGTTTTAAACCGCTTTTGAAGCTTGAAAACTCCGTTTCTACCGATTAAAATTTGATATGTTGTAGTATATATGTATATAAGTGTTTAAAAATAAAAATATCGAAGTTTGAAACATTATAGAAGGGGTTAAGAGCTGAAATGGACGGAATTTTCCTCTGTTTTCTTCTTTTTTTTATTTTGGCTGATGATGGTTTATTTATAGACCAAAGTAGACGTGGGTCTACCTACGACTATCCGGGTGGGCCCGGGCCCTGTGGGTCCTATTGTCTCAAAGTACGTGCACTCGAATCAACGCGATGTCTGCTTGAACCTTCATAACTTTCAATCCGACAATTTGATGGAGGCGTGCTATGTGACGCCCCCAAAATAGGTATACATCACCCATCTTGGGTCGCCAAATACATGGTACAGAATACAAATACAAACTTAATTATACAACATGAGTTGAGAGTTTTTACACGAATATTATCTTCTAGACAATATCCAAACTCAAATGGAGTCCTCATTACATTTATTGGCACACTATTTTATAGAATAGTGAGGACTACTATAACACCATCTTGGGCCATCACTCCGTTCCCCGACTAGCCCAATAAGAAATATTATGACTAAGATAGTGAAGAATAAGTTATCATTAGCCTTCCACAATGTTAAATTGATAGAATATAATAGACAACAAGTTTAACTACAGCGGAACAAGTAATCCATTAGAAGAGTCAAGTAGAGCATGATATCTACTATCTTCTATGATTTAAAAAATTTATCATTAACTTTATCGCTGGGACTCAGCTTAATAAATAAATCACATCATCGAATCATCCCTGCACTACAGACCAATGATATTCATTAGTATCACGCCCACAAATTATTCTTGCACTACGGGCCAAGAATATTCGTGTAATCATCAATGGTCATGACTATACCGAATTATCCCTGGTCATAATCATACCAATCAACAGTTCATCTATGCACGTAAGCCAAAGATGACTTTCATCATAATATAAGCATGAGGATGATGACAATGATATAAGAATTCAATTAAAAAAAAGTAAAGGATAAATTTTTAAAAATTTATAATTTAATTTATCCAGAATTCAATAATGTCCAAATTTTCAACATGATACTGCTTTGTGGAGTAAAATTCAAGAATAATATCCATGTATCAAAAATAATTTGGACAGAAAATAAATAACTTTTTTGGTGAATAGTACCCCGTGAATAGTACCTTGTGAATAGTACTTCAGAAATAGTATCCCGTGAATAGTAACTCGACATGAAAAGTGTCCCAAATACCTGAGTGAACAATATTTGAGTGAATAGTAATCGGATGAATAGTAACCCGTGAATAGTAATTCTTGAATAGTACTCCGGCATGAAAAGTGCCCCGAATATTCGAGAGAATAATATTATAGTGAATAGTAACCGGGTGAATAGTAACCCGTGAATAGTACCCTGTGAATAGTACTTCGGGTGAAAATATTGATATTTAATAAGAAAGTTCATATCAATATTCCAATAAAATGATACTGGATGAAGTGCAAAACTCAAGGATATTCCACTAATTTTAAGGATTATAAAAGAAATACTTATCATAGTAAGTTTAGATTTAAGAATATGAAAATAATTAACATACGAAAACTGTAAATGGATTTTCACCTATCATACGATACGTAATCCGCGTAGACAGGTTATTCCGACATACTAAAGGATGAATCGAAAAATAGTATTCCTTATGAATAGAGGTGGTAAACTGATGGCGGGAGGGCTCAAAGGTAGGAGCTTGGCTTATGCTTAGCGGGCTAGCAATTCAATGGTCAGCCAAAAAGGCCCGAATTTCAAATTTGAAAATGTGAGGGTCATGGCCGGGTTAGTTTACCGCCTTAACCCATGAGCTTCTCTTTCCTATTTTTTTTATATATAAAATTTTTCTACACCAAAAATAGTAATAATAATTTTGATCACGTGAGCATGGTCAAAAAGTTTTAATAACGTGAGACTAATAGTAGAGCAGTTCATTAAGAAGACAAGCTCAACGGTGGGGACCAATTAATAATTGGAAGCACTGAATCACTGAGCTTAGACATAATTGAAGGTATTCATTCATTCATTCATATGCTGATAGTTATTATTATTACATATATCGTGGACAACATTATAATAATAATTATAATTACATAATGTAGTAATTATGTAATTATATGTTCCTTCATGCATCGCATCAACAACTCCAACATCAATGAGTAACGAGTAGTTAACCACATCTCATCTTCTCAGAATGTAAGAGTAAGTCCATGGTTTAATCCACCACAAAAATTCCCAGACAATCAATAAAATGAGATGAAATACAAAATAAATAAATAACAACAGCAGCAATTGTAACTACAGTCATGCCAATCTAACAAGAATATCAAACCACTAGTAAATCTCATAGCTTTAGACAAGTATACATAAACTCGTAACTATCATATTAAAATATTTTTTATTAATTACCCACCAAACACAACAACAATCGACTACCCTTACCTAACAATAATCAAACATGTTCAAAACCCAGAATGTAATAAAACACAAACAGTTACAGATCGTATCTATCACACAATGTTATTTTGATACCCACAAACAAGAAAGTCCATAAGATTCCAGTAAAAGAAATAATGCACACCTCGAACATATAATTATAATTATAATTACATAATGTAGTAATTATTTATTTACAAGTCTTGTGTTCAAGCCTCATAACCCACAAGTATCAAAATTTTGTAAAAAAAAAAAAAAAAAAAAATCGCGGGCCGCGGGCCGGGCCTCTTTTGCCAGGTCTACTTATGAATACGAAAGAAATAATACCCCTTACCTTAGTAGAATGCTGGATACTGCAAAAGTGAAGTAGCAGAATACTCTCTATAGTTTCTCTTGTGAATCTCAGTGAATTGGTGAGAATGAAAGAAGAATTAAGCTTCTATTTATAGGAGAATGGACTAAACAGTAACTAATTCACGAACGGTCCTGATTGATTCACTATTAGAACGGATGATCCATTTTGATTACTATTAAAACCACAACCGACGGTCCAGATTGATTTACTTTTAAAACCACCATCGACGATCCAGATTGATTTACATTTTAAAACCACCACCGACGGTCTAAATTTATTTATTTTTAAAACCACCACCGACGGTCCAGATTGATTTACTTTTAAAACCACCATCAATGGTCAGAATTGATTTACTATTAAAACTGCCATCAATGGTCCAGATTGATTTACAATTAAAATCATCATCAATGGTCCAGATTGATTTAACTTATTACACTTTAGTACCCCTAAAGTTTTCCAAGTTTGAACTATTCCCCTCTAACTTTTGTAATTCACTTTTTTTCAATAAACACATTCTTAATACTTTAACAATTATTCATCATTAATATTATAACTCACAATATTTAACAACTAGATCGTTCCCAGGAAAGAGGGGGCTTTCCAATAAGGATTTCTCCCTATTGGCGCGCAATTAGGTGACCAAACATCTCATCGACCAAACTTTCTAGACATTGTCAATATTGCAAATAATAATATGAATAACTTTGTTGTCTCAATTATTGATTTAATAATATAAAATATTATGCAGATGATAATGTGACAATAATTGAATTAAATAATGTGAGATACTATGCAACAATTACTGTAGCAATAATTGAGTATAACTGTGACAACCTGGAAATCCGGATTGTCCAAAAATTTAGATTTAAAGAATTAGTTATTAATAAAAAGGAATTTTTATTAATACTATTATGTGCTATGTGTTTATTGATCGTTCTATAACCTAGAATTATTATTAATCGGGAGGATTACGCCACGAGCAGATTGAACGAAAGTAAGAATTTTCAAGATAAAAATAAAATTTTTAGGAGACAAAAAATATTTTTGGGAAAAAAGGCGAAATACCTTTATTCACCGACGAAACCTAAGGGTTAGGGTTTGAATAACTTAAGCCTTTCTGAGAGTTCGGTATGTCGAAATAACATTCCGTTGAAAGATTTGACGATAATATATTGTGAAAAGTTAAGTAAGCCGATAAAAGTTTTTCTCGAAAAACGTGCAGAAATCGAATAAAATAAAAATGACGAAAAGTACTGTTATGTACTTTTCATTCGTTTAGCTACGTTAGGGGAAAACGTGAAGGAAAACACTTGACACCAAAAAGTGTTTTTCAATTTTTTGGGAATCCGAAGAATGCGTAAAAGTTAATCGGTAAAAGAAAGACGAAATATCCAAAAATATTTGGATTTCGAGAATCGTAATTTTTAAAACTGTCGGACGAAACCCAAAAGACGGAACTACGAAACTTAAGGGCTAAGAAAACTTGAGGGCTAAGTTAACTTAGTCCTTAAGCCTTGAATAGTAAGGAGGTTAGGGAGGGCGAAATGACTAAAATTTCCCTAGCCTTGATTTTCTATATAAACAAGCCTTAAGCTCATTTGTTTGGATTCTTAAAAATCCTACACTTTGTGAGAGAGAGAGAGAGTTCGGATGGGAGGAAGAAGAGAAAAGGAAGAGGAAAAGTTGGCTCGTGAGCAAACTTTGTCCAACGGAAGGAGATTAAAGAAGAAAGGTAATTCGAAAACCTAACTTCTATATAATTTTCTTTAAGTTTTTATGTTAAAAACATATCTTAATGAGAATAAGGAGTAAAAGATATTGAGAATGAAATCATATAGTTGAAATCGTAAGAAAATGAAGAAATAAGAATTAGAAGTTTATTTTATAAATTTCTTAAGTAAGTATAAGATTCGTAAGGATTTTGAGCGATCCGAATGAATCTTATGAATGATTAGGTCAATTAAGTAAGGAATGATGTTCTATAACATCAAATTTTAAGAAAAAGTAAAATCGTAATCCAAAATATCGATTAAGAACGAGAAGAACACGTGAAGAACGTTGTTGATGGATAAATTTAAAACCATCGTAGGATAATTGTTGTTGGTGGACAAGTTTAAAACCATCGCGTATAAG
Source organism: Panax ginseng (assembly GCA_020205605.1). Taxonomy (NCBI): domain Eukaryota; kingdom Viridiplantae; phylum Streptophyta; class Magnoliopsida; order Apiales; family Araliaceae; genus Panax; species Panax ginseng. Next base: position 138,605,615 of record CM035129.1, on the reverse strand, counting down.
TTAGATGCTTATTGCTTGGTTAGGAACGGTAGAAATGTTCATGAAGAACGGATTAAAACGAAGCTATAACGAAGTTATGGTGAATATTTCGTAAAAGACGAGCGAGAATTAGAAAGTTAGTAAATGAACCCGAACGTGTAGGGTTTCATAAGAATGTAAAATAACATATAAAACGTGAGTCATGGACTCAAGAACGAACGAATTCCAAGTTCGGATGACCGAATTACGGACGAATGAACGAAGAACGTTAATAATGTAAAACTAATAAAGGGCGACGATTAAGCCAATTGAATGGCATGTTAACGGATTCAGAACGAAGTTCTGTTTGTGGGTAATCAAAGTACGTAAGATAAGGAAGAAAATGACTTTGGAATGACCTCGTTCTGAGTTATAACGAAGAAGTTATGAGATCGGAAAGTAAGCGTCTCAAAATGAAGTTAACACTTAGAAAAATTTTCGAGAAGAAGGGCTTGGCGTAGCGGCTGAGATATACTTTTATAAGGTGGCACTACTGATTGCTGCAGGAGAACCAGAACATCGCTAACTCGCTACATGCAAATGTGAGTCTTAGTGAAGAGAGAGAAAGGCAGTCATGCAGACAGGAAAAAGACCGAGAATGAGCTTTTAAGTGCTTAACTGTTGGGGGATGTGCAAGAAAGAAATATGAACATGTAGTTCGCCTAATGTAACACTTAATCAAGTGTTTTAAACCTTTAATGAAGGTTGAACGAAAAGATTAACCGAGATTAAAAGAATGTAATTGCATATTACGGAACCGAGATCCGGGGATCATAGTCGCAATAAACGAACATGAGGGATTGTTATGATTGTGATTCCTTAGACGTTGAGTGACGAAAGTAATGAATAACATTTTGATGTTATGTTGTGGTAATGAGAGATGAATGTAAAGCGTATAGACGCTGTGAACGCAATGTTGTTACGATGAACGATCGATTTTAGCATACAATGATCTGTATGGCTTCGATATTAATAAAGAATAATGAACATGGGGTTCATGGGATGGATAACGATCGAAAGCGATTAAAACCTCGAGTAAAGGTTGAATGAGAAATTAAGAGATGAGTAACGTGAACTTTGAATACGTAAACGATCCTCGTAAATAGTATTCGCGTTGGACGAACGTTCTAAGTGTACCCTGGTTGTATGACGTAGACGTTGACGAAGGTAGTAAGTAAGATATGAATTAACAAGAAAGCCGTAACGAATGGTAATAAGAGTATTGAAAGCCGAATGTGAGTCGAATAAGAACGAATCCTGAGGTATGACAATTATTTGCCAGAAAGCCAAAAGGAATAAGAAATTGACTTAACGAACATTATAGTTAATAGTTCGTATAAGTTGAAATAAATTTAGGTTGTGGTACAATCGTAACCTTTGATGGTTGACATATGGGAGCTAGGCTAAACAATTTCTTTAGAGAGCGAAGGTATATACGAAACTGGCAACCGATCTAACTCACTGTGATGGCAGTGTAGATGAGACGGGAACTTGTTTATTGGTTATTTGTGGGAAACCACTCAGAGTACCATATGGACTACCAGCAGAGAATCGATGTGTACTGAGTCCTAGAGAAGTTATAAGAAGAAGATAAGAATGTAAATCATCAAGAACGAAGAACGTTTTGAGTAAGACATCTCCGTATGTCATGAAGCCGTAAACCGGTAATGAAAGTTAGTCGCGTAAAATTATATTACAAGAACGCAAACCGTAAGAAGTAAAGTTAAGTAGACCAATGTGTAAGTCAAGTATATGACTAATTGGTGTATGTGTTATTTCCTTATGTGTTATAGGGATTGGAATGAAGCGAGCGTAAGTCGTAAAGTGTTGTCATGTAAGGCAAGTTTCCTAACTTCGTTCATATTTTAAATGGATGCTAGTTTCTAAACTTCTTAGATGTTGAACTTGAGAAGTTCTGTCTATGTGCAAATGTGTGATATTTGTACAAGGTGTTAGAATATATGAGGCCTTGTCAATGTGAACACTTCGGTGTTTCTATGATATGAACTGTTATGTGACTGAACTATTCAATATGAGCATGTTCTGTTTATACATGAACCGTTATTGTTAAGTCTGTGCTATTGATTCTAGCCAGACGGAATGTGTATGAAAGAAAGTAGAGAATGAAAGTATTTCAAAGTAAATGTGACTAATGTTTTAAAATGATAGGAATCGAGATTATTCCTATTATTCAAGCTGCTTCATAACCTTTGTTCGGTTATTGAAGTCTTAAAAGAATGTTTGAATTCTTAAAGTTATTGTTCAACTATTATGACTTGCTGGGCAATTGAATGCTCACACTTGCTTTAAATAAAAATATTTTCAGCGAACGATGTTAGAAAGAACTTCAGGATCCCGAAAAGATCAAGCTGATCGGTATCCAGAAGAAGTGCCATTCATTATATGAATGTGCGTGAAGATCAAGCGAAGACTTGTAATATAGAATGATAGAATTAAACTATAGAATAGTTTAATGAAAGATTATGTATCCTTGGTGGCGGATAAAAGTCACTTGTACAAGATGTAAAGAATAATGTAATTATCATTATTTGGAATGAAAGAGGTTTTAAGGTTTTAGAACCTGGGATTTGAGGATGTATGTTGTTATATTTAGCTATATAATGATGTATGTTTGGAAGAAGATGGGATCGTGACGTACGGAATCTGGATGTGAAAATAGACCGAATTTCAGGGCGTTACAGGTTGGTATCAAAGCTGATAGGTTATAAATCTTAGGTATGAGTACCTAAGACTATAATCGTAGAGAGAAGGATAAGAAGATCACCACGTGATCATAGTAAATCATAGTAACAGATGATCTGTTAAACGATGGATGATTTATAGCTAATTCTATGAATGAATGGTACTACAAAGTAGTACGGGAAGAAGAACTCAGATTGAGTTGTAAAGGATAGCATATGAATTAAAGAAAAATCATATTAAGTAAATAGAAAGTTAGAAGTTCTAAGATTTCGATTGAGGACTCATGTGATAGCTGAGTAGTACGAACCTTCGAATGGGAGGGGGTTTGTGATTACTTAGTTATTAAAATAATAATCATTGGAATAGTATGTCGTGCTATCAATATGTATATGACGAGAAGGTGAATCTTTTCTCATGTATATACTTGATAGGTAGAGAATGATAATATAGGTGCAGGTTCTTGAAACTCATACTTATGAAAAGTTTGTGACTTATAGTTATATGTTATGTTTCTGAGCCCTAAGCATATGGATAGTCCTTGATTTATTCTTGGATTACATATTGCGAAGATAAGTTCTTAAACACATATGGTTGTGAAAAGTTTCTAAACACATAAAGTGTGGTAAGTGGATGAACTATACTAAGGTATAGGAATGTTTAGACTGAAAGTAAGTATTTTCAATAGACTTAGCATTGAAAGTGCTAGAGAAGATTAAGTATTGTCACAATTAAGACAATGAAGGAAGATGGAGAATAGGATATTCCAAGTCATCTAGCTATGCTAGATTTTGAAATTTCTTGAAATCGTGCTAATGTGCGCGTTTTGAAAATGAAAAGGTTGGTTCACTTTTGGAACCAATGGATTTTAAAAGAACTATTCTGGGTATGTCTATGCTAATAGTTTTGGCTAAACAGAAATTGATTTGAAATATCAAAATGAATTTTATATCATCAGTGCATTTGATGCAAAGATGGTAAAAGGATGGAGTTATGAATGCAATTGAACCTAGTGTTGGATGCGATCTTAGGATCAACAACCCGCTATGGTATGATGTATAAATGACGAAGTAACAAACTGACGAAGTCCTCAATGTACTGTGAAAAGTACGGTATCATGACGTTATAAAACGTTTTGATGTATTGCAAAAGAATTTAAAGAAGCAGTCGATGTCAATTGAGTTGACTAGACGAATATTTCAAGTCGATATCCAATTTATTGGTATGGTCTATGCTATTTGATTCGGCTAGACAAATGGTATATTATGTTTAAAAAGAAAATCGAGCTTTCTTTGAGAAATTGTGCCAAAGCAAATTGTTTTGGTGCGGAATCAAATGATTAAGTCTGAGGTGAACATACCCCGAAATGGGGTTATATAATGGTTTGATCGCCTACGTATGAAAGAGGTAGTTTACCTTCTTTGTGATTGTAAACTGACCGTGGAAAGAAAGGTTATTCTGATGTCGTCTTTGGTAAACTCAAGTAAGAGTTCATGGTCAATTTGACCCCTCAGCAAAAGTATGAAATATTTTAAAGGAATTCTTATATTCCTTGTTGTTCATTCTACTTCATAATTCTTGATAAATTGTGAAGGTGAGAGAATGTTTGAAAGATAAGAACTTCTTTGAAGAGAAGTTGAGAAGAGGGGTAGACTAAAATTTCGAGGACGAAATTCTGTGAAGAAGGGGTGAATGTGATGACCCGGGTATGGGTGTGGTTTGAAGAAATTCCGAGGACGGAATTTTTATAAGGGGGAAAGGATGTGACAACCCGGAAATCCGAATTGTCCAGAATTTTAGATTTAAAGAATTAGTTATTAATAAAAAGGAATTTTTATTAATACTATTCTGTGCTATGTGTTTATTGATCGTTCTATAACCTAGAATGATTATTAATCGGGAGGATTCTGGCTACGAGTCAGATTGAACGAGTAAGAATTTTCAAGATGAAAATAAAAAATTTTCGGAGACAAAAATATTTTCGGGGAAAAAGACGAAATAGGCACTATTCACCCGACGGAACCTAAGGGTTAGGGTTTGAATAACCTAAGCCTTTCCGAGAGTTTAGTATGTCGAAATGACATTCCGTTGAAAGATTTGACGATAATATATCGTGAAAAGTTAAGTAAGCCAATTAAAGTTTTTCTTGAAAAACGTGCAGAAATCGGACAAAATAAAAATGACGAAAAAGTACTGTTATGTACTTTTCATTCGTTTAGCTACGTTAGGGGAAAACGTGAAGGAAAACACTTGACACCAAAAAGTATTTTCATTTTTTCGGGAATCCGAAAAATGCATAAAAGTTAATCGATAAAAGAAAGACGAAATATCCAAAAATATTTGGATTCCGAGAATCGTAGTTTTTAAAACTGTCGGACGAAACCCAAAAGACGAAACTACGAAACTTAAGGGCTAAGCAAACTTGAGGGCTAAGTTAACTTAGTCCTTAAACCTTGAATAGTGAGGAGGTTAGGGAGGGCAAAATGACTAAAATGTCCCTAGCCTTGGTTTTGTATATAAACAAGCCTTAAGCTTATTTGTTTTGATTCTTGAAAATCCTACACTTTGAGAGAGAGAGAGTTCGGATGGGAGGAAGAAGAGAAAAGGAAGAGGAAAAGTTGGTTAGTGAGCAAATTTTGCCCGACGGAAGGAGATTAAAGAAGAAAGGTAATCCGAAAACCTAACTTCTATATAATTTTCTTTAAGTTTTTATGTTAAAAACATATCTTAATGAGAATAAGGAGTAAAATATATTGATAATGAAATCATATGGTTGAAATCGTAAGAAAATTAAAAAATAAGAATTAGAAGTTTATTTTATAAATTTCTTAAGGAAGTATAAGATTCGTAAGAATTTTGAGCGATCCGAATGAATCTTATGAATGATTAGGTCAAATAAGTAAGGAATGATGTTCTATAACATCAAATTCTAAGAAAAAGTAAAATTGTAATCCAAAATATCGATTAAGAACGCGAAGAACGTTGTTGATGGACAAATTTAAAACTATCGTAGGATAATTGTTGTTGATGGACAAGTTTAAAACCATCGCGTATAAGTTAGATGCTTATTGCTTGGTTAGGAACGGTAGAAAAGTTCATAAAGAACGGATTAAAACGGAGCTATAACGAAGTTATGGCGAAAATTTCGTAAAAGACGAGCGAGAATTAGAAAGTTAATAAATGAACCCGAACGTGTAGGGTTTCATAAGAATGTAAGATAATATATAAAATGTGAGTCATGGACTCAAGAACGAACGAATTCTAAGTTCGGATGACCGAATTACGGACGAACGAACGAAGAACGTTAATAATATAAAACGAATAAAGGGCGAAGATTAAGCCAATTGAATGACATGTTAACGGATTTAGAACGAAGTTCTGTCTATGGGTAATCAAAGTACGTAAGATAAGGAAGAAAATGGTTTTGGAACGACCTCGTTTTGAGTTATAACGAAGAAGTTATGAGATCGGAAAGTAAGAGTCTCAAAATGAAGTTAACACTTAGAAAATTTTTTGAGAAGAAGGGCTTGGCGCCGCGGCGCCAGACATGCCTTGTAATGTAGTGTTGTAGCACAGGGCAGGAGAGAGGACACTTTGGTAACTCATGCCGTGCCGCCGAATCTTAGTGAAAGAGAGTGCTTGCGGCATCACGAGACAGGGAAAAAGGCCAATAATGAGCTTTTAAGTGCTTAACTGTTGGGGGATGTACAAGAAAGGAATATGAACATGTAGTTCGCCTAATGTAACACTTAATCAAGTGTTTTAAACCTTTAATGAAGGTTGAACGGAAAGATTAACCGCGATTAAAAGAATATAATTACGGATTACGGAACCGAGATCCAGTGATCGTAGTCGCAATAAACGAACGTGAGGGATTGTTATGATTGTGATTCCTTAGACGTTGAGTGACGAAAGTAATGAATAACATTTCGATGTTATGTTGTGGTAATGAGAGATGAATATAAAGTGTATAGACGCTGTGAACGCAACGTTGTTGTGATGAACGATCGGTCTTAGCATATAATTGTGACGCCCCCAAAATAGGTATACATCACATATTCTGAGTCTCCAAATACATGATACAGAATACAAATACAATCTTTAATATACAACAAGAAAGCTGTGAGTTTTAATACAAATATTGTCTTCTAGACAATATCCACTCTCAGAATAAGTCCTCATTACATTTATTGTCACACTATTTAACAGAATAGTGAGGACTACTAATACTATCATCTGGACCATCACTCCGTTCCCTGACTAGTCCCGGCTACGTTCTCTTTTCCTGAAGAGAACAAAGTGAAAGAAAAGGTGAGCTCAACTAGCCCAAAGAAGAAATATTACGACTAAGATAATGCGAATAAATTATCATTAGTCTTCAACAGTGTTAAACTGATAAAATACAATAGACATCAAGTTTAACTGCAGCGGAACATGCAATCCATTAATAGAGTCAAGTAGAGAATAAAATCTACTATCTTTTATGATTTAAAAGGTTTTTCATGACTTTTATCGCTGGGACTCAGTTTAATAAATAATCCACCTCATCCATGCACTACGACCAAGGATATTCATAAATATCACAACCACAAATTATCCATGCACTATGAGCCAAGGATATTCATGTATTCATCAAAGGTCATGATCATGCCAATAATTGTCCATCAATGCACTACGGGCTAATGAGGACTTTTACCACATCATTTGTAACATTACGGTCATGATTATACCGAATAATCCCTGGTCATAATCATACCAAGTCCATCTCTGCACTACAGGCCACAGATGACTTTCAAAAAAATATAAATACGAGGATGATGACAATGATATAAGAATTCAATAAAACAAGTTCAAGAATTAATTTATTCAGGAACTAATAACGTCCAAATTGTTAACATGATACTTCTTTGTAGAGTAAAAATTTAAGAATGCTCAGAAGAATATTTCCGCGAAAAGATACTGGATGAAGCGCAAATATCAAGGATATTCCACCAATTTCATGGAGTATAGAATTCAAAACTTTAACCAATGAATATAATAAAGAATGGAATAACAAAAGAAATCACCATGCATGCGGTACTTGCGATGAGGCGAGTTATTCAATAGAATAATAAATAACGGAACCGGTCGCGTAATACGCACCGGCGAGGATATTCAATGAGAATAATAAAGAATGGAATAACAACGCGATTACTTAGACAGACAAAGTTATTCTAACATAATAATAAATAACGGAATCGAGTTCGACGTAAAATGCACATGCATGGATATTCCAACGAGAATAATAAAGAGCGGAACCCGGTCCGTAAAAAAACGCATGCATGGATATTCCAACAGAGAATAATAAAGACGGAACCAGTCAGGCGTAAAATGCATGAGCAGGATGTTCCAATGCCGAATAATAACGAATGGAATAACAAATGAAATCACCAAGTATAGGGGTAGGCCAAAGTATCTGAGGTTATTCCAATGAATAATAAAGAATGGAATAATGAAGTTCTCTTCATGAATATGAAAAAAAAATACCCCTTACCTTATAAAGAAGAGTACTCCGACGGTAGGGCGAGGATATACTTGAAGAAACTTGCACTACGCTCAAAGCTTTCTTAAACGCTAAAGAAATACGTTGAAGATAGAAGAATAATTCTCTCTACAGTTTCTCTCTCTAGAGTTTTAGTGAATTCGTAAGAAATAATGAAGAAATGAGCTTCTATTTATAGAAGAATGGACTGAATAGTAACCAATCCATGAACGGTCCAGATCGATTTTGTGAGACCCCAGATTTTATAAATAAAGATTTAATTTTTTCGAAATATTTTTTTTAATATTATGGTATGGATTTGATATAATGTTATAGTTGTGGGTATTATTTATAAATTTTGCAAAGTATGCAAGTTGTCATATTATATTCGATTGGTCGGGGAATATTCTTTTTGTCGGGGAATATCAAATGATGACAGACAATCATTAGTGGACCCCACAACGGAATTATTCATCGGATGAGAAAATGACAAAATATTTTTATGAAAATAACGACGGAAGTTTTCTGGTTGATCTTTGTTGAACTACTCTCATTAGTAAAAAAGTACTGATGTCTAGCGTTGTTGCGTAGTAAGCACGGTATTGATTTTAATGCTTATGTGAGAAGTCACTCAGTTTGATTCAATTATTGTCGATATTTTATATGATAACGAAGTTTTGTTTTATTCGTATTATTAACGTAATAAAACAGAAAAACTTTTTATATAAAACAGAATACTTTTATAAAGTTATTCATTTTATTAGGCTAATAGTAAAATCTTTTTATATAAAATAGAATACTTTTATAAAGTTATCTGTTTTATTAGGCAATAATTAGAATATATTATATTTTATTATGCATAGTGTTTGCATAGTGCCTGTATAGTGTTTGCATAGTAAAATCTTTTTAAAAGTTATTCGTTTTATTAGATTATAAATAGAATATATTATATTTTATTTAAAGGATTTTGCTTTAAATATGGACCGTCAGATTAAAGTAAATCAATCAGAACCATTCATGAGTTAGTTACTATGCAGTCTATTTTTCTATAAATAGAAGCTCATTCCTTCATTATTTTATTACGAATTCAGTGAAACTCTAGAGAGAGAAATTATAGAGAGAAATAAGAAGAGTATTCTGCTACTTCACTACTCCGATATCAAGTTTCTTTTACGGTAAGGGATATTATTTGTTGTACCCGTAAGGGGTATTATTTCTTTTGTATTCATGAAGAGAACTTCTGTTATTCCATTCCTTATTATTACGTTGGAATAACTGTATATACCTGACTACCCTATACTTGGTGACATTCTTCTATTATTCCGTCTTTATTATTCATTTGGAATATCCTGTTTATGCTTTTACGTAGAACACGGTTTCGTCTTTTTATTATTACATTGGAATATCCTCTCTCGTGCGCTTTTTATGGGGACAATTAAAATCTTCATTATTACATTGGAATATCCCGTCGTGCATTTTACACCCGGCCCCGATTCTCATTATTTATTATTACATTGGAATAACTCTGTCATGCCAAGTACCGCATGCATGGTGATTTCATTGTTATTCCATTCTTTATTATTACATTGGAATATCCCGCGGTATGTATTACGCCTTACGGGTTCCGTTATTTATTATTACATTGGAATAACCTTATCATGCCAAGTACCACATGCATGGTGATTTCTTTTGTTATTCCATTCTTTATTATACTCGGTTGGTTAAAGTTTTGACTTCTATACTCCATGAAATTAGTAGAATATCCTTGATATTTGCGCTTCATCCAAAGATCTTTTCATGAAAATATTCTTTCGAGCATTCTTGAATTTTACTCTACAAAGCGATTATCATGTTGACAATTGGACGTTATTGGTTCTTGAATAAACTAATTCTTGAACTTATTTTTATTGAATTATTATGTCATTGTCATCATCCTCATGTTTATATTATGTTGAAAGTCATCGTCATTTTGTAGTGCATAGATGGACTTGGTATGATCATGACGAGGATTATTCGGTATAATCATAACCGTAATGTTACAAATGATGTGGAAAAAGTCCTCATCGCCCGTAGTGCATTGATGGGACGATTTTTTTGTATGATTATGGCTATGGATTCTCTTGCCGAGGAGCAAAGATGAATTTTTTTATGGCATGATCGGGACCAGATTGATGAAAAGACGATTATCTTTGGCGTAGTGCATGGATAATTCGTGGTCGTGATACTTAAAGAATATCCTTGGCACTTTAGTAGTGCGGGGATGATTTAATGATGTGGATTATTTATCGAAATGAGTCTCAAATGATAAAAGTGATGAAAACTTTTAAATCATAAAAGATAGTAGATTTTATTCTCTACTTGACTCTTTTAATGGATTGCTTGTTCCGCTGCAGTTAAACTTGATGTCTATTGTATTTTATCAGTTTAACATTGTTGAAGGCTAGTGATAATTTATTCTGCATTATCTTAGTCATAATATTTCTTACTGGGCTAGTTGAGCTCACCCTATCTTTCACTGTTCTCTTCAGGAAATGAGAACGTAGCCGGGACTAGTCGGGGAATGGAGTGACGGTCCAGATGATAGTATTAGTAGTCCTCATTATTCTGTTAAATAATGTAATAATAAATGTAATGAGGACTCCTTTGAGAGTGGATATTGTCTAGAAGACAATATTTGTATTAAAACTCACAGCTCTCTTGGTATATATTAAAGATTGTATTTGAATTTTGTACCATGTTTTTGGCGACTCAAGATGGGTGATGTATACCTATTTTAGGGGCGTCACAGATTTACTTTAAACGGACGGTCCAGTTTGGTTTATAATAAAATATAATATATTCTATTTATAATCTAATAAAATGAATAACTTTTAAAAAGATTTTATTATGTAAACACTATGCAGGCACTATGCAAACACTATGCATAATAAAATATAATATATTCTAATTATTGTCTAATAAAACGAATAACTTTATAAAAATATTCTGTTTTATATAAAAAAATTTTACTATTAGCCTAATAAAACGAATAACTTTATAAAAGTATTATGTTTTATATAAAAGCTTTTCTGTTTTATTACATTAATAATACTAATAAAACAAAACTTCATCATCATTGTTATTATTCACACTATTAATTGACCCGGTCGTTCCCAGGAAAGAGGGGGTTTTCCAATAAGGATTTCTCCCTATTGGCGCGCAATTAGGTGACCAAACCTCTCCTTGACAAAACTTCTAGACATCGTTAATAATGCAAATAATAATATTAATAACTTCGTCATCTCAATTATAAAATATCAACAATAATTGAATCAATTAACGTGAGATACTATGCAATAATTACTGAAGCAATAATTGAAAAAAGCGAGTGACTTCTCACGTAAGCATCAATAATCAATACTGAGCTGCTACTATGCAACCACGCCAGATTATTCGCATTTTTTAACAACCGTGTGTTTCACGAGTTAACGGTAAAACTTCCGTCGTTATTTTCATAAAAATATTTTTGTCGTTATCTCAATCTGACAATATTCCATTGTGGGGTCCACCAATGATTGTGCCATCGTACGAATATTCCCTGTTTAAAACGAATATTCCCCGACCAATCGAATATTATATAACAACTTGCGTACTTTGCAAAATTTATAAATATTACCCACAACTATAATATTATATCAAATTTATTCCATAATATTCAAAAATGATATTTATAGAAAATACATTTTTATTCATAAAAGTTGGGGTCTTACAATCTCCCCTTCTTATGAAATTTCGCCCTCAAAATTAGGGTACATACCTGGTATGTCGAAGAGGTAAGGATACCTTGATTTCATTTCAGATTCTAACTCCCAGGTCATTTCCTCAACATCGTGGTTCCTCCATAAAACTTTGACTTGAGGTATAAGCTTGGAGCGTAGAATATGTTCCTTCTTATCCAAGATTTGAACAGGAACCTCTTCATACGTTAAATCTTCCGCTATTTCGTCTGGTTTTAACTCAATAATGTGGTTTGGGTCTTTCACATATTTACGTAACAAGGATATATGAAAAACGTTATGAACACGAGACATACTTGGCGGTAAAACGAGTCTATAGGCTACAGTCCCTACTCGATTGAGGATTAAAAATAGGCCAATGAATCGAGGATTGAGCTTTCCTCTCTTTTCAAATCTCGTAACTCCTTTCCATGGAGCAACACGTAACAACACATGATCTCCAATATCGAATTCCACGTCCTTTCGATGAAGATCAAGATAACTCTTTTTGTTTCGGTCTTGTGAGGTTTTTATACATTGTTGGATCGTTTGAATCTTTTCCGTAGTCATACGTACTTAACTTCCGGCCCCAACAACGTTGCTTCACCCACCTCATCCCAAAGATATCTTTGGAAGCGACACTTTCTTCCATACAACGCTCGAATGGAGCCATGCCAATACTTGCTTGATAACTGTTGTTGTAGGAAAACTCCACCAATGGTAAGAACTTGTCCCAACTTCCCTTGAAGTCAAGGACACAGAGTCTTAATAAATCTTCAAGAGTTTGAATAGTCCTCTCTGATTGTCCGTCCGTTTAAGGATTATATGCCGAACTAAATCGTAAATCCATGCCCATGATGAGTGGTTAACCAATCAATTCCTAAAATCACATCAAAAGAAAGTATCTTTAAAGAGATAAGATCAACAGGTAATGTGATAGTGCCAACTTGGATTAAGCAAGATTTATAAACTGTAGATGTAACGAAAGTTTCACCCAACAGAGTTTTAACAGATAAGTTAAAATCCAATTTCTCCGGAGTCAAGTTTAAACGTTGAGCACAAGAAGGAGAGATAAAAGAATGGGTAAAACCGGTATCTTGTAAGGTATAAACTTCGCAAGAATTCAAGATTAGCTTACCCGTGATCACCTCGTTCGGGTTCCTCATGATTTGGCCAGTCACAACAAACGCTCTTCCAGGAACCGTTGATTTTGACTTATCTGGGACAACTTTTGGAGTCACCATCCCCGCTGAGCTTGGTTTTACTACAGAAAACTCTCGGGCTATATGATCCTCCTTTCCACAGTTATAACATACCTTGGATTATTGTGGACAGTTTGGGCTGATATGTCCCTCTTTCCCGCATTTATAACACACGATCGGTGGTCGTTCTCCTCCCTTAGCAACAGTTGATGTTGGTGTTGCTGCTGATGTCTTCCCGTCATTTTTGAATCTCCTCTTTATGAAATTTCCACTAGACTCACCTCTTCTATTATCATGGCCACGATTACCACCTGAGTGGTTACCGCTTTTATCCGTATTCTTCCCTCCTCGCTGGTTATCATCACTCCGATGAGTGCTGTCATCGGTATGACTCTGGTTGTGATCCCTCGGTTAAGTGTACTCATTGTCTCGTTCTAATAATTGAGCCCTGTTGACAACATCTGAATACAGAGAAAATTTATGAGATATAAGGTATTGACGAATCTCGGGTTTTAGACCTCTCAGAAACATCCACATCATACGTTCCTCATTTTCCACCAAATGAGGTGCAAACCTGGATAACTCTGCGAACTTTGCCTCGTACTGAGACACCGTCATGTTGTTGTTCATTCGATCTAATAAACTCTACCTCCTTCATATGACGAATACTTTTACGGAAAGTACTTGTCATTGAACGATTTCAAATCTTTCCCAAGACATGTTAAGTGCTACCAACATTTGGTACGCTTCACGATTCCCACCGAAGAATCGCCTCATCACGTAACATAAAGGTGGCGAATGGAACCTTACGTTTCCTCCGTGCATCCCAAGACATCGAATATCTTGGTAATTTGCTTGACCCATGTTTCGCCGCTTAATCGGATCGGGCTTTCCCGTAAATCTGGTGGTCCCAACTCCTTGAAGCGCTTGGGTTGTGATGCATCGCAGCGTTGCCATTATTCCCACCCGTATTTTGTACACGAGTCTCCAAATGCGATTTTGCATGAACCGCAAAAAGCTCCTAAACATTCCATCATTCATCGTTTGCTCGGTAGTGTTGTTTACAGGAGGAATATTGCCTTCTGTTGCACGCTCTCTCTGGTTTTGTGACTAAAGGTTATTCCACGGTCTCATACACTCCATTGTTAACGTTCAAGAGTAGCCATTCTTAAATCATCGCCATAAAACAAGGGTTAATTAAACAAATTAACATATCACATAATATCCCTATATTATGACCAACCAACAAATAAGCTTAGATAGGACACACTAGTGAAGGATTTACTCATCTCTCCTCCTAGTTTTATTCCCCGATCTCGCTTGGAGACCATATCCCTAAGCTTTGATACCAAACCGTGATGCCCCCAAAATAGATATACAACACCCATTACGAGTCGCCAAATACATGGTACGAGAAAGCAAACTACAACTTTAATAATACAATTATCGTGCAAAATACGACAACACTGTTGTGAGTTTAAATACAAATATTGTCTTATAGATAATATCCACACTCAAATAAGTCCTCATTACAATTATTCATACACTATTTTATAGAAATAGTGAGGACTGCTAAAACATCTTTCTAGAACCATCACCATACATTACCGACTCGATCTCTGTTATGTTCTCACCTCCTGAGAAGAAAAATGGAACAAAAAGGAAAAGGGTGAGCTCAACTAGCCCAGTAAAGAATATTATGACTAAGATAATATACAACAAATTATCATTAGTCTTCAACAGGAAAAAATCTAATAGAATATAATAGACAATAAGTTTTAGATAAATATTCTGCAGCAGAAACAACAATCCATTAGAAGAGTCACGTAGAGAATGAATTCTACTATCTTCTAAGATTTAAAAGTTCATCATCAATATTTTATCCTGTAACAACAATCAATATACATCTTTAATCAAATATTCATCTTTGCACTACAGGCCAAAGATATTTATTTTATATCACCGGTTGGTCATGTTCATCTCAACACTTGTTCATATTTCAGACTACGGGCCAAAGATATTCATCGATTAATCATTCATCTTTGCACCTATGTGCCAAAGATATTCAATAATATCATCATTTAAGACCGAGGATGATGAAAAACATTTTAAAGAAAAACGAATCCGGTGAGACGGAAGGACAAATATTAGGGATTAGTATAACAGTTTATCCAAGATCAATAATACTTCATAATAACAGATTGTGAAGCGTAATTCAAAAATAACGATCAAAACATGGATACAATCAAAGATAGTAGCCAAAATAGACTTCTTGGACAAAAGGAAAATTTTTATTTTTGATTGAATAGTGTAAATGATTCGTGAATAAGGTCAGATATCGTGAATAAGTGTCGATATCGTGAATAGTAACCCCAGACACAAAAAGTTCCAAATTTGATTAAAAAGTTCACCAATATTTCTAAGATAATGATATTGAAGAAAATAATATCATTTAAGAAGAAAATAACATCCCTTACCTCAAAATAACTGATTTCCGATCGTAATATCGGATAGAAAAGTAGAAGGAAGCTTTCAGACCTAACAAAGAACTCTCAAAGTATATAAATACTCACAAAAATACGCTCGATAATCTAGAGAGAAAGAAAACTTGTTTTACGGTGTGATTTTCAATTCTAACCTAAGCGATCTATTTATAGAAAATGCTAGAACGCATATGGGAGACTAAAATAATAAACTAATATCATTTCTTTTTAATTTCTACGTCACCTACCATTTGAAAAATCCAAGCATGCCTTCTTGGACAAAATCAGCAGCCCATGTGTGTAATCAACACCAACCAAGAAGTGGGTCCCACCCATAAATTAATAAAAATTATTTTATTTTCTGAAACTTCAACAATTCATAGAAAATAACATGTTTATCAGAAAAATACGAATTTTATGTCCATTCTGCCTGAAATCGAATTCTCTACAACTTTGCAGAAGAAAGGTTTTCCAAATTCCCAACAGAAAATATCCACAATCCACAAACGGGTGATTTTTCTGACAAAATACTGATAAAACACCTCAGCATTAATTCTTTCATTTATAACCACATAAATAGATCCATCATTTATATCCACATCAAAAAAATATTTTCTTATCATATAATTCAATAATTAATTATTCACAAATAATATTACAGAATCACAATTATGACAACCAAAGTAGTTTCCAGAAAGAGAGGGCTTTCAATAAGGATTTCTCTCATCTTCTTGGCAATTAGGTGACCAAACCTCTCCTTGATGTAACTTTCTAGACATTGCCAATAATGTTATCTAATAATATTATTCAAATAATATGAATTATTGATCCGATAATGGGAAAATATGCGGCGATAATAATTATCAAACAACAATAATATAAAATATCAACGCAACAATTATTGAATCAATAAAATAAAATATTGAGCGAAGAACTATTGTAACAATTATTGAGTAGTGCCTTCTTACGTGCGAATCAATAATTCAACAATCTTATGTAATACCTGAAGTAATCCATCGTAGCAACCACGCATATTATCGTATTTTAACCACCGGTATTCCAACGGTGTTAATTCAGAATAACTACTGTAGTTATTTATAAAACTCATATTTTGTCGTTTTCTTCATCCAAGCGGTTATTCGTTATGAGCCCCACGAATGGGCTACTGCCGCATTTAATATTCCCCGACAAAAAGAATATTACACGACCAAAAGAATATTCCTCAACAAAAATGAATATTCTATAACCACTTGCTTATTTTGTAAAATTTTATGCATTTCACCCATAACCAAAGCATTATATCGAATTAACCCTTATTAATTTAGAATAATGAATAGAGGAAAAAATCAATTTTATTCATAATAAGTTGGGGTCTTACAGAATGGAATAACAATGAAATCACCGTAAATGCGGTATTTAGCATGATGCGAGTTATTCTAATGGAATAATAAATAACGAGAATCAGTCCAACAAAAGCGCACAAACGAGGATATTCCAATGAGAATAATGAAGGCGGAATCAGTCCCACAGTAAAACGCATGATGAGGATATTCCAACGAGAATAATAAAAGGCGGAACAGTGTCCGGTCGGCGAAACGCATGAGACGAGGATGTTCCAACGTAATAATAACGAATGGAATAACAAAGAAATCACCAAGTATAGGGTAGACCACGATATCACAAAAGTTATTCCAATGAATAATAAAGAATGGAATAATGAAGTTCTCTTCATGAATATGAAAAAAATAATACCCCTTACCTTATAAAGAAGAGTACTCCGACGGTAGGGCGGGGATATATTTGAAGAAACTTGCACTACGCTCAAAGCTTTCTTAAACGCTAAAGAAATACGCTCAAGATAGAAGAATAATTCTCTCTACAGTTTCTCTCTCTAGAGTTTCAGTGAATTCGTAAGAAATAATGAAGGAATGAGCTTCTATTTATAGAAGAATGGACTGAATAGTAACCAATCCATGAACGGTCCAGATCGATTTACTTTAAACGGACGGTCCAGATTGGTTTACAATAAAATATAATATATTCTATTTATAATCTAATAAAATGAATAACGTTTAAAAAGATTTTACTATGCAACACTATGCAGACACTATGCAAACACTATGCATAATAAAATATAATATATTCTAATTATTGTCTAATAAAATGAATAACTTTATAAAAGTATTCTGTTTTATATAAAAAGATTTTACTATTAGCCTAATAAAACGAATAACTTTATAAAAGTATTCTATTTTATATAAAAAGTTTTTCTGTTTTATTATATTAATAATACTAATAAAACAAAACTTCATCATTATTATTATTATTCACACTATAAATCGACCAGGTCGTTCCTAGGAAAGAGGAGGCTTTCTAATAAGGATTTCTCCTTATTAGCGCGCAATTAGGTGACAAAACCTCTCCTGGGCAGAACTTCTAGACATCGTTAATAATGCAAATAATAATATTAATAACTTCATCATCTCAATTATAAAATATCAACAATAATTGAATCAATTAACGTGAGATACTATACAACAATTACAGAAGCAATAATTGAAAAAAACTGAGTGACTTCTCACGTAAGCATCAATAATCAATACCGTGTGCTACTATGCAACCACGCGTATTCTGTACTTTTAACACCGGTGTTTCAACAGTTAATCTGTAAAACTTCCGCCGTTATTTTCATAAAAAATATTTTTGTCGTTTTCTCAATCAAACAATAATTCCGTTAGAGGTCCACCAATGATTGTCTTGGTTATACGAATATTCCCTGTTTAAAATGAATATTCCCCGACCAATCGAATATTATATAACAACTTGCGTACTTTGCAAAATTTATAAATATTACCCACAACTATAACATTATATCAAATTTATTCCATAATATTCGAAAATGATATTTATAGAAAATGCATTTTTATTCATAAAAGTTGGGGTCTTACAACAATGATATGTATGGCTTCGACATTAATAAAGAATAATGAACATGGGGTTCATAGGATGGATAACGATCGAAAGCTATTAAAACCTCGAGTAAAGGTTGAATGAGAAATTAAGAGATGAGCAACGTGAACGTTGAATACGTAAACGATCCTCGTAAATCGTATTCGCGTTGGACGAACGTTCTAAGTATACCCTGGTTGTATGACATAGACGTTGACGAAGGTAGTAAGTAAGATATGAATTATCAAGAAAGTCGTAACGAACGGTAATAAGAGTATTGAAAGCCGAATGTGAGTCGAATAAGAACGAATCTTGAGGTATGGCAATTACTTTCCAGAAAGCCAAAAGGAATAAGAAATTGACTTAAGGAACATTATACGTGACTTCTCAGGTAAGCATCAATAATCAATACCGTGTGCTACTATGCAACCACGCGTATTACTGTACTTTTACCACCGGGTAGTTCAACAGTTTAACGGTAAAACTTTCGCTGTTATTTTTATAAAAAGATATTTCTGTCGTTTTCTAACTATGACAATACTTCTGTTGTGGGTCCACCAATGATTGTGTCGTCGTACGAATATTTCCTGTTAAAACGAATATTCCCCGACCAATCGAATATTCACTAACATAACGAATATTTTATATCAACTTGCTTACTTTGCAAAATTTTTCAAATATTACCCACAACTATAACATTATATCATATCCACACCATAATATTCAAAAATATATTTCGAGAAAAATTATTCTTTATTCAAAAAAATTGGGGTCTTATATGCTATACCTTTTCGAAAAGCCATTTCTGAGAGCTACACAATGACATGAGATTTGACATTTTCCAAATTTAGGAAGATGGGTCCATGACCAGATCTTCAAGTCTTCGCAGTCCATCCATTGAGTTGTCTTATGCTATTTTTACTCAAAATTGATGTTATGGTTCTGCATGACCTCTTTTACACTGATTTGGGCTGAATTGATGCTAAGTTGGCAAAATTACTATTTTTCTCCTCCTGGGTTGGTTGCGGGCTTGATGTAGTTGTAGATGTCTTTTCTCAGGGTTGTCTCCGAGATTGGATTATCGTTGACTTTTGTTAGTCCTCAGGGTTGTCTCTGAGGTTAGTTTGAGATTTCCCGGGGTTTTGGCTTAATCTCCCGGGGTTGTCACCAGGGCTTGGACTTGATCTCCCGGGGTTATCACTGGGGCTTGATTTGATCTCCCGGGGTTGTCTCTAGGTTTCTCGGGGTTGTCACCGGGGCTTGGACTTGATCTCCCGGGGTTATCACTAGGGCTTGAATTGATCTCCCGGGGTTGTCTCTAGATCTCCTGGGGTTGTCACCGAGGCTTAATTTGATTCCCCGGGGTTGTCTCCGGGATTTGACTTGATCTCTCGGGATTATCATCGGGGTTTGATTTGATCTCCTGGGGTTGTCACTAGAGCTTGAATTGATCTCCCAAGATTGTCTCTAGGGTTTGACTTGATGATTTTGACTTCTAGAGTTATCTCTAGAAGATAAAAGACGGTTCTGCCCTCATGCATGGTTATTAACAGGAACGCAAAATTTTGATTGTCTACAGCTGTTAGGCCTTTTTCTTGTAGTGTTATAGGCCAACTCGATAGATCTGGGTTATTGTTGGTATCTGATTATTTTATTTTATATGCACATGACTGAAAGGTAATTTTTTATATTGGATCAGTTGCTTTGGGCTCAGTCTTTTAATTCCTATATGGGTCGGACATCACATAAGAATACCATTTCCCCTGGGCTGAACTTAATATGTTATTGGACTTATATCCTAATGAATTACTTGTAGCAGTCCACTACATTAATTCAATTAATCTCACCATCAGACTTATCTTTATGGTTAATTGTTACTACTTATATATATATATATATATAAGGATGGATTGCAAATGGTGTGTTGTGCGCCTCCATCATGATCTTATACTTTAAATCAGGGTCGTTTGGAACACAAAGTCTGGAGTTGACTCGAAGTATTTCTTCTTCATCAATTCTTGTTTCTGAAACATCACCTTCTTGCACTTTCTTCCTCATATGCATCAACTCCAGGTTTGTGGCTTGAACAACTTTAACTTTATCAATTAAAGTCAGTTCTACTCGTATATTAGCCATCATCACGTGGGTCCCTGGAGTCTTTAACTCTATTTACATCCTTTGCAAGTCATGCAAAATGGGCCTTTGCGTTGACAATATAGCACTTGTACCCGCATATGATCTTCTACTCAACGCGTCAGCTACCACGTTCGCTTTTCCAGGATGGTATTGAATGGTATGATCGTAATCTTTCAAAAGCTCGAGCCAACGTCGTTGTCGCATGTTAAGTTTCTTTTGGGTGAAGAAATATTTGAGGATTTTATGATCCGTATAGATCTCCACTTTTTTCCCATACAGGTGATGCATCCAGATTTTAAGCGTGAAAACAACAGCTGCCAACTCTAGATCATGAGTAGGATAATTCCTCTCATATTCTTTGAGTTGTCGCGAGGCATAGGCTATGAATTTCCCATGTTGCATGAGAATGCATCCTAACCCTATGCCTGAAACATCACTGTAGATGACAAATCCCTCCAAACCAGATGGTATTGTCAGAACAGGTGCTGAAATGAGTCTCCTATTGAGTTCTTGAAAACTCTTGTCGCATTCCTCGCTCCAACCAAATTTTGTATCTTTTCTAGTCAGCTGAGTTAATGGAGTAGAGATTTGAGAAAATCCTTTCACAGATCTCCGATAATAACCAGATAAGCCTAGAAAGCTACGTACTTTGGTCACTGACTTAAGTTGCTCCCAGATTTAAATTGCTTCAATCTTTGCCGGGTCAACAAATATTCCATGATTTGATATCATGTGCCCAATTAATGCTACTTCCTCAAGCCAGAACTCACATTTCTTCAACTTGGCATATAGCTTGTTTTCACGAAGCTTTTGGAGAATCAGCCTCAAGTGTTGTTCATGATCTTCACGGCTTTTGGAGTATATGAGAATGTCATCAATAAAGACAACAACAAAATAATCCAAATATTCCTTGAATACTTGGTTCATCATATCCATGAAGGAAGCAAGAGCATTAGTCAATCCAAAAGACATGTCTAGGGATTCATAATGCCCGTATCGAGTTCTGAAAGTAGTCTTTAGGATGTCATTGGTTTTAATCTTTAACTGATGATATCTGGAATGAAGATTGATCTTTGAAAAGAATTCGGCGCCTTGCAACTGGTCAAACAGGTCATCAATGCGTGGAAATGGGTACCTATTTTTGATGGTGACATGATTCAACTCCTGATAATCAATACAAAGTCTCATACTCCCATCTTTCTTCTTCACGAATAGAACATGAGTACCCCAAGGAGACGTACTAGGACGAATGAAACCGATGTCTAACAATTCCTGCAGTTGGGTCTTTAACTCCTGAAGTTCAATAGGATCCATTCGATATAGGGCTTTGGAAATAGGTTTTGTACCGGGTTCAAGGTCAATACAAAATTCAATTTCACGCTCTGGGGGTAGGTCAGGAAGTTCTTTAGGAAATACGTCAGGAAATTTATTAACAATAGAAATATCATTCAAGACTGATGTATTTTTGTTTAAATTTGTTACATGGGCTAAGAAAGCTTGACATCCATTTTTCAATAAACGAATAGCTTTATGGCTTGATATGACAGTAATTGACTTTAATGGTTTGGTTGCTTGAATTCGCATAATAGGTTGGTTAGGAATATGAAAGCTAACAACCTTACGATAATAATCAATTTTAGCATGATGAGTGGTTAACCAATCAATCTCTAAAATCACATCGAATGCAAGTATTTTCAAAGAGATAAGATCGACGAAGTAACGTATGCGGTTCTTGGGATTTGAATCAAACAAGAATTATAAGCGAGTGGATGTAATGAAGGTTTCTGCCAACTGAGTTTTAACAGATAAGTCAAAGTCTAATTTCTCCGGAGTTAAATTTAAACGTTGAGCGCAAGTAGGAGAAATAAAAGAATGGGTATAACCGGTATCAAATAAGGTATAAACTTCGCAAGAGTTTATGATTAACTTACTTGTGATAACTTTGTTCAGGCTCTTCCTTTTTTGGGAGGTCACGAAAAACACCCTCCCTAGAAATACCGGCTTTGACTTGTCTGAGACGACCTTTGGTGCCTCCATCCTAGCTGGACTTGACTTCGCTACATGACAAAATTGGACTAGGTGACCTTCTCTTCCATAATTGTAACATGTTTTGGACTGATGCGTACATTTTGGACTAATGTGTCCCTCCCCTCCGCATTTGTAACATACGATCGGTGGTCGATCTCCTTCCTTAATAATGGTTGCTAGTGCTGACATCTTTCCATCATTATTGAACCTCCTCTTCTTGAAATTTTCACTCCAATTGTCTTGGACATGATTACCACCGAAGTGGTTACCATTTCTGGCTTGTTGATTTACTCCATGTTTGTTGTCACCGCTTTGATGACTGCTACCACTGGTATTATCTCTTTGTCGACTGCTCTCTCTTGGTTGGGTTGACTCATTATCGCGCTTCAATAACTATGCCTTATTTACAACATCTGAATACAAACACAGTTTGTGAGAAATGAGGTATTGACGTATTTCAAGTTTCAAACCTCGCAAAAATAATTGCGTCATTCTCTCCTCATTATCAACCAAATGGGATGCAAACTGGGAAAATTCCGCAAACTTAGCCTCGTACTGCGATACGATCATATTATTTTGCTCTAGCTTGATGAACTCCACCTCTATCAGGTGACGAATACTGTGGCGCCCCCAAAATAGGTCCACACGACCCATTCTGAGTCGCCAAATATCACACTATAAAAATTAAATACAAACTTCATTTATACAACTGTTGAACTGTCGTATAGAATACGACCACAGTTAACTGTGAGTTTTAATACAAATGTATGTAACTCTCATGGTGCCTCGACCACAACCTTACAATGATACTTTACATAAAAAGTATAGTCAAAAATCATTAAAATCTTTGGGAAGTGCTCAAGGAAACCAACGTATGCATGGGAGGCCGTGCGTCTACAGGTTATGATAGATATCATATGTCCACAGAATTATCCTTGGTTGACTAATAGACCCCAAAGAAAAATGAGAAGATTACTATCATCTTCTTTCCAATGGTGAGTCTTCTCTTGACATATAACTATCTCCACTGTCTCCAAGTGAAAATTATATTTCAAATAAACTCCAAGATCATTTAGGTAGTGCTCGTAGATATACTCTGCAAGTGGATGTGCATAACCATGTCTTGTGATAACACGAGATTGTATGTCATTAGACATCTTGTATGATAGTGGCAAAACACCCTTCCAAAGTTGGGTTCACCTCACCCTATTCGGTTCACCAAAATTAAATATCAAATGACGTATACAATACGACAAACTTATCTAAAGTCATCAATAAAATTATTTACATACTATTTAGGGAGAACCTCAACAGCTATAAACCACCGTTCTATTCCCCTGTTATCCATAGCCATAATCATACCAAAAACTATCCATCAATGCACTACGGGCCAATGAGGACTTTTACCACATCATTTGTAACATTACGGTCAAGATTATACCGAATAATCCCTGGTCATAATCATACCAAGTCCATCTATGAACTACAGGCCACAGAAGACTTTCATCATAATATAAGCATGAGGATAATGACAATGATATAAAGAATTAATCAAATGAGATAAAGGATAAATATTAAACATTTATAATACAATTTATCCATCGTTCAATAATAACCAAATGTTATTAATCACTTAATAATCTCATAATCTAATATCATTAATATTATAACAATATTTTAATCATTTCTTAAACTTATAAACAATTTATTTTAATTGTTTACACTTTATTAAATAATGCATTTAATCATTCAAAAATGCCATACTCATAAGATTTCATCACCAATGATCAAATCCCTCATCAAAAATCTGCATATACCCTATATAGGATTCACAAGCCATAAAATCCTATTTTTCTCTTTTGTTACTTCACATAATATATTTAATTCATTTACTCATAACTAGTTCATTTTCATGAAAAATACCAAATCAATCCCAAAAATATTTCTTTTCTGGAATTTAGCAGAATATAGTCCCATATTGAACATATATTTTTCTCGGAATTTTTAAAATTCATTTACTATTTTTCATATGGCTAAAACTACCGAATATTTAGACATTTATCACAAATTGTACTTTTGTCCAAAAATTCCAAAATTTATAGGATATACTCCTGTTATATACATGTACTCCCAATAAAAATTTCACCAATTTTGGAGCTAACCACAAGGAGTTATAAGGGTTTACTTTAAAAATAGTCTTTTCCCATAAAATCCATAACTCTTAATCTATACATCCAAAAATTTCCATTTTTGACACAATCTAGAAAACTCATCAAATTATCATTTCAAATTTTTCTAGAATTTTTAGGGTCGAATTATTAAAGCGCCTGGCGAAACCCCCTTTTGAATGAAAATACTATTCATATGAATACGAAGGATCATTCACCATGCATGCGATAATCCACATAGACAGGTTATTCTAACAAAATAATAAAGAATGGAATAACAGAAGAATTTACCATGCATGCGATAGACCGCACAGACAGGTTATTCCCAACAGAATAATAAAGAATGGAATAACAACGGAATTCACCGTGCATGCGATAGGCCTTGCAGCATGTGCTATTCCAACATAATAATAAAGAATGAAACCGGTCGTGCAGAACGCACACACAGGATATTAAACGAGAATAATAAAGAATGGAACCGGTCATGCGTAAGCGCACGACGGGATGTTAAACAGAATATCTGAGAATAGAATAAAAGAAGAATTTCACCATGTATACGGTAGTCCGCATATACAAGTTATTCCAATAGAATAATAAGGAATGGAATAATAATAGCTCTCTTCATGAATACAAAAGAAATAATACCCCTTACGAAAAGTACAACAAATAATATCCCTTACCTAGAAAGAAAGAAGAGTATTAAAATTGGTAGGCGAGGATATTCTTGAAGAAAACTTGCATTATTTCTACGCTCAAAGCTTTCTTAAACTCTAAAGAAATACGCTCAAGATTATAGAAGAAGAATTCTCGAACTTACGGTTTGATTTTCAATTCTAACTGAGCATCCTATTTATAGGAAAAATAGAAAGGATCTTATGCTGATAAAATATAATATATTCTATTTATATATATATATATATATATATATATATATATATATATATATTATTTAAAATCTAATAAAACAAATAACGTTATAAAAGTATTCTATTTTATATAAAAAAAGATTTTACTATGTAAACACTATGCATAATAGAATATAATATATTCTATTTATAGTCTAATAAAACAAATAACTTTATAAAAGTATTACGTTTTATATAAAAAGATTTTATTATGCAAGCACTATGCAAACACTATGCATAATAGAATATTATATATTCTATTTATAGTCTAATAAAACGAATAACTTTATAAAAGTATTATGTTTTATATAAAAAGTTTTCGGTTTTATTACATTTATAATAATAATAAAACAAATTTTATCACCATTATTATAATTCACAATATTAATCGACTAGGTCATTCCCAGAAAAAAGGGGGCTTTTCAATAAGGATTTCTCCCTATTGGCGCGCAATTAGGTGACCAAACCTCTCCTTGGCAGAACTTCTAGACATCGTTAATATTGTAAATAATAATATTAATAACTTCGTCGTCTTAATTATTGATTTAATAATATATAAAATATCGACAATAATTGAATCAAATAACGTGAGATACTATTTAACAATTACTATAGCAATAATTGGACAAAATTGAGTGACTTCTCACGTAAGCATCAATAATCAAAACAGGTGTGCTACTCTGCAACCACAGCGTACATTGTACTTTTAACAGGGTGTTTCAACGAGTTAACGGTAAAACTTTTTTAGCCGTTATTTTCATAAAATATTTTTGTCTTTTTCTCAATCCGGCAATAATTAAAAGTAGCGGGGTCCACCAATAATTGTCTTAGGTTATCACGAATATTCCTGTTAAAGCGAATATTTCCTAACCAATCGAATATTATATAACAACTTGCGTACTTTTGCAAAATTTATAAATACTACCCACAACTATAACATTATATCAAATTCATTCCATAATATTCAAAAAAATATTTCGAGAAATTTAAATCTTTATTCATAATATTTGGGGTCTCACAAATATTTTCGGGAAAGTACTTGTCGTTGAATAGTTCTTGGAACTTCTCCCAAGACATTTTGAGTGCAGCAGGCTGAGTACGTTTTACTGATTCCCACTAGTAATCTGCCTCTCCTCTAAACATGAAGGTGGGAAAAGGAACCTTTTGCTCCTCAAAGCATCCCAAGACATCAAATGTCTTGGTGACCTGCTTTATCCACGCCTCTGCCTTGAGTGGTTCTGGCTTTCCCCAAAACTCCAGTGGTCCCAGCTCCTTGAACTGCTTAGCGGTGACCATCCTAGAGTTGCCAGTATTTCCACCTGTATTTTGAACAGGAGTCTCTCTCGCCTGATGTTGCATGAATTACATAAAGCCTCTGAACATCCCATCGTTCATCATTTGGTCGGTGTTGTTGTTTACCTGAGGATTATTGCCTTCCTGATGCACATTATCCTAGTTATTGATCTATGGTGACTCAACGGTCTCCTGTGCTCCATTGCTTATCTTAACATTTTTAGATGCAATTTTCAAATACTGCCACAAAATAAGGGTTAATTGACATACCACATAATATCCCTATACTCTGACCGACCAATTAAATGCCAAATAAACTTAGGTGGGTCATACTAACGAAGGAATTACCCATCTCCCCCCTCCTAGTTCTAGTCTCACATCTCAGTCAGGGATCATATCCCTAATCTTTGATACCAACTGTGACGCCCCCAAATAGGTATACATCACCCATCTTGGGTCGCTAAATACATGGTACTAAATACAAATACAAACTTAATTATACAACATGAGCTGAGAGTTTTTACATGAATATTGTCTCATAGACAATATCTAAACTCAAATTCAATCCTCATTACATTTATTATCACACTAAATAGTGAGGACTGCTAAAACAACCATCTCGGACCATCACTCCGTTCCCCGACTAGTCCCGACTACGTTCTCATTTCCTGAAGAGAACAATGAAAGTAAAAGGGTGAGCTCGACTAGCCCAGTAAAAATATTATAACTAAGATAATGCAGAATAAATTATCGTTACCCTTCAACATTGTTAAACCGATAAAATATAATAGACATCAAATTTAACTGCAGCGGAACAAGCAATCCATTAGAAAAGTCAAGTAGAGCATGATATCTACTATCTTCTATGATTTAAAAAGTTTTCATCAATTTTATCGCTGGGACTCAGCTTAATAAATAAATCAAATCATCGAATCATCCCTGCACTACGAGCCAAGGATATTCGTTAGTATCACGTCCACGAATTATCCCTGCACTACGGGTCAAGGATATTCGTGTAATCATCGATGGTCATGATTATGCCAATAACTGTCCATCAATGCACTACGTGTGACGCCCCCAAAATCGGTATACATACCTATCTTGAGTCGCCAAATACATGGTACAAAAATCAAATACAAACTTCTTTAATACAACTATCGTGTAAAAATACGACAAAACATAGCTGAGAGTTTAAACAAGAATATTGCATTCTAGACAATATCCACTCTCAATGGAGTCCTCATTACAATTATTATCATACTATTTCATATAATAATGAGGACTACTAAAGCCACTTATCCTGGACCATCACTCTATTCCCTACTTCGTCCCGACTATATTCTCATTTCACGAAGAGAACAACAATGAAAGAAAGGTGAGCTCAACTAGCCCAAGAAGAAATATTATGACTAAGATAATGCGAGAATAAATTATCCTTAGCCTTCAATGATATAACAACTTATAGAATATAATAGACAACAAGTTTTAGATCAACAATCTGCGGTGAACAAGCAATCCATTAGAAGAGTCAGTAGAGAATGATATCTATTATCTTCTATGATTTAAAAAGTTTTTCATCAAATTTATCGCTGAGACTCATCTTAATAAATAAAATCGAATCATCCCTGCATCACGGCCAAGGATATTCATGTAATCATCAATGGTCATGATTATACCAAATAATCCATGGTCATAATCATATCAACAACTGTCCACCAATGAACTACAGGCCAATGAGGACTTTTACCACATCATTCTTCACATTATGGTCATGATTATACCGAATAATCCCTGGTCATAATCATACCAAGTCCATCTATGCACGTAAGCCAAAGATGACTTTCATCACAATATAAGCATGAGGATGATGACAATGACATAATAATTCAATAAAACAAGTTTAAGGATAAATTTAAAGATTTATAATTTAATTTATCCAGAAATCAATAACGTCCAAATTGTCAACATGATACTGCTTTGTGGAGTAAAATTCAAGAATGCTCAGAAGAATATTTTCATGAAAAGGTACTGGATGAAGCGCAAATATCCAGAATATTCTACTAATTTCACGGAGTATAGAAGTCAAAACTTTAACCAACTGAGTATAATAGAATATATGAAACTGCAAACGGATTTTCGCCCGCCATGCGGTAATCCACGTAAACGAGATCATTTCCACAATTTAATAAGGAATGAATCTGAAGGATCATTCACTATGCATGCAGTAATCCCGCAGACGAGTTATTCCAACAAAATAATAAAGAATGGAATAATGAAGATTTCACCATGCATGCGATAGATCGCATGAGACAAGTTATTCCAACGAGAATAATAAAGAATGGAATAATGAGAAGAATTCACCATGCATGCGATAGACCGCACAAACAAAGTTATTCCAACAAAATAATAAAGAATGGAATAATAGAAGAATTCACCGGGCATGCGATATCTGCGCATGCATGAGTTATTCCAATGAGAATAATAAAGAATGGAATAACAGAAGAATTCACCGGGCATGCGATAGGCCGCATGCACGAGTTATTCCAATAGAATAATAAAGAATGGAATAATGAAGAATTCACCGGGCATGCGATAGACCCGCGTAGGCGAGTTATTCCAACAAAATAATAAAGAATGGAATAACAAAAGAATTCACGGGCATGCGATAGCCGCGCAGATGAGTTATTCTAACATAATAATAAAGAATGGAATAATGAAGAATTCACCGGGCATGCGATAGACCGCATGCAGGCGAGGTTATTCCAGCGAGAATAATAAAAATAGAATAACGAGAATAATTCACGGGCATGCGATAGATCAAGATGCAGACGGGTTATTCCAGCGAGAATAATAAAGAATGGTATAACAACCCTTACGAATATTGAAAGAAATAACTCTCTTCATGAATATGAAAGAAATAATACCACTTACCTTAGAAGAAAACTGGATACTGGAATAGTGAGGTAGCAAACTTCTTTCCTTCTTTCTCTCTATAATTTCTCTCTATAATAATTGCTCTTGTGAGACTTAGTGAATTGGTGAGAAATGAAGGAAGAATGAGATTCTATTTATAGGAAAATATAGTTTCAATAATTGCACATTTTGGGGCTCAAAATATTACAGTATATAACCTCCCTCTTTTCCTTCATTTTTAATTTAGTCCTGCAAATATTATCAAACTTGCACCACTTCCACTAATAGTAAATCATGTGAATAAATAATAAATCATGTGACTCAATAGTTCTAAACATGTGAAAAAATTATTTATAGTATAGTATATGAGACCCAAAATTTTATGAATAAAGATTAAATTTTTTTGAATATTATGGTGTGGATTTGATATAATGTTATAGTTGTGGATAATATTTATAAATTTGCAAAGTATGCAAGTTGTTATATAATATTCGATTGGTCGGGGAATATTCTTTTTATCGGGGAATATTCGTACGACGACACAATCATTGGTGGATCCCACAATGGAAGTATTGTCGTATTTAGAAAATGACAGAAATATCTTTTTATAAAAATAACGGCGGAAGTGTTACCGTTAAAAATGTTGAACTACTTGGTAGTAAAAGTACAGTAATACGCGTGGTTGCATAGTAGCACACAGTATTGATTATTGATGCTTACGTAAGAAGTCACTCAGTTATACTCAATTATTGCTACAATAATTGTTGTATCATATCTCTCATATTATTGATTTGATTATTGTCACAGTATCATCTGCATAATATGATATATTATTAAATCAATAATTGAGACGACAAAGTTATTCATATTATTAAATTGTAATATTTATAATGTTTAGAAGTTCTGTCAAGGAGAGGTTTGGTCATCTAATTGCGCGCCAATAAAGAGAAATCCTTATCGGAAAGCCCCCTCTTTCTTGGGAACGACCTAGTTGTTAAATATTGTGAGGTATAATATTAATGATGAATAAGATTGTGTTGATTATAGATGAAATTTATAGGTCCATTGTGTTAGAATTATTAGTGAAAATTGACATTTATTCTTATGATAATTGATGTCTGGGGGTTATATTGATAAATCGGGTAATTAATCGGATAAATGAGCAATTAATTGCTACTAATTCACATACTTATATAACTATTTGTTTACATGTGTGTACTATTGAATCACATTCTTGTACTATTAGTGCAGTTGGTACAAGATTGATAATACTTGCATGACTAAGTTAAAAATGGAGGTATAGATGGAGGTACTATACTGTAATTCATATTTTCAGATGATTATAACTATTGATTCACATGATTGAACTATTGATTCACATTATTTACTATTAGGGGAGGTGGTGCAAGTTTGATAATACTTGCAGGACTAAATTAAAAATAAAAGAAAAGTTGGAGGTATTGTACTATAATATTTCGAGCCCCAAAAGGTGCAATTATCAAAACTATATTTTCCTATAAATAGAAGCTCATTCTTCCTTTATTTCTCACCAATTCACTAATGCTATAGAGCAATTATTATAGAGAGAAATTATAGAGAGAAAAAAGAAGAGAAGTCTGCTACCTCTCTACTTGAGTATCCATCTTTATTCTAAGGTAAGGGGTATTATTTCTTTCATATTCATGAAGAGAGCTATTGTTATTCCATTCCTTATTATTATGTTGGAATAACCTATCCATGCGAAGTACCACATACATGGTGAAATTCTTCTTTATTCCATTCTTTATTATTACATTGGAATAACTTCATGCTGTCTTGATTACATCGCATTTACTGGTGAATTATGTTGTTATTTCATTCTTTATTATTACGTTGGAATATCACATGCATGCGGTTTACGCATGACACTCGGTTCCATTCTTTATTATTATGTTAGAATATCACATGCATACGGTTTCTGCATGACTGGTTCCATTCTTTATTATTACATTTGGAATATCACATGCATGCGGTTTACGATAACTTTGGTTCCATTCTTTATTATTCTGTTGAGAATAACACATGCAGGTGGTCTATCACATGCATGGTGAATTCTTCATTATTCCATTCTTTATTATTCTATTGGAATAACCTGTCTATGTGCATTACCGCATGCATGGTGAATGATCCTTTGTACTCATATGAATAGTATTTTCATTCAAAAGGGGTTTCTGCCAGGGACAGTTTCATAATTTTTCTGACCCTCGAAAATTCTGGAAAAAATTAAAATGATAATTTGATGAGTTTTCTAGATTGTGTCCAACAATGGCGATTTTTGGATGTATATATTAAGAGTTATGGATTTTTTGGGAAAAGTCTATTTTAAAAGTAAACCCTTATAACTCTTTATGGTTAACTCCAAAATTGGTAAAATTTTTATTGGGAGCACATGTATATAACAGGAGTATACCCTGTAAATTTTGGAATTTTTGGATAAAAGTACAATTTATGATAAATGTCTAAATATTCGGCAGTTTTGGCCATATGAAAATTAGTAAATGAATTTTAAAAATTCTGAGAAAATATATGTTCAATATGGGACTATATTCTACTAAATCCCAGAAAAGAAATATTTTTGGGACTGATTTGGTA
The DNA here is from genome assembly GCA_020205605.1 of Panax ginseng. NCBI lineage: Eukaryota > Viridiplantae > Streptophyta > Magnoliopsida > Apiales > Araliaceae > Panax > Panax ginseng. Next base: position 138,572,913 of record CM035129.1, on the reverse strand, counting down.
TTTTTCATGAAAATGAACTAGTTATGAGTAAATGAATTAAATATGTTATGTGAAGTAACAAAATTGGAAAATAGGATTTTATGGCTTGGAAATCCTATATAGGGTATATGCAGATTTTTGATGAGAGATTTGATCATTGGTGATGAAAACTTATGAGTATGGTATTTTTGAATGATTAAATACATTATTTGGTAAAGTGTAAACAATTGAAATAAATTGTTTATAAGTTTAAGAAGTGATTAAAATATTGTTATAATATTAATAATATTAGATGATGAATTTATTAAGTGATTGATAATATTTGGATAAATTTAAAGTCTTTAATATTTATCCTTGTTTTTGTTTGATTAATGCTTATATCATTGTCACCATCCTCATGCTTATATTGTGATGAAAGTCATCTTTGGCTTATGTGCATAGATGGACTTGGTATGATTATGACTAGGGATCATTCGGTATAATCATGACCTGTAATGTTATAAATGATGTGGTAAAAGTCCTCAGTGGCCTGTAGTGCATTGATGGACAATTTTTGGTATGATTATGACCAGGGATTATTCGGTATAGTCATGACCATTGATGATTTAATGAATATCCTTGGCCCGTAGTGCAAGGATGATTCGATGATGTGGTTTATTTATTAAGCTGAGTCTCAGCGATAAAAATTGATGAAAACATTTTAAATCATAGAAGATAGTAGATATTATGCTCTACTTGACTCTTCTAATGGATTGCTTATAACTTGATGTCTATTGTATTTTATTAGTTTAACATTGTTGAAGGCTAATGATAATTTATTCTGCATTATCTTAGTCATAATATTTCTTACTAGGCTAATTGAGCTCAACCTTTCTTCCACTGTTCTCTTCAGGAAATGAGAATATAGCTGGGATGAGTCGGGGAACGGAGTGACGGTCCAGATGATAGCATTAGTAGTTCTCACTATTCTGTGAAATAGTGTGATAATAAATGTAATGAGGACTCCATTGAGTGTGGATATTGTCTAGATGACAATATTTGTATTAAAACTCATAGCATATATTTTGTCGTATATTACACAACGTTTGTATAATTAAGTTTATATTTGTATTTTATACCATGTATTTTTTGGCGACCCAAGATGGGTGATGTATACCTGTTTTTGGGGCGTCATAGTTGGTATCAAAGCTTAGGGATATGATCCCTGGCTGAGATGTGAGACAAGAACTAGGAGGGGAGAGACGGGGTATAGGGATAATATGTGACATGTCAATTAACCCTTGTTTTGTGGCAGTATTTGAGAATGGCAGCTGAAAATGTTAACAATGGAGTGAATGAGATCGTGGAAACACCTCTAATCACCAACCAGGATAATGTGATATCAGGCGAAGAAGGAATTAGAGATATCCATGTGGTGAGTGAAGAATTGATAGTTGCACCCGAGATAGTCACAGAGGTAGCTGCTGAGAGTGAGGAAGAAGAGGAGAATTTATTAGAAGAATTTTATTATCAAAATTTAGAATTAAAAAATCGTGTTCATGAGTTAGAAGAGCAGGCTGAAGAACGGCAGGCGGTCGTGGAGCAAAAGGATGCAACAATTCAAGCTTATGTTACCCGATATGTGATGCTTGAACAAAAGCACTCTTTGGCAGAGTATAAGATGATAAAGCTAGAATCTGAGCTGAAAGAAGAAACAACTGAACGAGTGAGAATGAGTGATACATGGGTAAAAGCCGCACGACGCGTTGATATTGTGGAAAGAGATGTCCCATCTAAGAAGGCTAAAATAGATGATATGTATTTCTCTGTTTGGACAGCAATTGAGAGAACCCAACATCGAGTTTTGAATTACCCTGTACATTGCGGTCAACCTCAATTTGATATGGATCGAAGATTAATGATTCAAATCATGAAACAGGAGTTCGATGAAGCAGTTGAGGGTGGAATATGCCCTATAGAAAAGTCAATTTCAATGGTAGTGATGACACCAAATGCTGCCCCAGACAAGTCAAAACCGGGTAGTTCAAGGGAGAGCGGTTGTTTTGACTTCCTAACAAGTGAGGAACCCAAATAAAGTTATCACGGGTTAATTAATTATAAATTCTTGCAAAGTCTATACCTTATTAGATATCGATTCTACTCATTCTTTTATCTCTCTTGCTTGCGCTCAACATTTAAATTTGACCCCAAAGAAATTAGACTTTGACTTATTGGTTGAAACTCGGTTAGGAAAAACCTTCGTTACCTCCACTGTTTATAAATCTTGCTGATTCAAATCGACACTTTCACGTTACCTGTCGATCTTATCTCTTTGAAAATACTTGCCTTTGATGTAATTTTAGGAATCGATTGGTTAACTACTCATCATGCTTTTCGTAAGGTTGTTAGCTTTCATATTCTTAACCAACCTGTTATGCGAATTCAAGCAACCAAACCACTAAAGTTAATCACTGTTATATTAAGCCATAAGTAAAGATCCCCGAGCCTTTATCTGGTGACTTCCTTGTCTGGAATGCACCGAAGCCAGACTTTCCGTAGGGGACATCGTGAATAACGGTGGAAAGTTGATAGGTATCAATGTGACGTGTTATCCAAGTCTTGGATGAGAGTCACAGTTTTGAATGATATTTCTATCGTTAATAAATTTCCTGACGTATTCTCTGAAGACTTCCTAGCCTACCCCAAAGCGTGAAATCGAATTTTGTATTGACCCCAATACAAAACCCATTTCTAAAACCCTCAAATATTTCTTCAACTAAAACGAACGTATGATGCGCCAAGGACGTTGGCTCGAGCTGTTGAAGATTACGACTATACCATTCAATATCATCGTGGAAAAGCGAACGTGGTAGCTGACGCGTTACGTAGAAGATCGTATGCGTTCTGAGTGCGATGTTGTTAACACAAAAACCATTTTCAGTATAACTTACAAATAATGAAGATAGAGTTAAAAGACACTAGAGACCAATGCGTGAAGATGGCGAATATATGAGTAGAATCGACTTTAATCGATAGAGTTAAAAGCCGCTCAAGCTACATCGGAGGTGATGAATGTGACGAAGAAGGTTCAAGAAGGCGTTATTCTAGAAGCAAGAATCGATGAATAGAGAAAATCTCAACCCTCGATTTAATTGGCCCATTTGAAATCCTCGATCGAGTAGGGCGTGGCCTATAGACTCGTTTTTACCGCCAAGTATGTCGCGTGTTCATAACGTTTTTCACGTATCGATGTTACGTAAATATGTGGATGACCCGAACCACGTTATTAAATTAGAACTAGACGAGATAGCAGAAGATTTAACGTATGAGGAGATAAGTGTTAAAATCTTGGATAAGAAGGATCGTATTCAACACTCAAAGGTTATAGCTCAAGAGTTAGAATCTGAAATGAAGTCAAGGTACCCTCACCTTTTCGGCATACCAGGTACGTACGTAAATTTCGATGACAAAATTTCATAAGGAGGAGAGATTGTGAGACCCCAAATTTTATGAATAAAGATTTAAATTTTTTCGAAATATTTTTTTGAATATTATGGTGTGGATTTGATATAATATTATAGTTGTGGGTAATATTTATAAATTTTGCAAAGTATGCAAGTTGTTATATAATATTCGATTGGTCGGAGAATATTCATTTTAACAGGAAATATTCATACGACGACACAATCATTGGTGGACCCCACAATAGAATTATTGTCGTAGTTAAAAAATGACAGAATTATCTTTTTATAAAAATAACGGCGGAAGTGTTACCGTTAAAACTATTGAACTACCCGGTAGTAAAAGTACGATGAATACGTGGTTGCATAGTAGTACACATCGTATTGATTATTGATGCTTACGTAAGAAGTCACTCGGTTATACTCAATTATTACTACTGATAATTGCCGCATCATATCTCTCATATTATTGATTCGATTATTGTTGTTATGAGATATCTCGCATAATATGATATATTATTAAATCAATAATTGAGACGACAAAGTTATTCATATTATTAAATTGTAATATTTACAATGTCTAGAAGTTCTGTCAAGGAGAGGTTTGGTCATCTAATTGCGCACCAATAAAGAGAAATCCTTATCGGAAAGCCCCCTCTTTCCTGAGAACGACCTGGTTGTTAAATATTGTGAGGTATAATATTAATGATGAATAAGATTGTGTTGATTATAGATGAAATTTTTAGTTCCATTGTGTTGGAATTATTAGTGTTAGTGAAAATCGACATTTATTCCAATGATAATTGATGTCTGGGGTTATATTGATAAATCGGGTAATTAATCGGATAAATGAGCAATTAATTGCTACTAATTCACATGCTTATATAACTATTTGTTCACATGTGTGTACCATTGAATCACATTCTCGTACTATTAGGGGAGTTGGTGTAAGGTTGATAATACTTGAATGACTAAGTTAAAAATGGAGGTATAGATGGAGGTACTATACTGTAATTCGTATTTTCAGATGATTATAACTATTGATTCACATGATTGAACTATTGATTCACATTATTTACTATTAGGGGAGGTGGTGCAAGTTTGATAATACTTGCAGGACTAAATTAAAAATGAAAGAAAAGTTGGAGGTATTGTACTATAATATTTCGAGCCCCAAAAGGTGCAATTATCAAACTATATTTTCTTATAAATAGAAGCTCATTCTTCCTTTATTTCTCACCAATTCACTAAAGCTATAGAGCAATTATTATAGAGAGAAATTATAGAGAGAAAGAAGAAGAGAAGTCTGCTACCTCTCTATTTCAGTATCCATCTTTATTCTAAGGTAAGGGGTATTATTTCTTTCATATTCATGAAGAGAGCTATTGTTATTCCATTCCTTATTATTATGTTGGAATAAATGCATCATCACAATACAGTATACATGGTGAAATTCTTACGTTATTCCATTCTTTATTATTACATTGGAATAAACACATGCAAGTTGGTTTATCGCATGCCCAGTGAATCTTGTTGTTATTCCATTCTTTATTATTACATTGGAATATCCCGTATGTACTGGTTCACGCATGATGACCGTTCCATTCTTTATTATTACATTGGAATATCCCGTCTGCATGCGGTTTACTGCATGACTCGTTCCATTCTTTATTATTCATTGAGAATAACCATCGTCAGGTGGTCTATCGCATGCATGGTGAATTCTTCTATTATTCCATTCTTTATTATTCTGTTGGAATAACATGTCTATGTGGATTTCTGCATGCATGGTGAATGATCCTTTGTATTCATATGAATAGTATTTTCATTCAAAAGGGGTTTCTGCCAGGGGCAGTTTCATAATTTTTCTGACCCTCAAAAATTTTGGAAAAATTTAAAATGATAATTTGATGAGTTTTCTAGATTGTGTCTAAAAATGGCGATTTTTGGATGTATAGATTAAGTGTTATGGATTTTATAGGAAAAGACTATTTTAAAAGTAAACCCTTATAACTTTTTGTGGTTAACTCCAAAATTGGTGAAATATTTATTGGGAGTACATGTATATAACAGGAGTATACCCTGTAAATTTCAGAATTTTTGGATAAAAGTAATTTATGATAAATGTCTAAATATTCGGCAGTTTTGGCCATATGAAAAATAGTTAATGAATTTTAAAAATTCCGAGAAAAATATATGTTCAATATGGGACTATATTCTGCTAAATTCCAGAAAAGAAATATTTTTGGGATTGATTTGGTATTTTTCATGAAAATGAACTAGTTATGAGTAAATGAATTAAATATGTTATGTGAAGTAACAAAATTGGAAAATATGATTTTATGGCTTGGAAATCCTATATAGGGTATATGCAGATTTTTGATGAGGGATTTGATCATTGGTGATGAAAACTTATGAGTATGGTATTTTTGAATGATTAAATACATTATTTGGTAAAGTGTAAACAATTGAAATAAATTGTTTATAAGTTTAAGAAGTGATTAAAATATTATTATAATATTAATAATATTAGATGATGAATTTATTAAGTGATTGATAATATTTGGATAAATTTAAAGTCTTTAATATTTATCCTTGTTTTTGTTTGATTAATGCTTATATCATTGTCATCATCCTCATGCTTATATTGTGATGAAAGTCATCTTTGGCTTACGTGCATAGATGGACTTGGTATGATTATGACTAGGGATCATTCGGTATAATCATGACCTGTAATGTTATAAATGATGTGGTAAAAGTCCTCAGTGGCCTGTAGTGCATTGATGGACAATTTTCGGTATAATCATGACATATGTTTTGTCGTATATTACACGACGTTTGTATAATTAAGTTTGTATTTGTATTTTGTACTATGTATTTTCTAGAGACCCAAGATGGGTGATGTATACCTGTTCTGGGGGCGTCACATAGTACCTTCATCTATACCTCTATATGTAATTTAGTCATGCAAATATTATCAATCTTGCACCAACTCCCCTAATAGTAAATCATGTGAATCAATAGTACACACATGTGAACACATAGTTATAAGTATGTGAATTAATAACAATTAATTGCTCATTTATCCGGTTAATTACCCGATTGGTTAATATAACCTCTAGACATCAATTATTTTTGAAATAATGTTGATTTTCACTAACACTAATAATTTCAACAAAATGGAACTATCAATTTCATCTTTAATCAACACAAACTTATTCATCATTAATATTATAATTCACAATATTTAACAACCAGGTCGTTCCCAGGAAAGAGGGGGCTTTCCGATAAGGATTTCTCCCTATTGGCGCGCAATTAGATTATCTAACCTCTACTTAATAGAACTTATAGACATTATCAATATTGCAAATAATAATATGAATAACTTTGTCGTCTCAATTATTGATTTAATAATATAACATATTATACAGATGATACTGTGATAATAATTCAATCAATAATATGAGAGATATGATGCAGCAATTACTGTAGCAATAATTGAGTATAACTAAGTGACTTTTTACGTAAGCATCGATAATCAATACCATGTGTTACTATGCAACCACGCGTATTACTGTAATTTTACTACCGGGTAGTTCAATAGTTTTAACGGTAACACTTCCGTCGTTATTTTTATAAAAAGATAATTCTGTCATTTTCTAACTACGACAACAATTCTATTGTGGGGTCCACCAATGATTGTGCCTGTGACACCCCCAAAATAGGTATACATCACCTATTCTGAGTCTCCAAATACATGGTACAGAATACAAATACAATCTTAAATATACAACATGAGCTGTGAGTTTTAATACAAATATTGTCTTCTAGACAGTATTCAAACTCAAAATAAGTCCTCAATACATTTATTAACACACTATTTCGTAAAATAGTGAGGACTACTAATGTTATCATACGGGATGAGTCACTCCGTTCCCGACTAGTCCCTGCTACGTTCTCATTTTCTGAAGAGAACAATGAAAGTAAAAGGGTGAGATCAACTAGCCCAGTAAGAAATATTATGAATAAGATAATGCAGAATAAATTATCGTTAGCCTTCAACAGTGTTAAACTGATACAATATAACAAACATCAAGTTTAACTGTAGCGGAATAAGCAATCCATTAAAAAATCAAGTAGAGAATAAAATCTACTATCTTCTATGATTTAAAAGGTTTTTCATCACTTTTATTCTTTGAGACTCAAACAATAAATAACCCACATCATCCCCGCAAGACTACTACTTAAGGATATTCATTAGTATCACAACCACAAATTATCCATGCACTACGGGCCAAGGATATTTGTGTATTCATTAATGGTCATGATCATGCCAACAACTGTCCATCAATGCACTACGGGTCAATGAGGACTTTTACCACATTATTTGTAACATTACGGTCATGATTATACTGAATAATCCGTGGTCATAATCATACCAAGTCCATCTATGCACTACAGGCCACAGATGACTTTCAACATAATATAAACATGAGAATGATGACAATGATATAAGAATTCAATAAAACAAGTTCAAGAATTAATTTATCCAGAACCAATAACGTCCAAATTATCGACATGAATCTTTGCTTTGTGGAGTAAAATTCAAGAATGCTCAGAAGAATATTTTCATGAAAAGATACTGGATGAAGTGCAAATATCATAGATATTCTACTAATTTCATGGAGTATAAAAGCCAAAACTTTAACCAAATGAGTATAATAAAGAATGGAATAACAAAAGAAATCACCAGGCATGCGTTAGATCGCACATACATATTATTCAATGGAATAATAAATAACGGAACCGGTCGTGCGTAAATGCAGACGAGGATATTCCAACAAAATAATAAATAATGGAACCCGGTCATGCGTAAGCGCGCAGGCATGGATGTTCCAACAGAATAATAAAGAATGGAATAACGAGATGAATTTCACCATATATAAGATGCTTGGCATGTAAAGTTATTCAACATAATAATAAAGAATGGAATAATGTAAGAATTTTACCAAGTATAGGGTAGTCCAGATATATACATGTTATTCCAATGAATAATAAAGAATGGAATAATGTAAGTTCTCTTCATGAATACAAAAAAATAACACCCTTACGAGTAAAACAAATAATATCCCTTACCTCAAAAGAAGATTGGATCTTTGGAATAGTGAAGTAGCGAGAATACTTTTTCTTTCTCTCTATAGTTTCTCTACAGAGTTTCAAAGTGAATTCGTTAGAAATAATGAAGGAATGAGCTTTATTTATAGGAGAATGGGTGAATAGTAACTAATTCATGAGCGGTCCAGATTGATTTACTTTTTAAGCAGGACGGTCCATATTAATTTACTATGTAGTATTAATAAAATATTCTAATAAAAGAAAATCTTTTAAATAAAATATAATATATTCTATTTATAATCTAATAAAACGAATAACTTTATAAAAGTATTATGTTTTATATAAAACGATTTTACTATACAAATACTATGCGATGGTATTATGCAAACACTATGCATAATAGAATATTATATATTCTATTTATAGTCTAATAAAATAAATAGCTTTATAAAAGTATTACATTTTATATAAAAAGATTTTTACTATGCAAACACTATGCAGCAGCACTATACAAATACTATGCATAATAGAATATTATATATTCTATTTATAGTCTAATAAAGCGAATAACTTTATAAAAGTATTTTGTTTTATATACAAAGTTTTTTGTTTTATTACATTTATAATAATAATAAAACAAAACTTATCACCTTTATTATAATTCACAATATTAATCGATCGAAGTCGTTCCGGGAAAGAGGGACTTTCTAATAAGGATTTTCTCCTATTGGGCGCCGCAATTAGGTGACAAATCTCTCTTTGGCGAACTTTTAGACATCGTTAATATTGCAAATAATAATATTAATAACTTTGTTATCTCAATTATTGATTTAATAGTATATAAATATAAACAATAATTGAATCAAATAACGTGAGATCTTATACAACAATTACTATAGCAATAATTGAACAAAAGCTGGTGACTTCTCACGTAAAGCATCAATAATCAAAAAACCGTGTGCTACTATGCAACAACGCCAGACGTATTCATTACTTTTACTACTAGGGTAGTTCAACAAAGATAACAGTAAAACTTCCGCCGTTATTTTCATAAAAATAATTTTGTCGTTTTCTCAATCCAAACAATAATTAAGTTAATAGGGTCCACCAATGATTGTACCGTCGTAAGGATATTCCCTGTTAAAACGAATATTCCCCGACCAATCGAATATTATATAACAACTTGCGTACTTTGAAAAATTTATAAATATTACCCACAACTATAACATTATATCAAATTCATTCCATAATATTCAAAAAAAATATTTCGAGAAATTTATATCTTTATTCATAAAATTTGGGGTCTCACAGTGTCGTCGTACAGATATTCCCTGTTAAAATGAATATTCTCCGACCAATCGAATATTCCCCGACACAACGAATATTTTATAACAACTTGCATACTTTGCAAAATTTTCAAATATCACCCTTAATTTTAACCTTTATCAATTTAACCATTTACTAAATAACATAATAATTATAAGAAAATTGAATACTTTCATTTCATAAAATTCGGGGTCTTACAATCTCCCTTCCTTATGAAATTTCGCCCTTGAAATTTACGTACGTACTTGGTATGCCGAAGAGGTGAGGATACCTCGTCATATTCTAACTCTCGAGGTATAACCTTTAAGTGTCGAATATAATCCTTCTTATCCAAGATTTTAATATGTATCTCCTCATACGTTAAATCTTCCGCTATCTCGTCCGATTTTAATTCAATAATGTGGTCCGGGTCTTCCACATATTTACGTAACATCGATACGTGAAAAACGTTATGAACACGCGACATACTTGGCGGTAAAACGAGTCTATAGGCCACAGTTCCTACTCCATCGAGGATTTCAAATGGGCCAATTAAATCGAGGGTTGAGATAACGCCTTCTTGAACCTTCTTCTTCATATTCATCAGATTCGAGTGTGTAGCTTGAGCGGCTTTAACTTTATCAATTAAAGTCGATTCTACTCGTATATTCGTTATCTTTATGTGGGTCCCTAGAGTCTTTAACTCTATCTTTATCATTTGTAAGTTATATGAAATGGCTTTTTATGTTAACAACATTGCACTCGTAAACGCATACGATCTTCTACTCAATGCGTCAGCTACCACGTTCGCTCTTCCACACTGATATTGAATGGTATAGTCATAATCTTTAACAGCTCGAGCCAACGTCTTTTGCGCATTATACGTTCATTTTGGGTGAAAAAAAATATTTAAGGGTTTTAGAAATGAGTTTTGTACTGGGGTCAATACAAAATTCAATTTCACGCTCTAGGGGTAGGCTAAGAAGTCTTGAAATCGTCGGAAAATTTATTAACAATAGAAATATCATTCAAAATCGTGACTCTCATCCAAGACTTGGATAGACGTCACATTGATACCTATCAACTTGCCACCGTTATTTCTGGCGTCCCCTACGGATAGTCCGGGCGGTGTATTCCAAGACTTGGAAGTCACCGGTGAAAAGGCTCGGGGTTCTTTACTTATGGCTTGATATGACAATGATTGACTTTTAGTGGTTTGGTTGCTTGAATTCGCATAATAGGTTGGTTAGGAATATGAAAGCTAATAACCTTACGAAAAGCATGATGAGTAGTTAACCAATCAATTCTTAAAATCACATCAAAGCCAAGTATTTTCAAAGAGATAAGATCGACAGGTAACGTGAGGGTATCGATTTGAATCAAACAAGACTTATAAACAATAGAGGTAACGAAGGTTTCTCCTAACTGAGTTTCAACCGATAAGTCAATGTCTAATCTCTCCGGAGTCAAATTTAAACGTTGAGCGCAAGCAAGAGAGATAAAAGAATGGGTAGAACCGGTATCTAATAAGGTATAGACTTCGCAAGAATTAATAATTAACTAACCCGTGCTAACTTCGTTCGGGTTACTCACTTTTTAAGAAGTCACGAAAAATGCTCTTCCTGAAACCACCGACTTTGTTTTGTTCGTATCCACCTTTGGTGCCACCGTCCCAGCTGGACTTGATTTCTTTACAGGACAAAATCGAGCTATGTGACCATCTTTTCCACAACTAAAACATACCTTGGAAGGTTGTGAACAGTTTGGACTTATGTGTCCCTCCTCTCCGCATCTGTAGCATCTAACTGGCGGTCGTTCTCCTCCCCTAGAATTTGTTGTTGGTGTTGATGTTGCTGCCAACGTCTTCCCATCATCGTTAAATCTTCTCTTCTTGAATTTTCCACTTCTATTATCTTGGCCATGATTACCGCCGAAGTGGTTACCATTCTTGGCATGATAATTTCCCCCACGATGGTTATCATTGTTCCGATGCCACCGGTACGATTATTATCATGTTGTTGGTCATTACCTTTTGGTTAGGCTGTCACATTATCCCGCTCCAATAACTGAGCCCTATTCACTACATTTGAATATAAATAAAGTTTATGAGAAATGAGGTATTGACGTATATCGGGTTTCAAACCTCTTAGAAACATTCATGTCATTCGCTCCTCATTATCGACCAAATGGAATGCAAACCGGGATAACTCCGCAAATTTGGCCTCGTATTACGACACGGTCATATTGTTTTGCTCCAACTTGATGAATTCCACCTCCTTCATGTGACGAATACTTTCGGGAAAGTACTTGTCGTTGAACAACTCCTGGAACTTCTCCCAAGACATCTTGAGTGCGTCAGGCTGGGTACGCTTTACAGATTCCCACCAATAATCTGCCTCTTCACGCAACACAAAGGTGGCGAAGAGAACCTTTTGCTCCTCTGAGCATTCCAAGACATCAAATATCTTGGTAATCTGCTTTATCCACGTCTCCGCCTTAAGTGGTTTAGGCTTTCCCAAAAACTCCGACGATCCTAGCTCCTTGAACTGCTTAGCAGTGACCAGCCGTGGGTTGCCATTATTTCCACCTGCAATTATGAACAGGAGTCTCTCTCGTCTGATGTTGCATGAATTGCATAAAGCCTCTGAACATCCTATCGTTCATCATTTCATCGGTGCTATTGTTTACCTGAGGATTATTGTCTTCCTGTTGCACATTATCCTGAGTATTGATCATTGGTGACTCAACGGTCTCATGTGCTTCATTGCTAATCTCAACATTTTCAAATGCCATTTTCAAACACTGTCTCAAAACAAGGGTTAATTGATATATCACATATTATCCCTATACTCTGACCAACCAATTAAATACCAAATAAACTTAGGTAGGTCATACTAGCGAAGGAATTCCCCGTCTCTCCCCTCCTAGTTCTTGTCTCACATCTCAGCCAGGGATCATATGTAAAATCCCAAATTTTACGAATAAAGATTTGATTTTCTCGAAATATTTTTTGAAAATTATGGTGTGAATTTGAGATAATATTGTAGTTGTGGGCAGTATTTATAAATTTTGCAAAGTATGCAAGTTGTTATATAATATTTGATTGGTGGGAATATTCGTTTTAACAGGAATATTAAAGACGACAAGACAAATCATTGGTGGACCTCATAATGTAATTATTGTCGAATTGAGAAAAGCGACAAAAATATTTTTATGAAAATAACGGCGGAAGTTTTACTGAAGAATCTTTGTTGAACTACTCGTTAGTAAAAAAGTACGATGTCTGGCGTGGTTGCATAGTAGTACACGGTATTAATTATTGATGCTTACGTGAGAAATCACTCGATTATACTCAATTATTGCTCAATAATTCTTTGCATCATATCTCTCATATTATTGATTATATTATTATTACGGTATCATCCGCATTATATGTTATATTATTAAATCAATAATTGAGGCGACAAAGTTATTCATATTATTAAATTGCAATATTTACAATGTCTAGAAGTTACAAGGAGAGGTTTGGTCACCTAATTGTGCTTGATAGGAGAAATTCTTATTGAAAAGCCCCTCTTTCCAGGAACAACTTCGGTTGTTAAATATTGTGAGTTATGATATTAATGATGGATAAGTTCGTGTTGATTAAAGATGAATTTGATAGTTTCATTGTGTTGGGATTATTTGTGTTAGTAGAAATCGACATCTATTCCGATGATAATTTATGTCTGGAGGTTATATTGTTCAATCTGGTATTCGGGACACTTTTTATGTCGGAGTACTATTCACGAGTTACTATTCACGAGTTACTATTCATGAGTTACTTCTTTTCGGTCCAAATTATTTTTGGGTACAATATTATTCCATGAGGAGATGTGCTAATTTTTCAGACCGTTGGTTGAATTTATAATAGTAAATCAATATGGATCGCTGGTTTAAAGTTTTAATAGTAACTCAATATGGATCGCTAGTTTAAAGTTTTAATAATGAATCAGTATGGACTGTTTCTTTAAGTTTTAATATGGACCGTCCGTTTAAAAGTAAATCAATCTGGATCGTTCCTGAATTAGTTACTATTCAATCTATTCTCCTATAAATAGAAGCTCATTCCTTCATTATTTCTTACGAATTCACTAAAACTCTAGAGAGAGAAATTATAGAGAGAAAGAAGAAGAGTATTATGTTACTTCACTACTTCTATATCCAGTTTCTTCTTTATAAGGTAAGAGGTATTATTCTTTCGTATTCATGAAGAGAATTAATTTCTTTCAATACTCATAAGAGTTGTTATTCCATTCTTCATTATTATGTTAGAATAACCTATTTATGCGAAGTACCGCATACATGGTGAAATTCTTCTATTATTCCATTCTTTATTATTACATTGGAATATCCACGCCGGTTGCAAATTTACTTTCGACACGGTTTTGTTCTTTATTATTTTGTTGGAATAACTTTTTTTATGCCAATCTCTGCATACATGGTGAAATTGTTGTTATTCCATTCTTTAATATTCGTCGAGAATATCCCATGCATGCGTTCGTGGGACCGGGTTCCATTATTTATTATTCGTATTTATTATTACGTTGAATATATCACATGCGTGCGTTCTGCGGACTCGGTTCTATTATTTATTATTTCGTATTTATTATTCTATCGTAATATCACATGCAATGCGTTTACGTCGGACTGGTTCCATTATTTATTATTCGCCGGAATATCACGTACGTGCATGCTTTTATGGGACTGGTTCCATTATTTATTATTCAGTATTTATTATTACTGCGGAATATATCACATGCTTATGCGTTTATGTGGGACTGGTTCCAATAATTTTTATTACGTTGGGAATAACTTTCATGCATGCGGTCTCTATCGCATGCATGGTGAATTCTTCTGTTATTTCATTCTTTATTATTCAGTTGGAATAACTTGTCTATGTGGATTACCACATGCATGGTGAATGATCCTTTGTATTCATTCCTTATTAAATTTTGGAAATGATCTGTATACGTGGATTACCGTATGGCGGGTGAAAATCCATTTGCAGTTTCATATATTTTCTTTATTATACTCAGCTGGTTAAAGTTTTGACTTCTATACTCCATGAAATTAGTGGAATATCCTTGTTATTTGCGCTTCATCCAGTATTTTTTATAGAAATATTCTTCTGAGCATTCTTGAATTTTACTCTACAAAGAAGTATCATGTTGACAATTTAGACGTTATTAGTTCCTGGATAAATTAATTCTTGAACTTGTTTTATTGAATTCTCATATCATTGTCATCATCCTCATGTTTATATTTTTGAAAGTCATATGTGGCCTGTAGTGCATAGATGGACTTGGTATGATTATGACCAGGGATTATTCGGTATAATCATGGTAGTAATGTTATAAATGATGTGAAAAAAGTCCTCGTTGGCCCGTAGTGCATTGATGGATAATTTTTGGTATAATTATGGCTATGGATTCTCTTCGGCCAAGGGTGCAAAGATGAATTGTTTTATGGCATGATCATGACCATTGATGAATACACGAATATCCTTGGCCCGTAGTGCATGGATAATTTGTGGTCGTGATACTAATGAATATCCTTGGCCGTAGTGCAGGGATGATGTGGATTATTTATTAAGCTGAGTCTCAGCAATAAAAGTGATGAAAAACTTTTTAAATCATAAAAGATAGTAGATTTTATTCTCTACTTGACTTTTCTAATGGATTGCTTGTTCCGCTGCAGTTAAACTTGATGTCTATTGTATTTTATCAGTTTAACATTGTTGAAGACTAATGATAATTTATTACGCATTATCTTAGTCATAATATTTCTTCTTGGGCTAGTTGAGCTCACCCTTTCTTTCATCGTTCTCTTGAGGAAATGAGAATATAATTTGGGACGAGTTGGGGAGCGGGTGGACGGTCGGGATGATAGCATTAGTAGTCCTCATTTATTACATTAAATAGTGTGACAATAAATGTAATGAGGACTCCATTGAGAGTGGATATTGTCTAGAAGGCAATATTCTTGTTTAAACTCTCGACTTATGTTTTGTCAGTATGTTTTGACGGTTGTGTTAATAAGTTTTTATTTGTATTTTGTACCATGTATTTGGCGACTCAAGATGAGTGATGTATACCTTTTTTGGGGGCGTCACATCATATCCCAAAGCTTTGATACCAACTGTGACGCCGCAAAATAGGTATACATCACCCATCTTGAGTCACCAAATACATGGTACAGAAATCAAATACAAACTTCTTTAATACAACTATCGTGTAAAAATACGACAAAACATAGTTGAGAGTTTAAACAAGATTATTGCCTTCTAGATAATATCCACTCTCAACGGAATCCTCATTACAATTATTATCACACTATTTCACAGAATAGTGAGGACTACTAAAGCCACTTATCCTGGACTATCACTCCATTCCCCGACTCGTCCCAACTATATTCTCATTTCCTGAAGAGAACAATGAAAGAAAAGGGTGAGCTCAACTAGCCCAGTAAGAATTATGACTAAGATAATGCAGAATAAATTATCCTTAGCCTTCAACAATATAACAACTAATAGAATATAATAGACAACAAGTTTTAGATCAACAACTGCAGCGGAACAAGCAATCCATTAGAAGAGTCAAGTAGAGCATGATATCTACTATCTTCTATGATTTAAAAAGTTTTTCATCAAATTTATCGTTGAGACTCAGTTTAATAAATAAAATCGAATCATCTCTGCAACACGGCCAAGGATATTCATGTAATCATCAATGGTCATGATTATACCGAATAATCCCTGGTCATAATCATACCAACAACTGTCCATCAATGAACTACAGGCCAATGAGGACTTTTACCACATCATTCGTCACATTACGGTCATAATTATACCGAATAATCCCTGGTCATAATCATACCAAGTCCATCTATGCACGTAAGCCAAAGATGACTTTCATCACAATATAAGCACGAGGATGATGACAATGACATAATAATTCAATAAAACAAGTTCAAGGATAAATTTTAAAGATTTATAATTTAATTTATCCAGAAATTAATAACGTCCAAATTGTCAACATGATACTGCTTTGTGGAGTAAAATTCAAGAATGCTCAGAAGAATATTTCCATGAAAAGATACTGGATGAAGCGCACATATTCAGGATATTCTACTAATTTCATGGAGTATAGAAGCCAAAACTTTAACTAACTGAGTATAATAGTATTCTACATAGACATATCATTTCCATGAAGAGAGATATTCACCCGCCATGCGTTAATCCACGTAGACAGATCATTTCCATAATTTAATAAGGAATGAATACGAAGGATCATTCACCATGTATGCGGTAATCCACAGAGACAGGTTATTCCAACAGAATAATAAAGAATGGAATAATGTAAGAATTCACCATGCATACGATGAGACCGCATGCATAAAAGTTATTCCAATGTAATAATAAAGAATAGAATAACGAAGAATTCACGTGCATGCGATAGAAGCACGCATGCATGAGTTATTCCAATGTAATAATAAAGAATGGAATAAATGAAGAATTCAAAGGCATGCGATAAACCACACGCAGAAAAGTTATTCCAATGAATAATAAAGAATGGAATAATGAGAAAAATTCACCGTGCATGCGATAGACCGCATGCGACATGAGTTATTCCAGCAGAATAATAAAGAATGAAATAATGAAGAATTCACTGTGCATGCGATAGATCATAGCATGCATGATTATTCCAGCAGAATAATAAAGAATGGAATAATGAGAAGAATTCACCGTAATGCGATAGACCGCACAGATAGGTTATTCCAACAGAATAATAAAGAATGGTATAACAACCCTTACGAATATTGAAAGAAATAACACTCTTCATGAATACTGAAAGAAATAATACCCCTTACCTTATAAGAAAGCTGGATCTTTGGAATAGTGAGGAGGTATGCATTTTTTTCTTCTTCTTCTCTCTATAATTTCTCTCTATAATAATTGCTCTTGTGAGACTTAGTGAATTGGTGAGAAATGAAGGAAGAATGAGCTTCTATTTATAGGAAAATATAGTTTCAATAATTGCACATTTTGGGGCTCAAAATATTACAGTATAATACCTCCCTCTTTTCCTTCATTTTTAATTTAGTCCTGCAAGTATTATCAAACTTGCACCACCTCCCCCAAATAGTAAATCATGTGAATCAATAGTAAATCATGTGACTCAATAGTTCTAAACATATGAAAAAATTAATTATAGTATAATACCTTCATCTATACCTCTATTTTTAATTTAGTCATTCAAGTATTATCAATCTTGCACCAACTCCCCTAATAGTAAATCATGTGAATCAATAGTACACACATGTGAACACATAGTTATAAGCATGTGAATTAATAGCAATTAATTGCTCATTTATTTGGTTAATTACCCGATTGGTCAATATAACCTCCAGACATCAATTATTATGGAAATAATGTCGATTTTCACTAACACTAATAATTCCAACACAATGGAACTATCAATTTCATCTTTAATCAACACGAACTTATTCATCATTAATATTATAATTCACAATATTTAACAAACTGTGTCGTTCCCAAGAAAGAGGGGCTTTTCAGATAAGGATTTCTCCTATGGTGCCAATTGATTATATTATCTAACCTATCCTCGATGTAACTTCTAGACATTGTCAATATTACAAATAATAATATGAATAACTTTGTCGTCTCAATTATTGATTTAATAATATAACATATTATACGGATGATCTTTGTGACAATAATTGAATCAATAATATGAGAGATATGATGCGCCAATTATCGTAGCAATAATTGAGTATAAGCGAGTGACTTTTACATAAGCATCAATAATCAATACTGGTAGTGTGTTACTATGCAACCACGCCAGACATCGTACTTTTACTACCGTAGTAGTTCAATAGTTTTAATTGTAATACTTCCGTAGTTATTTTTATAAAAGATAATTACGTAATTTTTAACTACGACAATAATAATTACATTTGTGGGGTCCACCAATGATTGTGTCGTCGTATGAATATTTCCTGTTAAAATGAATATTCTCCGACCAATCGAATATTCCCCGACACAACAAATATTTTATAACAACTTGCATACTTTGCAAAATTTTTAAATATCACCCTTATCTTTAACCTTTATCAATTTAACCATTTACTAAATAACATAATAATTATAAGAAAATTGAATACTTTCATTTCATAAAATTCGGGGTCTTACACTAAGGGCCAATGAAGACTTTTATCATTTATAACATTACAGGTCATGATTATACCGAATTATCCCTGGTCATAATCATACAAATCAACAGTCCATCTATGCACTACGGGCCAAAGATGACTTTCATCACAATATAAGCATGAGGATGATGACAATGATATAAGAATTCAATTAAATGAAAGTAAAGGATAAATTTTAAATATTTATAATTTAATTTATCCAGAATTCAATAATGTTCAAATTGTCAACATGATACTGCTTTGTGGAGTAAATATCAAGAATAATATTCACGGGGTACTATTCACCCGAAAAATTTATTTCTTTTTTCTAAATAGTACTTCGGGAATAGTACCCCGTGAATAGTACCCTGGCATGAAAAGTGCTCCGAATACCCGAGTGAATAATACCCGAGTGAATAGTACCCGAGTAAATATTAACCCGTGAATAGTACCCCGATATAAAAAGTACCCCGAATCCCCGAGTGAATAATCTTCAAGTGAATAGTAACTAGTGAATAGTAACCAGTGAATAGTACCTCGGGTGAAAATATTGATATTGAATAAAAAAAAGTTCAGATCAATATTCCAATGAAATGATACTGGATGAAACGCAAAACTCAAGGATATTCTATTAATTTCAGGGTTTATAGAAGCAATATTTATCATAGTAAGTTTAGATTTAATAATATGAAAAGAAATAACATACGAAACTGCAAATGAATTTTCACTTGTCATGCGGTACGTAATCCGCGTAGACAGGTTATTCCGACATATTAAAGGATGAATACAAAAAATAGTATTCTTTATGAATACGAAAGAAATAATATCCATTACCTTAGTAGAAGACTGAATACTGCAAAATTACTCTAAAGTTTATCCGAATGTTTTGGTTATAGTTAAATTCCATGTTTAAAAAGTGTTTTAATAATAGTTAATAAAATAAAATCATTCGACTTTAAAAAGTGTTTTTAGACTTTTAGTAGCAGTTAAATTATAGTCTCATACCAAAGAACAAAGACCAAAAAATTTAGTTTTGTTTTATTATATATGTAAATTAGTTGTCTTATTATATATTGTTATAAAATAATAACTTACTAAAAATTTATAAGATCATAAATAGTATTTTGGTTTTAGTTAAATTATAAGTTAAAAAAATATTTTAATAATAATTAATAAAATAAAATCAGGTGACTTTAAAAAGTGTTTTAGTAGCAGTTAAATTCTAATTCCATAATAAAAATTAAAGATAAAAAAACTTAATTTTGTCTTATTATATATGTATATAAATATAGATTGGATTGGGTTAGAAATATTATGGATTATTTGTTGAATTAGCTTATCACAAACTATCAGCGAAATAGCACCCTCACGGCCTCACTATCCAGAGTTGTATTTTTTGTTTTTGACTTTTTCAATAAAAATATTATATCAGAAATGTTTGTACATAAGTTTCCTTATATATAAAAACATTAAACTTAAAAGTATATAATTTAATTACTGAGGATTTATCTTATTCTAAAATTATAATTCCATTTATTGTGTATGATTTACTTGGTAGTAAAAGTCTCTCCATTTACTGTGTATGATTTTACATAAATGACATAAAATTATACACTTTTTCTACCAAAGTTTTCAAGTATAAAAAAAACTGTATAAATATGTACAAAAATACAAATATTAGAAAGTCCCTATATTACTCTTTTTAAATATAAGAATATTCAATTAAAGATTAAAGTGGTAAAAGTTATTTTTTTATTTTATAAACTCACAAACAACACAAGATAAAAAACTTATAAGTTTGGCTTTATATTTTTTTCATTCTATTATTATTATGATAGTTTTTTTTATATAAATCTAAGCAAGAAACTCACAAACACAATGACACTGACATTACATTGCATAAGAATCATGCTATATATTGCAATAAATTTATGTCAAATTATAATTATGAAATTTATTAATATAAAGAATTGGTATAAATTATAAGAGGGTCTCACTTATTACAAATGTATCCAAAAAAGTTACTATGAAGAGCATTTTCAAGAGTAGTAGCAAAAAAAAAAACTCTTCAAATTGAAGTTTGTTGACATATGTGACAATTTGAAGAGCATTATTTGCTACTTTCATATTTTGTGCCTCATCAGTCTCTTCAATTCAATGAGTTGTACATCAAACTCATCAAACGTAATAAATGTTTTTAGCCTTTAATCGTAGATTTGAATAGTGAGAAGCAGATTGCAGATTTGAGGAGTGAAAAACAAATTGCAGATATGAGGAGTGAGGTTGTAGATTTGATGACTAATTGGAGATAATTTTTCTGACGTGGCTCACCTATTTAAGTATCCCAAAGTGGTTGAAGAGACTGTTGAAGATGCTATAATACTTATCAACGTAACTGACAATCAAAAGATCGACAAAAACACTCACAATATGCGATGCCCCCAAAATAGGTATACATCACCTATCTTGAGTCGCCAAATACATGCTACAAAATTCAAATACAACTTAATTATACAACAGTCATGTAAAATACGACAAAACATATGCTGTGAGTTTTAATACAAATAATATCATCTAGACAATATCCACACTCAATTGAGTCCTCATTACATTTATTATCTCACTATTTAACAGAATAGTGAGGACTACTAATGCTATTATCTAGACCGTCACTCCGTTCCCCGACTAGTCCCTGCTACGTTCTCATTTCTTGAAGAAAATAATGAAAGTAAAAGGGTGAGCTCAACTAGCCCAGTAAGAAATATTATGACTAAGATAATACAGAATAAATTATCGTTAGCCTTCAACAGTGTTAAACCGATACAATATAACAAACATCAAGTTTAACTGCAGCGGAACAACCAATCCATTAAAAGAGTCAAGTAGAGAATAAAATCTACTATCTTTTATGATTGAAAAGGTTTTTCACCACTTTTATCGCTAGAACTCAGCTTAATAAATAATCCACATCATCCCTGCACTACGGCCAAGGATATTCATTAGTATCACAACCACAAATTATCCATTCACTACGAGCCAAGGATATTCGTGTATTCATCAAGAGTCATGATCATGCCAACAACTGTCCATCAATGCACTACGGGCCAATGAGGACTTTTACCACATCATTTATAACATTACGGTCATGATTATACCAATTAATCCCTGGTCATAATCATACCAAGTCTGTGACGCCCCCAAAATAGGTATACATCACCCATCTTGAGTCGCCAGAAAATACACTATAAAAATCATTTACAACTTCATTTATACAACTGTCGTGCAAAATACGACGACATGAATACTGTGAGTTTAAATACAAATACATATATTAACTCTGACTCATGTCACAATTGCACCTTATATAAAGGTACAGTCAAAAACTATTTTAGAAATTAAAATCTTTGGAAAGTGCTCAAGGAAACCTTCGTACATAGGAGGCCATGAATCTAAGTTATGATAGATATCATATGTCCAGAGAATTATCCTTGGTTGAACCAATAGACCCCAGAGAAAAATGAGAAGATTACTATCATGTTCCTTCCAATGGTGAGTCTTCTCTTGACATATAACTATCTCCACTGTCTCCAAGTGAAAATTATATTTCTAATAAACTCCAAGATCATATAGGTAGTTCTCGTAGATATACTCAGCAAGTGGATGTTCACAATCCTGTCTTATGATAACACGAGGTTGTATGTCATTAGACATCTTGTATGATAGTGACAAAACACCCTTCCAAAGTTGGGTTCGCTTTCACCCTATTCAGTTCACCAAAATTAAATATCAAATGACGTATAATATACGACACACTTATCTAAAGTTCTCAATAAAATTATTTCCATACTATTTAGGAGAACCTCAACATGACTATAGACCACCGATTCTATTCCCTATTATCCCCGCTTTCGATCCAAATTACACTCTTATTACCGAAAGGAATTGTGAAAGCAAAAGGGTGAGCACAACTAGCCCAAAGAAAGAATATCATAACTAAAGATAATTAAATTATCAATAGCTTTTGTCAATAATAAATCAGAGATTTAGAATATATGGTAGATGATAAAACTTTTCAACCATAGTTGCAGCGGAACGAACAATCCATTAAAAGAGTCAAATAGACCATCATGTCTATTATCTTCTCCATGTTAAAAGTCCACCAATAATGTTTTATCCCTGTAACATCAATCAACAATTCCTGTCCATAATCATATGAATAACTCATAATCATAATTGTGATTCTGAATTCCTTTTCGCACCTAGGACGAAGATAATTTTCATTAGCTATCTTCACCTGAGACATCAAAAATCATGGTTATACCAAATCACAATCCCTGCTCATAATCATACTAATAAATTCATCTTTGCACTACGACCAAAGATATTCATTAACAATTCATCTTTGCACTACAGGCCAAAGACATACAACTATATTTTAGAAGAGTCAAGTAGAGCATGATATCTACTATCTTCTACGAATTTAAAAGTTTATTATCAATATTTTATCATTGAGACTCAAATTTTAATAAATAATCCACATCATCGAATCACTTACTAACTACGGCCAAGGATATTCGTTGATATCACATCCATGAATTATCCATGCACTACGGCCAAGGATATTCATTATTATCACATCCATGAATTAATATTTCATTCTTTGAGACTCAAATTTCAATAATTAATCCACATCATCAATTCATCCCCGCACTATAGGCCAAGGACATTCTTTTTAGTATCACGACCACGAATTATCCATGCACCACTGTGTCAAAGATAATCGTGTTTTCATCAACTAGTCCGATCATGCCATAAAATAATTCATCTTTGCACCCTCGGGTCAAGAGAATCCATAGCCATAATCATACCAAAAGCATCCATCAATGCACTACTACTAATAAGGACTTTTTTCCACATCATTTGTAACATTACTACCATGATTATCTTAAGAATAATCCTCGGTCATAATCATACCAAGTCCATTTATGCACTACAGGCCACATATGACTTTTAACATAATATATACATGAGGATGATGACAATGATATAAGTATTAATCAAATGAAAACAAAGATAAATATTAAAGACTTTAAATTTATCCAAATATTAACTAAGCAAAGATTAACTATCCAAATATTACCAGCTTACCCTCAAGTACCGTATCCGCAAAGATTAACTAAGCAGAGGGAGGATAAACAGTTTAGCAAGTTCTTGGAGGTATTCAAAAAGTTGTAGATCAACATACCGTTCGCCGAGGCATTGGAACAAATGCCAAGCTACGCAAAGTTTATGAAGGGTATATTGTCAAGGAAGAGAAGACTAGATGAGTTTGAGATGGTAGCCTTGACAGAGGAATGCAGTGCAGTGCTTCAGCAGAAATTACCTCCAAAGCTGAAGGATCCGGGCAGCTTCATAATTCCGTGCACAATTGGAAAGATGAACTTTAGTAAATGTTTATGTGATCTTGGGGCAAGCATAAATTTGATGCCCTTTTCAGTATTTAACCAGTTGGGATTGCCGGCTCCAAAGCCGACAAACATATCATTACAGCTAGCTGATAGATCCATCACGTATCCACGGAGAATTGTTGAAGATGTGTTGGTTAAGGTGGATAAGTTTATTTTTCCGGCTAACTTCATCATTTTAGACTACGAGGAGGACAAAAACATACCAATAATACTGGGGAGACCATTCTTAGCCACAGGCAGGACTTTGATAGATGTGCAAAAAGGTGAACTCACTATGCGTGTTCAGGATCAGGAGATCACCTTCAACGTCTTTAAAGCAATAAAGTTACCAACGGATGAAGAAGAATGCTTCCTGGTTGACTTGGTGGATTGGGGCCTAAAGGATGAGGCACAGAAACCGGGGAATTATGGACCATTGAGGTGTGTAACGAGTAAAAATGCAGAGTTGAAGGTAGAGCCAATGACGAAAGCTGAAGTCATCAAATGTTGGGGTGCGGTGGACAATAACGAAGGCACCTCAATTCTTGATGTGACGTGAGATTCAGAGACAGTCAAGCTAATTGACTATAACTTAGCGCTGGATGGGAGGCAACCCATTATCTCTACCTCAGTTTACTTTTTAGTTATTCATTTTAGATTATTTTAGTTAGTTATATCTAATTCATTTTTAATAGGATATTAGATTTTCATGCTTGAGTGTGTAGCAAGAATTGCTTTGCGAATATTTGCAAGATGTTAGCATTATGTGGCCACTAATTCATGCCTTAACAATGTGCCTTAATGTCTATGCAGGAACCATCATTGGAAAGCATCACTGATAAGCAGAGTGGAATTGAACTATAGAATTGCAGATGTCAAGATCGTATGCGGCCAAGTATGACTTTATGCAAAGATAAACTCGCGTGCTTCACAAGATCAAGTCAATAAGCACGACTACACATTCTGCAAGTCTCGCGCCCGCGCGCCCAACCCAATAAAAACTCGCGCGGCCGCGCGTGACACCGGATTAAGACAGATCTGAAGATTTTAATAACGAGTTGTGGACCATTTGGACTCTCATTTGAAATAATAATGACGCGAAATCCTCTCACTCTCCATAACTCACGCCTCTATCTCTCATCTGGCCATAAATTGAAGCCGTACATCTCTCAATCACATCTTCACGATTCTCTCCACGTTCAAATCTCAACCCACGCCTCATCCATTATATAAAGCTAGGGTTCTGATTTGGGTTTGCGTAATCAAGTTTGGAGGCTATCAATTCGTAAGTTTTTCTTCATTTCAATCGAACTCATCTCGCACTATCTCTCTCAAAGCATATGGGTCCAAAAAGAGCTCGCTTGCTTCTTTCGTCTTCATCCTCCTCCGCGGTCACAAGAAGAGGATGTGGTTGATCACACTAAGTTCTGGATTTAGCAAAATTTCAACAGAGTATTACGTAATTATGGCGAAGAAGTTCATCAAGGAGCGCGATACATAAAACGGAGGAGGAGCAAGATGGCGATTATGCACCATGATTCGCGAAAGGGATGAGTTGGATTCATCGCCACTCCCACGCCCATTCCGATGAGCATAGTCCGAGAATTTTACGCGAAATGCCAAAGTCACCATGGACGACGATATCGGTATGGTTCGAGGTGTCGAGGTAGATTACTGCACCGCCGCCATCGTAAACATTTTCAGACTCACTAAGAGACCACCAACGAAAAACGCAATTGGATCACAGGGCACATCTCGAAATAGACTTGGAGCTTGTTATTGCGGAGTTGTTCGTGCCAGTCATGAAGTGGACTTACAAAAGCCCAAGACGACCCAACCTCGCGATATTTCCAAAGCAAACAAGACCGAATCGAAATGCCAAGGCGTGGAATTTGTTCATATATGCCAAGTTATTGCCCTCATCTCATCAGCATGAGATCACGGCAGAAAAGGCCATAATTTTGTGGGGTATAATCACGGGCAAGTATCTGAAGGGAAATACCACGGGGAGCATTCCACACGCATCAGTGGTAGCCATGTTATGTGCGCATTAGGGGTGCAACTAGGGCAATGAACAAATGCAATACCCGAGATAAGATATAACTCATTCCACCATTACAAAATTTGAGGACTAGGCAGGTGGTGAGCCACACCCGCGCGGATGAGGATTCATTCTCCGGCCCATATTTCCAGAGCCATCCCAAATGAATTTCTCGATCGATGAGGCGGGTCCCCGACACACGACCCGAAAAGCACGACTGCTCCTAATGATCAACAACTCCGAAGGTTGGAGCGAAAAGTCGATGCCATGTATGATAATTTTGGAACATTTGCTACAGGACTCACGAGGGCCTTGACCGAGGCATTTGCACAAAAAAGAACAATGCTCGAGTGGCCTCAGTTCGGTACAGCAGTGCCTTATCCACCACCAGATTCACCACCCGAGGAGGGTGGTACAGCCGATCATTTGGGGAGTTTTCTTGTACCCTTTACCTTCATTCAATGGGGCATTGAATATTATAAGTTTGGGGGTATTGGGGAGTAGTATAGTAGCACGTAGTTAGTTTTTGCATGTTTAGTTAAAATGTTGCATGTTTAGTTTAATAATTTAGTTATTTTTGGTGTTATTGTTCTATTGATAGAAATTTTTTTATTTTAGTTAATTTGCATGTCTCACAAAAATTCTTGCTTTATAGAAATTCTTGCCTAGCCACTGATGATAGTGAATTGTGAAGGATTTTAGAGTATATTGGATAACATGAACGGAGTTATAGTGTTTTACACGATGGAATTTATGTTGCTGTTTAAATGCTTTCGGTTTGTACGGATGTGTTCACAATCACTTGTAGGCATAAGAGTTATGTGTTGAATTGCTTGTTAGAAAATGTAGTTTTAAAAAGAGAAATATGTGGAACATGCATGTAAACTTGACAAACATTGACATTCAAACTTTAGGAAAACATGGGTATGCTATGTATAAAAAAAATGAATAGCAATAACGTGGCTAGTCTTATTTCGGGGCCCTGGCTACTTGAGTAAAAGCACCGAGGGGATTGTCTCTACACCTAAGCGCCCTAAGGTCTTTCATAGTCTGGGAGTCATTGGTTGAAAGCTCGCTAAGGGGTAGTAGTGTTGCCTAATGGAATAAGGCATTGCACAGTCATGTATAAAAAAAACATAGCAATAAACATCGCGGGAAAAAGCAAAAATCGCCCTCGTGCGTAGCAATAAAGCAATTAAGCCCATTGTTGAACTTTAGTTTGTTTGGATATGTTGAAACAGTTTGCGTTGTATAAGTATACATGATTCTCAATTTAGGCTATAATTTTCTGTTTCGAGCATGTTAGCATATATACTCTTTGCTGGAATCAAGTTTTGGTGAACACTACACACACACACAGCATCTCAATAACATGCATGAATTATCTGAGTGTATGATGTTATGACCATCGTTTAGTTTGAACTTGTATTCTTGAATCTGAATAATTCGCTGAGGCATTTTGGGCTTAAATTCTGTAAGTTGGAATGATGTGAGACTAGTTTTCATAGTAGTTTAGCTGCATCGTAGTGTTGTTGCATTTTTCTTTGTTATTCAGCATGCATTGCTTAAGGGCAAGCAATAGTTCAAGTTTGGGGATATTTGATAAGTGGGTTTCATACCTACTTATTGAATATCAATTTACGCGAATTATGCCCATCTCAAGTACATTTCAGTCTGTTTTAGTTGCATTTCATGTTATTTTGAATTGCATGTACTTCAAACTCCTTTTGGTGAATAAGTGCAGGAATCGGCCTAATTTGGTGGTATTAGAGGGCACGAAGCTAATGGACGCATGAGGCAAGGCAAAAGCTGGGATATGCATAGTTGAGGATTGAGTGGAGCATGGATGGACATAGGACACTTCAGTAGCAGCAACAACAATGCAGAACCAAACTCAGAGCGTAATCGATTTCTGTTATAAGAAGTCGTGCGGCAAGAAGATGAGCTTGGAGACGCGCCACGTGAGCACCCAAACCAGATAATGTTACTCATCGCAAGTCGCACGCCATGAAAGCATGACAAGCTTAGAGGACGCTCGCCTGTGCCATGAGAGGCCTTTGGACAGTAGAGTTTTCTACAAGTCGCGCCGCATCGCATTTAATAATACATCGGACAGACGCACGCGATGACCGCTGCGATAGTTGGAGCTACTGAGTTGTTTTATTTTAATTTTTAATTAAAATGATTGTAATGGGTTTTAAACGATATCTGACTGGTGTCAGACATAACTTTCGGTACACTTGGTTAATTTTTGATGTATTTTTTAAGAGTAACTAGGGTTTACACGTGAGAGAGATTCCAACGAAGAACGAAGCCAAAACTCCATCTTCTCTAATTCTTATTGGGATCCATCATCGTGGATTTATAATATTGTTTTTCTGGATTTATATGAGGATTTGAACGTTGATATTGGTTTACAATCTACAATCGGGTTTGATCGTTCTATCCCTCATCTTTCAATTGTTTACTTGATAATCATGCTTAGCGTTGACCCCATAATGGCTTTTGGTTCAGTCATGAACTAAACTCCATTATGGGATTCTAACGAATTTTAATATGTAGTTTGGTTACATGCTTGATTGCTAGGGTTGTTTTACATATCATATGGGAATTCTATAATGGTTGTTTTACACGTATGAATGCTTGATCACCATTCGTTTCAGTATTTGCATGGAATTGACAATGAACATGAGAGTATGGATTGTAGTCATAATAGCATACGTATATGGGCTGTTGTATATGGCTTGCGTATTTCGTGAATGAGATAGACATATACTTATTCACTGTATGAGTTAAAATAAGGGCTTGTGCTTAAATTCAGTATGATTGCAATTTCACATAGACATATAGTGATTTTGGTCATATTGTTGATTACATAGAATCTATCATTTGTGGATGTTGTGTGAGTAGGTCCTAGTGCATTGAAAAATGGCTATGACTCTATTAGTGTTCTTGACTATTTTCCTGTGATTTGTGAACAATTTTTGCGTGATAGTGGTAGCTAGATGAAATATTAAATGAAGTTAGGATCCCATTATTTCCAGATTTGATTTATTCCATTCTTATTCTCATTTTAGTTCTTATTTGCAGATAGATTAATTCACATTTTTGATCTTTAGTTTAAGCATATAGAAATAGTGATTTGATTGATGAATAGTAGTGTACATTGAACAACTTTCTCTGTGGGATCGATACTTTACTTACTTTGTATTACTTGTTGACGCATGTATGCTTGCATGAGTTAGAGCTCTTTTGTCATAACTGAAAAAGAGGCAACATCCAGGAACTAATAACGTCCAAATTGTCAACATGATACTTCTTTATAAAGTAAAATTCAAGAATGCTCAGAAGAATATTTTCATGAAAAGATACTGGATGAAGCGCAAATATCAAGGATATTCCACTAATTTCATGGAGTATAGAAGTCAAAACTTTAACCAACTGAGTATAATAAAGAATGGAATAACAAAAGAAATCACCATGCATGCGATAGACCGCACAGGAAAGTTATTCCAACAAAATAATAAATAATGAATCCGTGTCATGCGTAAACGCACAGATATGATATTCCAACGAGAATAATAAATAATGAGAACTGTGTCAAAGCGAAATTTGCTTACTACATTATATTCAACAGAATAATAAATAACGGAATTTCAGTCATGCGAACGCACGCATAATGGATGTTCCAATAGAATAATAAAGAATGGAATAATGAGAAGAATTTCACCATGTATGCGGAGCCAGATGAGGCAAAGTTATTCAACATAATGATAAAGAATGGAATAATGTAAGAATTTCACCAAGTATAGGGTAGACCAGCATGACACAGCTTTATTCCAATGATTAAAAAAATGGAATAACAGAAGTTCTCTTCATGAATACGAAAGAAATAATACCTCTTACCTTAGAACAAACAGGATATAGGAGTAGTGAAGTAGCAGAATACTTTTCTTCTTTCTCTCTATAGTTTCTCTCTCTAGAGTTTCAGTGAATTCGTAAGAAATAATGAAGGAATGAGCTTCTATTTATAGGAGAATGGACTGAATAGTAACTAATTCCTGAACGGTCCAGATTGATTTACTTTTAAACGGACGTTCCAGATTGATTTACTATAAAATATTCTAATAAAACAAAATCTTTTAAATAAAATATAATATATTCTATTTATAATCTAATAAAACGAATAACTTTATAAAAGTATTCTATTTTATATAAAAACCTTTTCTGTTTTATTACATTAATAATACTAATAAAACAAAACTTCATCGTCATTATTATAATTCAAACTATTAATCGACCAGGTCGTTCTCAGGAAAGAGGGGGCTTTCTAATAAGGATTTCTTCCTATTGGCGCGCAATTAGGTGACCAAACCTCTCCTTGACAGAACTCATAGACATCGTTAATATTGCAAATAATAATATTAATAACTTCGTTGTCTCAATTATTGATTTAATAATTTATAAAATATCGACAATAATTGAATCAATTAACGTGAGATACTATGCAACAATTACTGAAGTAATAATTGAACAAAACTGAGTGACTTCTCACGTAAGCATCAATAATCAATACCGGTGCTACTATGCAACCACGCCAGATTCTCGTATTTTTTAACACCGGGTGTTTCAATAGTTAACGATAAAACTTCCGCCGTTATTTTCATAAAATAATTTTGTCATTTTTTTAATCCGACAATAATTCCGTTGTGGGGTCCACCAATGATTGTGTCGTCGTACGAATATTCCCTGTTAAAATGAATATTCCCCGACCAATCGAATATTATATAACTACTTGCGTACTTTGCAAAATTTATAACTATTACCCACAACTATAACATTAGATCAAATTCATTCCATAATATTAAAAAAATGATAATTATAGAAAATTCATCTTTATTCATAAAAGTTGGGGTCTTACAATCTCCCCTTCTTATGAAATTTTTCCCTCGAAATTAGGGTACGTACCTGGTATGTCGAAGAGGTAAGGATACCATGATTTCATTTCAGATTCTAACTCCCAGGTCATTTCCTCAACATCGTGGTTCCTCCATAAAACTTTGACTTGAGGTATAACCTTGGAGCGTAGAATATGTTCCTTCTTATCCAAGATTTGAACAGGAACCTCTTCATACGTTAAATCTTCTGCTATTTCATCCGGTTCTAACTAAATAATGTGGTTCGGGTCTTTCACATATTTACGTAACATGGATATATGAAAAATGTTATGAACACGAGACATACTTGGCGGTAAAGCGAGTCTATAGGAGTCCCTACTCGATCGAGGATTAAAAATGGGCCAATGAATCGAGGATTGATATTTTCTCTCTTTTCAAATCTCGTAACTCCTTTCCATAGAGCAACACGTAATAACACATGATCTCCAATATCGAATTCCACATCCTTTCGATGAAGATCAGAATAACTCTTTTGTCGGTCTTGTGAGGTTTTTATACGTTGTCGGATCGTTTGAATTTTTTTCATAGTCATACGTACCAACTCCGATCCCAACAATGTTGCTTCACCCACCTCATCCCAACATACTGGAGAACGACACTTTCTTCCATACAACGCCTCGAATGGAGCAATGTCAATACTTGTTTGATAATTGTTGTTGTAAGAAAACTCCACCAATGGTAAGAACTTGTCCCAACTTCCCTTGAAGTCAAGGACACAGAGTCTTGATAAATCTTCAAGAGTTTGAATAGTCCTCTCTGATTGTCCGTCCGTCTGTGGATGATATGCCGAACTAAATCGTAAATCTGTGCCCATAGCTTTTTGTAAACTAACCTAAAATCGTGAAGTGAATCTTGGGTCTCGATCAGAAACTATGGATACTGGCATACCATACAGTCTTACAATCTCGTTTATGTACATACGAGCAAGACGTTCAAGTGTATAAGTTTCTCGTATTGGTAAGAAATGAGCAGACTTGGTCAATCTATCAATAATGACCCAGATTACATCTATGCCTTGAGAAACCTTGGGAAGACCAGTAACGAAATCCATGGTAATGTGCTCCCACTTCCATTTTAGAATTTCAAGTGGTTGCAATGGACCTTTTGGTATTTGATGCTCTGCCTTGACTCGTTGACAAGTTAAACACCTTGAGATAAACAGCGCTATCTCTCTCTTCATATTGCCTGTAAGACCCCAAATTATTACTAAATGAAATTTAATTTCCTCTATTTATTATAGTAAGGGTTGATGTGATTAATATGATTAGTTATGGGTAAAATGCGCAAATATCTTAAATAAGCAGATGGTTATAAAATATTCATATTTTATCGGGGAATATTCGTTTGGTTATGGAATATTCTTGCATTTGGGAATATTAAATATTTAGTATGAAATTTGTGTGGGTCCCATAACGAAAAGCGATTGAAAGAAGAAAATGACAAATATAAGTTGTTTATAAATAATCTGGCGTAGTTATTACAAGTATTATCTTGTTGAAATATACTAAAGTGGTTAAAAACACAAGAAGCATTACCAGTATTGCACCAATTATTGATTCTTACGTAAGAAGGCACTACTCAATAATTGTTACAGTAATTACTATTCAGTATTTTATTTTAATTGATTCAATAATTGCTGCGTTGATATTTTATATTATTGTTGTTTCAATAATTGTCATTACACAATATTTTCCATTATCGGATCAATAATTCATATTATTTGAATAATATTATTAGATAGCAATATTGGCAATGTTTAGAAAGTTCTGTCTAAGGAGAGGTTAGATCATCTAATTGCGCGCCAGTAAGGAGAAATCCTTATTGGAAAGCCCTCTATCCCTGAACCGGCGCTCGGTTGTCGATTGTGATTCGTAATATTATTTGTGAATAATTAATTATTAATTTATATGATGAGGAAAATATTGATTTTATGTGGATATAGATGGAGAAAATTTTTAATGTGACAATTGTTGAAAATTAATATTTTATCTTTTTCTGATAAAATAATTCATTTAAATATATTATTATATTATTATAATATAATAACGGTGATATCTTTACAATGAATATGGGATATATGAGTATATGAGGAGGATGAGTATTTTTATTACCAAAAATATTTAAAACATGTTTTTCATGTTTGTGGACCCCATTTCTTGACTAAAATTTGATTATAGCTTGTAAAATCGCCCGTTTGTGGATTTCGGTCATTTTTTGTTTGGAATTTGGAAAAACTTTCTTCTGCAAAGTTGTAGATAATGGAATTTCCTATGGAAAAGACGTGAGTTTCAAATTTTCTGACAAAAGGGCTATTTATTATGAATTATTGAAGTTCTGAAGCTCCGAAATAATTAATTTTTAAAGTTTTAATTATTTTTAATAAGAAAAACGTTTTTTACATTTTTGGGACTCATTTTACATGTGTTAGGTTGCTGAAATCAGATTCTAGGTGTGCGTAGAAAATTTATATAAATATATTATTAATTTATTAAATTTTCTGCTTTGGTGTTTTAAGCATTTTCCTATAAATAGGGTGCTTAGGTTAGAATTGAAAATTACACAAGAAACTGAAGTTTTCTCTCTCTTTCTCTCTCGATATATTGAGCGTATTCTTGTGAGTATTTTAATACTTTGAGTGTTGCTATACGGTGCAAGTTCAAGTCATAGCCTATATCCGGTGTTTCAACTAGAAGTACTGTCTTTACGAGGTAAGGGATATTATTTTTTTTAAAATGATATTAATTCTTCCAATATCATTATGCCGAAGTATTGATCTAAACTTTTAATCAAATTTGGAACTTTTTGTGTCGGAGTTACTATTCACGATACGACCTTAATTATTCACGAATACTAAGACTATTCACGAAAAAATTAAATTTTTTGTTTTCGTCCAAAATATCTAGTGTGGATACTAGCTTTGATTGTATTCATGTTTTGATCATTCTTGAATTTTACTCCATTAAAATTATTATTGAGGTATTCTTGGATATGAATAAACTGAAATACGAATCCTTAATATTTATTCTTTTGTTTCACTTGATTCGTTTTCTTTAAAATATTTTTCATCATCCTCAGTCCTAAATGATGATATAACTGAATATCTTTGGCCTGTAGTGCAAAGATTAACGATTTTATGATGAATATCTTTGGCCCGTAGTGCAAAGATGAACAGGTGTTGAGATGAACATGACCAACTGATGAATATCCTTGGCCTGTAGTGCAAGGATGAATATATGATTCAAGATGTGCATTGATTGATGTTACAGGGATAAAAATACTGTTGATGGACTGTTAAATTCATAGATAATAGTAGATTTCATTCTCTACGTCACTCTTCTATGAATTATTATTTTCCGCTGCGAATATTGATCTAAAACTTGTTGTTTAATGTATTCTCTCAGATTTTTCCCTGTTGAAGACTAACGATAATTTGTTGTATATTGTCTTAGTCATAATATTCTTTACTGGGCTAGTTGAGTTCACCCTTTTCCTTTTTATTCCATTTTTCTTCTCAGGAGGCGAGAATGTAGCGAGTACGAGTCGGGGTATGGAATGATGGTTCTAGAGAGTTGTTTAGTAGTCCTCACCATTTTTGTAAAATAATGTATCAATAATTGTGATGATGATTTGTTTGCGTATGGATATTGTCTAAATGACAATATTTGTATTTAAACTCACAGTTTTTATATTGTATTAATAAAGTTGAAGTTATTTCTATACCATGTATTTGACAACTCAAAATGGGTGATGTATACCTATTTTGGGGGCGTCATAGTTGGTATCAGAGCTTAGGGATATGATCTCTGGCGGAGATCGGGGAATAGAACTAGGAGGGGAGAGACGAGTAAGTCCTTTGCTAGTGTGTCCTACCTAAGCTTATTTGTTGGTTGGTCAGTATATAGGGATATTATGTGATATGTTGATTTCTTTAATTAACCTTTATTTTATGGCAGTATTTGAGAATGTCGACTGACAATATTAAGTGGAGCAATTGAGACCGTGGAGACACCTTTACCCACCAACGAGGAGAACGTGCAACAGGCTGGCAATGTTCCTCCTGTGAACAACACCACTGAGCAGATGATGAACGAGGGGATGTTTAAAAGCTTTTTGCAGTTCATGCAAAATCAGACGAAGGAGACTCGTGTTCAAAATACAGGAGGAAATGATAGCGATTCATGGGTTGTCACAGCCAAACAGTTCAAAGAGTTGGGACCACCAGAATTCTGGGGAAAGCCGGATACGATTAAGGAGGAGACGTGGGTCAAACAAATCACCAAGATATTCGATATCTTGGGATGCACGGAGGAGCAGAAGGTGCCATTCGCCACCTTTATGTTCCGTAATGAGGCAGATTACTGGTGGGAGTCTGTGAAGCGTACCCATCCACCGCATTTCAAGATGTCTTGGGGAGCGTTTGAAACTTTTCAATGACAAGTACTTTCCTGAAAGTGTTCGTCATATGAAGGAGGTAGAGTTTATTAGACTGGAGCAAAATAATATGACGGTGTCCCAGTACGAGGCAAAGTTTGCAGAGTTATCCAAGTTTGCACCTCATTTGGGGGAGAATGAGGAACGTATGACGCGGATGTTTCTGAGAGGTTTGAAACCCGACATACGTCAATATCTCATTTCTCATAAATTTTCTCTCTATTCAGATGTTGTCAATAGGGCTCAATTATTAGAGCGAGATAACGAGTACGTTCAACCAAGGGACCACAACTAGGATCATACCAGAGATAGCAGTCAATAGAACAACGATAACCAGCGGAGAAAGAAAAAGACGGACAAAAATGGTAACCACTCTGGTGGTAATCATGGCCATGAGAATAGAAGAAGCGAGTCGAGAGGAGATTTTAAAAAGAGGAAATTCAACAACGACCATGTGAAGACGTCAACACCAGCAGCAACTGGTTCTAAGGGAGGAGAACGACCACCGGTCGTATGCTACAAATGCGGGAAAGAGGGACATATCAGCCCAAACTGCCCACAACAGTTCAAGGTATGCTATAATTATGGAAAGGAAGGACATATCGCTCGAGATTGTACGGTAGCGAAACCTAGTTCAGCGGGGACGGTGACTCAAAAGGCTGTCCCAGAAAAGTCAAAGTCAACGGTTCCTGGAAGAGTGTTTGTTGTGACGGGTCAAAATGCGAGGAACCCAAACGAGATGATTACGGGTAAGCTAATCATAAATTCTTGCGAAGTTTATACCTTACTAGATACTAGTGCTACCCATTCATTTATCTCTCCTGCTTGTGCTCAACGTTTAAACTTGACTCCGGAGAAATTAGACTTTGATTTATCTGTGGAGACTCCATTAGGAGAAACTTTCATCACATCCACTATTTATAAATCTTGTTTGATCCAAGTTGGCACCATTACCTTACCTGTTGACCTTATCTCTTTAAAGATACTTGCCTTTGATGTGATTTTAGGGATTGATTGGTTAACTACTCATCATGCCAAAATTGATTGTTTTCATAAGGTTGTTAGTTTTCATATCCCTAAACAACTTGTTGTACGAATTCAAGCAACTAAACCATTAAAATCAATCATCGTTATATCTAATCATAAAGCTATTCGTTTATTAAAAATGGATGTCAAGCTTTCTTAGCCC
Source organism: Panax ginseng (assembly GCA_020205605.1). NCBI lineage: Eukaryota > Viridiplantae > Streptophyta > Magnoliopsida > Apiales > Araliaceae > Panax > Panax ginseng. The sequence goes on along the minus strand of CM035129.1, from coordinate 138,535,756 downwards.
ATGTTATGGATTTGAATAAAGACACGCCGTAATTGAATAATATTCTGTTGTTATTGACTTTCCTAATGTATTTCTGAAGAACTTCCTTGCCACACCCCGTAACGTGAAGTTGAATTCTTTATTGATCTTGAACCCGCATACAAAGCCCATTTCTAAAACCCCATATCGAATGGCTCCTATTGAACTTCAGGAGTTAAAGGTCCAACTACAGGAATTGTTGGACATCGGTTTCATCTGGCCCCTAGTACATCTCCTTGGGGTGCCCCTGTTTTATTCGTAAAGAAGAAAGATGGGAGTATGCGACTTTTTGTATCGACTATCTCGGGAATTGAACCATGTCACCATCAAGAATAGGTATCCTCACCTCGTATTGATGACTTGTTTGACCGATTGCAAAGAGCACAATTCTTTTCAAAATCGATCTTCATTCGGATATCATCGGTGAAGATTAGAATTGAGGATATTCCAAAGACCGCCTTCGTAACTTCGAGACGGGCATTATGAATTCTTAGTCATGTCTTTTGGATTGACTAATGCTCCGCTGGCTTTCATGGATATGATGAACCGGATATTCAAGGAATATTTGGATCGATTCGTTGTTGTCTTTATTGATGACATCCTCATATATTCCAAAAGCCGTGAAGATCATGAGCACCATTTGAAGCTGGTACTCCAAAGGCTTCGTGAAAACAAGTTATATGCCAAGTTGAAGAAATGAGAGTTCTGGCTTGAGGAAGTAGCATTCCTTGGGCACGTGGTGTCAAAACATGGAGTATCTGTTGATCCGGCGAAGATTGAAGCAATACAAAGTTGGGAGCAACCAAAGACGGTGACCGAAGTACGCAGCTTTCTGGGCTTAGCTGGTTATTATCGGAGATTCGTGGAAGGATTTTCTCAAATCGCTACTCCATTAACTCAGCTAACTCGTAAGTATACAAAATTTGTATGGAGCGAGGAATGCGAGAAGAGTTTCCAAGAGCTTAAGAGGAGACTCATTTAAGCACTGCTCTGACAATACCATCCGGTTCGGATGGATTTGTTATCTACAACGATGCTTCGGGCAAAGGGTTAGGATGTGTTCTCATGCAACATGGGAAAGTCATAGCCTATGCCTCGTGACAACTTAAAGAATATGAGAGGAATTATCCTACTCATGATCTAGAGTTGGCAGCAGTCGTTTTCACGCTAAAGATCTGGAGGCACTATCTATACGGGGAGAAAGTGGAGATATATTCAAACCATAAAAGCCTCAAATATTTCTTCACTCAAAAAGAACTCAACATGCGGCAGCGACGTTGGCTCGAGCTATTGAAAGACTACGACCACACTATTCAATACCATCTTGGAAAAGCGAACGTGGTAGCTGACGCATTGAGTAGAATATCATATGCGGGAACGAGTGTGATGTTGTTAACACAAAGGCCCATTTGGTGTGATTTATAAAAGATAAAGATAGAATTCAAGACTCCGGGGACCCATGCAATGATGACAAGCATACGTATAGAACCAACTTTAATCAAAAAAGTTAAAGTTGCTCAAGCCACCGACCCGGAGCTGATGATTATGATGAAGAAAGTACAAGAAGGTGCCATTCCAGAAGCAAGAATCGATGAAGAAGGAATACTTCGAGTCCACTCCAGACTTTGTGTTCCTAACGATTCTGATTTGAAGTACAAGATCATGATGGAGGCACACAATACACCATTTGCAATTCATCCTGGAAGTACTAAAATGTATCGTGATCTTTGACATACATTTTGGTGGAATAATATGAAGAGAGAGATTGCAAAGTTTATCTCGACGTGTTTAACTTGTCAACGTGTAAAGGCGGAGCATCAAGTGCCAAAGGGTCCATTGCAACCACTTGAGATTCCGAAATGGAAGTGGGAACACATTACCATGGATTTTGTTACGGGTCTTCCTACGGTTTCTCAAGGAATAAATACTATTTGGGTTATTGTTGATAGATTAACCAAGTCTGCTCATTTCTTGCCGATACGGGAGACTTATTCCCTTGAACGTCTTGCTAGTATGTACGTGAATGAGATTGTGAGGTTGCATGGCATGCCAGTATCCATAGTTTTGGATCGTGACCCAAGATTCACTTCAAGATTTTGGGTTAGCTTGCAAAAAGCTATGGACACGGATTTGATTGATTGGGCCGCATACCATCCTCAAACGGACGGACAATCGAGAGAGACTATTCAAACTCTTGAAGATTTATTAAGACTCTGTGTCCTAGACTTCAAGCGGCGTTGGGATAAGTATTTACCATTGGTGGAATTCTCCTACAACAACGCTTATCGTGCAAGTATAGGTGTGGCTCCATTCAAGCATTATATGGACGAAAGTGTCGCTTCTCCAATATATTGGGATGAGGTGGGTGAAGCAACATTGTTGGGACCCGAGTTGAGTACGTATGACTACGGAAAAGATCCAAATGATTCGACAACGTATACAAGCAAGACAAGATCGACGAAAGAGTTATGCGGATCTTCATCGAAAGGACGTGGAATTTAGTATTGGGGATCACGATTGTTGAGTGTAGCTCCATGGAAGGAGTTACAAGATTTCAAAAAAACGAGGAAAGCTCAATCCACGATTTATTGGTCCATTTCAGATTCTTGACCGAGTAGAAATGTAGCCTATAGACTCGCGTTACCTCGAGTATATCGTGTGTTCATAATGTGTTTCACATATATCGTATTTCAAATATGTGAAAGACCCGAACCACGTTATTAAGTTAGAACCGGACGAGATAGCCGAAGACTTAACGTACGAAGAGGTACCTGTCAAGATCTTGGATAAGAAGGAGCATGTCCTACGCACAAAGGTCATACCACAAGTCAAAGTTTTATGGAGGAACCATGCTATAGAGGAAATGACTTGGGAGTTGGAAACGGAAATGAAAGTGAGGTATCCTCACCTTTTTGAAACACCAGGTACGTATGTTAATTTCGAGGACGAAATTTCATAAGAAGGGGAGGTTATAAGACCCCAAATTATTAATAAATGAAATTTAATTTCCTCTATTTATTATAGTAAGAGTTGATGTGATTAATATGATTAGTTATGGGTAAAATGCGCAAATATCTTAAATAAGCAGATGGTTATAAAATATTCATATTTTGTCGGGGAATATTCGTTTGGTCGTGTGGAATATTCTTCTTTGTCGGGGAATATTCGTGATTTACGGCCAAATGAAATTTGTGTGGGCCCCATAACTAAAAAGCGATTGGATGAAGAAAATGACAAATATAAGTTGTTTATAAATAACTGCCAGTAGTTATTACTGAATTATCTTGTTGAAATACTCGGTGGTTAAAACACACGAAGAAATTACCAGTATTGCACCAATTATTGATTCTTACGTACGTAAGAAGGCACTACTCAATAATTGTTACAAAGTAATTACTATTCAAAGATTTTATTTTAATTGATTCAATAATTCTTTGCGTTGATATTTTATATTATTGTTGTTTCAATAATTGTCATTACACAATATTTTCCATTATCGGATCAATAATTCATATTATTTGAATAATATTATTAGATAGCAATATTGGCAATGTTTAGAAAGTTACATCTAAGGAGAGGTTAGATCATCTAATCAAGGCTTGGCCAAGAAGGAGAAATCCTTATTGGAAAGCCCTCTATCTGAGGCGCTACTGGTCATCGAGATTGTGATTACGTAATATTATTTGTGAATAATTAATTATTAATTTATATGATGAGGAAAATATTGATTTTATGTGGATATAGATGGAGAAAATTTTTAATGTGACAATTGTTGAAAATTAATATTTTATCTTTTTTTGATAAAATAATTCATTTAAATATATTATTATATTATTATAATATAATAACGGTGATATCTTTACAATGAATATGGGATATATGAGTATATGAGGAGGAGGAGTATTTTTATTACCAAAAATATTTAAAACATGTTTTTCATGTCTGTGGACCCCATTTCTTGACTGAAATTTGATTATAGCTTGTAAAATCGCCCGTTTATGGATTTCGGTTAATTTCTGTTTGGAATTTGGAAAAACTTTCTTCTGTAAAGTTGTAGATAATGGAATTTCCTATGGAAAATATGTGAGTTTCAAATTTTCTGACAAAAGGGCTATTTATTATGAATTATTGAAGTTCTGAGGCTCTGAAATAATTAATTTTTGAAGTTTTAATTATTTTTAATAAGAAAAACGTTTTTTACATTTTTGGGACTCATTTTACATGTGTTAGGTTGCTGAAATCAGATTCTAGGTGTGCGTAGGAAATTTATATAAATATATTATTAATTTATTAAATTTTCTGCTTTGGTGTTCTAAGCATTTTCCTATAAATAGGGTGCTTAGGTTAGAATTGAAAATCACACCAGAAATTGAAGTTTTCTCTCTTTTTCTCTCTCGATATATTGAGCGTATTCTTGTGAGTATTTTAATACTTTGAGTGTTGCTATACGGTGCAAGTTCAAGTCATAGCCTATATCCGGTGTTTCAACTAGAAATACTGTCTTTACGAGCTAAGGGATATTATTTTTTTTAAAAATGATATTAATTCTTCCAATATTATTATGCCGAAGTATTGATCTAAACTTTTAATCAAATTTGAAACTTTTTGTGCCGGAGTTACTATTCACGAAATCCAGACTATTCACATGATACTGACTATTCACATAATACGACCATTATTCACAGAAAAATTAAATTTTTTTGTTTTCGTCCAAAATATCTAGTGTGGATACTAGCTTTGATTGTATCTATGTTTTGATCATTCTTGAATTTTACTCCATTAAAATTATTATTGAGGTATTCTTGGACATGAATAAACCGAAATACGAATCCTTAATATTTATTCTTTTGTTTCACTTGATTCGTTTTCTTTAAAATATTTTTCATCGTCCTCAGTCCTAAATGATGATATAACTGAATATCTTTGGCATGTAGTGCAAAGATTAACGATTTTATAATAAATATCTTTGGCCCGTAGTGCAAAGATGAACAGGTGTTGAGATGAACATGACTAATCGATGAATATCCTTGGCTCGTGAGTGCAAGGATAAATATATGATTAAAGATGTGCATTGATTGATGTTACAAGGATAAAAATATCATTGATGGATTTGTTAAATTCATAGATAATAGTAGATTTCATTCTCTACGTACTCTTTTCATGAATTATTATTTTCCAGCTGCATAATATTGATCTAAAACTTGTTGTTTAATGTATTCTCTCAGATTTTTCCCTGTTGAAGACTAACGATAATTTGTTGTATATTGTCTTAGTCATAATATTCTTTACTGGGCTAGTTGAGCTCACCCTTTTCCTTTTTATTCTATTTTTCTTCTCAGGAGGCGAGAATGTAGTGAGTACGAGTCGGGGTATGGAATGATGGTTCTAGAGAGTTGTTTAGTAGTTCTCACCATTTTTGTAAAACAATGTATCAATAATTGTGATGAGAATTTGTTTGCGTGTGGATATTGTCTAAATGACAATATTGGTATTTAAACTCACAGTTTTTATATTGTATTAATAAAGTTGAAGTTATTTCTATACTATGTATTTGACAACTCAGAATGGGTGATGTATACCTATTTTGGGGGCGTCACATTGCCCCACTAAAATGTATGTCGAAGATCATGATACATTTTGGTACTCCCAGGATGGATTGCAAACGGTGTGTTGTGCGCCTCCATCATGATTTTATATTTTAACTCAAGATCGTTAGGAACATAAAGTCTGGAGTTGACTCAAAGTATTCCTTCTTCATCGATTCTTGCTTCCGACATATCACCTTCTTGTACTTTCTTCCTCATATGCATCAGCTCCAGGTCTGTAGCTATAGCAGCTTTAACTTTATCAATTAAAGTCGGTTCTACTCGTATATTCTCCATTATCACGTGGGTCCCTGGAGTCTTTATCTCTATCTCCATCCTTTGCAAGTCATACAAAATGGACCTCTGTGTTGACAATATCGCACTCGTACCCGCATATGATCTTCTACTTAATGCGTCAGCTACCACGTTTGTTTTTCCAGGATGGTATTAGATGATATGATCATAATCTTTCAATAGTTCAAGCCAACGTCGCTGTCGCATGTTGAGTTCCTTTTGAGTGAAGAAATATTTAAGGCTTTTATGATCCGTAAAGATCTCCACTTTCTCCCCATACAAGTAATGCCTCCAAATTTTAAGTGCGAAGACAACAGCTGCCAACTCTAGATCTTGAGTAGGATAATTCCTCTCATATTCTTTGAGTTGTCGAGAGGCAACTTTCCCATGTTGCATGAGAACACATCCTAACCCTTTGCCTGAAGCATCACTGTAGATGACAAATCCCTCCGAGCCAGATGGTATTGTCAAAATAGGTGCTGAAATGAGTCTTCTCTTGAGTTCTTGAAAACTCTTCTCACATTCCTCGTTCCAACCGAATTTTATATCTTTCCGAGTCAGCTGAGTTAAGGGAGTAGCGATTCGAGAAAACCCTTCTACGAATCTCTGATAATAACCAGCTAGGCCGAGAAAGATACGTACTTCGGTCATTGATTTAGGTTACTCCCAGCTTTGAATAGCTTCAATCTTTGCTGGGTCAACAGATATTCCATAACTTGATACCACGTGCCCAAGGAATGTTACTTCCTCAAGCCAGAACTCGCATTTCTTCAACTTGGCATAAAGCTTATATTCATGAAGCTTTTGAAGTAACAGTCTCAAGTGTTGCTCATGATCTTCACGGCTTTTGGAATAAATAAGGATGTCATCAATAAAGACGACCACAAAGTGATCCAAATATTCCTTGAATACTCGGTTCATCATATCCATGAAGACAGCAGGAGCATTAGTCAATCCAAAAGACATGACTAGGAATTCATAATTCCGTCATGGGAGTTAAAGCCGTCTTTGGAATGTCATTGGTTTTAATCTTCAATTGGTGATATCCGGAACGAAGATCAATCTTTGAAAAGAATTTGGCGCCTTGCAACTGGTCAAACAAGTCAATAATACGTGGCAATGGGTACCTATTTTTTATGGTGACATGATTCAACTCCCGATAATCAATACTGAAAGTCGCGATACTCCGTCTCTTTTTTTTTCACGATAGAACAGGAGCACCCCAAGGAGACGTTTAGGACGAATGAAACCGATGTCTAACAATTCCTACGGTTGGGTCTTTAACTCCTGAAGTTCAATAGGAGCCATTCGATATGGGGCTTTGGAAATAGGTTTTGTACCGGGTTCAAGGTCAATACAAAATTCAATTTCATGCTCTGGGGGTAGGCCAGGAAGTTCTTCAGGGAATACGTCAGGAAATTCATTAACAATAGAAATATCATTCAAAACTGACGTATATTTGTTTAGATCCGTGACATGAGGTAAGAAAGCTTGACATCCATTTTTCAATAAAGGAATAGCTTTATGGCTTGAGATGACAGTGATTGATTTTAATGGTTTGGTTGCTTGAATTCGCATAATAGGTTGGTTAGGAATATGAAAGCTAACAACCTTACGAAAATAATCAATTTTTGTATGATGATTAGTTAACCAATCAATCCCTAGAATTACGTCAAATGCAAGTATTTTCAATGAAATAAGATCGAGAGGTAATGTGAGGGTACCGATTTGAACCAAACAAGACTTATAAACAGTGGATGTAATGAAGGATTCTCCCAACGGAGTTTCAACAGATAAGTCAAAGTCTAATTTCTCCGGAGTCAAATTTAAACGTTGAGCGGAAGTAGGAGAAATAAAAGAATGGGTAGAACCGGTATCAAATAAAGAATAAACTTCGCTAGAGTTTATGATAAGCTTACCCGTGATGAACTCGTTCGGGTTTCTTACTTTCTGGGAGGTCACGACAAACACTCTCCCTTGCACTACTGGCTTTGACTTTTCTAGGACGTCCTTTGGTGCCTCCATCCTAGCTGAACTTGTCTTCGGTGAACGACAAAATCGGGCTAGGTGACCTTCTCTTCCACAATTATAACATGTTTTGGATGGCATCACGCATTTTGGACTGATGTGTCCCTCCCCTCCGCATTTGAAGCATATGATAGGTGGTCGTTCTCCTTCCTTAACAAACGGCGTCTTTGGTCTTTGACGTCTTTCCATCATTGTTGAATCTCTTCTTCTTGAAATGTCCATTCTTATTATTTTGGCCATGATTACCACCGAAGTGGTTACCATTTCTGGCATGTTGATTCCCTCCACGCTTATTGTCACCGCTTCGATGACTATTATCACTAGTATTATCATTTTGTTGGCTGCTCTCTTTTGGTTGGGTTGACTCATTATCGCGCTCCAATAACTAAGCCCTATAAACAACATTTGAATACAAACACAGTTTATGAGAGATAAGATATTGACGTATCTTGGGTTTCAAACCTCTTAGAAACATTCGCGTCATTCTCTCCTCATTATCAACCAAATGGGACGCAAACCGAGACAACTCGGCAAACTTGGCTTCGTACTGCGACATGGTCATGTTGTTTTTCTCCAGCTTGATGAACTCTACCTCTTTCATGTGATGAATACTTTTGGAAAAGTACTTGTCATTGAACAATTCTTGGAACTTCCCCCAAGTCATCTTCAGTGCGGCAGGTTGAGTACGTTTTACAGATTCCCACCAGTAATCTGCCTCTGCACGCAACATGAAGGTGGCAAAGGAAACCTTTTGCTCCTCGGAGCATCCCAGGAAATCAAATATCTTGCAGATCTGCATTATCCATGTCTCCGCCTTAAGTGGTTTTGGCTCTCCAAAAAACTTCGGTGGTCCCAGTTCCTTGAACTGCTTAGTAGTGACCGTCCGAGAGTTGCCAGTGTTTCCACCTACATTTTGTACAGGAGCCGCTCTTGCCTGATGTTGCATGAATTGAATAAAGCCTCTGAACAATCCATCGTTCATCATCTGGTCAGTGTTGTTGTTTGCCTGAGGATTGTCGCCTCGATGCACATTATCCACGATTATTGATCCGTGGAGACTCAACGATCTCCTGTGCTCCATTGATGTTCTCAACATTCTCGGATGTCATTTTCAAATACTGCCACAAAACAAGGGTTAATTAACATATCACATATTATCCCTATACTCTGGCTGACCAATTAAATACCAAATAAACTTAGGTAGGTCATACTAGTGAAGGAATTCCCCATCTCTCCCCTCCTAGTTCTTGTTTCACATCTTAGTCAGGGATCATATCTCTAAGCTTTGATACCAACTGTGACGCCCCCAAAATAGGTATACATCACCTATCTTGAGTCGCCAAATACATGGTACAAAATTCAAATACAACTTAATTATACAACAGTCGTGTAAAATACGACAAAACATATGCTGTGAGTTTTAATACAAATATTGTTATCTAGACAATATCCACACTCAATTGAGTCCTCATTACATTTATTATCTCACTATTTAATGAGAATAGTGAGGACTACTAATGCTTATTATCTCGGACCGTCACCCGTTCCCCAACTAGTCCTCGCTACGTTCTCATTTCTCAAGAGAACAATGAAAGTAAAAGGTGGGCTCAACTAGCCCAAAGAAGAAATATGATGACTAAGATAATCTGTAATAAATTATCGTTAGCTTCTACGTTGTTAAACCGATACAATATAACAAACATCAAATTTAATCTAGCATTGAACAAGCAATCCATTAAAAAGAGTCAAGTAGAGAATAAAATCTACTATCTTTTATGATTTAAAAGGTTTTTCATCACTTTTATCATTTGGGACTCAAACTTAATAAATAATCCATATCATCCCCTTGACTACTGGCCAAGGATATTCATTAGTATCACAACCACAAATTATTCATGCACTACGGGCCAAGGATATTCGTGTATTCATCAATGGTCATGATCATGCCAACAACTGTCCATCAATGAACTACGGGCCAATGAGGAATTTTACCACATCATTTGTAACATTACGGTCATAATTATACCGAATAATCCCTGGTCATAATCATACCAAGTCCATCTATGCACTACAGGCCACAGATGACTTTCAACATAATATAAACAGGATGATGATGACAATGATATAAGAATTCAATAAAACAAGTTCAAGAATTAATTTATCCAGGACCTAATAACGTCCAAATTGTCAACACATGATACTTTTCAGAGAGTAAAATTCAAGAATGCTCAAGAAGAATATTTTCATGAAAAGATCTTTGGATGAAGCGCAAATATCAAGGATATTCCACTAATTTCATGGAGTATAGAAGTCAAAACTTTAACCAACCGAGTATAATAAAGAATGGAATAACAAAAAAATCACCATGCATGCGATAGATCGCATACATGCAAAAGTTATTCTAATAGAATAATAAATAACGGAATCGGTCATGCGTAAACATATGCATGTGATATTCCAACAGAATAATAAATAACGGAACTGTGTCAAAGTAAATTCACACCAAGCAGGATGTTCCAAATGTAATAATAAAGAATGGAATAATGAAGAATTTCACCATTTATGCAGATCAGAGCATAGAAAAGTTATTCAACATAATGATAAAGAATGGAATAACAAAAGAATTTTACCAAGTATAGGGTAGACCAGCATATACAGCTTTATTCCATCGAATAAAAAAATGGAATAATGAAGTTCTCTTTATGAATACGAAAGAAATAATACCCTTACCTTATAACAAATGGATATAGGAGTAGGAAGTAGCAGATACTTTTCTTCTTTTCTCTATAGTTTCTCTCTAGAGTTTCAATTGAATTCGTAAGAAATAATGAATGAATGAGCTTTATTTATAGGAGAATGGGTGAATAGTAACTAATTCACTGAGCGGTCCAGATTGATTTACTTTTTAAGCAGACGTCCAGTATTGATTTACTATAAAATATTCTAATAAAACAAAATCTTTTAAATAAAATATAATATATTCTATTTATAATCTAATAAAACTAATAACTTTATAAAAGTATTCTATTTTATATAAAAGCTTTTCTGTTTTATTACATTAATAATACTAATAAAACAAAACTTCATCGTCATTATTATAATTCAAACTATTAATCGACTGTGTCGTTCTCAGGAAGAGGGGCTTTTAATAAGGATTTCTCCTATTATAGCATGCAATTAGGTGACCAAACCTCTTCTTGGCGTAACTTATAGACATCGTTAATATTGCAAATAATAATATTAATAACTTCATTCGCCTCAATTATTGATTTAATAATATATAAATATCGACAATAATTGAATCAATTAACGTGAGATACTATACAACAATTATCAAGTAATAATTGAACAAACCCGAGTGACTTCTCACGTAAGCATCAATAATCAATACCGTGCTACTATGCAACCACGCGTATTCTCGCATTTACTTTTAACACCGTGTGTTTCAACAGATTAACGATAAAACTTTCGTGCAGTTATTTTCATAAAATAATTTTGTCATTTTTAATCAAATAATAATTCCGTTGTAGGGTCCACTAATGATTGTGTCATCGCATTTAATATTCCCTCTTAAAAGCGAATATTCCCGCGACCAATCGAATATTATATAACAACTTACGTACTTTGCAAAATTTATAACTATTACCCACAACTATAACATTATATCAAATTCATTCCATAATATTAAAAAAATGATAATTATAGAAAATTCATCTTTATTCATAAAAGTTGGGGTCTTACACAGTATATATCATTTTCCCATTTAAAATGTAACATTTTCTTTCATTTTTTTGTTTATCAAAATGGGAAATTATATTCTAAAAGATATACTAAAAACTACTACGTCATTTCCATTATACATGTACGTTTTTTCCTCTTATATTATATAAGATGTTTTACGTATATTTATTAAAAAAAATTAATTATTTTCTACTTTGCCCTTAAAAAAATAAAGTAATTGAAAGAGAGATGATGAGTAATTAATTAGTGTAATGAAATTTCAAACCAATATTAATTACCAAACATTATAATTAATATTTTTTCTCAATGTGTGCTGGGTTAAGAAACACGAGTCCTAAATTAAACACTTTGAATTCTTTTGGTAAAATTAACTATTATTAAAATTAATAATCAAGCATATATAAATATGTTTTTAAAATTATAAAAATTAGGGTTAACAGTAAATTGCACTCCATATATACTTTTTTTTGTTATGATTCCATCACCTATATTTTAACAAAAATAGTACAAAAATTAATTTTAAAAATAGACAATTTGATCCCAAAAAATTAAAATTAGGCATTTAATTAGGAACGGATGGAGTAAGTACTAAGCCTTTGAAAATAATTCATCCAGTCAATTTATAACCTTGTTCCACAGAAAAGAGTTTCATTTAATTTTGTTTAAATGGAAACATGAATTTATTATATTTTTAAAATAATATTTTATATTTATTGTAATACCCCAACTTTTTTTGAATAAAGAATAATTTTTCTCGAAATATATTTTTGAATATTATGGTGTGGATATAATATAATGTTATAGTTGTGGGTAATATTTGGAAAATTTTGCAAAATAAGTAAGTTGATATTCGTTGTGTCAGTGAATATTCGATTGGTCGGGGAATATTCGTTTTAACAGGGAATATTCGTACGACGACACAATCATTGGTGGATCCCACAACGAAAGTATTATCGTAGTTAGAAAATGACAGAAATATCTTTTTATAAAAATAACGGTGAAAGTTGTGATGCCCTCGAAATAGGTATACATCACCCATCTTGAATCGCCAAATACATGGTACAGAATACAAAAACAATCTTAAATATACAACAAGAGCTGTGAGTTTTAATACAAATATTATCTTCTAGACAATATCCACTCTTAGAATAAGTCCTCATTACAATTATTATCACACTATTTCATAGAATAGTGAGGACTACTAATGCTATCATCTGGACCATCACTCCGTTCTCTGACTAGTCCCTGCTACGTTCTCATTTCCTGAAGAGAACAGTGAAAGAAAGGGTGAGTTCCACTAGCCCAGTAAGAAATATTATGACTAAGATAATACATAATAAATTATCGTTAGCCTACAACAGTGTTAAACTGATACAATATAACAAACATCAAATTTAACTGCAGCGGAACAAACAATCCATTAAAAGAGTCAAGTAGAGAATAAAATCTACTATCTTTTATGATTTAAAAGGTTTTTCATCACTTTTATCATTTGGGACTCAAATTTTAATAAATAATCCATATCATCCCTGCACTACGGCCAAGGATATTCATTAGTATCACAACCACAAATTATTCATGCACTACGGGCCAAAGATATTCGTGTATTCATCAATGGTCATGATCATGCCAACAACTGTCCATCAATGCACTACGGGCCAATGAGGACTTTTACCACATCATTTGTAACATTACGATCATGATTATACCGAATAATCCCTGGTCATAATCATACCAAGTCCATCTATGCACTACAGGCCACAGATGGCTTTCAACAAAATATAAATATCAGGATGATGACAATGATATAATAATTCAATAAAACAAGTTCAAGAATTAATTTATTCAGGAACTAACAACATCCAAATTGTCAACATGATACTTCTTTGTAGATTAAAATTCAAGAATGCTCAGAAGAATATTTCCACGAAAAGATACTAGATGAAGCGCAAATATCAAGGATATTCCACTAATTTCATGGAGTATAGAAGTCAAAACTTTAACCAACTGAGTATAATAAAGAATGGAATAACAAAAGAAATCACCATGCATGCGGACTTCGCATAGACAAGTTATTCCAACTGTAAGACCCCAAATAATTAATAAATGAAATTTATTTTCCTCTATTATTTTTTTTAATTTGTAAGGGTTGATTTGATTAATGTGGTTAGTTATGGGTAAAATGCACAAATATTTTAAATAAGCAAGTGGTTATAAAATATTCATTATTGTCGGGGAATATTCGTTTGGTCGTGGAATATTCGCATCTTTGTGGGAATATTAAACGCAATGCCGTGACCATGTGTGGGCCCCATAACTTAAAGCGATTGGATGAAGAAAGCGACAAATATAAGTTGTTTAAAAATAACGGCATAGTTATTCACTAATTAATATGTGGGAATACGGTGGTTAAAAACACGAAAGATTACCAGATTGCACCAATTATTGATTCTTATGTAAGAAGGCATCGCTTCAATAATTATTATAGTAATTCTTTGCTCAATATTATATTTTATTGATTCAATAATTGCTACGTTGATATTATTGTTGTTTTAATAATTGTCACTACACGATTATTTTCTATTATCAGACAATAATTCATATTATCCGAATAATATTATTAGATAACATTATTGGCAATGTCTAGAAAGTTACATCTAAGGAAAGGTTTGGTCATCTAATTGCGCTACCAATAAGAGAGAGATCCTTATTGAAAAGCCCCTCTATCCCAGGAAGCCGCTCGGTTGTCAATAATGTGATTTCGTAATATTATTTATGAATAATTATTTATTGATTTATATGATGAGAAAAATATTGATTTTATGAGGATATAGATGGAGAAATTTTTAATGTGACAATTGTTGAAAATTAATATTTTATCTTTTTACGATAAAATAATTCATTTAAATATATTATTTTAATAATATATTAACGATGATATTTTTACAATGAATGTGGGATATATGAGTATATGAGGAGGAAGAGTATTTTGTGGCATTAAATATTTAACACATGTTTTGTGTGTTGGTGGACACAATTATTGGATAGAAATTTGATTATAGCACGTAAAATCGTCCGTTTGTGGATTTTTGGCCAATTTCATTTGGAATTTGGAAAACTTTCTTACGCAAAGTTGTAGAGAATTGAATTTCCTATGAAAAGTACCGAGATTGAATTTTTCGATAAAAGGCTATTTATTATGAATTATTGAAGTTCAAGTTCCGAAATAATTAATTTTTGGGAGTTTTAGTTAATTATTTTGAGAAAAACGTTTTTTGCAACTAAGTTGGCCTCACATGTGATTCGAATGGGCTGAGATCAGTTGTCTAAGGTGGGCTAAGGAAAATGTGAAAAATATATTAATATTATATTCAATTTTCTACTTTGGTGTTCTAAGCATTTTTCTATAAATAGGGTGCTTAGGTTAGAATTGAAAATCACATCAGAAACTGAAAACTTCTCTCTCTTTCTCTCTCGATATATTGAGTGTATTCTTGTGAGTATACTTTTGAGTGTTGCTATACTGGTGCAAGTCATAGCCTATATACTCTGGTGTTTCAACTGTAAATCTTGTCTTTCGAGGTAAGGGATATTATTTTTCTTAATGATATTATTTCTTCAATATCATTATCTTTGAAATATTGATCCGAAATTTTTATCAAATTTGGAACTTTTGGTGTTTGAGTTACTATTCACGATATCAAGACTATTATTCACGATACGATAATTATTCACGAATCACTGGCAGACTATTCATCGAAAAATAAAAATTTTTTCTTTTCGTCTAAAATATCTATTGTGAATACTAGCTTTGATTGTATCCATGTTTTGATCATTCTTGAATTTTACACCACTATGATTATTTTTGAGGTATTTTTGGACATAGATAAAACAAAGTACGAATCCTTAATCCTTAATCCTTGTTATTTTGTTTCACTGGATTCGTTTCTTTAAAAATATTTTTCATCATCCTCAGTCTTAAATGATGATATTATTGAATATCTTTGGCCTATAGTGCAAAGATGAATGATTTTTGATGAATATCTTTGGCCCGTAGTGCAAAGATGAGCAGGTGTTTAGATGAACATGACCAACTGATGAATATCTTTGGCCTGTAGTGCAAAGATGAATATTTGATTCCAGATATATATTGATTGATGTTACAGGGATAAAAGATAGATGATGAACTTTTAAATTCATACATAGAAGATGGTAGTTTGCATTCTCTACTTAACTCTTCTAATGAATTATTATTTCACTCATAATATTGATTTAAAACTTGTTTCTATTGTATTCTATTAGATTTTTCCTGTTGAAGACTAACGATAATTTGTTGTATATTATCTTAGTCATAATATTCTTTACTGGGCTAGTTGAGCTCACCCTTTTCCTTTTTGTTCCATTTTTCTTCTCAGGAGGCGAGAATATAGCGATTACGAGTCGGGGTATGGAATGAAGGTTCTAGAGAGAGTCGTTTAGTAGTCCTCACCATTTTTGTAAAATAATGTATCAATAAATGTGATGAGGATTTATTTGAGTATAGATATTGTCTAGAAGATAATATTTGTATTCAAACTCACGCTTTCTTGTTGTAATAATAAAGTTGTAGTTGTTTCGTACCATGTATTGACAACTCGAGAATGGGTGATGTATACCTATTTTGGGGCGTCACACCAATGAATAATAAATAACGGAACCAGTCGGGCATAACACGCACCGGCAGGATATTCCAATGAGAATAATAAAGAATGAAATAACAAATGAAATCACCATGAATGCGGTATCAGATGTATGAGTTATTCCAATGAGAATAATAAATAACGAAATCGGTCCCACGTAGAAACTCATGAATGCGATGGATATTCCAGCGAGAATAATAAAGAGCGGAACTGTGTCCGGCGTAAAACGCATGCAGGCGAGGATATTCAATGAGAATAATAAAGACGAAACCAGTCCTACAGAAACGCACATACATACAAGATATTCCAATGTAATAATAAAGAATGGAATAACAATGAATTTCACCATGTATGCGATTGCAGATAGACAAAGTTATTCAATGAGAATAATAAATAATGGAATAATGGAAGAATTTCACCAAGTATAGGGTAGGCCAGTGTATATAGGTTATTCCAATGTAATAATAAAGAATGGAATAATGAAGTTCTCTTCATGAATATGAAAAATAATAATACCCCCTTATCTTATAAAGAAGAAAGCGGATATAGAAGTAATGAAGTAAAGAGAATACTCTTCTTTCTTTCTCTATAATTTCTCTCTCTAGAGTTTCGGTGAATTAAGTAAGAAATAATGAAGGAATGAGCTTCTATTTATAGGAGAATGGATTGAATAGTAACTAATTCATGAACGGTCCAGATTGATTTACTTTTTAAGCGGATCATCCATATTAAAACTTAAAACAACGGTCCATACTGATTCACTATTAAAACTTTAAACCAGCAATCCATATTGATTTACTATTAAAACTTTAAACCAATGATCCATATTGATTTACTATTATAAATTCAACCAACGGTCTGAAAAATTAACACATCTCTTCATGGAATAATATTGTACTCAAAAATAATTTGGACTGAAAAGAAATATATTATTCGGGTGAATAGTAACTCGTGAATAGTAACTCGTGAATAGTACTCCGACACAAAAAGTGTCCTGAATACCCGATTGAACAATATAACCTCCAAACATCAATTATCATCGGAATAGATGTCGATTTCTACTATCACAAATAATTCCAACACAATAAAACTATCAAATTCATCTTTAATCAACACGAACTTATTCATCATTAATATTATAACTCACAATATTTAACAACCAGGTTATTCCCAGGAAAGAGGGGGCTTTCCAATAAGGATTTCTCCTATTAGGCGCACCATTAGGTGACCAAACCTCTCCTCGATGTAACTTCAGACATTGTAAATATTGCAATTTAATAATATGAATAACTTTGTCGTCTCAATTATTAATTTAATAATATAACATATAATGCAGATGATACTGTGACAATAATCGAATCAATAATATGAGAGATATGATGCATCAATTACTGTAGCAATAATTGAGTACAACTGAGTGATTTCTCACGTAAGATCAATAATCAATACTGGTGTAAGCTTACTATGCAACCACGCCAGACATCGTACTTTTTTACCTGAAAGTAGTTCAACAAAGATAGCGGTAAAACTTTCGTAGTTATTTTCATAAAAAATCTTTTTGTCGTTTTCTCAATCAAACAATAATTACATTGTGGGGTCCATCAATGATTGTCATTGTATCGAATATTCCTCGCTAAAATGAATATTTCCGACCAATCGAATATAATACAACAACTTGCATACTTTGTAAAATTTATAAATACTACCCACAATTATAACATTATCTCAAATCCACACCATAATATTCAAAAAAATATTTCGAGAAAATTAAATCTTTATTCGTAAAATTTGGGATTTTACAGAAGTTTTACCGTTAAACTATTGAACTACCCGGTGGTAAAAGTACAATAATACGCGTGGTTGCATAGTAGCACACGGTATTGATTATTGATGCTTACGTGAGAAGTTACTCAGTTATACTCAATTATTGCTATAGTAATTGTTGCATAATATCTCACGTTATTTGATTCAATTATTGTCACATTATCATCTGCATAATATTTTATATTATTAAATCAATAATTGAGACAACAAAGTTATTCATATTATTATTTGTAATATTGACAATGTCTAGAAATTTCTTTCGAGGAGAGGTTTGGTCACCTAATTATGTGCCAATAGGGAGAAATCCTTATTGGAAAGCCCCCTATTTCCTGGGAACGATCTGGTTGTTAAATATTGTGAGTTATAATATTAATGATGAATAATTGTTGTAGTATTAAGAATGTGTTTATTGAAGATAAGTGAATTACAAAAGTTAGAGGGGAATAATGCAAACTTAGAAAACTTTAGGGGTACTAAAGTGTAATAAGTTAAATCAATCTGGATCATTGATGGTGGCTTTAATACTAAATCAATCTGGACCATTGATGGTGGTTTTAATAATAAATCAATCTGGACCGTCGGTGGTGGTTTTAAAAGTAAATCAATCTGCACCGTCGGTGGTGATTTTAAAAGTAAATCAATATGGACCGTCGGTTGTGGTTTTAATAGTAATCAATATGGACCGTCTGTTCTAATAGTGAATCAATCTAGACCGTTCGTGAATTATTTACTATTTAGTCAATTCTCTTATAAATAGAAGCTTAATTCTTCTTTCATTCTCACCAATTCACTGAGATTCATAAGAGACACTATAGAGAAAGAAACTATAGAGAGCAAGAAGAAGAGTATTCTGCTACTTCACTTTTACAGTATCTAGCTTTCTACTAAGGTAAGGGATGTTATTTACGTTTGGTAAGGGGTAATATTTCTTTCGTATTCATAAGGAATACTATTTTTCGTATTCATCCTTTAGTATGTCGGAATAACCTGTCTACGCGGATTACGTACCGTATGACATGTGAAAATCCATTTGCAGTTTTCGTATGTTAATTCTTTTTATATTCTTAAATCTAAACTTACTATGGTAAGTATTGCTTATATAATCCTTGAAAATAGTGGAATATCCTTGAGTTTTGCGTTTCATCGAGTATCATTTTATTGGAATATTGATATGAACTTTCTTATTAAATATCAATATTTTCACCCGAAGTACTATTCACATGGTACTATTCATGAGATACTATTCACCCGGTTAATATTCACTATAATATTATTCACTCGGGTATTCAGGGCACTTTTCATGCCGGGGTACTATTCATAGGTTACTATTCACTCAAATATTGTTCACTCGGGTATTTGAGGCACTTTTCATGTCGGGTTACTATTCACGGAGTACTATTCCCGAAGTACTATTCACAGGGTACTATTCACGGGGTACTATTTACTGAAAAATTTATTTTTTTTCTGTCCAAATTATTTTTGATACATGGATATTATTCTTGAATTTTACTCCACAAAACAGTATCATGTTAAAAATTTGGACATTACTGAATTCTGGATAAATTAAATTATAAATCTTTAAAAATTTATCCTTTACTTTTTTTTAATTGAATTCTTATATCATTGTCATCATCCCCATGCTTATATTGTGATGAAAATCATCTTTGGCTTACGTGCATAGATGGACTGTTGATTGGTATAATTATTACCAGGGATAATTCGGTATAGTAATGACCATTGATGATTACACGAATATTCTTGGCCTGTAGTGCAAGAATAATTTGTGGACATGATACTAATGAATATCCTTGGCCGTAGTACAAGGATGATTCGATGATGTGATTTATTTATTAAGCTGAGTCCTAGCGATAAAGTTAATGATAAACTTTTAAAATCATAGAAGATAGTAGATATCACGCTCTACTTGAATCTTCTAATGGATTGCTTGTTCCGCTGCAGTTAAACTTGTTGTCTATTATATTCTATCAGTTTAACATTGTTGAAGGCTAATGATAACTTATTATGTATTATCTTAGTTATAATATTTCTTACTAGGCTAGTTGAGCTCACCCTTTTACTTCCATTGTTCTCTTCAGGAAATGAGAACGTAGCCGAAACTAGTCGGGGAACGGAGTGATGGCCCGAGATGGAGTTATAATAGTCCTCACTATTCTATAAAATAGTGTGCCAATAAATATAATGAGGACTCCATTTGAGTTTGGATATTGTCTAAAAGACAATATTCGTGTAAAAATTCTGAGCTCATGTTGTATAATTAAGTTTGTATTTATATTCTGTGCCATGTATTTGGCGACCCAAGATGAGTGATGTATACCTATTTTGGGGGCGTCATATTTAGTAATACTCTTTAAATAATTTGCATAATATTAACTATTGAATTAATTAGAATCATCTAATTTCACATTAATTTTGAATATTAAAATTTTGCTCATTAAAAAAATTAAACAAGACTCCCTTCTTCTCTATCAATTCTGATTATAATTTAAATTAGTGTGGGAAGGTTAGTTGGCATCTACAGAAGTCTTTCAATTGAAGGAAAGATTGATGCACAACAAGTCCAGTTAATTAGTCACTGGGCCAAGTTTCAATGAGCAGGCCAAGTTTCAATGAGCAGATTGAGATGATTGGTTATATAATATTATAATCATAGATTCATAATACCTAATTGGGTTCCTTCAATTCTAAGTTCATTTCATATGAATTTGTAAATTCAATCACTCTTTTTTCCATCTCTCTATATGTATAATGTATTCAGTCTACTTCAATTCAATTTCTGAGTGAGGGAAGGGTCAGCATTTTGTTCCCCAAATTTATCTTCAAACCAGCAAAAAATGGCGGAAGTAAAGGAATCTACGTCAGTTCCTCTGAGTCAAGGCGATGAAGATCCCGTCGAGTCTCCTCCGAATTCTCCTACTCGTGAGGTCCGATTTTGGTATTTTTATTTACCTATATTTCATCTTTCATTTATGTTCAATCATTGAAAAATTAATACCATATATTGAAAAAATTTAAATAAATTGGAACTTGAAATGTACTAGGGTTGATCCGTTAACAATGAAGAGTAGAATTGAAATGCTTCGATGGTGTAGCACAGATGCTTTACAACAAAATCCCCATAGGTGTTTGGTGGGAAGAGTAGAGAGATAAAGCAGCTGATGTCACGGAGTAAGAAATGAGGCAGATTTATTTTAGGTTTCATTTGGAACTTGAAAAATGGAGGAAAAGAAATGAAAATGAATTCAAAAATAAATAAATAGAAAACTATATTAAGAATATGGTGCAATTGCCAAACAACAGCCTGAGTAATGAGTAGGATGAAATTGGGAGCTTTATCAGGAATAAATTAATTTCATTAACTAAAAGAAGTTAACCTTTCTTTCTTGATTCATTCTTATGTATATATTACAAAGTAGGCTCTCCTATTTTGAACTCAGAATCTAGAAGCAAGTCCCACATTGAATTTGTAGAGTTCCTACGCATACAAAAGTATACCAGACTTGTTGCCTAGATTGATTGCAATATAGAAACTCCCACATTATTTGGTACCTGAATTTCCAGCAAACAGAATGTTCAGAAGTTGTCGTAAGAATATTCTTGCAAAGCACTATACTGGATCAAGTTAATATTACCTAATTAAGTGATTGCTCATGAGTTTCCCTTTTTGTGATGTAGTTGTTTCTTCAACTGAGGCTTTTGATTCGCAATCAGCATTCTCTAAATAAATGCAATTTCTTGTAACTACATCTTTCTTTCTTGAGTTTTTCTTTACTTGTGTCGAAACCTTCTCCGTGTTACTTTTTTCTAAAACTTGAGTTCTGATAGTTTAAAGAAAATATAGAATTCCAGTTCGACTTGCCTTTCATTGGCAAGTAACGAATTTTCGTTTCCATAACCTTCACTCTTAAAAGTATTCTCATATGAAGTACAATATGCAATTTCAGTGGCCTTAGTGACACGGGCATGGCTGGAAGTTATTGACAAGTGTGTAATGGTTAAATAATATGTATGGGGTAATGTTTGATTTATGGTTTATGTTGGAAGAATGCATATTTTGATTTGATATTTAAAGTAAATGCTCATGATTATATGTAAAGTCCTTTAAGGAATATATGTACAAGGACTTAGTGATAGATCAAAATTGTTAGGTTGATCTTAGCTTTTAATGTTCATCAGTATATAAACAATTGTATAGATAAAGAGATCAAAGATGTTAGGTTGATCTATGACTAGAAAGAAATAGATAGGCCTTGAAAAGAATCGCAGTTTATCAAGCTGATCAACAGAATGCAGAAGCTAAGGCAGGATCGTAGAGCTTAGAAGATCGTAGTGTATCTGCCTTGAAGGGTCCCTCCAGAAATCGTAGAGTGATCCAGACGTTTGCCGAAGCTAACTCAGGGATCGTAGTGTGCTTTCGGAAACGTAGAGTCTGCAAGACAAGTAAGTAAAGATCGTAGTGTGCAAATACTTGAAATAGATCGTAGTGTTCTCTTCAGACCATGCACCAATGTGACAAGTCACCACGATATGGATCGTAGAGTATAATCTGTCTTGTGTCAGAAGCATTAAGCCCTACTCTTATGTAAAGACAAATTCCAACAAAAGTGGAATGAGTTTGAAACGTTGAAGTTCTCTCCAGTCCCAACGGTACAAAAGATATCCTTAGTATTCAACAAATGAAACGTATTCAAGAAGCTAAGGAAAAGACCATAGGACAGAGGAAAAACACCTTTTCGTGTTAGGTGAGAAAGCGAGCTCATCGTCGGTGGGCCGTAATGCAATTCGAGAAGGTGTGAGTAAAAGTCTCCATCAAAGTTCGAAATGTCAAACGATTTAATGCTTCAACAAAAGGCTTCAACGGATAGATTTCAAGAAACACATATACGCATAACATATGCAGAAAAAAAAAAAGCAAGCAATTGAACAAAAAGCGCATAAGAACACTCAACGCTCAACTCTACGATCCGAGAAAAGAGGAAGCTTGCTCATTTACTCGATTCTTTTCGAACAAGTGCTTAACAAAGAATCGAGTAGCATCAATCACGAACTCGACAACTACCAACCAACTAAAGTAAGAGTTCCAAGTCAGAAGGACTTGAAGAGTTCTAAGTGAACTATGAAGAACCAAGTCTGCTGGACTTGAAGAGTTCAGTGAACTAAGAAGTGCTTAGACTGCTGGTCTAGAAGGAATCTATGAGATTCAGAAAGTGTAACTAATATCCTTAGTGGATTTCCTACTTTAGGAGCTTTAAGTGCTCCGAACCACTTAAAACTGCTGTGTTTATTATATTCGTGCTATAACTGCCATAACTGCCTCACTCTCATTAATTCAAGATATCTAAAAGAGGGTTAAACAAATACTTATTCCGCTGTGCATTAATCACTATCAAAATTAACTAGTTGAAAAGAAGAGTTTTTAAATATCTATTCAACCCCCCCTTCTAGATAACTATTGTGCCTCCGGAACTAACAATTGGTATCAGAGCAGGTTCTATAATTTAGCCTACAAAGTTTGAGTAGATCCAATGGCACACTTACCAAGCGAATCAAAGACTGGAGGAGGCAGAAGCCACCCATGTGCAACAAAGATAAATTTGCTAAGCTGGAAGGTTAGGATGCAAGCTTACATAGATTCGATAGATGAAGATCTATTTGAAACAATTCAGAATGGGCCCTATGTTCCTACAAAGCTTGCACCAACTACAGACGACTCAAACAGAATATAGATCAATGTCAAAGGAGAAAGGACAGAAAACGAGAAGAGAGTTGTCCAGCTCGATAAAAAGGCCAAGAACATCTTATTCCAATACTTAGAAGATGATCTGTTTGAAAACGTGGTCAGCAAAAGAAAACAAAGAAATGAGGTTTGGGAAGCATTACTCATTATGCATGAAGGAACAAAAAGTCGTCGAGAACAAACAATCTCTCGACTCAAAGAATATGAGATGTTTGCTCATGTTCAAGGAAAGAACGTCACTGCCACCTACGAGAGATTTAATGTTCTGCTCAACTCTCTACGAGCCTATGGAAAGATCTATCCAAACAAAGATCTAATCATAAAGTTCATGAGAGCCTTACCAAGCAAGTGGGATGCCAAAACCAACGCTTTAGAGAATCAAAGAATTTACATGAAATGGTATCCAACGGTTGTATGGCAACCTTCTCACATATGAACCTGAGTCGACTCAACGGCGAAACCTTATCTCAAGGAAAAAGAAGGATAAAGGTGTTGCTCTCAAAGCAACCGAAAACACCTCCAAAGTCAACATGAAGTTGATTTCGACTACGATGAAGATGATGATGAGGACTTTGCAATGTTGGTGAAAAGACTAAGAAGGTTCATGCGACAAGGCAAAACCCAAGAAGTCAAAGAAAGTCAAAGACTTCACACGTGAGCGAGGAGCAAATGAATGACTATGCTACAATTGCAAGAAACACCGCCATTTCATTGCTAATCGCAACAAACCTCTCGTAGAGAAGAACTCAAGAAGAAATCACATTCAAAGAAGGAATACAAAGGCAATAAGAAGCCTCGGAAGAAAGACAAAGGCCTCAGAGTTGGAGGATTGTGGAGTGACTCGAGACAATGACTCAACTCCGAATCCGGAGATGATGAAGATCCTCAAATAGCAAATCTTTGCACGATGGCAAAAAATGCAAGGGACAAATGAACTCCAACATACATTAAGTAAGTATCGATGAGGTATTTGACTTCAACTCTCCGATGTAGATATTGATGACCTAAGAAGCGCATCAGTATGGTATAACATCGATCGCGCATCAATACATGAAGTGGTTTAGAGTTCGTTTAAGGATTATTCACTTCTTCAAAAGGAGAAAGAAAAGGTTCAAGAAGAATTGGAAACAACCCTTCTCAGTACTGATTATCTCTCCAAGTTTGAAGCTGAGAATAAGCTCTTGAGACAAACAAATGAGCTCAGTGCAAAAAGAGAGTCTAGTCTAACCTCTAAGATTGAGGATCTAGAAAAGACAATCTCTACATGGAATAAATCCTCTTCATCCATGGACTCTTTAATCTCTAACCAGAGAAGTGTCTCGATAGAACGAGGTTAAAGCTTTGGGGAATCTACCTCAGAGTCATGTGTGGAAAAAGCAAAGGAAATTAGCACTAGTAACGCCTCAGGTTTTAGTAGAGACATTATATTTGTGAAATCCTTACAGAAGGTTGAGCCTGTCAAACCCTGCTCAGCTGATTCAATTCATATTCCCAGGAGTAAGGGATCTCATGTTGGTCTGGGTTTAAGAGAAGAGTAACCTAGTTACTACTCACCAACCTCGAAGGATCGTAGAGTCCAATAAAATCAACTCTACGAATCAACCGGGAAGGCACAGTAGAAGTAAGATATACTCCTCACAAATCATGAAACACGAGAACACATAGAAGAAGGAATATCAGCCTAGCAGGAGGATGACCAATAACCCACAAAAGTCCAAATGGAGGAAGAACTTTCACACACACACAAACATGCATCATATCAAATGTTTTGTGTAAAGCTGAGAGATTAGCCACAAGGTCGCAAAATGTCATTATAATTCCATGCATGTGAGACCCAAAATCAATGATTTGGGTCCCCAAGGGCACTAACAATGTAGGACCCATGCAAGTATGGGTACCAAAATGAAGGTTTAATGTTATTACGGAAAAGAGCTTCACGATCACAACACCGGTACCTGCAGGCGGTGGATGCTCAAGGCACATGACAGGAACAAAGCCCTTACGTGTTCGACTACAGAGAGGAGGGTTCCTCGATCAAATCTTTGGAGATAACGGCTCTAGCAAAGACAAGAGGCTATGGCAATTTGGAAATGGTGCGGTATCCTTCAAAGAAAGTGGCCATGTGGAAGGACTACAACACAATCTTCTAAGCATTAGCCAACTCTGCGACAAGGGTCATCAAGTAACATTTCTCAACAATCAATGTCAAGTCTGAGACCTGAAGACATCTGCTGTAAAGTTAACCGGAACAAGAAAATGAAATGTCTACACAGTAAACCTTGGACAACTAAGCTCAGACGAGACTATATGCTTTTTGGCTAAAGCATCTGAATAAATGAGCTGGCTATGGCATCGAAGATTATCTCTTCTCAACTTCAAAAGTATGTCCAAATTAGCTTCAAAAGATTTCATGCTTTAATGCTTCAACAAAAGGCTTCAACGGATAGATTTCAAGAAACACATATATGCATAACATATGTAGATGAAAAAAAAAAAAGCAAGCAATTGAACAAAAACGCATAAGAACACTCAACGCTCAACTCTACGATCTGAGAAAAAGAGGAAGCTTGCTCAGCTACTCAGTTCTTTCGAACAAGTGCTTAACAGCAACTGAGTAGCATCAATCACGAACTCAACAACTACTAACCAACTAAAGTAAGAGTTCCAAGTCAGAAGAACTTGAAGAGTTCTAAGTGAACTGTGAAGAACCAAGTCTGCTGGACTTGAAGAGTTCAGTGAACTAAGAAATGCTTAGACTGCTGGTCTAGAAGGAATCTATGAGATTCAGAAAGTGTAACTGATATCCTTAGTGGATTTCCTACTTTAGGAGCTTTAAGTGCTCCGAACCACTTAAAACTGCTGTGTTTATTATATTCGTGCTATAACTGCCATAACTGCCTCACTCTCATTAATTCAAGATATCTAAAAGAGGGTTAAACAAATACTCATTCCGCTGTGCATTAATCACTATCAAAATTAACTAGTTGAAAAGAAGAGTTTTTAAATATCTATTCAACCCCCCCTTCTAGATAACTATTGTGCCTCCGGGAACTAACAGTTTATAATTGGTGTTATTATCGAAAATGGATTGTTATAGACTCGTCAAGATAGAATGAAACAAAATTATCATAGTCATCGTATGTTTATTTAATAATGTTATGCAAAAAATAAAGCTAATCTGATTATACTTCCCCTCCACAAAGCATACTTTTTATGTGAATATCTTGTTTGCGTAATGGACTATGAATGTTTTATTTCATATTTGATTCTCAGGCTTGCTGTTTTGTTCTTCAAAGTTGGGTCTCAAAGAAGTTCATGACTGGATGGTGATTTTTTTCTCTAATGCTGAGATATTGTAATCTTTTACTGAATTATGTTAATCTTCTAAGCTAAGATTGGGTTACTTTTGAAATTGCAGTGTCGTTCTCTTCCCTGTTGCAGTCACATTTTTTGTGACATGGTGGTTTATTCAGTTTGTTGATGGTTTCTTTAGCCCGTTGTACGAGAACCTAGGCATAGATATGTTTGGTAAGATCCAAATGCATTATCTCTTGGTTCTTATTATAATATTATTGCCTCAAATTTGTATTTAGAACTGTTGAATTTGTGATTTTTTTTGGTTTTAAAGTAGAAATTTAAATCTCTTTGTTTATAATTTTAGTTTTTTGCTTTGGGTCATAAGAGATACAAAAGAGTATGAAAAGGCAAAGATGAAAAATTACAGAGGATCCAAGATTAGAGTAGTGTTAGATTCATTACTGGAAGAAATTTTACTTAAACTTCCCTGCAATGCCTAGACAAGCTGACAAAGTCCATTAGGTACTGATGTATTAGTCATTAAAGGCAGAACTGAAATGATTGGCTTTTGCTAGACACTGACTGATATCTGTGTTTCAAGTTTTAACTGCCCAAGTGTTTTTGATGTGAACTGAAAGAGGAAAATCAAGAAATTTATTATTAATTTTGTATTGTTATTTAATGATTATTTGATTATTAATGTAATTATCTATTACTTATATTAAGTAGGATTTTTTAGAATGTTTACTTATAGTAGTAAATTTGAATTAGGAGGATAATTTAAATTATAGTATTAGATTTTTATTAGAAGATTATTTCCTTTTTTTATATTAGGATTCTTTAGTTGGTCGCTAAGTCGTAAGTTCCAATATAATGATTCTTTATGTTTAGTAACTGATCAAACTGCCCATTATCTTACATGATATTTTATGTGATATTTCTTAAGTTCTTATGTATATTTTAATAAAATACAACCTAAACACATTATTTAAGCCAATTAGGGTTGTGTGTATGAGAGGGATGTTGTGTTAAATTTGATGAAGAGTTGGGGGTAGCATTATCATTTGGAACTTCAATATTATTTTTGGACAACACTTCACTTGCTTTTTGGCGAGAGGAGTTCACTTGCTGTTAAAATGGATGGAATTGAGGTAGTGGGGGACCCAAAATTTTCCGCGAGTGGGGTCACAATCGTCATTAAAAATAAAATAAAATAATCCAAAAATATAGCCGTCAAGACGTCCACAAGTCGTATAAACTTGTGAAACTGTCCTACTTGATTGACCCAATAATGAGAAGAGAGATGTTATGTAAATAAACCTAGAATATGTAATTCATAATTGAAATTAAATCTAAGATTTTAGTAACTCTACTAAAATAAAGTTTGTAAAATTTTAAAATTAAAAATTGACGTTAATCAATAAGTTTGAGATTTGCAAATTTTATAATTAGTGGTACATCTTATATATATAGTTTATAATAATTATGATCATTTGACTAAAATAATTAACTATTTTAATGTTAAAATTTAAAATTTTACAATTAACTTCAAAAAAATTAAAATATATGTGGCAATAATCACACTAATGATTAATCATGAATAGTATATTTAGTATAATTCTTTATAGTTGCCATAGTATATATTATATAAAACCTAATTACACAATATAAGACATACAAGATGGTACCTTTTACAGTTTTGCTGACCTGTTCTAACGTAACAATTATCAAAGCCCAATCTAGCACCATCATAATGGTCAATGACTACAAGTGCTCACAGTGGTCCATGACTGCAAGTGCAGTCACAGGGCCCACAACAGAGCTTTTCACCTAGCTTTATCAAACTATAATTCCATAGTCCTATAGTATATAAATGAAAAAGAAAAAAATCAGTGACTGCAAGGGTAGTCACAAGACCCCTCTTGGGTCCGCCACTAAATTGAGGTAACCTAGAAATGGATGTGAAACCACATATCAATAGTAGTTTCCAGACCACAAGTGGTGACTAGGAAACCGGTGTAAATCAGGTGTTTTTTGGCAATTTACTCTTGATATAAAATATGTTGTATGTTTAATATATTGAGATCATTGACTTACGCCTGAAAATGCCTGATCATAGCTGCAGTTCTGTCACTGTACATTATGCCTGGAGTATGTTTACTACTTATTCTATCAACCTGAAGTAGCTTTTACTCGATGCCCTTCATACATTAAAAACTGTGTTATGAATCTATGATGAAGAATACAGTTGGAAATGATCTAAATATTAATTGTTTGGATCTGTTTATTAGCTTCAGCAATGGGTTGTTTGTGATGCAGGGCTTGGATTTATCACGTCTTTACTTTTTGTGTTCTTTATTGGTGTTTTCGTGTCATCATGGATGGGTGCCACTGTTTTCTGGATTGGGGAATGGATTATAAAGAAAATGCCATTTGTGAGGCATATATACTCTGCCTCCAAACAGATAAGTGCTTCAATTTCTCCAGGTAAAAAAACAATACATTTTTTCCTGAATAATGATAATCTTGCCCCTAATTTAGGGAATTCAAACTACATGCTTTCTTGCATGCTCATTACGGTAGGCTAGCATAGGCTGGCATCTGTCTACAGCCCATGCTTTGGCATTAGTGTAGCACCTCTTATTCATCATTTTGTTGCTTAGTGTTGCCCCACTTGAGGCTGATGCCAGGATGGTGGGTTGTACTAAGCCCATCAACTCGCATCTATGTTCATTTTTAGCTTAGTCCTGATCAAACTAAATAATTGCTTTCATCAAGGGATTATAAGTAAGAAAGGTACAATCTTTCTCTCATTAACAATGACTCCTTCCCTGGTTTAATTTTGTGTAAACTGTAAGAGTAACTTTAACATATGGAAATCAGGAACCATTTAGTAACTTTAGCCCCCCAAAAATCAACATTTTGTTTTTCTTTAAAAAACTACTACCAGATCATCTTTTGTCTTGCTTTTGACTAGTTATTATACATGAATAGCAAGCAATTTTCTCCTGCTGTCTAATAAACTTATTAGCTAGTAGTAATAATAACACAATTCAGTTTTTTGTGCATGTATAACTTAAGATGCTTTATATATGACAATACAACATTATGATATGACTTTCTGGATTCATGGTGTATGGAGGTGTAACCAATTTCTAAACGCTGGAGTAGATCCTAAAGAGATACCATTTTCTCATGAATTTATCTTGAATCGGGATCTTTTGGCTTGTGCTTCTTGGCAGCTATCTGACATTGGGTTTATTGGGATTAAGTTTCTGATGAACGTACAAGAAAATCTTCTTTGGATTTGCATCAAAGCTCCTTGAACAGCTTGGAGCTATGAAGCTTACCTGATTTTTCTGAGTGATTCTTCTTCCGGGTTTCTAGTATTCAGTGGAAGTTTAGAAAAGTGCATTTGCTCTTCGATCTGTTGCTCTATTCGAGCCTCCAAATAGTGGGACCAAAACTTGTTGCTCGATGGAAACAGAGTTTTAAAAATTCTACCCGGTCCAATAATAAAACATTTTGATTAGTTGATAATATTAGTATTGATTGGGATTAGGAATTTCTTGGATCTTCAAAAAGGGAAACTTTGTAAGTTTCAGTATGAATAATCACAATTTCAAGTCAAATTGACAAATCCGGTATATTTTCCAAGTTTATAGGAGTGCGTTTATGTTTCTGCTTTACAAATATGATATTTTTTGGACATTTTTAAGAATGAAGCTTTGCTGCTAATCCGGAACCAAGTCAATAACGGGATCACCACCTACTAGAATGTTGCTGCTGGTTTTCTTGGATTAAGTTCCCCCTGAAAACTTGTACTTATATATATATATATAATCCGTTTCTGGTGCATATCCCTTTATTTTACATACCTTGCTCACACCACCTTTAGCGACGGACTGGGTGACGGTTTGGTCCGTCACTATAGAACAGATAAACGATTTATATGTTATGGCGACGGTTCGATGCGTCGCTAAAAGCTAAGACGATGGTTCTCTGATATACGCGACGGACCAAACCGTCGCCCGGTCAGTCGCTAAAGGTGGTGAACAAGGTATGTTAAATAAAAGGGTATGCACTTGATCCTCTCCGTATATATATATATATATATATATATATAGGCTAGCGAGGGACAAAACCGTCGCCATAGAGTCTGAACTGGGCTATAGCGATGGTTCTGAGCTATGACGACGGGTTTAGCGACGGTTTTGTCTGTCGCTAAAGGTGGTTTGTATGCGGACTACCCGCATAGGAAGCGCTATATATATATATATATATATATATATATATATATATATATATATGGGTGAGGGCATCTTTGTCCCAATATTTTCATTTCATTCCCTCACTCATTGGAATGCTCATTACCCTCCTCTCCTAGGAATGCCCATTCAAGTGTATAAAGACCAAACATGAAATGGCAACCACGATTTAAGAGTTGAAATCACTTTTTTTTTCCTGGGTGGAATTTACAAATGATTTTCTGCAATCAGTAATAACTTATATGACTGCATTATGACCAGTAATAGAATTCTTGACATTTATGATGGTTCTTAGATTATACAAATGGAGTAGTCTGGCTTTATCAAATTTTCCATGTTTCCACAATAGAGATAAGCTTACTTCTTGTAAAAAACCATCATTTAGTCTTAAACTAACATGCACCTTTATATTTTGTTACAGACCAAAATACATCAACTTTTAAAGAGGTGGCAATTATCCGTCATCCGCGTGTGGGAGAATATGCATTTGGCTTTATCACATCTTCTGTCACCCTCCAGGTACTATCTGTTGTAAAGTTTGTTCCTTTAAGTAACTCATTCAAGCATTCTAAGTCTCACTTTGGTGGTCTGCTATAGCTCCTATTCACAAGTGAATATAATCGTAGCTTCACTATCACACTACGTAGAACTTGCCCATCATGTATGTCAGGCTACACTTGGTCCTGACCTTGAATCACAGAGATAAGATAGTGAGAATTGGGAGGAGAGAGAGACTGATAGAATTCAGTAGGTGGGAGGTAGAAGGAGGGAGATAGGGTTGAGAGCAAATGCTACTCATTGACATATATTTCAATACTTGCCAATGTAAAAGCTATTACAACTATTTATAGGAAGAGATTACTTGCAAAAAAATAAATCTAATCCTACACCATACTTCTTATCCTTCACCACAAAATAACTAACTGTGACTTGTGCTCACATGCACTTCATTACTACTAGAATCTACTTTTTATTCTATATTCTCTAAAATAACCTTAGCTTGACAATGTACCCCAAAAACATGTTCTTTTGTTCTTGTTAGGGTCTTTCGATTGTACTGGTGTTTGTCATTGTTTCTTTTAGTCATTACCAAATCAATTCAAAAAATTTCTGTACTCCTTTTCTTTAACACTTTCTGAAGAGTCCTTGTAAGAGGTGAAAACGTGGAATTTCTATTCTACATGTGTGCATAACCAAGCTCTGGGTTGTATAGTTATCTTTAAAAGTTTGATGTGATATTGTCACTAACAAGCTTATTTCTTTTTGCTTTTGATTGTTTGTTATGAATGCAGAAAGATGATGGAGATGAAGAGTTATGTAGTATTTTTGTCCCAACAAACCATGTATATCTTGGTGATATATTTTTGGTTAGCTCCAAGGATATCATACGACCAAATCTGACAATTCGTGAAGGCATTGGTATGATATCTAGTGTCTATAAACTCTGATCTTCAGGCAAGTGTATAACTATCCCGTGATCTAGTGCTTTCTGCAGTTTGTCAAACCATCTCTCTGATACAATTTAAATACAACAGCAACTTCTATAATTTCTATAATTGTGCCTCTTGTTTGAAATAACTGTGTACAACTCAAAAACATCAAATTTCTATACTTGAATTGAGGTGGAATGATATTGTAATGGAAAACGAGGTTAAAATAGTTCCGAGTGTTGAGCTCCTATTAAATTGGTAATGATGTGTCCCCTAAAGAATGAGATTAGTTTGAAGCCTGCGAAATCTGTGTGTTCACCTATTAAGGTTTTGTAGAAGCATTTCTGCATGTTAAATTAGTTGTTATACTTGAGAATTGGGTGCTGTATTCTCCTCTACTGCGTACCAATATTCTTCATAGCTATAATTTTTATAGTTCTATTCTATGTACATGATGCCAAGACATTGTTTTTTTTTGTTCCCGTCCCCGTCCCCTAATCGTGTGATCTGAAAACACACCCTCATAATTCTGACAGCATGTGGCTTTGTGTCCTTCACTTTAGGCAGCCGAGACAAACTGCCATGCAAATCTTTCTGAATTTACTGTCCAATAAATCATTGATAAATAGAACTCTGTTGCATTGCCTGAAAACGGGAAGAAGGTGGGTGGGGAGGAATTATAAACAACAGCAATGTGTTTCTTTTGTAAATACCTGAATTTTTGGATTTGTATTTCAATTGTTTCATTTACATGGTTTTGCATCTATCTCACACCTTTGTCTTGATAACAGAGATCATTGTTTCTGGGGGCATGACTATGCCACAAAAAATCTGTCCTATTGAAAGGATTTCCAGACAGAGTGAAAGAACTCCTCTTGATAGAAGTTTTTTACAATATCAAGGAAGAGACTTGTAAATATAGCTGTTATTTTCTCTCTTTTTGCTAGGCATTAGTATTATGTAATGATCTATATGCATATCTTTTTTGGGTAAACTCTGGGGCAACTACAGTAATAATGATAACATTAGGCAGCTGCTTAGAGTGTGGTCCCTGTAAGTTTAACAAGTCTTGTTTGGATTTGTATTCTGTAATTCATATTGTATTTCAAAAATGAAAGCAGCAAATATTCTGGAGCTTAAAATACCAAATTTGTGTTCTTTAATTATGTTAATATACTCCTCATACTAGAATTAGAGATCCATGTATGTTTGTTTTAGAGGTTGTTTGGGATCGCTTATAATCCATTTAAAGTGTTTGTCAAATTTAATAATATATTACTAATATATACCTATTTATTTTAGTAATTTCCTTCATTGCATATCTTTACTCCTCTAAATCTTTTTTAATTTATAGGTATTTACACTTAAAATAAGTGATAATCAATTTTTTTATACCAAACACTTCTTGCTTTTTATTAGTTGAAGTGATTTTTCTTTACCAAATTCAAATTACGTCATTAAAATTAATTATAAACAATCAAAATCACTAGTCACATCAAAACATACTCTTAATAATTAGAATCACTAATCACATTTTTTAAGCAATTCTAAACATATTTTGTCATTTTCAAAATTAGATATATTTTTATTTATTTTAGGATTACAAAGTAGCATGAAATTCTTACTGTAGCCTTAATTTTGTACTAGCATTTTTATTATCACACCACCCCATCACTATTAAACTAATAATTTATAATTTTAGGACATATATGAAAAAAATACACATTTTAAATATTTACAAATAAGATTATTTTTTTGTAAAACAAAGACAACATCTTTTTTGTCCCAAAAAAATATTTCTACTATCCCAATAACTAATTAATATCATGTTAGATCCAAAGGAACAAAAGAGACAGAGAAGTGTGATCGAATAAATCATTTAAAATTCTTTGTAAAAGTTTTATCAAATAATTAAACAATTAATTAATAGTTAATGCAGCGGAATAAGTTAATTGAAAACTCTTCAAATATTGTAAGAAAAATCTTTTATTCTAAATTTAGTGTAAATTGTAAAACAAACCACAGAAACAGAAACGAAAAATACAAAAATATAAAGATAAAAAATAAAGTAGAAGGGATTGTTAAGAGGTTCGGAGTGTGGTAGAATAATTTGAGTTTGTACTTAAATTAAGATATCTTTGTATTCTCTTAAATTATTTTAATGAATTGTTCGGAGTTTGTCCCGTGATTTTTACCTTTTAATTTTAGAGAATTTTTCATGTAAAAATCTTGGTGTCTCGTGGTTGGATATTTTTTACTCATTATTTCTTGCGGGGGTTATTATTTTGGTAGAACTGTAGATTTAATCTGTTTGACATATACTGATATTTTATCCTTTTAATTTATCAAAGACAACAATAATATTTAAGAGGTGATTTTTTCTAACAGTATTTTGAGGCGTTGCTAAGTTTGCAATGAACACTTGAACAAATGAGAAAGTTTTTTGTCTGATTGTAGCTTAGTTATTTCAAATCTTTCGATTTTTGCCATTGGATTGTTATTGTTACTCAAATTCATTTGTCTAAGTCGAGTGACCCTAGTCACTGACTTGCCACTACTCGTCTGACTAATGTACGGTAACTATTACTGAATAGGTTCTATGGGATTAAACGTGATTTAATATTATATGGATAGTCATGATACATTATTGTAAGATATTTTTTATGATATAAAAAAATATTATTTATTTATATATAAATTAAATGAGTTTAATTCATTATAAATAATATTAGAATGATTCTAATTTATTTATTCTACTATTGACATAATATGAAACCTAGAGGTCACAACCAGTAAAAAAGAAATATTATTTTAGAAGTAATTGATTTAATAATAACAATTTAATATTTGGAAAAATACTAATATTTATAATTAAGTATTTGTAAAAATATTAAATTATAAATTAATAAGAGGAGTCTTATTATTATTATTATTATTATTATTATTATTATTATTATTATTATTAGATTGACTTGATAATAATAAATTAAGTATATTTAATTTATTAGTAGAGTAAATTAAATAACTTAATATTTATAATTAAGTATTTGAAGAAATACTAAATTATAAATTAATAAGAGGAGTCTTATTATTATTATTATTATTATTATTATTATTAAATAATTTAGTTCCTAAATAGTTTGGGAATTAAATTAAAACCCCAAGTCCTAAAGGGTTTAGGATGAAAAATCTATATAAGGAAAGACCTTATGATAGATTGGGGTTACACACTCAATTGTTCGACAATTCTTATTTGCCATTGAAATTCTATAATTCTTTACTCCTAAGGAGTTAAGAGAGTGAGAGAGAATTAGAGCTAGCCACTTAAAGTTTGGAGAAACCTAAATTTACTTCTTCAACCAATATACTCTTGGTGGATCACCTTTAGAGCATTGCACACTGAATTGCACACTGAGTAGCTTGTATTTGATCCGTGGATTGGAAGAAGTTTTGTAGGATCAAAAAGTTGGAACTTGAAGATTAATCAAGGAGTTGAATCATATTCATAAGATATATCTTTTATTTTTGCTCAATTAATAATATCGCATATGGTGATTCCTGGTATTGCCGAAAATTTTAAATTCGATTTATGTCATGCTTTCGCTTTATTACAATATGATTGTATGTATGTTCACGTTTCTGCAAACCGACAGTGGCATTAGAGCCATCCTTATGCGAATTATTAATTATTTTGATTCATATATATGTTGATATGTGTTTAAAATAATTTAATTGGGTATAATTGTTGATATGAAATCATATTTTTTGAGTAAAACAAAAAATCTCGCGATCTGGTGTCCGCGTGTCGCGGTGTGGCCGCGATGTTTGCAGGCTTAAATATGGCGCTGCCGCGCCAATTGCCAAAAATGTGTCTGAACTTTCAACACAGCCGCACCAAAAGTATGAACAATGTGACGCCCCCAAAATAGGTATACATCACCCATTTTGAGTTGTCAATAACACGGTACAGAAACAACTACAACTTTATAAATACAACACATAAACTGTGAGTTTAAACACAAATATTATCATCTAGACAATATTCACACCAAAATAAGTTCTCATTACAATTATTAGTACATTATTTTACAAAAATGGTGAAGACTACTAAAACAACTTTCTAGAACCTTCATTCCATACCCCGACTAATACTTGCTACATTCTCGCCTCCTGAGAAGAAAAATAGAACAAAAAAGAAAAGGGTGAGCTCAACTAGCCCAGTAAAGAATATTATGACTAAGATAATATAGAACAAATTATTGTTAGTCTTCAACAGGGAAAAAATTTAATAAAATACAATAGACAACAAGTTTCAGATCAATATTCGCAGCGGAAATAATAATTCATAGATGAGTTACGTAGAGAATGAAATTTACTATAATCTATGAATTTAAAACTCCATCATCATTATTTTATCCCTGTAACATCAATCAATATTCATCTTGAATCAAATATTCATCTTTGCACTACAGGCCAAAGATATTCATCAGTCGGTCATGTTCATCTCAACACCTGTACATCTTTGCACTACGGGTCAAAGATATTCATAAGAAAATCAACCATCTTTGCACTACAGGCCAAAGATATTCAGTAATACCATCATTTAGGACTGAGGATGATGAAAAATATTTTAAAGAAAACGAATCCAGTGAAACAAAAGAACAAATGTTAAGGATTCGTACTTTAAACAATCCGAGTTCAAAAATACTTCATAAATAATCATAGTGAAGTAAAATTCAAGAATGATCAAAACATGGATACAATCAAAGCTAGTATCCATAATAGATATTTTGGACAAAAAATAAAATTTTAATTTTTCTGTGAATAGTGCCATATACGTTAATAGTAACCCCGACACTAAAAGACAAGAATTTCACAAAAAAAATCTTACCAATATTCCGGCATAATGATATTAGAAGAAATAATATCATTTTAAAAAAAAAATATCCCTTACCTCGAAAAGAATAATACTTCTGGCTGGAATATCAGATATAACGCTGAAGGAACTTGCACCTTATAGCAACACTCAAAGTATCAAAATACTCACAAGAATACCCTCGATAATATAGAGAGAAAACTTCAGTTTCTGGTGTGATTTTCAATTCTAACCTAAACACCCTATTTATAGGAAAATACTTAGAACACCAAAGCAGAAAATTTAATAAAATATTAATATTTGTAATAAATCTTCACGACCACCTCTTGAATCTGAATTCATCATGTTTTCAATACTAGTGGGGCCCACTAACAATAACAAAAACATTTTTCTTAAAAAAAATAATTAAAACTTCCAAAAATCAATTATTTCGGAACTTCAGAACTTCAATAATTCATAATAAATAACCCTTTTGTCAGAAAAATTCGAACCTTATGTCTTTTCCATAGGAAATTCAATTATCTACAACTTTGCAAAAGAAATTTTTTCCAAATTCCAAACAAAAATTGACCGAAATCCACAAACGGACAATTTACAGGCTATAATCAAATTTCAGTCAAGAAATGGGGTCCACAAACATGAAAAACATGTTTTAAATATTTTTAGTAATAAAAATACTCTTCCTTCTCATTATTCATATATCCCACATTCATTGTAAAAATATCACCATTATTATATTATTATAATATAATAATATATTTAAATGAATTATTTATCAGAAAAGATAAAATATCAATTTTTCAACAATTGTCACTTTAAAATTTTCTCCATCTATATCCACATAAAATGAATATTTTCCTTATCATATAAATCAATAATTAATTATTCACAAATAATATTATGAATCACAACATCGGCAACTGTGTTGTTCCCATGAAAGAGGAGGCTTTCCAATAAGGATTTCTGCTTACTGGCGCGCAATTAGGTGACCAAACCTCTCCTTAGACAGAACTTTCTAGACATTGCCAATAATACTATCTAATAATATTATTCCAATAATATGAATTATTAATCTGATAATAAAAATACTGTGTAGTGATAATTATTGAAACAACAATAATATAAAATATCAACGTAGCAATTATTGAATCAATAAAATAAAATATTGAACAGTAATTACTGTAACAATTATTGAGTAGTTTCTTCTTACGTAAGAATCAATAATTGGTGCAATACCGTGTACTACTGTGTTTTAACTACCGGGTATTCTAACAATATTAACTGTGACGCCCCCAAAATAGGTATACATCACCCATCTTGAGTCGCCAAATACATGGTACAAAATACAAATACAAACTTAATTATACAAACGTCGTGTAATATACGACAAAACATAGCTGAGAGTTTAAACAGGAATATTGCTTTCTAGACAATATCCACTCTCAAATAGAGTCCTCATTACATTTATTGTCACACTATTTAACAGAATAGTGAGGACTACTAATGCTATCATCTGGACCATCACTCCTTTCCCCGACTCGTCCCAGCTATATTCTCATTTCCTGAAGAGAACAGTGAAAGAAAGGGTGAGCTCAACTAGCCTAGTAAGAAATATTATGACTAAGATAATGCGAGAATAAATTATCATTAGCCTTCAAAATGTTAAACCGATAAAATACAATAGACATCAAGTTTAAGCTGCAAGTGAACAAGCAATCTATTAGAAAAGTCAAGTAGAGAATAAAATCTACTATCTTCTATGATTTAAAACGTTTTCATCAATTTTTATCGCTGAGACTCGGCTTAATAAATAAACCACATCATCGAATCATCCCTGCACTACGGCCAAGGATATTCATTAAATCATCAATGATCATGACTATATTATAGAATAATCCTCGGTCATAATCATACCAAGTCCATCTCTGCACGTAAGCCAAAGATATACAACAATAAAACCAATAATCAACAATCCATCTTTGCACGTAAGCCAAAGATATACAATTCAATAATCAACAGTTCATCTTTGCACGTAAGCCAAAGATATCTTTCATCACCATATAAGCATGAGGATGATGACAATGATATAAGCATTAATCAAACGAAAATAAGGATAAATATTAAAGACTTTAAATTTATCCAAGTATTATCCATCACTTAAATAACTCATAATCTAATATTGTTAATATTATAACAATATTTTAATCACTTTTTAAACTTATAAACAATTTATTTCAATTATTTATACTTTATCACATAATGCATTTAATCATTCAAAAATGTCATACTCATAAGATTTCATCACCAATGATCAAATCCCTCATTAAAAATCTGCATATACCTTATATAGGATTTTCAAGCCATAAAAGCCTATTTTCCAACTTTGTTACTTCACATAACATATTTAACTCATATGTTCTAACTAAACTATTTTCATAAAAAATACCAAATCAGTCCCAAAAATATTTATTTTCTGGGATTTAGCAGAATATAGTCCCATAATGAACATATATTTTTCTCGAAATTTTTAAAATTCATTTACTATTTTTCAAAAATCAATTTCTAATTAATTTCTTAAGAAATTAGCTACCTCAAGGTTAACTCCAGAAATTCCCAAATCTTGGAAGGATCTTACACATGTTAATATGAGCTTCCAGTTTAAATTTCATGGTCATCGGAGTTATAGAACTCCGATTATAGCATTTTTCGTCGAAAAAACCTAAATATTAAAATGGTCATAACTTGCTCATTTTAAGTCGGAATGAGCTCATTTTTGGACAGGAGGTTCTTTATACCATATACTTTCATGTCCCAAAATGCCAGAATTTTTCTCATAATTTAAGTGGCCGAAACAGCCCTTCTAAAATCTGGACAGTAGCATTTCGGTAATTTCCAGCTTTTGACTCCTTTGCTAAAATCAGTCCACACGAAAATCTACAACACCTTTTCCAGTGATTCCACTTAGAGATGCTACAAAACTCATAGATCTAACTCTAGAACTTGACCACACTCAAAAATTCAAAATATAATAGGAGATATGGTCAATTGAATTTCATGTTCTATTTTCACCAAAATCTAATTTTCAACCCTTTGTGATTTCTAAGAAACTTTCATGTGTTCACATAATAACCAACATAACTCATCATAACACTTACTAATACTTCATATACCAATGATTTTCATCAGTCTAAAGCTTTTATTATGACTCTCATCATAATCAACGTAACCAGATCATTTCCACAATTTAATAAGGAATGAATATAAAGGATCATTCACCATGCATGTGGTAATCCTCATCATAGGCGAGTTATTCCAATGAATAATAAAGAATGAAATAATAGAAGGATTCACCATGCATGCGATAGAGACCGCATGCACAAAAGTTATTCCCAATGTAATAATAAATAATGGAACCAGTCGGCGTAAGAAACGCACGTATGTGAGGATATTTCGACGAGAATAATAAATACGGAATAATAAATAATGGAACCAGTCCGACGTAAATGCATGCATATGGGATGTTAAGCGAGAATAATAAATAATGGAACCTGTGTCCCAACGTGAAAACGCATGCATAAAGGTGTAAGACCCGAATTTTATGAAATAAAAGTATTTAATTTTTCTTATAATTGTTATTCAGTAAATGATGAAATTGATAAAAAGTTAAAGTTATATGAAATTTTCAAAATACGCAAGTGGTTATAAAATATTCATTTCTGTCGGGGAATATTCGTTTGGTCGTGGAATATTCTTGTTGTCGGGGAATATTCGTACGACGGCGCAGTCATTTATGGGCCCCATAACGAATAACTGTCAGATGAAGAAAATGACAAATTTGAGTTTTTATAAATAACGGCGTAATGGTTACCGTTAAAACTGTTGGAATACTTGGTGGTTAAAATACAGTAATACGCGTAGTTGCATAGTAGCACACGGTATTACACAGTATTTTTGAATTATTGATTCTTACGTAAGAATGCACTACTCAATAATTGTTACAGTAATTACTGTTCGATATTCTATTTTATTGATTCAATAATTGCTGCGTTAATATTTTATAATATTGTTGTTTCAATAATTGTCACTGCATAACCCATTATCAGATCAATAATTCATATTATTTGAATAATATTATTAGATAGCATTATTGGCAATGTCTAGAAAGTTCTATCAAGGACAGGTTTGGTCACCTAATTGCGCGCTAGTAAGGAGAAATCCTTATCGGAAAGCCCCCTCTTTCCTGGGAACCACCTGGTTGTCATAATTGTGATTCTGTAATATTATTTGTGGGTAATTAATTATTAATTTATATGATAAGGAAATATTTATTTGATGTGGATATAAATGATGGATTTATTTATGTGGTTATAAATAAAGGAATTAATGTTGAGGTGTTTTATCAGTATTTTGTCGGATTGAAGGTATTACAAACTCAAATCGATGTTCTTAAAGCTTTATTGCGTGAGTTGTAATTTTAATCCGACCGTTGGATCGTTGTAATTTTTGGATATATTATACATATATGAGTTGAGTATATGTCCACAAATTTTGAACCGTTGAAAATTAACGCAAGATTTGTTATGAATTTTAAAAGGTGTTGAAACGGTGTTGAAAATCGTCCGTTTGTGGATTTTGAATATTTTCTGTTTGGAATTTGGAAAAACTCAAAGCTACAAAGTTGTAGAGAATTCAATTTCTGATATAAAATTTATATTTTTCTGATAAACGGGCTATTTTCTATGAATTACTGAAGTTTCAAAAAATAAAATAATTTTTATTAAATTATGGGTGGGACCCACTTTGGTTGGTGTTGAATGCATGTGGGCTGCTGATTTTGGTTCAAAGAAGGCTGCTTTGATGGCTGATGGTGGGTGGCGTAGAAATTAAATAAGAATAATATTATTTTATTATTTTAGTCTCCTATGGCGTTCTAGCATTTTTCTATAAATAGGCGCTTAGGTTAGAATTGAAAATCACACCAGAAACCAGTTTTCTTTCTCTCTTTATTGTCGAGCGTATTTTTGTGAGTATTTTGATACTTTGAGAGTTACTTTTTGGTGCAAGTTTCTGTCAGCACTATATCCAAAATTCAGTCAAAAATACGGTTATTTTGAGGTAAGGGATGTTATTTTCTTCTTAAATGATATTATTTTCTTCAATATCATTATGCCAAAATATTGGTTGAACTTTTTAATCAAATTTGGAACTTTTTGTGTCCGGGTTACTATTCACGTATATGACACTATTCACGAATACGACACTATTCACCGAAAAATAAAAATTTTCCTTTTTGTCCAAGATGTCTATTTTGGCTACTATCTTTGATTGTATCCTTATTTTGATCGTTATTTTTGAATTCTGCTTCACAATTGGTTATTATGAAGTATTATTGATCTTGGATAAAATGTTATACGAATCCCTAATATTTGTCCTTTTGTCTCACTGGATTCGTTTTCTTTAACATATTTTTCATCATCCTCAGTCTTAAATGATGAAGTTACTGAATATCTTTGGCTTGTAATGCAAAGATGAATGATTAATCGATGAATATCTTTGGCCGTGTAGTGCAAAAGATGAGCAGTGTGTTGAGATGAACATACCGATTGGTGATATAAATGAATATCTTTGGCCCAGAGAGTGCAAAGATGAATATTTGATTAAGGATGTATATTGATTGATGTTACAGGGATAAAATATTGATGATGAACTTTTAAATCTTAAAAGAT
Organism: Panax ginseng; assembly: GCA_020205605.1. Classification (NCBI taxonomy): domain Eukaryota; kingdom Viridiplantae; phylum Streptophyta; class Magnoliopsida; order Apiales; family Araliaceae; genus Panax; species Panax ginseng. The sequence goes on along the minus strand of CM035129.1, from coordinate 138,492,235 downwards.
AGTAAAACTCATTCTCTACTTGACTCTTCTAATGGATTGTCATTTCATTGCAGTAATATTGATCTAAAACTTGTTGTCTATTATATTCTATCAGATTTTTTTCCTGTTGAAGACTAATGATAATTTGTTGTATATTATCTTAGTCATAATATTCTTTATCGGGCTAGTTGAGCTCACCTTTTTCCTTTTTGTTCCATTTTTCTTCTCAGGAGGTGATAACATAGGATCTAGTGGGTATGGAGTGATGGTTCTAGAAAGATGTTTTAGCAATCCTCACTATTTTTGTAAAATAGTGTTTGAATAATTATAATGAGGACTTATTTGAGTGTTGATATTGTCAGAAGACAATATTTGTATTTAAACTCACAAAGATGTGTTGTCGTATTTTGTACGATAATTATATTATTAAAGTTGTAGTTTGCTTTCATGTACCATGTATTTGGCGACTCGAGAATGGGTGTTGTATACCTATTTTTGGGGCGTTACATGCATGTGATATTCCGACGAGAATAATAAATGCGGAATAATAAATAATGGAACCAGTCCGTGAAATTAATTCAGACCGAGGATATTCCAAATGTAATAATAAAGAATGGAATAATAGAAGAATTTCACCATGTATGCGGTGCCAGATAAACAAAGTTATTCCAACATAATAATAAATATTAGAATAATGGAAGAATTTCACCATGTATGCAGATTTCAGATAAACAAAGTTATTCAACATAATAATGAAGAATGGAATAATGTAAGAATTTTACCATGTATGCGGTACTTCATTATAAACAAAGTTATTCCAACATAATAATGAAGAATGGAATAACAACTCTTACAGTATTGAAAGAAAGTAATTCTCTTCATGAATACGAAAGAATAATACCCTTACCTTAGAATGAAGTTTGGATCTTTGGAATAGAAATGTATCAGTCTTCTCTTCTTCTTTCTCTCTATAATTTCTCTCTATAATAATGGCTCTAAAGCTTTAGTGAATTGGTGAGAAATGAAGGAAGAATGAGCTTCTATTTATAGGAAAATATAGTTTCGATAATTGCACGTTTTGGGGCTCGAAATATTACATTACAATACCTCTAACTTTTCTTTCATTTATAATTCAGTCATCCAAGTATTATCAAACTTGCACCAACTCCCCTAATAGTAAATCATGTGAATCAATAGTAAAATTATGTGACTCAATAGTTCTAAACATGTGAAAAATTAATTACAATATAGTACCTCCATCTATACCTCCATCTTTAACTTAATCATGCAAGTATCATCAATCTTGCACCAACTCCCCTAATAGTAAGTGAATGTGACTCAATAGTAGCTCGTGAATAGTAACTCATAAATAGTAACTCGTGAATAGTACTCCGACATGAAAAGTGCCCTGAATACCCGATTGAACAATATAATCTCCAGACATCAATTATTATCGAAATAAATGTCGATTTCTACTAACACAAATAATCCCAACACAATGGAACTATCAAATTCATCTTTAATCAACACGAACTTATTCATCATTAATATCATAACTCACAATATTTAACAATCAAGTCGTTCCCAGGAAAGAGGGAGCTTTCCAATAAGGATTTCTCCCTATTGGCGCGCAATTAGGTGACCAAACCTCTCCTTTGGCAGAACTTCTAGACATTGTAAATATTGCAATTTAATAATATGAATAACTTTGTCGCCTCAATTATTGATTTAATAATATATCATATAATGCGGATGATCTTTGTGACAATAATCGAATCAATAATATGAGAGATATGATGCAAAGAATTATCATGTAGCAATAATTGAGTATAATTGAGTGAATTCTCACGTAAAGATCAATAACCAATACCGTGTGCTACTATGCGACCATGCCAGATTATTATACTTTTACTCTTTGAGTAGTTCAACAAAGATAACGGTAAAACCTCCGCCGTTATTTTCATAAAATATTTTTGTCGTTTTCTAACTACGACGATCGTACTTCCGTTGTGGGGTCCACTAATGATTATGTCGTCGTACGAATATTCTCTGACAAAAAGAATATTCCCCGACCAAACGAATATTTTATAACAACTTACATACTTTGTAGAATTTATAAATACTACCCACAACTATAACATTATCTCAAATTCACACCATAATATTCAAAAAAAAAATCGAGAAAATTAAATCTGTATTCGTAAAATCTGGGATCTCACATTAACGATAACAACTACGCCGTTATTTATAAACAACTTATACTTGTCGTTTTCTTCATCCAATCGCTTTCCATTATGGGGCCCACATTAAAGTGCGTCGTTGTTGCATTTAATATTCTCCGACAGTAAGAATATTCCACGACCAAACTAATATTCCCGACAACAATGAATATTTTATAACCACTTGCTTATTTGAAATATTTGCGCATTTTACCCATAACTAACCACATTAATCAAATCAACCTTTACTATTTCTAAATAATAAATAGAGAAAATTCAATTTCATTAATAATAATTTAGGGTCTTACAACCTCCCCTCCTTATGAAATTTCGTCCTCGAAATTGACGTACGTACCTGGTGTTTCGAAAAGGTGAGGATACCTCGCTTTCATTTCCGTTTCCAACTCCCAGGTCATTTCCTCAATAGCATGGTTCCTCCACAAAACTTTAACTTGGGTTATGACCTTTGTGCGTAGGACATGCTCCTTCCTATCCAAGATCTTGATAGGTACCTCTTCGTACGTTAAGTCTTTGGCTATCTCATCCGGTTCTAACTAAATAATGTGGTTCGGGTCTTTCACATATTTACGAAGCACAGATATATGAAAAACATTATGAACATGAGATATACTTGGAGGTAACGCGAGTCTATAGGCTACATTTTCTACTCGGTCAAGAATCTGAAATGGACCAATAAATCGGGGATTGAGCTTTTCTCTCTTCCCAAATCTTGTAACTCCCTTCCATGGAGCAACACGCAACAATACATGATCCCCAATACTAAATTCCACGTCCTTTCGATGAAGATTCGCATAACTATTTTGTTGATCCTGTGCCATTTGTATACGTTGTCGAATCATTTGGATCTTTTCTGTAGTCATACGTACCAACTCTGGTCCCAACAATGTTGCTTCACCAACCTCATCCCAACATACTGAAGAGCGACACTTACGTCCATATAATGCTTCGAATGGAGCCACACCTATACTTGCCTGATAACTGTTGTTGTAGGACAATTCCACCAAAGGTAAATATTTATCCCAACTCCCTTTGAAGTCTAGGACACAGAGTCTTAATAGATCTTCAAGAGTTTGAATAGTCCTCTCTGATTGTCCGTCCGTTTAAGGATGATATGCCGAACTAAATCGTAAATCCGTGCCCATAGCTTTTTGCAAGCTAACCCAAAATTGTGAAGTGAATCTTGGGTCACGATCCGAAACTATGGATACTGGCATGCCATGCAATCTTACAATCTCATTCACGTACATACGAGCAAGACGTTCAATGGAAAGTCTCCCGTATCGGCAAGAAATGAGCAGACTTAGTTAATCTATCAACAATAACCCATATCGCATCTATGCCTTGAGAAACCGTGGGAAGACCCGTAACGAAATCCATGGTAATATGTTCCCACTTCCATTTTGGAATCTCAAGTGGTTGCAACGGACCCTTAGGTACTTGATGCTCCGCCTTTACACGTTGACAAGTTAAACACCTCGTGATAAACTTTGCAATCTCTCTCTTCATATTGTTCCACCAAAATTTATGTCGAAGATCACGATACATTTTGGTACTTCCAGGATGGATCGCAAATGGTGTATTGTGTGCCTCCATCATGATCTTGTACTTTAAATCAGAATCGTTAGGAACACAAAGTCTGGAGTGGACTCTAAGTATTCCTTCTTCATCGATTCTTGCTTCTGGAATAGCACCTTCTTGTACTTTCTTCTTCATACGCATCAGCTCCGGGTCTGTGGCTTGAGCAACTTTAACTTTATCGATTAAAGTTGGTTCTATGCGTATACTTGACATCATCGCACTCGTTCCTGCATATGATCTTCTACTCAACGCGTCAGCTACCACGTTTGCTTTTCCAGGATGGTATTGAATGGTGTGGTCATAATCTTTTAACAGCTCGAGCCAACGTCGTTGCCGCATGTTGAGTTCCTTTTGGGTGAAGAAATATTTGAGGCTTTTATGGTCTGAATATATCTCCACTTTCTCCCATATAGATAGTGCCTCCGGATCTTTTAGCGAAACGATCGGGCCGCTAACTCTAGATCATGAGTAGGATAATTCCTCTCATACTCTTTAAGTTGTCGCGAGGCATAGGCTATGACTTTCCCACGTTGCATGAGAACACATCCTAACCCTTCGTCGAAGCATCATTTGAGATAACAAATCCATCCGAACTAGATGGTATTGTCGTAACAGTCTTAGAAATAAGTCTCCTCTTAAGCTCTTGGAAACTCTTCTCGCATTCCTCGCTTCATATAAATTTTGTATGCTTCCGAGTTAGCTGAGTTAAAGGAGTAGCGATTCGAGAAAATCATTCCACGAATCTCCGATAATAACCAGCTAAGCCCAGAAAGCTACGTACTTCGGTCACCGACTTCGGTTGCTCCCAACTTTGTATTGCTTTAATCTTTGCCAGGTCGACAGATACTCCATGTTTTGACACCACGTGCCCAAGGAATGCTACTTCCTCAAGCCAGAACTCGCATTTCTTCAACTTGGCATATAGCTTGTTTTCACGAAGCCTTTGGAGTACCAGCTTCAAATGGTGCTCATGATCTTCACGGTTTTTGGAATATATGAGGATGTCATCAATAAAGACAACAACGAACTGATCCAAATATTCCTTGAATATCCGGTTCATCATATCCATGAAAGCCGCAGGAGCATTAGTCAATCCAAAAAATATGACTAAGAATTCATAATGCCCGTACCAAGTTCTGAAGGCAGTCTTTGGAATATCCTCAGTTCTAATCTTCAGCTGATGATATCCAGAACGAAGATCGATCTTTGAAAAAATTGTGCTCCTTGCAACTGGTCAAACAAGTCATCAATACGAGGTAGCGGATACCTATTCTTGATGGTGACATGGTTCAATTCCCGATAGTCAATACAAAGTTGCATACTCCCGTCTTTCTTCTTTACAAATAAAATAGGAGCACCCCAAGGAGATGTACTAGGACGAATGAAACCGATGTCCAACAACTCCTGTAGTTGAACTTTTAACTCCTAAAGTTCAATAGGAGCCATTCGATATGGGGTTTTAGAAATGGACTTTGTACCAGGTTCAAGGTCAATAAAAAATTCAACTTCACGTTCTGGGGTTAGACCGGGAAGTTCTTCAGGAAATACGTCAGGAAATTTACTAACAATAGGAATATTATTCAAATCTGACGTGTCTTTATTCAAATCAATAACATGGGCTAAGAAAGCTTGACATCCGTTTTTCAATAAACGAATAGCTTTATGACTTGGTATGACAGTGATTGATTTATAAACAGTGGATGTGATGAAAGTTTCTCCTAACGAAGTCTCCACAGATAAATCAAAGTCTAATTTCTCCGGAGTCAAGTTTAAACGTTGAGCACAAGCAGGAGAGATAAATGAATGGGTAGCTCTGGTATCCAGTAAGGTATAAACTTCGCAAGAATTTATGATTAGCTTACCCGTGATCACCTCGTTTGGGTTCCTCGCATTTTGACCAGTCACGACAAACGCTTTTCCAGGAACCGTTGACTTTAACTTTTCTAGGACAGCTTTTGAGTCACCATCTCCACTGGACTTGGTTTCGCTGCTGTACAATCTCGAGCGATATGTCCTTCCTTTCCACAATTATAACATACCTTGAACTGTTGTGGGCAATTTGGACTGATATGTCCCTCTTTCCCGTATTTATAGCATACGACCGGTGGTCGCTCTCCTCCCTTAGAACCAGTTGTTACTGGTGCTGACGTCTTCACATTGTCATTGTTGAATCTCCTCTTCTTATAATCTCCCCCCGACTCGCTTCTTCTATTTTCATGGCCATGATTACCACCAGAGTGGTTACCATTTTTGTCCGTATTTTTCTTTCTCTGCTGGTTACGTTGTTTTGATGACTGCTATCTCCCAGATGATCCTGGTTGTGGTCCCCGGTTGAACGTACTCGTTATCTCGCCTAATAATTGAGGCTTGTTGACAACATCCTAATAGAGAAAAAATTTATGAGAAATGAGATATTGACGTATCTGGGTTTCAAACCTCTCGTAAACATCCGCGTCATACACGTTCCTCATTCTCCACCAAATGAGGTGTAAACTGGATAACTCGCAAACTTTGCCTCGTACTGGGACACCGTCATGTTATTTTGTTCCAATCTAATAAACTCCATTTCCTTCATATGACGAATACTTTCAGGAAAGTACTTGTCATTAAAATGATTCTCAAACGTCTCCCAAGACATGCCGAGTGCGGTTTGGATGGGTACGCTTCATGATTCCCACCAAGAATCGCCTCATTACGGAACATAAAGGTGGTGAATGGAACCTTCGTTTCCTCCGCATCCCAAGACATCGAATATCTTGGTAATTTGTTTGACCCACGCTTCGCTTTAATCGGATTCGCTTTTCCTGCACTCGGTAGTCCCAACTCTTTGAACTGCGCATTTGTGACAAACCGCAGGTGTTGTTATCATTTCCACTGTATTTTGTGCACGAGTCTCCTCGCCTAATTTTGCATGAAGCGCAAAAAGCTTCTAAACATTCCGCTGCTCATCATCTCGCTTTCGGTGGTGTTGTTCACGGGAGGAACATTGTCGACTGTCAGACGTTCTCCTCGTTGGTGGGTAAAGGTGTCTCCGCGTTCTCATTTACTCCATCATTAACATTCTCATCGACATTCTCAAATACTACCATAAAACAAGGGTTAATTAAAGAAATCAACATATCACATAATATTCTATATTCGACCAACCAACAAATAAGCTTAGGTAAGACACACTAGCGAAGGTTTTACTCGTCTCTTCCCTCCTAGTTCTATTCCCCGATCTCCGCCAGAGATCATATCCTCAAGCTCGATACCAATGTGGACGCCCCCAAAATAGGTATACATCACCCATTTTGAGTTGTCAATAACATGGCATGTAAAGCTTTACAACTTTATTAATACAACACATAAACTGTGAGTTTAAACACAAATATTGTCATCTAGACAATATTCACACCTAAATAAGTCCTCATTACAATTATTGGTACATTATTTTACAAAAATGATGAGGACCACTAAAACAACTTTCTAGAACCTTCATTCCATACCCCGACTAGTACTTGCTACACTCTCGCCTCCTGAGAAGAAAAATGGAACAAAAAGGAAAAGGGTGAGCTCAACTAGCCCAGTAAAGAATATTATGACTAAGATAATATAGAACAAATTATCGTTAGTCTTCAACAGGAAAAATCGATAAAATACAATAGACAACAAGTTTAGAGATCAATATTCGCAATGAAATAATAATTCATAGATGAGTTACGTAGAGAATGAAATCTACAATAATCTATGAATTTAAAACTCCATCATCATTATTTTATCCCTGTAACATCAATCAATATTCATCTTGAATCAAATATTCATCTTTGTAATACAGGCCAAGATATTCATCAGTCGATCATGTTCATCTCAACACCTGTACATCTTTGCACTACGGGCTAAAGATATTCATAAGAAAATCAACCATCTTTTCACTACAGGCTAAAGATATTCAGTAATACCATCATTTAGATCGAGGATGATGAAAAATATTTTAAAGAAAAGCGAATCCAAATTGAAACAAAAGAACAAATATTAAGGATTCGTACTTTAAACAATCCGAGTTCAAAAATATATCATAAATAATCATAGTGAAGTAAAATTCAAGAATGATCAAAACATGGATACAATCAAAGCTAGTATCCATAATAGATATTTTGGACAAAAAATAAAAATTTAATTTTTCTGTGAATAGTGCCGTATTCGTGAATAGTAACCCCAACACTAAAAGACAAGAATTTCACAAGAAAAATCTTACCAATATTCTGGCATAATGATATTAGAAGAAATAATATCATTTTAAAAAAAAATATCCCTTACCTCGAAAAGAATAAATCTTTATGGTGGAATATCGATATACGTATTTGAATTTGCAACCAGATAAGCAACACTCAAAGTATCAAAATACTCACAAGAATACGCTCGATAATATAGAGAGAGAAAACTTCAGTTTCTGGTGTGATTTTCAATTCTAACCTAAGCACCCTATTTATAGAAAAATGCTTAGAACACCAAAGCAGAAAATTTAATAAAATATTAATATTTTTAATAAATCTTCATGCCCACCTCTTGAATATGAATTCATCATGTTTTCAATACTAGTGGGGCCCACTAACAATAACAAAAACGTTTTTCTTAAAAAAATAATTAAAACTTCCAAAAATCAATTATTTCGGAACTTCAATAATTCATAATAAATAGCCCTTTTGTCAGAAAAAATCGAACCTTATGTCTTTTTCATAGGAAATTCCATTACCTACAACTTTACAGAAGAAAGTTTTTCCAAATTCCAAACAGAAATTGACCAAAATCCACAAACGGGCGATTTTACAGGCTATAATCAAATTTCAGTCAAGAAATGGGGTCCACAAACATGAAAAATATGTTTTAAATATTTTTAGTAACAAAAATACTCTTCATTATCATTATTCATATATCCCACATTCATTGTAAAAATATCACTATTATTATATTATTATAATATAATAATATATTTAAATAAATTATTTATCACAAAAGATAAAATATCAATTTTTCAACAATTGCACTTTAAAATTTTCTCCATCTATATCCACATAAAATGAATATTTTCCTTATCATATAAATCAATAATTAATTATTCACAAATAATATTAGAGAATCGCAATATCGGCAAACTGTGTCGTTTCGAGGAAGAGGGGCTTTCAATAAGGATTTCTCCTTCTTTGGAGCGCAATTAGGTGACCAAACCTATCCTTGACGTAACTTTCTAGACATTGCCAATAATGTTATCTAATAATATTATTCCAATAATATGAATTATTGATCTGATAATAAAAATACTGTGTAGTGACAATTATTGAAACAACAATAATATAAAATATCAACGTAGCAATTATTGAATCAATAAAATAAAATATTGAACAGTAATTACTGTAACAATTATTGTGTAGTGCCTTCTTACGTAAGAATCAATAATTGGTGTAATACCTGGTACCATCCGTGTTTTAACCACCGGGTATTCCATGAAAAGATAATCGGTAATAACTCACGCCCGTTATTTATAAACAACTTATACTTGTCGCTTTTTTTTTCATCCAATCGCTTTCCGTTATAGGTTCATTAATAAAGTCGCACTGGCCGTAAATAAATATTCGACAAAGAAGAATATTTCACGACCAAACTAATATTCCAAACAACAATGAATATTTTATAACCACTTGTTTATTTGAAATATTTGAGCATTTTACCCATAACTAACCACATTAATCAAATCAACCCTTACTATTTCCAAATAATAAATATAGGAAATTCAATTTCATTAATAATAATTTGGGGTCTTATAACAAACTGGTATTATACCGATCGTTTAAAATAAATATTATTTTTTTATTTTATTGATTTTAAATTAAGATAAAATGTTTATTTTGATTTGAAATTGGATTATAATAAAGAAGTTTATTTTTAATTAGAATTGAATTTTATGCTAACTAATTAGAGTTGAAATTGGATTTCATACTAAATAATATTGCCTATTAAATGATATATATATATATATATATATATATATATATATATATAGACACACACACATATACATATATATTGAATGTTTAATTTTCATGAGATGAATGCGTTATGATACATGCGAGATGACATGTACGATAATAAAGGGGATGATTATGGACCATTGACTAATGAGATTTGATTTGATTTTTGATGGATGCATGAATGAATGAGTTTTATAAATGGGGTCTGCGTACCTCACATATCTAATTTTCTGATGTAAATTCTATATCTCTCCTTTGTACTTCCCCTTGACTGTTGATCAAGGTTTATGTTTTATGAAAAATAATTTGTAATAGGATTTTGTAGAATTACTCAAGAAATTGGAGCTGAAGAGCAGGAACATTGAAGATCAATTTGTATAGTAACCCGGGTTGAATGTAATAGTTATTCAAATTTATTCTTTCACCCTAGGTTTGACCTTTTGATTCACAGGGTGGCTCGAACGAATCATACTAGAATTAAGTCCATAATCATCCCAAGTATAATATAGTATTCTATATGTGCATGCTTATTATATAATAATATATTATTATGTATGAGATGTATGTTTAATACGACACACATATATATATATATATATATATATATATTTGCATACGTGCTAAACAAGACGAGAATTAATAGCAAAACCCTCAAGAATGAAAATATTAAATTGGTTACATTCAAAGATATTTAGAATATTGAACGTAGCCTTCTACCATAATAAAGCAATAGAGTATCAAATATTTAATATAGTTTGTTGTGCACACTCAAGGCTCATATTAAGTATTTGAGATGTCGATTTTATTACATATTGGATGTTTATAAGGAATTGAACAATACATGTTTGTTGTGCACACACAAGTATCGTATTTTCCTTTTCACTTATATGGAAATGCTAGTACTGACTTAACTTGAATTATTTTAGTTCGGATGTGCACACACTTGACCATTATAATCTAAGAGACAAAATAAAAGGAGTTACATAGTGAATGTAATTGACAAGAGTTGTCTACCTATTGAATAAATCTATAGTTTGTTGTGCGCAGATAATGCTCGAAATTTATGACAATATGGTCGTCCTTTCTCACTAAGCAGATTTTCCACAAACTTTTAATTAAGATATGCCGAACTATATATGGAGGGTCATATAGTTTGATAAAAATAATGGAAGACACCATTTTAATAAAGACCTAAATTAATCCGGTGATTAATAATGAATGCATGTTAATGTTGTTAAATTACAAATTTTATTTACAGAATTTTATAATGTCTAAATCACTATCATTTCGAAGCATATTAGATGCTAACAAGTTAACCGGATCGAACTATACGGATTTGTTAAGGAATTTGAGAATAGTTCTCACGATTGAAAAACTATCTTATATCCTTAATTAGCCTATCCCTGCAACGGTTGCAGACAATACCTCTAAGGAAGAGATTGCTACTTTTAAAAAGTAGTAAGATGATGCGACTGTGGCTCAGTGCATCATGTTGGCTTCCATGAGTAACGAGTTACAGCGTCAACATGTAAAAATGGATGTACCTACCATTTAACTGCACCTTCATGATTTGTATGGTGAGAAGAGTAGGTCGGCCATATATAAGATATCTAAGGAGCTCTTTCAATCTAGAATAACCAATAGCACTACATTACAGACACATGTCCTCAAAATGATCAATTTGATTGAACAATTAGGAAAATTGAGTTTTGTAATGGATGGAGAGTTGAGCTAAGATTTAATCTTACAGTCACTCCTAGACTTCTACTCACAATTTGTTGTGAACTTTCACATGAACAAGCTAGATATCACGCTGCCTGAGTTTCTTAACATGTTGAAAACTATAGAGAGTCACTTTCCATCTAAGAAAGACCAAGTTTTACTTGTAGATAATTCTTCTAAGAAAATGAAGATGACTAAAGGTTCTTCTGAAAAGAATAAAGCTAAGAAGACAAAAATTAAGGACAATAAGATGAAAACTGACGCGGATAACAAAGTAGTTTGCTTCTACTGCAATAAGTCTGGACACTGAAAAAGAAACTGCAAGGAGAATCTTGCGGAGGATAACCCGAAGAAGCTTAGTGAAGCTTCGGTTACAAATATAGGTTTGTTCATGATTGAAATAAATCTTTCTATAAGTCAATGTTCTACTTGGGTATTGGACATCGGTTGTAGTTCTCACATATGCAATTCTATGTAGAGACTAAACAGAAGTAGAAAGTTGAACAAAATGAAGTAATCCTGTGTATAGGGAATGAAGCAAAGATTGTTGCATTTTTCGTAGGAACTTATATCTTAGCGTTGCCTACGAGCAAGTCTATTAAGTTAATAAGTTGTTATTATGTTCCCATTCTCATTGAAAATATTTTTTTATTCTATTATTGGATAAGGAATGTTTTGGTATTATATTTAAGAACAATGGTTGTTCTATTTATAATGATAATATTTTGTATGGAACTGGAAGATTACTTGATGAACTTTATATATTTGACTTATATGAAAAATATTTTGTAAATTGAATAAACTAATAAAAGAAAAGAAATTATCATTCAAGAGTTGAATATGTGTGTTTGATGAAATACAAGTTTGAATCATTTAAAAGGTTCAAAGAATTCAGAAGTAAAACAAAACTGACAAAGTATTAGGATTCTTCGATCAGATTGAGGAAGGGAATACTTGAGCAATGAGTTTTTGGATAATCTCAAAGATAATGGTATTTTCTCACAATGGACGCCTCCTAATACACAATAATTGATTGATGTATCTGAAAGGAGTAATTGTATTGTTGGACATGGTGCGGTCCATGATGATTTTACCGACATTCTATTGTCCTTCACTTTCAGGGGTTATGCTCTAGAAACGGCTGCATGTCTACTAAATGAGGTATTCTCAAAATTCGTCCCCAAAACTCCATATGAATTATGGACAGGGAGGATACCTAGTCTTAAGCATGTTAAAATTAGGGGTTGTCCAGTTTATGTGAAAAAGTTTTAAAAGGATAAGTTTAGAACAAAATCTTTGTTATATGATATTTTAAACTAATTAGAATATGATATTTTTGTTATTAGTAGCAAGAGTATGATAGTCCAAATGGTAAGTTTTTATCTAATTCTTTAAATAATCATGAACAAAACAAACAAAACATGAAACTATTTTAAGTTATCTCGTGAATAATTTCATAAAAAATAAACATCTGATTATAATTATTTAATCTTAAAATTAATAATCTTGATATTATATTATAATCTGCAAATAAACATGGCGTTAAGTGTTTTACATCCACACCGCACTTCCTTATAACATTTATGTTAATTAATTATAATTAGGATTTAGCTTATATGAGGTAGATCTATTAATTATATAGAACGGTTACTAATAAAATAAATTGATTAGTGTGCAGGTTATTTCTAAAGTCATAAGAGAGAGATGACAAACAAACCCATATTATATACTCCATTTATTCGGTTTGGTCAAGTTCTCCAAAATCAATAATGTTTTGGTGACAACAAAATTGAATATAAAAAAAAGATCCAAAATGATAAATATGATAGTGATTAATAATAACTATTAAACTTATTCATCTATGGTAGAAGATTAACTAATTATAATCACACATTATATTGTGTTCATTTTTTGTAGTCAAGTTTTTTATCATCTGACACGTCATTTTGTATCTATTTTTTGTAGTTTTCTTTTTGTCACTATAGCTTGTGGTTATATTAGAAATTTAGCATCAAGTGCACTCTAACAGGTTGTGTAAAAATTTCAACTATCCTTGGGATTAGTTTATACTAGATCTAGATCTAGATACATATATCCCTTTTTTTTATTTCCTTTTCAAAATAAGAAAATTAAAATTAAATCAAGAAGCAATACATTTCTGAAGTTACTTGGCTTCTTATTATGTTCAATACATGGAAGTAAAAGCCTGCATGGCAGTTGTCTAATGGGACATATATATCTCCAACAATGGTATAATTTTTTACTTGGATCATCAAAGTTTGCAACCAAGAACTGGGGGAAAAAACACAAGCAGATACTTGATTCATTGCTGGGATAAGTTTATAAAGTTCAACCCAAGCAGATTTGGTCACTCTTTTCAAGATTGGCTCGTAACATAATAGAGTCAAACTCAACCACATTTCTCAACTTGGCTCAAGCTCCCTTAAAAATTAATGTAGAAAATTGAGTTGCTTGATAACAAAGATAAGCTCAATCGAAGACTCGAACAAAAATATGCGCATACCATTCATCAGTAGGCCTATATAAGTGTCTGGTCAACCCATTCTTGAACACACAGATTAAGCTTATTTTGTTAAAATAAAACAATGCCTAATAAGACTTTCCACAGTGTATCAAACTCCCAGCACCCAGAAAAAGACCAAAAAGGGCAGCACTTCCAAGCGTTGTTTGCCCAATGTGCCTAATTTTCAGGAGTCCTGGGACCTACATTTTAAGAAAGAACATAAGAAATCATATTGGAGTCCTGCTACATATTGCAAAAGTTTCCTACCGAATTATAATTGCAAAAGACATCAATACATGGAATTTGTTAGGATTACAAGGGTGGTGCACCATATCCCATCTCTCTTTAAAAGAGTTACCATTTCACATTTATTCACATATAATTGACAAAAAAAAAATCTATACATAAAGACGTAAGATATAACATTACACAACACATTCTTTTTATCCTAGAAAAAAAATTAGGATTGTTCAAAAAATAATAATGCTAGCCCAAGTCTTCTTTTATTTGATTTAAGACAGTTACAACACTACACATATCCATATCAGACACCTGCATCTTGGTCAATATGCCAATTGGTTATAACAAATTAGGAGTTATATTAGAGTCCCTGTCATCTTAAAAGCAAACAAGAGCCAACACCCACATGACTCGTAACCTCATTCATCTACCCAAGAGGAAAGTTTGATCAGTTATTAAGCTAGGATTATTATTATTAATTTTTGGGCCCAGGAGACACTTTATGGATCACATTTAATTTCCCTCGATCATAAAATTTAGGTATAACTACTACTCTTGAATTAACCTAACCTAAACTAATACTATCAATCAAGCTTTTTAGTTTTTATTATCACAAGGTACAACTACTCTCCTCCATCATAATCATATACAAACGGATATAATAATTCAAATATGATAGGATTCATATATTATCCATATACATTACATACATCAGGATAGGAATAGCTATACGAAGTATTCACATATCGATATCTGTATCCAATCAATTCTTATATATAAATACACGTACATAGATGAGTCATTCCATCAACTCAATTTGAAAAATCGTTCCTTTTAATTTGAAAACTCACTGAGTTAACTCTTAATTAAGGTACATTTGGTTTTTTCTGTTCGTCAATTCATCTTCTCTTCTCTTCTTCTTCTTCAAAATTCAAAATTGATCGACTCCTCTTCTTCATAGACGACCAGATTCAATGTTTTTTGTTGTCTTCCAAAGAGCAATGTGATATACAGGTGATAATAAAAAAAAATTGATACTAAAGAACCTGAAAAATCGTATTTCAATGACCCTCATCTCTCTCTTTTGAATCTGGAGCTTCAATTGTAGAAAAATCGTTAGGGTCAATAACAACTCACAACATCAAAATCGTCTGAAAGACAAGCCCCATTTGTTCTTCTTCTCCCAATTTCAACTTCAGAGAGACCAAACAAAAATATCAGGCGTTTTGCTTCCAAGTCATTTGTGCATTAATCGATTCCAAGTAATTTTTTTATCTTTATATACAGGCTGTTTTTGTAATGGGTGTTGATGTTTTCACACAATTGAGCATTGCATACGAGTAATTAGCTTTATTGTTTAGAATTAAGAAAGTCAAATTTCAAATTTGTGGGAAATTTGCAATGTTATGGATAAAACAGATTATATAAGACTGCTTGGGATGCCTAATAAATTAGTTAAGGGAATGTGATTGGGGTCTGTTCGTTAACAATGTTATTAATTGAGCTAAGACTGAGGATTCCAATTGACCTTGAGTTGGCTGTTTAGAATAGTGCACATTACATGTTTAGTGAAATGCCGAAAAAAGGATACATGTCGTCTCCTCGCGATCGCCTCTGCTAAAGTAATCTTCGACGAATATTTTGAAGGTATATTAATGTGTATTTATGTGTATATGTACTAATCTCTTTCTATCTGTAAAGGATTGTGATCGCATTTTCGATGTAGTTTGAGTTTACTTTTGTTGCATTTTCGAATCAATGTGCTGGTCTTGATCTGATTTGTCAAATATAAAGCTTAATTTTGTGTATATGAGTCGATCTAATTGTAGCATATCTGTGAACTAAGTCCTATTGCGCAGTTGAAAATTTGGAATTTACTCTTTTGCATGCTTCTGTTTCTTAGTCAGACTCTGGAAATTGATAGTGATTATGGTCGTCTACCGTGGAATATTTGCTCCATAGATCAAGTAGAAGAACTAAGAGTATTAATCAGAATTATCCCATTATGATCAACAGGGATCACAATGTCAATAACCATGAATCAGAGTTCATTTCCATTGCTCCAAACCAAGTCCATGGATAGGCACCTCACTTCAAACTTTATATTACTATGTGCAAATCACAATTCACAGTTTTATTGCAATTTTTTAACTTTGTTTCTGAATAAGTAGCTTCCAAACATTTGAATGATCTCAATTTTAATCATTTTCTTAACACATTTTTTAGGATGGAAAGTTTTGCTTGAAAATAGCAAGTACAGTTTTCTAAGTTTACTGCTTTTTTTAAGAACGAAACTGAAATTTTTTCTTCGGTTGGGATACTCTGTTGTTTCAGGTTGTTAAAAGAGCTCTCCAGCTGTAGACATACGAACTTTTCAAGAATTACGGGATAAAACTTTAGGCCACAAACCAAGGTCCCGTACAATCCAAGAACTTGGTGCAAGCATTGCCTTATAAGTTATAAGTGTATAAATTATAAGGAAATCTTTTAACCATGTGTTTATATTTATAATTAAATTGAGCACATAAATTTATATGTACTTATTGTTATATTGTGATTATGTTATAGAAATTTATCAATGTTTTTGTAATATTTTTTTGATGAATAGTACTTCGTGAGGAGCTAAGAAATGGTCAAATGGTCGCTATCAATGGGGTAAATTGTATGTTGTGATGTTGTTTAAAATTTATCTTTGACAAAATTAAATAATAGTGATGTGCACACATTGAATGATTGAGCACATAAATTTATATGTACTTATTGGTATATTGTGACTATGTTATAGATATTTATCAATGTTTTATTTTTTGTGATGTTTAGTATAGAATTTGTTTCAGCACGACGACGTTCCTTCTTCGAATGGGGTGATTAATCGAATAAAGGTTGCATATTGAAAGAAAAGTGAATTTCTTAATTTTATGCTACGGTAATTTAACTAATTTACATGAATTGTGTACTTCAAGTTCTTTTTTGAAATGAATGTTGGACAAATTATTAAATTTATTATTCAAACTAGCTCGTGCATTGCACGGGTTATCAACTAGTAATACAAAAAACTATGTCAAAAAATATTAACAATTAACATTTTAAATTCAATAAATTCATGTTCCATAAAATGCTTTTTAGGTTTTCTTTTATTGCATTATCATCATATTTTTTAGTTTTGATTATAGATAAAATATATATTATGCAACATATTTTTATTTAGAAGATTTTTTTTTATTATTATTATTTATTTATTTATTTTGGGGAGGGAAGAGGGTATGAATGTGGCTACATCCATCTGCTATGACCGGATACTACATAAAAATGTTGGATATTTTGGATTTCAATTGTAATCATACCTGTTTACCATTTAAAGGGATAAAAAATAAGAAACATGTTTGATCTAAATAAAGAAGCAAAAAGTACGTCAGGTAAAGCAAAACCTACCTGTGCATGCTGAAATGGATGAGAATTGCTGAAGATTGACCAAGGAGGGCTAAACCAAGAAAAACTTAATAATAGAAATCTACACTTCCTCCTATGTAAATAAATCAGTTACTTAAGGCCAGGAAAAAACCAGCAAGACAAGGAGAACCAATTATTCATCCTAGTTTCAACAGGGCAGAGGGCTCATAGTACCCCACTTTTCTTGATCCGGCCTTTTGCTGCTCAGGTGGATGAGGCCCCCCTAGCCTAGCTTCCTTTTGCTATTAAACTAGCCAAAGATACAGCAGAACATGATCTAAATTATAAAAACTTAAATTCTTACATTCTTAATCCTAAGCCAAAAAGGAGTCTTCAGATAGTTTAGATGACCAGATTAAAATATGAAATAGTGTATCCTTCTTCTTTTCAAAAAGGAAGGGTATTCAGTGTTGTTAAAAGCGCGCCTAGGCGTGAGGCGAGAGATTTTGGCCTCACCTCACTTAAGGCACAACAACTAGGACTGAGCAAAAAACGGATAAAACCGAATTACTGAACCGAATCGAAATTTTTTAACCGAAATTTTTCGGTTATTCGGGTATTTTTTGTAATTTGGTTATACCCGATTTTATTTCTAATTTTCGGGTTTGGTTTCCAAGTTTTTGTTATTCGGTTACCCGAATAACCGAATTAAAAAAAGAAAAAAGAAAGGCTTAAAAATAAAAACAAACAAACTGATCTCAGCCTCTCATCTCACACACCTCATATCTCAGACTCCAGACATATTCCGAATACTATTCAACTCTCTCTAATCTGAGATAATCGTGTCTCTCTCAAATCTCTACTCAAGCTAAAACCCAAATCAATCTCTCATTTCTATTCTCTCATATCTGTATACCCTTAGCCCTAATCTCCGACTCTCTGCCCTAGTGCCCTAAGCCCCTAACCCCAAAGGCAAAACCCAGCCCCCAATTGGTCGAGCGAGCTGCTGTGCCAACCATGACGATGACGCCGGAAACTTTTCCTGGATGATGACATCGGCAGCTTTACGGGCAACTGTCTGGCCGACCATGCCCTTTGAGACTACATGTGGTTCAAGGGCGGAGTCTAGGTCGAGGCCACGTATGTGAGAATGAGCACCTATGCGTTCTAATCGGGTTAGATCTCGGGACTGAGATTTTGAGCTCCGCCATAGCTGTTGGTGGTTTAGCTATTGCTCAGCCTTGCATAGAACGAGAAAAAGGCAAAATCGACAAGGACGAAAGCACAGCAACTCTGTTTAATTTTGTTAATTTTAATCATATATTGGGCATTGGCTTCTTCAGCTGCTTATTGTTGATTGACTGATTGTTGTGATTTGTGAATTGTAATGTTGTTATGTTAATTATGGAAGCCTTCAATTTCGGTTAGTGTTCGGATAGTAAAATTATGGCTAATTCGGTATTCAATTATAACCGAATAGCCTATTCGGTTCGGTTATAACCGAATGATCACCCCTAACAACAACTTCATTTAGGAGTCGGACGCAATTGCCTCTTTAAAATTGTGGCCCTAAGCTCAGGCTCTCGAGGTGATCACCTCTTCAAAATTGTGCCCCTGATGAGGACATGCTTAGCTAGGACGTGGATGAAAATCATGGAGGTCAAGCTTGGGCGGATATGGTGCAAGTTCCTGTAGGTCTAGTTACGAGGGCGCGAGCTAAACAGTTCAAAGAAGGATTGCATGGATTAATTCAAGAAATTTGGGCTGATAAGAAGTTCGAAGAGCGATCGAGGATGTTTCTAAGTTCGTTAACTTGGTTCAAGTCATGTTCGAACAGCCACGCCGTAGTTCAAGCAAGTCGAGCAATCGCACAAGCCAGTTTCAAAGAAGGCGCGACACGCATGCGCGCGCCAAGCCAAGTGCCGCATTGTTCGATTCTAGAGCCGCAGCGCTCCATTGACAGAGGCAGCGCCGCAATCCTGCATCATACTATGTTCCTGGTAGTCCATCGCCGCAACGCTTCAGCATAGCGCCTCAGTGCGTTCCAGAATCTTCCTCGGCGGATTTTCAGCAGATTTTTAGCTAGGTTTTCCAATTCTATTGCAATTAGGAAGCTTGTTAGATAGATTTTTATTTCACAATAATTTGTTATTTCCTTAGATGATTATTGTTACTTTTTAGTAGTATAAATATCAATTATGATTGTAATTCCATAAACAATTCAGATTATTAATAAAATTCTTGTGAGATTATTTTCATTGTAATTCCATAAACATTTCAGATTATTAATAAAATTCTTGTGAGATTATTTTCTCTTTGGTTCTTTGAGAACTCTCGAATTGTTCATAGTTTTTTTGTGAAGTTCAAACCTGACTTATCATACAACAATTTATAGTTATGTGTGAGTCTTCTACCGCATCAATCGTCGATTATACCAAGATTCTTGCTTACATATAAACATTGGGTCAATGTGTAATTGGTGTCTATTCAACACAGATTTCATTGCACTATCGATTGTACCAAGGTTCTCGTCTCAATATAAACAAAGGGTTGAGGTGTCGAGTGTGTTCCACCATACAACTTTGCTAGAAACAATCCGAGCACCGACCATTTTACGCAAGCATGTCTTGGAGTCTATCATTTGGTATCAGAGCTTAGTCTTCTAGTGAGGTATGTATCTTTTATTTTTGCGTTTGAATAATTTTTTTAAAAAAAACTAAAGAAAAATTTTCAGTTTTATTTCAATTGCTTGCTAACATATTCAACATGTAATAATTTGAGTATCCGATCATCAATTCCTACGAAGCGACACCATAAATTTTTGCAAGCCTAATAAGTTTTTTCGAAAATTTCAAGGCATACAATTCGAAATTGTTGGTAACAATAGTCGTGTACCTTCTATATTTTGTTCTTGGCAAGTTGTTTTTGTATTGCATAGTAAATTGTAATTTGTTTGGTATATTCAAAAAGAACCTACAAGAGAGAATATTGAGAGGTAAAAGGAAAGAGTAGTGAGATCACTCGGGTAAAAGCCAACGAGTGATACACGAGCGAAACATTAATTGAGCGAAACACACAAGGGAGTGGTGAGGAAATTATATTTTGTTACTAACCATTGTTTTGTAGCAAAATATGTATAGTTCAAAGGATAAAAGGTGTTCTTAAAGAGTCTCCATCAAAGTTTGTTACAAAGCTTGTGATGGAGGCTATGAAGGAATTTTCAGGAAGTTGGACATGGCAATGGAACAACCGAACAAGTGAATGAGTGTTTTGATCAAATGAGCGTTACCCAAGGAGATCAATTTTAACATTCTCTTGGTACATGACAAAAGGGAAGATCACAGCAAAGGGGAGCTAGTAAGAAGGATACTACTTACTATAAGGGTAGGTTTAGCGAACAAGAGGACCTTGAATCTAACTACATTCGCAGGAGACATGGAGCAAGAAATAGAGAAGGTCGAAATCGAGAAGATAACAACTTGGATAGCATCAAGATGAAAATTCCAACTTTCCAACGGAGAAGTGATCCCAAGGCATACCTAGTGTGGGAGAAGAAAATGGAGTGGGTCTGCCACAACTAATCGGACCTTAAGAAAGTCAAGCTTGCAGCCAGAGTTTTCTGATTATGTCGTCACTTGGTGGGATCAACTGATGATTAATCGGAAGAGATACGGAGAGCATCCGATTGAAACTTGGGAGGAGAGGAAAACCGTGATGAAGAAGCGGTTTGTGCCAAGCCACTACCACCGAGACCTATTCCGGAGTTTGCAAAATCTTAAGCAAGGTAGTCGGTGTAGAGGACTATTTCAAAGAGATGGAGATGCTGATGACAAGGGCCAACATAGTCGAAGATAGTGAGGCAACAATGGCCAGATTTTCAACAGGATTAAATTGGGAGATTGCGATCTTGGTAGAGCGGCAACATTATGTCGACTTGGAAGACATGGTGCATATGGCTATCAAACTTGAGAAGTAGCTTAAGAGGAGAGGGGGCCAGCGATCAATGTCCACTACGGTTTCATCATGGAAGCCCAATGTTGTGAAGTGAAAAGAGAAGTCAACCGTGAGTAAGCCAACCGAAAACGACTAACCACGGAAATCAAGGTAAAACCGAACCTTCCTTTAGTCATAACCCTGATATTAGATGCTTTAAATGACGAGGCAGGGGTCATATTTTGAATCAATGTCCGAATCAACGGACTGATGCTAATTGATAGTGGCGAGTTGGAGACCAAAGATGAGGGTAATAACACCGATTATATGCCACCATTGGAGGAGGTGGATGAGAAGGAGGTCGCTATTCATGGTACAGTGTTGGTTACAAGGAGAGCTCTTAGCACACAAGCGAAGGAGAAAAGCATAGAGCAACGGTAAAATCTTTTTCATACCAAATGCCTTGTTGATTTGTTGTGAGGTGATTGGTGGAGGTAATTGTACTAATGTGGCAAGTACTACTATGGTGGAAAAGCTAGGGCTATCCACAACCAAATATCCTTAGTCGTATCTCGTTTGCAATGGCTCAACGACAATAGAAAATGTGACCAAACAGGTATTGGTGTCATTCAACATTGGTAGATATGTTGATGAAGTATTGTGCGATGTGGCTCCAATGCAGATAGGCCATTTGTTACTTGGTAGGCTATGGCAATTTACCAGACGCGTGAAACATGATGGCTTTACGAACGAATATTTATTTGTGCACAACCAACGAGAAGTCACTCTTTGTCTTACGTCACCAAATCATGTGCATGAGGATCAATTGTATTTACAAAATATCATGTACAAAAGAAAGAGAGTGACGAAAAGAAAACAAATAAGGGGAAAAATAAGAGAGAAACAAATATCAATGCTAAAAAGAGTGATGTGAGGAGGGCTTTGATTTCTAACCAGTCGATGATTATACATAATATAATAAGTCGTATTTAAATACCAACCAGATTAACTCTTCGTTACCTAGTGTTGTTGCATCTCTTTTGCAGGATTATGCTTATATGTTTCCCGAGGAGCTTCAATAAGTTTACCACCTATTCAGGGGACAGAACATCAAATTGACTTCGTACCCAACGCTACCATTCTTAACCATCTAGCTTATCAGAGCAATCCCGAGGAAACAAAAGAGTTGCAAAAGCAAGTTGGTGAGTTGATTAAGAAGGGATTTGTGAGAGAGTATTGAGTCTGTGTGCAATTCCGGTGATTTTAGTGCCTAAAAAGAATGAGAAATGGCGTATGTGCATTGCTTGTAGAGCGGTAAACAATATTACAGTAAAGTATAGACATCTTATTCCTCGCTTAGATGACATGTTAGATGAATTACATGGTTCTTCAGTGTTTTCTAAAATTGATTTAAAAAGTGAGTATCATCAAATTAGGATGAATGAGAGAGATGAGTGGAAAACTGCTTTTAAAACAAAATATGATTTTAATGAGTGGTTAGTGTTACCTTTTGGTTTAACTAATGCACCTAGTACTTTTATGCGATTAATGAATCATGTTTTGTGTCCATTCATTGGTAAATTTGTTGTGGTTTATTTTGATGATATCTTGGTTTATAGCAAAAACTTGGGAGAACATGCATTACATTTAAAATCTATTTTAGATGTACTTATAAAAAAAAGTTATTTGTTACCATGGATAAATGCACGTTTTGTACGGATAGAGTTGTGTTCCTTGATTTTGTTGTTAGTTCACAGGGAGTACAAGTGGATGGGGAGAAGATACATGCTATCCGGGGATGGTCGAGTCCTACGAATGTAAGCCAAGTTCAAAGTTTTCATGGACTCACTAGTTTTTTTCGACGTTTCGTGAGGAACTTCAGCGACATCACGACATTCCTAACGGAAGTCATCAAGAAGAGTGTCGATTTTAAGTGGAGAAATGAGCAAGAGAATGTGTTTCAGTTGATTAAGGATAAATTGACTAATACTCCTTTACTTGTTTTACCTAACTTTTCTAAAACGTTTGAGATTTAATGTGATGCTTTAGGTTTGGGGATTGGAGATGTGTTGATGCAGGAAGGAAAACCAGTGGCTTATTTTAGCGAGAAGTTGAGCGGCGCATCTTTAAGCTATTCTACTTGTGACAAAGAGTTAGCACATCTTCAGCATAAGTTGAACAAGAGACATGCACAATGGATGTAGTTGATCGAGACAATTCCGTATGTCATTCGATATAAACAAGGTAAAGAGAATGTCGTCACAAATTCTCTTTCTCAGAGGTGTGTGTTGTTATCTAGTCTTGATACGAATTTTGCTTTGTTTTGAACGAATTAAAGAATTATATGTCGAAGACCATGATTTTTGTGAAGAGTAAATCTTGTGAAAAGAATGCAGTGGGCAAGTACTTTAAGCTTGATGAGTTTTTATTTCGTGAAAATAAACTGTACATACCTGCTTGTTCTTTACGTGAGTTGTTAGTTAAGGAATCATATATATGGGGGTGGTTTAATGGGTCATTTTGGTGTGGTTAAAACATTGGTTTTTTTACAAGAACATTTTTATTGGCCGCATATGAAACGGGATGTAGAGAGAGAGCATGTGATAGGTGTATAACTTGTCGCCAATCTAAGTCTTGTGTGCAACACCATGGATTGTATACACCATTGCCTATACCTAGTGAGCCTTGGATTGATATCTCTATGGATTTTGTGTTGGGATTACCTAGGTCTAAGTGTGGTCATGATTTGATTTTTGTGGTCATAGATAGATTTCAAAAATGCCACATTTTATTCCATGTCACAAAACTGATGATGCTTCTCATGTAACTAATTTATTTTTTAGAGAAATTGTGTTTGCATAGTATGCTTAAAACAATTGTTTCTAATAGGGATACTAAGCTCTTAGAGTTACTTCTAAAAGACTTTGTGGTGTAAGTTGGGTACTAAATTGTCATTTTCAACTACTTGTTATCCACAAACTGATGGTCAAACTGAGGTAGTAAATAGAACTTTATCTGCTTTGTTTAGGGCTACTATTAAAAAGTATCAAATTCTCGAAAGAGTGTTTACCTCATGTCGAGTCTGCTTATAATCGTTCAATTCATTCTGCTACTCATTTTTCTCCATTTGAGATTGGTGTATGGTTTTAATCCTTCGACACCGTTAGATTTATCTCCATTACCTGTGTCTGAATAAACTTATATGGATGGAAAGAAAAAAGTTGATTTTGTTAAGTAGATACATGAGAAAGCTAGGTTCAACATTGAAAGGACGGAGCAGTACGTCAAGCATGCCAATAAGGGACGACATTAAATGATATTTGAGCGGGAGATTGGGTTTGGTTACATATGCAAAAAGAGAGGTTTCTAGCTCAAAGGCGTTCAAAATTGCTTCCGAGGGGAGATGGTCATTTTCAAGTCTTTGAGCGCATCAACGACAATGCCTATAAATTGAATTTACCTGGCGAGTATAATGTTAGTGCCACATTTAACGTTTCTGATCTAAGTCTGTTTGATGCAGGTAATGATTTGAGGACAAATCCTTTTTAAGAGAGGAATGATGAGGACATGCTTATTAGCTTGGACGTGGATGGAAATCATGGAGGTCAAGATTGGGCGGATCCGGTGCAAGTTCCTGTTGGTCCAGTTACAAGGGCGTGAGCTAAACTGTACAAAGAAAGATTGCATGGATTAATTCAAGAAGTTTGGGCTGATAAGAGTTCGAGGGCGAATGAGGATGTTTCTAAGTTCGTTAACTTGGTCCAAGTCATGTCCGGATACAAAATGTCAGAGTTAAGCAAGACGAGCATGGTGCAAACCAGCCCAGCAACACGTGCACCCAAGCCCAAGCGTCGCAGCGCTTGATTCTAGCGCCGCAGTGCTGCATCATCACGCCGCAGCGCTATCAGTTATGATTGTAATTCTAGAAAAAATTCAGATTATTAATAAAATTCTTGTGAAATTATTTTTTCTTTGGTTCTTTGAGAACTATCAAACTGTTCATAATTTTTCTGTAAGGTTCAAACCTGACTTATTATACAATAATTTATAATTGTGTGTGACGTCTTCTACCGCATCAATCGTCGATTGTACCAAGGTTCTTACTTACATATAAGCATTTGGTCAAGGTGTCGGTGTCCATTCAACGCATATTTCACTGCACTATCAATTGTACCAAGATTCTCGTCTCAATATAGACGAAAGGTTGAGGTGTCGAGTGTGTTCCACCGTACAACTTTACTAGAAACGATCCGGGTGACAACCAACTCACGCATGCGTATCGTGGAGTCTATCACAAATTCTTACCCATTAGTTTTTCAACCTAAAATTCATCTTTGGTTGAGGACAAAAAGAGAACAAAGAGAAGGAAACGGGATATACACTTTAACTTCCGCACTTTGTTGGCATACACGCAGCGTGTCGTGGAGTTCTTGGCATTTTCCTTCAAATTTTGCGTGATATACTTTGTTGCCTTTGTTGGTCACAAGTTTCCAGGGATGTCAGTTATGGTGGTTCCAGTAGTGAAGGTGGCTTAGGTCTAAATGTGGATAACAATTTGTTTATATCAATATTTTGTACATAGTATCACACTAGCATGTCACTTTAGCGCATAGTACTAGTATCGAGTAATATGCAATATATATATAGAATAAAAAATTACTAAAAAATAAACATAAGTAAATAATGAATAAAATACATAACAAAGTTATCATTTAATACTTACAACATTATATAACTCATATGATACATAGCTATCGGACTTGTTACCATTTTCTTGATGCAAAATCGAACTTCTTTTTATATCTTTACATATACCCATACATATAGATAATAATAGGTACACATTTCAAATGATTTGGCAGGATGATTTAAGATATATAAAACTCACTTATATAGATGCAAATAATAATCACCAAACAATGATATCAATGTGTACGGAATATAACACTGCAAATAACTTTGTATGTAATATCCAGTAATAGTGTTTCATAAAAAGGTAATATAAGCAATTGAAAAGCATGTAGATGATATCTCGCAAAATACCGATTTGGGATTGCTTAAAAAATGTGATAACTGATTATGATTAGTGCTTTTAATTATAATAATTTTTAAGAAAATAGTTTGTAAAGGGTAAATAAAAAGCACTTAAATTAGTAAAAATTGAAAAATGTTTGGTATAAAAAAAATTGTTAGTCAATTATATCAAGAAAGCGTAAATTACTAAAAAGAAATGTTTTGAAAAGTAAATTTAGATAATGGTTGGAATTATTAAAATAAATAGGGGATAAATTAGTAATATACTTGGTCAAGCTTGATTATTAGATTTGGCAACTAATCAGAAGCTCCAATTTGGAGCTTCAAATTCTTTTAAATTTTAAAATCAGTTTACCAAACACATTTTGCTTCTTGAAACTGATTTATAAACAGGTTTAACTGCTTATAAACGATCCAAAATACCCTCTTGGTTGCAGATATCTCGTCGATTAGATGACAGCGCAGATATTAGTTCACAGGGTTCATGTTTGATTCATTGCGGGGTATAGGGATCGCTCACTAATACCGTTACCTATCATCAGCCGATATGTACCGGTATTTGACGATACTTTGGATTATGGTGGAATCCCTCTGAACTCTTTTCTTAAAGGTCTTCTCTCTTTGTTTCAAATTGGAGGTCTCAAGAAAGTGGATTATACATGTTTGGTACATAGGTTTGCTCCGATTTTTTCTGCCTTTTGAGTTAGTTTTTAGTTACTAATATGTAAAGGAAAGAAAATAAACTTAAGTGTCATATCCTATACATTATAGGAATGAAGCCTATTAGTACTTTTTCCCCATTTCTTTATGATTGAATTTGAACAAAGTGAAATAAATAGTTCCTTCGAACTTTGGAGGTAGCCAGTGACAGACTACAATGCTTTACATAAACATATCGTAATTTAAGTTGTTTCCTTGCGAAATCTTTATCCAAAGTACTTTCATGCAAGAAAATTAGACACCATAACTTTTCCAACTACTTTAACGTACGAAAATTTGACAACTTTTACAATATCTTTGAGCTTTTCTATTAATTGTTGTGCATGTTAATGGAAAATGTAATTCATTGGTAGCAATCCCAAAATGTATCATCAAATAAGCCAACTATCATCAAATAAGCCAACTAGATTTATAGACATGTTGTCTCTCACTTCTAAGGAATTACAGATTTTTATTCTACAATTTTCTGTTTTGGAGATTAAAATCTTCTGAGAATGCAATGCAGAAGTTAAAAAAATAAATAAAGATTTATGACTCATCAAGTTGCAAGTTGCCAGCTGTTGTAAAAACTAGAGCAAATCCTTCTTCAAAGGGGTAATCAAAGACTTGAAAGAAGTATGCATTTTATAATTTGAGGCATGATTGGGTACTTTATAGTTTATATATCACATACCTGACACCCCATACCTACCCCTTTTGTCTGAAAGCCCCTGTAATGAATTGGACGAGCAAAAGTGAAAAGAACCAAGGAGTTTTAGGAAAATAAGCAGACAGAAGTTAGGGCTGGGAAGAAGAATTAGAGAGATAGAAGACAGAGAGAGCAGAGAGTTGAGAGAGAAAATCAGATATATTCATTCATTTCATACCCACCAATGCGTAATCGATTCCATATATATACCCTACCTAACTCTGATCTCAACAATCGAGAAGTAACAATGAGCACATGCTCCCCTTCTCAAGCTGAAATCTGTTCGAACAGAAAATAAAGAAAAAGGACCAATGTGACCCGACTGCTGCAATTAAAAAGACTACAGTACCCCTCTACTAAACTGACTTGACTAATTTTATTAGTCTAATATAATCTTTACATTCCTTTTCCCTTAAAAGAACCCTTGTCCTCAAGGGTGGAACTGAGGAAACCTTTGTGCAGTTGATTCCAATTCTCCCAAGTAGCTTCAAAAGGCAAGGTATTAGCCCATTGCACCAAGACCTCTACTTCAGCTGCATTGTTCCTTTTAACCATTCTTCTATCAATAAGGCTCCACTAAAACTTGACCCATTGAATCCATAGGGGGCAATGTAGGAGAAACAATTATGTGTAACCCAACCTTCTTCTTGAGTAAGGAAACATGGAAAACAGGATGAACCTTTGCATAACCAGGTAATTTGAGTCTATACGCCACTAAACCAACCTTCTCTTCTACCAGGAATGGTCCATCGTATTTTGGGGTCATTTTTCCATGTTTAGATTGTGCCAATTAAGTCTGTTTGTAAGGTCTAAACTTAAGATAGACCATATCTCCAGGTATAAAGGACCTTTCAGTCCTGTTACTGTCATCATAGTGCTTCTGGACTGAGCCTCCACCAAATGTTGTTGTGCAGCAGTGAAAGGGTGTCTTAGTGCAATGAAGTGTCCATATTTAGTGAGCCTCTCTACCACTACCTATATGACTGTCATACCATCTGAAGTAGGTAAGCCTTCTATAAAATCCATGGAGATGTCAGTCCAAGGAGTCTCTGGAATAGACAAGGGTTGTAACACAAAAGTGGTGACATCTTGTCTTAAGGTTGGCCACCATAGTAACTTACTAATTCTTTCAAAAGTTCTCTTTATACCTGAGTGTCCACCAATAGGAGAGCTATGGAATTCAGACAAAAACTTCCCTCTTAAATCTAAATCTGGACCTACCACCAACCTGTCCTGAAATTTAAATCTGCCATTGAGGAATGAATACCCAGCTAGGTCGTCTGGATTCAACTGCAACTGGATCATGATATCCTTTAACCCATCATCATCTCCCACGATTGAGCTATCTCTTGAAGCCAAGTGGGAATCACTGAGGTTTTATTTTTAGTGATTGCCACACAATGATTCTGGACTGTGAGCTCCCTATCTTTCCTGGATAAGCTGTCAGCTACAACATTTTCCTTGCCTTTTCTTGTAAGCTATCTCATAATCCCCATTAGTTTAGTTATCCATTTCTGTTGGTTTGTAGTTGTGATCCTTTGATCCAATAGGTACTTTAGGCTTTGATGGTCTATTTTAATGTAAACCTTGTTCCCTAATAGGCAGTGTCTCCATTTATTGACTATATACACCATTGCCATAAGCTCTTTTTCATAGGTTGACCACCCCAGGTGTTTAGGTGCTATGGCTTTACTTAAGTAAGATATAGGCCTCCCTATTTGCATTAACACTGCCCCGATGCCAATGCCAGAGTAAGAAGCATCTATTTCTAGCACAAAAGGTTCATTGAAGTCTAGCATAGCAAGGATTGGAGCTTGGGTTATGGCCTCTTTCAAAGCTTGAAAGGCTTCAGTGGCCTTCTCAGTCCATATAAACTTGTCCTTCTTTAGTAGACCAGTTAGGGTTTTACTGGTAATATCCGGTCAGACCCAAATAACCCCTCAGTCCTTTTATGTTGACTGGCACAGGCCAATTGATCATGCAGCCAATTTTAACTTGATCAGTAGAGACCCCATCCTGTATGTATCAGTAGAGACCCCATCCTGTGTGATAACATGACCCAAGTATTGAACCTGTCTTGTTCCAAAGATACACTTGCACCTTTTGGCAAACAATCAATGGTTTTGCAGTAACTGCAAAGTCAGTTTTAAATGCTCCAAATGCTCCTCATAGCTTTCACTGTAGAGTATATCATCAATCATCAAAGAATACTATTACAAACTTCCTCAAATAGGGTTGGAACACCTGAGTCATTAGTGATTGGAAAGTGGTTGGGGCATTAGTAAGCCCAAAGGGCATCACTAGGAAATGAAAGTGGCCATTGTGAGTCCTAAAAGCTGTTTTTGGTATATCCTCCTTGTTGACCCTGATTTGATGGTACCCATACCTCAGATCCAGTTTTGAATGCCAGTTGGATGGTACCCAGACCTCAGATTCATCAAGCAATTCATCACTGGTTGGGATGGGGAACTTGTCTTTAACTGTCATGTTGTTGAGTGTCCTATACTCTGCACATTCTCCAATTACCATCATGCTTCTTAAAAGAGAACTGGAAAACCATAGGGACTGTTGCTAGGTTGGATTATTCCATTCTACAACATCTCCTTGATAATCTTCTATATCTCCTCCTTCTGCACATAGGGGTACCTATAAGGTCTGAGATTCATTGGTTGACTACCTTCCTTCAGTTTCATCAAGGGATACTTTCCATTTGAGAATTTCATTTCCAGTTTTCCATTATCCTTGCCCTGGTCCTTCACCCTATTCAAGTTTTCTTCCTCTTCTTGTGGTACATACCAAAGAGATAGCCAAAGTAACCATGAGTTGCAGAGTTGAGTACCCTTGTAAACTCACCAGAATTCATGTACTGAATGGCTGGTGACACTTGATCAGATTCTCCTTGCAGAGTAATGGTCTTTCCCTCCTTTTCTATGGATAACTGCAGGTTGTGAAAGTAAAAGGTGATTGGGTTAAATGACTTTAACCATTGGACTCCCAGCACTGCATCTATGCCCCCTAATGGTAAAGTCCGTCTGGAATTCCTCTCCTTGCAGGACCAAGATAATTGAGGGTTGTGTTGTTGGCTAGTGACCTTAAAACCATCAGCCAGTCACAGTTATGGCATTGATTTCCCTCAATGTAGCCTTGATTCTCTTAGCTACCTGGGGATCTAGGAAGTTGTTGGAACTACCACTATCCACCAGAATTCTCAAAAAAAAATTCCCTGTCAGTAACTGTATGATCAGTACTATGACCTGAGAGAGCATGTAAGGTATCTTCCTCATGTCCTTCACATTTCCCTTGCATTATCACCTTGTCTGTTTCTTCACAGGGCTCCATTTCTACCAACTCTGGATCATCTGCAGTTGAGGGTAGCATCATGAACTGAGGTTTCTTACACACATGGCCTCTCACAAATGGTCCATCACATGAGAAACATAACCCTTTCTTTTTTTCCCATTAATTTGTATCCCTTTTTTCCCATTAATTTGTATCCCTCATAGGTAGTGTCCTAACAGACTCCCCACTGCCCATGGTACCAGGTTTAGGTTGTGCTGCCAGTGTTCTAAAAGGCGGACGCTAGGCGCTAGGCCCCTCTAGCGCCTCGCTTAAGCCAAAAAATCCCTCCAAGAAATTAGGCAGGCAAGGCGGAAAAGGCGGGGCGTAGGCGGAAAGTTTTTTTTTTAATTTTTAATAACTACCCAAACCAGAACTTAATATATTTATTTTTCTAATGATTTGCCATATTCATAATGTAGGTTGTAGCATATCAAATCACAACAAGCAGTGAACAAAGATAAAGTCAAAATGGATAATTTTATTATAGTTGTAATTTTTTGAACTTGTACCAACTTCAAATTATATAAATGATGATATATTTGTAATATTTAGTATAATTCAATATAATTCTTAAATTTATATTTAGTTTCTTAAGTTTTAATATTGAATTGAATTCTTGAAATTTTAAATTTTATTATTTAATAACAATCTTGCTTATGAATAAAACTAATACGTTAAAGATATGTGTTTGAACTTTAAGCAAAGGCCTTTATTATCATTATTATATATTGTTTTGTTTTATATTATTGTTTTGTTTGAATAAATGTAAGATAAAATATTAAAATTGGCTTAAAATCAAAAATCCCGCCCAGGCCCCCGGGCCGCCAGCCTAACGCCTTTTAGAACATTGTGTGTTGCAGGCACAATTTTGGAGTAAGTGGCACCATCAATAGGCTTGTTGAACAACATGCTCCTTTTAAGCTCTGTCTCTAATTTAGCCTATTCAACCGTCTCCTTGAGGGTTTTTGGTTTGAGTTCCTGGATTCCCAATTGTATTTCTAACTTCAGTCCTCCCATAAAACAATCCTTAAAGAATTCTTCATTAAGGATTGAGTTTCTAGCTAAAGCCCAACCTCTCAATTCCTCAAACCTTTTTCTATATTCATCAACTGTCCCCACTTGATGCAGTTCTTCAGTTCTCCTATGGGATTTTCACTAGCCTCTGGGGCTAATCTGGCAATTATCTCTTCTATTAATCCCTCCCATGTCAGCTCTTGCCCTTCCTGCATAAACCCCGAGTACCATAACTCAAATACACTTTCTGAGATTCAGACACCGAGTGATGAGAGAAGAGTTTATTACATTTCCTGATCCATGACCTAGGGTTCTCTCCATCAAATTTTGGGAATTCAAACTTAACAGTCCTAAATATATCATCAATCTTATCCGACTTAGGAGTGGACTCATAAGGACCTAAAACAGAACCTGAAGGTGAAGTTGAAGGTCCTGGTTGAGTGGGGGCTTTCTGCTGCACTCGTCGAGTTAGGAGGACCTCAAAATTCTTCATGAGCTGCTCTAGTTTTGTATCAAATCCCTGCTGCTAGAGACAGATTCTAGCAATTGTTACCGGTGCTAATTTTAGGACTAGTGTTGCTTTTCTCGTCAAGGATATACAACAAGGGAAAGTAAGGGTTTTGACAAGCATCTACAATGAAGGGCAAAGATAATACCGTGCTGGAGGAGAGTCTACAATAGATGAAAAGGGCTATGAATTAATTTCAGTACAGAAGGATGACGAGAGTTTGAAACTTTGAGGTACTGATAATTGGTACAATGATGGAAAAGCTGCAAAACTGAGGTTGGGAATTAATGTTTTCTTAATGGTGATGTAATAAACCGACAAGTCAGTCAGCCTGGGTTGTATAACAAAGATGTTAATCAATTGTTTTGTAATGATTTTAATGAAGT
Source organism: Panax ginseng (assembly GCA_020205605.1). Classification (NCBI taxonomy): domain Eukaryota; kingdom Viridiplantae; phylum Streptophyta; class Magnoliopsida; order Apiales; family Araliaceae; genus Panax; species Panax ginseng. Next base: position 138,458,932 of record CM035129.1, on the reverse strand, counting down.
TTAGGTGAAAAGGATGACTTCTGGACTATTTAGAGATTTAAATATTAAATATGATTAAATAGAGAGCAGAAGAACTAATTCAGTCCAAGGTTTACCTTAAAAAAAATTCAATTCACTTGAGCTAGATACTAAACCGATATAGGACAAGAACATATAAGTAAGAAAAGGTGGGAGAAGAGCATAGTTGTCATGGCGCCACGGTGAGGCATGGCGATAGCCGACCACAGGACACCTAGGCAATAAGGCGACTGTCATGGCGTCCATATGACGATAAGTCGTTCATAGAGTGCAATTTATACATTATTTATTTACTTCAGAAGTACATTGATGGAATTTTATATACATTAAAACTTAAAACATAATAACTAACACTATGAAATACCATTAAAAACACAGTTATATGAATGTATTACTTATTTTTATTTTTACATCTGAATGTATTACTAATTTAGTAAGTAGTAACTATTAAAATATGAGAAAAAAATTTAAAATTAGTACCAAAAAGTAAAACACCACCAAATGGAAAAGAAGAAATAATTTATAAAATACTTGAGTAAATATTTTATCATTTGAAATTTTGCATAATCAAAATAGTGTTTACATTTTGTTTTTCCAAGTCTTGGTCACTTTATTCGAACTTTATCATTTATACAGTGTCTGAAAGATTAAATTACTATAAATTATTTACACTTTATCAAAAAGTAAACAATAAATTATTTATTTACCGTGCGACTCTTTATTATTGGGAAAACAATCCAATGGGTGGAAGAGAGGGAAAGACTTGAAAGAGAAAAGAGACTCAAAAAGTTGTTGGCGGCATGACCCTCAAAAAGTTGTTGTTGCATTCTGCTGCTGCGTGTGTCAGCATGCGTGTGCATTGTTACTACTGCTGTGTGATGTTGTTGCTGCAAGTCGAAGTCGTGGATACTGGTTAGGGTTTCTTCTCCACCTCTTTTGATCACAATCAAAAGGTCGTAGAAGACTTGGGCTCTCTTCTCTTCTTTTAAGTCCATGGGTCATGGGTGAAGTCCATGGGTCATGAGTTATGGGTAAGCCAACTTAAAATCAACCCAGCCTTCAGCTACCAAGACGAGCGCTCGCCTTGGTTCACGACGTCGCATTGGCGACGACTTGTGGATGCCTAGCTGTCAAGGCGAGCGCCTTGGAAGCCTCCCCCAAAGCGAGCGTCACCATGCAACTTGTTGCGCCAAGACGCCTAGGCGACCCCACGGCGACGCCGTGAAACTATGACGTTGGGAAATTAATGTTGGTCCTGAATGGTGATGTAATGAACTGATGCATCACAATCTTGGGTTGTAAAACAACGATATCAATCAATGATGGTGATGTAATGAACTTACGAACTATTTGGTAATTTTATAATATTTAAATTGAGAGGATAGAGCAGCAGAACTATATTCAGTTCAAACCTCCAAGGTTTAAAGTTTATAGAGCCACTTAAGCTTGATACTAAACTGATGTAGGATAAGGCCATGTGAGTAAGAAAACATCACAGAAGAAGTCTTTGATCCCCGCAGTTGATGATGACAGATATAGCCTACATTACAAAGCTTTATTTCATAGATATTACTTTGCTGAAAATATGGGAATGTCATCATATTTATACATAGAACTAATAAACAAACCCTACTACTATTAGCATTGGATTTCAACTAAGATGGTTTGCGTAAACCAACTTACATCAGATGAGCTAGACACCTAGTAGTCCTTCATTTTAGAGTTACATGATCTGAATCCTAATTTTAATTAACCAGCTATGATCTTAATCCTAATTTTAGTTCGCATGTCTCCCGCATTACTGTCTACCCAAGATAAAGTCGTTTTAATAAATAGATCACATAATAGTACAAATTTCAACCACTCCCGTTTCAATGAAAAAATTGACGAATATTATAAAATATTTAAGAAATTAGATTATATATAAACCTGATAAGCTTTAAATCAGTCAGAGAATGTACCTTGTATCTAACAGCCTCATATGTCCCATATACAGCACCTGCACGCGAGCATATGCATTAGATATATGGACATATCATATACATCAATTTACTTGGAGTAGAAGACCAACTAAACTGAGAATAAATATACCAAAAGGCATAAGAACTGAAACTATTTCATCCAAACATAAATGAATACATATTCTTCTTGTTATTGTACTTTCCCCAACCAAACCAAGGGCAGACACCCATAGGTGGAAACAGCAAATGTCCTTGAACAAAAACGAGATAATTAAACCGCAAATAAAAGGTCTATTTGGGATGTGAACTAGGATATCTAAAATAATATGGCTTTAGACAACGACATTTTATAGTTAAAATAATTCAACTTGAGCCTTGTCAGAGAAGTTGTTCTGAGGTGGTAATTTCCAGAAAAATGTAGATATTTAGGTTATTAAGAAAGCAAAGGATTAAGATGCTATACCTATTTCAAAGTACTTCCAACATGCAAAGTGCAAGAAAATGCACAAAACAAGGCCATGATTCTGAGCCAAATGCCAGGTTAATGCACTCTACAATAATGCACCGAGAAACTAAAATAAATTTCTTCCAAAATATGTCCTCGCTTAATGCTAAGAATGTCAAGAACCCATCCCATGAAACTAGGTGTATGCTAGTTGAACTTTTGAGCTACTTTTTCTTATAAATGAATTCCAAATTGTGGAAATCCATTCTCACAAGTCCCAAAGGCAGCGTCCAGGGAATTGATTTCATATGCCTTTTTAAACTGGAATCATAAATATACATCTAAATGACTTGAGAAAACTACAATCGACGTAATTAACATAGTTGTCAATATATTACGATACAACGAAACAATGTGACACAAGCAATTTGATACTGTATCTTAAAGTGAATTGTATCTGATGTTGTGATGCATTGTATCCTACAAACCGATACAATTTACAATAAGGTAAGGATACATTTTTAAGTTAGAGACAGACTTGATAGGAACTAAAACAATACATATTTGATGCGGAACGGAAGAATAAATCAAAAAGTTCATTATTAATTTTGTATTGTTATTTAGAGATAAATGTTGAGTTATTAATGAAATTATTTAGTGAGATATCCTAGAAGTTTTAATTATAGTAGTAGTTTTTCATTAGGAGAGTTTTAATTGTACTAGTAAATTTCAATTAGGAGAGTTTATTATAAATAAACGATTCAAAATTAGGGTTTTTACCCCAGGTATTGCATTTTCTATTTAAGCATTGTAATACTTCATTATTTTTAAATTATTAAATGAATTGATTTGAGATTAAAGTTGTGTGCTTTTGTGTGTTTCTTTACCGATTCTCTGCAGAGTTCTTAATCCTTCCTACCCCGTCCTACATCAATATTTTATAGTACAAGAGTTGGTCACTCATTCTATACAAATAAACCATAAAAAGATTTCTAGCATTTGTTATCTTCTTTTTTCTTTTTTGCTTTTTTTCTTTTTTTATCAGGTAAAGGGGATTAAAACTAACAATCTTGAGATCATTCCTCAAGGTCTTTGCCATTTCTCCAACCCTTGGGGTTCTTGGGTTCATAATCTTGTTTTAGAAACCGTCTCACATTCTGTTTTAAACATCTCTTTCTCACTGGAGACCTTAATACATGGGCTTTGGAGCTCTTCACGTTGCAATTTAGGGCTTACTTTTACTTTGGGTTTTACATTGTATAGTTAAAGATAAGTTTTTTTTTCTTGTCATTTTTCCCACCACTTGGGGTTGTACAGTTTGTTATCTTGTTTTAAAAACTCTCACATTATTTTTCAATGTCTATCTCACATGGAGACCTAAACACATAGGCTTTGAAGTTGACTTTTGCTCTCCAATTTACAATTTAGGGTTTAAACTTACTTTGGGTTTTACATTATATAACTAAAGGTAAGTTAAAAAAAAATCTCCTGTTCCTTTATAAATAGTGCTTATACTATTAATTAAGCCTAGAGTCTTCAATCTATAATTTTAATATCTAACGTTTTGTAGGCTTATTTGACTTTTTTAACACTAAACTTATGCTAATATATTTTATTGTTTGGTAACTTGAGTATGTTTAGATTTATAAATATTGTGTTTTCCATTTCTTAATGAAAGACATGATCACCGATCAGGATTCGACAACTATGGTGATTAGGCAAACATTTCACTATGAACAATTATATGAACGGGATAAGCCACTGATTAAGTAAGGAGGGCAATTTCTTTGAATGTTCATACTATTAACAAAAAGGGCTTCAAGGTGCACTGCCGTATAAGTTTGACCTCTTTGCTCCTCTTATCATATAAAAATATTGACATTTTCAAACTTTTGCACACCTTCAAATAATAAATTTTTGGATTCACAATTTAGCCAAAAAATAATAATAACAATAATCTGGTTCACCCCTGATATACGCAAACCTACGGAGATGATACCTAACTACAATCATAATTTGCTTCTAAAACAAACAGAATCCAGACTTACCAGCAGCTATAGAAACAAATTAAGGTTTTGGAGAGCTACAAAAATATATGGGGATTGAAGTTTAGGGTGTTGATATATTCTTACCAACAGCGCCACCTACAGCGCCGCCAACTGCAACTCCGGCGGTTATTCGGGCAAGACAACTATCCCTTGCCATCTCTCTCTTCTGGAGCAGTGTTTTGCTTTTCCGGTTACTCTTGTTAGGCTGGCGTTCAGAACAAGTAATAAAGATCTGCTTTGGCTTGGTATATGTAAATAGATATTGTACAAGTACTGAACCTATCTGCTCTAGATCCAAAGAGAGAAAATTCAGATCTTAAAATTTCATAGGTAGACCAAGTACGTTTTCATAGAATAGGTCTTCATATGTGGGACCATAATCACGTGGGCTTTTAACACTGGTTCCCAATTTAGACTTGTCATAAAGCTAAAGCTAGGACTAGGAGTCTAGGACAAAAAAACAAATCGGGATAAAACTCTTTTCTTCTATATAATTAGTTAGGCTTAAATATAAATTATTACCCTAAATTATTAACCTTTTTCCACTTCGGTGATTGACCTTTCAATTTTTTCAATCAGATCATTAAACTACCAATTTTTTCTAGTTTGGTTCAAAAGAAGTTGCCACGTCATAAATTGATGACATAAACATATAATTAATTAAAACAAAATAACCACACTTATCCTCTTAAAACATATTACTAAATCAAATTAAAACAAAACTCAAATTAAGTAGAACAAAAACAAAATTAAAACAAGACAACCCTAAAACAAAACAAAAAAGCGTTTACGGTAGAACAAAAGTTAAACTAAATCAAAACAAACCTAAAACGAAACAACAAAGAATAGTTATAAAACACAAAAACAAAACTAAAACTAAAACATGTATATCAAATTCGTAAGTTATTAACGCCCAAAACAAGTCTTTCAAAATTTTCTTCAAAATGGCATACACATGAATTTAGGGGTGTAAACGGATATATATGAATCCATATTCAGTGGTATCCGTATCCAAAAAATTAATTCTCTATCCGTACTCGTATCCGGTATCCGACGGATTTTAAAAATATTATCCGTATCTGGTATTCGGAATAATATCCGAATACGAATAATATCCGTTTTCGTTTATTTTATACGAATAAACAAATTATTCAAATATCCAATATCCGAATTCGTTTATCACTCACCTAATAGAAAATTCATTCCAATTATTTACAAAAAAATAAAGAAAAAATTGAATAATTAATCAACACCAATGACAATTTAAAGTTTAAACCATACATTAATTAAACATCCTAATCACAAAGGGGAGGAAAATGTCAACCACATAATCATACATCATTAATCATAAAAATCAAAATTTAAACATCTTAGAGAAAGTATCAAATTAATATCATTGAAAAGATGGTAAAACTCTTATTCTTCTTTACAATCATCCTTCATTAATTTGTATCTTAACTAATTGCAACTACAAGAGCAAAATGAATAATATTAATATAATGTTAATATAAAATAATTGGAAAGCTATGAAAGGTTAAAAGTAAAAACACAAGCTACTAGTATAATATAATTATTATCATCCTTTGAATTATTCATTACCATCCTAAGAAATAATTATTCACAAGCTCATAAAACATTTAAGCTCAACTCTAAATTAACATACAACATAATAAGTAAATTGATCAGATTCAGGTTTAGAATCAGCTCAATTAAAACTACTATGCCCAAGTAACTTTATATTGTGAAATATTAATACTAAAATGTAAAATTATTTTCCACTCAGCCAAACAAACCATAACATTAGTCAAAGATTGAATAAGAAAGCAGAACCTTACAACATACAAACACAAAAATATACTATATACATACAATCACATCATTTCACTAAGATCAAACGCATTTTTAGGACACAAACTTTAGATCTATAACTTCAGAAACTAAATTCATCTCCAATTCTCCGTGAGTATTTCAATTAAAATCTCCAAGTAACTTTATAGGCTCAAATATTAATACTAAAATGTAAAATTATTTTCCACTCAGCCAAACAAACCATAACATTAGTTGAAGCATGAATAAGAAAGCAGAACCTTACAACATACAAACACAAAAACTTACTATATACATGCAATCACATCATTTCATTAAGATCAAACACATTTTTAAGGACACAAACTTTAGATCTATAACTTCAAATATTAAATTCATCTCCATGAGTGTTTCAATTAAAATCTTCAAATGATCCGAGGAATAACTAAGCTTACTGTATATGAGCTATCAATAGCGTGAAAATTAAGCTAAATCTACTAATAATAAGGAAAAAAGTTTGGTCAGACGAACATATTAGATTCTCTGAAGAACCGAAACAAAAGTATTAAATGTCGAACTTAATCTTACATGACATGTAATCAATAAAAATAAAGATGATGCGTTATTGTCATCTAACCCAAATAATCTTTACAATAAACAAGCTAATCTTACAGCACTTTATGTTCAGGTTAATAAAGTATTCCAAGACCAAGATCCAGAAATAAGCAGGTCTAACCGGAAATAAGCAAAATCAAACACCAAAAAAAAACGCAAAATCAGTAGCTATTTCTTTTAATTTTGTTTTTATAAGGAACCCATAGTTACTTTTAATCAAAAATCCTGACACAAGCTAAGAAAACACAGAAACACACCATAGCAACAAATGAAAACATCCAAATCTGTAGTTGTCCTAAGTATGAAGTCAGCCATTAATAAACGTGTAAAATGTGTATAGAAATAAAGATAACCACATCAACTTAAGCCTAATCTAGAACACCCAGAACCATAAATCAAGAAAAATAAATTATAAGAAGCTAAATGAAGCCGAGAAGAAAGAAGAAGAAGAACCTGCTTTAATGTGCCAGAGTAAAGCCAACCCCAAAAGTTGCAAATTCAGATCAGTTTTAGGGTTCTAAAGTCAGATCCCCAAATTTTGTGTCGACTGGACTGAGAAGAAAATGTTAAAATCTTACGACACAGATTTCAGATCCAAAATTGCAAATTAAAAACTGCATAATCATACAATTTCATCACTTAAACTAACTAATCAGATCGTAACCTGCCTTTTCAGTTTTCAACACGCGACAGAAGATTCGATAACCGGGGAAGCGAGAGCCAATTTCTTGCTCTAGGTTGAAACGGCTGAGAGTGAGAAGTCAGAACCGACAACAAGCGGCGATGAGGCAGATAAATAATAATAAATTTTAAAGTAAAGTTTATTAGTGAATATATGTTAATGTATTTATTTTTAATAAATACAATAATTAATAACAAATACTCTAAGTTACAATTTAAGTAAATTTTTATTATTTTTATTATAAATATTTATAATTTATTATTATATTCAAAATTTATATTAAATATTTAATTATTTTTCAAATATTTTATTAAACTTTAATAATATGTAATAATATGTTTATGAAGAGTTTTATTTATTATTTATTATCAATACATAGATTTTTATAAATAAAAACATTATTTTATTATATTTATAGAGAGTACGAATTATAAAATAAATGTAAATTATTAACATATATATTAACTTACGAAACTATGACTATTAGCTTGTTACATGTAATACCCCAACTTTTTAATAAAGATGATTTTTCTATAAATATTATTTTTAAATATTGTGGAATGAATTTGATATAATGTTATAGTTTGTAGGTAATATTTATAAATTTTGTAAAAGACATAAGTTGTTATATAATATTCGATTGGTGGGAATATTCGTTTTAACGAGGGAATATTAGATGACCAGTAAAATCATTAATTGGACCACACAACGAAATTATTATCGGATTGAGAAAAGCGACAAAAATATTTTTATGAAAATAACTGGCGGAAGTTTCTGATTAAAACTGTTGAACTACTCGGTAATAAAAGTAATGAGAATATGCGTGGTTGCATAAGAGTACACGGTATTGATTCATCGACGCTTACGTGAGAAGTCACTCACTTTTGTTCAATTATTGCTCTGAAGAATTGTTGCATAGTATCTCACGTTATTTGATTCAATTATTGTTGATATTTTATATATTATTAAATCAATAATTGAGATGATGAGTTATTAATATTATTATTTGGAATATTAACGATGTCTAGAAGTTCGCGATGAAGAGAGATTTAAATCACCTAATTGTGCGCCAATAGGAGAAATCCTTATTGGAAAGCCTCTCTCTTTCTTGGGAACGACCTGGTCGATTAATATTGTGAATTATAATAATAATGATAAATGTTGTTAGATATATTGAGGAGTTTTTTTATGAAGTCACTGAAGTTTATATATATATATATATATTATTATATATAAATTTTGTTTTATTAGTATTATTAATATAATAAAAGCAGAAAAGTTTTTATATAAAACATAATACTTTTATAAAGTTATTTATTTTATTAGACAATAATTAGAATATATTATATTCTAATATATATAATATTTTGTATAGTAAAATCTTTTTATATGAAAAAGTAATACTTTTATAAAGTTATTTATTTTATTAGACAATAATTAGAATATATTATATTTTATTATGCATAGTGTTTGCATAGTAAAATCTTTTTATATAAAACAGAATACTTTTTATAAAGTTTTGTTTTATTTGATTATAAATAGAATATATTATATTTTATTGTATAGTGCAGCATAATCATACCAAGTCCATCTATGCACTACAGGCCACAAATGACTTTCAACAAAATATAAATATGAGGATAATGACAATGATATAAGAATTCAATAAAACAAGTTCAAGAATTAATTTATTCAGGAACTAATAACTTCCAAATTGTCAACATGATACTTCTATGTAGAGTAAAATTTAAGAATGCTCAGAAGAATAATTAATTTATTAGATTTTTTTCCTGTTGAAGACTAATGATAATTTGTTGTATATTATCTTAGTCATAATATTCTTTACTGGGCTAGTTGAGCTCACCCTTTTCTTTTTTGTTCCATTTTTCTTCTCAGGAGGCGAGAATATAGTGAGTACGAGTCGGGGTATGAAATGAAGGTTCTAGAGAGAGTTGTTTAGTAGTCCTCACCATTTTTGTAAAATAATGTATCAATAAATGTGATGAGGATTTATTTGAGTATAGATATTGTCAGAAGATAATATTTGTATTCAAACTCACGCTTTCTTGTTGTAATAATAAAGTTGTAGTTGTTTACGTACCATGTATGACAATTTCGAATGGGTGATGTATACTATTTTGGGGGCGCCACGGTTGGTATCGAGCTTAGGATATGATCTCTGGCGGAGATCGGGGAATAGAACTAGGAGGGAGAGCGAGTAAATCCTTCATTTAGTGTGTCCTACCTAAGCTTATTTGTTAGTTGGTCGGTATATAGGGATATTATGTGATATATTGATTTCTTAATTAACCCTTGTTTTATGATAGTATTTGAGAATGTCGATTGAGAATATTAATGAGTGGAAATGAGGCCAGTGGAGACGTCTCAGACTCACCAACGAGGAGAACGCAACAGTGGTGGCAATGTTCCTCCTGTGAACAACACCACTAAGCGAGATGATGAGCGAGGGGATGTTTAGAAGCTTTTTGCGGTTCATGCAAAATCGACGAGAGGAGACTAGTGTTCAAAATCTGAGGAGGAAATGATAGCAATTCACGGGTTATCACGTGCAAGCAGATTCAAAGAGTTGGGACCACCAAAATTTAAGGGAAAGGCGATCCAATCATGGCGGAAACATTGGTCGAAGCAAATTACCAAGATATTCGATGTCTTGGGATGCGGAGAACAGAAGGTTCCATTCGCCACCTTTATGTTACGTGGCGCGAAAGACTCATTGGTGGGAGTGCGTGAAGCGTACCCATCCAAATTGCATGACTCAAAGATGTCTTGGGAGAGCGTTTGAAACTATTTAATGACAAATACTTTCACGAAAGTGTTAAATCATATGAAGGAAGTGAAGTTCATCAGATTAGAACAAAAACAACATGGCGGTGTCTCGAAGACGAGGCAAAGTTTTGAGAGTTATCCAGTTTGCACCTCATTTGGTGGAGAATGAGGAACGATATGACTCGGATGTTTCTGAGAGGTTTGAAACCCGACATACGACAATATCTCATTTCTCATAAATTTTCTCTCTATTCAGATGTTGTAAATAGGGCTCAATTATTAGAGCGAGATAACGAGTACGGTCAACCGAGGGACCACAATCGAGGATCATCTAGGAGATAGCGATCAACAAAACAACGATAACGGCGGAGAAAGAAAAAGGCGGACAAAAATGGTAACCACTACGGTGGTAATCATGGCCATGAAAATAGAAGAAGCGAGTCAAGAGGAGATTTAAAAAGAGGAGATTTAACAACGACCGTATGAAAGGCAGCAGTCTTGGCGTAAGAAAGAATGGTTATAAGGAGGAGAACAACCACCGGTCATATGCTATAAATGCGGAAAGAGGGACATATCGGTCAAGCGCACAACAGATTCAAGGTATGCTATAATTGTGGAAAGGAATGACATATTGGTCGAGATTATGCAGTAGCGAAACCTAGTTCGTGAGGACGGTGACTCAAAAGATCATCCCAGAAAAAAAGTCAAAGTCAGCGGTTCTTGGAAAAGCGTTTGTTGTGATCGGTCAAAATCGAGAAACCCAAACGAGGTGATCACGGGTAAGTTTATTTATAAATTTCTTGAAGTTTATACCTTACTTAATCTGGGTGCTACCCATTCATTTATCTCTCCCGCTTGTGCTCAACGTTTAAACTTGACTCAGGAGAAATTAGACTTTGACTATCTGTGAAAACTCCGTTAGGAGAAACTTTCATCACATCCACTGTTTATAAATCTTGTTTGATTCAAGTTGGCACCATCACCTTACTTGTTGACCTTATCTCTTTAAAGATACTTGCTTTTGATGTGATTGTAGGGATTGATTGGTTAACTACTCATCATGCCAAAATTGATTGTTTTTCGTAAGGTTGTTAGTTTTCATAATCCTAACCAACCGACGTTGTATGCAATTCAAGCAACTAAACCATTAAAATCAATCACCATCATATCTAATCATAAAACTATTCGTTTATTGAAAAGCGGATGTCAAGCTTTCTTAGCCCATGTTATGGATTTGAATAAAGACACGTCAAATTTGAATAATATTCCTATTGTTATTGACTTTCCGACGTATTTCTGAAGAACTTCGATTACTACCCCTTAGCGTGAAGTTGAATTCTTTATTGATCTTGAACCTGTACAAAGCCCATTTCTAAAATCCCATATCGAATGGCTCCTATTGAACTTCAGAGTTAAAGGTCCAACTACGTGAGTTGTTGGACATCGGTTTCATTCTGGCCCCTAGTACATCTCCTTGGGGTGCTCTGTTTTATTAAGTAAAGAAGAAAGGCGGAGTATGCGACTTTGTATTGACTATCGGGAATTGAACCATGTCACCATCAAGAATAGGTATCCTCTACCTTGTATTGATGACTGTTTGACCGATTGCAAGGAGCACAATTCTTTTCAAAGATCGATCTTCGTTCGGATATCATCAATGAAGATTAGGCGAGGATATTCCAAAAGCGCCTTGAGAACTCCTGCATGCGGGCATTATGAATTCTTAGTCATGTCTTTCGGATTGAATAATGCTCCTGCGGCTTTCATGGATATGATGAACCAAGTATTCAAGGAATATTTGGATAAGTTCGTTGTTGTTTTTATTGATGACATCCTCATATATTCCAAAAGTCGTGAAGATCATGAGCACCATTTGAAGCTGGTACTCCAAAGGCTTCGTGAAAACAAACTATATGCCAAATTGAGGAAATACGAGTTCTTGTTTGAGGAAGTAGCATTCCTTGGACACGTGGTGTCGAAACATAGAGTATCTGTTGATCCGGCAAAGATTGAAGCAATACAAAGTTGGGAGCAACCGAAGTCGGTGACTGAAGTACGTAGCTTTTTGGGTTTAGTTGGTTATTATCGGATATTCGTGGAAGGGTTTTCTCGAATCGCTACTCCATTAACCCAGCTAACTCGGAAGGATATAAAATTTGTTTGGAGCGAAGAATGCGAGAAAAGTTTCCAAGAGCTCAAGAGGAGACTCATTTCGGCACCTGTTCTAACAATACCATCTGGTACGGATGGATTTGTTATCTACAACGATGCTTCAAGCAAAGGGTTAGGATGTGTTCTCATGCAACGTGGGAAAGTCATAGCTTTATGCCTCATGACAACTTAAAGAGTATGAGAGGAATTATCCTACTCATGATCTAGAGTTAGCGTGATCGATTTTCATGCTTAAAGATATGGAGGCACTATCTATATGGGGAGAAAGTGGAGATATATTAGCACCATAAAAAAGCCTTAAATATTTCTTCACTAAAAAAAGAACTCAACATGCGCAATGACGTTGGCTCGAGCTATTGAAAGATTATGACCACACTATTCAATACCATCCCGAAAAGCGAGCGTGGTAGCCGACGCGTTGAGTAGAAGATCATATGCGAGGAATGAGTGCGATGATGTCAAGTATACGCACAGAGCCAACTTTAATAGAAAAAGTTAAGGTTCTTTCAAGCCAGCAGGCCGGAGGTGATGCGTATATGAAGAAGAAAGTACAAGAAGGTCTTTATTCCTAAGCGAGAATTGATGAAGAAGGAATACTTGAGTCCACTCTAGACTTTGTGTTCTAACGATTTCGATTTGCGGCGTCAAGTAAACAATTAGGTGACAAAACCTCTCTCTTAAGCGAACTTTCTAGACATTGCCGATAATGTTATCTAATAATATTATTAGGATAATATGAATTATTGCTTCGATAATGAAAAATCTTTGTGTAATGATAATTATTGAAACAACAACAATATAAAATATCAACGCAGCAATTATTAAATCAATAAAATAAAATCTTTGATAAAGTAATAAGCGTAACCATTATTGAGTAAGTGCCTTCTTACGTAAGAATCGATAATTGGTGCAATCTGGTGTCAACGTGTTTTAAACACAATAGAGTATTTTAACAAGATAATACTGTGAATAACCACGCTGTAGTTATTTTTAAACAACTTATATTTGTCATTTTGTTCATCCAATCGCTTTCAGTTATGGGGCCCACATACATGTTCGCTAGTAGTAATACGAATATTCCACGACCAAACGAATATTCCCCGACAACAATGAATATTTTATAACCACTTGTTTATTTTGAAATATTTGCGTATTTTACCCATAACTATCCACATTAATCAAATCAACCCTTACTATTTCAAAATAATAAATAGAGAAAATTAAATTTCATTAATAATAAGTTGGGGTCTTACAGATGTGTCCCTTCTGTCCGCATTTGAAACATACCAAGTCCATCTATGCACTACAGGCCACAAATGACTTTCAACAAAATATAAATATGAGGATTATTCAGTGTAATCATGACCGTAATGTTACAAATGATGTGGTAAAAGTCCTCATTGGCCCGTAGTGCATTGATGGATAGTTGTTGGTATGATCATGACCATTGATGAATACACAAATATCCTTGGCCCGAGTGCATGGATAATTTGTGGTTGTGATACTTATGAATATCCTTGGCCGTAGTGCAGGGATGAGGTGGATTATTTATTAAGATGAATCTCAGCGATAAAAGTGATGAAAAACCTTTTAAATCATAAAGGATAGTAGATTTTATTCTCTACTTGACTCTTTTAATGGATTGCATGTTCCACTGTAGTTAAACTTGATGTCTATTGTATTTTATCAGTTTAACACTGTTGAAGATTAATGATAATTTATTCTGCATTATCTTAGTCATAATATTTCTTCTTTGGGCTAGTTGAGCTCAACCTTTTTTTTCACCGCTCTATTCAGGAAATGAGAACGTAAAGGGACTAGTGGGGGGAGCGAGTGACGGTCCAGATGATAGCATTAGTAGTCCTCACTATTCTATTAAATAGTGTGACAATAAATGTAATGAGGACTCCTTAGAGTGTGGATATTGTCTAGATGACAATATTCTTATTAAAACTCTTAGTTGATGTTTTGTCGTATTGTTTACACGACAACTATGTTATTATGTTGTATTTGAATTTTGTACCATGTATTTGGCGACTTAAGATGGGTGATGTATACCTATTTTTGGGGGCGTCACAGTTGGTATCAAAGCTTAGGGATATGATCTCTTGTTGAGATGTGAGACAAGAACTAGGAGGGGATAGACAGGGAAGTCCTTCGCTAGTATGATCTACCTAAGTTTATTTGGTATTTAATTGGTCGGTCAGAGTATAGGGATAATATATGACATGTCAATTAACCCTTGTTTTGTGACAGTGTTTGAAAATGGCATCTGAAAATGATGAGATAAGCAATGGAGCAAAATAATATGGCCAAATATCGCATGAGACGAGGCTAAGTTTGCGGAGTTATCCCGATTTGCATCCCATTTGGTCGATAATGAGGAGGCGAATGACACAAATGTTTCTAAGAGGTTTGAAACACGATATCGTCAATACCTCATTTCTCATAAACTTTGTTTATATTCGGATGTTGTGAATAGGGCTCGATTATTGAGCGCGATAATGAGTTAAAGACAACCAAAAGGTAACGACCAACAACACGATAATAATCGTACCAGTGGCAACGACCATCGGAACAATGATGACCATCGTGGGGGAAATTATCATGCCAAGAATGGTAACCACTTCGGTGGTAATCATGGTCAAGATAATAGAAGTGGAAATTTCAAGAAGAGAAGGTTCAATAATGATAGAAAGACAGCAGCATCTGCACCCGTTTCAAAGGAAGAAGAACGACCACCGGTCGTATGTTTCAAATTCGGACAGGAGGGACACATCCGTCCAAACTGTACGCAGCAATCCAAAGCGTGTTTCAATTGTGGAAGAGAAGGTCACCTAGCTCGATTTTGTCGTGTAGTGAAGTCAAGTCCAGCTGGAGTGGTTACGCCAAATGATATCCCAGACAAGTCAAAGTTGGTAGTTTAAGTGAGAGTGTTTGTCGAGGAACCCGAACAAAGTTGTCACGGGTAAGTTAATCATAAACGCTTATGAAGTCTATACCTTATTCGATACCGGTTCTACCCATTCTTGTATTTCACCTAGTTGTGTTCAATATTTGAACTTGGCTATTGAGAAATTAGACTTTGACTTATCTGTTAAAACTATGTTAGGAGAAACCTTCGTTACATCCATTATTTATAAATATTGTTTGATTCAATTCGACACTTTCACGTTACCCGTCGATCTGAACTCTTTGAAAATACTTGTCTTTGATGTGATTTTAGGAATCGATTGGTTAACTACTCATCATGCTTTTCGTAAGGTTGTTAGCTTTTATATTCCTAACCAACCTGTTATGCGAATTCAAGCAACCAAACCACTAAAGTCAATCACTGTTATATCAAGCCATAAGTAAAGAGCTCGATCCTTTCATTGTTGACTTCCTCGTGTGGAATGCACCGAAGCCAGACTTTCTGTAGGCGACATCGTGAATGAAGATGGCAAGTTGATAGGTATCAATGTGACGTACTATCCATGTCTTGGATGAGGGTCATAGTTTTGAATGATATTTCAATCGTTTATAAATTTCCTGACGTATTCATGAAGACTTCCTAGCCTACCCCTAGAGCGTGAAATCGAATTTTGTATTGACCCCAGTACAAAACCCATTTCTTAAATCCTCAAATATTTCTTCAACTAAAATGAACGTAACATGCGCCAAAGATGTTGACTCGAGCTGTTGAAGATTACGATCGTACCATTCAATACCATCGTAGAAAAAGCGAACATGGTAGCTGACGCGTTGAGTAGAAGATCGTATGCGGTTACAAGTGCAAAAATACGAACCCACGTGAAGATAACGAATACACGGGTAGAATCGACTTTAATCGATAAAGTTAAAGTCGCTCAAGCTACATACTCAGAGCTGATGAATGAGAAGAAGAAGGTTCAAGAAGGCGTTATCTTAACCCTCGATTTAATTGGCCCATTTTGAAATCCTCGATCAAGTAGGAACTATGGCTTATAGACTCGTTTTACCGCCAAGTATGTCGCGTGTTCATAACATTTTTTCACGTATCGATATTACGTAAATATGTGGACGACCCGAACCACATTATTAATTTAGAAATGGACGAGATAACAGATAATTTAACGTATGAGGAGATACGTGTTAAACTCTTGGATAAGAAAGATTATATTCGACACTCAAAGGTTATACCTCAAGAGTTAGAATCTAAAATGAAGTCAAGGTACCCTAACCTCTTCAGCATACCAGGTACATACGTAAATTTTGAGGGCGAAATTCCATAAAGAGGGGAGATTGTGAGACCCCAAATTTTATGAATAAATATTTAATTTTCTCGAAATAATTTTTTGAATATTATGGTGTGGATTTGATATAATGTTATAGTTGTGGGTAGTATTTATAAATTTTGTAATGTATGCAAGTTGTTATAGAATATTCGTTTGGTCGGGGAATATTCTTTTTGTCAGAAAATATCCGTACGACGGTACAATCATTGGTGGACCCAGCAACGGAATTATTGTCGGATTGATAAAACGACAAAAATATTTTTATGAGAATAACGGCGGAAGTTTTACCGTTAAAACTGATGAACTACCCTTAGTAGTAAAAAATACGATGTCTGGCGTGGTTGCGTAGTAGTAGTACGGTATTGATTATTGATGCTTACATGAGAAGTCACTCAGTTTTGTTCAATTATTGCTATAGTAATTGCTGCATAGTATCTCACGTTATTTGATTCAATTATTGTCAATATTTGATATATTATTAAATCAATATTTGAGATGACGAAGTTATTAATATTATTATTTGCAATATTAACGATGTCAGTAAGTTACACGCCAATGAGAGGTTTGGTCACCTAATTGCGCGCCAATAGGGAGAAATCCTTATTGGAAAGCCCCCTCTTTCCTGGGAATGACCTGGTCGATTAATAATGTGAATTGTAATAATGATGATGAGTTCTGTTTTATTTGTATTATTAACGTAATAAAACAGAAAAAGCTTTTTATATAAAATAGAATACTTTTATAAAGTTATTCTTTTATTAGACTATAAATAGAATATATTATATTATATTATGCATAGTATTTTGTATAGTAAAATCTTTTCATATAAAACATAATACTTTTATAAAGTTATTCGTTTTATTAGATTATAAATAGAATATATTGTATTTTATTTAAAAGATTTTGTGTTATTAGAATATTTTATTAAATCAATCTGGACCGTCCGTTTAAAAGTAAATCAATCTGGACCGTTCATGAATTAGTTACTATGCAGTCCATTCTTCTATAAATAGAAGTTCATTCCTTCATTATTTCTTACGAATTCACTGAAACTCTAGAGAGAGAATTCTTCTTCTATAATCTTGAACGTATTTCTTTAGAGTTTAAGAAAGTTTTGAGCGTAGTGCAAGTTTTCTTCAAGTATATCACCGCCCTACCCGTCGGAGTACTCTTCTTTATAAGGTAAAGGATATTATTTGTTGTACTCGTAAGGGGTATTATTTTTTATATATTCGTGAAGAGAACTTCTGTTATTCCATTCTTTATTATTCTGTTGGAATAATTTGTATACGCGGTCCACCCTATACTTGGTGAAATTCTTCTGTTATTCTATTCTTTATTATTTCATTGGAATATCTTGTCTGCATGCGTTTCTGTGGGACTGGTTCCGTTATTTATTATTTTGTTGGAATAACTTGTCTATCCGAAGTGCCGCATGCATGGTGATTTTTGTTGTAATTCCATTCTTTATTATTCATTGGAAATCTCCGCTTTGTGAATTTACCGACCGGTTCCATTATTTATTATTCTCATTGGAATAACTCCGTCTATCTGTCAATCGCATGCATGGTGATTTCGTTGTTATTCCATTCTTTTTATTCTATTGGAATATCCGAAATGATGCGATACGCTTTGACTGGTTCCGTTATTTATTATTCTATTAGAATAACTTTATACATCGAAGCACCGCATGCATGGTGATTTCTTTTGTTATTCCATTCTTTATTATACTCGGTTGGTTAAAGTTTTGACTTATACTCCATGAAATTAGTGGAATATCCTTGATATTTGCGCTTCATCCAAAGATCTTTTCATGGAAATATTCTTCCGAGCATTCTTGAATTTTACTCTACAAAGCAATATCATATTGACAATTTAGACGTTATTAGTTCCTGGATAATTTAATTCTTGAACTTGTTTTATTGAATTTTTATATCATTGTCATCATCCTCATGTTTATATTTTGTTGAAAGTCATATGTGGCTTTTTGTAGTGCGTAGATGGACTTGGTATAATTATGACCTGAGGATTATTCGGTATAATCATGACCGTAATGTTACAAATGATGTGGAAAAAGTCCTCATTGGCCCGTAGTGCATTGATGGATGGAGTTTTGGTATGATTATGGCTATGGATTCTCTTGACCGAGGAGCAAAGATGAATTGTTTTATGGCATGATCGGGATAGTTGATGAAAAACACAATTATCTTTGGCCGTAGTGCATGGATAATTCGTGGTCGGGATACTAAATAATATCATTGGCCTGTAGTGCAGGGATGAATTGATGATGTGGATTATTTATTAAGCTGAGTCCCTGCGATAAAAGTGATGAAAAACTTTTTAAATCGTAGAAGATAGTAGATTTTATTCTCTACTTGACTCTTCTAATGGATTGTTTATTCCGTTGCTTGATGTCTATTGTATTTTATCAATTTAACATTATTGAAGACTAATGATAATTTATTCTGCATTATCTTAGTCATAATATTTCTTACTGGGCTAGTTAAACTCACCCTTTCTTTCACTGTTCTCTTCAGGAAATTAAATGAGAATATAGTTAGAATGAGTCGGGGAACGGAGTGATGGTCCAGATGATAGCATTAGTAGTCCTCACTATTCTGTTAAATAGTGTGACAATAAATTTAATAAGGACTCCTTAGAGTGTGGATATTGTCTAGATGACAATATTCTTATTAAAACTCCCAGTTGATGTTTTGTCGTATTATTTACACGGTAGCTATATTATTAAGTTGTATTTGAATTTTGTATCATGTATTTGGCGACTCAAGATGGGTGATGTATAACTATTTTTGGGGGCGTCACAAGTAGCATTCCTTGGGCACATAGTATCAAGTTATGGAATATCTGTTGACCCGGCAAAGATTGAAGCTATTCAAAGCTGGGAGCAACTTAAGTAAGTGACCAAAGTACGTAGCTTTCTCGGCTTAGTTAGTTATTATCGGAGATTCGTAGAAGAGTTTTCTCGAATTGCTACTCCATTAACTCAGCTGACTCGGAAAGATACAAAATTCGGTTGGAACGAGGAATGTGAGAAGAGTTTTCAAGAACTCAAGAGGAGATTCATTTCAGCACCTGTTCTGACAATACCATCTGGCTCAGAGGGATTTGTCATCTACATTGATGCTTCGGGCAAAGGGTTAGGATGTGTTCTCATGCAACATGGGAAAGTCATAACATATTCCTTTCGACAACTCAAAGAATATGATAGGAATTATCCTACTCATGATCTAGAGTTGGCAGTTGTTGTTTTCGCACTTAAAATTTGGAGGCATTACTTGTATGGGGAGAAAGTGGAGATCTTTACGGATCATAAAAGCCTCAAATATTTCTTCACTCAAAAGGAACTCAACATGCGACAACGACGTTGGCATGAACTGTTGAAAGATTATGATCATACCATCCAATACCATCCTGGAAAAGCGAACGTGGTAGCTGACGCATTGAGTCGAAGATCATATCGCGGGCACGAAAGCGATATTGACAAACGAAATGCCCATTTTGTGTGACTTGCAAAGGATGGAGATAGAGTTAAAGACTCCAGGGACCCATGTGATGATGACGAATATACGAGTAGAACCGACTTTAATTGATAAAGTTAAAGTTGCTCAAGTTACAGATATGGAGCTGATGCGTATGAGGAAGAAAGTGCAAGAAGGTGCTATGCCGAAAGTAAGAATCGATGAAGAAGGAATATTTCAAGTCGACTGCACACTTTGTGTTCCTAACGACCCTGATTTAAAGTATAAAATCATGATGGAAGCGCACAACACACCGTTTGCAATCCATCCCGGGAGTACCAAAATGTATCGTGATCTTCATCATACATTTTATTGGAGCAATATAAAGAGAGAGATAATATTTGTTTATCTCAAGGTGTCTAACTTGTCAACGAAGTCAAGGTAGAGCATCAAGTACCAAAAGGTCCATTGCAACCACTTGAAATTCCGAATGAAAGTGGGAACACATTACCATGGATTTCGTTACTGGTCTTCCCAAGGTTTCTCAAGGCATAGATGCAATTTTGGTCATTGTTGATAGATTGACCAAGTCTGCTCATTTCTTAACTATACGAGAAACTTATACACTTGAACGTCTTGCTCGTATGTACATAAACGAGGTGGTAAGATTGCATGGTATGCCAGTATCCATAGTTTCTGATCGAGACCCAAGATTCATTTCAAGATTTTGGGTTAGTTTGTAAAAAGCTATGGGCACGGATTTACGATTTAGTTCGGCATATCATCCTCAGACGGACGGACAATCAGAGAGGACTATTCAAACTCTTAAAAATTTATTAAGACTCTATGTCCTTGACTTCAAGGGAAGTTGGGATAAGTTCTTACCATTGGTAGAGTTTTCCTACAACAATAGCTACCAAGCAAGTATTGGCATGGCTCCATTCGAAGCGTTATATGGAAGAAAGTGTCGTTCTCCAGTATGCTGGGATGAGGTGGGTGAAGCAACGTTGTTGGGACCGGAGTTGGTACGTATGACTACGGAAAAGATTCAAACGATACGATAACGTATAAAAACCTCAAAAGATCGACAAAAGAGTTATGATGATCTTCATTGAAAGGACGTGGAATTCGATATTGGAGATCAAGTGTTGTTACGTGTTGCTCCATGGAAAGGAGTTACGAGATTTAGAAAGAGAGGAAAGCTCAATCCTCGATTCATTGGCCCATTTTAAATCCTCGATCGAGTAGGAACTGTGGCGTATAGACTCGTTTTACCGCCAAGTATGTCTCGTGTTCATAACGTTTTTCATATATCCATGTTATGTAAATATGTGGAAGACACGAACCACATTATTGAGTTAGAACCGGACGAAATAGCGGAAGATTTGACGTATGAAGAGGTTCTTATTCAAATCTTAGATAAGAAGGAACATATTCTACGCTCCAAGGTTGTACCTCAAGTCAAAGTTTTGTGGAGAAACCACGATGTTGAGGAAATGACCTGGGAGTTAAAATCTGAAATGAAATCAAGATATCCTTACCTTTTCGACATACCAGGTACGTACCCTAATTTCGAGGACGAAATTTCATAAGAAGGGGAGGTTGTAAGACCCCAACTTTTTAATAAAGATGATTTTTCTATAAATATCATTTTAAAATATTATGGAATGAATTTGATATAATGTTATAGTTGTGGGTAATATTTATAAACTTTGTAAAGTACGCAAGTTGTTATATAATATTCTATTGGTCGGGGAATATTCGTTTTAACAGGGAATATTCATACGACTGCATACAATCATAGTGGACCCCTGGCGGAGAATTATTATCGGATTGAGAAAACGACAAAAATATTTTTATGAAAATAACGGCGGAAGTTTTACAGTTAAAACTGTTGAACTACTCGGTAGTAAAAGTACAGTAATACACATGGTTGCATAATAGCACACGGTATTGATTATTGATGCTTACGTGAGAAGTCACTCAGTTTTGTTCAATTATTGCTTCAGTAATTGTTGCATAGTATCTCACATTATTTGATTCAATTATTGTCGATATTTTATATATTATTAAATCAATAATTGAGATGATAGAGTTATTAATATTATTATTTGCAATATTAACGATGTCTAGAAGTTCTGTCAAGGAGAGGTTTGGTCACCTAATTGCGCGCCAATAGGGAGAAATCCTTATTGAAAAGCCTCCTCTTTCTTGGGAACGACCTGGTCGATTAATATTGTGAATTATAATAATAATGATAAATGTTGTTAGATATATTGAGGTGTTTTTTTTTATGAAGTCACAGAAGTTTATATATATATATATATTATATATATAAATTTTGTTTTATTAGTATTATTAATATAATAAAACAGAAAAGCTTTTTATATAAAAAATAATACTTTTATAAAGTTATTTATTTTATTTGACAATAATTAGAATATATTATATTCTAATATGCATAATGTTTTGTATAGTAAAATCTTTTTATATGAAACATAATACTTTTATAAAGTTATTTATTTTATTAGATAAATTAATTAGAATATATTATATTTTATTATGCATAGTATTTGTATAGTAAAATCTTTTTATATAAAATGAATACTTTTTATAAAGTTTTGTTTTATTTGATTATAAATAGAATATATTATATTTTATTGCATGCATAGTAAAAGATAGTATCCTTTCTATTTTCCTATAAATAGGATGCTTAGTTAAAATTGAAAACCACACTAGAAGTTCAGAGAATTTTTCTATAATCTTGAGCGTATTTCTTTAGAGTTTTAAGAAGCTTTGAGCGTAGTGCAAGTTTTCTTCAAGAATATCCTCGCCCTACCAGTCGGAATACTCTTCTTTTACGGTAAGGGGTATTATTTTTTTCTTTCGTCTCCATGAAGAGAACTTTTGTTATTCCATTCTTTGTTATTATGTTGGAATAACCTGTCTATGCGAAGTACTGCATACTTGGTGAAATTCTTCTGTTATTTCATTCTTTATTATTATGTTGGAATAACTTTGTATATCTGCAAGCACCGCATACATGGTGAAATTTCTACATTATTCCATTCTTTATTATTACGTTGGAATATATCACATGCATGCGTTTACGCGTGACTGATTCCATTATTTATTATTCATTGGAATAACTCATGTCATGCGGATTCTATCGCATGCCTGATAATTTCTTTTGTTATTCCATTCTTTATTATATTCAGTTGGTTAAAGTTTTAGCTTTTATACTCCATGAAATTAGTGGAATATCCTTGATATTTGCGCTTCATCAAGTATCTTTTCATGAAATATTCTTCTGAGCATTCTTGAGTTTTATCCCACAAAGCAGTATCATGTTGATAATTTGGACGTTATTGGTTCCTGGATAAATTAATTCTTAAACTTGTTTTGTTGAATTCGTATATCATTGTCATCATCCTCATGTTTATATTATGTTGAAAGTCATCTGTGGCCTATAGTGCATAGATGGACTTGGTATGATTATGACTAAGGATTATTCGGTATAATCATGACCGTAATGTTATAAATGATGTGGTAAAAGTCCTCATTGGCCCGTAGTGCATTGATGGACAGTTGTTGGCATGATCATGACCATTGATGAATACACGAATATCTTTGGCCCGTAGTGCATGGATAATTTGTGGTTGTGATACTAATGAATATCCTTGGCTGTAGTGCAGGGATGATGTGGTTTATTTATTAAGCAGAGTCTCAGCGATAAAAGTGATGAAAAACCTTTTTAAATCATAAAAGATAATAGATTTTATTCTCTACTTGACTCTTTTAATGGATTGCTTGTTCCGCTGCAGTTAAACTTGATGTCTATTGTATTTTATCAGTTTAATATTGTTGAAGGCTAATGATATATTATTCGCATTATCTTAGTCATAATATTTTTCTTGGACTAGTTGAGCTCACCCTTTTACTTTCATTGTTCTCTTCGTGAAATGAGAACATAAGCGGGACTAATCGGGGAGCAGAGTAACTGGCCCGCACGACGATAGCATTAGTAGTCCTCACTATTCTATGAAATAGTGTGTTAATAAATGTATTGAGGACTTATTTTGAGTTTTAATGCCATCTAGAAGACAATATTTGTATTAAAACTCATAACTCTTGTTGTATATTTAAGATTGTATTTGTATTCTGTACCGTGTATTTGGCGACTCAGAATAGGTGATGTATACCTATTTTTGGGGGCGTCACATAACATATATTAATAACTTACATGTATATATATTAACTTACAAAATTATAACTATTAAATTATTAATAACATTAATTAATAATAATAAGTAATAATAATAAATTATAATAATAATAATAATAATAATAATAAATCATAATAAGAATATTAATAAATAACAATAATGATAATAACAACAACAATAACAATAAATAAAACAACAACAATAATAATAATAGTTCGTTGAAAACTAATAGTTGTCCCAATATTATTTGATATAGTTCATTAATAATAATAATACGTTTTTCTTTTAATATTTTGTTGGGGAAATGATTTAATTTCTTTAAAATTTATTAGTTGGATAATTTAATAACTAAGCCTAACATTTTCTCGTGGTTTAATGGTCTAAGGGGATGTTTGATAAAAACTGAATGAATCTAAATTTGAATAAAAAAAGTTGTTTGATAATTGATACGTTTAAAACATCTGAATACCATATTTTTATTATTTTATCCCTCTAAAAAAATAAAAGTTGTTATAAATATATTTAATATTACTTAATATAATAATAGTTAATATTGTAAAAAAAACTACATTCAGCTTATTGAGCAAAAAAATAATGACACTTATAAGCTATTCAACCCACATCGTCTAAATGACTTATCAATTCAGCCATTCAAATCTAACCAAACAGCTCCAAAAACTCAAACTTAAAGTTGAGCGGTCAAATTTGCATTTTTTTTCCGTTTTTGATATATAGTTATTTATCACATGAAGGTGAAATTCACGGTATGTTTCATTTGAAAATATCAAAAATACACGTGGAAAAATCAATTTCCTCTTTTATCTTGCGACTATTTTTATTAATGTATTTTTTAAAAATCTTTACATTATTTTTATTATGAGACGAACACTTTTATAACTTATTTTAACTTAATTTATAATTTATAAGTCAAATTGATGCGAAACGCTTTTAACAACTTATAAATTAACTAGCTCTATCCCGTGCCTCCGATATTACATGATGGTGGAATTTATGTCAAATTTTGGATAACTTAGATGATTTGATTTATTAGGGTAAGCGAGAAATTTAAAATAAATTATATTTTGATAGATAGATTTATATTATATTTTAATTTATAAGTGATTTAAAATAATTAGTTCCCGAACCGGCCCGTGTGGGAATATTTATCGGTTACTACATACCGCCCCTCGCTCGCATTGTCAGTCTCTTTTATCTCTTTGAACTCAAAAGCCCTAGCATTTCAATTTGCAATTCGCTCCATCCCTCATCCCTGCAAAGCTGGGGTTTATCAATTACCCCGCGAAGAATTGGAGATGGATTTCGACGAGTACGATTACCTGGAAAAGTCCGTCAACCAGCCCGATGCAGCAAACGGTTCGAATGGGAAGAACAAAGACGGTGGAATCGAGAAGAGCGAGAAAGGGTACAGGAGGGAGAAAGCTCAAGATGACGATGAAGAAGATCGAGTGGAGAAGAAGAGTAAGAAATCGAGGGGCGAGGAAGATAATGGAGGAGAGAGAAAGAGAGAGCGGGAGGAGAGAGATAGTGACAGAGATAGAGAAAGGTCTTCAAGGCATAGAAGAGATGGGGAGAGAGAAAGGGATCGGCACAGGAGTAGTAGAGATGGAGAGAGAGAAAGGGAAAGGAGTTTTAAGGAGAGGGAGCGGGAGAGGGAGAGGAGAGGGAGGGAAGGGGATAAAGAGAGAGAACGGGTTAGAAGGTCCAAGGATAGAGGAAGGTCCAAGGAAAGAGAAAGGTCCAAGGAGAGGGAGAGGTCCAAGGAGAGAGAGAGGTCCAAGGAGAGGGAGAGGTCCAAGCAGAGGGAGAGGTCCAAGGAGAGGGAGAGGTCAAGGTCGACTCGAAGGAGTCGGAGTCCATCGAGAATTGAGCGAGAAAGGTCCCGAAGAAGTCGGAGTCAATCAAGAATTGAGCGGGAGAAGGAAATGTTGAAAGAGAGGGAACAGGAGCTCGAGCTAAGGGAGAGCAGGTGAAAAGTCATTTTTAGATGCTTTTGATTTATATAACTTATTATGTTTTAGTTGTTTTAGATACATAGTTCAATTATGTTCTACATGAAATGTTATGCTTCTGATTGATCTTCATGAAGTAAAATCTAGGAAGAGAATTCTGCTTGTGCTGAGCAAAGAATTTTTTGACAAGTTTTGCAGAGCAAAGACTAGAACTTGCATTATGCAGCAATATAGAAGGAATATGGTTTAAAAGGTTAATTGGAGTTGCTTCATATAACTTGCTTGAAATAGTGTCAGATATTTTTACTTGAAGATTCAAATTTTACTTAAAAAGAAGTAATCTATGTTAATTTGATTTAATTTCAGGCTAAAAAAAAACCAATTATAGTGGTATTACTTTTAATTAATCTGGGTCCTATGAATCTTATAGTGTTTGAACTGCTCAACAATAATTTGTTTACATTTTGTATTTTTTTTTTAACCATGCTGCTAATGAAAGCCAAAGAAAGAATCAAAGGTGTGTCACTGTAAAGAAAATGAGAGTTTATGCATAAAGTCTGTAAATGCTAACTTGGATTGAAATCGTAGATGGATTGTTTGCACATTCTAATGGGCTAACAATGCGGAAACTTCTACAAGGCTTCACTGAAGAAAGTAGCTTTTCCACAAATTGATTTTGATAAGGTCTGTTGTGTTTTTATTTTGGCCTTTAGATTTGGCTCACTTTTAAATCTTCTAATGCTCGTACATAAGGTTGCTTTCTTACATGTGAGGTAAGATGTTAACGAATGATATATTGAATTTATAGGTTGGCAAACGCATGTGGTGAGGCTGTATCAGTCTATCAAGTTATTGTTCACTACGAAGCAGCTAATGCTATTAACTCCATATATATGGTCCTCCTTTGCTGTGAAACAATGGATAAAACTCTGAAAATGTTCTCATATGTATGGTCCAGATATTACGTGTCCGTCACATTTTGTTGTTTAAGTAAAGATTGTTAAAAAATTGGCGAGAGTTGTCTGAAATAATAAACAGCTTGTTGAAGAATTTGAAGTCCTAAATCAGAAGGCAAATTCACTTTCAATTGGGAAACCTGTGAGCCTATGAAGTTATTCCCTTCTAGATACATAGGTTGGCCATGATTGTATAGATGTTGCGCTGATTTAGTAGTGCTGTTTGCTGTAATTGTTTTCAGGAAAAGTAGAAAATGCTCATAGCAATTGTAAATTTATATTGTTTGTATTTGAGTTGTCAGAATCATTTATTTATATATTAATTAGGTATAAAATGTGGGTAGCTTAAGTTGCAGATTTTAATGTGCTAAGTTGTGCATTACCTTTTTAAATTCAAATTTTTGATCAAAGAATCCAAATTTAATCTCTTTCCCCTCTTTTCGTACTAAAAAAACAATTGATCAAACTGGTACATATCTCTTCGACTTCTCTGGTAAATCTCTGAATAAATACATGTCATCAGAAACAGTTAGTTGTTCTCTCCTGTTCTCCAAAGTCGAAACTCTATTAGGTGAAAAAGAAGATCCGTTTTTGTTGAAAAGCATTAGGTTATCATAAGAAATCCATGGCTCATTGGGGACTTGTTCAAAGTATGTTGGATTTCCAAGTTTAAGGATGAGTATCAATTGTCCCAAACGTTCTTTCTTTCTTTTATTTTATTTTCTGTAGCTCCCTCCTCATGTAAGGTAGAAATTTATGTATCACCCTTTAGCAAAAATTATTTCAGTCCTAATGGAGGACTTGTATCATTTCAGTTGTACCGACTGATGGGGATCGATGCTTTAGTTGCCTTATTTATTTTTTTTGTTTATTTCATTGTTATGGACTTGTTTTAATTAGTTGGGGTATTTTAGTAACTTGTTTTAATTCGTTGGGTTATTTTTGTATTTTTGGTCTCCAAGTCCAATTTAGGGTATTTTAGTAACTTGTTTTAATTAGTTGGGTTATTTTTGTCTTTTTGGTCTCCAAGTCCAATTTAGGGTTGTTTTATTTATAAATACCGATGTAATGCTCCTTGGAAGGATATTCTGAATATTACGATTATTATTGGCTTTCTTATATCATGGAGATATTTTCTAGAGTTAATAGACGCTGAGTTGAAACTCTAAACCCTAGAATTTAAGCGCAGAGCTTAGATCCTAGTTTTACTTGTCTATCAATTAATATTAAATTCATATTACAAAGCTGTCCTACATCATTTTTGGTATTAGAGCCAAACCTTGGGGAATTGACGTTGAATCAGATCTGTTGCGCCTTGTTCCTCTTCGTCCTTCATCAACAAAACCAGTTGCTGCCACCTCCAAATAAAACCCCATCACTACCGCTGCAACAACAAAGTCAGTACGTCATTATCAATTCCGGACGATCCAACAACGTCAACAACATCGCCATCAACAATAACCATCCAACGTCCATCAACCACATCGATTGACAACCACCAACACAAACCATCATCGAAGCCGAATCGCAACAACCCACGATCGAGCAAGGAGATAGGAATTTTTTTTTCAAGAAGTGCAGAGAAAGAAAGGAGAGGGAGGGCAGAAGAGAGAATTGGAGAAGAGACGAGGAAAACGTACCTGGAACGCGTTGCTGCAACCTTCGCGCCGTCGTCACCAAGCTTTTCTTTGCTTCCATCTTGTTTAGAAACAAGGGAGGTAACCTAGAATTTCTTGCTTTCCTAATTCGTTTGCCTTGCCTAATTCGTGAAGCCCAACAAATATATTTTCCTTGCTAAATTACGACTTCACCCTCATTGTTTCTGACTAATTCGATTGATACCCTGATTTTTCCCTTCAATTTGTAATTTTTGCAGTTTGCACCCCTGGTGTACACTATAATCAGTTAGGTACAAAAAAAGTACAAAAATTGCTATTAATTTTTTTCGCAAAATATAGGATAAATACTTCAATTACTCGGATTTTCCTTGCTCATTGCGTAGTACTAAAATTTATCAAAACTCGTTTGGTTTTATTCTCTTAAATGGCACATTATTCCTACTAATGGGGCATCATTTAGTTGTGATTGTTGATATTTTGGAAACTATGATTGCATTTGTCGTAGTTTATAATTTAATTGCTACAATTAATTATCTCAGTATTGTATTTGCATCATGATGACCCGTGGTGGAACCCTATATGGCCAAATAATGAACGACAAATTAGATCTCTTACTCACTAAAATGGCTAATATGGAAAACCGTATGACTAATTTGCCGCATGGATGATAGGTTTGAGGAACTTGTCATGGTATCTGGGAAGGTTTGAGTCGTTGAGCGACGAACACAACATTTTCTTGAGCATATAGGAGAAAAAGTAGGAAATGATGGCATCCCCGTTAATGAAGAGATACCTGAGGGATAACCTGAGCTGAATAGGCAAAGGGAACACCTTGAGCCTAGAAATGTTGAGTACCAAAAGCTTGAGCCTTGACATATTGATTACCACGAGAGACGAGACCATAGACATCAAGACGTCGAGTATGATGAACGTAGGGATTATGGATACCGTGAACCTAGAGATTATGGATACTGTGGACCTAGGAATGTCCTTATGACCGAGGTTATGATGATGACACTAGAAAAATTAAGGTTGATCTACCCGAGTTTGATGGTAGGTCTGCTCCTAATGTCTTCCTTGATTGGTTGGAGTATGGATAAATTTTTCGATTGGTATGAGATGTCCGATGAGCGTAGAGTTGGCTTTGCTAAGATGAAATTAGTCAAACAAGCGAATTTGTATTGGGCTAGTGTTGAGAGAGACATTGAGCGTTCGAGGGATCCACCTATTAGGCACTGGGCAGAAATGAAAGCACGTCTCCGAAAATATTATCTATCCCATCAGTTACAAGGATAGGATGCTTGAAAAATTGACAAATCTGAATTAAGGCAATTTGTCTGTCTCTGATTATGTCAGTAGGTATAGGGAGCTAATGGAGCGTTGTGAGCTAGTTGAGGAGACGAGGTTGACCATCATTAGGTTTAAGGAAGGGTTGAGAGATGATATTAAATTTCAACATTTTCCAACCCAACTAACTTGCCTAGATGACGCTTACCAGACCGCCTTAGATCAGGAATACAATGCGAAAAAATCCTCTTTCCGGAGAGTGACGTCTTATCCAGGCCAATTTAGTGAACGCCATGCCTCACAGGGCAGTTCCTTTTCCATACCTCAAGATAATTCTAGGGCTAATAACACCGTGAGTGGACCAAATTGGGACCCTAGGGAAAAATACTCCCGTACCCAAGCCTACAATTACGGGCAGGGATAAGTGTTTCTCCTGCAAGGAGCTTGGCCACAAGCTCTTTGAGTGCCCTAACAAACACCGAGTGGGAGTGGTTCATGAAGGGCATGATGAAGAAAATGAGTTGAGGGAAGGTGAAGTGGAGGATGAATATTACACGGAGGATGAAGAAGTGGATGTGCACCTGAACAAGTTAATCAACCCTTGAATGTTATGAGGTGCATCTTCGCTATTCCTAAAAAGGAGGAAGATTGGAAGAGAACTACCATATTTCAAACATATAATAGAGTTGCTGGAATCTCTTCCAAGCTAATCATTGATGGAGGAAGTTGTTTAAATGTGGTTGTCAAGATAGTTGTGAAACGATTGAAGTTAAAGGCAGAACCAGACCCCCAACCTTATAGTGGTTCTTGGGTCAATAAGACATCTATTCCTGTGACACATAGGTAGGTGTCTTGTGCCGATCCACCTTAAGGGATATGAGGGAAAAGTTTGGTGTGATGTCCTTTTTATGGATGTTGCACACATTCTTTTAGGGTGACCTTGGCTATATGATCTTGACGTGACCCATTATGTAAAATCGAATACATGTGTTCACACACAAGGGGCAGAAGATTACTTTGGCGCCTATGAGACAACGCGTGTCTTCCAAGGGTCGACCAAAAGAAAATAATATGCCTACACAAGAATCCAAATATCTCCATATCTTTGGTCAGAAGGCCTTTGAGAAAAGTGTGAGAAAGGAGAAGGTTGTGTATGTTGTTTTAGGGACGTTCCTGAGAAGAGTAATAATGTTGAATCTAGTGACGTTAGGCAGATTCTCCATGAGTTTGTTAATGTGATGCCTAGTGAGTTACCTAGCGGATTACCACCTCTTAGGGATATCCAACATGCTATTGACCTTGTACCGGGGTCTTCTTTACCTAACCTACCTTATTATAAGATGAATCCTAAGGACCAAGAGGAGATGAGATGCCAAGTAAGTGATTTGTTGAGAAGGGTTTTGTGCGCGAGTCCTTGTGCTGTGCCAACTTTGTTTACCTCAAAGGCTGATGGAAGTTTAAGGATGTGTTGTGATAGTCAAGCTATTAATAAGATCACCGTCAAGTATAGGTTTCCTATACCTAGGCTTGATGACATGTTAGATATGATGAGCGGAGCTCGTGTGTACACCAAAATAGATCTACGAAGTGGATATCATCAAGTTCGCATCCGCGAGGGAGACAAATGGAAACTGTCATTAAGACTAGTGATGGCCTTTATGAATAGTTAGTCCTACCCTTTGGTCTAACCAATGCACCTAGCACCTTTGTGAGAGTCATGAATTAGGTATTGCGGTCTTTTATGGGCAAGTTTGTAGTGGTCTATTTTGATGACATCGTTATTTATAGTCACACCCGAGAGGAACACTTCCGCCAAGTTTTGTCTGCTCTTCAGTGTGAGAAACTTTATATTAATTTGAAAAAGTGTTCCTTCGTGCAAGAATCCGTCATATTTTTCGGGTTTGTTGTCTCCAAAGATGGGGTTTCTCCAAAGAGTGGTCAAAACCTTCTAATATACATGAAGCTATAGAAGCTTTCACGGACTTGTTGCTTTTTACAAGAAGTTCATTTGGGGATTTAGTATCATTATGGCTCCCGTCACTGATTGCTTAAAGAAAGGGGAGTTTGTTTGGTCTAAATCGGCTGCCAAAGTCTTTTGTGGAGACTAAGGACAAGTTAACGCAGGCACCTGTCCTCATGCTATCATATTTTAGCAAGGTCTTTGAGGTAGCATGTGACGTTTCCGGCGTAGGAATAGGGGGAGTACTTAGTCAAGAGGGTCATCCTGTTGCATTCTTTAGTGGGAAACTAAATGAGGCCCGACAAAGGTATTCTACCTATGATAGAGAGTTTTATGCTGTAGTTCAGGCACTTAGGTATTGAAGACAATATTTGTTGCCTAAGAAGTTTGTGTTATACTCTGATCATCAGGCACTTCAGTATATAAACCCCCAGAAGAAGTTTAGTCATCGACACGCTAAGTGGGTTGAGTTCCTTCAGGACTATTCTTTTGTCCTAAAACATTGTCGAGGGGTAGAGAACAAAACCACTGATGCGTTGAGTAGGGTATCTATTCTCCTTAATACTTACTGGGTTTGAGTGTATTATCCATGAGTACCCTTCTTGTCGTGACTTTAGAGAGACATATAGTGCCCTACAGAATTCTAATGGACCACCCTCAGAAGATTTTTCGTATCCATGATGGGTATCTTTTTAAGGGCACCCGTTTGTGTATTTCTAGTACGTCTATGCGTGACCATCTAGTTTGGGAGTTACATGCGGGAGGGATCGCAGGTCATTTTGGTTGCGATAATCCCATTGCGATTGTGGAAGATAAGTTCTTTTGGCCTAGCCTCAAGAGGGATGTAGCTCGTATTGTTTTCGAGTGTCGCACGTGTCAAACTGCTAAAGGTGGGAAACAAAACACGGGGTTATATATGCCTTTGCCGGTACCCATGCTCCTTGGGAGGATATTAGCATGAATTTTGTCTTGGGGTTACCGCAGACCCCTAGAGGTCATGATTCTGTTTTTGTTGTTGTGGACCGTTTTTCTAAAATGACACATTTTAATGCAGCAAAACTTATTATACTTCACACATTGCATCGATTTTCTTTAGTGAGGTTGTGAGGCTACATGGTTTGCCTTTGTCTATAGTTTCTAATTGGGATGTTAAATTCATGAGTTATTTTTGGAAAACCCTATGGAAGAAACTAAATACCACACTTAAGTTTTTCACTGCCAATCACCCACATACTGATGGTCAAACAGAGGTAGTTAATAGGAGTCTAGGTGATTTGGTGAGATGCCTTATAGGAGATCACGTGTCTAGTTGGGATTGCCTATGGCTGAGTTTGCTTATAATAGTTCGGTTAATCGCTCCATTAGGGCGAGTCTTTTTCAGATTTACATTGGTTATCAGCCTAGGAAACCTATTGACCTTGTTCCAATTCCCCCTGCATATAGATCTGGTGAGTCTGCTGAGACACTTGCACGACACATTCATGATTTGCATGCTGAGATAAGTCAAAAAATTAATTTGAGCAATGAAAATTATAAGTTTGTTGCAGATGTTCATCGCAGGTACCAAGAGTTCAATGAGACTGATTAGGTGATGTTTTGACATCGTGTTGAGAGGTTACCTTCCCGGCACATAGAAAAAGGTGCATGCTAAGCGGATGGGTCCATTTCGTGTTAAAAAGAAGGTTAGTGCTAATGCTTATGAGTTGGATCTTCCTAGTAATATGAGTATTGGTCCTGTATTAAATGTGGCCGATCTTGCTCCATATCATGGACCTTTTACTTCGTTGACCCCATCTCTTACTTCTTCATCTAATAACCTTGTTGAGCATGTACTTGTTCTTCCTTTACCTGTTTCCCTGCACCTCCTCTTGTTTCTTTACAATCTACAGCAGATGGTATCGAAAATATTTTGGATGAGAGGTTTGTGTCGACTAGGCGCGGAGGCTATCTCCAGTTTTTGGTTAAGCGGCGCGGCAAGCCTGACAGTGATTGCACATGGATTGGTAGGGACGAGTTTGATCGCATTGATCCTGCATTTTGGCGCGTTACGAAGATTTCATTTTGACATAGTCGAATTTTTCTCAGCCAGGGAGAAATGACAGGGATCGATGATTTAGTTGCCTTATTTATTTATTTTGTTTATTTCATTATTATGGTCTTGTTTTAATTAGTTGGGGTATTTTAGTAACTTGTTTTAATTAGTTGGGTTATTTTTGTCTTTTTGGTCTTCAAGTCCAATTTAGGATTTTTTTGTTTATAAATACCGATGTAATGCTCCTTGGGAGGATATTCTGAATATTACGATTATTTTTGGCTTTCTTATATCGTGGAGATATTTTTTAGAGTTAATAGACGTTGAGTTGAAACTCTAAATCCTAGAATTTAAGCGCAGAACTAATATCCTAGTTTTACTTATCTATCAATTAATATTAAATTCATATTACAAAGCTGTCCTACATCAGACTCATATGATGATCAACTGCTTTCATTTAGCTGAATGAAACAGTTTTTCTTTAGCTTGCCAGTATCTGTCAGTATGTGTAATTGGTGTATATGTTTTGACTGTTCCTTGCTCCAATTGAAGTACTTCTGTGGTTATATTGTCTAACCTGATTTCAGTGCCACTAAATAAGTCTGGATGCACTTTAGCAGTAAAATCATTATAAGTTGAGCTGAGTTGTACTAAAATAGCGGGTGTATTGTGTAATGGTTGTTGGGTTTTTCTAGTGACCAGGATAATGAGAACAAGGTTTTGTAGTTGGTTGAGTTTCTCAAACTTGGCCTAATTTCATACTTTATAGTAACTATCAAATTTTTGAATGATCAAATTATTGCTGTACTAGCTATACATGTTGCTAACTGTAACTTTGTTGTTCTTCCTTTATTTGGTTACTTGTCACTCGTCAGTTGTCAGTTGTCAGTTGCTGTGATATATCATATATGTATATATATACACATATATTAATTTATTTGTGTGAGCGCAATAACCCATTGAAGTCTCCCACACATTAGTGGGTTTATTTTGACTTGCGAACTATATGTTCCTGAGTTCCTCCCTTTTCAGTTCTTGTATACCTTTTTTTCTTGTTATATCCATGAAGGCTGTTTCTTATCCTTTGGGTTGTTTCTTATTATGTTGCAAGTCGTTTTGGTGGCAGGAGATTTAAAGATAAGAAGGAAGTGGTAGAGCCTGAAGCTGATCCAGAAAGAGACCAGAGAACTGTTTTCGCTTACCAGGCAAGTGTCTTGTCATTATTTAATTGTTTTTTTCTCATTGCACTTGTTTTTGATAATTCCCTTTTGCTGGTGTGGTTTGTTGTTGTCAGATGCCCCTCAAGGCGGCTGAGAGGGATGTTTATGAATTTTTCTCCAAGGCAGGAAAGGTTAGTGGGATTTCTTTTTTCAGGTGTTGTAATGCTGAAGTATTTATACAATTTAAAGTTTCAATTCTGTACATAATAGCAGATATGGTATTACACCCATGTGTTGTTGGGCCGCATGTGTTAGATCTTTTAGATTGATCAATAACACTTGCATGTTCTATTCTTTTGGCATTGTTTCTACTCTACTTCCCACTCGGCTTCAACTTCCCACTCTGCTTCAAACTTACAACTGCATGTTATTGAGATACTTCTCCTTCCTGTTGCAGTAAATGCTCCACTGACTTCAGTTGAGTAGTATAATGAATTTCTTTTGTCTCAAAATTCTTTATCTGTGGAATGAGTGAAAGGTGTTTAAATGAGTTTATCAATGGTCCTGTGAACTCCCCAGTTGGTGTTCTGAATTTCTGATGCATATTATGGATGTACAGAATGTTGTTTATATTCTGCTTTTCCCGCAACTTTTCTATATATAACTGCAGTTTATCAAATCCAGGTGAGGGATGTACGACTGATAATGGACCGAAATTCAAGACGGTCAAAAGGAGTTGGGTACGTGCTTTGTTAAATGTTATCGTATTCTTATGCACATTTTTGTAAGAAACTGTTTCTTTCTTCTTTAAAACAAGTTTTATCTGTATACTTAATTGCACCAACAAGGCATTAGAGAATTGTCATGAGGGGGATGTTGGATTAGGACTATGTCAACCTTGTAATCAATTCATTGTGTATTCTTAGGGTAGATCTACATTGACCTTAGCGACTTTTCATTACCGTTGCTTAATGTTATCATTTGATGGCAATGCCAAACCTTGTGTACTTGTAGATATGTAGCCGTCTCAGTTAGCGAAAAAAGGGTATGCATTTTATAGTGGAAAGTGCACTTTGATTTGTGATTATAGCAGGTTAGTATTCACTTGCAGTTGGGCAGGTTATATGTTCTATGTCATGACCTGCTTTCCTTGTGGACTGTAGGAATTAGAGATACTGGATTACGTGTTGTTGTGTGTTTTCAATTGAGTTTTCACCATTTACAATTTTGTTTAGAGCAATTTTACTTGGATTGTGGTTTGATTTGGTATGTGGATAGAAATTTGGAACAGAAAATGTCACTTTCATGGTACACAATATGTTTATTCGGAACGTGGTATGCTGAGAAGAGATTTTTAAAGAGTTAGGTGCCGTTTGGTAGGATGGAATCAACACATTAGGGATATTTTTGGTTATTACATCCTATTTCATTCCATTCCAATACAATTTTTAAGAAACATACCAAACGTATGAGTGAAGTGTTCGATTCCGATTCTATTATGTTCTGATTTTGATTCTATTCTAAAACAACCAAACGGCCGTTATAGTAAACCTTGTTGTAATATAGTTAAAACTCGTTGAGTTGTTTGTAAGCGTAGTGTCACAATAAGAGCATTTTTAACGAGATTATACCATGCCATCGCTTACTTGAAACGCACATGGGGTTCATATGACTACATTAGGTGGCATTTCCTAGATTTTTTTCCATATTAGGGTTTCTAAATTCTAATAAAGTAATCATGTAATTAATATACTTTGTAAATATCCTAGATATTTTAGAAGATGATTCTAGACAGTGGATCTTGCCTTTTGTTAGATTTAATGTTATGGCCCAAGGGCTATGTGCGAGGATGTTCCTCATTTGTAAATATGAAGTAAAATTGTAGTTATACTTGGGCAAAGAAGTTTAAGTAAATAGGTGGAAAAAGTTGTATATCACCACATTTAAGTTTTGGAACGAAAGTATACCATGGTTCATTTTAATAAAAAAATCTTTCCTGTCAAATTAAGTTGCATTCCTTGCATATATTTAAATGGATGGATAATTATACCCTCAGTTAGATAATTATTTTCAGCACTTCTGATTGAAGAGTATGTTTCGGTGTACTTCTCAATTTTGGGATAGTACCTTATTTTCATCTCGACCTAGGTTAATTGTTTGTAAATTTTGTCTTAACATACGGTTTCAGTTAATTGCTTTTGGCATGCAAACATTGTTATTTGTGAATTATGTGATGAACTGACATGTTTCTACAACAGGAAACACGTAAACTTTTCATATTTTGTGTGTTTGCAACCTCTCTTTGTTGCATGCTTTGTAGGTATTAAGTCCTTCTTTGCCTTGATATAGTTGCATGCTTATGGTGAACCCTAATGACCCTGTAGGTATATTGAATTTTATGATGTAATGTCTGTGCCGATGGCTATAGCTCTATCCGGCCACCTACTTCTTGGACAGCCTGTAATGGTTAAACCTTCAGAAGCCGAAAAGAACCTGGTTCAATCTAATGCTTCAACTGGTGGGTCTGGTGGTCTTGTTGGGCCCTATGGTGCAGTTGACAGAAAATTATATGTGGGCAATTTGCACTTCAACATGACAGAATTTCAGCTTAAACAGGTAGGACTAATTTATAGTTTCTTTATTATTGTTTGATAAAAAAGTTCATGTTTTTATACATATAGGGTGGGAAGAATATGAAATAGGCTAATAGCTCATAATGCCGTCGTTTAAAGCTTGACTAAAACACCATTAAGCTTATTTTATGTTGACCATGAAATGCGAATTGAAGTGGAAAAAGATTTAGTAAATCACTATTTAGGTATACTGAACTGAATATTTCCTTTGATTTACTTTCTAGCTTTTGTTAGCTCAAGGAACAAATGTTTTTCAAGTTACTATGTAAAGTGGTATAAAGTCTCCAATCTTAGTAACCAAAATATGATTTTATCGTGCTTTGAGCTATTATGAAAAGGAAGGGTTTAGACAACGGCCATATCTTCTAAAATTATAATAAGGATGTCTTCATCTTGACCACCAGTGATTATCTGAAACATCGTAGGAAATAAAAAATTCTACTTCAGAGAATCTTACATCAGGGGAATATATTTTTTAAGCATACCATGCCATTAATTTCTTTTAATACTTTGTATATTTGTAAATATTTATCTTTTGAAATGCATTTCGGAGTAGTGGTGCAAAAGAAGAATATGTTGGAAGTAAAAACATTTGAGTTTTTTTTTTCCTTAAGGTTTCTAGTTCATTCCTTGGCATTGTTCTATAAATTTTGGTGAATTTCCATTTATATAAAAGAGGCTGCATTTCCTGATAGTCTGTCTATTTTTTATTTATAGTGCTATGTATCATTTATATCCTGATTCCATTCCTGACCATATACCTCTTATGTTGCAATAAGCTAGTAGTAGGCTTCTGACCATCCCAATTCTGCTGGTTCCCTTTTGCTTGTTTGTTGGTTTGTTGGTTTGTTATGGATAATGGCTATTAAATATATTAATGAAAAAGGATGAAGTAGGATTAAACGTAGCTAATTGTTTTGTTAATTATAACTTTTATGGTGAATTTCCAGATTTTTGAGGCTTTTGGCCCGGTGGAGCTTGTTCAACTACCTACAGATCCTGAGTCAGGACACTGCAAAGGTTTCGGGTTTGTTCAAGTCGGTATTAATATTAAGTTGACTGTCTATAAAGTAGTGTTCTGTTTGGAAGTTATGCATATTTATATATGTATATTTGCTGTCTTTTTTTACAACATGTATTTATCATTTTCTTATCTAGTTCCACCAACTTGAACATGCAAAGGCAGCTCAAAGTTTGAACGGAAAATTGGAGATTGCTGGTCGAACTATCAAGGTAGGATTGCACTATTGGAGCTTCAAATGTGGGATATATATATATATATGTAGATATGATTACAAATTCATGAGCTCTGTCATTGTCCTTATCCTTATGTGGTACTATTCACAGTTCATTCAAAATGACTATATTTCTTCTTCACTTCAGGTTTCATCTGTTACAGATCACGTGGGTGCACAAGATTCAGGAGCTAAAGCCGCGGACTTTGATGATGACGATGGTGGTGGGTTGGTGAGTAGTTTTCTTCCTTGGGTCATTTTAAAACAGAGTTACCAGATACTCACAGACATAGCGAAAAAAATATTCCATTTGTTTCAAATTATAAGATCATTATTGACTTTTGAAGTCAATATGATATATTTTCAAACTCAGAACTGATAAGATTTATTAAAATTTAGGAAACAATGAATTTTATAATTTGTTGTACATTTTTTGGATTGATTACAATATTCATCATTCTCTTGACTAAAATAAAATAAATCTATGTCAATTTTGGGTTTAAAAATGTCTCAAGTTGACCTTTAAAAGTCAATAAAGATCTTATATTTTGGAACCTAATGAACCTGGTCACAAGTGCCTATTAGGGCGTAGGTCATGGGTTCTATACTCTGTAAAGGTGTTTTGTATATAACAAAAAAAATGATCCAGGGAAATATTTTTTGATCCTGATATGTATCCGGACTTGAAAGCAATGATTTATCCTATTTGCTATTTAGAGAATAGCTGTCAGACATCTACTAATAAGAGTGTAAATGAGTCGAAACGAACAAAGAGCTGCTCGAATTCGACTCGAAACGTTAAATTTATACTCGAATTCGAATTGTATTTGAAAAATTTTACTCACACTCGACTTGACTCGAATATTTATTACTCGAATTCTATCCAACTCGTATCAAATTATATTCAAACTACTCGCGATTCAAGTTCGAATTCGAGTCTCCACATAATAACTAGCTTTATAATAAATATAATTATAATTTGAATTTGTTATTTTACTTGGAAATGAAAAAATATATTTACTTTCACACTTTACAAATATAAAATCACAATTAAAATTTAAAACAAAACAAAATAATAATAATTAATTATCCTAATTTGATTTAATTTTGTATATATTATAAGAGAATGTATCGAGTATCTAATCGAATATGTATCAATTGAGTATGTATCGAATCACAATCGAGAATTCGAGTAGTTTGAATCTTAAACGAGTCGAGTATAAGCTTGTTTAGATTCTACTCATATTTTTTTTCGAACTATTTTTATTTTTTATGCTCAAATTT
Source organism: Panax ginseng (assembly GCA_020205605.1). Classification (NCBI taxonomy): domain Eukaryota; kingdom Viridiplantae; phylum Streptophyta; class Magnoliopsida; order Apiales; family Araliaceae; genus Panax; species Panax ginseng. The sequence goes on along the minus strand of CM035129.1, from coordinate 138,418,301 downwards.
GGATCATTTTACTAATGAATTCGAGTCTCACTTCTATTTTTTCTAGTTGAGCTCGAATCAAGCCCGAATTATTTGTTTTACAGCCTTATCTACTAATAAGTTTAATTTTATTTTATTTATAACATCAATAAGAAAAACAAAAGAAAGGTGAAATGCAAGAATCTGAAATGGTTTCTTAATGCATAAATTCCCTCATAATTTTGTGCCTGGCTGACTTTTAATATTTCTTATACAGGCTTTAAATGCTCAATCAAGAGCGTTGCTTATGCAGAAGCTGGACCGCAGTGGTACTGCCACAAGGTTGGGTATACTGTTATTTATTTTGCCTCTAATAGTTTCCTGATGGTCATAGGACAAAGCATAACTTTAATTCTCGTTTTAGTTTTGCTGGGTCTCTTGGAGCTCCTGTGTTTAATGGATCTGCTCCGGTTCAGCAATCTATTAGTATGCCAATCAATGGGGCACCTCTTCCAGCCTTTGCAGCACAAATAGTTACTCCTGTGGTTTCAGAACCTATAGGGAATCCAAGCGAGTGTTTACTCTTGAAGAACATGTTTGATCCAACCACTGAGGTTTTTTAATTTGTTTTCGTCCTTTAGAGAAATACATAGTGCATGTGTGTGTGTATCTGTGTATAAACTTATACTATATATCTCCCTAGTCGTATTCTATGGAAAGTATTAATCTTACAAATGTTGCAGGAGGATCCAGAGTTTGATTTGGACATAAAAGATGATGTTCAGGAAGAATGTTCTAATTATGGCCGCGTGCAGCATATTCATGTGGACAAGTAAGTGTATTGGTATACACTAGTTAGTCTTTCAATACCATTTCGTTTGTCACTTTAAAGATGTGTTTCTTTTATGGATTTAGATGACACGTTTGGAGATTATATTTTCAATATATTTTTCACAGAATTATATATAGTGCAACTTTTAAAAGAAAACTTAAGAAACAAAAAAAAAGGTCATAATTTACTTACTATGCTCCTTAAAATCCCTACTTGCACTGCTTTGACAGTGGACAAACAATATGGGACAGAGGGAGTATTAGTATTACTTCCCCTTGTTTGTATTGAATGGTGGGTATAATACATGACATAATTTTGTGTCCAAATGTGTTCTTTAGGCAATTTTTGTGTTTTTTAATTTAATCTATTTTCTAATATAAACAGTGGCATAAAGCAACTTAAAAAGACTCCAAGTTGTTAGTTTTCTGGTGTTTCGTCTTAAGCTTTCATCTGTAGAGCAGCATATCTGTGAGAGCTAGGTTGATGCAGGTTAACAATCTAGAATTACAAGTTTACATAAAATAAATTGGAAAAACAAGGTAAAATAGCTTGGTTGAAGCTCCCAATTCACTACCCCTGGGATCCTAAAGTAAATAATTGATCGCAATCAACTGAATAATAATAATAATCTGTGTCCAAATAATAACTAGTACCTCTGACACTTTAATATTTTATAAATAACAAATACCTCCCCCCGTCCCAGAAATATTGCAACATACCTTTTTGCACAAAGTTTAAGATTTTTTTTTAAAATTATTAATTGATTTCCTAATTGACCCCCATGAAATGTGTGGTTGAGAGTGTTCCAATAAAATCACAAAAATTTTAATGAGTGGAGGGAGTATGGGTAATTTAGTCATTTAACTTCACAAAAGTTGTTGTAAAAAGAAGTGTTGCAATTTTTGTGGGATTTCCTAAAAAGGAAGGAATGTGTTGCAATATTTGTGGGATAGAGGGGTTGATAACTTTCCTAATCAATATAGTAATGGAAACTTAAACAGAATAAAACTCAAAAATAATAAAAACACCAACTGACATGTCACCTGGTTTTTAGTGGAATATTGTTCTCTGCATATTGTTGTCGTAATAAACATACTATCACAGAGTTTATCTTTTAATTTGTAAGCAAATGGTATGAATTTTCAAAGTTGTTTAAGATAAGCTTGTTGTGGATTACAGGAACAGTGCTGGTTATGTGTATTTAAGGTTTGAAAATGTGGAAGGAGCATCATGTGCTCAACAAGCAATGCATAAGAGATGGTTTGCACGGAGATTGATTTCAGCCATTTTCTTGGTAAAATTCAATGATCTATGCAAGGATTTTATTTTCTCTTTAATTAGAAAAATATGTTGATTCCTTGTCAAAATTCATGTTTCTGAAAGATGCCAATGTGTGGTGATCATGTTTTAGTTTTCAGTATAGGGGGGTCATTTTATGGGGTAGATTGTGAGAAGTTTCAAGAGTTTGTTCTTATTCACAATTAGGTTGAAGTGTTTTAGTTTTTCATATTCACAATTGTGGATTCTTATTTCCAAGTGTTTTTGTTGTATCTGCTTTCTTGGCTTTCATAAATGTATTTAGTAAGCTATTTGGGGAGCTAATATCTGTTTGAGACCGGATATGCCCACAAATAAAGCTGCACAGTGGGAGCTGTTTCAAGTTTTATTCGTCTTTGCATTTAGGGATTCTTTTTGCATACTCCCAAGTGATTTTGTTTATTTGCTTGCCATTTTTTATTTTCCATCTTTTGTTTTTTTATGCACTTGATGTATTTAAATATTTTTTTATGCACTTGATTTATTTACAAGCTTTCCTTTGCCATCGCACGCCAATTTGATTTCTACCCCTTGCACTCGACCTTATTAGAGAAGATAATGGGGTTCCTATTGATCGAAGTCTTGTAGGTGTCTTTTATTTTTCTTCCGGTTGTCTTCTTTCTTTTGTCAGTGATTAATCTTTCTCTAAGAGCGTCTTGGTTATATAGTTGACAGACTAACAACTTGAATCATTTTATCATGCAGCAACCATACGAGTATGATGCTAAATTCAAAGGCACAGCTTGAACAATTCCCCTCTGCAGGATTATTCGAAACACATGTCATTAGAATTAAGCTATTTTTCAAGTCAGGAGCTGATCTTTTTTTTTTTTTTTTTTTTTATTATTTATGTCTTAGCCATATTGGTTTTAGAGATGTAGTAATTAAAGCAGCCTGTATGATAACTAAAAAGTTGCGTACCCCACCCACTGTGGGTATTTGCTTTTCTTTTCCAGATTATGTGGTGCTTTAATGTAATTTAAGTTGGATACGCTGTATGAATAATGAGCCCATGATGGTTATTTGCTTTAATGTATTTCATAGAATCTCACTTCTCAGTTGAACTTTGTCTTTCTTCTTCGGGGTTTGATACAAAACGGATTTGTTCCCGCGAACAAATTGAATTAATTTGTTCCTACAATCAATCGCTCAAGCTCAAATTCATTTTGTTCTATCGGCATCTTCTTTTGCAAATTTAAGTTTGAGTTTTATTTTATAAGAAAATATGAAGTCCCTAAAACACCCCCTACCTCAGGTTAATAATTTAGTTTGCTAATTTTTTTCCCAGGGTTTATCTTGGAAGTATATTTAGAGTAAGAAAATACTTTCAGGACTAAAAAGTATTCCACAACGCCCAGGGTCTTTACAATTAAATCAATTTCAATGATTGAAGGCCCCTTTTTCTTGAGATCAAGACCAATGAAAATTTCCAATGTTTATTTGGCGTTACTTTTGCATTTGGATTTGGTAACATTTGAATATGCTGCTAGACTAGAGCTGAGAGCCTGAAACGACTCTAGTTGGATTAGGTTTTAACTTGTGAAATTAAAATTTATTTTAAATTTAAACTTATCAAGTCAAGATTTAAAAAATAATAATAATATTCTCATTTTTAAACAATTAAGAATCAAGCAAATAAAATGATATTTTCCTCGAGGTGGGGTTTACTCACGAATCATGTGAAAATATGAGTTTTCCTTGAATTGTAATAACAAATTGTATAATTATATTATTATGGAATTTTTTTTAATAATAATATTGGATCTGTTAATACAATTCAAATATGTTGTTTTAACGAGTGATATTTATTACTATGACGATATAAGCCTAAACTAAATTACAAAGACTAATCTTTTATAATTCCTATATTACCCTTATTTACAAACACATCAAGATTTAATAAAAATAAAATAAAATGGTCATTTAACTTTAAATTTTTAGTTATCATTTCTAAATTCACAAACCACATACAAAAGAACTTGCATTTTCTTTCCCTCTACCCATGAACATGGCAAAGTCGACAGCTTTTCCTATTTTTAACCGTTTTTCAAATCACTCAACCGAGTTTCTATGGAATTCCAATATAAGAGAAGCTGTAAAACAAGGTCAAAGCCACAAATCCCTTCTTCTTTTCCGCCAAATGAAGCAAAAAGGTCTAGAACCCAATCACTTAACCTTTCCATTTGTAGCTAAAGCCTGCGGGAAGCTTTTTAATCTCTATAATTCCCAAATCATACATACCCATGTGGTCAAATCACCGTATCAGTCAGATATATATGTACAGACATCATTAGTTGACATGTATGTGAAATGTAACCGCATAGATTATGCTTATAACTTGTTTGAGAGAATGTCTGAAAGAGATATTGCATCTTGGAATGTGATAATTTTGGGGTTTTCTCAACTGGGTTTTCTTGATAGAGTTTTAAGTTTATTTAATCAAATGAGATTAGATGGTATTCGGCCCGATTCGGTCACTGTTATTGGATTGACACAGTTGGGATGTAGTGTGAAGGAGGTAGAATTTCTGAATGCTGTTCATTGTTTGGGAATACTAACTGGGGTTGAATTAGATGTTTCTATTGCCAACACTTTGATTGCTGCCTATGCAAAATGTGGTGACTTGGGTTCAGCCGAGAAGGTATTTTATGGGATTGATTTGAGTTCTCTAACTGTTGTATCGTGGAATTCTATGATTGCAGGATATGCTTATGTTGATAAATTGTTCAAGTCATTTAGCTTATACCAATTAATGATTTATGATGGATTTAGGCCTGATGTTAGCACCATTCTTAATTTGCTTTCATCATTTGTGCGACCCGAAGCATTACAACGAGGTAAGTTGATTCATTCTCATGGAATCAAATTGGGTTGTGATACGGACATTTCTGTGCTTAATACCCTGATTTCTATGTATTCCAAGACCGGAGATGTTAATTCTGCATGGCTTATATTTGATAGCATGGTAGAAAAAACTTGTGTTTCATGGACGGCTATGATTGGTGGTTATGCTGAGAAAGGTGATTTAGATGAGGCTTTGGCCTTGTTCCACTCCATGGAAGCAGCTGGTGAAAAGCCTGATTTGGTTACTGCGCTTTATATGATTTCAGGTTGTGGACAAACAGGAGCACTTGAAACTGGGAGATGGATTGACAATTATGTCGTTTTAAATGGGTTGAAAAATAATCTAATGGTGTCCAATGCTTTGATAGACATGTATGGGAAATGTGGAAGCATAAGAGATGGTAGGGAACTCTTTAATACCATGCAAGAGAGAAGCATTGTCTCCTGGACAACAATGATTGCTGGGTTTGCTCTAAATGGAGAATTTAAAGAAGCATTGGATCATTTCTTCCTGATGTTGGACTCTGGACTAACACCAAATCACATAACGTTCCTTTCTGTTCTTCAGGCTTGCAATCACGCAGGTTCCCTTGAGAAAGGTTGGGAGTGTTTTGATTTGATGACTAAAGTATATAAACTGAATCCTGAAGTAGACCATTACTCTTGTATGGCTGATCTTCTTGGACGTAGAGGAAAGCTAAAAGAAGCACTAGAATTCATTCACAATATGCCTGTTAAACCTGATGAGGGCATATGGGGTGCATTGCTGGGTGCTTGCAAGATTCACCACAACATAGAGATTGGTCAATATGCGGCTGATCGTCTTTTTGAGATTGAACCCCAGGCTGCAGCTCCGTATGTGGAAATGGCCAACATTTATGCATCAGCAGGAAGGTGGGATGGAGTTTCTGCAATTAGAACAAGGATGAAATGCAAACAAGTGACTAAATCTCCCGGGCAAAGTGTTGTTCAAGTGAATGGGAAGGGTCATACATTTACAGTTGAAGATCGATGCCATCCTACAGGCTTAATAATATATGAAGCTTTAGATGGCTTAGCCTTACAGTTAAAAGAGGAATTGGACTCGTCATGTTTTGAGGGATATTCTTTTTACCATGAGAAGATGAGGTTTAGATAATGGTAACGGTCTTCAACATGACAGCAAGGATACTTATTTGGATCTGGGGCTTGTTTCTTCACACAGGTATACCAAATTTCTATAACATAACAAGTACATGAGTCATCCATATTGAGTGAGTTGTAAGTTTATTAAGGCAGTAATCATATGAAGTTCTGATTTCCAAATCAACCTATTCTTCTTAGCGTTGAACTGAACAAGCTTTGAAATTCTTTCATAAATTGAAAGGTAACGCACTTTACAGTATTATATTTATGAAGGTATCTACATAATGTCATGCATTAAAAAGAGTCTCAGGACATGGAAATGAAATGTTATTTTGTGGACACACGTGATTCTTGTTTAGTTTTATCAAAATGGTTCATAACTTGCAATGTAATCAGGTTAATGACTTGTGTAATTCAGTGTCTAACAGACAATACGTCTTGGATTTTGTTTTGAGCTAATTAACAACAATTTGGAAAATTGCTCTAATGTGAAACTCATTATGTAGATATGATTTTGTTATTTGTGAAATAGAATAACTTTCCTGGTAAATTTTCAGAACTTGTTAGGATTGAATTCTGACTCAAAATTTCCAGGGAATGATAGAATTTGGGGAAAGTCCATGGCATGTGGTCATGATAATCGATCAAGGGAAACTCCAAGCAGCCACATTTTGAGGGTTTGAGCAATAGATGGTGACAACTAATGACGTATACATATATGATTTGAAGTTGGAAAAAGAAGTAAGTGTTGTTAGAAAGTAATTATGTAATCTCATATTTCTAGAAGCAGTATTAAATATAGTTATTAAGCTTGCTGAGATCTATAAGTGTCTTTTGTATTCTCAAAGAGTCTTGAAGTCTTATTTTAGAATGCTCCACTCCTAGATTAAATAGGAGATTGCTATAACCCATGAAGTATGAAAAAAGAAGTCTAGCAGTCAATAATATAAGAATATATTCTGCAAGAGCAGCAGCACTACAAAGTCTATTGTTCTCACCTTTCTTCTAATAAAAGTATAGTTTAATCAATAGCCTTGATAAGTTGCTTTAATTTGTCCCAACAAATTTGGTATTAGAGCCATTTTTTTTAAAACCACATCCCGCTATCATGAGTTCAAATTTAGTCCCTACGCTGTTTGCATATTCTCCAAGTCAAATTAAATCCCTATATTTGAAGGGGAACACTATGAGTACTGGAGCAGTCAAATGGAAACTGTCTTCATATCTCAAGACCTTTGGGATGTTATTGAGACTAGTTATGAAGAACTACCTGGAGCTAGAGATTGGTCACAAGCACAACAAAAGTTGTACAAGGAGAACAAAAAGAAAGATGCCACAGCACTCCGATTTATACAGCAGGGGGTAAGCAAATCAATTTTTCCTAAAATTTTTGAGTCAAAAATGCTAAAAATTGCATGGGAGATTTTGCAAAAAGAATTTCAAGGATCTGCCAAGGCCATTACTTTAAAAATTTAGACATTATGGAGAAATTTTGATAATCTGTCAATGAAAGAAAGTGAAAGCATTCGAGATTTCTCTTCAAAAGTTGCTGAAATAGTAAATCAAATCAAGGGTTGTGGTGACATCATTGAAGACAAGAGAGTGATTGAGAAAGTTTTGAGGAGTCTTCCTCCCAATTTGATCATCTTTGTCATGACCATAGAAGAATCCAAAGATCTATCCAAAATGTCCATACACGAGTTAACAGGTTCACTACAAGCTCATGAACAGAGGATTAATAGGTCCTCACATCAACTCGTGGAACAAGCTTTTCAGTCCAAACTGTGAATTTCAGAAAAGAAGGCCAACATGTCAGATTATGAAAAAAAATCAAAATTCTTTTTCAAGAATGAATCAGCAGCTAGGAAGAGGAAGAAGAGAGAAAACTTACAGTGACAACTCAAAGAAAGAAAGAAGTGGAAGCTCACAACAAAGTTTCAATAATGCAAATTCTCAGTGTATCATCTGCAAAAGATCTAACCATGAATCCTGAGATTGCAGATTTAAATGTACAAGATGTCGAGTGCCTAATCATTCTCAAAGAGATTGCTGGTTTCAAAACAAAAAGGAGCAAAATGAAGCTAAGTTCACAAAGGAAAGTGATAATGAACACCTATTTTATTCTTGCTTACTTACTGAAAGTGAGTCGCAGAATTTATGGTATTTGGACAGCGGTTGCAGTAGCCATATGACAGGAAATAAAGACTTCTTCATACAACTTGATCACAACTTCACTTCTCAAGTAAAGCTTGGAGACAAAAACTTACAAAAAGCTTTCGGAAAAGGTTTTATTGCTGTCCACACCAAAGGAGGTAACAAAAGATTAATATCTGATGTTCTTTATGTGCCAAATTTATCTGAAAATCTCTTGAGTGTTGGTCAGTTGTTAAACAAAGGCTATCAGGTTATCTTTGATGATAGCAAATGCAAAATTGTTGACAAGAAAATAACTTGACAATAGCAAAAATTGAAATGTCTAAAAATAAGGTGTTTCCTCTTGTCATACCAATAGAGGAAAACCTTGCTTTAAGAAGTGAAAGTCTAGATATATCCTACTTGTGGCATTTGAGATATGGGCATTTAAATTACAGGAGTATGAAATTGTTGAAAGAAAAAAACATGGTGGTTGGATTGCCTGCTATAGAGAATAATGGAAGAGTTTGTGAAGGTTGTGTCTATGGAAAAATGCATAGACTTCCATTTCCAAAAACCTCATGGAGAGCTAAAGTCCCTTTAAAATTGGTGCATTCTGACATATGTGGTCCTATGAGGACTCCATCTCTGAACAATAAGAGATATTTCATTCTCTTTGTTGATGACTATACAAATGATGTGGCTGTACTTCTTAAATGAAAAGTTATAAGCTTTCTCAATTTTTCTTCAATTCAAAGCTCTAACAGAAAAACAAAGTGGATGTCAAATGAAAACTTTACAGACAGATCGTGGTGGAGAATTTATATATACTCCGTTCATGAATTATTGCAAGGAGAATGGAATTCAAAGGCAGCTCACTGTTAGTAGAAGTCCGCAACAAAATGGAATGTCGGAAAGAAAGAATCGCTCTATCGTAGAAATGGCTCGTAATATGTTGCAAGAAAAAAGTCTTCAAAAAAATCTATGGGCTGAAGCTGTTCATACTTCCATATATATTCTTAATCAATCCCCTACAAAAGCAGTTCGAAACAAAACTCCATTTGAGGCATGGAATAACAGGAAGCCACTTGTTGATCACTTCAAAGTTTTTGGATGCATTGCTTATGGCATGAACACATCACACAACATGGACAAGTTTGACAAGAAAGGTGAAAAGTACGTATTTATTGGCTGTAGTGATGAGTTTAAGAGTTTTAGAATACTTAATCCCAAGACAAATCAGCTTGTAGTATCTAGAGATGTCATCTTTGATGAAATGGCAGCTTGGGAGTGGAAGGATCGATGATTCTTCTCAAGATTAAAAGTCATACGAATTTAAAGAATCATCTTTTCAAGAAGAATCAAATCAAGAAAGCAACTTGCAGCATGATCATTCCGACTTAGAATCACTTCCAAGAAAGGTACGATCATTGCAAGATGTCTATGAATCATGTGAATTTGCTCTTTTTTCATGTGAACCTCACACTTTTGAAGAAGCATCAAGTGATAATGTATGGATTAAAGCCATGAAAGAAGAAATCTCTATGATTGAAAAGAACAAAACTTGGGAGCTTATGGATCTGCCAAAAGGGAAGGATGTCATTGGATTAAAATAGGTTTATAAGACAAAGTACAATGAAGATGGCTCAATTCAAAAGCACAAGTCCAGATTAGTCGCGAAAGGCTACTCACAACAGCCTGGCATAGATTTCACCAAGACATTTGCACCGATAGCTCGGATGGAAACAATAAGAATTGTTCTTGCTTTGGCAGCTCAATTGGAGTTGAAAGTGTTTCAACTTGATGTAAAATCTTCCTTTTTAAATGGTGAGCTGGAGGAAGAGGTCTATGTTGAGCAACCTCAAGGTTTCCAAGTAGAAGGGAAAGAAGACAAAGTGTATAGGCTTCAAAAGGCTTTGTATGGCCTAAAGCAAGCCCCCTAGCTTGGAACAACAGGATTGATGGTTATTTCCAGCAAAGTGGATTCAAGATGAGCCCAAGTGAACCTTCACTGTATGTGAAGACAGAAGGTACAGACTTCCTTCTTGTTTGCTTATACGTTGATGATTTGATCTATTTTGGTTCAAATATGAAAATGCTCGAAGAGTTCAAGAAAAATATGATGAATGAGTTTGAAATGACTGACTTGGGTCTTATGAGATATTTTCTTGTGATTCAAGTGAAACAAAGCAAAGGGCATATTTTTCTCTCCCAAGAAAAGTATGTAGAATATTTGCTTAAGAAATTTCATATGGAAAAATGCAAAGTTGTGCCTACGCCTATGGCTTTAAATGAAAAGTTGCAGCAAAATGATGGAGAACCAAGAGTTGATGATAAGCTTTATAGAAGCTTGGTTGGCTCTCTGATTTATCTCACCAACACAAGACCTGATATAATGCATTCAGTGAGTGTGATTTCTAGATACATGAATAAGCCAACAAAGTCTCATTATACAGCATCAAAAAGAATCTTAAGGTATCTACAGGACACAAAAAAACATGGGATCACTTATGTGAAAGAGAAAGATTTCAAGCTTGTTGGATATACTGATAACGATTGGGCAGGTTCCATTGATGATCGAAAGAGCACCTCAGGTTATCTTTTTTTGCCTAGGTTCAAATGTGATATGAGTTCAAAGAAGCAAAAATCAGTGGCGTTATTGTCAGCGGAAACAGAATACATTGCAGCGACCGATTATGCATGTGAAGCAGTTTGGTTAAGAAGAATTTTGAATGATTTGCAGCTAAAGCAAAATGAACCTGCAAGAATCTATTGTGACAACAGGTCAGCAATAGCAATGGAAAAAAATCCAGTTTTTCATGCTTGCTCTAAGCATATAGAGCTCCGTTATCATTTCATCAGAGACTTGGTGAGCAAAGGAGAAATTTGCATGAAATTTGTTAGCACTAACGATCAGCTAGCTGGTGCTCTAACCAAACCAGTCACTAGGGAGAAATTTGAGAAGTTCAAGAACGAATTGAAGATTACAAATTAAGAGGGGGTGTTAGAAAGTAATTCTGTAATCTCATATTTCTAGAAGCAGTATTAAATGTAGTTATTAAGCTTGCTGAGATCTATAAGTGTCTTTTGTATTATCAAAGAGTCTTGAAGTCTTATTCTAGAATACTCCACTCCTAGATTAAATAGAAGATTGCTGTAACCCATGAAGTATGAAAAAAGAAGTCTAGCAGTCAATAATATAAGAATATATTTTGCAGGAGCAGCAAAACTGTAAAGTCTATTGTTCTCACCTTTCTTCTAATAAAAGTCTAGTTTAATCAATATCCTTGATAAATTCCTATTGTGCTTTAATTTGTCCCAACTAGTGTGCCTGCTGTATTTGTTTTTACATATATCCAGTTCACAGATCTTTGTATGTGCGCGCATTGTATTGTCTTCTAGCTAGTTGTCATTGTTTTAACTGTTGCGTCCATGATCCATGCAGCTCCGTATACATAATAGGTAGCTAGTGTAGTCTATAATTACAAATAATGGTGAATAAATTGCATAGAAAATAAACGTGATTAGGCGTCCTTAGTTTTATATGCAATCTTAGATGGTAAAAATATTTCTTGTGCGACTTCTTGCTGCTCATAAAATGAACTCTACTTGAGGATGCATGCATGAAATAATTTGATTTATTAAGTATTGCATGGAGATTTGAAGCATGAGTTTTCTAACTGTAGAACAAATGAAGCTACTTGCATATAATATTCATTTGAGGCTGCTTCATGCGATTCAAAACTTAAAAGTTTAAATAAATATTAAAATGTCAGTCATCAAACAAGTCTATAAGCTTACAAAAACTTTTATTAACTTAATTAATGACATAAATTATCAAAAAACTTACTTAAAGATATAAAATAGTTTCTCAAACTCACGCCTTTTTGAGACCAAAACTCAGCATAGAAACAATAAAGAAAGGTCGTCGAAGCATGCATGGTCAATATAAAAAGAAATCTGAAGTTCAAACCTTAAACCAACAACCAACTCGACTTGCATTGAAATATATATTTTAGGTGATAAAGAATTTTCTTTACAGCTACTATAAGTGTTGAAGAAGCAAATATACTCATAACCCTTTAACAAAGAAGAAAAAAATAGTCCAGAGATGCCTAGCTACTCATATTCCCTTAATTTCTTCTGATCGTATTGCCATTGAAATTGCTTGCTGCTCTGTGGAGATGGCTTGAGTGAGCTTGGGGTTTAAAATGGTACCGGATCTTCAAATTTATGTGAGATAGACCTTGCGTAACTGACTTTACTAAGGTAGAGGGAATGAAACTTGAAACTTATTAAGGACTTATCAAGAGTCAATTACGGTATATTTTTTGTAGTTACAAAAATAGTAATCCCTCTTTCTAGATGACATCACAAAGAAAACCTCTTGGATAATTTTCTTTTGTTTCCAAAGTAGATGTTGCGAGGAATTGCCCACCACAGGCAATGTGTACTACTGTACGCTGCCCATGCGACCATAACATGAACTGTTTATGTTCCATTGTTAAGCTCTTTGTTCTTGCCCTATCGAGTATAGACTATAGTTCTAGAGATGCAAGCACATGATCAATTAAAAAAATTGATTATGATGGAAGACCAATAACTAAACTAGCTTCATGAGAAAAATATCATTAACAGTTGCATAACATCCAATCTGAAAAGACAAAACGGTGAACATACATACATACTCCTTCCGTTCCAAATTTAGAGAGACATTTTCTAAGTCAATTTCAAAAAAAGAAATACATTTTTTACTTTAGGAGTATAAAGTGATATGATATCCTTGATTTACCAGTACATTTTTACTATCATTTTCAACATCGCTCCACCACTACTAATTTTAGCTAATAGTAAGGGCACATTTGAAGGAATAAGATTGATTATTCTTCAAAGTGGTCGTTTTAAAAATGAATAATGTTAGAGACACAAATTATTTTACAAACTGTTGATGTGACATACTCCACCTCAACATATTGTGTGGGGCCGAAGACTACATTGAAACCATTTGTTCATCAATATGCTGAGGTGAAGTATGATACATCAACAATTTGTAAAATATTTGTAAAATAATTTGTGTCTGTAGCATTACTCTTTAAAAATATATCGCTAATTTTAGAAAAATAGTACTAATAAAAATTGGAAACCATGCATGTGCTACTGTGCAGCATAAATGGTTTTACAGTATGAACAACCAGTTACTTTCAAGAACTGCATGCACTAGAAAACTAATGAACCACCCAGCTTCAACCAGGTTTGCATATATATTAATCTGGTACAGCTAGACTAAGTCGTTCTTAATCTTCAATATGAGAAGATTGATTTTAAAGAAATATAATAGCCTTTAAATTTAAACCCAAAACTCGCATCAAATTAATTAAATTGATCATAAAGTAATTAATTTGAAGCCCCATAAAATCTGTTTACACTACAGTACATCTATAATATATCTCACTAAATATATCCCTCTAATTACCTAATTAGTCTTAATTATATAATTTCTTCAAGATTTGATTTTCTTGAATTCCCATATAAAACATTCACCGGCTTGGTTGTCATGATAGATTTATACCTCCGTTTCTTCTTCGGCCTGATGAAGCAATATTCTTGGGTGGTCCGACGACTCTGATGATCTTTGCTTTGAGCAGCAATAATAATATTATTCCCCGTATGCATTCCCTTATTCTTTTCTTTAATTGTGGTTGCTATTATCGTCGTCTTCATCTCCACTCAGCTGCATGTCAGAATCTGTTAAGTCAATGTGGGGTTCAGTTTTATGTGCAGATACTAGTAAATATTTATCCGCCATTTGATTTGATTTGATAGAACAAGCTGACAAGATTGTGTGGGTCTTGCTCTAGTCTGAGTGAGAGAAGAGTCGTAGGGGACATCACCCTAGAAAGCCAAACGTCATGTTTATTGCATAATGATTTATTATTACTTCGTGCTGTGTTTGTCTAATGTTTGTCATGATATTAATGTGTTACTATCTCCGTTCTTAAAAGATTATCGTTTAAGATTTTGATACATGGATTAAGAAAGTATCATTTACCAAGTAAAATTTATTTGAAATTCCATCACTATCCCTTTATGGGAAGTTGAAAACTATTAATACAAGGAAGAGAATTTCTTGAGACAATGAGAGAATGTAGGAGTAATATAAGAAAGTAAATAATTTATTCTGCTTGAAAGTTGTAAACGACAAACTTTTTGAAACAAATTTTTCTCTAAAACGACAATCTTTTAAGAACGGAGGGAGTATAAAATATATTTAATGCATGAATCATTGTTGAGTATGTTAGACATATTAATAAATATTACACCCCGTTCTAATTATTTGACATTTTAGAGGTGGACACAAGAATTAAGATAATGATTAAAAAACATTAATTATAGTACTCAATTGTCTATAATACACTTAAATCATCATTTATCATACTTATTCATACTCTCCCTCACACATTTTTTCATAATTATCTCTTAAAAAAATCTCATGCCTCATCTACTCATTGGTCTCTCTCTCCATCCATCTCCATAAAATACGTATCCAATTTTTTAAAAATTATCTACACTCTCTCCCTCATAATATAAAAAAGGATTTTGTTGGGATAAGAAGAATTTTGTTGGGATAAAGAGAGAGAAAGAGTTAAAAGTATCAAAAAAATAGGTAGAATAATTAATGAGGGGTAATTTTGAAAAAATTATCATTAATTCTCCTAGATTTGAACAAACGTCAAATAATTAAGGACAAATAAAAAACTCTAAAATGTCAAATAATTAAGGACGGAGGGAGTACATCCTACATACAAGACTAATTATAATTTGATGAACATGAGAATATCATGTGTTTTTTACTTTCTGTTCTTCGTATAATTTTTGTGTGATTGCGTTTAATATTATATCTTAAATCTAACATTATTTTATTTTATTTTTTTTGAAAAAGTTAAAGCATCACATTAGGCTTAAATATAAATTAATATCCTAAACTATTAATCTTTTTCTACATTAATGATCGTTCTTTTAATTTTTTTCAATTAAATGATTAAACTTTTTCTGTAAGACCCCAACTTTTATGAATAAAGATGAATTTTTTATAATTATCATTTTTGAATATTATGGAATGAATTTGTTATAATGTTATAGTTGTGGGTAATATTTATAAAATTTGCAAAGTACGCAAGTTGTTATATAATATTCGATTGGTCGGGGAATATTCATTTTAACAGGGAATATTCGTACAACGCCACAATCATTGGTTGACCCCACAACAGAATTATTGTCGGATTGAAAAAACGACAAAAATATTTTTTTTGAAAATAACGGCGGAAGTTTTATAGTTAACTGTTGAAACACCCGGTGTTAAAAGTACAGTAATACGCGTGGTTGCATGGTAGCACACAGTATTGATTATTGATGCTTATGTGAGAAGTCACTCAGTTTTGTTCAATTATTGCTACAGTAATTGCTGCATAGTATCTCACGTTATTTGATTCAATTATTGTCAATATTTTTTATAATTGAGACGACAAAGTTATTAATATTATTATTTGCAATATTAACGATGTCTAGGGAACGACCTGATCGATTAATATTATGAATTATAATAAAGGTGATAAATGTTGTTAAAATTATTAAGGTGATTTTTATAAAATTTTGCTTATTTTATGGACCCCCATTTATCTATTTTTTAAAATAATCGGTAGAAAGTTAATTAGTATATATATTATGATGGGATCCACCTGTGATGGTGATATGTGGGTGGAGGAAACATATGGGGCCACATTAGTTTTTTTTTTGTTTCAAATATAAACATGTGTTTATATATTATAATTTTTTTGTTTTATATGGTTTTGTTGAAAAATTGGACGTCTGATATTCGTTTCTTTCGCCCGTGATTTTTCGTCCGAAACATTACTGTGCAGTCCGTGAAAATCTTTTTTAAATAATATCTTTTCCATTCTCCTATAAATAGAAGCTCATTCCTTCATTATTTCTTATGAATTCACCAAAACTCTAGAGAGAGAAACTATAGAAAGAAAGAAAAAAAGTGTTCTGCTACTTCACTACTCCTATATCCAGTTTCTTGTACGGTAAGGGGTATTATTCCTTTTGTAGTCATGAAGAGAACTTTTGTTATTCCATTCTTTATTATTCTGTTGGAATAACCTGTATACGCATGCTACCTTATATTTGGTGAAATTCTTCTGTTATTCCATTCTTTATTATTCTGTTAGAATATCCTGTTTGTGCGTTTTACGTCGGACCTGGTTCCGTCTTTATTATTACATTGGAACATCACATGCATGCGTTTTACGTGCGGGACTGGTTCCGTCTTTATTATTCTGTTGGAATAACCTGCATGTGCGGTCTATCGCATGCCTGGTGATTTCTTTTGTTATTCCATTCTTTATTATACTCAGTTGGTTAAAGTTTTAACTTCTATACTCCATGAAATTAGTGGAATATCCTAGATGTTTGCGCTTCATCCAGTATCTTTTTATGGAAATATTCTTCTGAGCATTCTTGAATTTTACTCTACAAAGTAATATCATGTTGACAATTTGGACGTTATTGGTTCCTGGATAAATTAATTCTTGAACTTTTTTTTATTGAATTCTTATATCATTGTCATCATCCTCATGTTTATATTATGTTGAAAGTCATCTGTGGCCTGTAGTGCATAAATGGACTTTGTATGATTATGACCAGGGATTATTCGGTATAATCATGACCTTAATGTTACAAATGATGTGGTAAAAGTCCTCATTGGCCCGTAGTGCATTGATGGACAGTTGTTGGCATGATCATGACCATTGATGAATACACGAATATCCTTGGCCCGTAGTGCATGGATAATTTGTGGTCGTGACCCTATTGAATATCCTTGGCCGTAGTATAGGGATGATGTTGATTATTTATTAAGCTGAATCTCAGCGATAAAAAGTGATGAAAAACCTTTTTAAATCATAAAAGATAGTAGATTTTATTCTCTACTTGACTCTCTTAATGGATTGCTTGTTCCGCTGCAGTTAAACTTGAAGTCTATTGTATTTAATCAGTTTAACATTGTTGAAGACTAATGATAATTTATTCGCATTATCTTAGTCATAATATTTCTTCTTTGGGCTAGTTGAGCTCACCCTTTATTTCACCGTTCTCTTGTGAAATGAGAACGTGGCGGACTAGCTTAGGAACGGGAGCGACTTGGCGGTCCAGATGATAGTATTAGTAGTCCTCACTATTACATTAAATAGTGTGACAATAAAATATAATGAGGACTTATTCGAGAGTGAATATTGTCTAGAAGACAATATTTGTATTAAAACTCATGACTCTCTTGTTGTATATTAAAGATTGTATTTTGTATTGCAGACATGTATTTGGCGACTCAGAATAGGTGATGTATACCTATTTTGGGGGCGTCATAGTTGGTATCAAAGCTTAGGGATATGATCCTTGGCTGAGATATGAGACAAGAAATAGGAGGGGAGAGACGAGGAATTCCTTCGCTAGTATGACTTACCTAAGTTTATTTGCTATTTAATTGGTCGGTCAGAGTATAGGGATAATATGTGATATGTTAATTAACCCTTTTTTTGTGACAATATTTGAAAATGGCATTCGAGACTGTTGAGAATAGCAATGGAGCACAGGAGACCGTTGAGTGTCCACAGATCAATAATCAAGATAATGTGCATCGGGAAGGCGACAATCCTAATGCAAATAACAACACTGACCAAATGATGAACGATGGAATGTTAGAGGCTTCATGCAATTCATGCAACATCAAAGTAGAGTTGCTCTCATCCAAAATGCAGGTGAAAAACACTGGCAACTCTCTTGACGGTCACCACAAAAGCAGTTCAAGGAGCTGGGACCACCAGGAGTTTTTGGAGAGCCAAAACCACTTAAAGGCGGAGACGTGGATAAAGCGGATCAACAAGATATTTGATATCTTGGGGTTGCTCCGAGGAGCAAAAGGTTCACTTTGCCACCTTCATGTTCATGCGAGGCATATTCTCTGGGGAATCGTAAAAGCATACTCAACTGCCGCCTTGAAGATGTCTTGGGAGAAGTTCCAAGAGCTGTTCAACGACAAGTACTTTCCGAAAGTATTCGTCACATGAAAGAGGTAGAGTTCATTAAACTGGAGCAAAACAACATGACTGTGTCGCGAAGCCAAGTTTGCCGAGCTATCCCAGTTTGCGTCCCATTTGGTTGATAATGAGGAGAGAATGACACGAATGTTTTTAAGAGGTTTGAAACACGAGATACGTCAATATCTTATCTCTCATAAAGCGTGTTTGTATTGGATGTTGTTAATAGGGCTCGATTATTGGAGCGCGATAATGAGTCAACCCAACCAAAAGAGAAGCGATCGTCAAAATGATAATACCGGTGATACTTGATCATCGAGCGGTGATAATAAGCGTAGGGAATCAACATGCGAGAAATGGTAACCACTTCGGTGGTAATCATGGCCAAAACAATAAGAATGGACATTTCAAGAAGAGGAGATTCAACAATGATGGAAAGGCGTCAAAGATCAAGACTTGTCGTTAAGGAAAGAGAATGACCACCTATCATATGCTTCAAATGTGGATGGGAGGGACACATCAGTCCAAACTGTGCGATGCCCTCCAAAGCATGTTACAATTGTGGAAGAGAAGGTCACCGAATTGGATTTTTTTCGTGCAATCAAGACAAGTCCAATTTGGAATGGAGACATCAAAGGCCGTCCCAAACAAGACAAAACCGGTAGTTCAAGGGAGAGCGTTTGTCGTGACCTCCCAGAAAGTAAGGAACCTGAACGAAGTCATTACGGGTAAGCTTATCATAAACTCTAGCGAAGTATATACCTTATTTGATACCGGTTCTACCCATTTTTTTTTCTCCTACTTGCGCTCAATGTTTAAATTTGACTCCGAAGAAATTGGACTTTGACTTATCTGTTGAAACTCCATTGGGAGAAACCTTCATTACATCCACTGTTTATAAGTCTTGTTTAGTTCAAATCCAACCTCACATTACCCGTCGATCTTATTTCATTGAAAATACTTGCATTTGACGTAATTCTAGGGATTGATTGGTTAACTACTCATCATGCAAAAATTGATTATTTTCGTAAGGTTGTTAGCTTTCATACTCCTAACCAGCCTATTATCCGAATTTAAGCAACCAAACCATTAAAATCAATCACTATCATCTCAAGCCATAAAGCTATTCGTTTATTGAAAAACGGATGTCAACCTTTCTTAGCTCATGTCACGGATCTAAATAAAAATACGTCAGTTTTGAATGATATTTCTATTGTTAATGAATTTCCTGACGTATTCCCTAAAGAACTTCCTGGCCTACCCCCAGAGCGTGAAATTGAATTTGTATCAACCTTGAACCTGATACAAAACCCATTTCCAAAGCCCCATATCGAATGGCTCCTATTGAACTTCAGGAGTTAAAGACCCAACTGCAGAATTGTTAGACATTGACTTTATTCGTCCTAGTACTTCTCCTCGGGTCGTTTCTCGTTCTATTCGTGAAGAAGAAAGATGGGAGTATGCGACTTTGTATTGATTATCGGGAGTTGAATCATGTCACCATCAAAAATAGGTACCCATTGCCACGTATTGATGACCTGTTTGACCCGATTGCAAGGCGCCAAATTCTTTTCAAAGATTGATCTTCGTTAGGATATCACCAATTGAGGATTAGAACCGATGACATTCCAAAGGCGACTTTTTTAGAACTTCAGATGCGGGCATTATGAATTCCTAGTCATGTCTTTTGGATTGACTAATGCTCCTGCTGCCTTCATGGATATGATGAACCGAGTATTCAAGAAATATTTGGATCACTTTGTGGTTGTCTTTATTGATGACATCCTTATTTATTCCAAAAGCCGTGAAGATCATGAGCAACACTTGAGGTCGATACTCCAAAAGCTTCGTGAATATAAGCTTTATGCCAAGTTGAAAAAATGCGAGTTCGGCGAGGAAGTAGCATTCCTGGGCACGTGGTATCAAGTCATGGAATATCTGTTGACCCAAAGAAAGATTGAAGCTATTCAAAGCTGGGAGCAACCAAATTAGTGACCGAAGTACGTAGCTTTCTAGGCTTAGCTGGTTATTATCGGAGATTCGTGGAAGGATTCTCTCGAATCACTACTCCATTAACTCAGCTGACTCGAAAAGATACAAAATTCGGTTGGAACGAGGAATGTGAGAAGAGTTTTTAAGAACTCAAGAGGAGACTCATTTCAAGACTGCTCGACAATACCATCCTACGGGAGAGGATTTGTCATCTACAATGATGCTTCTTGAGCAAAGGGTTAGGTTGTGTTCGCATGCAACATGAGAAAGTCATAGCTTTATGCCTCTCGATAACTCAAACAATATGAGAGGAATTATCCTACTCATGATCTAGAGTTAGCAAAGCGATGTTTTGTACTAAAGATTTGGAGGCATTACTTGTATGGGGAGAAAGTGGAGATCTTTACGGATCATAAAAGCCTCAAATATTTCTTCACTCAAAAGGAACTCAACATGCGGCAATACCGTTGGCTTGAAGCTGTTGAAAGATTATGATCATACAATCCAATACCATCATGGAAAAGCGAGCGTGGTAGTAGCGCATTAAGTAGAAGATCATATCTTGCACGAAAAGTGCGATATTGTCATATAAAGGCCCATTTTGTATGACTTGCAAAGGATGGAGATAGAGATAAAGACTCTGGGGACCCACGTGATGATGGCGAATATCTGAGTAGAACCGACTTTAATCGATAAAGTTAAAGCCGCTCAAGCTACTGAGACTGGAGCCGATGCGCGATGAGGAAGAAAGTGCAAGAAGGTGCTATGGCGGAAGCAAGAATTGATGAAGAAGGAATACTTGAGTCAACTCCGGACTTTGTGTGTTCTAACGACCACGAGTTAAAGTATAAAATCATGATGGAGGCACACAACACACCGTTTGCAATCCATCACAGGAGTACCAAAATGTATCATGATCTTGACATATATTTTGGTGGGGCAATATGAAGAGAGAGATAGTATTTGTTTATCTCAAGGTGTTTAACTTGTCAACGAGTCAAGGCAGAGCATCAAGTACCAAAAGGTCCATTGAAACCACTTGAAATTCCAAAATGGAAGTGGGAGCACATTACCATGGATTTCGTTACTGGTCTTCCCAAGGTTTCTCAAGGCATAGATGCAATTTGGGTCATTGTTGATAGATTGACCAAGTCTGCTCATTTCTTACATATACGAGAAACTTATACACTTGAACGTCTTGCTCGTATGTATATAAACGAGGTGGTAAGATTGCATGGTATGCCAGTATCCATAGTTTCTGATCGAGACCCAAGATTCACTTCAAGATTTTGGGTTAGTTTGCAAAAAGCTATGGGCACGAATTTACGATTTAGTTCGGCATATCATTCTCAGACGGACGGACAATCAGAGAGGACTATTCAAACTCTTGAAGATTTATTAAGACTTTGTGTCCTTGACTTCAAGGGAAGTTGGGACAAGTTCTTACCATTGGTGAAGTTTTCCTACAACAACAGTTATCAAGCAAGTATTGGCATGGCTCTATTCGAGGCGTTGTATGGAAGAAATTGTCATTCTCCAGTATGCTGGGATGAGGTGGGGGAAACAACGTTGTTGGGACCGGAGCTTGTACGTATGACTACGGAAAAGATTCAAATTATCCGACAACGTATAAAAACCTCACAAGATCGACAAAAGAGTTATGTTGATTTTCATCGAAAGGACGTGGAATTCGATATTGGAGATCATGTGTTGTTACGTGTTGCTCCATGGAAAGGAGTTACAAGATTTGAAAAGAGAGGAAAGCTCAATCCTCGATTCATTGGCCCATTTTTAATCCTCGATCGAGTAGGAACTGTGGCCTATAGACTTGCTTTATCGCCAAGAATGTCTCGTGTTCATAACGTTTTTCACATATCCATGTTACGTAAATATGTGGAAGACCCGAACCACATTATTGAGTTAGAACCGGACGAAATAGCCGAAGATTTAACGTATGAAGAAGTTCCTGTTAAAATTTTGGATAAGAAGGAACATATTTTACGCTCCAAGGTTATACCTCAAGTCAAAGTTTTGTGGAGAAACCACGATGTTGAGAAAATGACCTGGGAGTTAGAATCTGAAATAAAATCAAGGTATCCTTACCTCTTCGACATACCAGGTACGTACCCTAATTTCGAGGGCGAAATTTCATAAGAAGGAGAGATTGTAAGACCCCAACTTTTATGAATAAAGATGAATTTTCTATAATTATCATTTTTGAATATTATGGAATGAATTTGTTATAATGTTATAGTTATGGGTAATATTTATAAATTTTGAAAAGTACACAAGTTGTTATATAATATTCGATTGGTCGGGAAATATTCGTTTTAACAGGGAATATTCGTATAACGACACAATCATTGGTGGACCCCACAACGGAATTATTGTCGGATTGAAAAATGACAATTTTTTTTTTGAAAATAACGGCGGAAGTTTTACCGTTAATTGTTGAAACACCCGGTGTTAAAAGTACAGTAATACGCGTGGTTGCATGGTAGCACACGGTATTGATTATTGATGCTTATGTGAGAAGTCACTCAGTTTTGTTCAATTATTGCTACAGTAATTGCTGCATAGTATCTCACGTTATTTGATTCAATTATTGTCAATATTTTTTATAATTGAGACGACAAAGTTATTAATATTATTATTTGCAATATTAACGATGTCTAGAAGTTCTGTCAAAGAGAGGTTTGGTCACCTAATTGCGCTCCAATAGGGAGAAATCCTTATTGGAAAGCCCCCTCTTTCTTGGGAATGACCTGGTCGATTAATATTGTGAATTATAATAAAGGTGATAAATGTTGTTGAAATTATTAAGGTGATTTTTATAAAGTTTTGCTTATATTATGGACCCCTATTTACCCATATTTTAAAATAATCGATTGAAAGTTATTTAGTATATATATTATGATGGGATCCACCTGTGATGGTGATATATGGGTGGAGGGAACATATGGGGCCACATTGGAAGAAAGGAAAATAAATGGTTGGAAAATCCTAAAGATTTATCGGGTGAGGATTAGTTTTTTTTGTTTCAAATATAAACATGTGTTTATATATTTATATATTATAAATTTTTTGTTTTATATGATTTTGTTGAAAAATTGGACGTCTGATATTCATTTCTTCCGCCCGTGATTTTTCGTCCGAAACATTACTGTGCAGTCCGTGAAAAACTTTTCTAAATAATATCCTTTCCATTCTCCTATAAATAAAAGCTCATTCCTTCATTATTTCTTACGAATTCACTAAAACTCTAGAGAGAGAAACTATAGAAAGAAAGAAGAAAAGTGTTCTGCTACTTCACTACTCCTATATCCAGTTTCTTTTATGGTAAGGGGTATTATTTCTTTTGTAGTCATGAAGAGAACTTCTGTTATTCCATTCTTTATTATTCTGTTGGAATAACCTGTATATGCGGGCTACCCTATACTTGGTAAAATTCTTCCATTATTCCATTCTTTATTATTACATTGGAATATCACGTCTGCATGCGTTTTACGCCGGGACTGGTTAAAATCTTTATTATTACATTGGAACATCACATGTTCATGCATTTTCTGTGGGACACGGTTCCGTCTTTATTATTCTATTGGAATAACCTGCATGTGCGGTCTATCGCATGCCTGATGATTTCTTTTGTTATTCCATTCTTTATTATACTCAGTTAGTTAAAGTTTTAACTTCTATACTCCATGAAATTAGTGGAATATCCTTGATGTTTGCGCTTCATCCAGTATCTTTGCATAGAAATATTTTTCTGAGCATTCTTGAATTTTACTCTACAAAGCAATATCATGTTGACAATTTGGACGTTATTGGTTCCTGGATAAATTAATTCTTGAACTTGTTTTATTGAATTCTTATATTATTGTCATCATCCTCATGTTTATATTATATTGAAAGTCATCTGTGGCCTGTAGTGCATAGATGGACTTGGTATGATTATGACCAGGGATTATTCGGTATAATCATGACCGTAATGTTACAAATAATGTGGTAAAAGTCCTCATTGGCCCGTAGTGCATTAATGGACAGTTGTTGGTATGATCATGACCATTGATGAATACACGAATATCCTTGGCCCGTAGTGCATGGATAATTTATGGTCGTGACCCTAATGAATATCCTTGGCCGTAGTGCAGGGATGATGTGGATTATTTATTAAGCTGAGTCTCAGCGATAAAAAGTGATGAAAAACCTTTTTAAATCATAAAAGATAGTAGATTTTATTCTCTACTTGACTCTCTTAATGGATTACTTGTTCCGCTGCAGTTAAACTTGATGTTTATTGTATTTAATCAGTTTAACATTGTTGAAGACTAATGATAATTTATTCTGCATTATCTTAGTCATAATATTTCTTACTGGGCTAGTTGAGCTCACCCTTTCTTTCATTGTTCTTTTCAGGAAATGAGAACGTAGCCGGGACTAGTCGAGGAACGGAGTGACGGTCCAGACGATGTCATTAATAGTGCACACTATTCTGTTAAATAGTGTAACAATAAAATGTAATGAGGACTTATTCTGAGAGTGGATATTGTCTAGAAGACAATATTTGTTTTAGAACTCACAACTCTCTTGTTGTATATTAAAGATTGTATTTGTATTCTGTACCATGTATTTGGCGACTCAGAATAGGTGATGTATACCTATTTTGGGGGCGTCACATTTTCACTTATATATAATTTAAATGTCACATCAAAAATTGATGATATGAACCTCTATACATGGCAAATAAAATGTTTGTGTGTAAAAAAAAAAATCTATCTGGCATTTCAATGTTATCAGAGAAAAAGGAAAAATGGAAATAATAAATTATCATTTTAGTTATGGGTGAGCATGGTGCGGTTTGAAGCTCAAACCGCACATGAAACCGCTTAGGTGCGGTTTGACAAATCCAAAATCGCACATGAAATTGTTTGTGATTGGTGTGGTGCGGTTTTGAATCGTGCAGTGCGGTTTCATTTGGTGCGATTTTGGTTCCAAAACCAATTGAAATAACAAACCCAAAAATTTGATTACAAGCTATATACCAACTCCAATTTGATCCACCCTTTTTGTTGCCACAGTTTAATCTGGGCAATAAATTTGGAAGCTTTTCAATGCTTCTTTAAATCTCACAATCACCTCTAAGCTTTAAACCACCAAATTTTCATGTAGAATTTGTTCAATGTGGTGGCCACAACTCATAGACCTTTGATAAATCTAAGAATTTGCAAACGTATTACGTAGTGAACACAATCATGGAGCTAACTTAGCAAAATAGTTCCAGTCATCAACAAATATATGGTTGATTAATACTATGTTAGTACATTTGATTTAGGAAATAGCAAGTCACTTTTAATTTGCAAACATAATTGATACTGCTGAATTTTCATTCAACCCTGCAATATCTGTCTTCTAAAATAAAATGAAGAGAATATGTTATAGTAGAAAAATTATATATACTTGTAGCAAAATTGAGAAAATATGATGATTAGTTGGTGCGGTTTCGGTTATATGTGTTCGGTTTTGGTTAGTAACCAAACTGAAATCGTAAATTTGATTATTCAACCCACCTAATACTGCCACATACGCCTAAACCGTTGGTATGATTTTAATTGGTGCGGTTTATGCGATTTTTGGTGTGGTTTCGATTCCAATTTGGTTTTGGTTCCAATTTAGTTTCTTATTAAACCCTAATTTTAGTAATGCTTAAGGGTAAAAAGGTAATATGTTAAAAATAAATTTTAAAAAACAAAATCCTCCTAATTAATTTCTACGAGAATCATTTGAAAAAATAAATAAATTTCTTAGACATGATGAGAAGAACCCTAAAAACTTATAAATCAACCTCCAATGAATTCGCTGAACGCCTGTGAAAAATTTCCTGTACACTCATGATTTTCTTTTTAAATAGTGCCAAACCATTCTCCTATAAATAGGATGCTTAGTTTAGAAATGAAAATCACACCAGAATCAGAAAATTCTTCTTCTATAATGTTGAGCGTATTTCTTTTGAGTTTAAGAAAACTTTGAGTATAGCAAATAGTGCAAGTTTTCTTCAAGAATATCCCCGCTATACCAGTCAGAATTACTCTCATTTTAAGGTAAGGGGTATTATTTATTTCATATTCAGAAGATATATTATTTTTTCGTATTTGTAAGAATATTTTTTTCGTTCAATATTCGTAA
Source organism: Panax ginseng (assembly GCA_020205605.1). Lineage (NCBI taxonomy): Eukaryota > Viridiplantae > Streptophyta > Magnoliopsida > Apiales > Araliaceae > Panax > Panax ginseng. The sequence continues at coordinate 138,391,823 of CM035129.1, read as the reverse complement.
GGAATATTATTTTCGTTCAATATTCGTAAGGGATATTGTCTTCGTTCAATATTCGTAAGGAATATTATTTTCGTTTAATATGCGTAAGAGATATTATTTTTGTTCAATATTCATAAGAAATAATATTTTTTCTATACTCTATAGTATGTAAGTAATATTATTTCGTTTCATATTCCTAATTCAACACTTATGTTGATAAGTATTGCTTCTATACTCCTTGAAATTAGTATAATATCCTTGAAATTTGCGCTTCACCTAGTATCGTTTCATTGAAATATTTTTCTGAACATTCTTGTTAAATTTTTATCTTTTTATGCCGGAGTACTATTAATGGGCATTATTCATACATACGACACTATTCATACATACGGCACTATTCATACATACGGTACTATTCATACATACAGTACTATTCACAAGTACTATTCGTGGGGTACTATTCACGCTAAAAATTGATTTCTTTTCTATTCAAATTATTTTTGATACATGAATATTATTCTGGAATTTTATTCCACAAAGTAGTTATCATGTTAACAATTTGGACATTCTTGAACTCTGGATAAATTGAATTATAACTCTTTAAAATTTATCATTTATCTTACTTAATTGAATTCTTATATCATTGTCATCATCCTCATGCTTATATTGTGGTGAAAGTCATCATTGGCCCGTAGTACATAGATGGACTGTTGATTGGTATGATTATGACCTGAAATTATGTATCGGTATAATCATGACCTGTAATGTTATAGACAAATGATGTGGTGAAAGTCCACATTGGCCCGTAGTGCATTGATGGACAGTTATTGGCATGATCATGACCACTGGTGATAATAACGAATATCTTTGGCCTGTAGTGTATGGATAATTCGTGGATGTGATACTAACGAATATCTTTGGCCCTTAGTGCATGGATAAGTCGATGATGTGGATTATTTATTGAGTTGTGTTACAGAGATAAAATATTGATGATAAACTTTTAAATCATACAAGATAGTAGACATCATGCTCTACTTGACTCTTCTAATGGACTGCTTGTTCCGCTGCAGTTAAACTTATTGTCTATTGTATTCTATCAGTTTTTATACTATTGAAGACTAAGGATAATTTATTCTACATTATCTTAGTCATAATATTCTTTACTGGGCTAGTTGAGCTCACCCTTTTCTTTCATTGTCCTCTTTAGAAAATGAGAATATAGCTGGGACTAGTCGGGGAATGGAGTGATGGTCTGATATGGTGGCTATAGTAGTCCTCACTATTTTATAAAATAGTGTGATAATAATTGTAATGAGGACTTCATTTGAGTTTGGATATTATCTACGAGACAATATTCGTGTTAAAATTCTTAGCTTACGTTTGTCGTATTGTGTAAATTAAGTTTGTATTTAAATTATGTACCATATATTTGACGACTCAGAATGGGTTGTGTATACCTATTTTGGGGGCGTCACATTAACAAATTTTGATATCTTTGGTTAATTTCCAACTATTTATACATTGATTAATTAATTATGATAATTAGCAAAATTATCAAAATAAATTCCAGAAAATTATAGTAATATTTTGTGATGTTAATATACTATAGAAATTTTTTTGGATACATTTCAAAGTTTTTATAGAATACTTGGTATATTAATCGAGTAATAATGCTTATTATTTAATTCCATTTGTTAATATTTTTGAAATATTAATTGTTAGTACTTGGAATTAAATTACTATGCTGTAATTACATATATACCCATGTTCCTAGTGAGAGTGATTTAGGTTGTACTAATTTAATTAAATTATTCCCTAAATTATATGTCTTGTGCGCTTAAAAATTAAATTTAAATAATTAGATTTATATGGATTGTGATTCCTAAGCTTAACCAAGTCTCCCTTCTATATTTATGTCTCATTATTTTTATGTTAATTTGGTTCATGCGGCAAAGATATCTTATAGACTGTGGTGAACATTGAATATCTCTAATAAGTCCTCATATTTAAATCAAAGTAGAAAATAGCTTCAAAACACATTATTGCAGACCTTAACCAAGGAAACAAACTAGACGGAGATAACTATGACGTGTGACACCGGAAAGTCAGGATGGTTTTGGTGGAACAAGAGGTTGAAGAAACCTTGTTGTCCAAAATGGCTAAACCAGATGGTAAAAATGCAAAGGATCCGATCAAGGTTGCTGCCTTCGAAAGTTGGCGCAAAAAAGATCGTATCTCTCGCATAACATTGCTGAGCTGCATGAACAATGACTTTCTGTTTGAGTATGAACAATACTCTACTGCACACAATATGTGGGATGTGACGCCCCCAAAATAGGTATACATCACCCATTCTGAGTCGCCAAATACATGGTACAGAAAACAACTACAACTATATTATTACAATTGTGGTGCAAAATACGACAATGCATACTGTGAGTTTAAATACAAATATTATCTTCTAGATAATATCCACACTCAAATAAAGTCCTCATTACAATTATTGATGCATTATTTTACAAAAATAGTGAGGACTGCTAAAACAACTGTCTAGGACCATTACTCTATACCCCAACTGGTTCCTACTATGTTCTCGTTTCCTGAGAAGAAAAAGGGCGAGCTCAACTAGCCCAGCAAAGAATATTCTGACTAAGATAATATACAACAAATTATCCTTAGTCTTCAACAGGGAAAAATCTGATAGAATATAATAGACAATAAGTTTTAGATCAACAACTGCAGCAGAAACAATAATTCATTAGAAGAGTTAAGTAGAGAATGAAATCTACTATCATCTATGAATTTAAAAGTTCCCTGTAATATCAATCAATATACATCTTGAATCAAATATTCATCTTTGCACTACGGGCCAAAGATATTCATTTGTATCACCAGTTGGTCATGTTCATCTCAATACCTGTTCATCTTTGCACTACGGGCCAAAGATATTCATCAGATAATCATTCATCTTTGCACTACAGGCCAAATATATTCATCAAGTATCACCATTAAGGACTGAGGATGATGAAAAATATTTTAGAGAACGAATCCAAATGAGATAAAAGGATAAAGTTTAGAGATTCGTATTTTTTAGATAACTTTCGAGTTTAAAAATACTCCATAATAAACCATAATGGAGTAAAATTCAAGAATAAAGATCAAAAACATGGATACAATCAAAGATAGTAACCATAATAGACATCTGGGACAAAGAAGAGAAAATTTCATTTTTTGGTGAATAGTGCCGTATTTGTGAATAGTACTGTATATGGAATAGTGCCGTATATGTGAATAATAACCCCGACACAAAAAGGTAGAAATTCCACAATCAAACTCATACCAATATTTTGACATAATGATATTGAAGAAAATAATATCATTTAAGAAGAAAATAACATCCCTTACCTCAAAATAACAGTATTTCTGATCGGAATATCGGATGTAAAGCCGAAAGAAACTTGCACTGAATAACAACTCTCAAAGTATCAAAATACTCACAAAAATACGCTCGATAATATAGAGAGAGAAAACTTATGTTTCTGGTGTGATTTTCAATTCTAACCTAAGCGCCTATTTATAGGAAAATGCTAGAACACCATAAGAGACTAAAATAATAAAATATTATTATTATTATTTTCTTTTCAATCTTCTACGCCCACCCACCAACTAAGCCAGCCAACTTGGAACAAAGAAAATTCAGCCCACATGTTTTGAAAAACAAAAGTGGGTCCCACCCAATTTTAATAAAAAATATTTAATTTCTGAAACTTCAATAATTCATATAAAATAGCCCTTTTATCAGAAAAATACGAATTTTATGTCCATTCCATATGAAATCGAATTCTCTACAACTTTACAGAAGAAATTTTTTCCAAATTCCAAACAGAAAATATCCAAAATCGACAAACGGATGATTTTCAATACCTCATAAAATTCATAACAAATCATACATTAATTTTTAACGGTTCAAAATTTGTGGACATATACTCAACTTATATATTTATAACATATCCAAAAATCACAACGATCCAACGGTCGGATTAAAATTATAACTCACGCAATAGAGCTTTAAGAACACTGATTTAATTTTTAATACCTCCATTTCGACAAAAATACTGATAAAACACCTCAACATTAATTCTTTCAATTATATCCACATAAAATAAATATTTCCTTATCATATAAATTAATAAATAATTATTCAGAAATAATATTACAGAATCACAATAATGACAACTAGGCCGTTCCCAGGAAAAATGGGGCTTTCAGATAAGGATTTCTCCTTACTGGCGCGCAATTAGGTGACTAAACCTCTCCTCGACAGAACTTTCTAGACATTGCCAATAGTGCTATCTAATAATATTATTCAAATAATATGAATTATTGATATGATAATGGGAAATACTGTGCAATGACAATTATTGAAACAACAATAATATAAAATATCAACGCATCAATTATTGAATCAATAAAATAAAACATTGAACAGTAATTACTGTAATAGTTATTGAGTTGTGCCTTCTTACGTAAGAATCAATAATTCAAAAATATTGTGCAATACCGTGTCTTCTTTATGCGGAACCACGCCAGACATCGTATTTTAACCACCGGGTATTCCAAAGTGTTTAATGGTAACAACTACGTCGTTATTTATAAAAACTCAAACTTGTCATTTTCTTCATTCGACAGTTATTCCGTTATGGGGCTCACAAATGGCTGTGCCGTCGTACGAATATTCGCCGACAACAAGAATATTCCACGACCAAATGAATATTTCCCGATAACAATGAATATTTTATAACCACTTGCTTATTTTGTAAAATTTGCACATTTCACCCATAACCAAAGCATTATATCAAATTAACTCCTTATTATTTCAAGATAATGAATAGAGAAAATTCAATTTTATTTATAATAAGTTGGGGTCTTACATGGGAGGCTCTCGAAACTAAGTTTGGTGGCACATTGTTGACAAGGATGTGGGAATTAGCCATAAGGTTCGATGGTTACAAAAAGAAAGATAACCACACTATGAAACAACACCTTCAAATCATGGCTAATATAATATGGGAGTTGAAATCCGGAGGTACTCAATTGTCAAAGGAACAATAGATTTTAGTGGTGGTTTGTTCCCTTCCCGATAATTGGGAACATATGCAGGTCAACATGACTCATAACGAGAATATCAAGACCTTTGATGATATTCATCGTCACTTGGAGCTCGAGGCTGAGCGCCTTGATGTTGTTAAGACCTCCAGGGCATATGTGGCTTAATCAAACTCTTGTAGAGGGTTTAAGCCTAAGAAATGGAAGAAACCTGCTTATCCGGCTGCGCTTAAAGGGGTTGCGAGTTGGGGTGATGTCAAGCGTAAGAGAGGCAAACAAGGTTATGGTAAAAGGGACAAAACCAAGATGACATACTACAACTGTGGCAAGGCGGGACACTTCGCTCGTAAGTGCATTGAGCCGAAGAAGGTAATTCCTAGTCCTAATTTATCTATGTGCTTAGTATCAGGTACTATTTTTGTTGCTCATTCTCTCCATGTGTGGATTGTAGACTCCGGAGCAATGGACCACATAGCTAGAGATCAGAGTGGATACGTGGAATACCGCCGAGTTCTGGCTGGCAGAAAAGTATTCATGGGGAACGATTCTAGTGTGGACGTGCTAGGCATTGACATTTATAAACTGAAAATGCGAGGATGCTCAGCATTGATCCTTTATGATGTACTTTATGAGCTGGATGTCCGACATAATTTATTTTCTGTTTTATCAGTACTTCGTTTAGGCTATTCTATTAGTTTTGAGAATAATTCTGTAATAATTTCGCACGGGACGAATGTTTTTGGACATGGTTTTATGATGAATGGTTTTATGATTTTGGATACTATTGATTCTAACAGTAATAGTAGTGATTATTATTCCTTACTTGTTGAAAATGATCATGATGGTTCAATTCAATGGCATGCTAGATTAGGCCATATTGGACAAGATAGAATGGCCATATTAGCTTCAGCAGGTCTTTTAGGCCCACTCGCTAAGGTCAATCTATCCACATATGAACATTGTTTGGCAGGGAAATCAACTAGAAAACCATTCGGTAAAGCCACTAGGGCATAAATGCCATTACAAATTATTCACTTAGATATATGTGGCCCTATGAATGTGAAAGAAAGACATGGACGTTCCTATTTTCTCACAATGATAAATGACTATACGTGCTTCAGGTACACTTTCTTGATCTCTCATAAGTCTGAGGCATTAGATTTCTTTAGACGTTATTTTATTGAGGTCGAGAATCAATTATATAAAAGTGTTAACGCACTTTGACCTGACCGAGGCTGCGAGTATCTGTTCGATCAATTTAAAGAACTTTGTGAGGAAAAAGGGATAATCAGGCAACTGACAATCCCTAGAACTCCGTAACAAAATGGTGTGGCGGAGAGGAAGAGCCGAACATTATTAGACATGATTAGGTCTATGATGGTGCAAGAAAATTTACTTATCTCCTATTGGGGTGATGCATTGTTGACTGCGACATATATATTTAATCTTGTGCCTTCAAAATTAATCCAGTCCACCCCATATGAAATGTGGACCGACAGAAATCCCGAATTGGGCGAAATGCGGCCTTGGGGATCGACAGCTTACGTGCACAACACTTTTCATCAGCATGGGAAGTTGGGCCCGAAGGGTAAGAAGTGTATCTTTGTAAGATATTCTGAACACTCCAAAGGCCATGTGTTTGCAGAAGAGCAGCCTGATGGGACTGTATCTAAGATAGAGTCACAAAATGCGGATTTCCTTTAGATGGATTTCCCTAACATAGGTGATGTGAGCAATGAGATGAACCTTTATGAGATGGAGGAAGATTTAGGATTCCCAACACTACAAGAAAAATGTATATTTCCTACGAAATTATTTTCCACAAAATTAATTCCATCGGAAATAACTTATTTTCGACGGAAAATTCCGTGGGAAATAACATTCAGTATTAGTCCTCTCTTTTAGGCGAACAAAACTCTCATTTGCCTCATATGCTCGATCTGCTGCAGGAAGAGAGTAAAAGAAATGAAAAAACCTCTCTCAATCTCCTCCTCTGCCTCTCTTAATCTCCTTCGCTTCACTATTCCCTTTCCCCTCTCTCTCCTCCCACTCATTATTGCCCTAGTTTAGAAAAATAGATCCAATTTCAATTTCTGCAATTTTTGGCGACAACGACGGCGACTTCTGTGACGCCCCCAAAAATAGGTATACATCACCTATTCTGAGTCGCCAAATACATGGTACATAATACAAATATAATCTTAAATATACAACTTGATCTGTGATTTTTAATACAAATATTGTCTTCTAGACAGTATTAAAACTCAAAATAAGTCCTCAATACATTTATTAACACACTATTTCATAGAATAGTGATGACTACTAATGCTATCGTGCGGACCGTCACTCCGTTTCCGACTAGTCCTCGCTACGTTCTCATTTCTCAAGAGAACAATGAAAGTAAAAGGTGAGCTCAACTAGCCCAAAGAAGAAATATTATGACTAAGATAATGCGTAATAAATTATCATTAGCCTTCAACAATGTTAAACTGATAAAATACAATAGACATCAAGTTTAACTGCAGCGGAACAAGCAATCCATTAAAAGAGTCAAGTAGAGAATAAAATCTACTATCTTTTATGATTTAAAAGGTTTTTCATCACTTTTATCATTTGGGACTCAAATTTTAATAAATAATCCACATCATCCCTGCACTACGGCCAAGGATATTCATTAGTATCACAACCACAAATTATCCATGCACTACGGCCAAGGATATTCGTGTATTCATCAATGGTCATGATCATGCCAACAACTATCCATCAATGCACTACGGGCCAATGAGGACTTTTACCACATCATTTGTAACATTACGGTCATGATTATACCAAATAATCTTTGGTCATAATCATACCAAGTCCATCTATGCACTACAGGCCACAGATGACTTTCAACATAATATAAACATGAGAATGATGACAATGATATAAGAATTCAATAAAACAAGTTCAAGAATTAATTTATCCAGGAACCAATAACGTCCAAATTGTCAACATGATACTACTTTGTGGAGTAAAATTCAGGAATGCTGAGGAGAATATTTCCATGAAAAGATACTGGATGAAGTATAAATATCAAGGATATTCCACTAATTTCATGGAGTATAGAAGTCAAAACTTTAACCAACTGAGTATAATAAAGAATGGAATAACAAAAGAAATCACTGTGCATAAGATAGTAGACCGCATGCAGACGGGTTATTCCAATGTAATAATAAATAACGGATCCAGTCGTGTGTAAACGCATGCATGACGGGATGTTCCAATGTAATAATAAATAACAGAACTAGGTCATGCGTAAACGCACATACAGGATGTTCCAACAGAATAATAAAGAATGGAATAACAGAAGAATTTCACCAAGTATAGGGTAGACCGCGTATACAGGTTATTCCAACAGAATAAAAAAATAGAATAACAGAAATTCTCTTAATGAATACGAAAGAAATAATACCCCTTACCTTAGAACAAACTGGATATAGGTGTAGTGAAGTAGCAGAATACTTTTCTTCTTTCTCTCTATAGTTTCTCTCTCTAGAGTCAGTGAATTCGTAAGAAATAATGAAGGAATGAGCTTTATTTATAGGAGAATGGACCTGAATAGTAACTAATTCTAGCAGTCCAGATTGATTTACTTTTAAATGGGCCGGCCTAGATTGGTTTACTATAAAATATTCTAATAAAACAAAATCTTTTAAATAAAATATAATATATTCTATTTATAATCTAATAAAATGAATAACTTTATAAAAGTATTCATTTTATATAAAAAGATTTTACTACATAAAAATACTATGCAGTACTATGCATAATAAAATATAATATATTCTATTTATAGTCTAATAAAATGAATAACTTTATAAAATTATTCTATTTTATATAAAAAGATTTTACTATGCAAAACACTATGCATAATAGAATATAATATATTCTATTTATAGTATAATAAAACGAATAACTTTATAAAAGTATTTTGTTTTATATAAAAAGCTTTTCTGTTTTATTACATTAATAATACTAATAAAACAAAACTTCATCATCATTATTATAATTCACACTATTAATCGACCGTGTCGCTTCCGGAAAAGGGGCTTTTCAATAAGGATTTCTCCCCTATTGGGCGCTTAATTAGGTGACCAAACCTCTCCTTGGCGTAACTTCAGACATCGTTAATATTGCAAATAATAATATTAATAACTTCGTCGTCTCAATTATTGATTAAATAATATATAAAATATCGACAATAATTGAATCAATTAACGCGAGATCTTATCTGCAACAATTTCTTGATTTAATAATTGAACAAAAAGCCGAGTGACTTCTCACGTAAGCATCAATAATCAATACCGTGTGCTACTATGCAACCACGCGTATTCATGTACTTTTAACACCGAGTGTTTTAATAGTTAACGATAAAACTTCTGCCGTTATTTTTATAAAATATTTTTGTCATTTACTCAATCCGACAATAATTCCGTTATGGGGTCCACCAATGATTGTGCCGTTGTACGAATATTCCCTGTTCAAATGAATATTCCCCGACCAATCGAATATTATATAACAACTTGCGTACTTTGCAAAATTTATAACTATTACCCACAACTATAATATTATATCAAATTCATTCCATAATATTCAAAAAATGATAATTATAGAAAATTCATCTTTATTCATAAAAGTTGGGGTCTTACAACTTTCTTTGCCTCATTCTCTTCCATTGTTATCTTCTATTACCTGTAGTTAACGGTTAGTATTCAATTTAGCTTTTTTCCCAATTTTACACACATTAACACGCACAATAGCTTGTAATTTTGGTTTCACACACACATGCCCTAATTTGTGAATGTGTATGATATTATATCATGTATATACAATGCATTTGTGGTGTATGAAATAGGATTCGCATTGCCAAGAAATTTTTAAACAGTGGTGTATTGGTTGTGTCAATTAGGTACATGTGAAAAATATTTCTTTTTTGTTTATCAAATTCATCTAAGTATGTCTAGGTGTGAGGATATGCTTGTGGTCTGTTTTATTGCTAATAGAAGGGAGTAAGAAGCTAAATTACTCTCTTTACTCGATGAGATAACCTAAAGTTAGGAAAAAACAGCAAAGATTAAAACTTTATATATATACATGTGAGGTTCATTACTGTAAATTGTATAGAATAAACCTTACCACATGGTCTTGGTTGAATTGTGTTTTAATTTTTTTATGGTGCGGTTTATATATGTTTTCAATTGGTATTGACTTCAATTAGAGATCACGGTTCTGATATGAATCAGCTTATTGAGCACCAACTTCTTCTTCTTCTTCTTTATTTTTTATTTTTTCCTTTTTATTATTACTTGCAGGAGAAATTGCTTCTTATTGGTTTATAGTATAAGAAACTTTATACTACTGATGTACATCTGTTTATGCAATAGTAGTCTGCTTCTCTTCCTGATCTTGATACTTATGTTATAGTAGCCTGCTGTACATTTTGTTTTTTGGTTGGTATTTGGTTGGAATGACGTTCATGTTGATTCCTTGTGGAGTAGCTGAACTAATCGTGTAAGATTTGCTTTGTGAATGCTTATAATTTAATAGGTTATGGTGTTCATCTGTTAAAAGTTGTGTCTATCTTATTTGAGCAACTCAATTTCAACTATTTTGGACTCTTTTATAGGAAAATTGAGTTTAGTCTGTGTACTGGAATGTATTGGGAAATGGTATAGATGGAGCTGCTGATTATACTCAGGGTATGGGTATTCTATCTGATTGACAAAGCATTTGGAATTGAGCTCAGTGTTCTCTTCTTTGTAATTTGCACTTAAGGAGGTTTGTCTTACTCCTCTGGGTCCTTGTATATTTTTAGTCAATTATTCTAAAATTTGTATATGTTGTTATTTATTTTGTCTATGCAGCCCGTGCATAGCTCAGGCCTCCATAGAATGTACTTATTACTTCATTTTTCTCAAAAACAAATTATTAGTTAGTTTCAGTTATGGCATCAAGAATATCATTTTTATTTTTGGGCCTAGTCTTAAGGCCAATCGTTCAGCTGAAATGTGTGCGTGCCTTGCCAACTACTTCTAGCTTTCATACAAATCAAAACTTCAGTGTATTTAAATTTTACTACTCAAAATCTGAATGAATATGTGCTTATGTATTTGTTATCTTTCTATGTATTTGAAAAGGTAGACAATTAGTACCTTATCTATGATTGTGCAAATTTGTAGTGCTTTAGAAACTATGCAAAATATTTTTGTTTGAGCAGCTTTGACTCAAGTCTCATTACTTTGACTAAAAAAAGATATTCTTTGGAATTTGAAATTGATTAACCATTTTTTGGTGCAAAACATGTAGTAAAGAAAGATATATGTGGGAGGACCATGCTGTGGTAGTATCTAGGATGATTCCTTATGGTTCCATAGTGTTCATGTCGAAAGCTCATGGTCCTATCACTTTTCTTTTGCTGGCTTTAAGCATCCTAGAAGTATATTTGTTTCGATAATTGTAAACAAGTAGCTCAAGCACTATATGCCAGTCTGACATAAGCACTATATGCACATTCAGGTGTTGGATATTGTAGGGCATGAATGAATTCGTTTGAAAACTTAAGAAACAAAGAAAACATCATTATTATTTTTTTAATTTTTAAAAGGTTATTTACGACGGAATTTTTCGTGGGAAATATCTTAATTCCGTGGAAAATAACTTATTTCCAACGGAAATTCCATCAAAAATATTCCGTCAAAAATAACTATTTTCGATAGAATTCTCGACGAACTTATTTCTGACGAGTTTTAATACGACTAAATTTTTGACAGAATTTTTCATCGGACTTGGGCTTATTTTGACGGAATAAGCTTAATTCCAACGGGAAATTCCGTCGGAATTAAGCTTTTTTCTTGTAGTGCAACTCGTACAGTAGAAGCTGATATTCCTCAGGCTCCTATAGATAGTGGGAGCGACATGCCACGTAGAAATCAAAGAGGTAACATTCCACGTCGTCTCTTTGACATTGAGGGGAATGCCTTTGTGGTTGATGCGCAGGACGATAAGGAACCTCGATCTTATCGAGTTGCTCTATCATCTGCTATGAAAGATAAGTGGATGATTCCAATGGAAGAAGAAATTGAATCCATGAGGACTAATCAAGTCTGGGACTTGGTTGACCTTCCACAAAGGAGAAAGGCTATTGGGAACAAATGGGTTCTTAAAGTCAAATGGAAGGCGGATGGTTCCATTGAAAGGTACGAAGCTCGTCTTGTAGCCAAGGGATAAACCCAGCAAGAGGAAATTGATTACGTGGAAACCTTCTCACCAGTTGTGAGGTTTGCCTCAATTCGCCTCATCCTAGCGATTATCGCACATTTAGATTTGGAGTTATATCAAATGGACGTTAAGAAAGCTTTTCTCAATGGAGATATATTTAGCTGAGGAGATATATATGGATCAACCAGAGGGTTTTGTCAAAGAAGGACAAGAGCGCAAAGTATGCAAGCTCAAACGTTCTATCTATGGTTTAAAACAGGCGTCCAGACGATGGTATCTGAGATTCCATCAAGCCGTCATTAGTGATGGGTTTACGATGATCAAGGAAGACCATTGTGTATGTATCAAATGGTCCAAAGATAAATTCCTTATCTTAACTATGTATGTTGATGAAATCCTTCTAGCTTGGAACAATAAGGAGATGATTGTTGCCACTAAAGGGTGGTTATCCTCTAACTTTGAGATGAAAGACATGGGGGAAGCAGCTTATGTTCTTGGAGTTAAGATCTACAGAGATCGCTCAAGAAAGCTTCTTAGTTTGTCTCAAGAGACTTACCTTAAAAAGGTTCTTGAGCAATTATAGATGAACAACTGCAAACCCATAGACACTCCTATCATTAAAGGAGACATCATTGGACCCGAACAATGCCCTACTTCTCCCGAGGAAATTAAGAAGATGTCCCATTATCCGTATACCAATACAATATGAAAGCTAATGCATGTAGTTGTGTGTACTCGGCCTGATATAGCATATGTAGTCGGTTATCTTAGTCGGTATCAGTCAAACCCTGAGATTGCTCATTGGAAGGCAATTAAAAGGATCTTGCGATATTTGAAAGGAACTTTGGACTACATGTTGTTCTATGGAGGACCGAACCTGCGATTGATTGGTTACTCCAATGCCAGTTGGGGAGGTAACTAGGGGATGTGGAAGTCGACCTCAGGATATGCATTCTTGCTATATGGTGGTGCCATCACTTGGTGTAGCAAGAAACAAACTTGCGTTGCTCTTTCTACGATGGAGTTGGAGTTTTTGGCTTGTACGTCAACTGTTCAGGAAGCCATGTGGCTGAGGAGATTCTTCGAGGATCTTGGTGTCCTCTCTCATGCTTCGGATCCTGTGACTATTTGCTGTGATAACACGACGGCCCTAGAGTACACTAAGGACCCCAAGTATCACGACAGGACGAAGCACATTGACTTAAGGATGAACTATGTGAGATCCCGAATTTTATAAAATAAAAGTATTCAATTTTTTTATAATTATTATTTATTTCGTAAATGGTTAAATTGATAAAAGGTTAAAGTTAAGGGTGATATGTGAATTTTTTTGCAAAGTATGCAAGTTGTTATAAAATATTTGTTTGGTCGGGGAATATTCTTTTTGTCAGGGAATATCCGTACGACGGCACAATCATTGGTGGACCCCACAACGGAAGTATTGTCGTAGTTAGAAAATGACATAATTATCTTTTTATAAAAATAACGGCGAAAGTGTTACCGTTAAAACTGTTGAACTACCGGTAGTAAAAGTACAAGAATATCTGATCGTGATTGCGTAGTAGTTATACGATATTGATTATTGATGCTTACGTAAGAAGTAACTTCGGTTATACTCAATTATTGCTACGAGAATTGCTGCATCATCATATCTCTCATATTATTGATTCAATTATTGTCACAAAGATCATCCGTGCATAATATGTTATATTATTAAATCAATAATTGAGACGATAAAATTATTCATATTATTATTTGCAATATTGACAATGTCTAGAAATTATGTCAAGGAGAGGTTTGGTCACCTAATTGCGCGCCAATAAGGAGAAATCCTTATCGGAAAGCCCCCTCTTTCCTGGGAACGACCTGGTTGTTAAATATTATGAGTTATAATATTAATGATGAATGTTATTAAAAATCAAATTTGAGTTCGGAGTTGAATTTAGAGACGCGAACGTGATATTTGAGTCCGGAATGATGAAATTAGTAGAAATAGACTATAAACATAAAATTTGCCGGGGTTGACTTTGGTCAAAAAAGTCAATAGTTGACTTTTTTGGAAAAAGTCAAACTTTGAAATTTCAAAAATGAAATTGTTGAGAAAATTTTTTCCATTGTGTTGGGATTATTAGTGTTAGTGGAAATCGACATTTATTTCGATAATAATTGATGTCTGGAGGTTATATTGACCAATCGGATAATTAATCGAATAAATGAGCAATTAATTGCTATTAATTCACATGATTATAACTATTTGTTCACATGTGTGTACTATTGATTCACATTCATGTACTATTAGGGGAGGTGGTGCAAGATTGATAATACTTGCATGACTAAGTTAAAAATGGAGGTATACATGGAGGTACTATACTGTAATTTATATTTTCACATGATTATAACTATTGATTCACATGATTGAACTATTGATTCACATTATTTACTATTAGGAGAAGTGGTGCAAGTTTGATAATACTTGCAGGACTAAATTAAAAATGAAGAAAAAGAGGAAGGTATTATACTGTAATATTTTGAGCCCCAAAACGTGCAATTATCGAAACTATATTTTCCTATAAATAGAAGCTCATTCTTCCTTCATTTCTCATGAATTCACTAAAGCTATAGAGCAATTATTATAGAGAGAAATTATAAAGAGAAAGAAGAAGAGAAGTCTGCTACCTCACTATTCTAGTATCAGCTTTTCTTAAGGTAAGGTAAGGGTATCATTTTTTCAGATTCGTGAAGAGAATTATTTTTTTCAATGCTCGTAAGAGTTGTTATTCCATTCTTTATTATTATGTTGGAATAACTTTGTCTATCTGCAAGCACCGCATACATGGTGAAATTCTTACGTTATTCCATTCTTTATTATTCTATTGGAATAACTCATGCATCTGCATGCGGTTTATCGCATGCCCGATGAATTATGTTGTTATTCCATTCTTTATTATTCTGTTGGAATATCCTGTCTGTGCGGATTACGCATGACCTGGTTCCATTCTTTATTATTATATTGGAATAACTCGCCGGTGTGGTCTATCGCATGCACGGTGAATTCTGTTGTTATTCCATTCTTTATTATACATTGGAATATCCTTTCAATGCGGATTACGCATGGCTTTGGTTCCATTCTTTATTATTATTCATTGGAATAACTCGCCTGTCATGCGATCTATCGCATACTGGTGAATTCTGTTATTATTTCATTCTTTATTATTACATTTGGAATATCCTCATCATGCAATGCGGATTACGCATGACTGGTTCCATTCTTTATTATTCATTGGGAATAACTCGTCTGCATGCGGTCTATCGCATGCATGGTGAATTCTTCTATTATTCCATTCTTTATTATTCATTGAAATGATGCGTTTACGTGGATTACTGCGTATGGCGCTAAAATCCATTTGCAGGTTAGCGTAATTTTTTGACCCTCAAAATTCTGAAAATATTTGAAATGATAATTTGTTGAGCTTTCTAGATTGTGTCCAAAAATGGCGATTTTTGGATGTATAGATTAGGAGTTTTGAATTTTATGGAAAAAAACTATTTTAAAAGTAAACCCTTATAACTCCTTGTGGTTAACTCTAAAATTAGTGAAATTTTTATTGGGAGTACATATATGTAACAGGAGTATACCCTATAAATTTTGAAATTTTTGGACAAAAGTACAATTTATGATAAATGTCTAAATATTCTGCAGTTTTGGCCATATGAAAAATAGTAAATTAATTTTAAAAATTTCGAGAAAAATATATGTTCAATATGGGACTATATTCTGCTAAATCCCAGAAAAGAAATATTTTTGGGACTGATTTGGTATTTTTCATGAAAATGAACTAGTTATGAGCAAATAAATTAAATATGTTATGTGAAGTAACAAAATTAGAAAATAGAATTTTATGGCTTTGGAATCCTATATAGGGTATATGCAGATTTTTGATGAGGGATTTAATCATTGGTGATAAAATCTTATGAGTGTGACATTTTTGAATGATTAAATGCATTATTTGGTAAAGTGTAACCAATTGAAATAAATTGTTTATAAGTTTAAAAAGTGATTAAAATATTGTTATAATATTAATAATATTAGATTATAAGTTTATTAAGTGATTGATAATATTTGGATAAATTTAAAGTCTTTAATATTTATCCTTGTTTTTGTTTGATTAATGCTTATATCATTGTCATCATCCTCATGCTTATATTATGATGAAAGTCATCTTTGGCTTACGTGCAAAGATGCACTGTTGATTATTGATTTTACAATTGTATATCTTTGGCTTACGTGCAAAGATGGACGGTTGATTATTGATTTTATAGTTGTATATCTTTGGCTTACGTGCAAAGATGGACTGTTGATTATTGATTTTACAATTGTATATCTTTGGCTTACGTGCATTGATGGACAGTTATTGGTATGATTATAATCAGGGATTATTCGGTATAATCATGACCATTGTTGAAAACACGAATATCCTTGGCCCGTAGTGCATAGATAATTCGTGGTCGTAATACTAGTGAATATCCTTGGTTGTAGTGCAGGGATGATTCAATGATGTGGATTATTTATTAAGCTGAGTCTCAGTGATAACATATTGATAATATAATTTTAATTCGTAGAAGATAATAGATATCATGCTCTACTTGACTCTTCTATAATACAGTTGTATGTCTTTGGCCTGTAGTGCAAAGATGAATTGTTAATGAATATCTTTGGTCGTAGTGCAAAGATGAATTTATTAGTATGATTATGAGCAAGAATTGTGATTTGGTATAACCATGATTTTTGATGTTTCAGGTGAAGATAGGTGATGAAAATTATCTTCGTCCTAGGTGCGAAGAGGAATTTAGAATCACAATTATGATTATGAGTTATTCATATGATTATGGACAGGAATTGTTGATTGATGTTACAGGATAAATCATTATTGGTGGACTTTTAACATGGAGAAGATAATAGATCTGATGGTCTATTTGACTCTTCTAATGGATTGCTCGTTCCGCTGCAACTATGGTTGAAAAGTTTTATCATCTACCATATGTTCTAAATCTCTGATTTATTATTAATGAAAGCTATTAATAATTTAATTATCTTTAGTCATGATATTCTTTACTGGGCTAGTTGTGCTCATCCTTTTGCTTCACAATTTCTTTCAGGTAATAAAAGTGTAATTTGGGTCGGCGGGGTATTAAGAGGATTAGAGCGGTGGTCTATAGTCATTGGTTCTCTCTAAATAGTATGGAAATAATTTTATTGAGAACTTTAGATAAGTGTGTCGTATTGTACACGTCATTTGATATTTAATTTTGGTGAACCGAATAGGGTGAGGTGAACCCAACTTTGGAAGGGTGTTTTGCCATTATCATACAAGATGTCTAATGACATACAACCTCGTGTTATCATAAGACAGGGTTGTGCACATCCACTTGCTGAGTATATCTACGAGCACTACCTATATGATCTTGGAGTTTAGTTGAAATATAATTTTTAATTTTAGACAGTGGAGATAGTTATATGTCAAGAGAAGACTCACCATTGGAATGAACATGATAGTAATCTTCTCGTTTTTCTTTGGGGTTTATTGGGTCAACCAATGATAATTATGTGGACATATGATATCTATCATAACCTAGACGCATAGCCTCCCATGTACGAAGGTTTCCTTGAGCACTTTCCAAAGATTTTAATTTTTAAAACAGTTATTGACTGTACTTTTATGTAAAGTACCATTGTAAGGTTGTGGTCGAGGAACCATGAGTTACATACATTTGTATTAAAACTCAAAGTTTAACTGTGGTCGATTCTCGCATTTACGTTCAACAGTTGTATAAATGAAGTTTGTAAATGATTTTTATAGTGTGATATCTAGCGACTCAGAATGGGTCGTGTGGACCTATTTTGGGGGCGTCACAAACTTCATCAGAGATATCATAGCAAATAATGCGGTGATATTGGAGTATATTCCCACTGATATTATGGTAGTTGATCTTTTGACAAAGCCAATTCCTAAAGATGCTTTTTGTAGGCATGTTAGTTCATTAGAGCTTCGTAGGATTTGATGTACTTTCTATTATTTCCTTGTATATCACTCATTATTTGGATTTTATGAGAGATATTCATTGTTATTTCAAGATATTTATCATTTATGCGAGATTCATTTGTTTCCACTTGTGTTTTATTATTTTAGCGCATATGATAAATTTTAAATGTTCACACAGTTTATTATGCATATTGGATATGCACACACTAAATATATGTCAACAGGTTGATTGGATCACTCACACGAGCAATCACCCTTGGCGTTTTGAAAAGCGAGCAAGGTTGAGACAGTTCATTTATTGGCACTTTGAGTAGCGAGTTGTTGATGCTTTAGGTAGCAATCAACTGGCACTTGGATAACGAGCACAATGAACATGATGTCACCTTGGCATGAGCCAATATGAAGTTAACTTGGATTAACCAAATATAGTATGCCCCGCCATCTATATGAACTTGTACTAATAGCCGGATACAAAATTTGAGGTTTAGCGCTTGGAAAGCGAGCAATCTGAAAATTTGAGTTAGGCGCTTATGAAGCGACTGAACTAAGATTCGTACGGCATGAAAATAGGACATATGCTCATATAGATGAGATTGTCTGCCGTGATATGATAACCGGACGCGAAATTTTAGTTTTGGCGCTTGGTAAGTGAGCAATTTGAAATGTTATAAAATCAGTAAAACAAGGCTATATAATAACATGTTGTGAGCGAGTTATATTTGCTCAGCGACCATGTAAAGGAGGTGAGAGAATGAATCCCTATTTCCTCACCGTGTGAGTTATGTAGGACAAGTTTTGTTCCTACATCAAGTGTTCTTTGTGATCTTTGACTATACTGCAAAGTCATGGATTAATGTTGCTACTTTGGTTTTGATTCCTAAGGTCAAGATTGATGAGACTATAAGGACCGATTCTAGGAAAGCAATTAATTCATTTTGGAGTAGTATTAGGGCAAAGGGAAGATAATTTGATTTCACCTCGTTCTGAACTTATTGTTGACAACTATAGTGCTTTAATAGCGACATAGTAATAAATGAGATACAAAATGGATTTGGGCCCAAAGGTGGTTAAGTAAGGCTCTTTGAGGGATTAGAGATACTTAATCTATTGAAAATTCAAATGTGTTTGGGGTACTCTGAGTTTGTGGATAGTAGCTTCTACGTGAACTAATTGAGTTTGGCGTGAGAGCTCCCGTATTTTTCTTTAAAAGGGTAGATGTCTCTATGTTGACCCTAACAAGTTTGATGTAGAGCTCCCGCATTGCAGGTGAACTCAGCGGTCGACCGTTCGACAATTAGAGGTTTACATATTTTGGTTTGAGCTGATTTTGGCAGATATGAAGATTACATCGTCCCCGTCATGGGCGAGTGGGAGATGTTGGATCTTGGGTATCCAATTGGGGCGCCCATGGAGGGTTTGACCCATTTGGGTTAATTAACCGTTCTCTAATTGACAAGGTTAGTAGAGACGTTCATGATTTTGAACTTGTGTCGACTGATCGTGGGGAGAAAGTAGGAAAGTGGTTTAACCACTTCCGTATTAAATACTCATTCGTCCTCTATCAATCAATTAACATGTGATTCACTCAGTTGGCCAAATACAGAGCATTCCAATTACAGACCAAACCCAAGAGACATTGTTGGGTTAAAAAGGAACGACATGAGATTTTCCGAATCAAAGATTTAATCACGCTTCAAAAGATATGCCTTTGATTCTCCTGATTATGTGTAAATATGAATAGCATGCGCATAAAATTCCCTACAAGTCAAATATCCGAAAACAAGTAATATTAATCCACAAAGAACTAAAGAAAACACAATCAAACTCAAAAAAATAAATAAATTATAATGTGTCAGATATCCGTACAACTCCACCTATAACTTTTGCCTAAGAAAATTTAGTATACCCTTATGATATAAATGGATCCATTTAGGGTGAAGTTGACACCAATTTCACTCTAGTAAGTTCTAGAGCTTATTATTACATTCGTTATAGTAAAAATTGCACCGATAAATTCTATAACTTTTTATTACAATGATAATGCAACATTTTCTATACCAATGTAATGAAAAACCATGTTACCTATATCAGAAGCATCTGATCAAATGAAGAACTCCTTAGTGCTGAACATTAAAAGCTGTCATCATAAAATGTAACCTAACACTACAATCTAAAGAGTGTAGTATAACCCATGTAGGTCAGTCACAATTCCACCCATAAACTTATAGCACAGGGCCATCCCTTGAAACAAATGGATTGATTGGAACCCATATAAGGGTCAATATCGAAGGTAACAGAATTGACTATTAAAAATGGGTTTGACAAAATAAATATTAAAGCATTTTGAGGTTTAATTTATTGTAGGACCCACACTCCGGAAATGTCGGGTCTTTGCACCAATGTGTTCTCCTTCGTGAGGAGTATAACTTGGTATATTTATGTGTTCAAATCCATTAAGAATTGAATGAGAAAATTGACTCTGTCACCTACTTGATTGTTGAAAGTTGCAAAAGTCCCACATAAGGCATTAGAGAGAAAATTGAAGTCTTTATATATGGGATGATTGCTCAATGGGAAGGGCCCCAAGGGACACCCCACTTTTGTGGAAAGGAGAGGACCTAGCCAAGGCATGGTTCAAACCCACACGCGCACGTCGTCGGTCGGTTCGGGCGGGTCGGGATATATATTTTTTAGACAAAATTTGTTTAATAATTATCGTCACGATACTACGTCGTTTTGACGACAGTTGCACGCCAACGGTATTATCTCAACTGAATCGCGGACATTTATTCTATAAATATACTGTCTGGGCGCGAATTAGGATACATAATTTTTCCCGTTCTTTGTTCTGTTTCCTTCCCGTCCCGTCAATCAGTATATTTTTCCGTTCACGACAATAAATTTCCGTTCCCGTTCTGCAAGATAGTTTCTGTTCCTTTCTCTGCAAAAGTGTTGCAGTAGATTCCCGTTTCCCGTTTCTGTTTCTGCAAATTCCGTTCTCTGTCAAATAGTGTTGCAGTAAGTTTTTCCCCAGTTTTTCTTCATGCATGCATCATTAATATTCATGTAAGTTCAGTACATAACATATAATTTGGTTCGAAGTGTTCTTAATTTTAAAGTGCTTCTAATTAAGAACTGAAAATTCGTTTTATCTTGGGAAACAATTATTCATTTAATCCTTAGCACCAGTGAGGAAATAGCTTTGCTTTAAGAGACTTTGTGAATTCAAAGGACTCGAATTTATAAGGTTTTATTTTATTATATGTTTCTGTTTTCTTAATTATATATATATATATATATATATATATATATATATATATATATATATTAAATAATACTATATATTATATATTACAGATAACATTGACTAGACCATAACTATTTGTGGGAATGCATCCTATCTTGTTCAAGGAAGGGGTAATGATGAACTACAATGAGCCAGAAGGCGAAGAATAGCCTACCAAACAATGAACCCCAAGAATCATAACCGTTATTGATGGCATCTGAAATCATATAAATCCCTACCACAACCCCGATTATGTTTATAATTAATTAACAGCGTTACAGAGCCATATATATCCAGCGAACATGTTCCAGCATAGAAATTAGGAGAACAAGATAGTAAATGTTCACCACAAATAGGTTTCTCTTTTGTTACCTCTTTTCCCCATTCTGTCTTGCCTGATCTTCATAACGTACCAACCTCAGCCGATAACGTGAATGGCTTCGTTTAAGAGTGATGAAGAATTGGATTCATGGGAAATTCCACCATCCTCCAAGAGAGAGGATCGGATGCATTAACAAACGCTGAAGATTGCCCAAACTTGTTCTCAAGTTTTAGTAAAAGATGAATTAATTAATTCTGCAGTAATGTCGCATTATAAGTTTATTGGGTTGATTATTAAGACAAAATGGCAAGTTGCCTTGTAAGCGGATGCTTACCTTCATATCCTTCTTCTTCTTCAATGGTTTCAAGGGCATGCCTCCTGTGCTTCAGTTTCTTTCTCTTTTCACTCTTTGGTTTAATTTCCCTTGTATTTTCTACACCCACAGCACCACTTTGGCCAACCGTTAAATGTTTTACTAGGGGACTTTATTTTGGTGGAGATGGCTTGAGCAAGCTTGGGGTTTAATTAACATGGAACAGGATCCTAACTTTTAGTTCTTTCAAATTTACACCAGCAAATAATTAACAATTTCAAATATATGATACCACCGGTACTGATTTTAACAATTTCAAATTTAATTGGTGATGATGAAAGACTAATAACTAAACCAGCTTCATGAGAAAAATATCACTAACAATTACATAACATCCAATCTGAAAAGACAAAGTGGTGAATAGTATAAGTATATACACGCATACATATATACTACCTCCATTCTAAATTTAGAAATGCATTATTTTCTTGATCAGTCCATTTTGAAAAAAGAAATATATTTTTATTTTAGTAGTATAAAATCTTTAATTTGTCATTACATTTTTACTATTATTTTTAACATCACTCCACCGCTATACTAATTTTAGGTAATATTAAAGTTACAGTCAGAGAAACAAGATTATCCTTCAAAATCATGGCATTTTAAAAATGTATTTAATTCGAATTAGTTTAGAAAAAAGAGTACTAATAAAAAAAATTGGAAACCATCTGCTACTGTGTAGCTGAAATGGTTTTACAATTAAGAACTAGCGGTTACTTTCAAGAACTGCACAACAAATTATAAAATTAACACAACTACTTCAGCCAGGTTTTCATAATTAATTAAGCTGGTATAGCTAGAATTCGTATTGCAGCCATTCTTAATCTTCAAAGCAAGAAGATTTCAAGGAAGCTTGAAGAAGTAGGCTTCAAATTTTCTCCCAAAAATTAAATTAATTAATCACAAAGTAGTATAAAATTTGAATCCTAGCTCAAATCGATCTCTTACACTACACACATCTATATATCTCACTAAATAATTAATATCCCTCTTATTATAATTAATTACATATTTAGTCTTAATTAATTTCTTCAGGATTTGATTTTCTTCCCATATACAACGTTCACCGGCTTCGTTGTCATGTACAGATGTATAATTGATCGATACCTCCGTTTCTTGGGCCTCAAGCATTTTCCCGTCCGATGACTCTGATCTTTGCTTTGATCAGCAGCATTCTCTGTATGCATGCTTTTCCTTTTGTTCTTCATGTTGGTTTGACCGTTCTTATTCTTGCTATCGTCGTCGTCCTCGTCTTCATCTCCGCTAAGCTGCATGAGCTGCTCAGCCGCTGCCGCCATGTCAGAATCTATTAAGTCCTTGTGGCAGGGCTCAGATACTAATGCTGCATCCGCCATTAATTTGAGTAGAAGATAGCCAGCTAGCTGCCTCTATGTAAATGTAAATGTTGGGTCTTTTTCTCTCAGCTTTGTGGTTTTGGAGATTTATGAGTTTATATATATATATATATATATATATATATATATATATATATATATATATATATATATTTTGAGGTCTATGTGATGCACAAGTTTGTGAGTTCAGAGAAATTGCAGCGTTGGTGCAAAGAAGATGGCACGAAAATGTTCATAAAGCCTTAATTTCTACTCCTTCAGTCCAAAAATAGAGTTTTTTTAACGACTTTTCTTTTAACTTTTCTTTATTAATATTAAGGATTCCGTAAGTACACTTGGACATAATTTTTTTCTAAATTAAAATATATTATAAGTGAAACTATATGAATTATATATAAACCCCATAAAAAATATAAGATAAGAATTACCCCAAGGTCAAGAACTAAACGGCTGTCTTTCCCTCTCTCATATTGAAAGCAAGAGAATAAGAGTATTTATGACAATAAAATGGTAAAAATATGAATAAGCATCAACTATAAGTCTATAAGGAAAAAGAGTAACGTTAGGTTAATACTAAATCATGCGTCTCATATATAATACGTGAGTTATAATTATATTCTTTCGGAGTCTCACTTGTAAAATAAAATTATTTGACAAATTATTTATTTATTTATTAAAAGTAATATAAAATTACACTTTATTTTTAAATTATCTTTCATAATTTCATGATCATATTGTTATCATCGGTATTCTCCATGTCTACAAATTATGTAAATTAAAATTATTTTTGTGAAACAAAAAAGTATCGATTACTAAATATTACTATAATGGAATATATATATATATATATATAGTAATATTGATTAACCAATTAAAAAAGACGCGTGTAATTTTTTTTAGTAAAATTTTGGACCCCACTTGGTACTCGGAGGAAAACTTGTAATTTCATGATTGCTAAGCTAATCAAACTATAATTTCATTGACTTTCTTGATGCCTGTCCTTTATCTTCAACCCAAGTTAGTAAGTTACCCAACCGCGTATATGTTGTTTTCCTTTATTAGTTACGGATTATGTCCAACACAAAAAAAAATAAAATTAATAAGGGGATCACTATTTTTATATATATTTTTAATATTTTTATATAATTTTTTTTATATAAAAGTGAAATTTACTGTATACTTATGTGAGAAAAGACTGTATGAAATATTAAAAATATATATAGAAATATTAGTTCCCAAAAATAACAAGAGAAACGGTTAAGACCGTAAAATGAACATGACGATTTGAGCTTAATTCATATTCTTTTGATTAAAAGTTCGATTTGAACTTGACTCGATATATATAAATAATTTAAATATGAATAAATTTTAAAATTCGATAAACTACTCAAATTTTTTAAATTATAATTTTTTATTGATACTTGAATCATATTCGTTAGTTCGAAAAGTTCAAACTGTCAGGGTTCGATTCTATATCGTGCTTGAGTCGGTAGTTAAATAAGCCTCAATCAAATCTTATTTCAAACTCGATAAATTCTATGAACCAAATATAAAAAATTTAATAATACTCAGCTCGACTCGGTTCATTTATATCTGTTATAGTACTCTCTCCATTAATTGCACAATAATAGTCGTTTAATTTCATGTATATACATTAAAAAAAATCATTTAATACTATCATTTATTACATCCATTCCATAATTATTGACACTTTAAAAGAAAAAATTTGTTCCAATTTACTTGTCATTTATAACTTTCTAAGAAAATAAATTATTTATTTTCTTATATCACTCTAATTTTTCTCATTATAAATTTTCTCTCTTGTATTAATAGTTTTTAACTTTTCATAAAGAGGTTTTATACAAATTTTAATTCTTAAATGATAGTATTAAATGACTTTCTTAATTTCATGCATGAAACTAAAATAACTATTATTATGGAATGGAGGTAGTAATAATTAAAATGTGTGAAATTTTGTCGCTAATTATTTTTGAAAAGTTGAAAATTACTAATACAAAGGAAATAATTTTTTAAGACAATAAGAAAAGTATATAAAAAAATAAATAATTTATTCTCTTAAAAAATTATAGGCGATAAATAAATTAAAATAAATTTTTATTTAAAAAACTTTATTATTATAAAATAGAGGGAGTACGTAGTACATCATAAAATAATTGTTTTTATATGCATTGCATTGGGAAACTCTTGACACTTGCATTCTAGAAAACTTTTTATTTACTTCAAATTTAGCAGAATAAAATGGTAGCCGTATTTGTTAAATCCTTCTCGTCGCACTATTTTATTTATTTATTTATTTATTTTTGATATTAATATTACATATAGGGGGGAGGAGAGGGGCACTCTCATCCGTACCATGAATCAATCAAACTCAAAGGGACTCAAATGGTCAAGGGAGAGGATGTTGGGGTCAAGTCAACACTTAAACAACAGATAAGAGGTTGGGTTTGTTAATTATAATTAAAGTCGTAAAATGAGTAAATAGTTTGGGTTTAATTTATACTCACTCGATTAAAAGTTTAATTCAATCTCGACTCGAAATATAAATAGTTCAAATATAAATAAATTTTAAATTTCGATAAATTCATCGAATCTCCTCCAATTGCAATTTTCTATTGATACTCGAATCATATTTGTTCGAAAAGTTCAAACTGTTCGGTCTCGATTCGAAATCGTGTTCGACTCGATAGCTAAACGAGCCTAAATTAAACCTTATTTTATACTCGTTAAATTTATTAACCAAATCTGAATAACTCAATATTCAGTTCGACTCAGTTCATTTATACTCTTAATTACAACCTTAATTACAATTATTAGATCCACTCATGTATGATGGATCGTTTGCTAATTAATTACATTTTGACGCTTCGTATTTTTTTGTTCAAATTCTTTGAGGATTTGAGGGCAAGAATTCTGGCACACAAAAAAAATGGAAAGTCGATGAGCTTATTCCCTTTCGAACCTGAGATTTAAATAATCTCAGTTTAAACCATTAAAAATAAGAGTTAACCAGTAATACACTGATAATATATACACGAGCGGTGTTAAAATTATAACACATCACTAAAACAATGGTAATCTCGTCCCACACACCTAACTATTTTTATTAATGACGTGTCATAATTATAATATTATTGCAACAATGCTACAATTATATAAAAAAGGGTCACATAATGCTCACATACATACACATACATACTGTGGACCCCCGCCTGATATGTAGAACCCACAGTATACATGTGTATGTGAAGTGGTTAGTATGAAATTTATTTTGAAGTAAGTTGGTTATTTGACCAATAAAATATTGACACGCAGGCAAGGTTGTATGTGTGTCAGTATTCTGTTAGCTAATTGACCAACTTACCAACAAAATAACTTCATACTAACCGAATCTATGTGTATATATGTAAGTATTATGTGATATTTTTTTATGTGATAGTAGTATTATTTTTATAATTGCTCTCAGTCAAAG
Organism: Panax ginseng; assembly: GCA_020205605.1. Classification (NCBI taxonomy): domain Eukaryota; kingdom Viridiplantae; phylum Streptophyta; class Magnoliopsida; order Apiales; family Araliaceae; genus Panax; species Panax ginseng. Next base: position 138,364,611 of record CM035129.1, on the reverse strand, counting down.
GTCATTCTTACAGATAAGTCTTTTATTTCAATTAAAGAAAGGAATTTAGAATAAAGAAAAGTTTGTTGAAAATTTGAAATCGTTTTCATATGGACTTAATAATGACTTGAAAAAGCATTCCATATATGTTGCCAGCGGCATTATTTGTTTTGACTGTTATTTGAACTAGCATGCACGCCCATGCAAGACGGGCTAATTTTTATAATTTGATAAAATAAATTATTATTTTTTTAATTGTTATAAATAAATTTTATATTTATATGTTGAAATAAATTTTTAGATAATTTCATTAAAATGTTGAGATAATTATTAAAAAAAAATTTAATCAAAAATCATTGCGAGTATTTTAACTTAACTATAAAGTCTTAGTTTTTTTTTCAATTAGAAAAAATATTTTTTTTAAAAAACAAAATCAAGATTTATGTACTTTATTAGATAGATATTTTTGATACTTTAATTTTTGGTGATGTTTTATTATTTTTCAATTAAACAAACAACTAAAAAAATTAATTGCATCACTAAACACATGTTATGTTTATCAAATAATGTGACGCCCCCAAAATAGGTCCATTCCACCCAACCCATTCTGAGTCGCCAAATACATGGTACAGAAATAACTACAACTTTATTAATACATTTGTCGTGCAAAATACGACAACATATATACTGTGAGTTTAAATACAATAATTGTCTTCTAGACAATATACATACCCAAATAAATCCCCATCATAATTATTGATACATCATTTTACAAAAATGGTGAGGACTACTAAACAACTCTCCCTAGAACTTTCATTCCATACCCAGGCTAATTCGTACTCATTATATTCTCGCCTCCCGAGAAGAAAAATGGAACAAAAAGGAAAAGGGTGAGCTTCGACTCATTTACCAGATAAAGAATATTATGACTAAGATAATATACAACAAAATTATCGTTAGTCTTCAACGAGGAAAAATCTAATAGAATACAATAGACCACAAGTTTTAAATCAATATTCATAATGAAATAATAATTCATTAGAAGAGTTAAGTAGAGAATGCAAACTACTATCTTCTATGTATGAATTTTAAAGTTCATAAATCTATTTTTATCCCTCGTAACATCAATCAATATATATCGGGATCAAATATTCATCCTTGCACTACAAAGCCAAGGACATTCACCGATTGGTCATGTTCATCTAAACACTGTTCATCTTTGCACTACGGGCCAAAGATATTCATCGAAATCATTCATCTTTGCACTACGGGCCAAAGATATTCATCGAAATCATTCATCTTTGCACTCTGAGCCAAAGATATTCATCATAAATCATTCATCTTTTACGGGGCCAAAGATATTCAACAATATCATCATTTAAGGCCAGGGATGATGAAAAATATTTTTTAAAAAAGCGAATCCGGTGAAACAAAATGACAAGGATTAAGGATTAAGGATTAGTACTTTGTTTTATCCACGTCCAAAAATACCTCAAAAATAATCATAGTGGTGTAAAATTCAAGAATGATCAAAACATGGATACAATCAAAGTTTAGTATCCGAATAGATATTTTAGACGAAAAAGGAAAATTTTCATTTTTCGATGAATAATGTCGTATTCGTGAATAAATCTGTAGTATCGTGAATAGTAACTCAGACACCAAAAGATAGAAATTTCACAAAAAAAACATCTTCACGCTTCGTGAATAAGACGCGTGAATAGTAACTCGTGAATAGTAACTCATGAATAAGTAACTCGTGAATAAGAACTCATGAATAGTAACCCCAGACACTAAAAAGTTCCAAATTTGATAAAAAGTTCCAACCAATATTTCAAAGATAATGATATTGAAGAAATAATATCATTTGAGAAGAAAATAACATCCACTTACCTCAAAGAAGACAATCTTTTAGTTAAAAAACAGGATATAAGTTTATGACTTGAACTTGCAGATAGTATAGCAATACTCAAAGTATACTCAAAATACTCACAAGAATAAATTTCGATAATATAGAGAGAAAAACTTGATTTACGGTGTGATTTTCAATTCTAACTAAGACACTATTTATAGAAATTGCTTAGAAACAACAAAGCGAAAATTTAATATAATATTATTATTTATAATAATAATTCCTACGCACATACCTTGAATCTGAATTTCAGCAACTTGTCATGTGTTAAATGAGGGAACCAAATGAAAAAACGTTTTGTAAATAAAAATATTTTAAGCTTCCAAAAATCAATTATTTTGAACTTGGAACTTCAATAATTCATAATAAATAGCCCTTTTATCAGAAAATTGAATCTCATGAGTTTTTATAGGAAATTCAATTCTCTACAACTTTGCAGAAGAAAGTTTTTCCAAATTTCCAACAGAAATTGACCGAAATCCACAAACGGGTGATTTTAGAATTTATAATCAAATTTCAATCGATAAATGGGGTCCATGACATGTTTAACATGTTTTAAACATTTATTGCAAAACAAAAAATACTCTTCCTCCTCGTATACTCATATATCCCACATTAGATTTGTAAAAATATCACCATTATTATATTATTAAAATATAATATTATATATATTTAAATGAATTATTTTATCGGAAAAAGATAAAATTTCAATTTTCAACAATTGTCACATTAAAATTTTCTCCATCTATATCACATAAAATCAATATTTTTCTCATCATATGAATCAATAATTAATTATTCACAAATAATATTACTGAGAATCACTGATATTTGTGACGAGGCGGTTTCGGGAAGAGGGCTTTCGATAAAGATTTCTCTCCTTCTTGGCGCGCAATTAGGTGACCAAACCTCTCCTTGAAGCGAGAACTTTCTAGACATTGCCAATAATGTTATCTAATAATATTATTAGGATAATATGAATTATTGCTTCGATAATGAAAAATCTTGTGTAATGACAATTATTAAAACAATGACAATATAAAATATCAATTGACAATTATTGAATCAATAAAATAAAATCTTTGAGCAGTAATTCTCGTAACCATTATTGAGTAGTGCCTTCTTACGTAAGAATCAATAATTGGTGCAATCTCTGGTATCTTCTAGTCTGACAACAGCGTATTCTTGTGTTTTAACCATAAGGGTATTCAACGATGATTATTGGTAACAACTATATCTTAGTTATTTTTAAACAACTTATTTTTTGTCGTTTTCTTCATCCAATCACTTTCCGTTATGGGGCCCACAAAAGGCTGCTTGGTAAATACGAATATTCCCCGACGATCTGAATATTCACGACCAAACGAATATTCTCAAATGATAATGAATATTATATCACCACTTGCTTATTTAAAATATTTTTGCATTTTACCCATAACTAACCACATTAATCAAATCCACCCTTACTATTTCAAAATAATAAATAAAGGAAATTCCTTTTTATTTAAAAAAATTTCGGGGTCTTACAAATAAGTCTTTACATTTTTTTTAAAATAATATATTTTTTAAAAAAAATATAAGGATAAAGTCGTATTGATTTTATAAAAATAAATTTAAAAAATTCTAAAACAATTCGCAAGTTATACTTATTCGATAAGTCTTGTGATCTTAGTTGTAAGACCCCGAATTTTATGAAATAAAAATATTTAATTTTTCTTATAATTACAATTCAGTAAATGGTTAAATTGATAAAAGTTTAAAGCTATGGGTGAATTATGCAAATTTTTCAAAAAATACGCAATTGGTTATAAAATATTCATTATTGTCGGAGAATATTCGTTTGATCGTGGAATATTCGAGGAATATTCGTACGACGGCGCAGTCTTTTGTGGGCCCCATAACGGAAAGCGATTGGAGGAAGAAAACGACAAGAATAAGTTGTTTATAAATAACGGCGTAGTTGTTATTGTCAATCTTGTTGGAATACCTATTGGTTAAAACACGATAATAATGGCGTTGTTGCACAAGAGCATACACCAGTATTGCACCAATTATTGATTCTTACGTAAGAATGCACTACTCAATAATTGTTACAATAATTCTGCTCAAGATTTTATTGATTCAATAATAATTGTCGTTGATATTTTATTTTATTTTAATAATTGTCACTACACAAGATTTTCTATTATCGAGCAATAATTCATATTATCCGAATAATATTATTAGATAACATTATTGGCAATGTCTAGAAAGTTACGTCTAAGGAGAGGTTTGGTCACCTAATTGCGCCGCCAAGAAGGAGAAATTTTATTGAAAGCCCCTCTTTCCAGGAACTACTGGTCGCCACTAATGTGATTCTCGTAATATTATTTGTGAATAATTAATTATTGATTTATATGATGAGGAAAATATTAATTTTATGTGGATATAGATGGAGAAAATTTTTAATGTGACAATTGTTGAAAATTAATATTTTATCTTTTTCTAATAAAATAATTCATTTAAATATATTATTTTAATAATATATTAACGGTGATATTTTTATAATGAATGTGGGATATATAAGTATATGAGGAGGAAGAATATTTTTATGGCATTAAATGTTTAACACATATTTTGTGTGTTGGTGGACACAATTATAGACCGAAATTTGATTATAGCCTGTAAAATCACCCGTTTATGGATTTCGGTCAATTTCTGTTTGGAATTTGGAAAAATTTTCTTCTGCAAAGTTGTAGAGAATTGAATTTCCTATAAAAACTCGGGAGATTCGAATTTTCTGACAAAAAGACTATTTATTGTGAATTATTGAAGTTCTGAATTAATTAATTATTATTCTTTTTGGAGTTTTAAATTAATTAATTGAGAAGAACGTTTTTTTAATGTGTGGGCATCTTTAACACATGCTTAGTTGCTGAAATTGGTTGATGCTAGGTGTGCGTGAAGATTATATATATATATATATATATTAATATTTTAATAAATTTTCTGCTTTGGTGTTCTAAGCATTTTCCTATAAATAGGGTGCTTAGGTTAGAATTGAAAATCACACCAGAAACTGAAGTCTTCTCTCTCTATATTATCAAGCGTATTCTTGTGAGTATTTTGAGTATACTTTGAGTATTGCTATACGGTGCAAGTTCGTTCAACGTTATTCCAGTCAAAAGTACTGCTCTTTTGAGGTAAGGGATATTATTTTCGTAATGATATTATTTCTTCAATATCATTATCTTTGAAATATTGATCGAAGTTTTTATCAAATTTAGAACTTTTGGTGTCGGGTTACTTATTCACACGATACTCAAGACTATTCACGATACTGATCTTATTCGCGAATACGGCACTATTCATCGAAAAATAAAAATTTTCCTTTTCATTCCAAAAATATCTATTGTGGATACTAGTTTTGATTGTATCCATGTTTTGATCATTCTTGAATTTTACACCACTATGATTATTTTGAGGTATTTTTGGACATGGATAAAACAAAGTACTAATCCTTAATCCTTAATCCTTGCTCATTTTGTTTCACTTTGGATTCGTTTCTTTAAAAAATAAAATAAAAATTCATCATCTTGACCTTAAATGATGATATTATTGAATATCTTTGGGCAGTAGTGCAAAGATGATTGATTCGATGAATATCTTTGCCCGTAGTAGTGCAAAGATGAACAGTGTTTAGATGAACATGATTAATTGGTGAATGTCCTCGGCTCAGTAGTGCAAGGATGAATATATGATTCCGGATATATATTGATTGATGTTACTGAGGGATAAAAATATTGATGATGGATCATTAAATTCATAGATATTAGTAGATTTCATCCTCTACGTAACTCTTCTATGAATTAATATTTTTCATTGCAGTATTGATTTAAAACTTGTTGCCTATTGTATTCTATTAAATTTTTTCCTGTTGAAGACTAACGATAATTTTTGTATATTATCTTAGTCATAATATTCTTTTTATTGGGCTAGTTGAGCTCACCCTTTTCTTTTTTGTTCCATTTTTCTTTTCAGAGGCGAGAATGTAAGCGAAAGTTTTTAGCCGGGGTATGGAATAATGGTTTTAGAGAGTTGTTTAGTAGTCCTCACCATTTTGTAAAATAATGTATCAATAATTATGATGAGGATTTATTTGTATGTGGATAGTTTAGATGACAATATCTCAGATTTAAACTCACGCTTTTCTTTGTAATAATAAAGTTGTAGTTATTTCTGTACCGTGTATTGACAACTCAAAATGGGTGATGTATACCTATTTTGGAGGTGTCACATTATTAAACTCATGACTAATTATTTAAAAATGCAGTTGACATATATTAATCCATAAATCTTCTTTTTAAGTCAAAGTCAACAAATTAGATTTTTTATTTAATTTTTGGATCTCTTTTTTTTTAATTTCTATAAACATTATTTCACGTAAAGAAATGCAGATAAATATTTATTTTTAATAATTATTTAATGTAAAGATAAATATATTTTGAGCAAAAATAATTGTGTAACTAAGTTAATTATATGTAAAGATAAATAATAAAAAATTATTCTTGTTTTTTGAAAATTAACTTTGGCATTAAAATTGATATGATATTACAAATATATAAATCTAAAAAAAATCTTGTTGAAGTAGATAATGAGTTTTTAATGATAAGTATACTTTAAGTTGAGTTTATTTTCATAAATAACTTTTAAAAAATATTTATTTTCATAAATCTTGTTTTTGTTGATGATTTGAATAACAAGGATTAGGATATATCTGTTGGGATATAGGCCCAAAGGCCCAAATACATTAGAGGTCCAAGGTAAAAATGCTTTGAGGCCTAATAGATGGCCTAAAGACCCACTTGCCACTTATGACTGTATAACCGGGCATCCAAATTCGAGGATTCCATTGGGTCGCATCAGCCACGTATACAAGCAATGCAACCAATTCGTAAATGGGACATCTCTGCCGCACGCACAGGAACTTGTCCCAATGTTTCCTGCAACTTGCAAGGTGATGACACGTGTCAGCGCATGTTAACAACCATAGAAATTTATAAAGAATAATGCTAAAGATAAAAACTATTCTATAAACATTTTACAAACTGTTGATGTGGCATACTCCATCTTAGCATATTGTGTAGGACCGAAGACTACATTAAAATAATTTATTGATCAATATGCTGAGGTGGAGTATGACACATCAGGAGTTTGTAAAATATTTGTAAAATAGTTTGTGTCTGTAGCATTACTCTTTTATAAATAAGACCTCTCTTACTATTGTGAGCAGATCTTCTGTCCTCATTTTCTCTATCCATTTGTATCCCCCACTTAAATTTTGACACTTACCATTTTACTTAACACTAATTAATTCTAAAATTAAATAAGAGATTATGTGTCAAAATTTAAGTGAGGAGACAAAAAAAATAAAGACAAAAAATCTGTTCTCCTTACTATATTGGTAAGATTGTACCCTCTTTATCGCCCATTCACTCACATTTCGGAAGATTTTTTTTTCAACCTTGTTTTCTAAATGAATTAAGGGGAGTTTTTTATAGTTCATTTAAAGTGATTATTTTAAATATCTAACAATGTGGTTGGTGATCTTTATAAATTGTGTTTGTTACACTAGTAATTTTATATTTCTGATAATTGAATACTCGATAAATTATCAAATGTCCAAAAAAGAATCCTGCTATATATTGCGAAAAATTTCTACAAAATTTTGATTGCTTGGATATGATTATAAAACTGACCCACTGTATCACATACATCGTAAAAATGTTACCAATTAAATTTATCAACGAAACTCGCAATAAAAAAATCGATATATAAAGTCGCAATATATCGTTTTCCACTAAAAAAATAGATAGTAATATGAGATTACCACATAGTGGCCATCTTGAAATTTTTATTTAGACAAAATTATCCTTATATTTAATACTCCCTCCTATTCAGATTAAATGACGTTTTAGGGAGTTTAATTTTATTCTATATAAGTGTCATTTTGGAATCTCTATGCAATATTGCACTATTTTTTCCTAATTTACCCTTCTATTTAATATGCTTAGTAAATGCAATTGTGGAGAGAGAAATAATTAATTAGGGACAATTGTGGAGAATGAGAAGAGACAATTATGGAGAGAAAAATAATTAATTAGGGACATAAAAGATATTTTGTGTTATTTCTTAATAAGTGTGCTTAACTCTAAAATATCATTTAATCTAAATAGGAGGAGTAATTGATATATATATATATATATATATATATATATATATATATATATATATATATATATATATTTCCCCACTCTACTCTAATTAGGTTTATAAATACATGATTGGACTAAATTTTTTTATAATCTACTCATTGAATTGATATTTTTTTTTCAAAACGTCACAAAATCCGTTAAGTATAGTTGACTTTAAACAAAATTGCCAAATAAAATTACACATAAGAGAGAAATATGACGTGACAACTCGATGCACATGTGTAACAAAAAATAAATTTTAAAATCAAACTTAATCCTTTTAATTAAATATAAAGGACAAAAAAAAATTAATTAAAAAAAATTAAAACATTTGAAACACTATCAAAAACCTAAAAACACATTCATATATATGGATTATTAAACTTCAATCCAAAAAAATTAATCAACCAAGGTCCCAAACAACCATTAACACCCTTTGTTCGTCGAAGTTCTTGCGCAATTTGAAGGTACACCCTCTGTTTATCACCTAAGGTACACTCTCTCCCTCCCTAAAAATACTGCACATTGACGGAAAAAATGGAGCCAAATAAGAGCATCATGAGTTATTTCTTGTAATCATTGTCCCTTTCATCGAGCTTTCTCTCTCTTCTTCGTTCTCCCTTCTCCCTTCTCCCTTCTCCCTTCTCCCTTCTGCAATCGAGCTCGGTTTTCACTCTCTTCTTCAATTGCCTTTTTTTCAGATCTGAATTTAGGTTTATTTGGATCTGGGTTGTTGGAGTTTAAGTTTTGATTTTGAATTATTTTGGATTTAGATTTGGATTGGAATTAATTTTGAGAAATTGAATTTTTTGTAATTAATTTTGGATTTGAAAATTTAGAGAAAAAAACTGGATAGTACTTACAATAAGAGGAACAAAGCTTTTAATTATTTTGGTGTTGTTTTTGCTCAAAAATTTTGTAAGAACGGCGTTTGGAGCCAAGTCACCTACAATCATCTGGCTATTGTCATCAAAGGCAAACAAAGAGTTTTGGTTTCCGGCTCCATTCATTTTCAAGCAGCCCAGATCTGATAATAGTTTCATGCACACTGAGAGTTTTTTGTTGGGCAAAGTTGGTCCGTATACTCGGGATGAAGATCAAATCCATGACAATTAGCATCAATTTCATGGAGCATGGTTTATTTTCTGCCGAAAATTCCATTGATTGAAGATAGATCAGACGAATGAAGAGAGAGAAAAGGAGAGAGAGGAAGTTTATGGATTTTGTGAAATTTAAGTATAATTTTTAATTTATTTGTGTAAGTTTTTAAACTTATTTAAGTGTAATTTTTAAATGTACAAATTAATTAAAAATAAGTTTTTTTTAATTCCTAGTACAGTCATCTTTGACATATCATATTTTAGTTTAATTGAATAATCTACATATGCGTCCAACATGGTGCCATGCAGACATGCCATTAATTTTTAACACCATTGGATGGTTTTTAAAATTTTTGTAAAATTTTTTAAGTTCAATGAGTTGACTGTAAAAAAATTCAGTTCAATGATGTATTTATAAACCGAGGTTGAATAGAGTGAAGATAAACGTATTTAACCCGATATAAATATCCTTATTAGTCACATAATTTATAGGCTTAAATAGGTTTTGTTATCCTAAACTATCTAATATTTTCCACTTTTGTGATTCACTTTTAAATTTTTTTCAATTAGATGATTGAACTATTGATTTTTTTTTTCACTTCCATCCAATTGAGTCTGCCACGTCAGAAATTACTGTCGTGGCTTGAACATATGAAAAAATTTACAAACAAAAAATTTGCGTGGAAAATGAAGGGACAGACAAGTCATTTAACATTTTAGCTCTCCTTCTTCCCCAAATTAGAAGTCGACTATATCGATTTGGGAGAACCCAAATTTAGCACACATTTTACGAGAGTGATGGAGCAAAACGAGAATACTCGACCAGCCTCGCCTCCACATGATTATTTTGAATTTTTGATCCATGTATTTTGGAGAATAACATGTTGAACAGATTAACCAGGAGGATTTACTGCTCTTCATCCTCAGGAGAAGAGCCCAAAGCAGGCCATAAAATGAATTCATTCCAAAGATCTTATGTAACGCCCCCAAAATAGGTATACATCACCCATCTTGAGTCGCCAAATACATGATACAGAATACAAATACAAACTTAATTATACAACCATCGTGTAATATACGACAATACATAAACTGAGAGTTTTAATAGGAATATTGTCATCTAGATAATATCCACACTCAAAGGAGTCCTCATTATATTTATTGTCACACTATTTAACAGAATAGCGAGGACTACTATCTTTGTCATGCGGATCGATCACTCCTTTCCCAGACTTCGTCCGGCCTATATTCTCATTTCTAAAGAAAAGCAGTAAAGAAAGAAAGGGTGAGCTCAACTAGCCCAGTAAAAAATATTATGACTAAGATAATGCAGAATAAATTATCATTAGTCTTTAACAATGTTAAACTGATAAAATACAATAGACATCAAGTTTAACTGCAGCGGAATAAGCAATCCATTAGAAGAGTCAAGTAGAACATAATATCTACTATCTTCTATGATTTAAAAATGTTTTCATCAATTTTTATCGCTAAGATTCAGCTTAATAAATAAGCCACATCATCGAATCATTCTTGCACTACGGGCCAAGGATATTCATTAAATCATCAATGGTCATGACTATACCGAATAATTCCTGGTCATAATCATATCAAGTCCATCTCTGCACGTAAGCCAAAGATATACAACAATAAAATCAATAATCAACAATCCATCTTTACACGTAAGCCAAAGATATATAACTCAATAATCAACAGTCCATCTTCGCACGTAAGCCAAAGATAACTTTCATCACCATATAAACATGAGGATGATGACAATGATATAAGCATTAATCAAACGAAAACAAGGATAATTATTAAAGACTTTAAATTTATCCAAATATTATCAACCACTCATAATCTAATATTATTAATATCATAACAATATTTTAATCACTTTAAACTTATAAACAATTTATTTCAATTGTTTACACTTTACCAAATAATGCATTTAATCATTCAAAATGCCATACTCATAAGATTTCATCACCAATGATCAAATCCCTTATAAAAAAAAATCTGCATATACCTTATATAGGATTTTCAAGCCATAAAATCATATTTTCCAACTTTGTTACTTCACATAACATATTTAACTCATATGTTCAGTAACTAAACTATTTTCATGAAAATACCAATTCAGGTCCCAAAAATATTTTTTTTAAGGATTTAGCGAATATAGTCCCATAATGAACATATATTTTTTTCGGAATTTTTAAAATTCATTTACTATTTTCAAAAATCAATTTCTAATTAATTCCTTAAGAAATTAGCTACCTCAAGTTTAACTCCAAAAATTTCCAAATCTTGACAGGATCTTACACATGTTAATGTGAGCTTCCAGTTTAAATTTCATGGTCATCGGAGTTATAGAACTCCGGTTATAGCATTTTTCGTCGAAAAAATCTAAATATTGAAATGGTCATAACTTGTTCATTTTAAGTCGTAATGAGCTCATTTTTGGATAGGAGGTGCCTTATACCATATAATTTCATGTCCCAAAAGGCCAGAAGTTTTCTCAAAAATTAAGTGGCCGAAACAGCCCCTTCAAATTTATGGGCAGTAGCCTTTTTTGGAATTGGCAGTTTTTGACTCCTTTGCTAAAATCAGTTCACACGAAAATCTACAACACCTTTTCCAGTAATTCCAATTGGATAAGTTATATAACTCATAGATCTAACTCTAGAACTTGACCACACTCAAAAATTCAAAATATAATAGGAGATATGGCCAGTTGAATTTCATGTTCTATTTTTACCAAAATCTGATTTTTAACCTTTTATGATTTCTAAGAAACTTTCATGTTTTCACATAATAACAAACATAACTCATCATGAAAATGACATAATAATTCAATAAAACAAGTTAAAGAATAAATTTTAAAGATTTATAAGTTACTTTATCCTGAACTCAATAATGTCCAAATTGTCAACATGATACTTCTTTGTAGAGTAAAATTCAAGAATGCTCAGAAGAATATTTCTATGAAAAGATACTGGATGAAGCGCAAATATCAAGGATATTCCACTTATTTCATGGAGTATAGAAGCAAAAGCTTTAATCAACTGAGTATAATAACGAATATATGAAACTGCAAATGGATTTTCACCCGTCATGCGGTAATCCACGTATACAGATCATTTCCACAATTTAATAAGGAATGAATACAAAGGATCATTCACCATACATGTGGTAATCCACATAGACATGTTATTCCAATAGAATAATAAAGAATGAAATAATGAAGGATTCACCATGCGCGATGCGATAGGATATGCACAAACAAAAGTTATTCTCAATGAATAATAAATAATGGAACCGGTCCCACAGTAAACACACACGCATGAGGATATTTAAGCGAATAATAAATAACGGGCAGGGTTAAGCGAAATTACACCACTGATGGGATATTTCAATGAATAATAAAGAATGGAATAATAGAAGAATTTCACCGTGTATGCGTGACTTGGATAAACAAAGTTATTCAACATAATAATAAAGAATGAAATAATAGAAGAATTTCACCATGTATGCACGTTACTTGCATGATAGATAGGTTATTCAAACATAATAATAAGGAATGAAATAATAGAAGTTCTCTTCATGAATAAGAAAGAAATAATACCCCTTACGAGTACAACAAATAATATCCCTTACCTCAGAAGAAACTGGATACTGGAATAGTAAGGTAGCTGACTTCTCTTCTTCTTTCTCTCTATAATTTCTCTCTCTAGAGTTTCAGTGGATTCATAAGAAATAATGAAGGAATGAACTTATATTTATAGGAGAATGGACTGAATAGTAACTAATTCATGAACGATCCAGTTTGATTTACTTTTAAATGGACGGCCCATATTAAAACTTAAAGCAACGGTCCATACTGATTCACTATTAAAACTTTAAACCAACGGTCCATACTGATTCACTATTAAAACTTTAAACCAACGATCCATACTGATTTACTATTATAATTTCAACCAACGGTCTGAAAAATTAGCACATCTCCTCATGGAATAATATTGTACCCAAAAATAATTTAGACCGAAAAGAAATATATTTTGTTCGGGTGAATAGTATCCCGTGAATAGTAACTCATGAATATATAGTAACTCACGAATAGTAACTCGTGAATAGTAACTTGTGAATAGTAACTTGTGAATAGTAACTCATGAATAGTAACTCGTGAATAGTAACTCGTGAATAGTAACTGATAAATAGTAACTCGTGAATAGTATTCCGACACGAAAAGTGCCCTGAATACCCGATTGAACAATATAACCTCAAGACATCAACTATTATTGAAATAAATATCGATTTCTACTAACACAAATAATCCCAACACAATGGAACTATCAAATTCATCTTTAATCAACACGAACTTATTCATCATTAATATTATAACTCACAATATTTAACAACCAAGTTGTTCCCAGGAAAGAGGGGGCTTTCCAATAAGAATTTCTTCTTATTGGCGCCCAATTAGGTGACCAAACCTCTCCTGACAGAACTTCTAGACATTGTAAATATTGCAATTTAATAATATGAATAACTTTGTCGTCTCAATTATTGATTTAATAATATAACATATTATATAGAAGATACTGTGACAATAATTGAATCAATAACATGAGAGATATGATGCAGCAATTACTGTAGCAATAATTGAGTATAACTGAGTGACTTCTCAAATAAGCATCAATAATCGATATCGTGTGCTACTATGCAACCACACATATTTTACCACCGATTATTTTATAACAACTTGCTTACTTTGCAAAATTTTCACATATCACCCTTAACTTTAACCTTTATCAATTTAACCATTTACTAAATAGAATAATTATAAGAAAATTGAATACTTTCATTTCATAAAATTCGGGGTCTCACATCTTAATCAATTCCAATTCCAAAAAAAGGTTTCTCAATACAATACACACAAGTGAAGGTTTTCTTGGACATTCAACACAAAAATAATTTTGGAAAAACTACACCGAAAATAAATCACTTCTTCAATGAAAATGAAGATCGAAGCTGTGACGCCCCCAAAATAGGTATACATCACCCATCTTGAGTCGCCAAATACATGGTACAAAATTCAAATACAACTGTCGTGTAAAATACGATAAAACATAGCTGCGAGTTTAAACAAAAATATTGCTTTTTAGACAATATCCACTCTCAAAGGAGTCCTCATTACAATTATTATCACACTATTTAACAGAATAGTGAGGACTACTAATGCTATCATCTGGATCGTCACTCTATTTCCTGACTCGTCCCAGCTATATTCTCATTTCCTGAAGAGAACAATAAAAGAAAGGGTGAGCTCAACTAGCCCGATAAGAAATATTATGACTAAGATAATGCAGAATAAATTATCGTTAGCCTTCAACAGTGTTAAACTGATACAATATAACAAACATCAAGTTTAACTGCAGCAGAACAAACAATCCATTAGAAGAGTCAAGTAGAGAATAAAATCTACTATCTTCTAGGATTTAAAAGGTTTTTCATCACTTTTATCACTGAGACTCAGCTTAATAAATAATCCACATCATCAAATCATCCCTGCACTATAGGCCAAGGATATTCTTTAGTATCAGGACCACGAATTATCCATGCACTACGGGCCAAAGATAATCGTGTTTTCATCAACGGTCCTGATCATTCCATAAAACAATTCATCTTTGCACCCTTCGCCAAAGAGAATCCATAGTCATAATCATACCAAAAATTGTCCATCAATGCACTACGGGCCAATGATGACTTTTTCCACATCATTTATAACATTACGGTCATGATTATACCAAATAATCACTGGTCATAATCATACCAAGTCCATCTATGCACTACAGGCCACAAATGACTTTCAACATAATATAAGCATAAGGATGATGATAATGACATAATAATTCAATAAAACAAGTTCAAGAATGAATTTTAAAGATTTATAAATTAATTTATCCAGGAACCAATAACGTCCAAATTGTCAACATGATACTGCTTTGTGGAGTAAAAATTCAAGAATGCTCAGAAGAATATTTCCATAAAAAGATACTGGATGAAGCGCAAATATCCAGGATATTATACTAATTTCATAGAGTATAGAAGCCAAAACTTTAACCAACTGAGTATAATAGAATATATGAAACTGCAAATGGATTTTTTGCCCGCCATGCGGTAATCCACGTAGACAGATCATTTCCACAAGTTAATAAGGAATGAATACTAAGGATCATTCACCATGCATGCGGTAATCCACATAGACAGGTTATTCCAACAGAGTAATAAAGAATGGAACCAAGTCATGCGTAATCCAAAATGCATGGATATTCTAACGTAATAATAAAGAATGTAACCAAGTCATGCGTAATCCGCACAGACAGGATATTCCAACAGAATAATAAAGAATGGAACCGGTCATGCAGAATCCGCATGCATGGGATGTTCCAACAAAATAATAAAGAATGAAATAACAACAGAATTCACGTGCATGCGATAGATCGCATGCAGAATGAGTTATTTCAATGAGAATAATAAAGAATGGAATAAATGAAGAATTTCACCATGTATGCGGTAGATTGCGCATAGGCAAAGTTATTCAACATAACAATAAAGAATAGAATAACAGCTCTTACGAGTATTGAAAGAAAATGATTCTCTTCATGAATACGAAAGAAATAATACCCCTTACCTTAGAAAGAAGAGTATTCCGACTGGCGAGGATATTCTTGAAGAAAACTTATACTGTTTTCTACGCTCAAAGTTTCTTAAAACTCTAAAGAAATACGCTCAAGATTATAGAAGAAGAATTCTCTGAATTTCTGGTGTGTTTTCAATTCTAACTAAACATCCTATTTATAGGAGAATGGAAAGGATACTATGCAATTAAATATAATATATTCTATTTATAAAATATATATATATATATATATATTAATCAAAATCTAATAAAACAAATAACTTTGTAAAAGTATTATGTTTTATATAAAAAGATTTTACTATGCAAACACTATGCAGGCACTATGCAAACACTATGCATAATAAAATATAATATATTCTATTTATAATCTAATAAAACAAATAACTTTATAAAAGTATTATATTTTATATAAAAAGATTTTACTATGCAAATACTACGCAGACACTATATGCAAACACTATGCATAATAAAATATAATATATTCTATTTATAATCAAATAAAACAAAACTTTATAAAAGTATTAAGTTTTATATAAAAGTTTTTTATTTTATTACATTTATAATAATAATAAAACAAAATTCATCATCATTATTATAATTCACACTATTAATCGACCGTGTCGTTCCTGTGAAAGAGGGGCTTTCCAATAAGGATTTCTCCCTATTGGCGCGCAATTAGGTGACCAAACCTTTCATTGACAGAACTTCTAGACATCGTCAATATTGCAAATAATAATATTAATAACTCTGTCATCTCAATTATTGATTTAAAAATATATAAAATATTGACAATAATTGAATCAAATAACGTGAGATACTATGCGCAGAATTATCGTAGCAATAATTGAACAAAACCGAGTGACTTCTCACGTAAGCATCAATAATCAATACCGTATTACTACTATGCAACCAATCGTAGACATCGTACTTTTAACACCAGGTGTTTCAACAGTTAACGGTAAAACTTCCGCCGTTATTTTCATAAAATATTTTTATCATTTTCTTAATCCGACAATAATTCCATTGTGGGGTCTACCAATGATTGTGCTGTCGTACGAATATTCTCCGACACAAGAATATTCTCCGACCAATCAAATATAATATAACAACTTGCATTCTTTGCAAAATTTATAAATATTACCCACAACTATAACATTATATAAAATCCATATCATAATACTTAAAAAAAAATATTTTGAGAAAATTAATCTTTATTCACAAAATTTGGGGTCTCACAATCTCCCCTCCTTATGAAATTTCGCCCTCGAAATTTACGACGTACACGGTATGCTTAGAACGGATGAGTAAAGACACTTCACGATTCTAACTCTTGATGTATAACCTTTAAGCGTAGAATATGTTCCTTCTTATCCAAGATTTTAACAGGTACCTCTTCATACGTTAAATCTTCCGCTATTTCTTCCGGTTCTAACTCAATAATATGGTTCGGGTCGTCTACATATTTACATAACATTAATACGTGAAAAAACATTATGAACACGAGACATAGTTGGTGGTAAAGCGAGTCTATAGGCCACAGTTCCTACTCGATCGATGATTTCAAATAGACCAATAAAGTCGAGGGTTGAGATTTTATCTCTTCGTCGATTCTTGATTCTAGAATAACGCCCTCTTGAACCTTCTTTTTCGTGTTCATCAGCTCCGGGTCTGTAGCTTGAGCGGCTTTAACTTTATCGACTAAAGTCGGTTCTAATAATTTATTCATTATCTTCACGTAGGTTCGTCTATTCGCACTCGTAAACGCATACGATCTTCTGCTCAATGCGTCAGCTACCACGTTCGCTTTTCCACGATGGTATTGAATTGTACGATCGTAATCTTCAATAGC
This sequence comes from Panax ginseng, assembly GCA_020205605.1. Classification (NCBI taxonomy): domain Eukaryota; kingdom Viridiplantae; phylum Streptophyta; class Magnoliopsida; order Apiales; family Araliaceae; genus Panax; species Panax ginseng. The sequence goes on along the minus strand of CM035129.1, from coordinate 138,346,835 downwards.
TCGAGCCAACGTCTTTGGTGCATGTTACGTTCGTTTTAGTTAAAGAAATATTTAAGGGTTTTAGAAATGGGGTTTTGTACTGGGGTCAGTACAAAATTCGATTTCACGCTCTGGGGCAGGCCAAAAAGTCTTCAAAAATACGTCAAGAAATTTATTAACAATAGAAATATCATTCAAAACTGTGACCCTCATCCAAGACTTGGATAGTACGTCACATTGATACCTATCAACTTGCCATCATCATTCACGACGTCGCCTATAGAAAGTCTGGCTTCGGTGCATTCCACACAAGGAAGTTAACAACGAAAGGATCGGGGCTCTTTACTTATAGCTTGATATGACAATGATTGACTTTAGTGGTTTGGTTGCTTGAATTCGCATAACAGGTTGGTTAGGAATATGAAAGCTAACAACCTTACAAAAAACATGATGAATAGTTAACCAATCGATTTCTAAAAATAACATCAAAGACAAGTATTTTCAAAGAGATAAGATCGACAGGTAACGTGAAAGTGTCGATTTAAATCAAATAAGATTTATAAACAGTGGAGGTAACGAATGTTTCTCCTAACGAAGTTTCAACCAATAAGTGAAAGTCTAATTTCTCTGAAGTCAAATTTAAACGTTGAACACAACTAGGTAAAATAAAAGAGTGGGTAGAACCAATATCTAACAAGGTATAGACTTCACAAGAGTTTATGATTAACTTACCCGCGATACTTCGTTCGGGTTCCTTGATAAACGCTCTCACTTAAACTACCGACTTTGACTTGTCTGAGACATCCTTTGGAATCACTATCCCACCTAGACTTGACTTCAATACACGACAAAATTGAGCTAGGTGACCTTCTCTTCCGCAATTGAAACACGCTTTGGATTGCTGCGTACAGTTTGGATGGATGTGTCCCTCCTGTCCACATTTAAAACATACGACCGGTGGTCGTTCTTCTTCCTTTGAAATGGGTACTGATGCTGCTGTCTTTCCATCATTATTGAACCTCCTCTTCTTTAAATTTCTACTTCTATTATCTTGGCCATGATTACCACCGAAGTGGTTACCATTCTTGGCATGATAATTTCCCCCACGATGGTTATCATTGTTCCGATGGTCGTTGCCACCGGTACGATTATTATCGTATTGTTGGTCGTTGCCTTTTGATTGTGCTGACTCATTATCGCGCTCTAATAACTGAGCCATATTCACAACATCTGAATATAAACAAAGTTTGTGAGAAATGAGGTATTAACGTATATCGGGTTTCAAATCTCGAAAAAACATTCGCGTCATTCGCTCTTCATTATCGACCAAATGGGATGCAAACTGGGATAACTCCGTAAACTTAGCCTCGTACTGCGACACGGTCATATTGTTTTGCTCCAGCTTAATAAATTCAACTTCCTTCATGTGACGAATACTTTCAGGAAAGTACTTGTCGTTGAACAATTCTTGAAATTTCTCCCAAGACATCTTGAGTGCGTCAGGCTGGGTACGTTTTACAGATTCCCACTAATGATCTGCTTCTTCACGCAACATAAAGGTGGCGAATGGAACTTTTTGCTCCTCTGAGCTTTCCAAGACATCAAATATCTTGGTGATCTGCTTAATCCACGTCTCTGCCTTAAGTGGGTTTGGCTTTCCCAAAAATTCTGGTGGTCCCAGCTCCTTGAACTGCTTAGCGGTGACCAACCGTGGGTTGCCATTATTTTCACCTACATTATGAACATGAGTCTCTCGTTTGGTGTTGCATGAATTCTAAAAAGCTCCTAAACGTACCGTCGTTCATCATTTGATCAGTGTTGTTATTTACAGGAGTATTATCGCCTTCGTATTGTACATTGTCCTTATTATTAATCTGTGGAGACTCAACGGTCTCCTGTGCTCCATTGCTATTTTCAATATTCTCGGATGTCATTTTCAAATACTGCCACAAAACAAGGGTTAATTAACATATCACATATTATCCCTATACTCTGACCGACCAATTAAATACCAAATAAACTTTGGTTGGTCATACTAGCGAAGGAATTCCCCGTCTCTCCCCTCCTAGTTCTTGTCTCACATCTCATCCAGGGATCATATCCCTAAACTTTGATACCAACTGTGACGCCCCCAAAATAGATCTTGAGTTTCCAAATACATGGTACAGAATTCAAATACAACTTAATAACACAACTGTCGTGTAAAATACAACAAAACATAGCTGAGAGTTTAAACAATAATATTGCCTTCTAGACAATATCCACCCTCAAAGGAGTCCTCATTATAATTATTATCACACTATTTAACAGAATAGTGAGGACTACTAATGCTATCATTTGAACCGTCACTCCGTTTCTCGACTCGACCCAGCTATATTCTCATTTCCTGAAGAGAACAGTGAAAGAAAGGGTGAGCTCAACTAGCCCAATAAGAAATATTATGACTAAGATAATGTAGAAGAAATTATAGTTAGCCTTCAACAGTGTTAAACCGATATAATATAACAAACATCAAGTTTAACTGCAGCGGAACAAGCAATCCATTAGAAGAGTCAAGTAGAGAATAAAATCTACTATCTTCTATGATTTAAAAGGTTTTTCATCACTTTTATCGCTAAGACTCAGCTTAATAAATAATTCACATCATCAAATCATCCCTGCACTACAGGCCAAGAATATTCTTTAGTATCACGACCACGAATTATCCATGCACTACGGGCCAAAGATAATCGTGTTTTCATCAACAGTCCGATCATGCCATAAAATAATTCATCTTTGCACCTTGGTCAAGAAGAGAATCCATAGTCATAATCATACAAAAACCGTCCATCAATGCACTACGGGCCAATGAGGACTTTTTCCACATCATTTGTAACATTACGGTCATGATTATACCGAATAATCCCTGGTTATAATCATACCAAGTCCATCTATGCACTACAGGCCACAGATGACTTTCAACATAATATAAGCATGAGGATGATGACAATGACATAATAATTCAATAAAACAAGTTCAAGAATAAATTTTAAAGATTTATAAATTAATTTATCCAGGAACCAATAACGTCCAAATTGTCAACATGATACTGCTTTGTGGAGTAAAAATTCAAGAATGCTCAGAAGAGTATTTTCATGAAAAGATACTGGATGAAGCGCAAATATCCAGGATATTCTGCTAATTTCATGGAGTATAGAAGCCAATACTTTAACCAACTGAGTATAATAGAATATCTAAAAATGCAAATGGATTTTTTCCCGCCAATGGGTAATCCACGTAGACAGATCATTTCCACAAGTTAATAAGGAATGAATACAAAGGATCATTCACCATGCATGCGGTAATCCACATAGACAGGTTATTCCAACAGAGTAATAAAGAATGGAACCAAGTCATGCGTAATCCAAACAGACAGGATATTCTAACAGAATAATAAAGAATGTAACCAAGTCATGCGTAATCCGCACAGACAGGATATTCCAACAGAATAATAAAGAATGGAACCAGGTCATGCGTAATCCGCACAGACAGGATGTTCCAACAAAATAATAAAGAATGAAATAACAACAGAATTCACCAGGCATGCGATAGATCGCATGCATGAGTTATTTCAACGAGAATAATAAAGAATGGAATAATGTAAAAATTTCACCATGTATGCGGTACTTTGCGACAGATAAAAGTTATTCCAACATAACAATAAAGAATAGAATAATGACTCTTTACAGTAGTATTGAAAGAAAATGATTCTCTTCATGAATACGAAAGAAATAATACCCCTTACCTTAGAAAGAAGAGTATTCCGATTGACGAGAATATTCTTGAAGAAAACTTATACTGTTTTCTACACTCAAAGCTTCTTAAAACTCTAAAGAAATACGCTCAAGATTATAGAAGAAGAATTCTCCAATTTACGGTGTGTTTTCAATTCTAACTAAGCATCCTATTTATAGGAGAATAAAAAGGATACTATATGCAATAAAATATAATATATTCTATTTATATATATATATATATATATTATTTAAAATCTAATAAAATAAATAACTTTATAAAAGTATTACATTTTATATAAAAAGATTTTACTATGCAAACACTATGCATAATAAAATATAATATATTCTATTTATAATCTAATAAAACAAATAACTTTATAAAAGTATTATGTTTTATATAAAAAGATTTTACTATGCAAACACTATGCATAATAAAATATAATATATTCTATTTATAATCAAATAAAACAAAACTTTATAAAAATATTCTATTTTATATAAAAGTTTTTGTTTTATTACATTTATAATAATAATAAAACAAAATTCATCATCATTATTATAATTCACACTATTAATCGACCAGGTCGTTCCCAGGAAAGAGGGGGCTTTCCAATAAGGATTTCTCACTATTGGCGCGCAATTAGGTGACCAAACCTCTCCTTGATGTGAACTTACAGACATCGTCAATATTGTAAATAATAATATTAATAACTCTCGTCATCTTAATTATTGATTTAATAATATATAAAATATTGACAATAATTGAATCAAATAACGTGAGATACTACGCAAGCAATTATTTGTAGCAATAATTGAACAAAACCGGTGACTTCTCACGTAAGCATCAATAATCAATACCGCAAGTGCTACTTACGCAACCACGCAGCGTATTCTTGTATTTTTAACACCGGGTGTTTCAACAGTTAACGGTAAAACTTCCGTCGTTATTTTTATAAAATATTTTGTCATTTTCTCAATCCGACAATAATTTTGTTGTGGGGTCCACCAATAATTGTGTCGTCGTACGAATATTCCCCGACACAAAGAATATTCTCCGACCAATCGAATATAATATAACAACTTGCATTCTTTGCAAAATTTATAAATATTACCCACAACTGTAACATTATATCAAATCCACACCATAATACTTAAAAAAAATATTTTGAGAAAATTAATCTTTATTCACAAAATTTGGGGTCTCACAGAAGCTCAAAATCTGCAAGTTAACAATTTAAACCCATACCCCAAGCTCAATTTTCTTTAATCCTCAAACCCTAACTTTCAGAAAACCTAAGGTTTACGATTATACACACACACACACACACACACACGCACACACATACATATATATATATATATATATATATATATATATATATATATATATAAGTAGTGGAGAAGTGGCCTAGCTTGCATATTAGGGCGAGGACGCCACCTGAGGGGCAAACCTTTGTGGAGGGAGAGAGACAGGCCAACAGATCGGAGATGGAGATCCCACTAGATTATGAGGAATTGTCGACTCCATTGATTTCGGAGATGGAGATCTCACCTAGATGAACATGGTGATCGAATCAAAGAGTGACGAAGTCACTGAGGCCGTCGATGGCGCAGCCGATAAAGTCAAAGAGTGACTCAAGAGGACTGGTTCAGGTTTGATGGTTAGGGTTTTAGAAGAATAAAAAGAATCAGCAGAGAGGTTGTTCCATTTGGTACTAAAAGAGAGTAATGGAAGGTGATTTGTCTGATCGATTGTTTTTTTTTGTCGACATATTTAGTCTTGTTTGTTATTTATTATTATAAATTTAATATATTATTAACGACATACTTAAAAATTTGTGCTTAATAATTAAAAAATCATGAATTGTTATTTTGTAAACATATTAAAATTTTTAATACGATTTACTATGTAATACTAAATTAATTAATTTGATAGTACTTTGATGATTGTTGATAATTTCATTTGACAATAACTATATAAGTGAATCATTCAACTAAAATTAAAACAAGAATATTTTAGTAAAAGATCAATATTAAAAAAAAATTACCCAATAATCTTGAATTCATATCAAACACTCATAATAATAATTACCGAAAATCAAATATCTTCTACCAAACAAAAATAACACAGTATGACCATTTTATATTACTAGTAATTATAGACACTTGAAATTTTCTTTTCCTGTTACTAACTATGCAGGAGGGCAAAAAGGTCTTTTTCACCACTCCAGAGGTAACCCTGGAGGACTACAACATCATTTCCTAACCCTGAAGTTAACCACGGGAGGTCAAGCCAACCTCAGAGATAACCCTAAGTACATTTAGAGTCAACAGCATGACCATCTCAGAGATAACCACAGGAAGAACCCGCATAATCATTGCGAAAGCTTAGGAGATAACCGGGAGGGGCAAAATGGTCATTTTGCCAAATCAACTTCACTTCAAATTAAATACACTTATGTCAACTTAAATTGATTCAAAATTGGTCCCACAAGACTCATTTCTTAACTTCGGAGCGAAAACTACGCGAAACAGTTCACCGGATTGCCTGACGGGAACCCGGGAATGCTATTTCGATCATGGGCCCATCTTCCTGGAATCAAAAAGGGCAAATCCCATGTCATTGCGTAACTCTCGACAAAAGCAGTCCGAAGAAGGTCACATATACCTCGTTTGGAAGCTCGGATTGAAGTTCTGAAAGTTCGAGCGGACATTACAGTGCGTGAGTGCACGTACTTCGAGACAACAAGACCCGCGAAGCCCGGGCCCACCATGACTAGCCGCAGGTGTAACTGCGGCTGCCACAGGTACACCTGCGGCCATCCGTCTATATATACAAGGCTGGGGGTCAGCCATTTGGGAGAGAGAAGAGAGAGAAAAAGTGAGGAAGCCCTGTCCATTTTGCTCTGTACACACCCATATCGAGTGTTTTCTTTTCTGTTAGCTCACATATAGCTATCTTTTTGTCCGGCGGGAGCTGAGTAGTTATCCAAATAAAGTCATATAAGTCTACTTTTGGCGCATTTTCAACCGTAAGCCTTCTCACATTCTATAAAGCTTTCTTCTCATATTATCACACTTTGTTGTACACGTTGAGAGTCGTGTGAGTGTGTTTGCGGACTTGATCAGTGGTTTTCATTTCTCATACGTATATATATACTTATATATATATGTATATATTTTATACGGACTAACATTATCGAGTTATGCCTCGATTGAGCCTGAACTTGATGCAGAGCGTTTATTGCCTTTTATATATATATTTATATATAAATTGTTGTCGACTACTGTCTCGATGAACCTGAACTTCGATCTGGGCGTTTAATTGCTTATATATATATATATATATATATATATATATATATATATATATATATATATATATATATATAAACTTATATATATAAATTGTGGTCGACACATTGTCGATGAGCACGGATTTTACATCCTATATGCGTTTAATAGCTTTTATATTTATATTATATTTTTTTGGGCCCGGAGTTTCCTCCGTGGCTTTTTCTGACTTTCTTTACATTACATCTCTGCCTAGAGTTCACTTTGTGGCGGTTGATAGCTTTTTCTGACTTTATTTACATTCAAGTCCACTTTGGAGTTCACTTCGTGGCGGTTGATAGTATTTATTGCTTTATTTACATTTCTGATCCCCCATGGAGTTGCTTCATGGTGGTTGATCATGCACACACACACACACACACACACACACACACATATATATATATATATATATATATATACAGCTTATATATATATATAACTGCTTACTGCTTTCCATACAAATTGCAGTATCATGTGAGCCTAGGAATTATGTGATCACAGATTCAGTCAACTGAATATAGATTCGGTTCCTATGATGGACTTTTTCTAGCTGTAAGCAGCTTATACTTATTTACAGTCTCTGAATTTCCTTGGATGACTATCATGCCCATAAGGAGTTCAGTACTGCTGTATATTATTTTCTCGCAGATGCCTCGCATCTTGAAAATAAAAGCAAACAAGCCGAACATTTAGATAATAAAATGAAAGTATCAAAGGCCTCAATTACTATTGAGCACAAGGTTTGAAAAAACTTTTTTTTATAAAACCTCATAGCTATATCTAGTTAAAACTGAATTTTTCTATAAATTCAAACCCTTCTATATAGGTGCGAACGAGGTACAACACTACTTCCAAATAATTGCACATTGATTCACACACACTATGACGCCCCCAAAATAGGTCCAATCCACCCAACCTATTCTGAGTCGCCAAATACATGGTACAGAAATAACTACAACTTCATTAACATAATTGTCGTGCAAAATACGACAACACATATACTGTGAGTTTAAATACAAATATTGTCTTCTAGACAATATCCACACTCAAATAAGTCCTCATTACAATTATTGATACACTATTTTACAAAATAGTGAGGACTACTAAAACAACTATCTTTAACCATCACTCCACACCCCGACTAGTTCCCGCTATATTCTCGCCTCCTAAGAAGAAAAATAAAAAAAAAGGAAAAGGGTGAGCTCAACTAGCCCAGTAAAGAATATTATGACTAAGATAATGTACAACAAATTATCGTTAGTCCTCAACAGGGAAAAATCTGATAGAATACAATAGACAACAAGTTTTAGATCAACAACTGCAGCAGAAACAACAATTCATTAGAAGAGTTAAGTAGAGAATGAAATCTACTATCATCTATGAATTTAAAAGTTCATCATCAATATTTTATCCATGTAACATCAATCAATATACATCTTGAATCAAATAGTCATCTTTGCACTACAGGCCAAAGATATTAATCAGTCGGTCATGTTCATCTCAACACTGGTCAATCTTTGCACTACGGGCCAAAGATATTCATCAAGAAATCATTCATCTTTGCACTATAGGCCAAAGATATTCAGTTATATCATCATTTAGGACTGAGGATGATGAACAATATTTTAAAGAAAACGAATCCAGTGAGACAAAAGAACAAATATTAAGGATTCGTACTTTAGACAATCCAATTTCAAAAATACTCCATAATAAACTATTATGGAACAGAATTCAAAAATGAAGATCAAAACATAGATCCAATCAAAGATAGAAACCATAATAGACAATCTTAGACACAGAAAAAAAATTTAATTTTTCTGTGAATAGTGCCGTATACGTGAATAGTAACCCCGACACTAAAAGGTAGAAATTTCACAAGAAAAATTATCATGCTTCGTGAATAGTACTCGTGAATAGTAACTCGTGAATAGTAACTCATAAATAGTAACTCCGACATGAAAAGATCAGAATTTCACAAGAAAAATCTTACCAATATTTCGGCATAATAATATTGAAAGAAATAATATTATTTTTTTAAAAAATAACATCCCTTACCTCAAAAGAATAGTACTTCTGGCTGGAATATCAAATATAACACTGAAAGGAACTTGCACCGTATAGCAACACTCAAAGTATCAAAATACTCACAAGAATACGCTCGATAATATATAGAGAGAAAACTTCAGTTTCTTGTGTGATTTACAATTCTAACCTAAGCACCCTATTTATAGGAAAATGCTTAGAACACCAAAGCAGAAAATTGAATATAATAATATTATTTATAAAACAAATTCCTACGCCCACTTTGAAATTTAAATTCAGTATTTTGCACATGTTAGTGGGGCCCTCCAACATAAAAAACATGTTTTAAACAATTTTTGTAACAAAATCAATTCAGACCCAATATTCTGGAACTTCAATAATTCATAATAAATAGCCCTTTTATCAGAAAGATTCAAATCTTATGTCCATTCCATAGAAAATTTAATTCTTTACAACTTTGCAGAAAAAAGTTTTTCCAAATTCTAAACAGAAATTGACCGAAATCCACATACGGACGATTTTGCAAGCTATAATCAAATTTCAGTCAAAAATAGCATCCACCAACACACAAAACATATGTTAAATATTTTTTGTAACAAAAATACTCTTCCTCCTCATTTATTCATATATCACACATTTATTGTAAAAATATTATCATTATTATATTATTAAAATATAATAATATATTTAAATGAATTATTTTATCAAAAAAGATAAAATATCAATTTTCAACAATTGTCACATTAAATTTTTTTCCCATCTATATCCACATAAAATGAATATTTTCCTTATCATATAAATCAATAATTAATTATTCACAAATAATATTATTACGTAATCACAAATCGACAACTGTGTCGTTCCAGGAAGAGGGGCTTTCCAATAAGAATTTCTCCTTCTTTGCCGCTTATTAGGTGACCAAACCTCTCCTTAGATGTAACTTTCTAGACATTGCCAATAATGCTATCTAATAATATTATTCAAATAATATGAATTATTGATCCGATAATAAAAATATCAGCAGTGTAGTGACAATTATTGAAACAACAATAATATGAAATATCAACGTAGCAATTATTGAATCAATAAAATAAAATATTGAACATTAATTACTATAACAATTATTGAGTAGTGCCTTTTACGTAAGAATCAATAATTGGTGCAATACCAAATGTCTTCTTGTGCAACAACGCCAGACATCGTGTTTTAACCACCGAGTATTACAACAAGAAGATTCTTGGTAATAACTCACGCTAGTTATTTATAAACAATTTATACTTGTCGTTTTTTTATCCAATCGCTTTCCGTTATAGGGCCCACATAAAGCTACGATAAATGCACGAATATTCCCGACGGTAGAAGAATATTCCACGACCAAACTAATATTCCAAACAACAATGAATATTTTATAATCACTTGCTTATTTGAAATATTTTAGCATTTTACCCATAACTAACCACATTAATCAAATCAACCCTTACTATTTCAAAATAATAAATAGAGGAAATTCAATTTCATTAATAATAAGTTGGGGTCTTACAACCTCTCCTCCTTATGAAATTTCGTCCTCGAAATTGACGTACGTACCTGGTGTTTTGAAAAGGTGAGGATACCTCGCTTTCATTTTCGTTTCCAACTCCCAGGTCATTCCCTCTATAGCATGGTTCCTCCACAAAACTTTGACTTGTGGTATGACCTTGGTGCGTAGGACATGCTCCTTCCTATCTAAGATCTTGACAGGTACCTCTTCGTACGTTAAGTCTTTGGCTATCTCGCCCGGTTCTAAATCAATAACGTGGTTCGGGTCTTTTGTTGGGTAAAATCTAGTTACGCACAACACGCAAGTATACGTGGTCAACAAGTAATACAGTGAAAGTAGAGTATCGTTCCCACGAGGAATTATTAATACAAATTACCAAGTACTAACCCTTAATCAAACTAATTTTATTTAAACAATCAATTTAATGTTATAAAGTAAAAAACTTAATTAAAATAATTCTAATTACCACTATTTACAAATCAGATTATGGAGATTTAAGATCACAACTTCACTTATTGCTTCATTTAAGTTAACACACTTCTCATCAATTATTCTCTATCCCGAATTGTTAATCAAGAACACGGAAGTAGTATTAACCACCTCTCGATGCACTAATACCGGTATTAACGTCAATCCACAATTAAGATAGAAACCGTTAAACACCTTAATCAACTAACCCACTATATCTCTATGTGAATTACAATTAAAGAAGGTTGAAGAATAAGTTCTCTATCCGATTACATGTGATGTCAAGCATATCTCTACCTTAACACTCATCAAGTTTAAGTTACTAACAAAATCCTGAACACATGCTATCACGATCAGATCTAAATCAATACTTCATCTCTCGAGTTCATATAGATTATCACGGTAATTGATGGCCAATCAATTAAACAATTAAGTCCAAACCACAATAGAAAATCCTCATAATAGAACATAATAATTGATAACGAAGCATATTAAAATAAACTACACAATAAGATCCATTGTAATCTCAAACAAAGAATTAGTTCATGATTATTGAATTAAAACTAAGAATCCACAATTGAATACACATTAAAAGACAAAGATAGAAGAAGATGAGAAGATATAATTTATTGTCTGTAGATTTGATGCTCCTTACTTGCTCCTTCTTTGAATCTTCAATGGTCTCCAAGTTGCTTCAATCTCCAAAACTCATTAGAACTAGGGTTTTGATCTAATTTAATCTAATATAATCTAATGGAATTCTTCCAAAAACTTCCCTAATCCTTGTCATTCTCCTCCTTTATATGTCTCTTTATATGTATTTAAGTCCTATTGGAAGTCCTTGAATCAAACAGCTCGAAACAATCCTTATCGGACTCAAATTCGAACAAAATCTCCTCTTTCCGCGCATACCCAAGCCCCGGCTTGCTATTTGCCTTGTAAATAGCAAGTCCCGGCTTGCTAGTGGCCTGCTATTGATTCTTGACCCCAAGCCCCGGCTTGCTATCAAAGCACAAAAGGACAAGCCCCGACTTGCTAGTATGCTGCCAATTATTTTTCTGCTGCAGCGTCCTCTGGTAAAACGGTCATAACTTTTGATCCGGGAAGAGTTATGGGGCCTGCCACCTATCAAATCGAAGATATCGACGATCTATACAACTTTCTTTCTTTGAGTTTTGAGAAATAATGAACGGATGAATGTCGAAATTGGACTGGAAGTGACTGCTATGCAAATGACCACCCAAAATAGCGAAATTCAACGTCCGTTGGTACAAATGTCATAACTCTTGCATCCGAACTCCAATTGGAATGATTCAAGATGTTTCGGAAAGTTAAGAAGACGCTTTACAATGTAAGCCAAGTTCCAAGCCAAGAACATAAAATGAACATAAAAACCCAAACGATATTCAGATTGCTTTTCTTTGCATTTTCCTTGCTTTTTCATACCAATAATCGCGCACACTGCTCCCAAACATATAACCTACAAAATGAACACAAAATGCATGAAAAGTAACTAAGAAACATAAGTTTAAGCAACTAATTCAAATAATAGATACCGGATAAGTAGGTATAAAACCTACTTATCAAATACCCCCAAACTTAAACCTTTGCTTGTCCTCAAGCAAAAACAAAACAAAAATGCAATGCAATGCAATGGAATGGAATGGAATAGAACTAATCTATATGCCTACAAATCCAGCAGTAATGATAGAATCAAATCTATTCACTCGACCTTAGAGAAATCAAGTAAACATGATAATACATCATATCAAAACCAATCAACAATTTCCAAGCCAATCATCAAATCTTAAATTGTTATTACTGGTATAGTGTGTGTGTGGTCCACAACAATGTTAACTGATATAAAATCAAATTTAACACATAACAAGTCTCTTCGAAGGCATCATACAATGTAAACTCAAGAAATCCAAAAAAAGCTAGATCCAACTAAAATCAAACAATTACCAATATCGAGGGTCAACATGGGATACTTATGCTTTATTTTTCATCACGGGGGCTTTTTGCTCTTTTCCCGTTTTATTCTCTTTTTTTTCTTTTGGTTTATATACACATAGCTATGCAATGTCTTATTCCCTTAGGCTTTTCAATGCTACCTTAACGAGCTTTCGACCAACGACTCCCAGACCATTAAGACCTTAGGGCGCTAAGTGTAGAGACAATCCCCCGAAGCCATTACTTACTCAAGTAACAAAGGCCACAAAACTAGACAAGCACGCCACGGTGTTTATTCATACTTTTTTTTCTTTTTCTTTTTTCTTTTTTCTTTCTTTTTTTTTCAATAGCTTATATATCTCACATATTCCCCCAAACTTAGGTTCTTGTTTAACTTTAGCCATCACTACTTGTTCTTGTCATTCTTTCATTTAAACTAGCATTATCCTTTAGAGTCCCATTATGTATAAATTTAAACTCAATCAATCACAAGTTGTTTTTACTGTGCTATCCTTATTATACCAGTTTCAAACAGAAAAAGATTCAATTCATAACAAGAAATCACATCAAAGCTCTAATAGTCAGTACTATACTTGCCTACTCAATTCCATTCTCCACATCGGCCAAAATAAACTTAAACTATCAAACAGCTGGACTCATGCAAGATAAACATAGTAACTAACTATTATTTTTGATTTTTTTTTTGATTTTTTTTTCAATAAACTGAATATAATGCTATTCAAACTATACTACTATGCAATTACTTATGCAGTTGTACTACATGAATGCAAACAAAATGAACCTAAACTAAATTAACAACATATGCAAAATAACATAACATAAACATGAAATAAAACATGCAATAATGAACTAAACTAAACTCCCCCAAACTTAGCAATTACAATGTCCTCATTGTAAGAATATATCGATAAGTAGAAGAGAACTTCCCTGCTCAGCTAAGCGTGAAGTGATGGTGGCGATGACGCCGACGATCATTTTCCTATCCATTGAACCTCCAATACCTGGAATGAAAAGAGACAACATGGATTAGAATATAAGAGAGCTTAATAAAAAAATTAATTCATATCTATTAAATAAACTAATAAAGCATATAAATATAAAAATTCCTTGGTTGCCTCCCAGTTAGCGCTTGATTTACAGTCTTTTAGCCTGACTTTGTCTGGTCAACGCTATCCAATTCCTCTTCGAAAATTGAGGAACCCTCCATCCATCAAAAATAATGTAGCTTTTGGTAGGTTCCCATTTACGATGGCCAATGCATCAAAGTCACCTAGCATGCTCTGATTTGGTATGATCTCAATCAAGAACGTCCCACAACTAGGTGTTTTCTCCATTGTATGTGATCACTTTGGGGCATGGAAGCTTGTCACACACAATGGGCTCTTCGTCTATCTTCTCTTTCTCTTCCCACCATGGATTGAAAATTGTACTCACTCTTATGTCAACAAGAGCTCACGTGGCGACATGACTACAAGTGGCATGATTTTTGCAAATCGACCGACTCTTTGATCTTTGGTGGAGACCCATTTAGATCTTCGTTGACCTCTATTTCATTATCCCCAATTGTCTCCACACTTCCTATATCTTGTGGCTCATCCAGTTACAGATTTAGTTCAGGTTCTCCATCAATTTCGTCATCCATGTCATAAAGCCAAGTGTTTGGAGGAAGGTTGCTTACGTCTTTGGTCATTTGCTCTATCTGATCCGCAAGATTTTGACTTTCCCACGCTTGATTACTCATCTTCTCCTCATCTTCTATGAACTGGACAATAATTCCCCCAGCCTTGAATTTTTTGTTTCAGTCTCGGAAGCCATGTATTGAGGACCATTAGTTGAGGTTGTGAAACGTTGTTCCATTCATTTTTAAAATTTTGGATTGACAGCTCCTAACTCCTTATCAGCTCTTCTGTTTCTACTATACTCCTTAACATGAATTCCTTAAACTCTGAACTGACTTCTTGTCGCCTTGGAGGTGGATATGAGAATTCTGTCATGTATGTTGGACTTGGAGCATAAAATTGATCTTAATGAGTATGGCTCCATGAAAAATCCGGGTGATACCCCAAACTTGATCATAATTATCATATGCATACTGATTGAGGTAGTTACCACCATACTGTACCGGCCCAAGATTGACGGTGCATTGATTACTCGGGTGATTGCCAACGCAATAGTCACACATAACTGCCATCCTTCGACTCTGTTGGGCTGCGATAACGTCCAACCTCCTCGAATGTTCTTCAATCTGTGCTGACATTGCAGAAAGTGTCGCGAGTCTGTCAATCTCCGCTCCCCTTGGCTGAGTCATTCTTGCCATCCTTCGACTCCGTTGGGCTGCGATAACCTCCAACGTCTTCGAAGTTGCCTCACTTTGTATTGGCTCTATAGAAGATGTATTAAGTCCATCATTCCCTGTTTCTCTTGGTTGAGTCATGTTCGTGTATGGCCATTGATACGCAAAGTCATCCATGGTACCTGAAAAGAGATAAATATAGGAAGAGAATTAAAAATAAAACTAAAAATGTTTAAATTAAGACTAATTTGATTGAAGCTAATATTGGTAAAAAATATTAAACTAATTCCCCGGCAGCGGTGCCAAAAACTTGTTGGGTAAAATCTAGTTACGTACAACACGCAAGTATACGTGGTCAACAAGTAATACAGTGAAAGTAGAGTGTCGTTCCCACGAGAAATTATTAATACAAATTACCAAGTACTAACCCTTAATCAAACTAATTTTATTTAAACAATCAATTTAATGTTATAAAGTAAATTACTTAATTAAACTAATTCTAATTACCACTAGTTACAAATTAGATTATGGAGATTTAAGATCACAACTTCACTTATTGCTTCATTTAAGTTAACACACTTCTCATCAATTATTCTCTATCCTGAATTGTTAATCAAGAACACGAAAGTAGTATTAACCACCTCTCGATGCACTAATATCGTATTAACGTCAATCCACAATTAAGATAGAAATCCGTTAAACACCTTAATCAACTAACCCACTATATCTCTATGTGAATTACAATTAAAGAAGGTTGAAGAATAAGTTCTCTATCCGATTACATGCGATGTCAAGCATATCTCTACCTTAACACTCATCAAGTTTAAGTTACTAACAAAATCCTGAACATATGCTATCACGATCAGATCTAAATCAATACTTCATCTCTCGAGTTCATATATATAAATTATCACGGTAATTGATGGCCAATCAATTAAACAATTAAGTCTAAACCACAATAGACAATCCTCACAATAAAACATAATAATTGATAACGAAGCATATTAAAATAAACTACATAATAAGATCCATTGTAATCTCAAACAAAGAATTAGTTCATGATTATTGAATTAAAACTAAGAATCCACAATTGAATACACATTAAAAGAAAAAGATAGAAGAAGATGAGAAGATATAATCTATTGTCTGTAGATTTGATACTCCCTCCTTGCTCCTACTTTGAATCTTCAATGGTCTCCAAGTTGCTTCAATATCCAAAACTCATTAGAACTAGGGTTTTGATCTAATTTACTCTAATCTAATCTAATGGAATTCTTCCAAAAACTTCCCTAATCCTTGTCATTCTCCTCCTTTTATATGTCTCTTTATATGTATTTAAGTCCTCTTGGAAGTCCTTGAATCAAACAGCTCGAAACAATCCTTATCGGACTCAAATTCGGACAAAATCTCCTCTTTTCGCGCATACCCAAGCCCCGACTTGCTATTTGCCTTGTAAATAGAAAGCCCTAGCTTGCTAGTGGCCTGCTATTGATTCTTGACCCCAAGCCCTGGCTTGCTATCAAAGCACAAAAGGGCAAGCCTCGGCTTGCTAGTAAGCTGCCAATTATTTTTCTGCTGCAGCGTCTTCTGGTAAAATATACAACTTTCATTCTTTGAGTTTTGAGAAATAACGATCGGATGAAGGTCGAAATTGAACTGGAAGTGACTACTATGCAAATGACCACCCAAAATAGCACAATTCAATGTCCGTTGGTACAAATGTCATAACTCTTGCATCCGAACTCCGATTGGAATGATTCAAGATGTTCTGGAAAGATAAGAAGACGCTATACAATGTAAGCCAAGTTCTAAGCCAAGAACATGAAATGAAAATAAAAGCCCAAACAATATCCGTATTGCTTTTCATTGCGTTTTCCTTGCTTTTTCATACCAATAGTCGCGCACACCGCTCCCAAACATATAACCTACAAAATGAACACAAAATGCCTGAAAAGTAACTAAGAAATATGAGTTTAAGCAACTAATTCAAATAATAGATACCGGATAAGTAGGTATAAAACCTACTTATCATCTTTCACATATTTACGTAGCACAAATATATGAAAAATATTATGAACACGAGACATACTTGGAGGTAACGCGAGTCTATAGGCTACATTTCGTACTCGGTTAAGAATCTAAAATGGACCAATAAATCGTGGATTGAGCTTTCCTCTCTTCCCAAATCTTGTAACTCCCTTCCATGGAGCCACACGCAACAATACATGATCCCCAATACTAAATTCCACGTCCTTTCGATGAAGATCCGTATAACTCTTTTGTCGATCCTGTGCCGTTTGTATACGTTGTCGATTCATTTGGATCTTTTCTGTAGTCATACGTACCAACTCGGGTCCCAACAATGTTGCTTCACCCACCGCATCCCAACATATTGGAGAGCGACACTTTCGTCCATATAATGCTTCGAATGGAGCCACACCTATACTTGCTTGATAACTGTTGTTGTAGGATAATTTCACCAAAGGTAAATATTTATCCCAACTCCCTTTGAAGTCTAGGACACAGAGTCTTAATAGATCTTCAAGAGTTTGAATAGTCCTCTCTGATTGTCCGTCTGTTTGAGGATGGTATACCGAACTGAATCGTAAATCTGTGCCCATAGCTTTTTGCAAGCTAACACAAAATCGTGAAGTGAATCTTGGGTCACGATCCGAAACTATGGATACTGGCATGCCATGCAATCTCACAATCTTATTCACGTACATACGAGCAAGACGTTCAAGGGAATAAATCTCCCGTATCGGCAAGAAATGAGCAGATTTGGTTAATCTATCAACAATAACCCAAATAGCATTTATGCCTTGAGAAACTGTGGGAAGACCCGTAACGAAATCCATGGTAATGTGTTCCCACTTCCATTTCAAAATCTCAAGTGGTTGCAATGGACCATTTGGCACTTGATGCTCCGCCTTTACACGTTGACAAGTTAAACACCTTGAGATAAACTTCGCAATCTCTCTCTTCATATTGTTCCACCAAAATGTATGTCGAAGATCACGATATATTTTGGTACTTCTAGGATGGATTGTAAATGGTGTATTGTGTGCCTCCATCATGATCTTGTTCTTCAAATCAGAATCGTTAGGAACACAAAGTCTGGAGTGGACTCGAAGTATTCCTTTTTCATCGATTCTTGCTTCTAGAATAGCACCTTCTTGTACTTTTTTCTTCATACGCATCAGCTCCGGGTCTGTGGCTTGAGCAACTTTAACTTTATCGATTAAAGTTGGTTCTATGCGTATACTTGACATCATCGCACGCATTCCGACATATGATCTTCTACTCAACGCGTCAACTACCACATTTGCTTTTCCAGGATGGTATTGAATGGTGTGGTCATAATCTTTTAACAACTCGAGCCAACGTCGTTGCTGCATGTTGAGTTTCTTTTGGGTGAAGAAATATTTGAGGCTTTTATGGTCTGAATATATCTCCACTTTCTCCCCATATAGATAGTGCCTCCAGATCTTTTAAGCGAAAAAACGATCACGCTAACTCTAGATCATGAGTAGGATAATTCCTCTCATACTCTTTAAATTATCGTTAGTCCTCAACAGGGAAAAATCTGATAGAATACAATAGACAACAAGTTTTAGATCAACAACTACAGTGGAAACAACAATTCATTAGAAGAGTTAAGTAGAGAATGAAATCTACTACCATCTATGAATTTAAAAGTCCATCATCAATATTTTATCCATGTAGCATCAATCAATATACATCTTGAATCAAATAGTCATCTTTGCACTACATGCCAAAGATATTAATCAGTCAGTCATGTTCATCTCAACACATGTTCATCTTTGCACTACGGGCCAAAGATATTCATCAAGAAATCATTCATCTTTGCACTACAGGCCAAAGATATTCAGTTATATCATCATTTAGGACTAAGGATGATGAAAAATATTTTAAAGAAAACGAATCCAGTGAGACAAAAGAACAAATATTAAGGATTCGTACTTTAGACAATCCAAGTTCAAAAATACTCCATAATAAACTATTGTGGAGCAGAATTCAAAAATGAAGATCAAAACATAGATCCAATCAAAGATAGGAACCATAATAGACAATCTTGGACACAGGAAAAAAAATTTAATTTTTCTGTGAATAGTGTCGTATTCATGAATAGTGCCGTATACGTGAATAGTAACCCCAACACTAAAAGGTAGAAATTTCACAAGAAAAATCATCATGCTTCGTGAATAGTAACTCGTGAATAATAACTCATGAATAGTAACTCCGACATGAAAAGATCAGAATTTCACAAGAAAAATCTTACCAATATTTAGGCATAATGATATTGAAAGAAATAATATCATTTTAAAGAAAAATAACATCGTTTACCTCAAAAGAATAGTACTTCTGGCTGGAATATCAAATATAACGCTGAAAGGAACTTGCACCATATAGCAACACTCAAAGTATCAAAATACTCACAAGAATACGCTCGATAATATATAGAGAGAAAACTTCAGTTTCTTGTGTGATTTACAATTCTAACCTAAGCACCCTATTTATAGGAAAATGCTTAGAACACCAAAGCAGAAAATTGAATATAATAATATTATTTATAAAATAAATTCCTATGCCCACTTTGAAATCTGAATTCAGTATTTTGCACATGTTAGTGGGGCCCTCCAACATAAAAAACATGTTTTAAACAATTTTTGTAACAAAATCAATTCAGACCCAATATTCTGAAACTTCAATAATTCATAATAAATAGCCCTTTTATCAGAAAGATTCAATTCTTATGTCCATTCCATAGAAAATTTAATTCTCTACAACTTTGCAGAAAAAAGTTTTTCCAAATTCTAAACAGAAATTGACCGAAATCCATATACGGACGATTTTGCAGGCTATAATCAAATTTTAGTCAAAAATAGCGTCCACCAACACACAAAACATATGTTAAATATTTTTTGTAACAAAAATACTCTTCTTCCTCATTTATTCATATATCTCACATTTATTGTAAAAATATTACCATTATTATATTATTAAAATATAATAATATATTTAAATGAATTATTTTATCAAAAAAGATAAAATATCAATTTTCAATAATTGTCACATTAAATTTTTTTTCCATCTATATCCACATAAAATGAATATTTTCCTTATCATATAAATCAATAATTAATTATTCACAAATAATATTACAGAATCACAATCTCGACAACTGTGTCGTTCCCAGAAAGAGGGGCTTTCAATAAGAATTTCTCTCCTTCTTGGCTTATTTATTAGGTGACCAAACCTCTCCTTGAGATGTAACTTTCTAGACATTGCCAATAATGCTATCTAATAATATTATTCAAATAATATGAATTATTGATCTGATAATAAAAAATACTGTGTAGTGACAATTATTGAAACAACAATAATATGAAATATCAACGTAGCAATTATTGAATCAATAAAATAAAATATTGAACATTAATTACTGTAACAATTATTGAGTAGTGCCTTCTTACGTAAGAATCAATAATTGGTGCAATACTGAAAGGTGTCTTCTTTGCAACAACGCGTAGACATCGTGTTTTAACCCATAGAGTATTACAACAATATTAACGGTACAACAACTACGCCGTTATTTATAAACAACTTATACTTGTCGTTTTTTTATCCAATCGCTTTCCGTTATAGGGACCACACAAAGCTGCGTCGTCGTACGAATATTCCCCGATAGTAAGAATATTCCACGACTAAACTAATATTCCCCGACAACAATGAATATTTTATAACCACTTGCTTATTTGAAATATTTGCGCATTTTACCTATAACTAACCACATTAATCAAATCAACCCTTACTATTTCAAAATAATAAATTGAGGAAATTCAATTTCATTAATAATAAGTTGGGGTCTTACACACACACACATTCATATAACAGTTTCTTTGAGAAGTGGCGGTCACCGTGGCAACACGGATGTCGGGGGGTGCCTAACACCTTCCCTCCGCATAACCAAGCCCCCGAACCCTTAATGAATCTCGGTTTCACAGACACGTTTAGCGTGTGTCACATCATCGGGTCGATGTGTAAACCTTTTTCGTTATTGCGTTAGTGCAACCGATTAAATACCTGTTGGTGACTCTTAAAGTCAAATCGTCGACATTACACATGTCGGACCTTTTTCACTTATTTTTTCAAACAAATCTCTCATTAACATGAGAACACCAAAGAACAAGTAATGAAAAGGGACATCAAAAAATTCTGACGTCGACAGGTGGCGACTCTGCTGGGGACTCCAGTAAGAGGGCTTAAGCCGCTATTACAAGCTTTTCAAAATTATTATATGCTTGTGTGTGAATGTTGCATTTACATTTATGATGAATGTGTATGAATGCATCTTAATTACTGCACTGCTAAATATCTATCTGTGATATTAGTGCTTCGCACATGTCATCATTTTGCATAAACGGTGAGACACGTTGTATGTGAATGTATATTGTGTGGTCCCTCCACCAGGAGGCTATCATGTCGGTGTTTGATTACTGGACTCGTGGTAAGAATAATTCCCCGGGGTCACCTATTCAGATCTCTGCATATTCCCAGGGGCTCGATATCCTACCAAATGTAAAGTCCCAGAGTTTGAAAAGTACAATGGGGCAGGCGATCCCTATACGCATCTGAAAGTGTACATTGGCGAACTGGGGTCTTATGCTGAAGATGAAAGCCTCAGAATGAAACTTTTTCAAAAGAGTCTCACCGGAGAGGCTAAAGCCTGGTATGCCTGACTTGACAATTCCAAAATCCACAACTGGGAAGAATTGGCCCACGCCTTTCTAAATCAGTACAGTTTTCAGTCACAAATGGTGCCGGATCGATACCAAGTGACTAAAGTCAAAAAGCAAAGTACTGAATCTTTCCGAGAATATGCCCAAAGGTGGAGACATCTTGCAGCGCAAGTCATTCTATCAATGACGAAAATTGAGATGGTAATGACGTTTATTGATATCCAAAAGGCTCCGTACTATGAGAGGATCCTAGCAGGCATAGGAAAGACATTCTCGGAAATGATCAAACACGGCGAAATGGAAGAGATGGGCCTGAAGGCCGGCAAGATTAAAGACTTCACTGCCTTGGAAGCAGTTGCCAAGCATATACAGACTGGCAAGTATGCGAGCGATCCCAAGGGGGTACCCGATAAAGACACTGAAGATATATCCCTTGTTGTACAGGGGCAATCTAGTAGACCAACCTACAGTCCCCCATTTAGAAAAAGCGAGACAATCTGCCATTTCAACAACGGTGACATTTAACCAATTCGGATGAAAAGAAAATTTGAGAGAACGAAAAATCGGGTGTTCACTCCACTAGGCGATTCTCTTGAAAATGTGTTAGGGATATTGATGGATCATAAGCAAATTACCGAACTGGCTCCACCTCTGGAACCAGGGAGCAAAAGATACAATCCAAGCTAGAGATGTGCTTACCACTCAGGATCTCCAGGACACGATACACAAGATTGTTGGTCTTTAAAGCATAAATTCAAAATCTGATCGAAAGTGGAAGTATTGTTGTCCAACAACCTGACCAACAAAATGTCAACACCAACCTTCCGTTGCAGCATGATACGGAAGAAGTAAACATGATAGGGTCAGGAAGCGCTGAAATATATCCAATTCGTAAGTGCATACGAAGGATAAAAGACTACCCCCAAAGGCACAGAGCAGATGTCCTAAAATAGGAAAACTAGGAGTAGGGTATGATAGTAATGCAAAAGTTAAAGACAATCCAGAACCAAGTAAATCTGTTAGCTAAGCTGATAGTGCGCCAACATCAGGATACGAGGCATTTCTTCACTAAACTATTAGAAGGCCAAGAAAAGGGGGATAATAAAATTGCTAGCAGACCTCGCCAACGGAAAAATTGCTTGGGGGAATGCGAACTCTCAAAGAAGAAAGATCAAACAACCTCCACTAGAGTCCGAAAATTCACCCCTCTAAGCAAATCCAATGAAGAAATGTTACACTTTTTGATGAGCGAAGGAAGGATTACTGAGTTGCTGCCTCCTGTAAATCCCAAGATAAAGAGCTGTGATTCCACCAAGATACCATTCTAACTCACTTGGACATACGACTGAAGAATGCTAGGCTTTGCGACATAAAATTCAGGATCTCATTGAAAATGGAAAGCTGGAGATAGAAATTCCTATGACCAAAAAAGGCGAAAAGGAAATAAAAAGCTTAAGATGTCCACTTGAGACATGCAGCTCAAATGAGTTAAAGGCTATGAGCGATGATCCTGGCAGAACAAAAGATGGAGTGATCCTAATGCATGAAATGACAAAGGAGATTCCTCTGCCAACATCTAACATCTTGTGGTCTAAAGATGACAACCACATTCCAAATCTTATAATCTTGGAAGATGCGGAGGACATACTGATCCTTTCCAAGGAAGAAAAAACAAAAAAAAGGAAAGTTCCTTGCAAGAAATGCAACAACAATTCGAGGGAGATTTTATGGTCGAATCCTCTTAAGCCCGGGAAAAGCATGAAGGAACAGATGAAGGAAAAGGTGGTGAGGTTGTCGAGGAAACCAACCCATCAAAGAATCAAGAGTTCATACCTTTTTGCGATGGGTCCAAACTTCAAGCATCCCGGAGGAATGTCTTGAACTAGAAGCGATCAAGTTATGGCCATAAGTGAAGACATTCAAAACCAAGAAGTAACCTCTGTCGCGAGCCTTGAAGGCAACACAACAACTAACGACTGGACTATCAGGCCTCAACTAGCCAAAAAGATGTAGATCTAGGGGATAAAGTTGCGAGTTCCAGAAGATATTGGGACGGTATCACTTCCTTCGCAGTATGCTTTTTATTTTCCATGCATGTATAGAAAAAAAAAAGAAAAAAAAACAAAAAAAACAAAAAAAATCAAAAAATCAAAAAAATCAAAAAATCAAAAATCAAGTCATTCAGGTTTTAGCTCATCAAGCCTGAACTACGAAAGACCTGATTTCCCCTCTTCAATGGGAGTACGTAGGCAACCATTTATGGTGCAGTCAAACTAAACAAAAACCCAAACCAAACACTTCTCAAACCAAACACTTCTCAAACAAACACTTGTAAAACCGTTTATCTTATCAAGTAAGAACTACGCATACCTGATCTCCCACACTCACGGGAGTACGTAGGCAACCACTAGTGGTGCGGTCTGACCCTCAACAGAAACGTCCAAATCCAAACGTCGATCCCCTCCAAGTCAGCGACCTATGTGGAGAAGACCCAACAACACTACAATGTTATTCCATTAAATCTGGCACAAATCCCAAAAAGGAAGAAACAACGATATGCCAAGACAACCAGCAGCGAGGACCTTCAAAGATTTGACACCCTTAATCACGAGTCTTCATCAAATCAAAAGAAAATCAAGACCAATTTCAATAACAAGTTAGGAATAATGATTGAAGGCATCAAAACCCAAGTCCTATACTTGTTCACCATCTGGTACAGAAGAAAAGTCTCTTGCGATCTCAGCATCTTATCAGCCTATTTGTCAAAGCGACTATCCCAGACAACAAGCAAGGCTGGGGTAATTTCAAAATCGACGACAACCCGATATTGCGACCACTACAACAAGACTTAGGCAATCTCAAAAATAGTGACAACTCAACAATGGGGCATTTATCAAACATCCTAAAGAGGAAAATGCCCCAGTCAACACCATCAGCATGGTCCATCATCATTAAAGCTTCCCTCACATCAGCTCATTAGCGATTTGGATATTACTCACTTGCGACGTCATCAACAAAGAGAGTTTCTCATATAAATCCCCGACATCAGTATGTGAAAGGACTGGGGCATTTTCCGATTCCAGGAAAGCGAAGGATTTTAAGGCGGGATCAGGCCTCTCATCAAAAGAAGGAAAACTCCTAAAAGAAATCATGGCGACATTAGCGTGCCCCTATGAAAGAAGGGGAAAATTCTCAAAAAGTTCTTCACTCAAGGCCAACGACAAAAGGTATGGCGAATGAAATCTACACCGACAAATGTGTTAATTTGCGTCAAATCCTCATAAATTGAGGCCTCTACACTGAAGTTCAAAAGTTTGACAGCAAAAGAGTGAGCTGCACCCTCCAGGGATATCAACGGCATTCAGGTCATCAGTTCAGCCGGGTTGCGAATCAAATATTCAAGGAAATGGGACACCATCACCCAACAGCGAAAGGAAACTCCAAATTACCTCAAAAAGGGTGAAGTGCTACATCAATGTACATTTCTATCAAGCGTAACATCAGGCAGAGTCTGGCAAAACAAACCTTTGAATATTACTTCAGCGAAGGTATCGGAAGATTCGGTATTCAAAACCATTATCTTCAAATTCAGCGCGACATCAAGACAGTTCAGTGATGAAAGTTTTGAATACCACCGTTCGAGTGAGAACCGAAACAATTGGGCGATAACAGCGTGTTCAACTACCAACAGGGTAGGCACCGTTGTAAACTACCAGCGTATACATCGGGAAGGTCTGGTGATTTTAGAATGTCATCCCCATCAGAGATGTGGAAAACATCTCAACTTATCTTCATCAAATAAGCGTCAACGATTAAATGCCAAACCATTGGAGTCAACACCAGCATAGGCATCAGCAATGATCTGTAAAGGTAAAGCGATTTGCAAAAACATTTTAAACATGCATCATAACATTCATTGCATTACGATTTGCGATCTGCGATATGCGAAATGTGATGTGCGATTTGCGAAGTGCGATTGGCCAAAATGCGAAAAGCAAAATGCGAAGTGCGAAATGCGATGTGCGATTTGCGAACTGCGATTTTCTAAAACATTTTAACATTCATCATAACATTCATTACATTGCGATTTGCATCATTAAGAATACCTTGTCATATTTCAAGTGTCTCTAATCTTTATAATGTCCATTCCATTGCATTGCATGAACATGATAAAGAGGGGCATCTGTAGACACTCGAATTTTTTTTTCTTATTACTAACTATGCAGGAGGGCAAAATCGTCTTTTTCACACTCTAGAGGTAACCCTGTAGGACTACAACATCATTTCCCGACCTCGGAGTTAACCCCGGGAGGTCAAACCAACCTCAGAGATAACCCTGAGTACATTTAGAGTCAACAGCATGACCATCTCAGAGATAACCCTGGGAAAAACTCGCTACAACTGTGCGAAAATCGGAGATAACCCCGGGAGGGGTAAAATGGTCATTTTTCCAACTCAACTTCACTTCAAATTAAATACACTCATGTCAACTCAAATTGATTCAAAATTGGTCCCACAAGACTCATATCTTAACTTCGGAGTGAAAACTACGCGAAACAGTTCACCGGATTGCCTGACGGGAACCCGAGAATGCTATTTCGGTCATGGGCCCATCTTCCTGGAATCAAAAAGGGCAAATCCCATGTCATTGCATAACTCTCGACAAAATCAGTCCGAAGAAGGTCACATATACCTCGTTCGGAAGCTCGAATTGAAGTTCTGCAAGTTCGAGCGGACATTACAATGCGTGAGTGCACGTCTTGAGACGACGGGACCCAGAAAAGCCGGGCCCTTACTCACGACCAGCCGTTAGTGTGCTGCATATTTGCTTGCAGTAGTACACTATGACCATCCGTCTATATATATACAAAGTGAAATTACCCATTTGGGAGAGAGAAGAGAGAGAAAATGCGAGGAAGCCCTGTCCATTTTGCTCTGTACACACCCATATTGAGTGTTTTCTTTTCTGTTAGCTCACATATAGCTATCTTTTTGTCCGACAGGAGCTGAGTAGTTATCCAAATAAAGTCATAGAAGTCTACTTTGGCAGCCCACTGTAAGCCTTCTCACATTCTGTAAAGATTTCTTCTCATATTATCACACACTGTTGTACACGTTGAGAGTCGTGTGAGTGTGTTTGCCCGGACTTCGGTCCGTGGTTTTCATTTCTGTCTGTATATATATATACTTATATATATATGTTTATATTTTTATACGGACTAACATTATCGAGTTATGCCTCGATTGAGCCTGAACTTGATGCAGGCGTTTATTCGCTTTTTATATATATATATATATATATATATATATATATATATATATATATATATATAAATTGTGGTCGACTGTATACGATGAGCCCTGAATTTTACATCAGAATGCGTTTAATTGCTTTTATATATACTTATATATATATAAGCTGTTATTTATTATATCAGATGAGCACGGATTTCATATTGGAGCATTTATTGCTTTTATATATATATATATATATATATATATATATATATATATATATATATTTACATTCTGTCGGGCCCGGAGTTTTCTCTATGACTTTTTTGACTTTCTTTACATTTCGTCCTTTGGAGTTCACTTTCGTGGCGATTGATAACTTTTCTGACTTTATTTACATTCAAGTCCTTTGGAGTTCACTTCGTATGGAGTTGATAGCATTTATTGCTTTATTTACATTTTTGATCCCCATGAAGTTGCTTCGTGGTGGTTGATCATGCACACATATATATATATATATTTACATCTTATATATATATATATATATATATATATATATATATATATATATATATATATATATATAATCGCCATCGCTTTCCATATACAAATTGCAATATCATGTGAGCCTAGGAATCATGTGATCACTTGTGCTTTCCATACAAATTGCAATATCATGTGAGCCTAGGAATCATGTGATCATGATTGATCTCATGAATCTAGATTCTGATTCCGTGATGGACTTTTTTTCATTGTATGGCGGCTTGTACAATATTTGCAAAGTGTCTTAATTTCCTTGGATGGCTATCATGCCCATAAGGAGTTGATCATCAGATATTATTTTTCTTCCGGATGCCTCGCATCTCAAAAAAAATAAAAGCAAACAAGTCGAACATTTAGATAATAAAATGGAAGTATCAAAGGGCTCAATATATTGAGCACAGGGTTTGAAAAAACTTTTTTTTATAAAACCTCATTGCTATATCTGGTTAAAACTGAATTTTTCTATAAATTCAAACCCTTGTATATAGGTGCGAACGAGGTACAACACTACTTCCAAATAATTGCACATTGATTCACACACACATATTCATATAACAGTTTCTTTGAGAAGTGGCGGTCACCGTGACAACACGGATGTCGAGGGGTGCCTAACACCTTCCCTCCGCATAACCAAGCCCCCGAACCCTTAATGAATCTCAGTTTCACAGACCCGTTTAGCAGTGTCACATCACTGGGTCAATGTGCAAATCTTTTCGGTTGTGTTGGTGCAACCAGTTAAATACACCAACTGGCGACTCTTAAAGTCAAATCGTCGACATTACACATGTTGGACCTTTTTCACTTGTTTTTTCAAACAAATCTCACATTAACATGAAAACACCAAAGAACAAGTAACGAAAAGAGATATCAAAAAATCCCGACGTCGACAGTAATTAAATAACCAATAATCTATGTTTATGTGAGTATCCATCTTCACCCGTAACAAACACCTCTAAGTAAAAGCTTTCCTCATAATTCTCTCAACTTTTAAAACAATTTCCCTCTCCAAATCTCACTTTTGAGATGGATTAGAAAAAGAGAATTTGCACAAAAATATCCCTTGATATTCTTCTTTCCAAACATGATTTATGGTAACTCTTTGGTCCTCCTTTCCCATTTCCCATTTCCTATTTCCTGAATACAAACATTCTTCAAGTTTCATAAACTATATGAAACCATTTTCACAAATGACAACCAGATGCAAAATGACACCAAATTCAACTTCACAACATGTTCAACAATATCTTAATTAACAATATGGCAGCAAAAATGTGAAAGACAGACTTAAAAGGAAAAATGGGAACACTAATTAAGTGCATAATCCTTGCTACAAACTTCATACAGTAGGCCCTAGTTTTCAATAGATGATCAAATGTCAACAACACTTACATTAAGCCCTTTTGATATAAAGGGGATAACTTATGACTAAAACACTAAGAAAAGTAATCCACAAAGAATTAAAGAAAACACTAATAAACCCAAAAATAAAAAACATGAAAAAAATTATAATGTGTCAGATGTCTGTACAGCTTCCCCACCTATACTTTTTGAAAATTTACAATACCCTAATGATAAAATTCATTGCGCAAGAACCATCTTACTAACCTATATAGAAGCA
This sequence comes from Panax ginseng, assembly GCA_020205605.1. Classification (NCBI taxonomy): domain Eukaryota; kingdom Viridiplantae; phylum Streptophyta; class Magnoliopsida; order Apiales; family Araliaceae; genus Panax; species Panax ginseng. The sequence continues at coordinate 138,317,266 of CM035129.1, read as the reverse complement.
TCTGATCAGATGAAGAACTCCTTTGTGCACATTGAAAGCCATTATCATAAAATGTAACCTCCACAATCCAAAGAGTGTAACCCATGTAGCTCAGTCACAATTCAATCCACAAACTTCTAGCACAGGGCCATCTCTTGAAACAAATGGATTGATTCGAACCCACATAAGGGTCAGTATCGAAGCTAACAGAATTGACCAGACCATAACTATCGTGGGCATTTTATCTTGTTTACCGAGTAATCCTTTAAGGAAGGGGTAAAGATGAACAATGACCCAAAAGGCGAAGAATAGCCTACCAAACAATGGACCCCAAGAATCATAACCGTTGTTGATGGCATCTGAAATCCCTACCACAACCCCGATTATATTTATAATCAACAGTGTTGTGGGAGGGATTAGTAAAGCTGTCCATTTGAAAAGGTAAAGCTCAGCAAATTCACCATCGTCTCCAGCTTTGGAGGTCACGGTGAAATTTGTATTGACACCAGCCAGAACTTTGAGCAAACCCTGGAAAAGAGCAAAGAGGTGCGATGACACACCTCCGATCACCCAGAATTGCTCATTCCTCCACCAGTCATCTATTTCAACACCACCCCATTGCATCTCAAGGATACCTGTTGCAGCGATGGATATGAAGAGCGCCACAAACACAATGCTGGCGTAGTTGCTAATCTGTAAGATTTTATGGGAAAGTTAGTTTGTCAAAACCATAAGACAGAATAAGCAGTGAATCAAATGTAAAAGTAAAGATCTTGAATGACTTGGCCACAGGATGAACTTAAAGGTTGCGGCGATTATTTTAGACATGATTGGCATTTTGCTTTCCACGAGCACAAGAACTTATTGAAGTCCTTCATACAGAAGGAGGTTTCGAATTGCTAAAACACACTGATTTTGGCGAAACATTTTCTTAAGATGCGTCCATCAAATAATCAGAGAAATAGCAACACGGGTTTAGTTCAGAGCATAAGCCCCTAAGATTTAGGTTCAACGTAGTTACAAGTCACTACCAAAAGACAACCCTCTTCCACTATTTCCTAGTGTACTTTCCTGGTGTAGGAATAGGGGGTGAAGGAGGTGGCACTGGAATGTGAGAAAGCATTTTATCATCAAATTATGATGTTGGAAAATACCTCGGGAACAATAAATTCTCCAGTGAGAAGGCAGATGGCTGGCAAAGTACAGTACACAATCAAGGGAATGGACGTCCAGGGATATACAACTGAGTTTATATAAGAAAACCGTTCAAGCCACTTTAACCCGCCTCCATAGCCATACCAGATTGGACAGTGTTTGCTCAAAAAAATTTCAACAGATCCAAGGGCCCATCGAAGAACCTGATTAAGGCGATCAGAGAGATTGATTGGTGCTGAACCTTTGAATGCAGGCCGCTTGGGCATACAGTACACAGACCGCCAACCATGGCAGTGCATCTTAAATCCTGTCAAGATGTCCTCGGTTACAGAGCCATAAATCCAGCCAACCTGATCCAGCATAGAAATTTAGGAGAACAAGAAAGTGAAGAAAGTATATATTCACAATCAAGAAGTTCACCACAATTAAATTTCTCTTTTGTTACCTCTTTTCCCCATTCCGTCTTATCTTCATAACCGCAGCTGATAACATGAATGGCTTCTTTTAAGAGTGATGAAGAACTGGATTCATGGGTAACTCCACCATCCTCCAAGAGAGACGAGGCAACGAACGTTGGAGATTGCCCAAACTTCTTCTCAAGTTTTACGTGGGACGTAGAAGATGAATTCTCAGTAATTAATTCTGCAGTAATGTCGCATTAAAAGTTAGTAAGGTTGACTTCACCTCTTAATTTTGGCATACTAGATTACGTTAGCAGTTACTATGAAGACAAAATGGCAAGTTGCCCTTGAAAGGTGATGGTTACCTTCATTTCCTTCTTCAATGGTTTCAAGGGCATGTACCTGCTTTGATGCCTCCCTGTGCTTCATTTTCTCTCTCTTTTCACTCTTTGGTTTTCCTTTCTTGTTTTTTCTAGACCCACAACACAAACAGTACCACTTTGGCCAACAGTTGCATGTTTTACTAGGGGCCTTCTTCTTGACAGGAGCATCATATCCATAAAGTGCTCGCCTTCTGAAAACACACCCAGTTCCTACATATATTGGTCCTTGTAAACCATCTAAACCCTTCATATTAATCTGTTGGCAAATTAAAGATCAGATTTGTTGATGATACAAATAAAAGTAAAGCAAATCAAACCCAAAAGAAGAATATACATACATCAAAGAATACAACATTCCTATTCGAGTATCTATCATGATGATCAATGCCATCAAATCTTTGAGGAAACTGTACGTAGCAAATTTTCTTTCCTGCAGTTGGGTCCATCATGAAACACATGGCTTCTCTAAGTGCCTTGCTATTGTTAATATAATGATCACAGTCTACATTCAGAAGATAAGGAGCATTCGAGAGAATTGCTGAAACGCGGACCTAAGAAGTCATATTAGAATAAAGGGATAAATATATGAACCTTAGTGTTTTTATTGTATGAGTGAGAAAGAACTCTTTGGAAGTATTATCGACACAAATGAATGAACATGGACTTACAAGAGAATTCATGGCTCCAGCCTTTTTGTGGTGATCAAATCCTGGTCTCTTCTCGCGAGAAACATAAACCAATCGAGGTAACTCATTGCCTTCAACATCATGAACACCGTTGTGACCAAGGAATACCTATAAAAGACCAACTCTCAAGGATTTTAATTTACTCAGCTTAGATGGGTTCTCCAGTATATATGACACAGGATAAAACACAAGATGTAATCTGTATGGGTTTGGGTTTGAGTTTGGAGTGAACAAGCCTATTATTGAAGATAATAAAACGTGAACTTCATTCTGGGCTTCATATCTAATACATACTCATAAAAATACGGGTCGCATATGCCCCAATACGGTATAGTAAATAAAATAATGGCCACCTTCAAATTAAATTATGTCAAAATGTTGTCAAATACAAGGATTGAATAAAAAACCCCAAAGGCACAAGCATGCACATGACTTACAAACAAAAGTCTATCAAATGAATCTTGAACTTCATTATACAAGTTCAGCAGGCTGACTCTGAGTAAGGGGAGCATAGCTCAACTCCACTCAGCTCAGTTTGTTTGAATCCCTACACTCAAGTGATGTACAAAATGATTTATTATATGATAAGGACAATACTATACTACAATTAGATGGTTTATCTGTTTCTTCCATGATTCTAGCATCAACTATCATGTACCATTAATGAAAATCACATTCAAACATCTAGTAGTACTTAGTAGAGTAACAAAATCATCTCACCTGGATCATCCCAGGATGGTCGCGGACATTGTTTCCAGGCCATGGAGTTCCGTCCTGCATTGTCCAACCTTCCTCAGGAACCTTCTGTGCCATGGCAACCAAACCATTTATCCGAACTTTGAATTCCTCATATTCTCTCTGCACCACCAATAACGAATCATGTTCAATAGTGCCATAAAACTGAATAGTTTGGCCAGATGAAGAAGAGCATAAACTAAAATCCCATAAATCTGATTAGTATAACCATTTTTTTCAAAGAATGAATAGTTCGTACTGAAGCTGTAAGACTAAAAATAGTAACTGACATATGGAGAAAATAGTGGACCTTCATTGCACGCCTTTCCCTTACAAATCCTGGATGAACTTTGTTTTTCAGATAGTCAATCTTCTGAGAAAAATACCATTCTGGAGCACGTGGCTCAATATTAAACTTTTTACAGAAAGGGGTCCATTTTGTAGCAAATTCTGATGTCTCAGATAGTGCTTCAAAAGTAAGCATGGCAGCACCATCATCTGAGACATAGCATGCAACTTTGTCAACCGGATAATCCACTGCAAGGATGGACAGAACGGTGTTTGCAGTGATCAGAGGAGGTTCTTTCAAAGGGTCAACTGTGCTTACGAATATGTCTATATCAGCTAACTCAGATGGTTTCCCTTCTCTCTCGTACCTGAAGAGTGCAGAATCATGGATGAGCAAACTATTTCACAAAAAGAGTCCCATACCAAAAAAAGTTAGTCCACAAAATTAGTCCAATTTCTAGTCATAGTAACATAAAATGACACAATATCCTCAAGTTTATCATCATAATTTAAGTACCATGCCACACTACTAAACCAACAACTTATTATCCTTTTAGGACAAATATCCTTGATACTCAATTTTTTTTATGAATGGAGTAGTACTAACAATACCAATTTGGCTCAGCAAATATGAAAACAGTGAGCTAGGGCATGCAGCAGGAGAGTAATACCTAATGACAGGAAAAGGCGAGAGAGGAGAGAGAGATATTTAACTTTGAAATTTTAAAGCAATACACTTTCACATTCCTCAAGCTTCTCAGGTTTGAACCCATTTCATCACCGTTGATAAATAAGTGAAAAAATAAATTTGCACTAGATATTGTAGGCATCAAAGTTCACATACCTAAGTGACAGCCGGTCAAGGTATGTTTCTCGTTCAATCGGAAACCATTTTGGGAACTGATCGAGAATCCATGATAAAGCAAACCATATTTCACATATAACTGATGTCATCCACATAACATAAGCATCACGTACTGGATGGAGAAGTCTATAGTGAAAGAAGAGGCCAAGAATTACAAGGCGGAGCAAAATTATCAATCTGTATGGGTTTATCTTGCTTGAAGCAATAGGTAACTTCCTTGACAATGGTTGTCTGCCTTCATCCATCCTGATATAGTAAATCAATAAGCTTGTAAGCTCTTATAATTAATTAAATGAATGAGAAGTCAATATAAAGAAAACAAGGAGACACAATATGATTCTTATTTTAGGGGAAACATTACATAAGTTAAGCACAAGCATTCAATAATTCTAACCTGAACGTTACTACTTCGTTTTTCTCGCAATTATTATGTTGTCCTTTCATTTGCTACGAAACTAGGAGTATATCTGTATATGTATATTGACTGAAATTTGGATAAAAAAGTTGTGTCTTTACTAATTCATCTTTCAAATGAATTTAAACTTGCTTGTCTTGCATCCCAATTGTTATCTATTAAGAGCATCTTGCTTCCGGACACAACATCAAGACAATCAGCTTTTCCTCATCCTTTCAGGCTTAACCCTAAAAGCAATGTCATTATTAATTTAGGAAGTTCTTATATATTACAACCATAAGAAACAACTAAATTTTAGGAAAATTTGGTGCCTTGATAACCTAGATATAAAGAGATCAACTACTTTTAAAAACACACTTTAATCCATCTAATAAGTTACTTTTATTCTTGTTGTGATAGAGTAGGACATTATCTAGAAATAAATAAGTAGTTCTTCTGATTAATGGTTACATTGCTCACTTGTGCTGAAAATGTATCATTCACATGATACTAGATTAAAGTCATTTCAGCAACGACAGAACAAAGACGACGCTAAATTAACTAGTTTAGAACAAGAATAGCAGTAGTAACTCACATAGGAAAATCAGGATCATCAACATCATTCTCGACAAATTTCCCGCCCCCATGGTTTCCTCGCTGTTTGATCACCTGCAGTCTGGCACTCTGTTTTTTCTTCCACTCCTCCATCCGGTCCTTCCATGCCACACTTCCATATCCATAAAGTGTTGCGTCTTTCTTTGGAACCATTGGTCTGGGTTGTACTACAAATCAAAAGCGATACTTTCACACGTTGAGGGATGAATGTTCAAACAGCAAAGGTAAAAATGTGACAAAGAAAAATAACTTACAGGATATGGCTGGAGGCATTGAATACATTCTATTCCCATGACCCATAAATGGGGGTACTATTAAAGCATGTTGATCAGAAGAAATCTCACCATCCTAATAAAACAGAAAACGAAAATTTAACTATAGTTCTTGTGATGCAAATAAGTAGCACAATGAACAAAATTGAACATCCCTCAGACTCAAACACAGTTCACAGACGCGCACACAAATAGTCACACATGTTTAACAAACAAATCTCTCAGAGACACATAGTGAGACAAATGAAGGGTGGAGGGAACACATGCGACATTTCATTCACCTCTTCATTATAGGTCAAGAGAGGGATTTCAGGACCATTGTTAGAGAAATGATGTTCTGAGCATGTCGACATTCCAGATGAACTAGCCTGGCTCGCACAGCCAGTGTTACAGTGTGCAAAGAGCAGTGCAGCAGTAAGTTTTTGTGGGTCAAAAGCATCATCCTTCCCTAAATCAAACTCATGCTCCAGGTCATCAAAATCATCATCTTCTTCATCATCACCCTCAACCCTTGGACTGCCTGCAAGTAATGCCAAACCTCAACAAAAGTTCCTAGATGGAGGCTGGGATGTACATGAAAACTTTTACCTTTAATGCGCTTGTATCTAGTTTTGCACTGAGGGCAAACCTGACCACCCTCTCGTCTTTCATACTCATAGCAAGTCCTACAAACAGGGAAAGCACATTCATTACAGGCAACAAAGAGCTCCAGAACTACGGTTATCTCCACCATATCCCCACAAATCAGACATATTTGCCCACTCAACTCTTTCACGGCATGTACCTGAAACAAAATGTAGTTCCATCAAAATTCAAACAGAAAAGGTAGGAACTTAATAATTACAAACCAATTGCAAAAAATAGTGTGTGAATATCTGCTAGAACATGTGTAGGATATTGCCAAGTTTACAAGCACCCATGTCCCAACCGGAAAACATTATGGCTTCATTTTAAAACTGAAAACGATAAAATACTAGCAACAGCTACTGAAATCAAAACTTAAAAAATTCAAGTTCAAGCTATTGCTTTATGCTCCCCTTGAACTTTTAAATTTAATCCATAATTTCAAATTACAAATAATCTTTTAATTTTAGCTTGTTCTCCTCTGAATATTAAATCAGTAAATTCTAAATACACCACATTTAGTAGACTTGTCAATCTAACTTTTCAGAGCTTGGCATGTTCGATTTGGTCCACACCAAATAAATAAATAAAAAATTTACCAGACCAGAGTTGCAGCAGAGACATGATATATAATCAAAGCTATTGACAACCAGATTAATATAGTGGATAACATATTGAACTAAAAAGTCGCTACATTTGATATCATGCAGTATAGCAACAAACCGGCAAAAATAACTTCAAATACAAAACTAACCAACCACCACCGAATCAAGGTAAAATAATTCAAAACAGCATAATAATCATTAAAAAAACTAGTTTCTTGCAAGTTATTTCTGAAATGGGCAGAGGAATATGTCATTAAAACAACAAATGAATAAAATTAAATAAAACAAGAATAATTTTTCAATTAGAACTCTTACCCGTTCATCAGCATTGATAAGAATAAACTCGTTCCTGATGTGAGACCCAGCAATAAGTCTCCCTCCTTCCATCACCAACACCAAAATGCCACAAACCCAGCTCAAAAATTAAGCCTTTTTATGTTCCCAATTGCTTAAAACCCCTCAAGGAGCCACTTTTTTTTTTGTTGAAAACTCTGACCTTAATGTTACCCAAACCCCACATAGAAAAAGAAACTCAAATTCCCAATTGGAGGAAGAAAACGAGTATACACTGAAAAAATGCAGAAAATAATCTCAAATTAAATGAAAAGGGTGTGTTTTTTGATTGATGAAATGAGTATTTATTCCTTAACAAGCTAAGTCTGCACTATGATCTGGCTGGCACTTGCAGGGGTTCACTGACACGAGTTTAGAGAGAGAGAAAGGGAGCTTGCTCAAATGTGGACGCGTAAGAGAGAAGATTGAAGTGACATACTTACGCTGACTATGATAATGGGAATGGAGTTACAAAAATTTATGTATTCTTCTACAAATTAGAAAACTGAAGTTAATGGGAAAAAAACAAGAGGGACCCACCAAAGCTGGTAGCAGAAGAAGAAGTAATTGAATTGAATATACACACACAAAGAGACGATCAATCTTTGTCCCAGTTGAGGTTTTAGCTCTGAGGATCAGAGAATATGCGTAATTTGATTTTCTCTCTCCTCTTTGTCTCACTGAAAACATTACTACTACTAACAGACAGTTATGGTGAATATAATTAGGTGAGAGATTTAGAGAGAGAGAGAGAGAGAGAAAATAGTGAAAGTAGTAGTAAGCAGTAAATGTTTAAGAAATCCGCGTGAAGAGAATCATGAGATCCTAGATACAAGGTTAGGCGCGCTAATTGTACGGACCGTTTGTATACCCGATGGACATACACTGTATTAGTGTCTAATGTTTGTGTATAACTGTGTCATAATCTTTTCGGTTCTAAAGTAAGATATACATTTTCTTTTTAAGGACTGAAATGTAAAAAATGACTTTTGAATTTGCATTGTTATTCCTCCATTTTTTGTTTTAACAAAATTGTCCCTTCAAGTTATGTTAGTTGTGCAAAAGAGACCCTAGGCATTTTGGGTTGGAGTAGTAAATAAAATAAACATAAATTTATAAAAATGAGAATATTAAAATGTATAATTAATATGTAAATCAAGTTTCTATTTATGAAGGGGGTAACACTCTTAAGTATTTTTCGTCACAGCAGAGTCGTTCCTGAGCACGGGCGGGAGGGTCGACCGTCTTAGGCCCCGATCAGAAGGGCTCCAATATATATATATATATAGTAGTTCGGCTTTCTCCAGCAAATTGGAGGGAGCGAACTAAGAACGAATCGGTTTTAACAATGATTTTTTCCATCACTATAGCATAGAAAATCGTATTTCTATGTTATAGCGACAAAAAAAATCGTCGATATAGCCGGTTCGTTCTAGTTCGCTACTTATGGTTCATTGGAGAAGCGGACTGATAGAATTTTGAACATTTAATTAAAGATTTTGATTTTAGGAATACTAGAAGATGTATCTTTCAATAAATATATTCTCATATATTTTGTTGTAGTCGAACTATTATGTTTTAAGCTCCGAAAAGACACTTTTTTGGATACAATTTATATTTTTTATTTATTTATTTTTATATTTTTTTTTTGAAGACAATGTTTCAAAGAATATTTCAGTTTTATTTTTCTTTCTGGGCCACCAAAATATAAGGAACGGCCCTGCCTCTCGTTTTCATTTATTTATTTTTATATTAGGAAATACTACTAGGAGATAGCAAATTAGCAAATTGTAGCTGAATTCTTTAAAATAATTAATGATATGTTTGTGTGTAATTATTCATCTCTCAAAATTATAAACGGAGAAGTAATAGTAATAATAATAATAAAAAAAAATATTTATCCTCAATAGCCAAGTGTCGTGTTTGTCCTTCTTTTTTTTTTTTTTTTTTCCTTCTCCTTTATGACAATGCTTAAAAATCCCACAAACTTTTAGTTCCTTTTTAAAAAATAAAATATATTTTAATATTTTTAGTTATTTTATGATTTTATAAAATAACAAATATGATAATTAATACTCATTTTGTTTTATAATCGAAGAAAATTCAAAATTGAATATATATATTTTTAGATTATAAAGTGATAAACAAGTTTGTCACACACACTTTACTTGTATTTTAGGTTAGATTGAATACTATTATGTTGCTACTATTTTATTTATAGATAATATTGATATATTTGAAAAAAAATTATTTTTTTAATAAAAATTATTTTAAAAAAATATCTCTAATTCTGAAATAATGAGCAGCATATTTTAAATAGTGAATAATAATTTTATTTGTTTATAAAATAATACTTTAAGTAGTTAACCATAGTTAAAATAAATTCATATTATTCTTAATTTTACAATCTTCAAATTAATTTTAAAAAATCAAAATATATCTTTATTTTAACGACGACGAGTAGTAGAAACTAAAACTTCCAAATTTTAGTTTAGAACCAATTACTCTTACCATATGAAAACAATATTTAGAACCTGTTCCGTAACTCATTATTTTAAATAATTTATAAGTCAAAATATAAGTTCATTTATAAGTTATTTTAAATTATGATTTATAAATAAAAATACTTGGCATTAATTTAACTTATAAGTCAAAAATTAAGTTAAAACAAGTTCTAAAAGTGTTCGGTTCAGAATGACTTATAAGTTAAAATAATATAAAGATTACTAAAAAAGACATTAATAAAAAGAGGGACAAAATAGACATTATATTTGTTCAAACTAACTTATTTTAAAATAAGTAACAAATAGTTATTATTATTTTTTTTTTACTTAAAAACCAACTTATAAGTTAAAAAATAAGTAACTCCCAAACACTCAAATAGTGCCAAATGACTTATAAATTAGTTTGACCAACTTATAAATTAAATTATAAATTAAATGACTTATTTGATCAACTATTTCCACAGTACTCTCTCACATATACAAATACAAGTGATTATTTTATGTGACCATTTTCTAGAGTTAAAGGTAACTGTTTTATTACTTAGGTGGTAAGCATCTCACAATTTGAAAAGAAAAAGAAAAGTAGAAAGAACTTTTTTCTTTTAATAATTTTTTATTTTGGTCGTTGAAAAGAGAAAATAAAAAATTTATTTATTTACATAATTATTGATTCATACGTGTCAATATCTAATTGCATTAGCAGATAATAAACTTTTGTAATAAAGTTAGTTTAAATAATTTGTTTTTGAAAAGAACATGAAACAAATGGTACAGGTAAGTACTCCAGATATCAAAAGTGATAAAATAGAAAACGAAAGAAACTTTTATTTATAGGCCCATAACGCTTTTTATTATAATTTTACTATTATAATGATAATTTTTTTTTATTGTTTTCTAAATAAATCGGGTAGAATTGAGTTGTTCAAATTTGACTCACAAAATTTATCAAGTATGAAATAAAATTTATTTGAGACTCATTTAACTACCGAATCGAACTCGATCTCGAATTAAACTCGAAACTTTTCAATCTGAGAATTAGATATCCAATAGATATCCAATTTCCTCAAAAAAATAAATAAATAAATTACATAATTTATTTTTTTAATATCTCTTATTTCATATATCCACCACATATTTTAATATTTAATAATAATATAAATTTGTCAATGTATCAATTTTATTACAAAAATGTTAAAATTTTCAGAATTCTGATCATCCAACCACTTTCCATTTAGTATATTTTGAGTAATGAGTACAATTTTGAAATGAAATGAACATTTACATGTTTTATAGATAAGTCTTAATACCCACAAAAAAGAAAAGAAGAAAGAGAAAACCTCAATTTAGGTCTTGGGGTTTACTTTAAAAAGAAAATTATGCATAGGCAGATATACATTCTTGTGTGAATTCCTGAGACAACTCAACTCAAGCTAAGATATGTTCAAAGCTTCAAGAGCAGCCTAAATAAAATTAGAAATTAGAATAGTTATCAAATATATGTAATGTGACCCTAGTTTTTGGCTAATTCAAAAACCAACCTTCATGTTCCAATATGCTATAAACATCTCAGACAGAATAATAGTCCATGCCGCTCTACATTTGGATCCAGCGGCAATCCAAATTTCAAAAGCTGCTTCTTTACTATTGTACTCGAGTTTTCCAAACCCGAATTGTGCCATCTACAGAAGCAGTTATCATGCAGCTATCTTTTGGGTGATAGCTCACACTAGTTACCTGCCAACATAGAAGATAATCTGAATCCATTGCCTTTGCGGTATTAAGAAAAGATAACAATTGGAAAGTGGAAACATGACCCAAAAAAAAGTAAATAATTCATTCCCTCCGTTAGTAAAAAAATAAATAATTAGCTATTCTAATTTTAAAAATAGATAAAGCATGCTGCATAACAGCTCCAGGTGCTATGAAATGCTTACTTTTACAAGTTCTACGAGGAAAATCAAAAAAACACAGATGGAAGCATAAAAAACTAGACTAGGACAAGACTTCCAAAGGTAAAATGAAATGTTATTCATGTTTTACAAGGATTTTATTTTTCTAGATATCATGTAAAGGGGCAACAATGCAATCACCACTTGCAATTGCATCAAGTATTGTTATGATATATGTGTGTTTGTGAGAGAGAGACTAATCCTTCCCTGGAGAGTTCAAGTTGCTGAGTAGTTTCATGAGAAGGCGCACACACACACACATATATAATAATATTAATCTGTGATAGATAAATCAAAAAATTAATATTCATATATGATAGATAAAAAAAAAAATTCATACAAGTGTGCTAGCAAAGAAAATACTTATAAAAAGAAAAGAAAAGACAAAAAATGAAAGTAAGGTTTGACAAAATTCAGTGTGTACATAAAATTAATTTTTGTAGTTCTTAGTGATGCAGAAGTATGGATAAAATCTTCACACTGTATAAAGATAAATGCATGCTGCTGCCATAAGAGCCATCTATTTGATACCATCACCATAAATTCTCCTTAATTTGACTTTCAGTGTTATTAATTTAATGGTGCCTGAATCCCTTTTGGAATAATTTTTTTTAAGATCTTGTCCTAAAGAATTCTTCTACGGACATAACAAATATTGGACTCGTGGATCTTATCACTCATCAAACAATTCAAACACAAGAAAAATCTTTATGACCTATGCAAAATTTGAAGGAGTTGGTACATCCATTGTGAAAATTATATATATTTCAAGTAACTCACATTCTTATGTCATTTTTGCACTACCTAAAATTATACTAGATTTACAACTTACAAGTTATTGGTTTGTAATATGAACCAAATGTCAATGTCATAATAAAATCAGGAGAGTTAAAAGTGTTAGATAGAATGAAGGAGACGTGGTGTATAGTGCCTACTTCTGCTATCAGCCAGAAATAAATTCAGCTTTCAAAATTATGATGACAAATGGGAACTTAACTATCAAAACATTAAACATATGTATAAGCTAATCTCTATTGATCCTAGATTATAAAGTTTCTAGGTAGTCATAATATTACCAGAGAACAAGGAATGAGGAATGAAAGAAACTCTTTACCACTGAGGAATGAGCACGAAAACTGGACACCACCGATGCATCTACCAGATCCCAGAAGAAAACTGAGCCATCCTCCGATCCACCAGTTACATGCGCATCAGTGTTTGTTAGGCAGCAATCCATTTTGAAAGACTCGTCATAATAGCAAAGAGAGGGTAAATTAGACGGCCATTACATGATAAATATAGTTTAAAACAAGGTCGGGAAGAATTGAACTGTGACTTATGTCCATCCACATTTGTTGGGTTATATAAAGTAAGAGTAATCAACAAACTAGAGGGGCAAACAGATTGAACCAGACAATGTACATTAGTAAATATTTTGAAGAAATGCATTTTAATATAGTACACAATGGTGATAGGGGCTGTCACAAAGAAAGCACCTCAAGAATCACAAGTGAGCTACTGAGCTAACCTTGCAAGTATGGCCTTTGTATTCTTGCAATAATTCACCAGTAGATCTGAGGTGTCAAGATGAAAAAAAAGTAATTAAAAGTAGTTTTTTTCACAAGAATATACATAAATAATAGTACAATACAAGAATTACCGGTCCATAAGGCGCAGAGTAGAATCTAAGCAACTGGCCAGGACACAGTTACCATCATTTGAAAGCGAGATACAGTTGACAGGTTGCCCCAGGTCATCAGATATTTCTCTAATTCAAACCATCAAAACACATCATCAGAATTGTTTGAAAGCACCAAAAACAAAAAGAACAGTCAATAAGCAACCTATAAACAAAAAGAACAGTCAATAAGCAACCTATTCGACATAATATATAGTGCTACATACCGACCAATTCGAATGTCAAATGTTCTAACAGTTCCATCAACACTACCCGCAATAATCTCAGTTTTTGTCAAACAAAGAGACATCACACTATCCAAAAATGTGTCAATGATCTGCAAGTCAACAGTAACATTTGGAAGATAACTTAGTAGTAGAGGGAGGGAGGGAGACAGAGAGAGAATGACCTGAATTGGCTCAGTGCTGTGAGATCTACAGTCCCAAGCTCGCAATGAACGATCATACCCCGCTGAGACTACTACGGCTGCATACTCATTAAACTTAACCGCATTCACCTAGTGAAGATTGAAATGAACAAAAACTATCAGAGCAACACCAAACATATGTAAGACCTGAGAACTGCCACCTTCCTGTAGCTGAACAGCCTCCCCAAGGGCAAGGGGGGCCAGCTAGCCACCTGGGAGGCTGGTCGGAAATCTATTGCTTCACAGCTGAATACACAAACCACACACTAGAAAATATAAATAAATGCATACAGATTCCACATGTCTTCGTGTATAGATGCTAGGCGGCAGCGTTTTTTTTTTTTTTTTTTTTGGGGGGGGGGTGTGAGGAAGAGAGGTGAATAGAGGGTTTTGTACGACGTTTGAGGTAAGATTTTTAATAGTAATCATTTTAGTCTAATACGATAAAAGAAATATGATATTTCAATTACTTTGCTTATATTAAGGAAGTACAATAGTATGATCCAATTACAGCCTAATTTTTGATAGGATCAGTAATGCTTGAATTGCATAGAACCTTGTACATATGCATGGATGAAAAAAGTCAGTGCCTCATTTCTAGAGAGGATAAGCTATCTCCTTAGATTTCACTTTTTTAGTAAGTTGTTCTAATGTTTTGGAACGAAGGAAGTATTTAAGTCTGTCATCAAATATCTTATGAACTTTGAATTAATTTCTTCATCCAACCACACTCAAACTGACTTAAACATTTATACCAAGAAAAAAAGTTCACCAATTATTACAGAGAAGAATTTCCACGAACCTCACTATCATGACCACGAAACTTACGGATTACACGTCCAGATGCTACGTCCCAATAAAAGACTTGACGATCACCTCCACAAGAACATAATTTCGAGTTATCCCTACATACAATAAAACTACTAATTTTCTTAAAGAAAAAAAAAAAGAAGACAAAATAGTGTCAATCTTGTGAGGACTATACATATTCCACATTAAGACAAGGCTTAAGAAAAATGTATATAGACATAAGCACTCAGACTTCCAATTCCTTGTGCAGTTCTCATCAACTTCAAGTAATTGATTATTAAAGCTCTAAGGCCCCGTTTAAATTGGTTATATCATAAGTCAATAACATAATACTTCATCATCCTTTCTTTATATAAAAGGTACTTTATCATTTTTATCCTCAACCTCTTCGAATGATCTACTTTAGTTTTACTTTTACATATTTACAAAGGAACCCCTACCTGATTCTGGTTTTTTTTTTCTCCTATAAGTGAGCGTCAAACCCAACTCTCTACAACACCTTCGTCAAAAATTTCTACCTTTTTACGTATTATCAATGTCTCTCTCCTCGCATTCGTGTGTCTCTCTATATATAGATCTCTATCTCTCTCCCCCTCTCAATAGCATATCTCTCGATAGCATATATAGATACACAACCAAATACAAGATAAAACTCAACAATTAATTTGATTAAACAGTTTCAGCAAACACATTTTAATCTATTCTAATGTATAAAGAGAATACATCAATTATGCAGATAAAGTGCATTTGGTATGTCATTTATAACATTTTCACAGCCCAAAACTCGAAAATGAACCTCATACAAATGTATAATTGGCAATCTGAGGTAAAATCCCCATCTTTTAAATAAGTCTGAGGTGAAATAAAGTTATAATGCATAATCACCTCAACTGAGAGTTTTGATTGCCTACTTCTGCCAGTCTAAATATTTATAACAAAATTCACCAAATATCCAACCTATGTAATTGGACCAAATTGTAGTGTCTAAATTTTGTTTTGTCCTCTTTCAACTTCATCTATTTCAATAGCAACTAACAAAATACACAAAGCAGATATACAACACAGCTATATATATATAGAGAGAGAGAGAGAGAGTACGGGGTGACATGGACGTCCCGGACTTCACGGCCGTGGGATTTGTAGGTCTTGATGTGTATTCCCCGGTGAGGGTTCCAGAGGCGGATGGTCCGATCTTTGCCGCAGCTCAGACAATAATTGCCGTCGGAATTGAACCTTGCTGCCAAAACTGCACCCTCGTGCCCCTTGAGCACGTTAGCCTCCGTCGTCGGCAGTTCCCCTGCGCTCATCTCTTTTATCTCACGACTTGATTTCAGGACAAGGAAGGCAATTCTGCGCCAGCGGTGAACTTAGCTACTTCTAGAAAGATGCAGCACAATCGGCCCACTTCAGCTAGGGGAGGGCATAATTTTCGGTTTTCGGACCGGACCGATCCAGTCAGTTCTGTATAAAAATAATCGATTCGGTTTTACTACGAAAAACCGGTGCCGGTTTCAGGACTCACTTTTTATAGTTGTATTATCGAACTGTACCGGTATATATCAGTTTTTCAATTTTTTTTTATTAATAAATAATTAATAATAATTAAATAATTATATTAATTTTTAGTATTTATTCAGTAAAAATCGATACGAACTGATAAATCGGTTCGATATACCGGTCCAACTAGTATCAGTATCGATATCGAAATTTGGCTAATTTTGGTACCAAGCCAGTATTTACTGGTTGCACACCCTTAACTTCAGCCCCTTTCCGACTCTAATTTGTGAAGGATTTTTTTTTAAAAAATATTAGTACAGTAGAACATCTATAAATTAATACTCGATAAATTAATAATCTCTAAAATTATATTTTTTTCCCGTCCCAACTTGGGCTAATAGGATAAATTAATAATTTCGATAAAATAATAAAATAATAATTTTTAAAAAGACCCTTATAGTCCCATCAAAATCATAAATTAATAAATTTTTTAAATTACAAATATACCTAGGGTAAATTGATGTTTATGTAGTAGTTCTCTTTATCATCATACATGGAATGTATTGAATTCTAGTAGAATGAACTTATATATACAAATTAATTAAACTTAATGTAAATATAATTTATTTTTTTTGAAATAAAATGTGAATGTAATTTAAAAAGTGGATACAATGAACATTATTTAATTATTAAAAATAATTAATATCACTTACATTGAATTCTATTATTACATTAACTTAATAAATATGATACATTGTGTGACGCCCCCAAAAATAGGTATACATCACTCATCTTGAGTCGCCAAATACATGGTACATATATAAATCAAATACAACTTAATTATACAACTGTCGTGTAAAATACGACAAAACATAAACTGAGAGTTTAAACAAGAATATTGCCTTCTAAACAACATCCACTCTCAATGGAATCCTCATAGACAGTATGCAAACTCAAATTCAGTCCTCATTACATTTATTATCACACTATTTTATAGAATAGTGAGGACTACTAATGCTATCATCCGGACTATCAATCCGTTCCCCAACTCGTTCCAGCTATATTCTCATTTCCTGAAGAGAACAATGAAAGCAGAAAGGGTGAGCTCAACTAGCCCAGTAAGAAATATTATGACTAAGATAATGCAGAATAAGTTATCATTAGCCTTCAACAATGTTAAACTGATAAAATACAATAGACATCAAGTTTAACTGCAGTGGAACAAGCAATCCATTAGAAAAGTCAAGTAGAGAATAAAATCTACTATCTTCTATGATTTAAAATATTTTCATCAATTTTTATCGCTGAGACTCAGCTTAATAAATAAACCACATCTCCAATCATCCCTGCACTACGGGCCAAGGGAAATCATCAATGGTCATGACTATACCGAATAATCCTCATCATAATCATACCAAAAACTCGCCCATCAATGCACTACTCTGTGCCATCGAGGATTTTTACCACATCATTCGTCACATTACGGTCTCCGACATAAGAATAATCCTCGGTCATAATCACACCAAGTCCATTTATGCACGTAAGCCAAAGATGACTTTCATCATAATATAAACATGAGAATGATGACAATGATATAATCATTAATCAAACAAAAACAAAGATAAATATTAAAGACTTTAAATTTATCCAAATATTATCAATCACTTAATAAACTCATAATCTAATATTATAACAATATTTTAATCACTGCTTAAACTTATAAATAATTTATTTCAATTGTTTACACTTTACCACATAATGCATTTAATCATTCAAAATGCCATACTCATAAGATTTCATCACCAATGATCAAATCCCTAATCAAAAATCTGCATATACCTTATATAAGATTCCCAAGCCATAAAATCCTATTTTTCAATTTTGTTACTTCACATTGTTAGAGTTTATGCCCTAGAGGCCAATTATTTGATATAATTGCTTAACGTTTTGATATTATATTTGATTGAATAAATATATGATTTTATTATGGTTTTATTTACTGCGTTATATAATTGTTAACATAATAAAATTCCTTAGAATAATGATACAAATTATATGGTTTCAAGTATGTGATTTGAACATGAGATTATATAATTATAATTAATATTATTGTTCTTAAATGTCCCTAGTCGAGTATCATTGTTGATGGGACAACATTGATGCATTGAGACTAGTATGTAGATTGACTGATAACCAAATCTCATTGGTCATAAATATATGAGATATTAAGTCAATGCATAGGTACATGTTAGAGAACGACAAAATGGATGGACCCACCATGAGAATTCTATGTGGAGCATTATGCGAAGTGTCATTAGAAATTCTCATAGTGATAATGATGTAATGGTCCTCCCAGCACTGAAATCACTATATTATTACTACGGGAATTTATGTACTTTGATATCATCAAATGTCACCTTTAATAGGGTGGACTATAAAGGTGATTATTGGGTACATCATGAATTATGTGAGGAATATGAGTGATCTAGATGGAATTTAACCCTCCTATATATTAGGAGTGATATCCATAGGCCTCTTGATTGAGTAGGACTATGAAATGCATGGCCATGCTCAAATAGTGATTTGTTTCATATAGTCTACTCATTGATCAAGAAAACTCAGATTAAATTATGAAGAGTATGGCACACTCCATGACTCGAGTTTAATCTAGGATATTAAGGTTAAAAGGATTAAATTACATTGAAACATTGGTCACTAAAAGGTTGCATCGAATCACCGATCTTATTATTACTTGGGTAGCAGTGATGCATTACATTAGATGCAGCTTTCCTTTGTTTATAATTTTATAATATGATTTTAAAATTATTGCCAACGTGATAATAATCTATAAGGTCACACACATGTAACTTAATTTAAAGGGAATAAATTTAAATTTTAAGGATTTAAATATATTAATATGATTAATAGTATTTAAATCATTTAATTTAAATTAAAAGGAAAGTTTTTATATATGTATATTAATTAAGTAAGACTTAATTAAGTTATATATATAAATTCGGATTTTATGAAATTAGGTTTTGATTAATTCTATTTAACTACTATATATAGGATATATAACAGCTACTTAGGGTTAGATTATAACTTGAAAACCCTAGCCGCTCTTAGAGAGAGACTAGAGAGAAAACGCACTGAGTTTCATAAAGGTTCCTTTGGTGGCTAGTCTGCAAGTCCCTCTTATTGCGAGAATCGCTCGACGGTTCGCTGCATGCGGCGTTCGTGTGGATACCATAGAGACGTAGTTTCGTGAGGAATTGCGTTAAGGATTCGAGCGCATCAATTTCAGATTCTCGTTTTTTATATTCGGTATAATCTCTAAACAACTGAGTTAATTATTTTTCGCATGGATCCTATTTTTGGGTTTCGCAAATTGCTTTGAATTTTTATATTTCCGCTGCGTTTTATGTTCCGAAATCCCTACAGTGGTATCAGAGCTACTTGCAAAACGATTAATTTAGATTACGTGTTTTATTGCTTTCGATATATTTGATATATGATGTTACAATTTTACCGATCTGAAATTGATTATATTGTTTTCGATATATATGATATATGATGATACAATTTTACCGAACTGAAATTGAGTATATGATATTCTGTAATCGATATATTTTGGTATTATGAATATCAGTAATTGATATGCGTGTATATGATGTTCTATTAATTGAGTATATGATATTCTGTAATCGACATAATCTGGTATTATGAATATCAGTAGTAGATATGCATGTATACGAAGTTCTGTTAATTGTATGGCGTAATAACAGTATACAAATTCTGTTCTAATTGGATTAGAGGCATGACAATTTGATTTAATATGATTAATTGAAACTGGACATATATGATATGAATTGGGTGTATTGTTATTATGAGTATACCGGGTGGATTAAAATACGTGATTCTGAAACTGTTTCAGAGAATTATTTGGAAAAATTTTGCAATCTGATTGTAGTTAAAGAATTTTTTTTCGGTATTGCCTTCACCCCACTCATTGACCGATCAGCGAGACCACTCACGTAGGTGATCGGTCGGTGGGACCACCGCCATATGGGGAAGACCCCCATTGGACCCCCGTCAGAAATAAGCCACGATGGTCGTGACCCCAATTTGTTATATATATATTTCTTTAATTTTATATAAATTGTTATATGCTTATTGTGATATGCATGATGCACAGTTATGGCCTTTTGACCCATAGGTTAGTGGTTTTGGTTTTGAAATACAGCTTGCATGTCGTGCCTTTCTATAAATTCTAATGTAAAATTCTCTTCTCATCTAAATCCCCTCGAATGTAACTCGAGGTTTCTTTATGTCATGTAATAATCTGTAATCGATGAAGATGAAAAGATGAAGGACATGATGGAAAGATGATGATGGAGAAGAGGCACATGCTTGAGGAAGATCCAAGGAAGCTATTTATTTTAAGATCTTTTACCACCTTAGATTGACCTTCAATCTTTCATTAGCTTGAAAAGATTGACAATGGATTGGGCCATAACTGTGACACATTTAATTTTGCACTTTATTTATGCTTGTATGCGATATGATATGATAAATAATGTGCATGCTTAATAAGATTAAAATTGGTGAGATCTAAATTTATTAATAAAATCCCTCATTAAATTATTAAGTCTAAATCAGATGCCTTCCAATGAATAACACTCATCAAGACCTTGATCAATAGATGTAGGTTTGCCAAAGCAAAGTACCCTATTTATCTAGGTAAGATGCGATAGGATAATTGTGATATCCAAACTGTTAAAATCATTGGGCCGACTTAACTAAGTTATCTCAATAGGATTGTGGACTTAGAGGGCATAGAGTTTGGTAGGTACCATTAGATGGACTAGAAACAATTGTTGTTTACCAAACTATCTAGGAGTTATATATGATATAATCGACAAAAAGGGTTGTCTACCTAAATAATTGTGTTTTAAGAGATTAGCCAAAGCTAACTTAGGGCATAATGAAATATGGATCTTGGCTCACTGTAAAGATTTAATTGATAAAATGCTTCCGAATTAATGGTGAGGGCTATTAATTTGAATAAAATAGTGGGAGGTATATTTTGAATGTACTATTATCAATTACATAATATCAACTCGCAATTTGACTTATTATTATTTTTTGCACTTATAAATTGTAGATATCAATGGCAAACAACAACAATATAAGTAGTCTTTCACTCACGATCGGTCCTTGAGAAGGACAAGTGAGTGGAATTAATTTCCTTGGTGGTATAGAACTTGAGGATTGTCCTCAAACAAGAGCGCAAGCTATATGTCATTGAAAAGCCCATTCCTGCAGCACCAGCTGATACTGCACCACGTGCGAAGCATAATGCTTACAAGAAGTATCAAGATGATGCTCTGGACGTGAGTTGTCTCATGCTAGCAACCATAAACGCTGAGCTTCAGAAGTAACATGAGTTAATGGATGCTTATGAGATGATCAAGCATCTCAAGAAATTGTTCGAAGGGCATGCTCGATAGGAGAGGTATGATACAAGCAAGGCGTTGTATCACTGCAAGATGGGTGAACGTGATCCAGTTGGTTCACATGTGCTGAAAATGATTGGGTATATTGAGTACCTTGATAGGATGGGTTTTCCAATCACTCCGGAGGCCCAAACAGATCTTGTTTTGCAATCCCTGAATAACAGCTATTCTCAATTTGTCATGAATTATCTTATGAATGAAATTGTGAAACCCCTTACTGAGTTGTTGAGCATATTAAGAACTGCCGAGAACAACATGAAAAAGGCAGGACCCGCTCCCATAATGATGGTGCAAAAGGGGAATACTAAGGGAAAATGGAAAGGCAAGAAGAAGATAAGATCTAATTCTGGTGCCAAACCTAAATCCAAAACCAAACAGGCTTTAAAACCTAAAGGTGGGGTGGCTAAAGAAGGTGATTGTCACTTTTGTGGAAAACCTGGACACTGGAAGAGGAATTGTCTTGCTTATTTGGAAGAAGTGAAGAAAAGGAAAGGAAGTATGACTTTCGATTCAGGTATATATGTTATAGAAGTCAACTTGTCTACTTCTATATCATGGGTATTAGATACTGGATGTGGTTCTCACATTTATGTTAATGTGCAGGAACTCCGAAGGAGTAGGACTTTGGCAAAAGGAGAGGTTGACCTACGTGTTGGGAATGGAGCAAAAGTTGCTACAATGGCCGTAGGAACTTATTATTTATCTTTGCCCTTTGGGCTAGTTTTAGAATTAGAAGATTGTTATTTTGTGCCTGCTATAAGCAAAAACATTATTTCTGTTTCTTGTTTAGACAAGAAAGGTTTTTCATTTATAATAAAGAACAACCGTTGTTCATTTTACTTAAATGATATATGTTATGGTGTTGCACAATTGTTTAATGGTCTTTATATTCTTGACTTAGATATGCCTATCTATAACATAAATACAAAATGATTTAAATCAAATGATTCAAATCCAACATATCTCTGGCACTGTCGTTTGGGCCATATAAATGAGAAACGCATATCAAAACTCCATAAAGATGGATTTTTGGATTCATTTGATTTTGAATCATATGAAAAATGCGAATCTTATTTATTAGGCAAGATGACTAAAGCCCTTTCTTTGGACACACGATTGAGCAAGCTAGCGATATATTGGGACTTATACATAGTGATGTATGTGGACCCATGAGTTCGTTAGCAAGAGGTAGGTTTTACTACTTCATTACATTTACTGACGACTTTAGTAGATATAGATATGTGTATCTTATGAGACACAAATCCGAATCCTTTGAAAAGTTTAAGGAATTCAAGAATGAAGTTCAAAACCAATTTGGCAAAAGCATAAAAGCCCTTCGATCCGATCGAGGAGGTGAATACTTAAGCCAAGACTTTGATGACCTTCTAAAGGAGTGTGGTATTATATCACAGCTCACTCCACCTGGAACACCACAATGGAATGGTGTGTCTGAGAGGAGGAATCGAACCTTGTTGGACATAGTACGATCAATGATGAGTCATGCAGATCTTCCAATAAGCACGGGGTCATGCCACAGAGACAACAGATTCACCCTTACTTAGTGTTCCTACAAAGACGGTTCGAGAAGACACCATATGAGATGTGGACTGGAAGCGCCCCTAGTATGTCGATTCATGAAGATTTGGGGTCATGAGGCATTTGTAAAAGCGTCTGGATTATGACAAGCTCGGACCCAAATCTGACAAATGTAATTTTGTGGGATACCCAAAAGAAACAAAAGGGTATTATTTCTACAAACCTTCTGAGAACAAAGTGTTTGTTGCTCGAACTGGTATTTTTCTAGAAAGAGAATTTGTCTCTAAAGGAAGCATTGGGAGAAAAGTAGAACTCAAGAAATTCGAGAACCATGAATATCATTGAACCTAAGTTGGAACATGAGCAGAACCACAAGATGTTGTGGAAAGTGAACCCTCAAATTACACAAGGAATTCAGAGATCCGGTAGGACACGCTTAAGAGCCAGAGAGATATTATGGATATCTTGTGACTCAAAATGGCGATGTGATGCTCATAGATCAGGATGAGCCTGCTTCCTACTAAGAAGTATGAATGGACCAGATTCTGAGAGATGGCTTGAAGCCATGAGATCTGAAATGGACTCCATGTATACTAACCAAGTATGGACTTTGGTTGATCCACCCAAAGGGGTAAAACCAATAGGGTGCAAGTGGGTTTTCAAGAAGAAAACTAACATGGATGGTAATGTACAAACCTATGAAGGC
The DNA here is from genome assembly GCA_020205605.1 of Panax ginseng. NCBI lineage: Eukaryota > Viridiplantae > Streptophyta > Magnoliopsida > Apiales > Araliaceae > Panax > Panax ginseng. The sequence goes on along the minus strand of CM035129.1, from coordinate 138,293,308 downwards.
CGATTGGTAGCAAAAGGTTTCAAACAAGTTCAAGGTGTTGACTATGATGAAACCTTCTCTCCAGTGGCAATGGTTAAATCCATCAGGATCTTACTTGTTATTGCAGCTTTTTATAATTACGAAATCTGGCAGATGGATGTCAAAACTGCTTTCCTTAATGGAAATCTCCTTGAGGATGTGTACATGACACAACCTGAGGGTTTTGTTGCTCCAAAGGATGCTGAAAAGGTATGTAAGCTGCAACGATCCATTTATGGATTTAAACAAGCCTCTCGGAGTGGGAATCTTCGATTTGATGAAGCAGTCAAAGAGTTTGGCTTTATTAAAAATGAAGAAGAACCTTGTGTATATAAGAAGGTTAGTGGGAGTCATATTGTATTCCTAATATTATATGTTGACGACATATTAATTATTGGGAATGACATTCCTTCATTACAGGCTGTAAAAACATGGTTAGGAAAATGTTTCTCCATGAAAGATTTAGCGATCGATTTACATTTTAGGTATCAAGATCAATCGAGATAGATTGAGGAAAATGCTCTACCTAAGTCGAGTACATATATTGATAAAGTCTTTGAAATGGTTCAAAGATGCAAGAGGCAAAGAGAGGACACTTACCCATGACTCATGGTGTAAAGATCTCTAAGGCCCAATGTCCTCAATCACAAGATGATGAGGAGCATATGAGAAAGATCCCTTATGCTTCAGCAATTGGATCTATCATGTATGCAATGATATGTACTCGTCCGGATGTCTCGTATGCTTTGAGCATGACAAGCAGATACCAGTCGAATCCAGGTGAAGGTCACTGGACAACAGTTAAGAATATCCTCAAGTACCTTAAAAGGACTAACGATTCATTCTTGGTATATGGAGGTGAAGATGAACTAGCAGTAAAGGGTTACACAGATGCTAGTTTCCAGACTGATAATGATGATTATAAGTCTCAGTCAGGTTTTATATTTTGCCTTAATGGTGGTATGCCATTGCATTTGGAAGAGTTCAAGCAAAGAGGCGATGGCGATTCTACAATGTGAGTATATATTGTCGCTTCTAAAGACGGCCAAGGAGGCTGTATGGATTAAAAAGTTCATCATTGAACTAGGTGTTGTTCCAACCATTGTTGATCCGATTAAGCTATACTATGATAACAATGGAGCCATTGCACAGGCTAAGGAACCCAGATCTCACCAACGATCCAAGCATATACTTAGGCGGTACCATCTCATCCGTGAAATAATTGATAGAGGAGATGTACATATAGGAAGAGTGCCAATGATGATAATGTTCGCAGATCCATCGACCAAGGCTTTGTCGCATGACGGATGCACGACGGTCACACTAGTTCCATGGGTATTAGATACATGAGTGATTGGCTCTAGTGCAAGTGGGAGACTGTTAGAGTTTATGCCCCAGAGGCCAATTATTTGATATAATTGCTTAACGTTTTGATATTATATTTGATTGAATAAATATATGATTTTATTATGGTTTTATTTACGGCGTTATATAATTGTTAACATAATAAAATTCCTTAGAATAATGATACAAATTATATATTACAATTAGTATCATTGTTCTTAAATGACCCTAGTCGAGTATCATTGTTGATGGGACAACATTGATGCATTGAGACTAGTATGTGGATTGACTGATGACCAAATCTCATTGGTCATAAATATATGAGATATTAAGTCAATTCATAGGTACATGTTAGAGAACGATGTACTGGACAGACCCACCATGAGAATTCTATGTGGAGCATTATGCGAAGTGTCATTAGAAATTCTCATAGTGATAATGATGTAATGGTCCTCCCACCGAAATCACTATATTACTACACGGAATTTATGTACTTTGATATCATCAAATGTCACCTTTAATAGGGTGGACTATAAAGGTGATTATTGGGTACATCATGAATCGTGTGAGGAATATGAGTGATCTAGATGGAATTTAACCCTCCTATATATTAGGGGTGATATCCATAGGCCTCTTGATTGAGTAGGACTATGAAATGCATGGTCATGCTCAAATAGTGATTTGTTTTATATAGTCTACTCATTGATCAAGAAAACTCAGATTAAATTATGAAGAGTATGACACATTCCATGACTCGAGTTTAATCTAGGATATTAAGGTTAAAAGGATTAAATTACATTGAAACATTGGTCACTAAAAGGTTGCATCGAATCATCGATCTTATTATTACTTGGGTAGCAGTGATGCATTACTAGATGCCGCTCACTGTTTATAATTTTATAATATGATTTTAAAATTATTGCCAACGTGATAATAACCTATAAGGTCACACACATAAAACTTAATTTAAAGGGAATAAATTTAAATTTTAAGGATTTAAATATATTAATATGATTAATAGTATTTAAATCAATTAATTTAAATTAAAAGAAAAGTTTTTATATATGTATATTAATTAAGTAAGAATTAATTAAGTTATATATATATAAATTTGGATTTTATGAAATTAGGTTTTGATTAATTCTATTTAACTACTATATATAGGATATATAGCAACTACTTAGGGTTAGATCATAACTTGAAAACCCTAGCCGCTCTTAGAGAGACACTAGAGAAAAAACGTACAGTTTCATAAAGGTTCCTTTGGTGGCTAGTACTGTAAGTCCCTCTTATTGCAGAATCGTTCGACGGTTGCGTTCGATGTGGATACCATAGAGACTTAGTTTCGTGAGGAATTGCGTTAAGGATTCGAGCGCATCAATTTCAAATTCTCGTTTTTCATATTCGGTATAATCTCTAAACAACTGAGTTAATTGTTTTTCACATAGATCCTATTTTTGTGTTTCGGAAATTGCTTTGAATTTTTATATTTCCGCTGCGTTTTATGTGCCGAAATCCCTACACACATAACATATTTAATTCATTTACTCATAACTAGTGCATTTTTATGAAAAATACCAAATCAATCCAAAAAATATTTCTTTTCTGGGATATAGCAAAATATAGTCCCATATTGAACATATATTTTTCTCGAAATTTTTTAAAATTCATTTACTATTTTTCAAAAATCAATTTCTAATTAATTCTTTAAGAAATTAGCTACCTCAAGTTTAACTCCAGAAATTCTCAAATCTTGGCAGGATCTTACACATGTTAACGTGATCTTCCAGTTTAAATTTTATGGTCATCGGAGTTATAGAACTCCGGTTATAGCGTTTTTCATCGGAAAAACTTAAATATTGAAATAGTCATAACTTGCTCATTTTAAGTCGGAATGAGCTCATTTTTGGACAGAAGGTACTTTATACTATATATTTTCATGTCCCAAAAGGCCGGAATTTTTCTCACAAATTAAGTGGCCGAAACAGCCCTTTTAAACTTCTGGGCAGTAGCTTTTTGAAAATTTTCAGTTTTTGACTCCTTTGCTAAAATCAGTTCACACGAAAATTTACAACACCTTTTCCAATGATTCCACTTGGATAAGTTAGAAAACTCATAGATCTAACTCTAGGACTTGACCACACTCAAAAATTTGAAATATAATAGGAGATATAGTCAATTGAATTTCATGTTCTATTTTCACCAAAATCTGATCTTCAACTCTTTATGATTTCTAAGAAACTTTCATGTTTTCACATAATAACCAACATAACTCATCATAACACTTACTAATACTACATATACCCATGATTTTTATCAATCCAATACTTTTATTATGACTCTCATCATAATCAACATAAACATATCATTTCCACAATTTAATAAAGAATGAATATAAAGGATTATTCACCATGCATGTGGTAATCCACATATACAGGTTATTCCTATAGAATAATAAAGAATGGAATAACAGAAGGATTCACCATGCGTGCGATAGACTGCACAGATAGGTTATTCCCAACAGAATAATAAATATTGGAACCAGGTCAAGCGTAAACGCACACACAGGATATTCCGACAGAATAATAAAGAACGGAACCAGGTCAGGCGTAATCCGCACCGACAGGATAATCCAACAGAATAATAAATAATGGAATAATAACAGAATTCACCATGCATGCGATAGACCGCACAGACAGGTTATTCTAACAGAATAATAAATAATGGAATCAGGTCATGCGTAAACGCACAGACATGATGTTCCGACAGAATAATAAAGAATGAAATAATAGAATAATTTTACCACGTATGCGGTACTTCGCATAGACAGGTTATTCCAACATAATAATAAAGAATGGAATAACAGAAGAATTTCACCATGTATACGGTAGTCTGCGTATACAGATTATTCCAACAGAATAATAAGGAATGGATTAACAGAAGTTCTCTTCATGAATACGAAAGAAATAATATCTCTTATGGTACAACAAATAATATCCCTTACCTTATAAAGAAGAGTACTCCAATGGGTAGGGCGGGGATATACTTGAAGAAAACTTGCACTACGCTTAAAGCTTTCTTAAACTTTAAAAGAATACACTCAAGACTATAGAAGAAAAATTCTCTCCACAGTTTCTCTCTCTAGAGTTTCAGTGAATTCGTAAGAAATAATGAAGGAATGAGCTTCTATTTATAGGAGAATGGATTGAATAGTAACTAATTCATGAATGGTCCAGATTGATTCACTTTTAAACGGACGGTCCAGATTGATTTAATAAAATATTCTAATAAAATAAAATCTTTTTAAATAAAATATAATATATTCTATTTATAATCTAATAAAACAAATAACTTTATAAAAATATTTTGTTTTATATAAAAAAATTTTACTATGCAAATACTATGCAGGTACTATGCAAATACTATGCATAATAAAATATAATATATTCTAATTATTGTCTAATAAAATAAATAACTTTATAAAAGTATTCTGTAAAATCCCAAATTTTACGAATAAAGATTTAATTTTCTCGAAATATTTTTTTTTAATATTATGGTGTGAACTTGAGATAATGTTATAGTTGTGGGTAGTATTTATAAATTTTGTAAAGTATGCAAGTTGTTATATAATATTCGATTGGTCGAAGAATATTCGTTTTAACAAGGAATATTCGTACGACGGCACAATCATTGATGGACCCCACAACAGAATTATTGTCGGATTGAGAAAACGATAAAAATATATTTATGAAAATAACGGCGGAAGTTTTACTTTTAAAACTGTTGAACTACCCGGTAGTAAAAGTACAGTAATACGTGTGGTTGCATAGTAGTATACAGTATTGATTATTGATGCTTACGTGAGAAGTCACTCAGTTTTGTTCAATTATTGCTACAGTAGTTGCTGCATAGTATCTCACGTTATTGGATTGAATTATTATCGATTATTACATATATATATATATTATATGAGTTTTGTTTTATTAGTATTATTAATGTAATAAAACAGAAAAGCTTTTTATATAAAACAGAATACTTTTATAAAGTTATTCGTTTTATTAGGCTAATAGTAAAATCTTTTTATATAAAACAGAATACTTTTATAAAATTATTTGTTTTATTAGACAATAATTAGAATATATTATATTTTATTATGCATAGTATTTGCATAGTGCCTGCATAGTGTTTGCATAGTAAAATCTTTTTATACAAAACAGAATACTTTTATAAAGTTATTCGTTTTATTAGATTATAAATAGAATATATTATATTTTATTGTAAACCCATCTGGACCGTTCGTTTAAAAGTAAATCAATCTGGACCGTTCATGAATTGGTTACTATTCAGTCCATTCATCTATAAATAGAAGCTCATTCCTTCATTATTTTTTACGAATTCACTGAAACTCTAAAGAGAGAAACTGTAGAGAGAATTCTTCTTCTATAATCTTGAGCATATTTCTTTAGTGTTTAAGAAAGTTTTGAGCGTAGTGCACGTTTCTTCAAGTATATCCACGCCCTACCGTCGGAGTACTATTCTTTATAAGGTAAGGGGTATTTTTTTTTCATATTCATGAAGAGAACTTCTGTTATTCGAGTCTTTATTATTCTGTTGGAATAACCTGTATAAGCGGACTACCCTATACTTGGTGAACTTCTTCTGTTATTCCATTATTTATTATTCTGTTGGAATAACCTGTCTATGCGAAGTACCACATATATGGTGAAATTCTGTTGTTATTCCATTCTTTATTATTCATTGGAATATCGTCTGCATGCGTTTTCTATGGGACCTGGTTCCGTTATTTATTATTCTGTTGGAATAACATGTCTATGCGAAGTACCGCATGCATAGTGATTTCTGTTGTTATTCCATTCTTTATTATTATGTTGGAATATCCTGTCGGTGCGTATTACGCCTGACCTAGTTCCTTTATTTATTATTCTGTTGGAATAACCTGTCTATGCGAAGTACCGCATGCATGGTGATTTCTTTTGTTATTTCATTCTTTATTACACTCAGTTGGTTAAAGTTTTGACTTCTATACTCCATGAAATTAGTGGAATATTCTTGATATTTGCGCTTCATCCAGTATCTTTTCATGGAAATATTCTTCTGAGCATTCTTGAATTTTTCTCTATAAAGAAGTATCATGTTGATAATTTGGACGTTATTAGTTCCTAGATAATTTAATTCTTGAACTTGTTTTATTGAATTCTTATATCATTGTCATCATCCTCATGTTTATATTTTGTTGAAAGTCATCTGTGGCCTGTAGTGCATAGATGGACTTGGTATGATTATGACCAGGGATTATTCGGTATAATCATGACCGTAATGTTATAAATGATGTGAAAAAAGTCCTCATTGGCCCGTAGTGCATTGATGGACAGTTTTTGGTATGATTATGGCTATGGATTTCTTCTTGACGAGGAGCAAAGATGAATTGTTTTATGGCATGATCGGGAATAGATTGATGAAAAACACAATTATCTTTGCCCAGTAAGGCATGGATAATTCGTGGTCGTGACACTAAATAATATCCTTGGCCTGTAGTGCAGGGATGAATTGATGATGTAGATTATTTATTAAGTTGAGTCCTAGAGATAAAAGTGATGAAAAACTTTTTAAATCATAGAAGATAGTAGATTTTATTCTCTACTTGACTCTTCTAATGGATTGCTTGTTCCGTTGCAGTTAAACTTGATGTTTATTGTATTTTATCAGTTTAACATTATTTTCTTATTTAATTTTTTTAATCTATATTTTATGAAAGTTTACTCATTTTTGAAAAAAAAATTCTAATATTTTTCCTTAAAATAGTAATTATTTTTTTACATTTTAAAAATATATATATTTTATTTTAAATATAACAATAATTATTATTTTAAAAATAATATTTTATTTTAAATATTAAAAATAAAAATTATTTTCAAACTAATTTAGAAAATACATTATTTTAAAATATTATTAAATATAATTATTATTTTATTTTTTTTAAAATAATAACATTTTCTTTTAAAATATTAAAAATGACTATTTTAAAATAATTATTAAAATATTAAATATTATTATTATTTTTAAAATAATTATTTTTATTTTAAAATATTAAAAATAATTATTATATTTTAAATTATTAAAAATTGAGGTTGGGTCAAACTGGGTTGGGTTGGGTCAAAATTGGGTCAAACTGGGTCGAGTTGGGGTCAAATTGGGTAGGAGTAACGGAAACGCGAGAGAAATGCCATTGTAAGGACTTAAGTGACGAAAAATGAATTTTAGGGATGACTTTGAAAGTGAGTGATAACTTGAAGGCACAGAAGTGTCATTCAACCATTTTTTATTGATTTAAAATGTTTAAACTGCTCAGGTTCGATTCGAGATCGTGCTCGATTCAGTAACTAAACGAGTCTCAATCAAGCCTTATTTTATAATCGATAAATATTGTAAATTAAAACTGAGCAACTCAATACTTGTCACCACTCGTTTGATTTACACCAGCATCACTTCAAATAAAGGCTTATTAATAAGCACAATGTTGGGATTTCACATGAATCCCACATCGGTTAAATTCAAGAGTGTAGATGGCTTAATAAGTATGGTAGAACATCAACCTAATAGGTTAACCTTTTAGGTAAGGAGGTGGTCCAACATACTTATTGGGCAAATCTACAGTGTCTTATTCTAAGGTGATGAATAGATGTGGGATGGATCGTTCAATTCCGCTACAAGTGGTATCAGAGCCCATGGTTCGGTGGGAGTCCAAGTATCAACTTCAAGGTGCGAGGGGGTGCGCGAGAGGTACAATTCGCAGGCCTCGTGGGTGGAGTAAATAGAGTTGAATCAGGTGGAACACGGCCTCGTGTCAGGTGGAGCACGGGGGCCTCGTGTCAGGTGGAGCACGGGATGATTTGAGTCGGGTGGAGCGGGCTTAGGAAGGCTCTAGGGAAATTGCTGAGACACCCAGGACGTGGTGAAGTAATATTAGAGTCAAGCAAGGCTTTTGAAGGACTCAAAAAGTATTTGAATCGGGTGGAGCATGACTCGGGATGGCTCTAGGAAAAACTGCTGGGAGTAGTATTAGAGTCGAGCAGAGAGCTCTTGAAGGATTCAAAGAAGGTGTGCTTAATGATAAGATACTCTAGTATGATACTTGTGTGATGGGTATTCAAGTGAAAGGTGGAGATTGTTGGGATTTCACATGAATCCCACATCGGTTAAATTCAAGAGTGTAGATGGCTTAATAAGTATGGTAGAACATCAACCTAATAGGTTAACCTTTTAGGTAAGGAGGTGATCCAACATACTTATTTAAATTTCGTCTACAGTGTCTTATTCTTAAGGTGATGAATAGATGTGGGATGGATCGTTCAATTCCGCTACAAGCACAAAACCTTTGGACTGGCTAATCATTATAATTCTGTTAATATACTCAGCTTCACACAAAGGCAATTGAATGAGTGTTTGATGATCGATCAGTAACGGTTTAAAAGAAAACTCGTCATCTACATCTAAATTCATGCCTTTTGGGTTCCTTACTCCATTAATCCACCACTATAAATGTAACCCCATTCCTCCTCAATTTACCCTATCACCTTTCACAACAATACAATATATGATGGGCGTAAAATTTGTGTTAATCTTTCTTACAATCACTTGTTTCATGGCATACACAAATTCCTCGAGGGAGCTTCCTAATCGACTCATAAGCTTAGGCCGCACAGAAACTGCAGTAGATAAAGCAAATGGTGATAATAATAATGGATCGCTAGGCGATTGTTGGAACGCAATCGCGGAGATAAAATCATGTGTGAATGAAATAGTTGAGTATTTCAAAAATGGTACGACTGATATCGGCACGCCTTGTTGCCAAGCAATTAAAGTGATCACCCTTCATTGCTGGCCTGCCATGTTAACTGCCCTCGGATTCACAAGCCATGAATACAATGTTCTAGTAGGGTACTGCGACGCTTCTGCTGCTCCTGCCCCAGCCCCCTAGCCCACCTGTAGTGCCAAGCAATTATGATTGTCTATGAACTTGATTACTAATAAAGAGTTTATTCAGTTTCAATAAGTTTGTATATGAACTATGATTATGAAAATATATTACTCGATTATTAATGAATTTGAAATTCAAAGTTGGAAAAAACGACTGGGTACTTTCATTGCACAATAAAGCTGTTTCATTACAAGAACTTGTTAAAAATACCATAGTTACCAGGAACACTGATCGACTAGATAAACAAAGTTGGTAGAATGTGAGACATTTAGTTTTCGTACCACGATTTGAAACGATAGTATCTAGTACGCAGATCATAAGCCCGGGAAACAATGTGAAATTACAAAATAATGAAGATAAGAAAAAAAGTGACTTAAAAATTTAAGGGGACAAATTGATTTTAGTTGTTTAATCCAAAAATTGGGCAGTCAAGTTGCAGCAACTACACTTGTTGCATTAACAAGGGATTGGCATGAGTAACACACATACATTGGGCCCTTTTTGTTTCACTTTATTCCATCCAGCCTGTGTAAAACAAAAATGGAAATCACACAACTTACAAGTTACATGAATTATGTACTAGGTCCATACAATAAATGCCAACATTTTTATAAGGCAAAAACAGCCCCCTGTACTGTGCCATTTTTGACCCAAATTAAATTGCCTCTATAAATTCAGTCCCTTGCTTCGTTTTTTCTCATCTCATCATTATTAGTGTCTCTTTGTCCCAAAATCATGGCTCTAAAATATGTATTCTTTTTCCTTGCACTCGCTTGTTGTATGGCATACACAAATGCGGCCAAGGAGCAGCTGCTGCAGCCTAATGAATCTACAGCAAGGATCAACCTCACGGCTAGGGCCACAGCGACAATATTTGAATGCTGGAACACAATCATAAGCATCAAATCATGTGAAAATGACATTGTAGGCTTTTTTGCAAGGGGTAAGATCGATCAGATTAGTAAGCCTTGTCGTAAAGCAATTAAATTGATCACGCGTAAATGCTGGCCTAAACTGTTGACTGCCCTTGGTGTCACACCTCAGGAATGCAGCATCCTGATAGGATTTTGTGACGCCTGGGCTGGTCCTCCTGAGACTCCTTTTGTGCCGCCGTCTAGGGTACCTCCGGCCAGTCCAAATAAGGAACTTCCGGCAAAGATAAAAAAGACTTAAGGTTTAGTATAAGAAATCAAGTCATATTTGAGATGATTTAGAGATCATTTAGTTTAAAATTAAATTGATGTGTTGTTATTTTAATGGTTTTAGGGTTGCTTTTATTTTTTGTGTAATGTAAAATGGAAGTTCCACAACTATGAGGAATTGCACGTTGTTTTGTCAATTGTTGTTATATTCTTAATTGAACTTGAGGTCATGATGTCATTTTATACTATTAACAATAAAAAAAAATGACTCTTTTTGTGAAAGAATAGTACTCCCTCCGTTTTAAATTTAAATTTAGAGATACAATTTGACTTTTGAGATCAAACGATGACATATTACACTTTAATGTAATATTAATTTATTTAATTTTAATTGATACAATTATTATAATTGTGTAGTCTCTCCATCTCCAAAAGGATGAACAAAATACAATTTGCACACATATTAAGAAAAATAAAAATAGAATAAAGAGAGTAAAAAAGTTTTAATCCCCATAAGATTATATAAAGTGATGAATACTTTTATTTGTTTATATTAATGCACCCCACTAAATGACTTAGTTACCCTTATATACTTTATGTTATCCTTTTGGGACAAATTTTTTTGAACATTTAGTTTTTTTTTTGGGAGATGGAAGGGAGTAGTATATAACAAAACTATAATCATAAAATTTATTTTATTTTAAATTTTTATGAGTCGTATTAATTTTAAAATTTAATATATCATCGTTTAATTTGAAAAGTCAAATTATATATTTAATTTTGAAATTGAGATAGTAATAAAAAAAGAGCCAAAATGAGACTTGTGAAGTAGAGAGTACTAGTATATATTATAGCCTCAAAAGTTTTCATTTATTTGTTAGTTCTCTAACATTCCTTGGGCCCTACTCCTTACATTATCAAGGTTTAATCAATTTCAGCATAACTGAAAATTTATTACAACAACTAATAATTTCCGTCTCTTAGATTTCCCTCTTCAAAACTCCCCTCAGCTCCTTCATCTCCCCACTCCCATAACCTTCTCATTTCTCACACCCTCAACCTCAACCACAACCACAACCACAACCACTATATATAAAGGAGCTAAACTCATTTCCAGCACATACCTCTCATTCTGTCCTAAAACTATGGCTTACTCTTATTCTTCTTCTTCTTCTTCCTCCAAGCTTGTTCTCTCAATATTCCTCGCATTATATTTCACTGCAACAATCGTAACGCCACGACCAATATCAAGCCCAAAAAAATTAACCCTAGTGGCTCGCCTAAAGCTAGACCAAGAAGAGGGGTCATCCACTTGTTGGGACTCCTTATTTCAGCTACAATCCTGCACTGGAGAAGTCGTCCTTTTCTTCCTTAATGGGGAAACTTATCTCGGCCCGAGCTGTTGTCGCGCTATTCGAGTCATTGAACATGACTGTTGGCCTTCCATGCTTGGCTCCCTTGGCTTTTCCTCCCAAGAAGGTGATATTCTGCGTGGGTATTGTGATGCCTCTGGCTCTAATGTTACTCCTCCAAAGCCTCACACCGGCAATACCACTACAAATATCTCCCATGCTGGGGTTCCCTAGTTTGGAAGGAACTACTACTCTATGTAGCTAGCAAATCATCTTTATGAGTAATTGAATAAACTACCTACCTTCCTTCCTTCCTTCCTTCCATTGTGTTTTTGTTAGTGTTATGAACAAATGCATTGGATTATTCCAATTGCCAAATTCAGACGCATCTTTTATCTACCTAATAATTAAACAACTAGTTTGGTTATGGTTCTCAACTTAACTGAAAATTTCTCATAATCCATAAACCCCAACATAAAAGGACTTCCTTTTCTTTCTAAAACAAAGAAAAATGGCAAGTATATATAGAATCCTAGCTACTGGTTAATATTAGAAATTATGAAATAAAAATTTCCCATCCTGTTACTGGGAAAAGCATTTTTTTCCTTTGTTTCAAAATGGGAAATTAGGCAGAAACCCCAAGTTCAGTCTAAAAAAGTGTACTACTGCATCCAAATTCCAAACCTATGCATAATATGAAATACGAAAATTTCAAAGCACAAAACAACTGATAAATTGAAATTAAAATTTCCCATCCGTGTGCTTCTTTTTCATGTGTTTCAATTTCAAAATTAAGGCAGAAACCAAATTTACCATTGAATCCAAACCCCAAAATATGAAAATGAATATTAGAATATGAAATTACATTTTTCCCATCCTGTTTTTTTATGGGCAAGTATACTATCGCATCCAAACTCAAAAATATGAAAATAAAAATTCAAAGAATTGAAAATTTGAAATAAAAAATTTCCCATCCTAGGAAAATTCTGTTTCCTCTGTTTCAATTGGGAAATTAAGGGATAAACCAAATTTAGTCTAAAAATGTACTATTGAATCCAACACCCATAATACGCAAATGAAAATTTTGAAACATATAACAATTCAGAAATTGATGTCGTGATTATGTTCAGTATTTGATCATTCTACAACAACAAGAACAAGTACTTTCAAGCCCCAGCAAGAACTACTCCCTCAATTCAAGAACTTTTTACAAATGAAAATTCGTCACACAATAAATCTTTGCTTCAATTAAAACTACAAAAGTGGAAACAGAGTAACAGTAAACTAGAGATTACAGATCGAGAAAGTGACTGTTGACCTTTTGTAACCCGCCGTGCTGGTGATGCCCATGCCGGACGGGACGGCGCCTCCCGTGGATCCTCCCAATCTTGCCGTGTTTCCTGCGGTTCTTGAGTCTTGAACTCTCATTCTTGATCCCCGGCTGTTCCGGCCTCGGGGTAAAGATCAAATGTGGTTGCAACTGAGGAGAGAGAAACTCCGCCGGCGGCGTAATTTGAGAAGAGGGTAGCTCCGGTGGCGAAAACATTTGAGCAGAAGGTAACTCCGGCGGCGGCGGCAAAATTTGATCAGAGGATAACTCCGGTGGCGGAAAAATTTGAGCAGAGGGTGACTCCGTCGGTGGCGAAACTGTCTGAGCACTCCAATTCGACTCAAATTGAGGAGATAGAAACGGAGATATTGCAGCAGAAGACGAATTAGAATCGAGCCCAGGCGAGACTGGAGGAGAGAGAAAATCTCCTGGAGGCAAATCAAGCCCTAATTCTCCGGGAACAAGAATCCCGTCGAGCCCATGAACTGCGATTCCGGGCCCTAGGAACAGATTCGGGCGGGAGATACGAACTCTGTCGACAAAAACGGTGATTTTTAGAGGGTCAGTGTTTAGCAATAGGTTGTAATGGGGGAGGAGCGTTGCGACATAAGAGAGGTTGCCGAGGTCGGCGGAGGTGAGGCGGCGGGGGGACACGTGGTAGTGGAGTGTTTGGATGTACGCAGCGGCTGGGGAGGCCATGTCGAGAGAGAAGAGGGCGGAGTCGAGGGGGGAGAAAATTGTGAAGGAATTGTAGGCGGCGGCGGAGAGGATTTGGTAGCGGAGGTCGGAGGTGGCGATGGCGTTGCCGAAGAGGTTGTAGCCGGTGGATCTGAGGGCAGAGATTGTGCCGTCGAGTTCTAGGTCGGTGATGAGGGCTGCGGAGGTGGTGGCGGAGAGGAGGAGGGAGATGGCGAGGAGAGAGAGGAAACTTGAGAGTTTGGCCATCGGTAGAGAGGAGAGAGAAACAGAGAGAGTCAGTTGAGTTTTGGCGCAATTTTGAGATCTTGAAATGGTGGGAGGGTATATATAAAATGTTGAAAGAATTTGTGGCCGTTCGATCCTTTTCTATCCGACTGCTGGTAGGTTCCCTTTATTTATTTATTTATTTTTGTTGTAAATTTTGATGGTGATGGGTTTTGTGTTTGAGCTAGCTGAGTTGGGTTTTTATGTTTAACATGGGCCAGTGGTCCAGTTTAAAGTTTGAAACCCAAAGATATATGATTTATTTTTTTATTTTTTTTTTGGGTTTTAGAAGTCAGTTTATGAAATTTTAAAATTTTATTTTGATATGAATTTATTTAATTTTTTAAAACAATAAATTTTGTATGATGCTGAATTTATATCATTTACAATATTTGTGATAGTAAATTTCTTTTTTTAAAAAAATCCATTTTTGTTGAAGTGGATGGAGAGGTTTTGGGATGTTTAAATACCTCCGTAGCATCCAGTTAGTATGAAGTTTATTTTTTTGGTAAGTTGGTTAATTGACTAATAGAATACTGACACATATAAAATCTCACATACGTGTCAATATTCTATTGACCAATTGACCAACTTATTCAAAAATAAAATTCATACTAACCACTTCTGTTTCATTCTATATATATCACAAGTTTATATAATACTATTAGTTGTCCTCTCCATCATTTTATATTAAAATTTATAACAATCTAAATTTATTCTCAAAAGTTGTCACGTCATTTTTATCATCCGATATATTGACGATAGATGAGATTAGATAAGAGATAAGACTAGATTTCTTTTAATACTAAAAAAATTAAAATAAAAGATAAGTTGGGAGCTTACAAAGAAACAAAATAAGACTCATGACTCATTAGAAACCTACACCATTTGTACACTTGTTAGAAATCCTTTCCCCCCGCCACCCCCCAAAATTTTTTATTCATTTTCATATCAATTTTTTTTATGGGTGGTGATGGGTAAAATTGTAAATAGTAACCAAAAAATTTGTATATATCCGCATTCGTATTTGAACAAAAACGAATATTATTCGTATTCGAAAAAAACGGATATATTCGTATTCGGTTTAAATGTATCCACAAATAAACGGATACGAATACGGATATAGGCGTATTCATATTCGTTTAACATCCGACCGTAAATATATCAGACAGATATCGAATATCCGAATTCGAATCAGTATCCAAAATTTGTATATATATATATATAAATATATATATTAATTATTATATAATAAGCAAAATAATTTTTTTAAAGTGGCATTCCTTATATAATAATTAGTTTTCATTATAATACGAAAATTATTTTAAAAATATATCATTTCACTTCTAAAAAGTAGGAAATAACACTTTTATTCTAATATTAATATACTGAAATAAATTGATTTAAGTATAGTTAATAGATTTTACTATTATAAAGTTAAAATATCTAAAATGTATCATTTACCAAGAAAATTATATATTAGAAGAACAAAACTATAGTTATTAGCTTGTTATAAGTTTTTTACTTTCAAAACTTACTTGCATTGTTGGGAGGCGAGAACAATGAACAATAAAATTTTATTGTTAAAATGTGTTAAGTCCAAATTAATTTAGAATTAATCTAGGAGTGAGTTGAATAATTAATTCACGTTTATGAATTTTCGGGCGGAAGGAGTATTTTCCACTTCCATATGTCCAATTATTTAAAAATTAGAAGTTCAAATATTTAAAGTAAGTCCAAAGTATATTTTGGACCAAGTTGGATTAACTAGTTGTCAATTGTCACATATACATTATAACTCGCACTCTCCATAAATATAATGAAATAAAATAAACTTTTTATAACTATATAAATTGTAATATATGTATTGAGGATAAATTATAAATAAAAGTTTTCATAAACATATTATTAAAGTTTTAATCAAGTATTTGAGAAAAAATAATTAAATATTCAATATAAACTTTTGAATCTAATTATAAATTATAAATATTCATACATACTACAGTATTACTCCACACACATAAAATGAACATCTAAACATTAATAAGTAAAGCATTCATTTTGAAATTTAGGATTTCAAAAATGATGAAAACTTATTTGAATTGTAATTTAGAACATTGATTATTGTATTTAAATATTTATTAAAAATAAATAAATTAACATTCATTCATTAACAAACTATATTTTAAAACTCATTATTTTTTATTCTAGTTATAGTTACGGCTGTAAATGGTAATCAAAAAATTCGTATTTATCTGCATCTGTATTAAAAAAACGGATATTATTCGTTTTAAAAAAAATAGATATTATCCGTATTCGGTTTAAAAATATTCATAAATAAACGGAAACGGATACCCTAGTGATGGATTTTGTGTTGAGGTGACTGAGTAATTGGGCTTTTATGTTTAATATGGGCATATGGTCCAGCTAAAAGTTTGAAACCCAGAAATATATAAGGGTTTTATTTAGGGTCCTTAACATTAATATACAATAATTAGAAAGTATTTACAAAAATAAAACACACACAAAATAATTACAAAAATAACAAAACACAATATATTAGGATTCCTAAAATCACGTATCATTAACTCCTACACGTCAGTTATTTTCCTTTCATATTTGTAACCAACCGCACCTAAATTCAAGCAACTGAGAAAATCAATAGGAGAAGACAAAATCAATCGGAGAAGCAGATCAACGCCAAATCAATGGAGAAGACAAAATCTTTCCGTCGCGACCTGACAACTCGATATCGGAGAAAGAAGGCTCTTGTCATGCGACTAAACTCAGAATCGGAGAAGGCGAAGTCTGTTGTCGCGATGCATCTCTAAGATCGAAAATAGCATACAAAATCAACAACGCCTTCAAGTTCAGTAACCAAATATTGCAGTGATTGTTGAATACAAGATCAACATCAACTTCGATACAAAATCTTCGAGGTATGTGAGTTTAAAATTTATAATTATATAGTTACCTATGGTTACTACAATTAATTACTATATTAGTTACCTTTCTTAAGTTTTTTGCACTTAAAATGGTCACACCTGCAGTAAGAATAATGAATGTTTTGATTGCAAAATATATTTGAAAAATGTTGTATATTATGGTTACTAAGGTTATAAAAATTGGTTCTTGTCTAATGTTGTCTTAGTTCTCGATTATTCATCTTCGTTCTTGTGTAAACTGTCTATTCTTTGTCTTAATTCTTTGTTTAATGTTGTCTTGATTCATTGCATAATATTACTAATTAATGTTGAATTGTTCTTGATTAATGTTGACTTGGTTACTATGTAACATTATTTTGATTCTTGATTAATCTTGACTTAACTTATTATGTAAAACTATAATAATTCTTGACTATCTTTGACTTGGTTACTATATAAAATTATCTTTGACTTGGTTCTTGTGTAAAATTAGTTAGTGACTAATCTTTGACTTGGTTCTTGACTAATTTCGAATTGGTTCTTGACTAATACAAACTTAATTCTCGCAGAGATTAATTAGTTATTGTAATATTGGTCATTTGAAGCATATTAATGTACACTTCTACTTATGTTTTTATATTAATGGTTACTTGTTATCTATATTGATTACATTCTTACAAAAGCTTGTCTTTAGTTGGTAACAAACAAATTATCTTTGGTTGTTTTTACTATAAAAAATGCAATCTGTAATGTATTTATCTTGTGGTTACTAAATAAATATGTGTTGGTTACAATTTAAAATGGATTTGGTTACTGTATAATGTTATTCATGATTAATGTATAATGTTGAATGTATAATGCATTTTAAAATATATTTTATACTCTGGTTACTAAATACATATAAATTGGTTACTGTTTATTATTGATTTGGTTGTTGTATAATGTTTATATGCTTGCTTTATAATTTTAAAGTTTATTCTACTGATGTTTTTTATATTAATGATTACTTATTAAATACATTGGTTACCTTCCTGCAACTGTTGGTTATTGTCTAATCTGGATTTGGTTAGTAAATAATGCTGACTTGGTTACTGTGTAAAATTGCAATGGTTACTGGATAATATTACCCCCAGTTCATGTTCTGGTTACTAACATTATGTAGTTTGGTTACTGTCTGACATTGAGTTGGTTACTTTACAGATTATACGCTAACAAAGAATGAAAAAACATATTAAAAGGTTGCTTCAAATCGATATCTTTGGTAAATTGGAATATCGCTTATAATCGAAATTTGATTGACAATGTTGTTGTGTATTATACAGTTGTATGATTGACAATGCAAAATGCATTTGAAAATATATTTTATATTCTGGTTACTAAATACATATAAATTCGTTACTGTATACTATTTAATTTGTTACTGTATAATATTTATTTGGTTGCTTATTATATTAATGTACACTTGTACTGATGTTTTTTATAGTTATGAAAAGATTTGATGAAGTGACAATTTGGTAATTTTTGTCAAGATTGGAGTGTCGGATTTTGGCTTTTCGGAGCCTAGTTTCATTGGAAACGGGTCAACGATCAAAAATCATCAGCTTTGCTGGTGAACTGCAGGCTTTTTTGGTCAAATTTCATCATTTATGCCTTCAAAATTGCATGTAAAAATTTGGTTTATTTTCTGGTTACTAAGATTATGTAATTTGGTTACTGTCTAATATTGATTTGGTTCCTTTACAATGTTTATTCAATTGTTAGACAATGGAGATTGACAGTAACCAATACAACAAATTTAATTGTTTACTGCTAGTAACTATTAACCACATGGTTGGTAACATTTTTGATGGTGTACAGTAACCAAAATTGATGTTGATTAATATTTTAATTTTTAATTCCATCATGAGTTATCAATATAAAGTAAACATATACAAGCTTTATAATGGTTTAGATCTGAAGCTTATAACGGTCTTGATATATAAGCTTATAATTATCTCGTTACTAACAAGCTTGTAACTATCTATGATAATTATCGGTTAAGTATAAAGCTTGTAGATAAATAGGACACTCACACATGTACATTTAACAATTGATATTTGTCCCGATATAAGCTTGTAAATATAAGTTACTAATAACATAATAAAATAGTAACCATATAATTATATATGATAGTAACGAATGAGTTTTAATGGTAACCAAAAGCGAAACATCATGTAATGAAACCCGTTTTAGGCAATCCATGTATACTAAACAATTACATATTAACCGTAATAAAAAATAAAAGTATCAAAATCCCACATTGAGGACACAATAATAATAGTCAAACCATAAGGTAATGAGAAGCAAAACATAATAAAAAGTAACCAAATAGTTATATATGAAAGTAACCGAACATGTAAGATGTGTTTCATGAAATGAAAGTAGAAATAGAATATCATAAACCTTGTAGAATATATTTGAAGGAATTTACAAAAATAATACATCAATGTATACTAAGCAAATACATGATTTATTATGACTTGGGTTTATTATTTACAAAAATAATACATCCACAAACTAATGATGTTTTAAACTTCTTCAACTGTCTTGGGTTCAATTTCTTGGTAATAATGCCGGGGACTTCCATGTCACACCAATATATAACTTTTCGTAATAATGCCGGGGACTTCCATGTCACACCAATATATAACTTTTCCAATGAATTTTCTATTGCATTCCTCATAGTAAAGATTCCATAACTGCAAATAAAAAAAAATCAGATTTACATAGTCATTAGTAACCAGATATAAACAATATTTATATCATAAACAGTTTACCAAACAAATATATTGTAACCAAAACAACATATAAAAGTAACCAAAATCTTAATTGAGGGAAAAAGAATGGTATCCAAATCATAAGCGTAACAAAAATATACTAATGAAGTAACTAAACAGTTATATGTTAGTAACCAAAACATATATTAATGGTAACCAATACATGAACAACATATAGACCAAACAAAGTTTAGTCAACCCATATATTAAGCAAATATATGGTAACCAGAACAACAAAAAATAATAAGCAAAATCCCAACTCAAGGAAACAAAAATGGAATCTAAATCAGAAACTAACAGTAACCAAAAACATACGAAAGAAGTAACCAAATATTTATATGATAATAACCAAAACATGTTTTAATGGTAACCAATACATAAACAACATGTACACCAAACCAGTTTAGTCAACCATGTATACTAAGCAAATACATGGTAACCATAACAACATAAAAAAGTAACCAAAATACCAAATCAAGGTAACAAACATGGTATCCGAATCTCAAGCTAACAATAACCAAAACATAATGCAGAAGTAACCAAACAATTATATGATAGTATCTATTTTTTATTGCTTGACGTAGCTACAACGGAAGCATTACATCAAGCCCCCAGAAATTGGTCTAGTATACTAAACAACATGTAGACCAAACTCAGTTTAGTCAACCAATGTATACTAAACAAAACATTGTAACCAAAACAACATATAAAAGTAACCAAAATTCCAATTGAGGGAAAAAGAATGGTATCCAAATTATAAGCTAACAGTAACAAAAAATATACTAATGAAGTAACCAAACAGTTATATGTTAGTAACCAAAACATATATTAATGGTAACCAATACATAAACAACATGTACACCAAAACCAGTTTAGTCAACCATGTATACTAAGCAAATACATGGTAAACATAACAACATAAAAAAGTAACCAAAATACCAAATCAAGGTAACAAAAATGGTATCCGAATCCCAAGTTAACAGTAACCAAAACATAATGCAGAAGTAACCAAACAGTTATATGATAGTAACAATAACAAAATTTAAATTGACACACCTTTAAAATTTTTTGTTTGGAAATATCTTCTGGCTATGAACTTGAGCTTCTTCCCATGACATTTGTCGCCATGATCTCTTTCCGAATAACATCAAGAGGCAAGTTTGAAGCAAAATTTATATTATCTCGATAATAGAACATGTATGCTTTCTGATCCAAAACTTTCTTTTCACTAACTTGAACAACCTGTGAATCAACAAGTGCAGCAAAAGTAAATTAAAAAACAATAAAAAAAAAAATAAAGGAAAGAGATCATGGAAGGAGATCAATATTCATTAACCAAATTACGCCACCTAGTACGAACAACTATGATGATGAAGAAGAAGAAAAATATTCATTAACCTTGTATGCAGATCTAGTTAATTAGTCTAACAACTATGAAGATGAAGATGAAGATGAAGAAGAAGAAGATTTTAGAGAGAGAAATACTAGTACGAAAATTATGGAAGTTGAGAGAAAAAGAAGGTTTAACAACATAAGAACACGCGTTTAAAAAAAATACCTGATTTGCCATATCAGCCCATTAATACTAATCCCTTAAATTAAGGAATCCTAATTACACTAATATTGTAAATAAATATGGAAAAGTGTAATATTTTGTAATTATTTTATAGGTGTATGATTTTTGTAATTATTTCTAAAAATGTACTAATATATGTAATTTATCCTTTTTTTATAGGAAAAGAGAGAGAATTGAAATGGGTGGTTTTGGAGCCCAAAGGGAGGTAGACCCAGTGTATATTCATCGCCCCTTATTTGATGGGCAATAAAGGTGATGGTCCTTTACAATAATATATAATATTTAGTAAATAATTACACTATTAGTGCATTCACAAAATAATTATAAAAATAATACAATTCACATTAATAAAGAAACCTAAAATCAAGGAGAAATAACTGTCATAATTAATAATTCAAATTCAAATATCTGAGATCTAACAACAAAAATAAATTTAAATTCAAAATAATAATTCAAATTCAGAGAATGTAGTTTGGCCCAAAGCTTTTTGGATTAGCCAGACACTGGAAGTTTGACAACGTCATCTTCCCCCCCCCTTCGCCGGTGAGACAGAGTGAGAGTCAATCACAAAATGGTCGATGGGATGTAGAAAGGAGGTGGATATTTAATTTTTCACAATTTATTCATGTCCGAAAATTCCAATTCCAATTTCATGTCCAAAAGAAAATAAGAACACTGCATAGGAAAAAGATAGATAAGAGAGTGATGTGTAATGTAATGTTGATAACCAAACCTTCGTACCAAGGTAACCAAACTTTTATACCAAAGTAACCAAACCTTTATACCAAGGTAACCAATCTACCTGCACACCTGCAGTATGAATTGGTTACATTGGTCTGAAAGTTTGACAACCAACTGCATGAAGGTTTGGCTACTGATGAGTGAGTTTTATACACATGAATTGGATACATCCGGCTTAATTTATTGTTGTTCTCAAGTCTTTTAGATTAGTTTTTAAGTGTTTATGTCTATTCAAGCATGTTTTATGTTGTTTTGTAGGAATTGGGACAAAAGTTACATGGATCGACGTTCGGGGTGGCTAGATTCGGGTTTTCGGCTTGCCATTTACACAGCAGTCACTTCAGAGCCAATTTGAGTATTGCTACAGACCTTATTTCGAAAAACTCAAAGAATGAAAGTTGTAGATCTACTTCTCCTCTTTTCGGAACATCTTGAATCATCAAAAGAGGAGTTCGGACGAAGAAGTTATGGCCATTTTCCCAAAGGACGTCGCTTTTGAGCGAGAAAATGTCGAACTGTATAAAGACCGGGCGCTAGGGAGCGATGTCTGAAGCGTCCTACACGAAGGCACAAGTGACTGGGAAGGGCTTGGTGATGGCCTGGACGCGTTTTGGGTGAATTTTGACACCTTTTTGACTCCAAATTGGATTGGGTTTGTTCCAAAACTAAAAATTGGACTTGTAACCTATAAATACATGATGTAAGGCATAAAATAAGGAGAGAATACATAGATTAGACTAGATTAAACACTCCATTAAATTAGAATCTAAACCCTAGTTCTTAATTAGCCATTGGAGATTGAAGCAAATTGAAGACCATTGAAGATTCAAAGCAAAGAAGCAAAGAGGGAGCATCAGTGACGGTTTACGACAATGATTCTATTCTCTTCTCTTATCATACTTTTATCTTTTAATGTCTATTCAATTGTGGATTCTTGATTTTAATTCATTACTTATGAACTAACTCTTTCATTAAGATTTCAATTGAACTTTTTATGATTATGAATAGATTATTTGATTTATTCCAATTATTTATGTTGAAGTGAATTGTTCATCTTGCCTTATGCTTATTGATTAATTATCTGATCAGTAATTACCTTGTTACTCTAGAAGGAATTGAGAAAAGAATTCTAGGGTTAGAACTGGGCACGGTGACATGTGACTTAGTTATTTGCACAGTGAATAAGTAGGTTTGTGAATAGAATGAGAATATCTATTTGCCGCATGTAACACATAAGAAATTGGGGTTGTAACGAGTTTAATTCAATTGTTTTACATAGAGATATAGCAAAATTAATCTGGGTTAAATAGAAGGCAAATGATCACTTGAGAAAGGGCTTTTGGCATTTGAGAATTCCTGTTAACAATTTAGTAGGCATAATAATTGGGATAATTGGATAATTGATTTATAGTTCATAATTGGAGATATTGAAGTCTTAATCCTTATTTATCTGAATTTAATCAAATCTTAGTTTTGTTTATTTGCTTTCTTTTAGAATAATCTCTTTTAATTGTTTTAATTTAGTTTTATTAATTAGAAAAATCGCGATTTGAGATTGTTTAAATAAAATTAGTTTGGTTAAGAAGTAGTACTTGGTGATTTTTATTAACTAATTCCTCGTGGGAACGATACTCTACTTTCACTTTATTACTTGTTGACCGTGTATACTTGCATGTATTTATTGATTGCGAAATCGATCAACTGCTACCAACTACATTACATTCAAAATAAGTTAGTAACTTAATAAAACTGAATTAGTTACCTTAGTATGAAGGTTTGGCTACCAACTGCACTATGAAAAAACTGCAGGTGTGGATGTGGATTGGTTACCTGTGGATTGGTTACCTTGGTACGAAGATTTTGTTACTTTGGTATGAAGGATTTGTTACCTTGGTGTGAAGGTTTGGTTACCAACTGCACTATAAAAAAATTGAATGTGTGGAGGTGAATCAATATATTTTTTATTAATTGTTATGTAGGATTAAAAAAGAGAAATTAAAAACAACACAGGAAAGGAAAAAAGGGTAACACACCAGGACGTCGTGATCGTCGTGGATAGGGGTGAGGAGGACGTCGGAGAAGCGATTGAGGTTTTCGATCTGAGAGAAGGACTGCAATTTGTTTGGTTGTTATACACATATATATTATACACACATATATAGAAATATATATATTTCAAATACTAGGCATCACTGTAATAGAAGATGGCTGGTCAGAGACTTTCATCTCTGCGCTCTCCTTCCTCTGTTTCTTCGTCTTACTCTGCTGCTTTCTTACGTTCTTCGGGTAACTTTCTCTCTCTCTACTTTTCTGGGGTGGGTATTTATGTTTAGTTTGTGATCATGATCTTGGTAGCTAAACAAATTGATTTCTCAATCATGCTTTTTTACCTGAGATGAGATACAATATTATTATTGTTACAATATTAGTGCAATTAGAGATATTAATTACTTCATTTAATAAGTAAACCAATACTAATCCCCTAAATTAAGGAATCCTAATTGCATACTAATTTTCTAAATTAAAAAATCCTAATTACACTAATATTGTAAATAAATATAGAAAAATGTATTACTTTTGTAATTATTTATAGATGTACCATTATTATAATTATTTATAAAAATGTACTAAAATTTGTAATTAACCCTAAAGAAAGAGTAAATTGATACTTTCTTCCGCTTTCACAACCCAATTCCTATTTTTACTTTTAAGAAATCAATCTACGAAATTCTAAAATTTTAGATTGATGGAAATTAATTTTAGTTTGTTTATAAACAACAAAATTTATATGAAGTATATAACTTTTCTTAATTTATTCTAAAATTCTCAAGCAGGTCTGCAAGCATGTGACCCAAAATCATCAACTGATATCAGTCTCCTGACCATAACTTTATAATATAAATATAACAAACAAAGATAAAATAAAATAAAAGAAGAGGTAGAAATTTCAACTAAACAAATTAACACTCCTTAAAAACAAACACCATTTTGCAGTTACTAGAAATCCTTGAAATCAAGAATTCCACCCACTAAACAAGGGTCTAGGCAATTTATTCCTTTTCACTTGAAATTACTTAACCAGATTTCCTAAGAATTCTGATTTGCTTCCAACGAGACTCCATATAATTAGACTCATCATTTTGTCCATAAACCCCACATTTAAAATAATGAGAGTCTCCTCCCCTGCCAAGGGCTTCATATTTGAGTACCCCATCAATGTAGACTTTGAGTTTGCTGGTACCTACGTCGTGGATCACGTTCACACGGAACCATCGGTTGTAAATGTTGGGGACGATGACCGGAGATCGGTAGTATGTGAGGCTACCGTCGTATACTCGGAGCATTAGGGTTGTCGCCTGAGGGCTTCCGCCGAACACCTGCATGATGCACACCCCGGATGTGCCTTGTGGCACATATGCATATCCTTCAAATTGCCAAACTCCAGCGGAGTACTCGTACCCCTGTAGTTTTAGTCAATATATGTTAAATCATTTCCCAAACAAAATTAAATTGTAAGACTTAAATTTGAGTTGTGGAGACAAAATTAATGAGGAATTAAAGAAAGAAATAATTAATTAGAATTGAGGGGCTTACACCGATATTTATTTCAGTGCGAGGCTTAGTGGGACTACCTTGACGGAAGGGTTTATCAGTAGAATAAACCCATAATTTGTGAACTCCATTAACGAAGCTGTACCGTTGATCCACCGGCAAGTCGTATGGTTTATGGATATTGTACACGGATTTGTCGAAAGGGAGTGCAGTGAAACCATCGGTGGGATCAGCAGCCACTGTTTTCTGTTGATCGGAAAACGCCAAAACAAGTGTTGCCAACCATAACACAAACAGATAATGTGATGAAGCCATGTTTTGTTGTGGCCTTTAATTATAATTTGGGGAGAGCTTCAACCTATTTTTAGTGAGTGACATAGTTGAATATGTGACATTATATAAATTTTATCACTAGACTATCACCTATGTTCTAATTATATTATATAGGAGTACTAATTATGGTTGTTGATACAGATCTACGATTACTTGGTCTACTAATATGACTCATTTCTATTGATATATAGGTTTAACAAAAACAAAGACAGATCCAAAAAAATATTACTAATACTCGTGGGCGACAAATACATGCACGTTTTTAATGTGATTAGATTACGAAGCCTTCGATAATATAAATATTATTAATCATATTAATTAACTGTTTTATTTAAGGTTAGATCATTGGTGGTTAAACGAACTTGATAATATTTGTTTCACAACCTAAATTATTTACCAAGTGGCTGATGAAGTTTCTAAATATTTGTTGGATGGATAAACCAAATTGGCTACTTGCGGTGGCTAAGATTTGTCAAACTTTGCACATGGGTATGGTCCGTATGGATCATACTGTTGGTGGCTACTATACACATGCTTTTAATGGGATTAGATGAAGAAGTTTAATGATGTCATTTAATATTTATTTATTTTTGTTATTTTTGATTGAAATTTAACATTCTTGTCTTTGGAAAGAATGGATGGATCCTAAGACCTCATACACTCAAAGGCAATAATGAATCATAAGAACTCGTATACCCAAAAGTCTTGTATACCCAAAAGCCTTATGAGTAGTTTTTTTACCATAAACCGTGAGGGGCTTGGTGCATTTAATATTCCGAACGCAACAAGTTTGGTCGTTTTGCTTTCTTTATTTTTTTAAATTATTTGCCCCGTTCTCCTATCTCTTTCCACTTATTTTGCCTTTTTTCTTTTTAAAAATTATTTGCCCCATTATCCTCTCTCTTTCCACTTGTTTTGTCTTTTTTTTTTAATTATTTGCCCCCATTCTCCCCTCTCTTTCCACTAGTATTTGCCCCTATTCTCGGTTCTCCTATCTCTTTCCAGTTTCAGGTATTTCATTGTTTAAAGAGAGTATAGAGAACGCAGTTAAACTGAAGAGAAAGACATATTTAGAGAGAGAAAGTATGAAGAGGGAGAGAGTACTGACGACTGAGTTATCTTCCATAATCCATCACTGAGCTACCCAAAAGAAGAAAAGGCATTGTCTTTTTTTTTGAGTAATTTCTACATTCAGTTGATGGTACTTTTTACTTTGGGTTTAATTGGGTTTCTTCCACAATTTTTTTTTATCAATTTGAGTTTTTTCTTTGTGTTTCTTGTCTAATTTAGGTTTAATTGGGTCTTATAATTACATATGAAAAAAAATTGAAATTTTGTATAGTTGTGGGATTTGATCATTAGAATGAGTTAATTAAAGTGATTTGATTCTTTTACATGATTTTAATTGAACAGATGTAGTTATGTGCGAGTCAGTCTTCAATTGCAAAAATTAGAGGGAGTTTATATGACAATTGCAGTCAGGGAATCTATGATAAAGATGGAAATTCTTTGTTCTTAACCACTGTAATAAAGCCTAGTAGTTCGGAATGTAAATATTTTCTAGTATTATTTCAATATTATTTGATATTAGAAATTGGATAAAGCATCAGATTTGTTAGGGGTACAAAGTCTTGAAAGTTAGTAAATACAATACAAGCTTTCTTCAAATTTATGGACATTGTTTTCTCTTCTCGTTTTGACCGTAAAAATGTCTTATTCATAGGTTTGTGCAGTTTGTTGTTAGTCACAGTCCCAATTCTCAGAGGACTAGAGAAGACATTGGCGAGTTAATGCTGTGTTGGTTTTTCAATTTCATCTAATTAGGTTCTGTAAATCAGAAAAAGAAAAGATTTGTTAGGTTTATGTATATGCATGGTTCCATATCATAATCGTTTGCCATCTTTGAAATGTTCATGTTATAACACACAAGCTTCAAGGAGATCTTTATTGGCAATTCTCAGAACATGGAGAAGAAGAATCTAATCATTTTTTGAATCATAGGGACCAACATGTAACTCTGTTTTAATAGTTTCTCTTAGCCTGAACATGAAGAGATCTTTCCTGGATCAACATGTAAATCTTGATTATTGGGTTTATAAAATAAAATTCAATTATTATTATGTTTATCAATTTGGTCTGTTCTAATAGCTTCTCTTAGCCTAACATATATTGTGTTTGTTTGATAAATATTTAGTGTCTACTGAGAGAAATTGCTAAAAATAAAAATAGATATTCAGAATTGGAATATATCCATAAATTTTAGATGTTTCACCTTAATACAAAATGCATCTATAATATTGTATCCATCTCAATACGCAAATTGTACCATATTAATTAAAATACGTACACAAAGTTAGTCTACGATGACAAATCTCTACACCGCGTTAAGAGTAATGACTTGGCCAACATTGGAAGTGCCTTCAGCTATAGACTCAAAATTCCACGCCGCACCAAGATTCAGAACTTCATCTCCCCATATGGATTCCAACAAGTCAAGATTCAAAAATGCTCACCAATAAAGTAAAAATAATAATCATAAGAATATGAAGAAAAAAGAATCATTACTCACATTCAAGTTAATATTTACAAGTTGACTCTATTGCGTCTCATGAAAAATAGGTGACAGGTTAATAGTCGTATCAAGTTCAAAGGCCTAAAGTAAAAGAATCATAATTTATCATTTTATAAGACCATATTAATCGCAAAAAAAAGTTATAATACTCCATCAACATTGTCAAACACCATATGTAATTTGGACTCTTCCACTATTTGATTATTCCGCTTTTCATTCTCTTCAACTTCATCATCCATTTTGTTATTAGACTAATCAATATCCATACTTGTAGAGCTAATATCTATTTACGATTTCATTGGTAGAACTTGCACACAACTATAAAAATTAAAAAAGAATTTTTTTAAACATTTATTAATGTATGTACTTCAAGAAATCAAGGAAAAACCCAATTAGACCAGAAATCATATGTAAAGGAAGCATATTTTCAGTGTAACCACAAACAATATAAGTCAACAACAAATTAATGCTGAAACATGTACTTGTTTATCAAGATGGCTTTAGAAAGACCATAACTTTAATAATTCATATTACCCAGAATGACTCATTAATATCCATCAATTGTAAAAGAAAACCATTTATTATTATCATTCTACAAATATGAAAGTGCACTTCTCATAGTTTCATATTCCACAACAGTACATGAAGATAAATAAAATCCAATTAAACCTAAATTAGACACGAAACACTAAGAAAAAAACTCAAATTGATAAAAAATTGTGGAAGAAACTCAATTAAACTCAAAGTAAAAGTACCATCAACTGAAAACAGAAATTACTTAAAAAAGAAGAAGACAATACCTCTTTTCTTCTTTTGGGTAGTTCAGTGATCAATTATGGAAGATAACTCAGTCGACACTCTCTCCCTCTTCATACTGTCTCTCTCTAAATATGTCTTTCTCTTCAATTTAACTGTGTTCTCGGTACTCTCTCTAAACAATGAAATTGTTGGGAAACTTGGTCAACTGTTGATTTAGTCTTAATAGTGTTTCTGTTTCGTGTTTGTTGAATAAGTCCTAAATTATAGGGTGAAATTAGTTGTTGATTTATTCTTCCTTAAACATAGCCACGATATAGATCATGTGAATCGTGGATGCAGTTTCTATCATTCCTGTTTTGTAATGGCTGTATAAAAGCCTCCTTTATGTTGATGAATAACACAAGCTTAAGAGCTACAAACTGAGTTCCCTATTTTCAGTTTATTAGTGGTATTAGAGCCACACAACGAGGCTTGATTTGTGAAGTAGTGAGCGAGTGAAATATTGAGAGAAAGAGTGTTTGAGTGAAACACTGTGAGGACAGAAAGAGGGAGAGATGGCTGAAGGAAATAATTTCCTGAGCATTCTCAAATTTGATGGGGACTATGATCATTGGTCAATGTTGATGAAAAATTTGTTGTGGTCAAAAAAGTACTGGAGCCTCATTGAGAATGGCTACATCGAGCCTGACGCCGAAGAAATGCTAACAGCTGCACAACAGAAAACTTTGGAGGAACAGAAGCTAAAGGATTTGAGGGCAAAAAACTACTTATTCCATTCGATTGAAAAATCCATTCTCAAAACAATCATTCAGAAAGACACCTCCAAGCAGCTATGGGACTCCATGAAGAGAAAATATCAGGGGAATGTTCGAGTTCAACGAGCCCAACTACAGACGCTCCGCAGGGAATTTGAAGTCTTGGAGATGAAAACTGGTGAGTCTGTGAATGATTACTTCTCCAGAGTGATGCTGGTATATGAGGAACGCAGGAGAAGATATGCAAGATGTGAAAATTGTTGAGAAAATCTTACGCACACTTACAGAAAGGTTCAATTACATTGTATGCTCTATAGAGGAGTCAAAAGACATTGATAGTCTTTTGGTGGATGAGTTACAGAGCTCGTTATTGGTCCATGAACAGAAGTTTCAGAAGAGCGGTGTAGAAGAATAAGCTTTGAAAGTCACAGGAGGTGATAGGTCCGAACCAAAGGAGGAAGACATGTTCGGTGGAAGAGGTAGAGGTCGTGGAAATTTCAGAGGAAGAGGAAGGGGTCGAGGAAGAGCTTTCAATAAAGCTACTGTGGAGTGCTGGAGATGTCACAAGTTGGGACATTTTTAGCACGAATGTCCTAGCCATGCCCATTATGCTGAGTATGCGGAGTTAGATGAAGATCAAGAGATGTTACTCATGTCTTATATTGAGACACACAATTTGAAAAGAAAAAATATGTGGTTTTTGGACTTGGGATGTAGCAACCACATGAGTGGAGACAAGCAGTGGTTCATTGAGCTCGATCAGTCCTTCAGGCACTCAGTAAAGCTTGGAAACGACTCTAAGATGGCTGTCATGGGGAAAGGAAATGTCAGAATACAAGTTGAAGGCAGAACTCAGGTGATCACTGAGGTATTTTACATTCTTGAGCTCAAGAATAATTTGCTTAGCATTGGAAAACTTCAGGAGAAAAACTTGGCTATTTTGATTCAAAGTAATGTCTGTAAAATCTACCATCCAATGAAGGGGCTAATTCTGCAAACAAATGTGTCTGCAAATCGAATGTTTGTGTTGCTTACCTCTATGCCTACTAATGTTCCAGGACCGACTTGCTTTCAAGCATCTTCAGATGATTCAACAACAAACCTATGACATCGAAGGTTTGGTCATATTAACATGAAAGGGGTACGAACATTGGCATATAGAAATATGGTCAGAGGCCTACCAATGCTGAAAGCTAGTTCCAAGTTATGTACTGATTGCGTTGTGGGAAAGCAACATCGTGACTCCTTTCCAAAGAAAAGTTTGTGGAGAGCCTCTCAACCATTGCAGCTTGTGCACTCGGACATCTGTGGTCCGATTACTCCTGAATCAAATAGCCACAAGAGGTACATAATTATATTTATTGATGATCATAGTCGTAAGATGTGGACGTATTTCTTGCATGCTAAGTCAGAGGCATGCACTGTGTTTAAAAAATTCAAAAGCATGGTAGAAAAGGAGATATGGAACTATATTTGTTGTTTGCGTACTAACCGAGGTGGGGAGTTCACCTCATCTAAGTTCAACAACTTTTGTAGTTTAAATGGGATTGGTAGACAACTCACTGCGGTTTACTCTCCACAACAAAATGGAGTCGCAGAGAGAAGAAATCGAACCCTAATAAACATGGTACGGTGTATGCTAATTGCAATGGAGGTTCCAAAAGAATACTGGGTGGAAGCGGCAAATTGGGCAGTGCATGTGCTTAATAGGGGTCCCACTTCAGCAATACAAGATAAAACACCTGAGGAAGCATGGAAAGGAATCAAGCCTTCGGTGGAGTACTTCAAAGTGTTCAGATGCATAAGGCATGTTCACATACCTGGATGTCACAAGAAAGAAGCTTGATGATAAAAGCTTTACGTGTGTGTTCTTGGGAGTCAGCGAAGAATCCAAAGCTTTTCGAATGTATGATCCGGAGTCCAAGAAGATTGTCATAAGCAGAGATGTGGTTTTTGAAGAGGAAGAAAAATGGAGCTGGGGCAAAACAAGTGAAGAAACTTGTTGTGATGGTCTTGAGTGGGGAGATGAAGGAAAAGAAAGTGAAGAAGAAGAGAATGAAGTCAGCAATTCAGACTTGTCTACACCAATTGATGTGACAAATCCAGTTCAAGGGAGAAAAAGAAGAGAACCAGTGTGGATGAGGGACTATGTGAGCGGTGAAGGCCTGTTCGAGGATGAAGATGATGTGCAAAAACTAGCTATGGAGATGCAACAACTTGCCATGTTCGCTTTAAATGATCCAACAACGTTTGAAGAAGCTGCTAAGAGTTCAGCTTGGAGAGAAGCTATGGATCGAGAAATTCAAGCTATAGAGAGGAATGGTACTTGGGAACTAACTGAGTTGCCAAGAGAAACAAAGAAGATAGGTGTTAAATGGGTTTTCAAGACCAAGTTGAATGAGAAGGGAGAGGTGGATAAATACAAGGCTCGACTTGTAGCAAAGGGATACACACAGCAAGCCGGTATCGACTACACTGAGGTATTTGCTCCGGTAGCACGTTGGGATACTATTCGATTAATACTTGCACTTGCAGCTAATCGAGGGTGGAAAGTATACTAACTCGATGTTAAAAGTGCATTTTTGCATGGTGAGATCAGTGAGGAGGTGTTTGTGGAACAGCCACAGGGTTATGAGGTGAAGGGTGGAGAGAGCAAAGTGTAGAAGTTGAAGAAAGCACTCTACGGGCTTAAACAAGCCCCACGAGCCTGGTTTAGTAAGATTGAATCCTATTTCATCAAGGAGGGGTTTGAAAGATGTTTGAGTGATCATACACTTTTTACAAAGAAGGACGAAAATGGAGGTATTCTTATAGTCAGCTTGTATGTCGATGACCTTATTTTCATAGGAAATAATGAGCATATGTTCGAGAAATTCAAGAGTTCAATGAAAGAAGAGTTTGACATGTCTGATTTTGGTTATATGAAGTACTTCCTTGGAGTGGAGGTGGTGCAAAGCTCAGCTGGGATTTTCATAAGCCAAAAGAAATATGCCAATGAGGTACTGGAGAGATTTGGAATGGAGCATTGTAATCCTGTGAAAAATCCTATTGTTCCTGGAAGTAAACTTGCTAAAGATGAAGGAGGCACAAGGATTGATTCCACAGTTTACAAGCAAATGGTGGGTAGTCTTATGTATTTGACTGCCACCAGACCGGATCTTATGTATGTAGTGAGCTTGATAGCTCGTTACATGGAGACTCCTACTGTGTTGCATCAATAAGTAGTGAAGAGAGTGTTTCGATATTTGAAAGGAACAACTGAACTGGGAATACTTTACAAGAAAGGAGGAGAAGAGATTTTGTTTGCTTATTCAGATAGTGATTATGCTGGTGATCTTGATAGCCGCAAAAGCACCTCAGGGTATGTTTTTAAAATAAGCTCAGGAGCTGCAGCATGGAGTTCCAAGAAGCAATCAGTTGTGTCACTTTCTACCACCGAAGCAGAGTTCATTGATGCTGCTGCGTGTGCTTGTCAAAGTGTGTGGATGCAACGAGTTCTTGGGAAGCTTGGATGAAGCAATGTAAGTGCACTATATTCTCGTGATAATAACTTCGGCCATTAAACTCTCGAAGAATCTCTTATGCATGGTAGAAGTAAGCATATCGATGTTCGATTTCATTTTCTTGAGACTTGGCTAATGATGGAGCGAGTAGAGTTGGTGCATTGTGGCTCAAAGGATCGGTTAGGTGACATAATGACAAAACCTTTGAAGCTAGACTTGTTCTTGAAGATGAGAGAAGCATTTCGGTGTGTGCGATTGCTCAAGGAGTAAACCCGATGTATATTTCTGATCTGATTTTAAGGAGGAGTTGTTGGGAAACTTGGTCAATTTGTTGATTTAGTCTTAATAGTGTTTCATTTCTTTTGTTTGTTGAATAAGCCCTAAATTATAGGGTGAAATTAGTTGTTGATTTATTCTTCCTTAAACATAGCCACGATATAGATCATGTGAATCGTGGATGCGAGTTTCTATCATTCTGTTTTGTAATGGTACGTATAAAAGCCTCCTTTATGTTGATGAATAACACAAGCTTAAGAGCTACAAACTGAGTTCCCTATTTTCAGTTTATCAGAAATACCTTAAACTGGAAATAGAGGAGAATATGGCAAATAATTTTAAAAAAATAAAGAAGGCAAAATGAGTGGAAAGAGAGAATGGGGCAAAGAATTTTAAAAAATAAAGAAAGCAAAACGACAAAACTTGTTGCGTTTCGGGAAGGAAGATGGAGAATAGATGTATGTATAGATTTACTCTTAATACTTGGGATAATATTGAAACCTAAGCAATTAATGCTTACTTAAAATTCTCAAACGACTTATATTAAGAGATAAAAACACTTCTCTAAAACGACTTATATTAAGGAACGGAGGGAATATGTTACTATTTGGATGGGTAAATATCTTCCTCTTCTTTTTTTTCTTTTATTTTTTCTTATAATTTGTATTAAGACTTTGCCCCAAAATTAGTTTTATACTTTTTAACTTTTAAAAAGTACCACTTAGCATTTCAATTTTATTTTATTTTTCATAAAAGGGTTTTTAAGTGTACTCCGAAAGTGAGTGACAGAAAAATTGTTTTAACCTCTAAAATTACAAAAATACCTCACATAATTTTATAAATTATTTCTTACTTGAATATGTTATCTTATGTTCAAACCAAAACTTAGAGATCTCATGGATTTCCCATATTTATTGTAATACTTCAGTCTCACCTCAAAAATATGGTGTTGTGATTGGTTCATATTTAAGTGGATCTGACCAATGATCACTACATCAGGGTAATCAAAAGTCTCGTTTTCTGCTGAGTGAGCAACTGCTTAGATCGTTAATGAGTTGGGGGTTGCAAGGGGACAACACCGTTTAAGCCAAACATAATATGTATTTGGGCTTGGAAATTATTAGTAGCTCAATATTAAATTTTGGCTAATGTATTGGGTGTTATAAGTTTGAACTCATGCCGTAGGAGTTAAGGTTTTTACTTTTTTAGTTACTATAAAAGTTTTGTTTGGTATGTGAGTGAGCGAGTGAATGTCCAGATTGTCAATGAGTTAGGGGTTGCAAGGGGACAACACCCTTGGAAGTCAAACATAATGTATATTTGGTCATGAAAAATTATTTGTAATCCAATATTGGGTCTCATAGGTTTGAGCTCATATTATAGGAGTTAAGTTTTCTAGTTATTATAAAAATATGGTTTGGTATGTGAATTATCATATAGAGTTGGGGTTTTCTAGTTACTATAAAAGTGTTGTGTGATGTGTAAATCATGTTGAGAGTGTGAGGCTGTTAATTTGTGTGTTCTTTCTTTTTCGTTTATGGGTAAATTTGTGTGATCTTTCTTTTTCAACGAATACATTAAACAAGCATGACTAGTCGAACCCGGGTAAATTTGTGTGTTATTTCTTTTCTGTTCATGGGTAAATTTGTATGTTTTTTCTTTTCCGTTCATGGGTAAATTTGTGTGTTCTTTTTTTTCCGTCTATCATCTATTTTTTGTGTGTTTGTGACACAAACCTTAGCCCTTTGACCCACATTGAGAAAAGTTAGTTGCCCAAGGGGAGAGATTAAGACATATCAACCCACACCAAGTTGCATTTGCAATCGATGTGAGATTGTTTTTTACGGTCTAGTATGAAGTTCACATCTCGACGTCCTTGTCGGCCCATCTACTTAGAGCTATGACGACACTGACCCGACGCCCTTTGCACTTATCAATATTTTAATTCGGTCTCTAGATATCCCTATCCACAGGTCGTCTGTTTACGAGTCCCGACTTACAAGAATGAACTTGCAATAAAAGCACAAATGATATAAACCTTAACTTTTTTGACCCACTTTGAAAAGTTAATTGGCCAATGGGAGAATCTAATGTCTATATCAACCCACATCAAGTTGCATTTGCAATCGATATGAGACTATTCATTATGATCTAGTATGAAGTTCGCATCAGTTTGTGTACTATATACTTCAATCTTAAATCTAACATTATCACTAATATCTCAAGCCATAATTTTTTTAATGAGTTTGTGTTGGGAAAAGAAATAATGGATATATATATATATATATATATAAACTTATTTGACGTAAACCAGAGTTGAAAACGCAGAAAATTATGATACTATGTCCTTAAGACAATTATGTCGTCTTTATCGGTGCTTAGAGTTATCGGTACTTGTCTACCAAGATACAATGACAACGTATACTATAACAACACTACAAATAACATACACAACGAACCAAATGAAAACACTCTGAACTCTCTCAAATATACTATGAATATGACTGAAAATATGAATGAATTGAATGCCTAAAATGACTGCCTCCATATGATATTTATAGGAGAATTTAGTGACCCTTCAGATGAGACACGACTCTTGCGAACCGACTGAACACGAATTAATGAAAAGGTATGGACGATAAGACATGGCTGAATGGGTGCGGGCGCATGGACAAAAACGCTGCAAACACTATTAGCGCCGCGATGCTAGACTTAGCGTTGCAGTGCTGTGTCTATGCTGCGGCGCTAGACCAACCAGAGACTCAGCGTTGTGACGCTGAAAGATAGCTTTCCATATACCCTTAAACCCGAGTTCGATCGGTTGGCGGCGCGTGTGAGTGGTCAAATCAAG
Source organism: Panax ginseng (assembly GCA_020205605.1). Lineage (NCBI taxonomy): Eukaryota > Viridiplantae > Streptophyta > Magnoliopsida > Apiales > Araliaceae > Panax > Panax ginseng. Next base: position 138,256,502 of record CM035129.1, on the reverse strand, counting down.
TCTTGACTAGGTTCTCTTTCCTCCACGAAAGATGTGGTATGAGGTTTGTCATTGGCTAAACCCACAATCTGTGAACTCCATTGATAATGAAGCTGTACCGTTGATTTTCTCGTGGCTTTTGAATGTGGTAAAATGATCTATTAAATGGCAAGGAAATGAACCCTTTTGCAGGATCAACTGCCATGACTTGGTACACCAGAAGTACGTAGTTGGGATAAACCGAAGTATAAGATTGCTAGAGAATAAGTCATTTCTTTTGTGAATTAAGGAAGAACAGGTTGACTAATGAGTTTAAACTACTAGCATGAGGCTGCTGATGATGAAAGGGGTCAGTGTACAATTTATAAAGGTTCAAAATCATTACATTTTTTTTTCAGTCTATATTCAATTTACGTACTGAGCTATGGTTTTCAACTACTCCCGTGTTTCAAAATATGCATAAAATTTAAACTTTCTAAAGTCAATTTGTGAAGTTCAAATTAAAAATTTAATGTGAATTTATTTAACTTTAGTAAAAATAACTGTAATTGTTGTAAATTAATTAAGAAAAATACTATTAATTACCAATTTGTTGCTTTCAAATTTATACCAGTTAATATCAAATTTGAATTATGGGATCTCACTAAATGAACATCAAAAAATCAAAAATGTACCTCAAAATATTGGAATAGTGAGAGTGGACAACAGTAATTACGTAATTTTGTTAAGTATCCTCAAAAAAACTTATTTACCTCCTGTGAACAATTTTTTTCCAATTACTCCCTCCCTTCCTTTTTACTTGTCTTTTTAGAGAATTAAATTTTTTCCTTTTAATTTGTCGTGTATAAATGAATTTGTTTACCATGCTATTCCTACAATAAATATTACTCCTTCGGTCCCAAAATAAACGTCCTAGTTGATTTCGATACGCTGATTAATAATATATTTTTACCTAAATTGCCCTTTTGAATTACTTATTAATTGAAATATCACTTTTCGATGAAGTATTATTTCTTTCCATGTGAATTAGTTCTCTAGATCATTATTTTTGTTATTCACACATTCCCAATAAATACTAAAAGATGAATAGAGAAAGAGAGTCTAGAGAGTCATTAAATAGAAGACATGTTGTACTGGTGATATGAGAGAAAGTGGTACTCCCTCGGTTCCGTTTTATCTGTCGTTAGAGACCAATGCACAGTTATTAAGGAAAGTAATGATATTACATTGATAAGTGTAAAATTAAACTCAAATTACTAAATTGCCCTTCTTTGTTTTTATTTTTTGTAATCAGTAAGAGTAATTACTATTAACTCTAACACCTTTGCTCTTTTCCATGTCTATTTACGTCATCTCTCTCCTTTTTTTTTTTTCTACTCAAAGCCTAAAACTCTCTCATCTAAAAGTTCAAAGTTTCTATATGAGGTTTTTTTTCTCTTTTTCTCCTAACCATTTTAGATAAGTTCTTATAAAATCCTGGTGCCAAAAGATTGAATGTAAAATGACCACAATTTTTTCTTTTTCTTTAGGTTTTAGATAAGTTCTTGTAAAAAAAAATTACTTCCACCATGAATTCAAACTCCTTACTAATGATAATTAAAAATACACAAACTCCTGGATGATGGTAAAAAAGTCAGATCTGAAGGAAGAGATGAAGAAGAAAAAGAATAGAGAGAAAAGAATAAGTAATTGCATGGATATATATGAAGGAAAGAGAAAGAGTATTGAAAATTGTGGACTATTAATCTTAAGGGTATTTTGGAAAAATTTATAATTGTTTCTCCTAGAAATCTTAAAACGTCAAATATTTTGAAATTAAAAATTTGCTCTATAACGTCAAATAAAACGGAACCGAGGGAGTATAATAATTCATCAGTTCTCAATGTAAGCGTTTTCTCATTTCGTCAATTTTCAACAAAAGTTGAGTAAAAAAATTCTGAGAGTATAAGTGAAAAAAAATAGAATAATAGTTACAAATATAGAAATATGATATTTATTGTGGGACATTCTAAAAAAGAAATTAAGATGTTTAATATATACGAGACAAAGGAAGTAAGGTAGTGTTTGATTATATCTAAATGCATATTAATAGCTCACCTCTTAATGCATCTTAACAATCAACATCTTTGTATGAAGAGGTTCTTTGAATAGTTAATATATCAATATAAGTCTAAACTATTCAAAGGATCTCTTAATACAAAGATATGAGTTGTTAAAATATATTAAGAAATACGCTGTTAAGATGCAATCATACACAACCTAAATTACTTATCTTTCATCATTGTCCAATGACTTGAAGGATAATATTGAAATTGCATACTCATTTTAATCAATCGAACAAAGCATTAATTACATTTATTAATCTTTGTGTTTTCTTGTAAAATGTAAAGGAAAAAAAAACAGGAGTACTTGTGTACAAGTGCATGTAGATACTTGCGGATTGAGTAGGATAATTTATGCAATATCTGAGTACCCAAAAATCATTTCTTTGGCAAGTACCTAATATGGGTCGTATTCAACTAAATAAGTTTCGCATTCAATTTGAATATAAACATGATCAACTACAAATATGTATATCCAGATAACATAGATAGCAAATTATCTATTTATCACATAACAATTCAACAAAATCCTTACATCAATATTACAAAAGTTCCATCATCAACTTCTAAGTTTGATCAAAAGATCTCATTTTTTATTATTCTTACCTTCTCTTATTGTTCCAAAAAATTTTAACCCTTGTATTAATAGTTTTTAACTTCTCATAAAGGGGTTGTGATGAAATTTCAAACAAATTTTACTTGGTAAATGATACTTTCTTAATTCATGTGCAAAAACCTTAAACGACAATATTTTAGGAACGGAGATAGTACTATCTAGGATATAATTAGAGGCCTCGAACAGAGGGAAAACAGCAGCTACACGTACTGTGGCATATAACCAGACTTACCGAGTCAAGGAGTTTGCGACGTCAATCACAAATCTGTACCTGACATCAGATTTGGCAAGCCTTTCCATAGCTGTGTTGATGTAGTCCATGCAGATCACCTCAATTTCCCAAGTTCTGTTGTGCTCTGCACAAAAGTCTAGCATCTCATGCGTTTCTTTTATCCCTCCAATGTCACTTCCCCGACCAGCTTTCGCCCTGCAAATATATTGAACATTATACACGTTAAATATATACAATGTCTCACTCTTGCAAGTGGTTTTTTTTTTTAATTTTTATCAACATTGCATGTGTCCATGTCCAATTTTCAAGATTTTCAATACTCTAAACAAACTTCAACCACGGGTGAGGACACTCCTATTTTTTAACTCTTAACGAGGATTGAGGAAACATCATGAGAAGTTTGCCATCTCAACTGTTTGCAGTATTCAATGTCAACTTCCTTTTATGAATCTTAAAATTGTTTTCTTATATAAGCATATAATGAATCAGATTGTGGTCTAATACAGTACCCGCATTGATAGCCAGCGACTTATCCAAAAAATAAAATTAAATAAATGGCATGGAGTCCATAAGGACAGTCTATAGCATAGCAACAATAATTTACAGCACACACTCAAACACACACATACATACATATATATATATATATATATATATATATATATATATATATATATATATATATATTCTTCTTTATGTGCATTCACTACAAGAAAAATCCTTATCTTCAACAAAATTATTCTCAACGGATTTAAGTCTGTCGAAATAAGCCTAGTTACGACGGAAGTTTTCGTCGAAGATAAGTTCCTCGAAAATAAGCTTATTCCGACGGAATTTCGTCGGAAATAGAATACCCTCATTAGCGCCAAGTTTCCCACCCGCGCGAACCCTAACTTCGACGGAATGATAGTTAATTTCGAAGGAATGTTCGTCGGAATAAAGGTAATTTCGAGGGAATTAAATCCGACGGATATTCTGTCGGAAATAATTAAAAAACCTAATTTTATAACCTTTTCTTCCAGCCGCGTCTCATTTCTCTCATTTCCCTCTCACCTTGGTCGTACTGCAGCTCTCCCTCTCTCTTTCTCCTCTCAGCTCTCCCTCCTCTCTCTCGCCTCCCCCTACCACCACCCCCTCCCGACCGGTCTAGACACTCGTACGTCCCCCCTGCCGCGACGTCTCTCCTCCTTTCATTCCGGCGGCGGCTCCTCCTTTTTCCTCGGGCGATTCCGGCAGCTCCTCCTCCTCCTCCTCCTCCTCCTCCTCCATTCCGGCGAACTCTCAAGGTACTGAAATTCTCAAATTTAATTTTTATGGTTAATATATATTGGTTTTAATGTGATAATTTATGATGAAATTGGGCATACTGTATATGTTGTTGCTGAAATTAGAACTCGTGCAAGGAGTTTGAGATTACTAGAAAGCTTGTTTTCTGTTTTAAGTTGTTGATGTTGTTGTCACATTGATTTTTTTTGACTTGGTCATTTTGCTGAAATTGGGCATACTGTTGGAATTGCTGTTATTGTGGAATTTGAAATTATATTTTTGCTGAAATTGGGTTAATATACTGAAATTCGGATGAACATCATTTGATTTAAGACTGCATATATATAATACTTTTTTGGAACTTCAAAACATTGATATTAGGGTTCTGTCTGTGTATATATATTGATATATGTTAATTTACTCAATTGTTTGTTGGTATAATTGATTTTGGCAGTGATTTTATAACTGTTTTGGGACTGTCTTTAATTTTGATATATTTTCTATTTTCGACAGAATTTCTGTCAGAATTATTCATTTGCAAGATTTGTGGGTCCTGCATGTATTGTATAAGTAATTAGTTTCCCAATATTAAAATATAAACTAAGTAGCATTTACTTAGTTTCTTACTACTAAAATAAAATAAAATGAAATAAATTTAATTTAATTTAGTTTATTAAATAAATTTTAAAAATTTGATAATATAATATAATATAATACAAAATAAAATAAAATAATAAATTAAATTAAATTGAATAAAACAAAAGAAATTTGATTTATTTTAATAAATAAATTAAAATTAATAAAAATATTTTAATAAATAAATAAAATAAAATAAATTTAATTTAATTAAATTAAATTAAATTTAAAGAATTTAATTTATTAAAAAAATTTTAAAAAAATATAAAGTTGTTAGTTCTTTTCCTGGTTGCATCGTGAATGGGTACAAATTTAGAGTCGATGACTTGAATGAACTCACATCAGTCAATTCTGGGGTTGTGGTGTTAGGAAGCTGCTACCAAGATTTTGAGTCCAATTACTATGGCCGTTTATAGGATGTGGTTGTGCTCAATTATCACGGGGGCAAAAAGGTAGTTACATTTAAGTGTAGCTGGTTTGATACTGAAAAGGGGGTTAAAGTTTATCATAATAGAATCACAACCATGTATATCAAGTCGATGTTAAAGTTTGATGACGTGTTCATGTTAGCAAGTCAAGCGACTCAAGTGTATTATGCTCCTAATGTCGTAAATACTCGAAGCCCCTGGTACACAGTAGTCACTACTAAAACACATTCATTTAATGCTGATAACATGTTTGGTATGGATGAGGCGTTGCAAGAAGATGTTAGCAACCCTTTGGCCATAGTGTTCCATGCTGAAGATGTGGTGAGTACCGATGTCATTGACATACTTGACGATAAGAATGTCGAGGCAAACGTACACATGAATGATTATGTAGTCGTTGAGGATGATAACGATAACGAAACTGATCTCGAAACTGAGGATGAAGAAGATACCGAATCCGAGAATGATATACACGTTGATTCTGATGGGTTTGATGACGTGCGTAATTGAAAATGAGAATTCATATTAGTACGTACCACATATTGTTAAACCTTACATATTCATCAAAGACCAATTTTGTTATTGGATTAGGATATTTATGGCTAGACATAGCAGTGGAGGTCGCCGAAGTGGTGGGCGATCCAGTACTGGAGACTGTAGCCACGATGGAGGCTCTTATTCAGGCGTGAGTAAGTTATCTTAACTAAGATTTAAATATATCTCAAGCTGCATTAGTTACAATGTTTATTGACTTAGTTAAATATAATTATTACAGATGCACCTCGTCGACGACACCGAGGGACAAACCTCGGTATCTTTGGTCGTCCGCTGGCAGTGCCACTTACATTATCGGTGGATGTCGCTTCCCAGCAGTAAGTGTTAATATATTGGTAATATTTCTATCAGTTATTGCAAAACACAATTCACATAACACATTGTTATACTTTTTATGTAGTATACTAGACTCGGTGGATAAGCACACCCTACACGCGATCTGTTTGATGCATCTCCCGAAAGGGTGCATGTGGTTCAGTCAGTATGCGTGGTACGATGCCACTTTTATGCAGTCTATCTTGCGGGAGTTCCACGTAAGTTAAGCATATTATATTAATTACTACATAGTTGTATTAGGATGACGAAATCAATTGTTCCTAATTTTAAATTAACTTTTGTTATAGGTTTATTATAGATTTGACCCGGACATCTCTCAGTCAGCTGACGACGATGTGATTGAGAATCATGTCGCTGAGAATTACTCCGGATGGCTGTATGAGATGCGACAGAGGGAAGCCCGGGCAATTGAGGACCAACCCAGGACCACCATCAGAGATCATCAGCCCCACATAGTCTCCGATTTAGCCTGGGAGGCTATGTGTGCGCACTGGGAGGCTGATGACTTCAAAAAAAAGTTTGAGCAGGTGAAGAAGAACCGTGGTTAGCTCCGGATAGTACACACCACTGGTTCTCAATCGTTCGAGGAGGCGAAGACGGTAAGTGCATTATATTTAGTTATTTAGTTATCAAGTTCTCTCACAAATACTTAATACCTGATTAATAAATATTTTTATTAGGCATTGGGGAGGAACTTGGGTCGAGATCCTACCATTTTAGAGTTTTGGGATCGAGCCCATACGCACTCTAAGGTAGAAGCGTGCTTTTCTCTCATGACTTTAGCTATCTGAGTAAAACTCATCTTACTATTTAGCTTTTAGTAATATTTAGTCATAAATAAAATGATATAATTAACATACGTATACAAAATACATTACAGGACCTATTTCAGAGGCTTCGGGACGAGCGTATAGTTGAGCTGGAGGCTATTAGGAGGGGTTCTGAGCCGTTAGATTCTACCACCCCTCTTCTCGATATTGTATTAGATCGGGATGAGGAGCTGAGACTATGGGTCACGTCTCAGGATCCCCCTATTAGCAGTACCGGCAGATATCGAGTGTTGGGTCTGCCGAGGATACCCACATATACACTTCCTGAAGGTAATATTTTATTATGTTTCACGAAATTATCCGAATTTATCACATTATATAAATTATTATTAGTAATTGAATTTGTATCTCTTTATAGGCTCCATCCGGCCTTGACGTCGAGAAACACATGTCGGACCATCTCATCTGGTGACGACTTGATGACGATATTTTTTACGACCGATAGGAGCCGTGTTGGATAGATTCTATACCGATCCGGTCTTTCGACGTCAGCAATTTCCTTCCAGTTCTCGTCTTCACTAGATTGCTCAGGATATTATAGCAGGGGCCTCTGTAGAGAGTACGTGTTTACCACAGGAGCGATTCGACGCTTGGAGGGCTGAGATGCTCTAGATGGTGATTACCCTCTTGGAGGAGGCTTTTTCGCGCCTTGCTTACTCCGGTATTCTTATTGTTTATGTTTTTTTCAATTAAGGCTAGCTTGTTAATCTCTCTCTCTCTCTCTCTCTCACACACACACACACACACACACACACACACACACATATATATATATATATATATATATATATATATATATATATATATATATATATATATATATATATCTGGACTAATTATTTATATTTTGATTTTATCAAGAAGGTGGCGATAATGACGGTGACCGCGATGATGACGAGCATATGATTGACGTTGATTTCCATACACGCAGCGTCATTGTCGTTCACCTCACTTTGATGATGATACTTTTACTAGTTTATAGTTCATTTGTATTCATGTTATTGTAGAACATTTGTATATATTGTAGTGTCTAATTGCCTCTGTATAAGTATTGTAGAACATTTGTATATATTGTAGTGTCTAATTGCGTTTGTATAAGTATTTTAAATTATATTGTATATCATTTATGGAACATTAGCTTATATTTGTAATTGATTAGCTTATATTTATGGAACATTAGCTTATAATACATTTTGGTGGATATTTAAATGTGAATGTGAATAATAATGAGTTGAAGATTACGTTTTAGCGCTACGTTGCATATTTGAATGTGAGATACATGTTTATATTACTGTGTATTGGGTTGTGACAGGTTACAGGTACATTAATGGGTTTAAACACTTGGAAACTGAACTTTTAAAATCTGCATTTAAAAAAATAGTTAATTCCGATGGAATAAGGTATTTCCTACAGAACTTTTCTCGATTTTAACAAATACCCAATTTTTAATAAATATCGGTATATTTTAATTTTCAGTCGAAAATAGGTTAATTCCGAGGGAATACGTCCGTCAGAAATAGGGTATATTATACTCGACGGAAAGTTCCGTCATATGTATTCAGTCATAGATAGCTTATGTTCGACGAAAAATTCGTCGGAGATAATTTCGTCGAAGATAATATAGATCTGACGAAAATTTTTGACGGATCTTATCTTCGACGCGTATATATACGACCGATTTTCTGACGGAATATTCCGTCGGAAATAATCTATTTATGATTGAATAGGTTTAGGTCCGACGGAATATTTTGTCGAGATTAAGCTTTTTTTTGTAGTAATTATAGGAAGCTCAAGAGGCTTTTCAGGTAGGCCTACTGTAACAAGTTTTCCATTCATTTTTAGCAGACCTAGCAGTGGGGCCAAGGGATGAACTGCAGCAATCGTGTCAATGATAAAATCCATGGTACCTAAGGTAGCCTGCAGTGAAAAGATAACAAAAACAATTGGGAAAAAGCACCTTTACCCCATTGTGGTTGTCGTGTTTTAAGCAGTTAGCCACCGTGCTTTAAAAATATTCAATTGAATCACTATGGTTTTAAAAAATGTACAATCAAGTTATTCCGTCCAATTTGACTAACAGACGTCTAAAAAAACAGCTTAGTTATCCTACGTGGCTTTTTGAAAAAAATAAATATTATGTGTATTTGCTGACAGGGCGGGAGGAAGCTTGGTTATCCTATGTGGCTTTTTTCTTTTCCTTTTATCTCTTTTCCAAATAATACAAATAATATATCAAAATTTTTGTATCAATGAGATCCATTACAACATTATATTAATTTCTACAAAAATTAAAAATAAAAAATCATTAATTAATAAAATTAAAATAAATATTTTATTTTATTTTCTTTATTTGTATTCTTTTCCTTATCTCTTTTTCATTCTTTTAATAATTATTTTATTTTTAAAATTAATACTAATATATATTTTAATGATATAAAAAGGTAAGTACATAATTAACATAAAATAAAAAATCTGATACAATTAGCAAAAATTAGTTAAACAAATGATATAAAAATAATATATTAAATCCCTGGGAGATGAATATTTTGATTATTTGTATTATTTAGAATTAAAATAATTAAAAGAAAGGAAAAGAGATAAAGAAAAAGAAATTGCACTGAGGTATGGTACTTCAGGACCAAGTAATTCTTCATTTTCCTCACGATGTCTAAAAGGGTCCTTTTTCACATTAAGTGATCTAACAACCATTGGTGTACTCAATGGATGAGCTTTATCCATATAAAATCTTTTAAGGACCTTCTCTGTGTAATTTGACTGATGAATGAGAATTCCATCTTCTAAATGCTCGATCTGCAGGCCTAGACAAAATTTTATTTTTCCTAAATCTTTCATCTCAAATTCTTTCTTTAAATAATTCATTGTCTTTGGAATCTCTCCATGAGTACCAATAATATTTAAATCATCAACATACACAACAGTGATAGCAAAATCAGATTCTGACTTCTTTATAAAAACACATGAGCATATAGGGTTATTATTATACCATTCTTTCAATAAATATTCACTAAGACGATTGTACCACATGCGTCCTGATTTCTTTAACCCATATAGGGACCTTTGCAACTTGATTGAATAAACTTCTCGGGGATTTAAATTATATGCTTCAGGCATTTTAAATCCTTCAGGGATTTTCATATAAACATCATTATCAATGACCCATATAAATAGGCTGTAACAACATCCATTAGACACATATATAATTTTTCATGAGTTGTCAGGCTAATAAGATACCGCAATGTACTTGCATCTACCACATGAGAATATGTTTCATTGTAATCAATGCCAGGTCTTTGTGAAAACCCTTGTGCCACAAGTTGTGCCTTATATCTTACGATTTCATTTTTCTCATTTATTTTTCGTACAAAGACCCATTTGTATCCAACTGGCTTTACTTCTTCGGGTGTTTGGACTACAGGTCCAAAAACTTCACGTTTTGCAAGTGAATTTAATTCTGCCTGTATTGCTTCTTTCCATTTTGGCTAATCATTTATGCATCTACATTCTTCAACAGAATTAGGCTCAGAATCCTCGTTTTCATTAATGATATCAAGCGATATATGATATGAAAAACTGTTGTCAACAACTATCTCACTTCGGTTCCATTTTTTCTATGTAGAGACATAACTTATCAAGATATCATCATTTTTATTTTTTTTCAGGTACCTGAACCTCTTATGGGGTTTTATGATTAGTTATATCTATATCCTCATGAATATTTTCCTCCTTAATAATGTCAACTTATTTATTTACTTCTTTTCTTTTTCAAGGATTTTTGTCTTTCTAACCGATTGGTCTACCACGCTTCTGGCGTGCCTTAGACTCATTTGCTAAAATTTTTGCGGATTGCCGTATTGGGACTTCAATCCGAGCTGGAGCATTTACAGCTGGTATATGAGATTTGGTTACTCCTTTTGAGTCAGTGAATGCATTCGGTAACTGATTTGCTATATCTTGCAAACTAAGTATCTTTTGAACTTCTTATTCACATTGTTTTGTACGAGGATCAAAATTCAATAATGACAATGCATTCCATGTAATATCTTTATCCAGCTGTTTAATTTCTCCCCATAATGTCGATACTTTCTTAATAACTGTTGTTGTAAGAGAATTCCACTAATGGCAAGAACTTGTCTCAACTTCCTTTGAAGTCAACGACACAGAGTCTTAATAGATCCTCAAGAGTTTAAATAGTCCTCTCCAACTGCCCGTTCGTTTGAGGATGATATGCCAAACTAAATCGTAAATCTTTACCCATAGCTTTTTACAAACTAACCCAAAATAGTGAAATGAATCTTGGGTCTCGATCAGAAACTATGGATACTGGCATACCATGCAGTCTTACAACCTCATTTATGTATATACGAGTAAGATGTTCGAGCGAATAAGTTTCTCTTATAGGTAAGAAATGAGCAGACTTGGTCAATCTATCAAAAATGACCTAAATTGTATCTATACCTTGAGAAACCTTGGGAAGACCAGTAACGAAATCCATGGTAATGTGCTCCCACTTCCATTTTGGAGTTTCAAGTGGTTGCAATGGACCTTTTGGAACTTGATGCTCCGCCTTGACTCGTTGACACGTTAAACACCTTGAGATAAACTCTGCGATCTCTCTTTTCATATTGCTCCACCAAAATGTATGTTGAAGATCACGATACATTTTGGTACTCCCGGGATGGATTGCAAATGGTGTGTTGTGCGCCTCCATCATCATCTTATATGTAAGACCCCAACTTATTATAAATGAAATTGAATTTCCTCTATTTATTATTTTGAAATAGTAAGGGTTGATTTGATTAATGTGGTTAGTTATGGGTAAAATGCGCAAATATTTCAAATAAGCAAGTGGTTATAAAATATTCATTGTTGTCGGGGAATATTCGTTTGGTCGTGGAATATTCTTACCGTCGGGGAATATTCGTACGACGACGCAGCCTTGTGTGGGCCCCATAACGGAAAGCAATTGGATGAAGAAAATGACAAGTATAAGTTGTTTATAAATAACGGCGTAGTTGTTACCCTTAATAGTGTTGAAATACTCGGTGGTTAAAACACAGTAGCACACGGTATTGCACCAATTATTGATTCTTACGTAAGAAAGGCACTACTCAATAATTATTTACGGTAATTCTTATTCAATATTTTATTTTATTGATTCAATAATTGCTACGTTGATATTTTATATTATTGTTGTTTCAATAATTGTCACCACATGATATTTTCCATTATCAGACAATAATTCATATTATTTGAATAATATTATTAGATAACATTATTGGCAATTTCTAGAAAGTTACATCTAAGGAGAGGTTTGGTCACCTAATTGCACGCCAAGTGAAGGAGAAATCCTTATTGGAAGCCCCTCCTCTTTCTGAACTACACGGTTGTCGATATTGTGATTACGTAATATTATTTGTGAATAATTAATTATTGATTTATATGATGAGAAAAATATTCATTTTATGTGGATATAGATGGAGAAAAATTTTAATGTGACAATTATTTAAAATTAATATTTTATCTTTTACGATAAAATAATTTATTTAAATATATTATTATATTATAATAATATAATAATGGTGATATTTTTACAATGAATGTGGAATATATGAGTATATGAGGAGGAAGAGTATTTTTGTTACTAAAAATATTTAAAACATGTTTTTCATGTTTGTGGACCCCATTTCTTAACTGAAATTTGATTATAGCCTGCAAAATCGTCCGTATGTGGATTTCGGTCAATTTTTGTTTGGAATTTGGAAAAACTTTCTTCTGCAAAGTTGTAGAGAATTAAATTTTCTATGGAATGGACATAAGATTTGAATTTTTCTGATTAAAGGGCTATTTATTATGAATTATTGAAGTTTCGAAGTTATGGAATAATTAATTTTTGGAGTTTAAAATGTTTTTTTAAGAAAAACGTTTTTAACAAGTTGGTGGGCCCCACTAGTATTGCAAATGTGCTGAGTTCAGTTTTTCAAAGTGGGCGTAGGAAAATTTTATAATTATATTAATATTTTATTAAATTTTCTACTTTGGTGTTCTAAGCAATTTCCTATAAATAGGGTGCTTAGGTTAGAATTAAAATCACACACGAAACAAGTTTTTCTCTCTTTTTCTCTATATTATCGAGGGTATTCTTGTGAGTATTTTGATAATTTGAGGGTTCTTTATCTGGTGCAAGTTCCTTCAAAGACTATATCCAAAGATTCTAGTTAGAAGTACTATCTTTTCGAGGTAAGGGATATTATTTTTTTTTAAAATGATATTATTTCTTTCAATATCATTATGCCGAAATATTGGTATGATTTTTCTTGTAAAATTCTTGTCTTTTAGTGTCGGGGTTACTATTCACGTATACGGCACTATTCACGAATACGACACTATTCACAGAAAAATTAAATTTTCGTTTTCTGTCCAAAATATCTATTATGGATGCTAGCTTTGATTGTATCCATGTGTTGATCATTCTTGAATTTTACTCCACTATGGTTATTTATGAAGTATTTTTGAACTGGGATTGTTTAAAGTACGAATCCTTAATATTTATTCTTTTGTTTCACTGGATTCATTTTTTTTTTAAAATATTTTTCATCATCCTCAGTCTTAAATGATTATATTACTGAATATCTTTGGCCTGTAGTGCAAAGATGAATGATTTTCTGATGAATATCTTTGACCCGTAGTGCAAAGATGAACAGGTGTTGAGATGAACATGACCAACTGATGAATATCTTTGGCACAGTAGTGCAAAGATGAATATTTGATTCAAGATGTATATTGATTGATGTTACAGGGATAAAATATTGATGATGAACTTTTAAATTCATAGATTATAGTAGATTTTATTCTCTATGTAACTCTTCTATGAATTATTATTTCCGCTGCGAATATTGATCTGAAACTTGTTGTCTGTTATATTCTCTCAGATTTTTCCCTGTTGAAGACTAACGATAATTTGTTCTATATTATCTTAGTCATAATATTCTTTACTGGGCTAGTTGAGCTCATCCTTTTCCTTTTTGTTCCATTTTTCTTCTCAGGAGGCGAGAATGTAGCAAGTACTAGTTGGGGTATGGAATGATGGTTCTAGAAGTTGTCTTAGTAGTCCTCACTATTTTGTAAAATAGTGTATCAATAATTGTAATGAGGACTTATTTGAGTGTGGATATTGTCTAGATGACAATATTTGTATTTAAACTCATAATTTATGTGTTATCGTATTTTGCACGACAATTGTATTAATAAAGTTGTAGTTGTTTCTGTACCATGTTTTTGGCAACTCAGAACGGGTGTTGTATACCTATTTTGGGGGTGTCACAGTTGGTATCAGAGCTTAGGGATATGGTCTCTGGCGGAGATCCAGGAATAGAACTAGGAGGGGAGAGACGAGTAAATCCTTCGCTTAGTGTGTCCTACCTAAGCTTATTTGTTGGTCGGTCATAATATAGGGATATTATGTGATATGTTAATTTGTTTAATTAACCCTTGTTTTATGGCAGTATTTGAGAATGGCAACCGAAATGTTAACAGTGGAGTAAATGAGACCGTGGAGACACATTTACTCACCAATCAGGAGAACGTGCAACAGGCCGGCAATGTTCCTCCTGTAAACAACACCACTGATCAGACGATGAACGATGGAATGTTTAGAAGCTTTTTGTAGTTCATGCAAAATCAGACGAAGGAGACTCGTGTACAAAATACTGGTGGAAATGATAGCAACGCACGGTTTATCACAGCCAAGCAGTTCAAGGAGTTTGGACCACAAGAATTCTGGGGAAAGCCGGATCCGATTAAGGCAGAGACGTGGGTCAAGCAAATTACCAAGATATTCGACGTCTTGGGATGCACGGAGGAATAGAAGGTTCCATTCGCCACTTTTATGTTCCGTAATGAGGCAGATTACTGGTGGGAATCTGTGAAGTGTACCCATCCAGCGGCACTTAGCATGTCTTGGGAAACATTTCAGAAACTGTTCAATGACAAGTACTTTCCTGAAAGTATTCGTCATATGAAGGAGGTAGAGTTTATTAGACTGGAACAGAACAACATGGATTGTGTCCCAAAGTACGAGGCGAAGTTCATGGAGTTATCGGTGTTTGCTTCCTCATTTGGTGGAGAATGAGGAACGTATGACGCGGATGTTTGTGAGAGGTTTGAAATTCGAAATTCGTCAATACCTCATTTCTCATAAATTTTCTCTATATTCAGATGTTGTAAACAGGGCTCAATTATTAGAGCGAGATAACGAGTATGTTCAATCGAGGGACCACAACCAGGGTCATACCGGTGACAGCAGTCATCAGGGCAACGATAACCAGCAGGGAAAGAAAAATACGGACAAAAGCGGCAATCACTCTGGTGGTAATTATGTCCATGAAAATAGAAGAAGCGAGTCGGGGGGAAATTTTAAAAAGAGGAGATTCAACAATGACAATGTGAAGACATCAACACCAGCAGCAACTGGTTCTAAGGGAGGAGAACGAGCACCTGTTATGCTATAAATGTGGAAAAGAGGACATATCATTAAAGCGTCACAACAGTTCAAGGTATGTTATAATTGTGGAAAAGAAGGACATATCGCTCGAGATTATACGATAAGCGAAACCAAGTCCGGTGGGGATGGTGACTCAAAAGGTCATCCCGGAAAAGTCAAAGTCAACGATTCACGGAAGAGCGTTTGTCGTGGATCGTCAAAATGCGAGGAACTCAAACGAGGTGATCACGGTAAGCTAATCATAAATTCTTGCAAAGTTTATACCTTACTAGATACAATAGGTGCTACCCATTCATTTATCTCTCCCGCTTGTCTTTGAACGTTTAAACTTAACTCAGGAGAAATTAGACTTTGACTTATCTGTGGAGACTCGTTAGGAGAAACTTTCATTACATCCCTTCGTTTATAAATCTTGTTTGATCCAAGTTGGCACCATCACATTACCTGTTGACCTTATCTCTTTAAAGATACTTGCTTTTGATGTGATTTTAGGGATTGATTGGTTAACTACTCATAATGCCAAAATTGATTATTGTCGTAAGGTTGTTAGTTTTCATATTCCTAACCAACATGTTGTACGAATTCAAGCAACTAAACCATTAAAATCAATCACTGTCATATCAAGTCATAAAGCTATTCGTTTATTGAAAAACGGATGTCAAGCTTTCTTAGCCCATGTTATGGATTTGAATAAAGACACGTCAGATTTGAATAATATTCCGTTGTTAGTAAATTTCTCGACGTATTTCTAAAGAACTTCCCGGTCTACCCCGTAACGTGAAGTTGAATTCTTTATTGATCTTGAACCTGGTACAAAGCCCATTTCTAAAACCCCATATCGAATGGCTTCTATTGAACTTCAGGAGTTAAAGGTCCAACTACATGAGTTGTTGGACATCGGTTTCATTATCCTAGTACATCTCCTTGGGGTGCTCCTGTTTTATTTGTAAAGAAGAAAGACGGGAGTATGCGACTTTGTATTGACTATCGGGAATTAAACCATGTCACCATCAAGAATAGGTATCCGCTACCTCGCATTGATGACCTGTTTGACCAGTTACAAGGAGCACAATTCTTTTCAAAAATCTATCTTCGTTCTGGATATCATCAGTTGAAGATTAGAACTGAGGATATTCCAAAGACTGCCTTCAGAACTCGGTATGGGCATTATGAATTCTTAGTCATGTCTTTTGGATTGACTAATGCTCCTGTAACTTTTATGGATATGATGAACCGAGTATTCAAGGAATATTTGGATCAGTTTGTTGTTGTCTTTATTGATGACATCCTCATATATTCCAAAAGTCATGAAGATCATGAGCACCATTTGAAGCTGGTACTCCAAAGGCTTCGTGAAAACAAGCTTTATGCTAAGTTGAAGAATTGCGAGTTTTGTCTTGAGGAAGTAGCATTCCTTGGGAACGTGGTGTCAAAACATGGAGTATCTGTTGACCCGGCGAAGATTGAAGCAATAAAAAGTTGGGAGCAACCGAAGTCGGTGATCGAAGTACGTAGCTTTCTGGGCTTAGCTGGTTATTATCGGAGATTCGTGGAAGGATTTTCTCGAATCGCTACTCCATTAACTCAGCTGACTCTGAAAGATATAAAATTTGTATGGAGCGAGGAATGCGAAAAGAGTTTTGAAGAGCTCAAGAGGAGACTCATTTCGGCACCTGTTCTGACAATACCATTTAGTTTGGATGGATTTGTTATCTACAGCGATGCTTTAGGCAAAGGGTTAGGATGTGTTCTCATGCAGGATGGGAAAGTCATAGTATATGCCTCGCGACAACTTAAAGAATATGAGAGGAATTATCCTACTCATGATCTAGAGTTAGCAGCAGTCGTTTTCGCGCTAAAGATCTGGAGGCACTATCTATATGGGGAGAAAGTGGAGATATATTCAGACCATAAAAGCCTCAAATATTTTTTCAACCAAAAGGAACTCAACATGCGGCAACGACGTTGGCTCGAGCTGTTGAAAGACTACGACCATACCATTCAATACCATCTAGGAAAAGTGAACGTGGTAGCTGACGTGTTGAGTAGAAGATCATATGTGGGAACGAGTGCGATGTTGTCAACACAAAGTCCCATTTTTTGTGATTTACAAAAGATGAAGATAGAATTCAAGACTACGGGGACCCATGAGATGATGTCAAGTATACGCATAAAACCAAATTTAATCGAAAAAGTTAAAGTTGCTCAAGCCATAGACCTGGAGCTGATGCGTATGAAGAAGAAAGTACAAGAAGGTGCTATTCCAGAAGCAAGAATCGATGAAGAAGGAATACTTCGAGTCCACTCCAGACTTTGTGTTCCTAACAATTCTAATTTGAAGAACAAGATCATGATGGAGGCACACAATACACCGTTTGCAATCCATCCTGGAAGTACTAAAATGTATCGTGATCTTCGACATACATTTTGGTGGAACAATATGAAGAGAGAGATTGCAAAGGTTATCTCGAGGTGTTTAACTTGTCAACGTGTAAAGGTGGAACATCAAGTGCCTAAATGCTATTTGGGTTATTATTGATAGATTAACCAAGTCTGCTCATTTCTTGCCGATACGGGAGACTTATTCCCTTGAGCGTCTTGCTCGTATGTACGTAAATGAGATTATGAGATTGCATGGCATGCCAGTATCCATAGTTTTGGATCGTGACCCAAGATTTACTTCACGATTTTGGGTTAGCTTGCAAAAAGCTATGGGCACGGAGTTCTGATTGATTCCGCATACCATCCTCAAACGGACAGACAATCAGAGAGAACTATTCAAACTCTTGAAGATCTATTAAGACTCTGTGTCCTAGACTTCAAAGGGAGTTGGGATAAATATTTACCATTGGTGGAATTCTCCTACAATAACAGTTATCAAGCAAGTATAGGTGTGGCTCCATTTGAAGCATTATATGGACGAAAGTGTCGCTCTCCATTATGTTGGGATGAGGTGGGTGAATCAACATTGTTGGGACCAGAGTTGGTACGTATTTCTACAGAAAAGATCCAAATGATTCGACAACGTATACAAACGGCACAGGATCGACAAAAGAGTTATGCGTATCTTCATCGTAAGGACGTGGAATTTAGTATTGGGGATCATGTATTGTTGCGTGTTGCTCCATGGCTCCCCTCCCTCAACCGGCTGAAGACGTCTATCACGAAAAAGACCCTGATCGCATAAAAGCCATTCTTGAGCGAAAAACTGGACTCTCCCTCGGTTCGTTCGGAAATCAGGGTAGTCTTTTCATGGAAAAAAAAGAGGGCCATCTCAGCGGAAGGAGAAGGACCTGCAACGGCAGAGACTACTGACCCTCTTCTTGTTCCTAGCCGTCTAGCGACTAGAAGGGAAGTCATGCCCCGACAAGGTTCATTTGAACCAAGAATGCAAGGAAGAAGTGCAGAATGAGCTGTGGCTTATAAAGAGGAAGATGAGGAGATAACGGGCGAAGAAGATTCATGATCAACGATTGACGCTAACCGAATAGTTAGAGATGCCGCAAGCAAAGATCATATAACCTAATTGACTGCAAGTTGAATAAGCTATGACCCTCTTTAGTATACTTTCCCCGGTTCCGTTGCTACCGCGGGCTTTACGCAATCGATCGATATCCCTTCAACACAACATAGGTCATCAAAAGGATCTCGGAGACCGGAATGAGTAAAGGAAATAAATTCCATTTTGGACAAAAAGCGTTGCCCTGCCCTTCGCTTGGGGCACTGTCCTCGGTGTGGTCGAGACTCCATCTTTGTCGGGCAACAAGAAAGCGATCGAGAGGAAAAGGTGGTTCTCTTGAGGGGCTCTTCCACCGTCCTGCTCCCCTTTCCTCCCTATCTTTATGCTCCCCGGCAGCAGCCTATTGACGCTCGGCACTGCGGCGTAAAAATTCGATCGTTAATCTTGATTAGTTTAGCATATTGAGTGAGAGAGGTCTTCCCGAGCAAAGGCACCGCATGGCCATGAGAGATGCGATTCGGATTTTCCCTAGTGAGCGAGGGGCGGCGCGCAACCTCTCTTATGGATAAAGGCGTATGAAAGGTCTAGCTTTATATGCCATCTCACACGTACCCAAATTGAGTAATGAACCGTAGAAAGAGCGATCATCCACGCCCCACGAAGACCAAACGAACTCTCGCTATAGTAAAGGCGGATTTTTTTGGATCCAAACTTCTTTGTTCCTTCTAAGTCTTCTTCTTGCATAGAAGAACGCAACTTTTGCAAAAACCGGTCTTTTAGTAGTAAGCGGAATCCTTCTTAGTTTTGAGTAAAGGCGGAACCATTCATTTTGGTTCTTCTCCACATTCTTCTTAGGGTGATCCCGAATTTTCCTATTCTTTTTCAACAGATATTTCGATATGAAGGATCTCCTTATTTCTTCACCGCGGGCTCTCGCATCATTTTCTTTAAAAGATATTATATCACCGTGGGAAACTTTAAAATGAGTAATGCTTACCATTCCATTATTCACACAAACCCTTCGATGACTTATCAATTTGCCTTGCTTGAGGAATAGTTTCACGAAAATGGGGGCTTTTAGAACTAAATAGGAGTGAGAGAATGAAAAGCTCGGAAAAGACTAGGGAACTTGGTCATGAGCTTCCCTTATTGGATTGGTTAATAGTTCGGATCCTTATTCTCTATTCCTTATAAAATGAAAGATTCATTCTTTTGATCTCAATTTGCCTATAGCGTCGAGACTGAGCACCTTTCAACCTCGGACAAGGAAGGAAGAGTCTTGGTTCACTGTGTTCTACCATTGCGAGGCTCAATCAGACTCAATCGGGGTGTGCAGGAGGCGCAGTGATTGCGATCGAGTAGCAAAGAGGTGTCGCGGAAGCCCTTGTCAACAATAACATATTAGAGCTTTGCTCGTTCGGGGTTTTCATATGGACAATGTAATTGGGTTCGACTCCATAACCCCGATGTGGCGAAAAAAGACCGATTCAACGAAATATGCCCTTGCTTTGCGTTAAGATTTAAAACTTGTCGTCTACTTTCGTGGAAATGTTTGGAACAGAGAACTTACAATAATACAACGCCAAGATTCTCAGAAGATTGAGGAACAAGAAGAGATCTATTAAGAGAAATCTTTATTCGAGAGAAAATCTTATGATTACATCCAATCACAAACTACACGAACGTTTCCCCTTTTCATGGAGATTTACCCATCACAGAGATGCACAGAGAATGTAACGAACTTCATATATCCCTTTTCCACTCAATCCGTAAACAAGATCGCATCCGTTTACTGGCGTGGGTGGGATTAGCGATTTTCTATTATTTCCTTCAATGGTAGGAAATCTGATCCATGAGGATTTCGGGGAGAACCAAACTAGCTCGGGTTGAGTGGCATTTCACCCCTAACCACAACTCATCCAATGATTCCTTTCTCTATTATATAATTTGCATCTTTATCGGAGAAAAAACAATGGGAAGTTCAGTCAAACACTAAAGAAGGAGCCATTTTCATTGTGCCTATCTATTTTTATTATGGCTTCCTTTACTCCATAGGGCCTTCTAATATAGGGAAAGCCCTCCATTTCCAAATCAAATGACCTGGCCTCCCCCGGCTCTTCCACCGTCAAGGGCTCCCTTTCCGATAAACTATTCATACCAAAAGGATTATATCCATTGATAAGTTGTGAAGAGTTTAACCATAAATAATCTCTTAACCATCCCATCAAATAAGTGGAAGATTCATTAAAGCTCGCTAAACGTTACCTCGCCGCCATAATGTGATATGCTTCCAATGCCAATAAAAAGTAACCCATCCGATAGTATTTAACATCCAAAAAGCGCCAAATAAAATGCGTCCCAAGCCGAAATATCACAAGTACCGCCGAGTCCGGCCGCCGCAGACGGAAAACTATAACCGAAATCCTTTTTATATCGGCATTAACTTGGAACCACGTGCATCTAAAGCACCCTTTACTAAGATCAATGTAGTCGTATGTAAACCCGAGCAATAGCATGATGAACTAAAAAGTCTCCGGACCTATTGTTAAGAATAGTGAATTACTATTCTCATTAATGACATTTAACCAATAGGGCAACCATATGCTTCGATTCGCATTAAATGCGGGCCATTCGTTGAAGATAAAAGGACATCGAAACCATATGAAGTTTTACCATATGCGGATTGTATCCATTGAGCAAATATAGGTTCGATCAAGATTTGTTTCTCCGGAGTACCAAAATGCAAGCATGACATCATTATGAACATAAAGTCCCAAGGTATGGAACCCGAGAAAGAGGGTGGCCCAACTTAAATGAGATATGATAGCTTCTTTATGGTCTAACATTCTTGCCAATACATTATCTTCATTACATTAGGATGTAATCTCTAATGAAAAATATAGCTCCATGAGCAAAAGCTCCTGTCATGATGAATCCTGCGATGTATTGGTGATTACAAGATTTGGGAAAAGAGGAAAGCTCAATCCATGATTTATTGGTCCATTTCAGATTCTTGATCGAGTAGGAAATGTGGCCTATAGACTTGCGTTACCTCCAAGTATTTCTCGTGTTCATAATGTTTTTCACATATCTGTGCTTCGTAAATATGTGAAAGACCCAAACCACGTTATTAAGTTAGAACCAGACGAGATAGCCGAAGACTTAACGTACGAAGAGGTACATGTCAAGATCTTGGATAGAAAGGAGCATGTCCTACGCACAAAGGTCATACCAAAAGTCAAAGTTTTGTGGAGGAACCATGCTATAGAGGAGATGATGTAAGACCCGAACTTATTATAAATAAAATTAATTTTTTCTCTATTCATTATTTTAAATTAATAAGGTGTTAATTTGATATAATGCTTTGGTTATGGATGAAATGTGAAAATTTTACAAAATAAGCAAGTAGTTATAAAATATTCATTTTTGTCGGAGAATATTCTTTTGGTCGTGGAATATTCTTTTTTAGGAAATATTAAATACGACGTACTTGACCATTCATGGGGCTCTTAATGTAGAATAAGCTTATCGGATGAAGAAAATGACAAAGTTTGAGTTTTTATAAATAATGGCGTAATTATTACCAATTAACTTTGTTGGGTTACAGTGGTTAAAATCTGATGTCTGGCGTGGTGACACGATGCACACGGTATTTCACATAAAGATTGTTGAATTATTGATTAAATGACGTAAGAAGGCACTACTCAATAATTATTACGATGAATTCTTATTCAATATTTTATTTTATTGATTCAATAATTGTTGCGTTGATAGTTTATATTATTGTTGTTTCAATAATTGTCATTGCATATTATTTCCCATTATCGGATCAATAATTCATATTATTTGAATAATATTATTAGATAGCATTATTGGCAATGTCTAGAAAGTTACATCAAGGAGAGGTTTGGTCACGTAATTTGCGGCGAATGAGGAGAAATCCTTATTGAAAGCCCCTCTTTCACAGGAGCTACTTTGGTTGTCATAATTGTGATTTTGTAATATTATTTGTGAATAATTAATTATTGATTTATATGATAAGAAATATTTATTTGATGTGGATATAAATGATGGATTTATTTATGTGGTTATAAATGAAGGAATTAATGCTGAGGTGTTTTATCAGTATTTTGTCGGAATGGAGGTATTAAAAATCACCCGTTTGTAGATTTCGGATATTTTTTATTGGGAATTTGGAAAAAATTTCTTCTGCAAAGTTGTAGAGAATTCGATTTCAGGTAGAATGGACATAAAATTCGTATTTTTTTGTTAAACGGTCTATTTTCTATGAATTACTGAAGTTTCAGAAAATAAAATAATTTTTATTAAATTATGTGTGGGATCCACTTTTGTTTTAACACATGTGGGTCTTTGAATTTCTTCCAAGATGATGACAAAAAAAATTCAACAAAGCATCTTGAGAATTTTGAATGATAATAATATTATTTTATTATTTAGTCTCTATGACGCGTTCTAGCATTTTTCTATAAATAGACGCTTAGGTTAGAATTGAAAATCACACCAGAAATAAGTTTTCTTTCTCTCTAGACTATCGAGCGTATTTTTGTGAGTATTTATATACTTTGAGAGTTCTTTGCTTTAAGTCATAAGCTTCCTTCGACTTTATATCCAATATTACGATCGAAATCTTAGTTATTTTGAGGTAAGGGATGTTATTTTCTTCTTAAATGATATTATTTTCTTTAATATCATTATGCCAAAATATTAGTGAACTTTTTAATCAAATTTGGAACTTTTGTGTCGGGTTACTATTTATGTATACGACCATTATTCACGTATATGGCACTATTATTCACGAATACTCAAGACTATTCATCGAAAAATAAAATTTTCCTTTTTATCCAAGATGTCTATTTTGGCTACTATCTTTGATTGTATCCATGTTTTGATCGTTATTTTTGAATTTCGCTTCACAATTGGTTATTATGAAGTATTATTGATCTTGGATAAACCATTATACTAATCGCTAATATTTGTCCTTCATCTCACTAGATTCATTTTCTTTAAAGTATTTTTCATCATCCTCGGTCTTAAATAATGATATTCTTTGAATATCTTTGGCTCAGTAGTGCAAAAGATGAATGATTAATCGATGAATATCTTTGGCCCGTAGTAAAAAAGATGAACCGGTGTTGAGATGAACATGACCAATTGGTGATCTGAAAATGAATATCTTTGGCTGTAGCAAAAGATGAATATTTGATTAAAGATGTATCTTGATTGTTATTCTGAGAGATAAAATATTGATGATGAACTTTTAAATCTTAGAAGATAGTAGAATTCATTCTCTACGTGACTCTTCTAATGGATTGTTGTTTTTATTTGCAGATTGTTGATCTAAAATTTGTTGTCTATTGTACTTTCATCGATTTTTCCTGTTGAAGACTAATGATAATTTGTTGTATATTATCTTAGTCATAATATTCTTTCTTGGGCTAGTTGAGCTCACCCTTTTCCTTTTTGTTCCATTTTTCTTCTCGGGAGGTGAGAACATAAGCGAGGATTGAGTCGGGGTATGGAGTGATGGTTCTAGAAAGATGTTTTATGATCCTCACTATTTTACGTAAAATAGTGTATGAATAATTGTAATGAGGACTTATTTGAGTGTTGATATTGTCTAGAAGACAATATTTGTATTTAAACTCACAGTATGTGTTGTCGTATTTTGTACGACAATTGTATTATTGAAGTTATAGTTGCTTTCTGTACCATGTATTTGGCGACTCAGAATGGGTGTTGTATACCTATTTTGGGGGCGTCACAGTTGGTATCAAAGCTTAGGGATATGGTCTTTGGCGGAGATCGGGGAATAGAACTAGGAGGGGAGAGATGAGTAAATCCTTCGCTAGTGTGTCCTATCTAAGCTTATTTGTTGGTCGATCATAATATAGGGATATTATGTGATATGTTAATTTGTTTAATTAACCCTTGTTTTATGGCAGTATTTAAGAATGG
This sequence comes from Panax ginseng, assembly GCA_020205605.1. Taxonomy (NCBI): domain Eukaryota; kingdom Viridiplantae; phylum Streptophyta; class Magnoliopsida; order Apiales; family Araliaceae; genus Panax; species Panax ginseng. The sequence goes on along the minus strand of CM035129.1, from coordinate 138,231,565 downwards.
CTGCTGAGAACGTTAACAATGGAGTGTATGAGACTGTGGAATAACCTTTAGTCATAAACCAGGAGAACGTGCAACAGGAAGGCAATATTCCTCCTTAAACAATGCTACCGAGCAAACGATGAATGATGGAATGTTTAGGAGCTTTTTGTAGTTCATGAAAAATCAGACGAGGGACACTCGTGTACAAAATACGGGTGGAAGTGATGGCAACGCGCGGTCTGTCACAGCCAAGAAGTTCAAGGAGTTGGGACCACCAGATTTCTAGGGAAAGCCCGATCCAATTAAGGCGGAAACATGGGTCAAGCAAATTATCAAGATATTCGATGTCTTGGGATGCACGGAGGAACAGAAGGTTCCATTCGCCACCTTTATGTTCCGTGGTGAGGCAGATTACTGGTGGAAATCTGTGAAGCATACTCAGCCAGCCGCACTTAACATGTCTTGGGAAAGATTTCAGAAACTGTTCAATGACAAGTACTTTCCTAAAAGTATTCGTCATATGAAGGAGGTAGAGTTTATTAGACTGGAACAGAACAACATGACGGTGTCTCAGTACGAGGCAAAGTTCGCGGAGTTATCCGGGTTTGCACCTCATTTGGTGGAGAATGAGGAACGTATGACGCGGATGTTTCTGAGAGGTCTAAAACTCGAGATTCGTCAATACCTTATCTCTCATAAATTTTCTCTGTATTCAGATGTTGTCAACAGGGCTCAATTACTAGAGCGAGATAATGAGTATACTCAACCGAGAAATCACAACCAGGGTCATACCGGTGACAGCAGTCATCAGAACGATGATAACCAGCTAGGAGGGAAAAATACGGACAAAGGCGGTAACCACTCGGGTGGTAATCGTGGCCATGATAATAGGAGAGGTGAGCCAAGTGGAAATTTTAGAAAGAGGAGATTCAACAATGGCAGGAAGACAATAGCAGCAGCACCAGCACCAACAACAAATTCTAGGGAAGGAGAACGACCGCCAGTTAGATGTTATAAATGCGGGAAAGAAGGACATATTAGCCCAAACTACCCACAACAATCCAAGGTATGTTATAATTGTGGAAAAGAAGGACATATCGCTCGAGATTGTACTATAGCGAAACCAAGTTCAGAGGGGATGGTGACTCCAAGGGCTGCCCCGGATAAGTCAAAATCAGCGGTTCCTGGAAGAGCGTTTGTTGTGACTGGCCAAAACATGAGGAACCCAAAATTTCATAAGGAGGGGAGGTTGTAAGACCCCAACTTATTATAAATGAAATTGAATTTCCTCTATTTATTATTTTGAAATAGTAAGGGTTGATTTGATTAATGTGGTTAGTTATGGGTAAAATGCGCAAATATTTCGAATAAGCAAGTGGTTATAAAATATTCATTGTTGTCGAGGAATATTCGTTTGGTCGTGGAATATTCTTCTTTGTTGGAGAATATTTAAATGCAATGGTTGCAATTATGTGGGCCCCATAACGGAAAGCGATTGGATGAAGAAAACGACAAGTATAAGTTATTTATAAATAACGGCGTAGTTGTTACCTTTAATATTGTTGAAATACTCAGTGGTTAAAACACAGTAGCACACGGTATTGCACCAATTATTGATTTTTACGTAAGAAGAAACTACTCAATAATTATTCTTTGTAATTCTTTATTTAATATTTTATTTTATTGATTCAATAATTGCTACATTGATATTTTATATTATTGTTGTTTTAATAATTGTCACTACACAGTATTTTCCATTATCGGAGCAATAATTCACATTATTTGAATAATATTATTAGATAACATTATTGGCAATGTCTAGAAATTTACATCTCAAGGAGAGGTTTGATCACCTAATTGCGCTTTTGATAAGGAGAAATCCTTATTGTAAAGCCCCTCTTTCTATGAACGACACGGGTTGTCGATATTGTGATTCGTAATATTATTTGTGAATAATTAATTATTGATTTATATGATGAGAAAAATATTCATTTTATGTGGATATAGATGAAGAAAATTTTTAATGTGATAATTGTTGAAAATTAATATTTTATCTTTTTCTGATAAAATAATTCATTTAAATATATTATTATATTATAATAATATAATAATGGTGATATTTTTACAATGAATGTGGGATATATGAGTATATGAGGAGGAAGAGTATTTTGTTACTAAAAATATTTAAAACATGTTTTTCATGTTTGTGGACCCCATTTCTTGACTAAAATTTGATTATAGCCTGCAAAATCGTCTGTATGTGGATTTTGGTCAATTTTTGTTTGGAATTTGGAAAAAATTTCTTCTGCAAAGTTATAGAGAATTAAATTTTCTATGGAATGGACATAAGATTTGAATTTTTCTGATTAAAGGGCTATTTATTTTGAATTATTGAAGTTTTGAAGTTTTGGAATAATTAATTTTTGGAGTTTAAAATGTTTTTTTAAGAAAAATGTTTTTAACAAGTTGGTGGGCCCCACTAGTATTGAAAATGTGCTGAGTTCAATTTTTCAAAGTGGGCGTAGGAAAATTTAATAATTATATTAATATTTTATTAAATTTTCTGCTTTGGTGTTCTAAGCAATTTTCTATAAATAGGGTGCTTATGTTAGAATTGAAAATTACACCAAAAATAAGTTTTCTCTCTCTTTCTCTCTCTATATTATCGAGCTTATTCTTGTGAGTCTTTTGATACTTTGAGTGTTGTTATACGGTGCAAGTTCCCTTCAGCACTATATCTAGTATTCCAGTCAGAAGTACTGTCTTTTCGAGGTAAGGGATATTTTTTTTAAAAAATAATATTATTTCTTTCAATATCATTATGCCGGAATATTATTAAGATTTTTCTTGTAAAATTCTTGTCTTTTAATGTCGGAGTTACTTATTCACGATATCAAGCCTTTATTCACGATATCTGATTATTATTAACCGAATCGACCTTATTCACGGAAAAATTAAATTTTTATTTTTTGTCCAAAATATCTATTATCGATACTAGCTTTGATTGTATCCATGTTTTGATCATTCTTGAATTTTACTCCACTATGGTTATTTATGAAGTATTTTTGAACTAAGATTGTTTAAAGTACGAATCCTTAATATTTGTTCTTTTGTTTCACTGGATTCATTTTTTTAAAAATATTTTTCATCATCCTCATCTTAAATGATTATATTCTTTGAATATCTTTGGCTTGTAGTACAAAGATGAATGATTTTTGATGAATATCTTTGGCCGTGTAGTGCAAAAGATGAGCAGTGTTGAGAGATGAACATGATTAAGTGATGAATATCTTTGGCTTGTAGTGCAAAAGATGAATATTTGATTAAAGATGATATCTTGATTGTTGTTCTGGGGATAAAATATTGATGATAAATTTTTAAATCTTAGAAGATAGTAGAATTCATTCTCTACGTGACTCTTCTAATGGATTGTTGTTTCCGCTGCAGTTGTTGATCTAAAATTTGTTGTTTATTGTACTCTATCAGATTTTTCCCTGTTGAAGACTAATGATAATTTGTTGTATATTATCTTAGATATAATATTCTTTACTGGGATAGTTGAGCTCACCCTTTTCTTTTTTGTTCCATTTTCTTCTCAGGAGGCGAGAATGTAGCACGTACTAGTCGGGGTATGGAATGATGGTTCTAGAAGTTGTCTTAGTAGTCCTCACTATTTTGTAAAATAGTGTATCAATAATTGTAATGAGGACTTATTTGAGTGTGGATATTGTCTAGATGACAATATTTGTATTTAAACTCACAGTTTATGTGTTGTCGTATTTTGCACGACAATTGTATTAATAAAGTTGTAGTTGTTTCTGTACCATATTTTTGGCGACTCAAAATGGGTGTTGTATACCTATTTTGGGGGCGTCACATTATACTTACTTCGGTCACTAATTTAGGTTGCTCCGAGCTTTGAATTGCTTCAATCTTTGTCGGGTCAACAGATATTATGTGACTTGATATCACATGCCCAAGAAATGCTAATTCCTCAAGCCATAACTCATATTTATTCAACTTGGTATATAACTTGTTCTCACGAAGCTTTTGGAGTATCAACCTCTAGTGTTGCTCATGATCTTCACGACTTTTGGAGTAAATGAGGATGTCATCAATAAAGACGACCAAAAAGTAATCCAAATATTCCTTGAATACTCGGTTCTTTATATCCATGTCTAGGAATTCATAATGCCCGTACCGAGTTCTGAAAGCAGTCTTTGGAATGTCATCAGTTTTAATCTTCAATTGGTGATTAGAGGTGTCTCCACGGTCTCATTCACTCTATTGTTAACATTTTCAGCTGCCATTCTCAAATACTGCCACAAAACAAGGGTTAATTGACTTGTCACATATTATCCCTATATTTTGATCGACCAATTAAATAACAAATAACTTAGGTAGGTTATACTAGTGAAGGAATTACCCGTCTCTCCCCTCCTAGTTCTAGTTTCACATCTCAGCCAAGGATCATACCCCTAAGCTTTAATACCAACTGTGACGCCCCCAAAATAGGTATACATCACCCATTCTGAGTCTCCAACTACATGGTACAAAATTCAAATACAAACTTAATTATACAACTGTCGTGTAACATACGACAAAACATAGCTGAGAGTTTTAATACGAATATTGTCTTCTAGACAATATCCAAACTCAAATGGAGTCCTTATTATAATTATTATCACACTATTTCATAGAATAATGAGGACTACTAATTAAAACACCATCTCGGACCATCACTCTATTCCCCGACTAGTCCCGGCTACGTTCTCATTTCCTAAAGAGAACAATGAAAGCAAAAGGGTGAGCTCAACTAACCCAGTAAGAAATATTATGACTAAGATAATGCAGAATAATTTATCGTTAGCCTTCAACAATGTTAAACTAATAAAATACAATAGACATCAAGTTTAACTGCAGTGGAACAAGCAATCCATTAGAAGAGTCAAGTAGAGCATGATACCTATTATCTTCTATGATTTAAAAAGTTTATCATCAATTTTATCGTTGAGACTCAACTTAATAAATAATCCACATCATCGAATCGTTCCTGCACTACGGCCAAGGATATTCATTAGTATCACGATCACGAATTATCCATGCACTACGTGTAAGACCCCAACTTTTATGAATAAAGATGAATTTTCTATAATTATCATTTTTGAATATTATGGAATGAATTTGATATAATATTATAGTTGTGGGTAATATTTATAAATTTTGCAAAGTACGCAAGTTGTTATATAATATTCAATTGGGGAGAATATTCGTTTTAACAGGAATATTAAATGCGACCAAGACAATCATTGGTGGACCCCCAATGTAATTATTGTCGGATTGAAAATGACAAAATATCTTATGAAAATAACGGCGGAAGTTTTACCATTAATTGTTGAAACACACGATTGTTAAAAATCTGAGAATACGCGTGGTTGCATAAGTAGCACACACGCAGTATTGATTATTGATGCTTACGTGAGAAGTCACTCCATTTTGTTCAATTATTACTTGAGAATTGTTGCATAGTATCTCACGTTATTTGATTCAATTATTGTCGATATGCTATATATTATTAAATCAATAATTGAGATGACAGAGTTATTAATATTATTATTTGCAATATTAACGATGTTTAGAAGTTACGCGAGGAGAGGTTTGGTCACCTAATTCATGCGCTTAATAGGGAGAAATCCTTATTGGAAAGCCCCTTCTTTCCTGGGAACGACCTGGTCGATTAATATTGTGAATTATAATAATGATGATAAATGTTGTTAAAAATATTGAGGTGATTTTTATGAAGTATTTATTGTAATTTTTGACGTATTTTTATGGACCCACATTTATCCATTTTTTTAAAAATAATCATTCGGTATATATATATATATATATATAAATGGTGGGGCAATGAAAGGATTTTTTTTGGTGGGATGAATTCCACCCGTGAATTGGGTGGAATGTGGGAATGGTGGAGTATATATATATATATATATATATATATATATAATATTAGTATGGGTGTGTGTATGTATATATATATATATATATATATATATATATATATATATATATATGATATATTGTCCTTTGGTGGATTCAAAAGTCGTTGAATTTTAAGAGTTTGTCGGGTGGGAGCAAAATTCAACAAGATGTGTTTATATATATATATATATATATATATATATATATATTTATATATATATTTATATATTATTTTAGTTTTTGTTTGTAATAGGAAAATTCATTAAAATTCAATTAACCAAAGGTTTTGTATGATGCCCGTGAGTTTTGAATTATTTCGTCCGTGAGAAAAATCCTTACACAGTCCCCTTCCATTCTCCTATAAATAGAAGCTCATTCCTTCATTATTTCTTACTTAATTCAATCGAAACTCTAGAGAGAAACTATAGAGAGAAAGAAGAAAAGTATTCTCGCTACTTCACTACTCCTATATCCAGCTTTCTTCTAAGGTAAAGGGTATTATTTCTTTCTTTTCGTCTTTATGAAGAGAACTTATGTTATTCCATTCTTTAATATTATGTTGGAATAACACATGTCATGCAAGCACCGCATACATGGTGAAATTCTCTCATTATTCCATTCTTTATTATTCATTGGAACATCCTGTCTCTTTGCGTTACGCATGACACAGTTTCGTTATTTATTATTTTGTTAGAACATCACGTGCATGCGTTTACGCATAACTTTGGTTCCATTATTTATTATTACATTGGAATATCCATGCTGTGTATTTACACATGACACGGATTCATTATTTATTATTCGTTGGAATAACCTGTCTATGCTATTATATCGCATGCACGGTGATTTCTTTTGTTATTCCATTTTTATTATACTCGGTTGGTTAAAGTTTTGACTTCTATACTCCATGAAATTAGTGAAATATCCTTGATATTTGCGCTTCATCCGATATCTTTTCATGGAAATATTCTTCCGAGCATTCTTGAATTTTTACTACAAAAAAGTATCATGTTGCCAATTTGGACGTTATTAGTTCCTCGGATAAATTAATTCTTGAACTTGTTTTATTGAATTCTTATATCATTATCATTATCCTCATGTTTATATTATGTTGAAAGTCATCTGTGGCACAAGTGCATAGATGGACTTGGTATGATTATGACCGAGGATTATTCGGTATAATCATGATCGTAATGTTACAAATGATGTGGTAAAAGTCCTCATTGACCCATAGTGCATTGATGGACATGTTGTTGGCATGATCATGACCATTGATGAATACACGAATATCCTTGGCGTAGTGCATGGATAATTTGTGGTTGTGATACTAATGAATATCCTTGGATAGTAGTGGGATGATGTGGATTATTTATTGTTGAGTCTCAAATGATAAAAGTGATGAAAAGCTTTTTAAATCATAAAAGATAGTAGATTTTATTCTCTACTTGACTCTTTTAATGGATTGCTTGTTCACCGCATGATTAAACTTGATGTCTATTGTATTTTATCGGTTTAACATTGTTGAAGACTAATGATAATTTATTACGCATTATCTTAGTCATAATATTTCTTCTTTGGGCTAGTTGAGCTCACCCTTTCTTTTCTTGTTCTCTTCAGGGAAATAAGAACGTGGCAAGGACTAGTCTGAGAACAGAGTGATTGGTCCGGATGATAGTATTAGTAGTCCTCACTATTACATTAAATAAGTGTGACAATAAATATAATGAGGACTTATTACGAGAGTGGATATTGTGCAGAAGGCGGTATTTGTATTAAAACTCACACTCTTCTTGTTGTATATTAAAATTGTATTTGTATTCTGTACCATGTATTTGGCCACTCAGAATAGGTGATGTATACCTATTTTGGGGGCGTTAAACTACGGGCCAAAGATGTTCGTGTTTTCATCAATGGTCATGATCATGTCAACAATTGTCAATCAATGCACTACAGGCCAATGAGGACTTTTACCACATCATTTATAACATTACGATCATGATTATACCGAATAATCCCTGGTCATAATCATACCAAGTCCATCTATGCACTATGGGCCACATATGACTTTCATTATAATATAAACATTAGGATGATGACAATGATATAGGAATTCAATTAAATGAAAGCAAAGGATAAATATTAAAGACTTTAACAATTTAATTTATCCAGAATTCAATAATGTCCAAATTGTCAATATAATACTGCTTTGTGGAGTAAAATTCAAGAATAATATTGTATCAAAAATAATTTGAACAAAAAAAAAATTAATTTTTATCATGAATAGTACCCCGGGTGAATAATAACTGAGTAAATAGTACCTTGTTAATAGTACTTAGGGAATAATATCCCGTGAATAGTACTTCGGCATAAAAAAGTTAAAACTTATCAAGAATGCTCAAAATAATATTTCCATGAAAAGATACTGGATGAAGCGCAAATATTAAGGATATTCTACTAATTTCAAGGAGTATAGAAGCCAAAATTTTAACAAAATGAGTGTAGATTTCGAAATCTGAAACGAAATAATATTACTTACATACTACAAAGTATGGAAGAAAATATTATTTCATATGGATACTGAACAAAAATAATATCCCTTACCTTAAAAAGAAGAGTATTCCGACTGGTAGGGCAGGGATATTCTTGAAGAAAACTTTCACTATTTTCTACGCTCAAAGCTTCTTAAAACTCTAAAAAAATACGCTCAATATTATAGAAGAAGAATTCTCTGTTTCTGGTGTGATTTTCAACCGATTATTTTGAAAAATGGGTAAATGATGGTCCATAAAATAAGCAAAATTTACATCAAATACTTCATAAAAATCCCTTCAATATTTTCAACAACATTTATTCATTATTATTATTATTCGCAATATTTAACAACCAGATTATTTCCAGGAAAGAAGAGGCTTTCCAATAAGGATTTCTCCCAATTGGCGCGCAATTAGGTGACCAAACCTCTCATCGACAAAACTTTCTAGACATCATCAATATTGCAAATAATAAAATGAATAACTGTATCATCTCAATTATTGATTTAATAATATATAAAATATCGACAATAATTAAATCAAATAATGTGAGATCTTATGCAAAGAATTATCTTGTAGCAATAATTAAACAAAACTGAGTGACTTCTCACATAAGCATCAATAATTAATATCGTGTGCTACTATTCACCCCACGCGTACATTGTACTTTTAACAAGGGTATTTCAGCAGGTTAACGGTAAAACTTTTCGTCGTTATTTTCATAAAAGATATTTACATCGTTTTTAACTCAGACAAAAATTTCGTTGTGGGTTCCAATTAATGATTGTCTGCCGTCATTGAACATTCCCCGTTAAAACGAATATTCCCGACCAATCGAATATTATATAACAACTTGCATACTTTGTAAAACTTATAAATATTACCCACAACTATAACATTATTAAATCAGCACCATAATATTCAAAAATGATATTTATAGAAAAATTCATTTTTATTTATAAAAGTTGGGGTCTTACAGTTTTGTTCTCATGAGCAATGGTCTTGCAATTATCTGGAGGCGTTTAATAAATGATTTAGCAAGACCATTCTGAGTATGAACATGGGCAACAAGATGTTCATTATGTGACACCCTCAAATCCGGTACTTCCATTTCCACAGGATTTGGTGTTCACTGTACAAATATCGTCTATCTATCTATCCATAAATAAATGCAAACCATACAATAGATAGAAATAATAATTAAATCTCCCCCTTATGGGGTTACATCAACTGCATAATAATAAAAAATCCCAGGTTGCTCTAACCTTAAACATCTGTGCGGAATCATAAACAAATAATAAGTCTTAAGTAACATCAAGTCTAAATATCATTACATAACCACATAAATAATCAGTCTTCATTACTTACTAATCTTGCCCTTGCCTTTACTAGTGGAAGGCTCGTCTGCTCTTTTGTTCTTAACTGCAATGTTATTATTACGCAAGAGTGAGCACGATTGCCCACAAGTATAACAATATAACAATGAATAATAACATGCGAATAAATTAAAGACTTCTGAAATAGAAAACTCAACTTTTGAATCAAGAATAAATAACAAGAGACAAAAAAACTTCTGAGGGTCATAAGACCTTGAACTATGTCCTAGGTTGTCAAGTGTTTATACTTGAAACCTTTAACAGTCATAAGACTATGGACTCTTCTTCTCGTACTTAAGAGGATCAACCCTTAGTACCCATCATGCACAATATCTTAACGCTTAACGCATAAGTAATCCCTATCTGAGGTTGTTCATCTCAGTTTGACATTCGAGTCCACACCAAAGGAAGTTTGGTTTGGATTAGCTCAACAAGAGTTCTAAATTTAGAACGTTCATCAACTATGGACTAGTCAAATCAATAAGGGACCGCTAGTCTTACAAGGTTCAAAAATAACTGATATTTAAATTGAATAATAATCTCGAGAAGTATACAATAGAATAAATATTGTATAACAGAAACATGCTTTGATAAGATTAATGATCTTTGATATAACAAATTGAACTTGATCAATAATAGCGAGAATTTATCCGATGTAGGTTCATAACTTGAATAACAATAACAAGTAGGGTTAGAAAACTTGCCTCCTGCGTAGATTACACTTTAATTAAATTCATTCCTTGATTTAAATCCTACATATCATTTACGTTCACAATACCAGTTAATTATAACGTACTAAACATCACAAGTTTATTCTTTTGTCTAACTTGAATTCATGACTATACTTAGTCAATTACTGCACTTATTGTCAAAATTAAGACTTCACGAACAATAAGCTAACTATGCATTCAATCGTTCAATTCACACATAATTGTGTTATGGACGTGTTAAGAATTTATTTTAGCACCTCATTATATGTCTAACAAATTTTTATGTTCATTAGATTAAGTTAATAAAACATTGCTAGACTTAAACATTTTAAAAACTCATTTCAGGCTATTACGCGCTTAAGTGGCGGCTGCTTGGCGCCCTTTGTTGTACTTATGTCTTGGTATTTGTATTTACGGGACTTCAGGATTACGGAGTTGGCGCGTAGTATGCTGAAACTCCGATTTTGATTCTCGATTTGTAAAAAGAACACATAGTTCAGTGAAATAAACACTACATGATCATTAATTTCATCAATTTAACATACCCACATGCTAGAATTCATGCATAATCATTACCCAACATTTATAGAGTGATTTTAACCCATTAAAACACATAATTAAAGAATTAAAATATGTAAATTTCACTATTCTTGATGTTCTTGAAGGTTTTGAACATAAATCATAAAATTCAACGCCACAGATTCGTTATAACACCAAATCCATCCGTTCAAGTTTTGTTCACTTCGTTTTAGTATGCATAATTATATACAAGTGTGATTTTTGCAGAACAATTTATGTTTGACATATTAATTTTACGTATAAGGGCCATATGGCCATATAACATACTCTGTAACTTTTGAAGCCATAACATACGTTAATATTATGAAACTGATGATATGGAAACCTATATAATATATAATAAAACATGTTATGCTAATCATATTATTACCTATATCAATATAACAACACAATTTCCCATTTACAGAGATTTAACAGAACTTGAAAGCCAATTATTTTACAAAAACTTAAACAACGTAAATAAACTGGGTTGAAGAAATTACCCAAAGCGTAGAGTGAGTGAAGATAACAATCTCTCTTACAGATACCACTTCAATCACACCACTCACAATCTCCTCAAAATTTCTCAAACTCTCTCTGTTTTACTTTACTGAGACTTAGCCAAATAATGAAAGAAAAAGGAAGGAAGGCGTATAATATAAATAATTGAATCGACGTTGTGGTGGGATTACCCGATCATGGGTAAGCGCCTCAACTCCCACTAAAGGCCATGTTTGGCTATCTTTACAAAACTTAAACCCATTTAATTTAATAAAACCTTTATAATATAGTTTGAAAAATGTCACACCCTTTATAAAATAAATCCAATATCTTATTTAATTTATTTTAAATAAAATATAATAATTTCTCATTAATTCACATAGTCACATAATTAAATTTCTCCTTTAATAATAATGTCAAATTATTAAATTTCTAATTAATAATTAAATTAATTAAAATACTATTAGGCTTATTTAATATTTCTTTTAATACAATAAGCTCACATAACTACATACTTGAATAATAAAATTCTTCACATTAATTTAATAAATATAACACATATAATTAAATTAATCTTCCACAACTTCATCAATTAATTATTTAATCTAATAATTAATTCATCAAAAAATATTTATTCAATCCAATAATTATTAAAAATTAAATTACAAAATCTCGGTTGTCACACATTATTTATCCCAAGTGACATATAATAATCATTAAATGTTTGGGATGTGAATTTACCAGCATTATCAAGACGTATAGTCTTGATTGTATGATCAAGAAAATTGTGCTCGTATTCTAATAATTTGAGCAAGTAATCTCGCTGATGTGTTAAAAAAATGTACTGCAAGTGCACAATGTCGAATTAAAGAACTGACAAGTACAGGTTGAACCCACAGAGACTAGATTAATTTTAATGTTTCCTTAATATTTATTTTAGGCAAATTAGAAATAAAGATTGAGAATTAATTAACTAGAATATGAAAACAATTAATGAGAAAACAATCTAGGAATCTGAATCCACCAAATAATAAACATAACATATAATTCAATCTTTTCTATTTTTATAACTCAATTATGATTTTGATCTCCCTTCCCTTTAATTTAGTAATTTATAATTAACGTGGGCAAGCATAGACTATGAAAATTTAAGGATTAACTATAACCCATCAAAACTTCTTTGAGCAAGCATGGATTATGAAAAACTCATATCTTAACAATAATCTATCAAAACCTCTTAATTAATTTAAAATCACATAAGAACTATAAAACAAAGGTATTTCAATAACGAAACATGAAGGCGAAATCAAAAGCATAAAATCATAAATAATAGAAGAGATGAAAAATATTATCACGAATAATTATTTAATTTCATCTTCATCCTAGATATAAAAAATTAACTAGACATGAAAAATAATTAAACTAACTAAAATAAATAAAAGAAGAAGATTAAAAATAAATAAGAAAACTCCCTTTAATTAACGACCATCCAACGAGCGTACAATGAAGACGTAATTTAATTTACTCCTACTCCTAATCTAAACTAATACAATATCTAATACATTTCTCTCTAAAACAAGAGACCTATTTATAGGAAAAATAACTTTGAACCCTAATTTAGATTCATTGAACTTGGACACTTTTGTTCCCTTTCCATGTAGGTTTCAATTTTCTAGTGTTAATCAACTTCTCAAAAAGATCTTCTAGATTGACTTTCATTTCTCTTGTTGAATTTGACTTGCACACTAAGATTGTTCAACCTCTTTCCTTCTCCTTGTCGGATTCTTCTTGGATATTCCTTACATGAATAAGAGCATTAAATATTGCTTGATCACCAAGATTTTGACTTTATTGTAAAAAAAATATTAAATCCTACAAATAAAATAAAATATATTAATTTAATAAATTAATATAATTAAAAGGACAAAATTAGGGATAATAAAATGTATGAATTACGTGTCTTTCAAATACCCCCATACCTAGCTTTTGCTCGTCCTCGAGTAAAATAAAAATAAAATAAAACAAAAATTATAGTACTCCACTTTCGTAGGAATCACGATTGCACTTAGCATGTGCAACAAGCCTTTAAACCCCCAAGGTTAACCCAAGTGGACGAGTTGTCTCTCATGAGGGTTTGCAGTGAATATACCTACAAAATTCAAAAATATTTTTGGGTTCAACAAATTATGAAATTGAAAGAAAACTTCTAAATATCCATGGGCATTATACCTGCAAGATTAAATTCAAAAGTACACTTTCACCTTATCAAAAATACTCGATCTTCATTTTAGACACCATCCTTTATTAAATCAATTTCATGTGATGCATGCATGTGTATGTGATGTAACTCTTAGTAGGGATTTTTACCATGAAAATCAAGTAAACTGTTTTTTTCCTTTTTCTTTCTTTTTTCTATTTTTTTTCAATTTTGATTCTTGACTTGTGCAATGTCTCATTTTCTTAGGCTTTTCAGAGTTACCCATGTAGAGCGAGCGTTGGATCAATGACTCCCAAATCAGATGGTTTTAGGGCACTAGGTGTAGAGACACCCCTAAGGATTTACTAACTCGAGTAACAAAGGCCACAAAATTAGACTAGTCAAGCTGCTTTTATGCATCAAACTTTTCAGCGTGAATATCGATGTTTTCCGAGGCTTGGATACCCAGTTATTTCGTTTAATGGACATTGAAGCAGTTATTTATTCCGTTTCTTCTTTTTTTTTCAACTTCATTTTTTTTCATTCTTTCTTCTTTTCTTTTTTTTTCTTGAAATTACTTGAATCATGGTTTATAACCCACAACTAAGAATTAGTGCAAACGTGAAGAGCAAAAATGCTTGTGAAATCAATTTTAAATTCAGATGGTGTTTTGAACTAAGATTTCGTATCTTATCAAAAATTCCAGAGTTCTAAATCTTTCAATCTCACTCATGAGTTTTTCTCCACAAACACTTATTAGAATTAATTCAATTCATAAAAAGACAAAATTTTTTTTATTTTTTTTGTGTGTTTTTTTTATTTTTTTTCGTAAAAAGAAAAAAAAATCTAATACAAACAAACTCCCCCTATACCTAAATCATGCATTGTCCTCAATGTATGGAAATGAAGAAAAGAGAACAAAGATGTGAAAGAATTGTACCTTGTATGCGGGGCATTTGTTCTGCAAGAAGATGTGGTGAGAAAGAAAACAAATGTACATATCTACAAATTTTATAAATTCTAAAAATTATATGACTAAAAATGAATGTTACAAATGGATAAGTGAGTGTGAACTTTTCATTATTTTCAGGAGGTCTAGGAAATTGAAAATAGTCAGAATTTTCATCACAGTTATGCTTCAAGTTTACCTCAAGAAAACTTTCATTAACATGTTCAAATGATGGAAGAATTGGTTCAAATAAATGTTCTAGTTTAGTTGACTTATTTGTAGTGGATCTCAATAGCTCATTGACCTTATCTAAATATTCGGATTCATTCCAATTTTGGTCAAGGTGATTTAAGAAAAAATCAATTGGATCTTTTTCAATCAAGAGTCTATTTTCAATTATTTCTTGGGTCATTGACAACTCTTGTATCATGTTTACTTTAATGGGTTGGTCTAAAAAATCACTAGGTGGTTTTATAGGAGTAAGTCTTCCAGGGTATGGAACTTTAGGCTTATAGACTTTTTCAACCGACTCATTAAATGCAACATGATCAATTTTAGGCATAGACTCATAATTTTTAAACTCCTCAAATTGACTTGACTCAAACTGTGTAGAATTGAATATAAGATTTTCATTTTTCTCATCATTTCCACAACCATCGAAACTTTCAAAATTAACCTCAGAGTTACTAGAAAATTCACTCACCTCTTGTTCATTTATTATAGTGGTTAATCTATTCATTTGAATTTCTAGACGGGATATAACTTGATCAAAAACTTGATGCATGCTGAATTGATTTTTTTATTAAAATTTCCATAGTTTTCTCTAAGGCACTAAGTCTTTCCTCTTCTTTATTTGATAATTCTTGTGAATATTGAGGTTCTAGATCTGAATATGGATATGGATATGAACTTAGATAAGAATTTTCATAAGTTGGAAAACATTGATTTACTTGGTGTGCATTAAAATTTTCGTAGGATTCTTGATTCCAAGCAAAATTATTATTCCAACTATAATAAGAATTCATTTTTCCACAAATCACAAAACAAACAGACAACTAACCACAAAAGTCGTACAATTTTTTTTTAAAAAAAAATAAAAAACTAAACTACTATTTTTTTAATTTTTTTTAAAAAAATATGAAGATACGAAGTACTGAAGAAAATGCAGCAACAAAATCTTTATCTTTTCGCTACTTCAATCCACTTCAATAATCCTGAAAAAAGAAGAAGTTAAAAATAATTCGAATAAATAAAAATTAGGGAATAAAAAATTAATTCTAGTCCCCGGCAACGGCGCCAAAAACTTGATGTGTTAAAAATATGTACTGCAAGTGCACAGTGTCGAATTGAAGAACTGATAAATAAAGGTTGAACCCACATAGACTAGATTAATTTTAATGTTTCCTTAATATTTATTTTAGGCCAATTAGAAATAAAGATTGAGAATTAATTAACTAGAATATGAAAACAATTAATGAGAAAACAATCTAGGAATCTGAATCCACTAAATAATAAACATAACATATTATTCAATCTCTTCTATTTTTATAACTCAATTATGATTTTGATCTCCCTTCCCTTTAATTTAGTAATTTATAATTAACATGGGCAAGCATAGACTATGAAAATTTAAGGATTAACTATAACCCATCAAAACTTCTTTGAGCAAGCATGGATTATGAAAAACTCATATCTTAACAATAATCTATCAAAACCTCTTAATTAATTTAAAATCACATAAGAACTATAAAACGAAGGTATTCAATAACAAAACATGAAGGCGAAATCAATTAAGCATAAAAGCATAAAAATAGAAGAGATGAAAAATATTATCACGAATAATTATTTAATTTCATCTTCATCTTAGATATAAAAAATTAACTAGACATGAAAAATAATTAAACTAACTAAAATAAATAAAAGAAGAAGATTAAAAATAAATAAGAAAACTCCTTTTAATTAACGACCATCCAACGAGCGTACAATGAAGACGTAATTTAATTTACTCCTACTCCTAATCTAAACAAATACAATATCTAATACATTTCTCTCTAAAACAAGAGACCTATTTATAGGAAAAATAACTTTGAACCCTAATTTAGATTCATTGAACTTGGACACTTTTATTCCCTTTTCATGTAGGTTTCAATTTCCTAGTGTCAATTAACTTCTCAAAAAGATCTTCTAGATAAAGAGATCTTCTAGATTGACTTTCCTTTCTCTTGTTGGATTTGACTTGCACACTAAGATTGTTCAACCTCTTTCCTTCTCCTTGTCGGGTTCTTCTTGGATATTCCTTACATGAATAAGAGCATTAAATATCGCTTGATCACCAAGATTTTGACTTTATTGTAAAAAATATTAAATCTTACAAAATAAAATAAAACATATTAATGTAATAAATTAATATAATTAAAAGGACAAAATTAGGGATAATAAAATGTATGAATTACGTGTCTATCACTCGTAAACGCCAGGTTGTGAGTTGATAATAAACACACATGTGACCATCTTGTAGATGGATCTATTAAAACCATAAAATATCTAAATGGTCCACTTGGTGGGTGAATAGCCCACAAATATCTTCTTGAATACGTCGTTAGAAACCTTGGGGATTCAGGTCCCAATTTTAGGTGGTGATGGTCTAATGACCAATTTGCCTCGAGAAAAAGCGGCATGAGAATTCCTTAAATTGAAGAATCTTCTGGTTCTTTAATGGATGGCCATGTGAATTCTCAATAATTCTTCGCATCATTATTGATCCAGGATGACCCAATCGGCCATGCCAAATAATAAAATTATTTGGTTCATTGAACTTCTGGTTCATTATTGCATTGACTTCAATTGTACTAATACTTGTATAGTACAATCCTTAAGATAAAATGGGTAATTTTTCCAATATTTGTTTTCTAGTAAAGACATTTGATATAATGTAAAGATATTCAATACCATTTTCATTGGTTGTCTCAATATGATACCCGTTAAGTCATATATCTTTAAAACTTAGTAGATTCCTCCTTGATTTAGTGGAAAATAAGGCATTATCAATAATAAATTTTGTTCCACTAGCAAGGAAGCATTATATTGGCTCTTCCAGAGCCTTCAATCAAGTCTACTGAACCTGATATTGTATTTACTTTTGCTTTCAACATTCTTAGATTTGAAAAATATTGCTTATATTTGAGAATGGTATGTGTCGTTGCACTATCTGCTAAGCATATATCTCCACCATTGATATTAGGCTCATTTATAGCATGACGTAAATCTTATTTTCTTCATAAAAAGGAATAAATATATAATAAGTTCATAATATTATAAATTAATAACTCAATCCTTTACATTAAGTAAGCCAATCATGAAAAGAAGAAAACAAAATACATTAGCATAAAATAAACACACTTAAAAGGACTAACATAATTCTGAACTAATTATTTTCATTACAAGAAATATTAACTTGCTCATTATTTTGCTCAAAGAAATCTGTAACGTCAAGATGTGTCATATCCATAGGATCAAAAAATAGATATCATCGTTATCTTGATGTGGATGAGAAAAATTTATTTCTATGTTCTTCTCCTTTCCTTTCAATGAGGACTGATATAAATCAACAAGACGTTTGGCTGTACGACAGGTATGAGACCAATGTCCTTTCATTCCAAACCGATAACAAATATTTTCTTCCTTCTTGGTATCTCTGTTATTTATATTCTTTCCCTTTCTTGCTTTTCCTCATTCTTTGAAGGTTTGGTATCATGGTTGCGGTAATTAAACCGTCTTCGTCCGTGACCACAACCACGACCATAATTATTATTATATCTTGTAACATTCACTTCAGGGAATTAATGGAGTTGAACCAGTCAGTCATGATTCATGATTTTTCATTAAAAGCTCATTATTTTGTTCAACCACAAGGAGACATGAAATCAGTTCAGAATATTTCTTAAAACTTCGTCCTCTATATTGCTGTTGCAGGAGCACATTCGAGGCATGAAAAGTAGAGAATGTTTTTTCTAACATATCTCCATCAGTGATATTATCTCCACACAATTTTAATTTAGAACTTATTTTAAACATTGCAGAATTATATTCACTTACTGATTTAAAATCCTGCAATCGTAAATGTATCCAATCGTAACGAACTTTTAGAAGAATAACTGTCTTTTGATGGTCATATCTTTCTTTCAAATTTTTCCAAAGAATAAGAGGATCTTTTATTGTGAGATACTCTAATTTCAACTCCTCATGGAGATGACGTAAGAAAATCATGGCATTTGCCTTGTTTTGACTAGGTGTTTCATTACCATCTTTAATGGTGTCTCCAAGACCCATGGTATCAAGATGAACTTCGGCATCAAGGATCCATGACAAATAATTCTTACTCGTAGTATCAAGTTCCACGAATTCAAGTTTGACAAGATTTGTCATTGTAACTTCATAAAAAAAATATCAAAAATTATTTGAAATTTAATTTATTATAACTATCCATATATAACTATTCACATGTGTATAAACATATGAGCGAAAATAGGTATACATCACCCATCTTGAGTCGCGGATACATGATGCAGAATACAAATACAATCTTTAATATACAACAAGAGGCTATGAGTTTTAATACAAATATTGTCTTCTAGACAATATCCACTCTCAAAATAAGTCCTCATTACATTTATTGTCACACTATTTAATGAGAATAGTGAGGACTACTAATGCTATCATCTGGATTTGTCAATCGTTCCCAGGCTAAGTCCGACTATATTCTCATTTCTGAAAGAGAAACGGTGAAGGAAAGGGTGAGCTCAACTAGCCCGATAAGAAATATTATGACTAAGATAATGCGAGAATAAATTATCATTAGTCTTCAACAATATTAAGCGATAAAATACAATAGACATCAAGTTTAAGCTGCGGTAAGGAACAAGCGATCCATTAAAAAGTCAGTAGAGAATAAAATCTACTATCTTTTATGATTTAAAAAGTTTTTCATCACTTTTATCATTTGAGACTCGACAATAAATAATCCACATCATCAAATCATCCACGCACTCTGAGGCGAGGATATTATTTAGTATCACGACCACGAATTATCCATGCACTACGGGCCAAAGATAATCGTGTTTTTCATCAGCAGTCTGATCATGCCATAAAATAATTCATCTTTTTGCTCCTTGGCGAAGAGAATCCATAGCATATAATCATACCAAAAGCGTCCATCGATACACTACGGGCCGATGAGGACTTTTTCCACATCATTTGTAACATTACGGTCATGATTATCACGAAGAATAATCACTGAGTCATAATCATACCAAGTCCATCATGCACTCTGAGGGCCACAGATGACTTTCAACAAAATATAAACATGAGGATGATGACAATGATATAAGAATTCAATAAAACAAGTTCAAGAATTAAATTATCCGGGAACTAATAACGTCCAAATTGTCGACATGATACTTCTTTGTAGAGTAAAATTCAAGAATGCTCGGAAGAATATTTTCCATGAAAAGATCTTTGGATGAAGCGCAAATATCGAGGATATTCCACTAATTTCATGGAGTATAGAAGTCAAAACTTTAATCATTTGAGTATAATAAAGAATGGAATAACAAAAAAAGAAATCACCATGCATGCGGTACTTGCGCATGAGGTTATTCAAGCGAGAATAATAAATAACGGAACCGGTCGAGGCGTGTCTTGCCAAGCGGGATATTCAACGAGAATAATAAAGAATGGAATAACAACGAAATCACCATGCATGCGGTACTTACGCAGGCAGGTTATTCAACGAGAATAATAAATAACGGAACGAACCGGTCGTCGGTGAAATACATGCAAGCGAGGATGTTCAATGGAGAATAATAAAGAATGGAATAACAACGAAATCACCATGCATGCGGTACTTAGCATAGGAGGTTATTCAGCGAGAATAATAAATAACGGAACCCGGTCGGCGTAAAAAGCGCTGACGAGGATATTCAACGAGAATAATAAAAGGCGAAACGAGGTCACCGGCGTAAGCGCCTTGCAAACGAGGATATTCAGCGAGAATAATAAAGAATGGAATAACGAAGAAGAATTTCACCAAGTATAGGGTGAAAGGCCGTATCTGAGTTATTCAACAGAATAATAAATAATGGAATAATAGAAGTTCTCTTCATGAATCTGAAAAAAATAATACCCCCTTACCTTATAGAAGAAAGCTGGATATAGAAGTAGTGAAGTAGAAGAATACTTTTCTTCTTTCTCTCTATAGTTTCTCTCTCTAGAGTTTCGATGAATTAATTGAAAGAAATAATGAAGGAATGAGCTTTATTTATAGAAGAATGAATTGAATAGTAACTAATTCATGAAGCGGTCAGATTGATTTACTTTTAATCAGACGGTCAGATTTAAAGCAAAATCTTTTAAATAAAATATAATATATTCTATTTATAATCTAATAAAAGCGAATAACTTTATAAAAGTATTACATTTTATATAAAAAATTTTTTTATGCAAAAACACTATCGAGGCACTATGCAATACTATGCATAATAAAATATAATATATTCTATTTATAGAATAACTTTATAAAAGTATATTTTATATAAAAAGATTTTACTATAAAATACTATGCATAATAGAATATAATATATTCTATTTATAGAATAACTTTATAAAAAAGTATTACATTTTTTTATATAAAAGCTTTTTTATTTTATTACATTAATAATACTAATAAAACAAAAAATATATATATATATATATATATATATATATATATATATATACAATCAATAATAATTGAATCAAATAGCGTGAGATCTTATGCGGCAACTATTGTAGCAATAATTGAACAAAAGCTGGTGACTTCTCCGTAAGCATCGATAATCAATCTGGTGTGCTTCTTATGCAACCACTGCGTATTCTTTGTACTTTTACTACAAGAGTAGTTCAAGCGGTATTAACGGTAAAACTTCGCGTAGTTATTTTCATAAAAATATTTTTGTCGTTTTCTCGATCAAACAATAATTCCGTTGTGGGGTCCACTGATGATTGTGTTGTCGTCACGAATATTCCCAAACCAAAAAAGAATATTCCCAGACCAATCGAATATAATATAACAACTTGCATACTTTGCAAAATTTATAAATATTACCCACAACTATAACATTATATTAAATCCACACCATAATATTAAAAAAAAAAAATCGAGAAATTTAAATCTTTATTAAGTAAAATTTGGGATTTTACAATCTCCCTCCTTATGAAATTTTGCCCTCGAAATTTACGTGCGTACTGGTATCTTCGAGCAGATGAGGACACTTGATCATTTAGATTCTAACTCTTGAGGTATAACCTTTGAGTGTTGAATACATTCGAGATTTTTAACGGTACATCTTCATACGTTAAATTATCCATTATCTAAATCGGTTCTAAATCAATAATGTGGTTGAATTCGTCCACATATTTACGTAACATCGATATGTGAAAAGCGTTATGAACACGCGACATACTTGGCGGTAAAAAGCGAGTCTATAGGCCACAGTTCCTACTCGATCGAGGATTTCAAATGGTCGATAAAATCGAGGGTTGAGATTTCCTCTCTTCATCGATTCTTGCTTCTAGAATAACGCCCTCTTGAACTTCTTCTTTTCACATTCATCGATTTCTGAGTATTTAGCTTGGCGGCTTTAACTTTATCGATTAAAGTCGATTCTACTCGTATATTCGTTATCTTCCACGTAGGTTCGTATATTCATACTTTCATAAGCATCGATCTTTCTACTCGCGCGTCGGCTACCACGTTCGCTTTTCCCACGATGGTATTGAATAGTACGATCGTAATCTTCAATGACTCGAGTCAGCGTCTTTGGCGCATATTACGTTCATTTTAGTTGAAGAAATATTTAAGGGTTTTAGAAATGGGGTTTTGTCTTTGGGGTCGATACAAAATTCGATTTCACGCTCTGGGGTAGGCTAAGAAGTCTTGAAATCGTTAAGAAATTTATTAACAATAGAAATATCATTCTGGCTGTGACTCTCATCAAGACTTGGATAACACGTCACATTGATACCTATCAACTTGCCATCGTTATTCTACAGCGTCCCCTACGAGAAAGTGCGGCGGTGCATTTCCACACGAGGAAGTCAACAACGAAAGGATGGGGCTCTTTCTTATGGCTTGATATGACAATGATTGACTTTAGTGGTTTGGTTGCTTGAATTCGCATAACTTGGGTTGGTTAGGAATATGAAAGCTAACAACCTTATTAAAAGCATGATGAGTAGTTAACCAATCGATTCCTAAAATCACATCAAAGGCAAGTATTTTCAAAGAGATAAGATCGACGGAGTAGCGTGAAAGTGTTGATTTGAATCAAACAAGATTTATAAATAGTGGAGGTAATGAAGGTTTCTCCCATTTGAGTTTCAACGAGATAAATCAAAGTCTAACTTCTCGAGTTAAATTCAAACATTGAACACAACTAAGTGGAATGAAAGAGTGAGTAGAAGCCGGTATCTAACACGGTATAGACTTACATGAGTTTATGATTAACTTACACGTGATAATTTTATTCGGGTTCCTCGTCACGAAAAAAAAAATGCTCTCTCTTAAACTCTAGGCTTTGGCTTATGCGGGACATCCTTTGGCATCACCATCCAATTTGGACTTGACTTCACCATACGACAAAATCGAGCTAGGTGACCTTCTCTTCAGTAATAAAACACGCTTTGGATTGTTGCGTACGGTTTGGACGGATGTGTCCCTCTGTCGCATTTGAAATATCTGACCGGTGGTCGTTCTTCTTCCTTTGAAAGCGGGTCTTTGTCTTTCTTTGTCTTTCCATCATTATTGAACCTTCTCTTCTTGAAATTTCCCTTCTATTATCTTGGCCATGATTACCATAGAAGTGGTTACCATTCATGGCATGATAATTCCCCCCCGATGGTTATCATTGTTTAGATGGCCGTTGCCCCGAATACGATTATTATCGTGTTGTTGGTCGTTGCCTTTTGGTTGTCTTTGACTCATTATCGCGCTCAATAAGCTGAGCCCTATTCACAACATCGAATATAAACAAAGTTTGTGAGAAATGAGGTATTGGCGTATATTGGGTTTCAAACCTCTTAGAAACATTCGCGTCATTCGCTCCTCATTATCGACCAAATGGGATCTGGGCAAGAGACAACTCGGCAAACTTAGCCTCGTCTTTGCGACACGGTCATATTGTTTTGCTCGACTTGATGAACTCCACCTCCTTCATGTGTAGCGAATACTTTCGGGAAAGTACTTGTCGTTGAGCGACTCTTGGAACTTCTCCCAAGACATCTTGAGTGCGTCGATGCAGGTGCGTTTCTGATTTCCACCGATGTCTGCCTCTTCACATAACATAAAGGTGGCAAATGGAACCTTTTGCTCTCTGAGCATCCAAGACATCAAATATCTTGGTGATCTGCTTTAACCACGTCTCTCGCCTTAAGTGGTTTTGGCTTTCCCAAAAACTCCGGTGGTCCCGGCTCCTTGAAGCGCTTAGCGGTGGTGGCCAAATAGTAGGTTGCCATTATTTCCACCTATATTTTGAACATGAGTCTCTCTTACTTGTTGTTGCATGAATTGCATAAAGCCTCTGAACATTCCATCGTTCATCATTTAGTCGGTGTTGTTGTTTTTGGAGGATTATCGCCTTCTGATGCACATTATCACGATTATTGATATGTGGAGACTCAGCGGTCTCACTGTGCTCCATTCTTTATTCTCAACATTCTCGGATGCCATTTTCAAATCTTGCCACAAAACAAGGGTTAATTAACATATCACATATTATCCTATACTACGACCAACCAATTAAATACCAAATAAACTTAGGTAGGTCATACTATGAGAAGAATTCCCCGTCTCTCCCTCCTAGTTCTTGTCTCACATCTCGGCCGGGGATCATATCCTAAGCTTTGATACCAATTGTGGCGCCCCCAAAAATAGGTATACATCACCCATCTTGAGTCTGCAAATACATGGTACAGAATACAAATACAACTTAAATCTTTAATATACAACGACAAAACATGTGAGTTTTAATACAAATATTGTCTTCTAGACAATATCCACTCTCGAGAATAAGTCCTCATTACATTTATTGTCACACTATTTAACGAGAATAGTGAGGACTACTAATGCTATCATCTGGATTGTCAATCGATGGTTTCCCGAGCTCGTCCCGACTATATTCTCATTTCACTGAAGAGAAACGGTGAAGGAAAGGGTGAGCTCAACTAGCCCGATGAAATATTATGACTAAGATAATGCGAGAATAAATTATCATTAGTCTTCAACAATGTTAAAGCGATAAAATACAATAGACATCAAGTTTAAGCTGCTGGTGAACAAGCAATCCATTAAAAAAGTCAAGTAGAGAATAAAATCTACTATCTTTTATGATTTAAAAAGTTTTTCATCACTTTTATCATTTGAGACTCGACAATAAATAATCCACATCATCAAATCATCCCACACTCTGAGGCCGAGGATATTATTTAGTATCACGACCACGAATTATCCATACACTACGGGCCAAAGATAATCGTGTTTTCATCAATCCAGTCTGATCATGCCATAAAACAATTCATCTTTGCTCCCTTGGCGAAGAGAATCCATAGCCATAATCATACCAAAAATTGTCCATCAATGCACTACGGGCCGATGAGGACTTTTTCCACATCATTTGTAACATTACGGTCATGATTATCTTAGAATAATCCACAGTCATAATCATACCAAGTCCCATCCATGCACTCTGAGGCCACAGATGACTTTCAACAAAATATAAACATGAGGATGATGACAATGATATAAGAATTCAATAAAACAAGTTCAAGAATTAAATTATTAGGGAACTAATAACGTCAAATTGTCGACATGATACTTCTTTGTAGAGTAAAATTCAAGAATGCTTAGAAGAATATTTCCATGAAAAGATCTTTGGATGAAGCGCAAATATCGAGGATATTCCACTAATTTCATGGAGTATAGAAGTTAAAACTTTAATCGTTGAGTATAATAAAGAATGGAATAACAAAAGAAATCACCATGCATGCGGTGCGCATAGGCGAGTTATTCAATAGAATAATAAATAACGGAACGGTCGAGGCGTGTCATGCAAGCGGGATATTCAACGAGAATAATAAAGAATGGAATAACAGCGAAATCACCATGCATGCGGTACGCGCGCATAGGCGAGTTATTCAACGAGAATAATAAATAACGGAACGGTTAGGCGAAATTACGCATGCAAGCGAGGATGTTCAACAGAATAATAAAGAATGGAATAACAACGAAATCACCATGCATGCGGTACCGCGCATAGACGAGGTTATTCAGCGAGAATAATAAATAACGGAACCGGTCGCGTAAAAGCATACATACAGGATATTCAATAGAATAATAAAGGCGGAACCGGTCGGAACCCGGTCGGATATTCAATAGAATAATAAAACGAGGATATTCAACGAGAATAATGAGAAAAGAATGGAATAACGAGAAGAATTTCACCAAGTATAGGGTGGCTAGCGTATACGAGGTTATTCAACGAGAATAATAAATAATGGAATAATAGAAGTTCTCTTCATGAATCTGAAAAAAAAATAATAAAATTACCTTATAGAAAAGCTGGATATAGAAGTAGTGAAAGTAGCGAGAATACTTTTTCTTCTTTCTCTCTATAGTTTCTCTCTCTAGAGTTTCGGTGAATTAAGTAAGAAATAATGAAGGAATGAGCTTCTATTTATAGAAGAATGGATTGCATAGTAACTAATTCATGAGCGGTCAGATTGATTTACTTTTAATCAGACGGTCGATTTAAAAGCAAAATCTTTTAAATAAAATATAATATATTCTATTTATAATCTAATAAAGCGAATAACTTTATAAAAGTATTACTATTTTATATAAAAAAGATTTTACTATACAAAAAAACTATATCGAGCACTATACAACACTATGCATAATAAAATATAATATATTATATTTATAGAATAACTTTATATAAAAAAGTATTACATTTTATATAAAAAATTTTTTTACAAAATTTTATTAGAATATAATAATACATTTATAGAATAACTTTATAAAAGTATTACATTTTATATAAAAAGCTTATACATTTTATATTAATATATATATATATATATATATATATATATATATATATATATATATATATATAACAATCAACAATAATTGAATCAAATAGCGTGAGATCTTATCGTGACTCATTGTAGCAATAATTGAACAAAAGCTGAGTGACTTCTCACGTAAGCATCGATAATCAATATCAGGTGTGCTCTTATGCAACCACACGTATTCTTTGTACTTTTACTACCAAGTAGTTCAACGGTATTAACGGTAAAACTTCCATAGTTATTTTCATAAAAAATTTTTTGTCGTTTTCTCAATCAAACAATAATTACGTTGTGGGGTCCACTGATGATTGTGGCGTCGTGTCACGAATATTCCCAAACCAAAAAGAATATTCCCGACCAATCGAATATAATATAACAACTTGCATACTTTGCAAAATTTATAAATATTACCCACAACTATAACATTATATTAAATCCACACCATAATATTCAAAAAAAAAAATCGAGAAATTTAAATCTTTATTAAGTAAAATTTGGGATTTTGAACATGGGACTCGAAAAGAACCGATATTGTATCTGGTGGAATGTCTATGGCTTATTGAAATACATGCTACTACATGCAGAGACCAGAAGCATGGATAGTGATGTATATGTACATATAAGTAAGTACTGCACATAGATAATATATATATATATATATATATATATTCCTTCTCCTTCAAATCAAATATGATTATCTTCAAGACGAAAGTGAGAAGCAATCGTGGTAATAATGAATTATAAAATATTTCTAAAATCAAGAACAAAGAAGATTAGTGAAAAGAGAGTATTCTCATAATATTTTGTATATATATTAATCACTTTACAATGATCTTATTTATAGAAATATGAACATCAATACTACTAGGAAGTTACAAAACTCAAAAGTCATGAGTTTCAAAACTCAATAAACATGGGAGTTACATGTATCTAGACATCCATAATATGAATCTAGACATACATAATTTTATAACCAGGAATTGATATTTCCACAAGCTAATTTGATATTTCCACAAGTGGGTCCCATTTTTAACTAAACCAACCTTTTGTGGAGTAGACTAACTATAGGATTTAATTCATATGTCCAATTTGCCCTTATTTAATAAAAGTTAGAATTCTAATTTATTTTAACTATTACTCAAAAGTCTATTCATATTCTCTTGTCCAGCTTTCTTATCCTCTTTGTATATCAGTTTTTGCTCCTACCGTCATTATTCATCTATAAAGGATTAAGCAAGAGCGATTAGAGGTAAAATAAAAAAAATCATATGGGAATTCTACTCTTAATTGTTAAAGTATTTTAAGAAGTAAAAAAATAATTATTGGTTGAGTCAACTAACGACTAACTAATTAAAATCGTCCTAATTAACTCAGCAACTCGACTCATTCAACTCAACTAATAGTTCGTCGTTACTCTAATTATATATAAAGTAATTAATAGATACTACGGTGACAAAAGAAAGTTACAAAAATCGAATATAAAATAATATGTTAGATTATAATTCGGAGTAATGTTACTATCACATAAAACCGCTTACATATCTTTCACATATATATTGATATGGCTTACATGACTTGCTCTGCACGTGAGTCATACTAATATATATGTGAGCAGTATGTAAGCGATTTTTATGTGATAGTAGATTTATTGTATAATTAATTAGTGTTCCATTATATAGGGTTGAATCCAATAATTATAATCAGTCATTACCATACACATAATTTGTATTATGTTTTTGTATTCAATTTTTTATACGTTTATTTGGAGGGTCAAAGGTCACAAAAGTATAATATTTATTAATCCAATTGGCACTATTACCGCGTTGCCAAGGATGGCAAGGAATAATAAATATTGCTGGCTGGTTCCTATGTGATTTAAGGGGAAAAAACTCCTCAACTGTAAAGCAATTTGAGTCAGCCATTAGAATTATTCAATTACAAAAATTATTATAAGGGTACAAGGGTATAAATACAGAGGAAACTATTTTATTAAACCTATTATATTTTTACTTAACAACATTCTTTTTAATTTATGATATTATTTAATATACATTTAAAATTTTAAATTAGAGATTAGAACGCATGTAATCTAATTTAAAAGATTTATTTTGACTTGAAATCAATTTTTACAAAAACTTAAAATTAAAAAAAAATTATTTAGTTAATATATAAACGTTTAGATATTGTAAATTATATATTTTAAAAATGATAAATAAAGACTTTCAACTAGAATGGACAAATGATAAATATGTTAATTGACTTATCATTAATTAAGGGTAATTTAGTTAGTCTATTTGATATATAAGGGTGACCAACAATCAATTTAGGGCGTGCATATATCACCAGCCTTTAAATTTTAATATAAGTATCATTATACTTGTAATAATAATAGACAAATATAAACCAATATTTATGGCTTTTATTTTCATTTAATAGCTTAATAAGAGATAAAGAGAAGGGTTATAATTACATAATTATGAATAAACTCCTTTATTTAGACAAGGGACTATGACATGAAGAACGCTAATCAATCTATCTTTTTAATTTGATTATTTGATCCACTGGAATAAGATAATTTAGGCAGCATCCCACAATCATACTTTGTAACATTACGCAACCTTGGGAAAATAAACTTGTAAAAAATCACATCTCTAAAGAATTTTCTCCACCAAGAAGAACCATCTTGTTGTGCCCACCCTGATAAATACGAGCCCGTGATCAAGCCTGCAGTGCGCCATTTGCGCTCATTAAGATACCCCTCTATGGCTTTCGCCACCTCTTGGGGCACGAGTCGTTCGTTCTCGATAAAGGACTCCCCAATGTGGCGGCCTAGGACAACCGCATCTTCTAGGGCTGAGCAAGCACCTTGGCCTAGGTCAGGTGTCATGAGGTGCATGGCATCACCGGCCACCGTGACGGTCCCTTTACTTGTGTTGCCAAAAATTACATTCCATGGAAGCCTCAACATAAGTGGGGCCCATGTCAACGTTGAAAGATCGGAGCGGCGGACAACGTCTAAATAAATTGAAGGAAAATTCTTGGCATAATTTTCGATGATTTCTTTTTGTATCAATTCTGGAGTCCTAGCTGCCATGTATTGATGAATCCAAATTGTTAGCCAATACCTCTAAGTGTTAGTATAAAGTAAGAAGTTATTAAGTAGAAAAATATATATTTTTTGTTTCCCATCCACTAGATATATAGATACAGAACTAAAAGCAAAATCAAAAAAATATCATTAAAGTTATAAATATTTACCGAGCATATCATTATGTCTAGTCGACTTCAAAGAGTATTCAAGGACTGAATTGCATCATTATTTCATAGAATAAAGCTTACCTTTAGGGGTGGATTCGCAAGTTACTAGACCCCAAAAAACCTCTTTGTCATTTAGAGGAACAAAGGCACCCCTCAAGTCCACTTGTAAGAACTGGCTAACTTCATGATCAAACCCATGGCCTTCAGGGTACACTGCTAACCCTCGAGCCGCAAAACGACCCGAGTTCACCGGTTTGGCTAGTCCTAGCCAATGAGCCACCTCTGAGTGCACTCCGTCACACCCGATCAAAATCTATATATGTTACAATTTTCCACCGAAAGAATACAAATGATCAAAATATTTGTGTTACTTCTATATGGCCATGTTTAAGGTAGCTTAAATACCTTGGTTTTGATGATAGTTCCATCTCCCATTTGGAGAATAACAATGGACGAACCTTCCATTTCTTGGGTTGCAATAGAAGTTAGTCTAGAAGAGAAATGGATTGTTTCAATGGGTAGTTCTTCAGCTAGCGCTTCCAGTAAGGCCTTACGGTGGACAGATCTAGTCCAACACCACCACTGCAAAAGACCAAAGCGTATATACATAATAACTCTTATTAGATTGTATATCCAATGCATGCACATTTACAAAATAATAGCAGAGTACAAAATTATACGGTAGCCCTAAATACATTCCCAAAAGTCCACATGATAAACTTTTCTTCTCATATATATCCTCACCTGTCAGCCCCAGTTAAAGAAACCTCTTGACTTGAACCATCGCCAACGTTGGTTATGATATTCCTAGAAAATGAGCCAAACAAGGAAAATTAAGGAAAAAACATTGATCAAATAGAAAATAATTAAGTTAAGAAAATGACCAATGAATATGAATTCTTTTTTATTTGTGAATAAATCTAAATCACTACGTACCCTTCATATGTACATTCCATAAGATAATTAAAATGTCAATTGAGTGTATCAGGTTTGATTCTCACTTAGGCGAGCTTATTATTTTTTTATGTGCAATGTATTTCCTCTTTTATGTGATATATCTTTTTTTTGGTTATGATAAGTTTTTGGTCTTGCGGTCAGTCAGTCTCCCCACCCCGAACAAGACTTTCTCCCTTAAATCATTGAGCCAAGCAACGGGATTCCTTTATGGGATACTTGTTTGTGAGTTTATTTCTTTCTCTTTTAATGAGGCTTGATTGGGTCTTGCTATTATAATAGTGAATGATGTATATGACATTATACTATATTTTCCAAAAAAAATATAAAGGAAATTTACCTAAAAATTTTGAACTTTTACCAATAAAAAATATGGGATTTTATTAAAAAAATTTGGCAAAAAGGAGGTGAGATACACTTCTTGAGAAAAAAAGGCCC
Organism: Panax ginseng; assembly: GCA_020205605.1. Classification (NCBI taxonomy): domain Eukaryota; kingdom Viridiplantae; phylum Streptophyta; class Magnoliopsida; order Apiales; family Araliaceae; genus Panax; species Panax ginseng. The sequence goes on along the minus strand of CM035129.1, from coordinate 138,199,970 downwards.
TAGGATCTCGACCACAAATGAATAGGAAGCTAATTGGGTGAGTTATTGCGCAAAACGGATGTAAGTTTTTATAATGTATATATAGAATACACTCCCTCTCATGGGGCGTATACAAAATAGTGTTTTGTAATTTTTCAAAATAGTGTTCTTTTGGGAGAATTCATGAGGTGACCATGTGCATGCCCTCTTAAAATTTTATTTTAATAAAATTCAAATTTTTTATCTTAGTACTGATTTTCTATATATATATATATATATATATATATATATATATATATGTGTGTGTGTGTGTGTGTGTGTGTGTGTGCATACTTGTATGCGTGTGTGAGAGAGAGAGAGTGACAAATTGGTCATTCACCCCTACTTTTCCCCCTAAAATTTAACAATAAATCCTAATTAAAATATAAAATTAGTACATGATAATTTATATGACGAATTTTTAAGGATATAATGACGGTTTCACCCGTCATTATAACTATCAAGGCTCTGAGGAGGCAGTGCTTGATCGTCATAGTCCAAAAAACTCGTCGTCATAATTTATTTATGTATCTACATGATTAATGTATATATATAGTCCTTATAATTAATATATTAGTATAGTATAATATAGAAAATTATTAAAAAATGGAATAATTTAATAACAAAACCTTGCACGAGATCTTTCATAATCATAAATATCAAAGGAAGTATTGAAGACATGAAGAAAAAAAAAATAAGAGAAAGACTTGGTTGCCTGCTTACTTGTTAAACGGAGCATAATGGGGAGTGAGCTTGTGAGCAACGCCAAGGGCATCAAGTGCAAGCCATGCATTTTGGGAGAGGGTCACGGCTGCACCGGTGGCTCTCAGCCTATCCCACTCCTCTAACACCACTGCCTGAATCCCAACTCTTTTTAGCGCCACCGCGGTTGCCAACCCACATATACCTGCCCCCACTATCACCACTTCCTCCACCCTTTCCACTTCCATCTCTCTCTCTAATTAACTCAATTTTTTTTTCCTTTTATCCTCTTTGCAAATTAAGATGTTTTCTAATTCCTTTCTATATATAATTATAAATATAGAGTATATATAGGGAGAAAGTGTATAATATATAGAAACCTGTTTATATTACTTGCATCATGCATGACCAAAAAAAATGTGACAAAAGTTAAAGGGGGAGTTTGTATTAAATTTTGCTTTTATTACGTGTAAAGTAGTAGAATATAATTACAATCAGCTCGATCAATTCTAAATTATCGGTATAAAATTATAGTTGACTTTGAAAGTCAAATAATATATAGAGATAATCTATGAAAAATTATGAAATATAAACATCGAAGAAATCAACAGTACTATTTAGATAGTTTACAATAGTCATTATCATATTAATTAAAATTAAAGAAAATTACATCAATTTTAAAAGAGCAAAATAAATTTGTGGGCCCAAGTGCAAATTGGGGTTCACATGACCTAATTGAATTGAATGCACAATTAGGGTTCCACAACCTTATTAAATGTGCAAATTAGGGTCCGCATGGCCTAATTGAGTGAAGACGGAAAAACCAGAAATAAATATACTAGATCCGAGAGAAGCGTTCACGTGTCCCGAGGCAGAAGACTCGTGGAGGCGGCTCATTTTTGGGAATTGATTGAGGGATTGGATTGGTGGCTAGAAGGACGTACAAGACAATATGGGCATTATTCTAATGACTAAAATGTATTTTTGAAATTTCCTTGAAGACATGTGCATGACATGTGACTACTTAAGTTCTAGGAAACTCTATAAATATCTCTTCCATTCTATGAAGGAAGGAGAGTTTTTTTGGACTTTAGACTTTTGGGAGCTGAGATCTCTTCCTGGACTTGAAAGCTTGAATCTCTTGGAATCCCTGCTACCCTAACAAGGTTTCCGGATTCTAAGGGTTCTTGGACATTCTCTCTCAACCTGAAGCACTTAAGAAGGCTTACTGAATCTCTGCTACTCTAATAAGGTTTCCAGATTCTAAGAGTTCCGCCACGTGTCATTGGAGTAATCGCCCACCTATTTTTCTCCCCTCTTCAATCATACAATCAATTTCGTGCTATTATTAGATTTCTCTCCTGTTCAGCCAACACGAAACTCACGGTTTCCTTGCCCACAACACTTATATTACATCAAGTTCTGGCAAGGTAAATAATTTTATACAATTAGACCGTATTAAAATACGATTTGACTTCATTAAACAATTAAGTATTATTAATATTAAAATACAAAAAACTAAACACACAAACTAAAATATAAACAAGGAATTTTAATTAATTATCCTCCCTAAATTTCCTTTCTTCTCCTTTCATTTCTCTATTTTGGAACTCACAAATAAGACTGTAAAATGAGCAAACAATTCGAGCTCGATTTGTACTCGTTCGACTAAAACTTCGATTTGAGCTCGACTCGAAATATAAATGATTTAAATATGAGTAAATTTTAAAGTTCGATAAATTACTCGAACCTCTGCAAATTATAATTTTCTATTGATACTCGGATCATATTCATTTAAAAGTTCAAACTGCTCGGGGTCGATTTGAGATCGTACTTGATTCAGTAACTAAATGAGCCTCAATCAAACCTTACTTTATATTCGATAAATTTTGTAAACCAAACCTGAGCAACTCAATACTTGACTTGACTCAGTTCATTTACACCCTAGTCACAAACACAATTTAAGACTGAGGAAGCTTATAATCATTCTAGTTTAATTTTTTGTTTCTAATTATTTGTATAAATTTTATTTATAATTGTTTAAAAATTAATATCAAGCAAAAAAAAAGAGAGTTAAATAGTATTTTTTTGAACTTTTTAAATTTGTTATTTCTTTTAAACATTAGTTGGTATACTTTTTAGTTTTATATTTTTAAAGTCAACATTATTTGGGGTAAATTGTATTTAGAAGTATTTTAATTTGGGGTTAATTGTATTTAGAATTTTTTTTAATTTGGGGTGAATTGTATTTAGAAGTATTTTAATTTGAAATTAATTATATTTAAAAATATTTTAATATGGTAATGAAGTCAAATTGTATCTGAATACAGTCAAATAGTATAAAACCATTCATGTCCTATCAGGTTGTTGACCGAGTCGAGTTTTTTGGTCAATTTCAGTCGGAAATTGAATTTGGGGGACATTGTATGAAATTATGTAGTTGATGTAACAAATGTGCAAGTCCAATTAGTTTAGGGGCCTATTTGTGTGGAGGGTGAAACTTGGTGTATCAAAACCGTATTTTGCCAATTTTAAATAAAAAATATCTCAAATTGACTTTAAAAATTAATAATAATCTTATATTTTGAAACAAAATGATATATTTTTGTCAAATGTTATACACAAAGATATTTTTCTTAATAAAATTTCTCATTGTAAACATATTATATCTAATTTTTAAATCGAGGGATTAATCGATTGTGCAAGTGCATGAATACGGCCACCATGGACTGATATTGTTCTAAGACAGAGAGAGATATATATAGATGTATTCTATCTATTACTAAAACAGTAAGTCTACTATCACATAAAATTATTTGTATATCGTCACATACAGTCACATACATATTTCGATGATTCACGTACAAAGCAAGTCACATATACCATTAAAATATACATACAAGTTATGTGAGTGATTTTATGTGATAGTTGACTTGTTTTTACTCAAACATGATATTTATGAGTTAAGTCAACATAATAAAATAGAAAAGTAGTGTGGGAATCTTCTTAATTTTCCCTTAAATAAAAACTACAGGCAGATTCCCAGGTGCTGAGCAATGGTCATAGGTCTAAGCCGCCAGAAAAAAAGAGAGTCAAAATTGAAGTATTCTGCTTATTGCTGTTTAATTTGGACCCGGCTCCATAATTGTCCGGACTTCTTAATCAAAATGGAGCTAGCAGCAGGTCAACTAAGTTGAAAAATAAACTGAAAATTTATAAAAGTTTGGATACAAGGCTGGACAATGTTGAATGATCATTAAAGTCTAGAGGAAAGTCATGTTTTGAATACTTTTATGTGTATCAAATGTACGGTACGTACTAATTATGTATTAATAGAAAATAAAATAAAATATATATTTTATGTTTTAAAGTTGAATATATAAAACATATATTTAATTATAATGATAATATAATAATTGATAACTCTCTCTCTCTCTCTCTCTCTATATATATATATATATATATATATATATATATGAGTCCCGTTCAAGAGCAATACTACTAAATAGCAATACTCCTTAAAGAGCATTACTATTTAAGACTTAAGAGGCTCCGTGTTTTTCCGAATCTCTCCCCTCATTTGTTTCTGTTTCACAACTGATGAGAGCAAAAAAGCCCCAACTCTCCTCTCTTGCGAACTCTCACTTTCTCCAGATTGAAGCCAAGACCGAATCAAACTCTCACTTTCTCCAACTCTCTCTTTTCTCTAGACGAAGCCAAGACCGAATCGAACTCTCACTTTCTCCAACTCTCACTTTCTCCAGACGAAGCCAAGACCGAATCAAAGGAAAAGAATTTTGCATGAGGCTGTCAAAAATAAAAATTACTTACTCTTGCAGTTTGACATTCATAGAATCGACGACCAAGATTCAAATCAGTCGAAGAAGTTATCAACATAGCCGGACGATGACAATAGCAGTGATTAAGCAATGAATTATAAGCAAAATTCCAAGACAGACCAGTTAACTAACCAACTATCAAGAAACAAACATAATAAGCATAAAAATATTATTGAGACTTGTATACCAGAAACAATTAGGATCAGGACTCTGTAGACCCATGTAGTTGGTGTGAGACCCCAAATTTTATGAATAAAGATTTAAATTTCTCGAAATATATATTTTTTTGAATATTATGGTGTGGATTTGATATAATGTTATAGTTGTGAGTAATATTTATAAATTTTGCAAAGTAAGTAAGTGGTTATATAATATTCGATTGGACGAGGAATATTCGTTTTAAGGGGAATATTAAATGCAATGGCACAATCATTGGTGGACGCCTAACGGAAGTATTATGTCGTAGTTAATGTAATTATCTTTTTATAAAAATATATAACTTGGCGAAAAGTGTTACCGAATTAAAGCTGTTGAACTACTTTCGGTAGTAAAAAAATACGATGTCTGGCGTGGTTGCATAGTAGCACACGCACGGTATTGATTATTGAAACTTACGTGAAAAGTCACTCAGTTATACTCAATTATTGCTATAGTAATTGCTGCATCATATCTCTCATATTATTGATTCAATTATTGTCACAGTATCATCTGCATAATATGTTATATTATTAAATCAATAATTGAGATGACAAAGTTATTCATAGTATTAAATTACAATATTTACAATGTCTAGAAGTTCTGTCAAGGAGAGGTTTGGTCATCTAATTGCTCGCCAATAAGGAAAAATCCTTATTGGAAAGCCCCCTCTTTCCTGGGAACGACCTGGTTGTTAAATATTATGAATTATAATATTAATGATGAATAATATTGTGTTGATTAAAGATAAAATTGATAGTTCCATTGTGTTGGAATTATTAGTGTTAGTGAAAATCGACATTTATTCCGATGATAATTGATGTCTCGGGGTTATATTGATAAATCGGGTAATTAATCGGATAAATGTGTAATTAATTGCTACTAATTCACATGCTTATATAACTATTTGTTCACATGTGTGTACTATTGAATCACATTCTTGTACTATTAGGGGAGTTGGTGCAAGATTGATAATACTTGCATGACTAAGTTAAAATGGAGGTATAGATGGAAGTCTTGTCTTTGTAATTCATATTTTCACATGATTATAACTATTGATTCACATGATTGAACTATTGATTCACATTATTTACTATTAGGGGAGGTGGTGCAAGTTTGATAATACTTGCGAGGACTAAATAAAAATGAAAGAAAAGTTGAAGGTATTGTATCTTGTAATATTTTGAGCCCCAAAAGCGTGCAATTATCGAAACTATATTTTTTATAAATAGAAGCTCATTCTTCCTTCATTTCTCACCAATTCACTAAAGCTATAGAGCAATTATTATAGAGAGAAATTATAGAGAGAAAGAAGAGAAGTCTGCTACCTCTCTACTCGATGCGGTTTCTTTCTAAGGTAAGGGTATTATTTCTTTCGTATTCATGAAGAGAGCTATTGTTATTCCATTCCTTATTATTCTGTTGGAATAACTTTGCCTACATCTGATACCGCATACATGGTGAAATTCTTACATTATTCCATTCTTTATTATTACATTAGAATATCTTGTCGGTCGCGTATTACGCTGACCTAGTTCCATTAATTATTATTACATTGGAATAACACATGCATGCGATCTATCGCATGCATGGTGATTTCTGTTGTTATTCCATTCTTTATTATTTTATTGGAATATCCTGTCGGTGCGTATTATGTCTGACATGCTTCCATTATTTATTATTCTGTTGGAATAACCTATTTGTGCGGTCTATCGCATGCATGGTGATTTCTGTTGTTATTCCATTCTTTATTATTTTGTTGGAATATCATGTCGGTGCGTATTACGCCTAACCTGGTTCCATTATTTATTATTCTGTTGGAATAACCTGTCTATGTGGATTACCACATGCATGGTGAATGATCCTTCGTATTCATACCTTATTAAATTGTGAAAATGATCTGTTTACGTTGATTACCGCATGACGGGTTAAAATCCATTTGCAGTTTCGTAATTTTTCGGACATTCAAAAATTTTGAAAATATTTGGGAGGATATTATGATAACTTTTCTAACATCTCCAAGTGAAATCACTGAAAGAGGAGTTGTAGATTTTTGTAAGAACAATTTTTAACAAAGCATGAAAAAGTGAAAAAAAAAACTACTGCCCACAATTTTGTAAGGGCTAATTCGGCCACTTAATTTGTGAGAAAAATTGCGGCCTTTTGGGACATGAAAATATATGGTATAAAGTACCTCCTGTCCAAAAATGAGCTCATTCCGACTTAAAATGAGCAAGTTATGACTATTTCAATATTTAGGTTTTTTTAAGCGAAAAATGCTATACTTAGGAGTTCTATAACTCGATGACCATAAAATTTAAAGCTGGAAGCTCACGTTAACATGTGTAAGATCCTTCCAAGATTTGGAAATTTACGGAGTTAAACTTGAGGTAGCTAATTTCTTAAGGAATTAATTATAAATTGATTTTTGAAAAATACTTAAAGGAGTTGAAAAATTATAAAAAAAATACTTGTTGTGTATGAAATATATATATATATATATATATATATATATATATATATATATATATATATATGTTTGGACAAAGATAGAAAAATAATAAGTTGATTCGGTAATTTTTTATGAAAATAGTTTAGTTACAAACATATAAGTTAAATATGTTATGTGAAGTTAAAGAATTGGTAAATAGGATTTTAGGGCTTGAAAATCCTATATAAGGTATATGCAAATTTTTGATGAGTGATTTGATCATTGGTGATGAAATCTTATGAGTATGGCATTTTTGAATGACTAAATGCATTATTTGGTAAAGTGTAAACAATTAAATTAAATTGTTTATAAGTTTAAGAAGTGATTAAAATATTATTATAATATTAACAATATTAGATTATGAGTTATTTAAGTGATGGATAATATTTGGATAAATTTAAAGTCTTTAATATTTATCCTTGTTTTCGTTTGATTAATGCTTATATTATTGTCATCATCCTCATGCTTATATTGTGATGAAAGTCATCTTTGGCTTACTACGTGAGAGATGGACTTGGTATGATTATGACCGGTATTATTCGGTATAATCATGGTAGTAATGTAACGAATGATGTGGTAAAAGTCCTCATTGGCCAATAGTTCATTGGTGGACAGTTGTTGGTATGATTATGACCACAGATTATTTGGTATAATCACGACCATTGATGATTACATGAATATCCTTGGCCGTGGTGCAGGTATGATGTGGTTTATTTATTAAGCTGAGTCTCAGTGATAAAGTTAATGAAAATCTTTTTAAATCATAGAAGATAGTAGATTTTATGCTCTACTTGACTCTTTTAATGGATTGCTTATTTTATTTGCGATTGTTGATCTAAAACTTGTTGTCTATTGTATTCTATCGGTTGTTATCTTGTTGAAGGCTAAGGATAATTTATTACGCATTATCTTAGTCATAATATTTCTTTCTGGGCTAGTTGAGATCACCCTTTCTTTCATTGTTCTCTTCAGGAAATGAGAATATAGTTGGGACGAGTCGGGGAATGGAGTGATGGTCCAGGTTAATGGCTTTAGTAGTCCTCATTATTCTACGGAATAATGTGATAATAATTGTAATGAGGAAACCATTAAGTGTGGATATTGTCTAGATGACAATATTCTTGTTTAAACTCTCAGCTATGTTTTGTCATATTTTTACACGACTGTTGTATAATTAAGTTGTATTTGAATATATGTACCATGTATCTGGCGACCCAAGATGGGTGATGTATACCTATTTTGGGACCGTCACAATTGGTATCAAAGCTTAGGGATATGATCCCTAGCTGAGATGTGAGACAAGAACTAGGAGGGGAGAGACAACGAATTCCTTCGCTAGTATGACCTACCCAAGTTTATTTGGTATTTAATTGATCGGTCAGAGTATAGGGATAATATGTGATATGTCAATTAACCCTTATTTTGTGACAGTGTTTGAAAATGGCATCTGAAAATGTTGAGATAAGCAATGGAGCAAAATAATATGACAAAGATCATGATGACGAGGCTAAGTTTTGCGGAGTTATCCGGTTTGCATCCCATTTGGTCGATAATGAGGAGCGAAACGCGAATGTTTCTAAGAGATTTGAAACCCGATATCGTCAATACCTCATTTCTCATAAACTTTGTTTATAATCGGATGTTGTGAATAGGCTCGATTATTGGAGTAGCGATAATGAGTTAGCACAACCAAAAGGTAACGACCAACAACACGATAATAATCGTGCCGATGGGCAACAACCATCGAACAATGATGACCATCATGGGGAAATTATCATGCCAAGAATGGTAACCACTTCGGTGGTAATCATGGCCAAGATAATAGAAGTGGAAATTTCAAGAAGAGAAGGTCATTTAGCTCGATTTTGTCGTATAGTAGAAGTCAAGTCCATTTGGACGGTGGCACCAAAGGCGAAGCAGACAAAACAAAGTCGGTGATTTTCGGGAAGGCGTTTTTCGTGACTTCTCAAAAGCGAGTAACCCGAACGAAGTTAGCACGGGTTAGTTAATTATAAATTTTTGCGAAGTCTATACCTTATTAGATACCGGTTCTACCAATTCTTTTATCTCTCTTGCTTGCGCTCAACGTTTAAATTTAACTCTAGAGAAGTTAGACTTTGACTTATCGGTCGAAACTTCATTAGTAGAAACCTTCATTTCATGTGTTATCCAAGTCTTGGATGAGAGTCACAATTTTTAAATGATATTTCTATCGTTAATAAATTTCTTGACGTATTCTTGAAGACTTCTTAGCCTACCCCTATAGCGTGAAATCGAATTTTGTATTGACACCAGTATAAAATCCATTTCTAAAACCCTTAAATATTTCTTCAACTAAAACGAAGTATCATGCGTCAAGGACGTTGGCTCGAGCTGTTGAAGATTACGACTATACCATTCAATATCATTGTGGAAGAGTGAACGTGGTAGCTAACGCGTTGAGTAGAAAATCGTATGCGTTTACGAGTGCGATATTGTTAACACAAAAACCCATTTCGTATAACTTACAAATGATGAAGATAGAGTTAAAGACTCTAGGGACCCACGTGAAGATAACGAATATATGAGTAGAATCGACTTTAATCGATAAAGTTAAAAGCCAGCTCAAAGCTACACTTTTGAATCGATAAATGTGAAGAAGAAGGTTTAAGAAGGCGTCATCTCAACCCTCGATTTTATTGGCCCATTTGAAATCCTTGATCGAGTAGGAACTGTGGCCTATAGACTCGTTTTACCGCCAAGTATGTCGTGTGTTCATAACATTTTTCACGTATCGATGTTACGCAAATATATGGATGACCCGAACCACATTATCAAATTAGAACTAGACGAGATAGCAGAAGATTTAACATATGAGGAGATACGTGTTAAAATCTTGGAAAAGAAGATCATATTCGACACTCAAAGGTTATACCTCAAGAGTTGGAATATGAAATGAAGTCAAGGTATCCTCACATCTTCGGCATACCAGGTACGTACGTAAATTTCGAGGGCGAAATTTCATAAGGAGGGGAGATTGTGAGACCCCAAATTTTATGAATAAATATTTAAATTTCTCAAAATATTTTTTTTTTGAATATTATGGTGTGTATTTGATATAATGTTATAGTTGTGGGTAATATTTATAAATTTTACAAAGTAAGCAAGTTGTTATATAAGATTCAATTGGTCGGGGAATATTCGTTTTAACAGGGAATATTCGTACGACGTCACAATCATTGGTGGACCCTACAACGGAAGTATTGTCGTAGTTAAAAAATGACAGAATTATCTTTTTATAAAAATATATAACGGCGAAAGTGTTACTGAATTAAAAGCTGTTGAACTACTTCGGTAGAAAAAATGCGATGTCTGGCGTGGTTGCATAGTAGCACACGGTATTGATTATTGATGCTTACGTGAGAAGTCACTCGGTTATACTCAATTATTGCTATAGTAATTCTTTGCATCATATCTCTCATATTATTGATTCAATTATTGTCACGATTATCATCGGCATAATATGTTATATTATTAAATCAATAATTGAGGCGACAAAGTTATTCATATTATTAAATTACAATATTTACAATGTCTAGAAGTTACATCAATGAGAGGTTTGGTCATCTAAATTGCGGCATGATAAGGAGAAATCCTTATCGGAAAGCCCCCTCTTTCCTGGGAACGACCTGATTGTTAAATATTATGAATTATAATATTAATGATGAATAAGATTGTGTTGATTAAAAATGAAATTGATAGTTCCATTGTGTTGGAATTATTAGTGTTAGTGAAAATCGATATTTACTCCGATAAAAATTGATGTCTGGGGGTTATATTGATAAATCGGGTAATTAATCGGATAAATTAGCAATTAATTGCTACTAATTCACATGCTTATATAACTATTTGTTCACATGTGTGTACTATTGAATCATATTCTTGTACTATTAGGGGAGTTGGTGCAAGATTAATAATACTTGCATGACTAAGTTAAAAATGAAGGTATAAATAGAGTTACTATACTGTAATTCGTATTTTCACATGATTATAACTATTGATTCACATGATTAAACTATTGATTCACATTATTTACTATTAGGGGAGGTGGTGCAAGTTTGATAATACTTGCAGGACTAAATTAAAAATGAAAGAAAAGTTGAAGGTATTGTCTTTATAATATATTTGAGCCCCAAAGCGATGCAATTATCGAAACTATATTTTTCTATATATAGAAGCTCATTCTTCCTTCATTTCTCACCAATTCACTAAAGCTATAGAGCAATTATTATAGAGAGAAATTATAGAGAGAAAGAAGAAAGAAGTGCATTACTCTCTACTCAATTATCCGATTTCTTTCTAAGGTAAAGGGTATTATTTCTTTCGTATTCATGAAGAGCTATTGTTATTCCATTCCTTATTATTACATTTGGAATATCCTATCTATGTGAAGTACCGCATACATGGTGAAATTCTTACATTATTCCATTCTTTATTATTACATTGGAATATCTTGTCGGTCGTACATTACCTTTGACCTGGTTCCATTAATTATTATTATGTTGGAATAACACATGCATGCGGTCTATCGCATGCATGGTGATTTGTTGTTATTACATTCTTTATTATACATTTGGAATATCACGCCGGTGCGTATTACGCTGACCTAGTTCCATTATTTATTATTACATTGGAATAACTTTTACATCTTGATTATCGCATGCATGTTGATTCTGTTGTTATTCCATTCTTTATTATTACATTTGGAATATATCAATAGCCGATGCGTATTACGCCTAACCTAGTTCCATTATTTATTATTCTGTTGGAATAACCTGTCTATGTGGATTACCACATGCATGGTGAATGATCTTTCGTATTCATTCCTTATTAAATTGTAAAAATGATCTGTTTACGTGGATTATCGCATGGCGGGTTAAAATCTATTTGCAGTTTCGTAATTTTTCGGACATTCAAAAATTCTAGAAAAATTTAGGAGGATATTATGATAAGTTTTCTAACATCTCCAAGTGGAATCACTGAAAGAGGAGTTGTAGATTTTTGTATGGACTATTTTTAACAAAGCATGAAAAAGTGAAAAAAAGAAGAAAAAACTACTGCTCACAATTTTGTAAGAGTTGTTTCGGCCACTTAATTTATGAGAAAAATTTCTGCCTTTTGGAACATGAAAATATATGGTATAAAGTACCTCCTGTCCAAAAATGAGCTCATTCAGACTTAAAATGAGCAAGTTATGACTATTTCAATATTTAGGTTTTTTCGACGAAAAACGCTATAATCGGAGTTCTATAACTCTGATGACCATGAAATTTAAACTGGAAGCTCACGTTAACACGTGTAAGATCCTGCCAAGATTTGGAAATTTTTGGAGTTAAACTTAAGGTAGCTAATTTCTTAAGGAATTAATTAGAAATTAATTTTTGAAAAATACTTAAGAGAGTTGAAAAATTATAAAAAAAAAAACTTGTTGTGTATGAAATATATGTATATATGTTTGCACAAATGATAGAAAAATAATAAGTTGATTCGGTAATTTTTTATGAAAATAGTTTAGTTACAAACATATGAGTTAAATATGTTATGTGAAGTTGAAGAATTGGTAAATACGATTTTAGGGCTTGAAAATCCTATATAAGGTATATGTAGATTTTTGATGTGTGATTTGATCATTGGTAATGAAATCTTATGAGTATGGCATTTTTGAATAATTAAATGCATTATTTGGTAAAGTGTAAACAATTAAATTAAATTGTTTATAAGTTTAAGAAGTGATTAAAATATTGTTATAATATTAACAATATTAGATTATGAGTTATTTAAGTGATGGATAATATTTGAATAAATTTAAAGTCTTTAATATTTATCTTTGTTTTTGTTTGATTAATGCTTATATTATTGTCATCATCTTCATGCTTATATTGTGATGAAAAACATCTTTGGTTTACGTGCAGAGATGGACTTGGTATGATAATGACCAGGGATTATTCGGTGTAATCATGACCGTAATGTAACGAATGATATGGTAAAAGTCCTCATTGGCCTGTAGTTCATTGGTGGACAGTTGTTGGTATGATTATGACCACGGATTATTCGGTATAATCATGACCATTGATGATTACATGAATATCCTTGGCCGTGGTGCAGGGATGATGTGGTTTATTTATTAAGATGAGTCTCAGCGATAAAGTTGATGAAAATCTTTTTAAATCATAGAAGATAGTAGATTTTATGCTCTACTTGACTCTTTTAATGGATTGCTTATTTCCGCTGCAGTTGTTGATCTAAAACTTGTTGTCTATTGTATTCTATCAGTTGTTATACTGTTGAAGGCTAAGGATAATTTATTCTGCATTATCTTAGTCATAATATTTCTTACTGGGATAGTTGATATCACCCTTTCTTTCATTGTTCTCTTTAGAAAATGAGAATATAGGTGGGACGAGTCAGGGAATGGAGTGATGGTCTAGGATAAATGGCTTTAGTAGTCCTCACTATTCTACGGAATAATGTGATAATAATTGTAATGAGGACACCATTGAGTGTGGATATTGTCTAGATGACAATATTCTTATTTAAACTCTCAGCTATGTTTTGTCGTATTTTTACACGACTATTGTATAATTAAGTTGTATTTGAATTTATGTACCATGTATCTGGCGACCCAAGATGGGTATTTATACCTGTTTTGGGGGCGTCACAGTTGAGCTATGATCACTTGTTCCCCTAATAATCTTGTCACTACCTTGTTAGTAATTTCTTTATTTCTTTCTTCAACCTTCTTATATCTAAACACACATGTATATATTTATGTTTTATTTGACTATTTTAATGTTAAAAAAATGTCAATTTCTGAGTATTGTAGTGGAGCTCCGAGCCAAGGTTTATCAGGATTTTTGTCAGAGAGGTTAGCTAACCTCACAAATCTTAGACAAGTGTAAGAAACCAAGACATTTGTCTTATTTACGTACTTGTATTTGTTTTGTTTTTTGAAAAATTCGCAACCCAGTTTATTTCTCGTCCTAAATTTCTAATGTGGGATGCAGGCTATTGCAGAACAACAATATCACAGGCCAAATCCCTCCGGGACTTGGCAATCCACTACAAAAAAGGCCTATCTGCGACCAATAATATCAGCGACCGCATATTCGGTCGCTGATATTAGTAATAACGACCACTATCTGCGACCGTGATGAATTCTAGTCGCTATTTAATGTCCTCGACCGCATGCGGTCGCTGATCGGTCGCTGATATGAATTTTCCCCCAAAAAATTTGGTGCGAAACCCTGGCGCGGTTTTTTTTGGCGACTAATCTCTATCAGCAACCGCTAGCGGTCGCTGGCACATCCATGTCATTAAAATTCAGCGACCGCATGCGGTCGATGATAGCGGTCGCAGATTATCTAAAACATATTCAGACTCAGGCATTCACTCGATTCAACAGAAAAAAAAAGAGGGAGACAGAAGAGGGAGAAGGGGGAGAAAAGAAGAGGGAGTCCGGTTTCGTGTGTTCGTTCGTGTGTTCAATATTCTCCAAATCAAACTAATTTTAGAGGTAAGAAATTCTTCTTCTTTTTTTGGTTGTTTGTGTTTTGTTGTTTGTTATGTTTGTTCGTTCTTCTCCAAATCAGTATGTTTGTTCATGTGTTTTTTGTTGTTGTTATTCTAGGAATTTTTGTTTTAAGAGTTAATTTAGAGCTGAGGTTTGAATGAATGAAAATGAATTTGGTATTATTGAATTTGGGATTACTGAGATTTATAGCTTTTTATTGAAATTGGGAATATACTGAAATTGTTGCAAAGTGTTTTATGAGATTACTGAAATTTTTAGGTTAAATTATTTTTAGGGTTAATATGTGTTTAATATCTTTGAATATGTGTTTTAATATGTGTTGAAATTGAGAATATCTTTGAATATGTGTTTTAATATGTGTTGAAATTGGGAATATCTTGAATTTTTTTAATATAACATTACTACTTAGCTAGGTTTTTTAATTTTCTTTATATAAATTGAAACATTTATTTCATACCCTCGGATTTCATGACCTAATATGCGAGGAAACATAGGATTTTGTCCCTGCCACAATAGAGAACAAAATATCCGTTAACACAATATACTCTATGTATAAACAATGGTTATAAGTTAGTAATGGGATGGATATGGATTTATCATATTGAATGCAAGAATTAGTGGGAAATTAGACTAATAATGAGAGATATCCTCTAATAAGTTGTTACTACCTTAAATTAAACAACTAAAAAATAAAAACAGTACTCCAAATATGTTATTACAAACAACAAGAATCTCAAAGTATTCTGCAAAAGCAAGATCAACAAAACCACTATACAATTATGTGCAAACCTTGATTGCAATATATGATTATACTTATACCAATCCAATATCATGAACATGAGTATGACATAAAACATAACTAGGAATTAAGTTTATCCATAATTCAATCAAGAAGAAGGTTCAAAGAAGTTTATCCATAATTCACATTAAATATGCTAATTGATGTTAATTATAAAATTCATTTATAATGTATGTTTGTTAAAACTAAAATTCTTGTATAATTGTATATTGGTAATGTTTTGATTGATATTATATTGGTAATGTATATGGGTCTGAATTTTTTACTGCTTTAATTTGCATTCAATCGTTATTGTTTTGGTCTTATTGTATTGGAAATTTGTATATTTCTCTTGGTTTGTGTCTTGGGTGACTAGAAATGTCCATATATGCATGCCGTCGTGCATGTGGCTAGTCCATATTGTAGGGGAGACTCTAGCGAAATTTTTTTAAGTATTATAAGTATAAGTTTGAAAAATGTTCATAAGTATTATAAGTATAAGTTTGTAGTTGAATTTTTTTTATCTCTTTTATTGTGAACAATTTTAGGTTTAAAATATATAATAGCTTTTGGTTATAAGAAAGCTATGCCCATTATTAAAATAAAATGAGAAATTGAATTGTTTGAATATGCGAGTAGCTTAATTTTAGTAATTCTCAGTAAATTGGGTTCTGTTTATATAGAGAGCCTGGATGCTGCTTATCAATTGGATATAAATATATAGAGAGCCTGGGTGTTATTTATCAATTGGGGCCGCGAGGCCACACGAGGCCACGCCAAGCTTAGCCAAGCCTCACAGGGCCAAGCCAAGCTTGGTTGTCAGCATGGTAAGCTATTGAAGTCTCTGCTAAGCCAAAATAGGCGGTCTTTAGGAACCGATTAGTGCAACGGAGAAGGTAATTAGACACACTTGGTTAATAAAGAGACTATTTTGGCTATAACAGAAAAACAAGGGTATTTAACACTTATGTATACAAGAATAAAGCTACAAAATGTTATAGAAGCTATAAATTGCTCAACCAAGTTGTGACTATCCCAAAACATAAAAGATTATAGAAAGGGACCGTGAGGGGTATAATCTTAAAACATGTTAGCCGAGGCCTTAGATGGACTCTTCAATTCTTGGCGTGAAGCCTTAGATGGTGGTAGTTTTCTTAAGAAGAAACATTTCAATGCATCTGAATACCAACCAAATATGTATTACTGATATAAAGCTAGCATGAATGAAATACCTTACATATTCACTTACGTTTAACAATAAAAACAAATTTAAAACAAATTAAAATAAAATAACATGATATAATATAACTATTAAACTAAGTAGTATTTACTTAGTTTCTCATACTAAATTTAATAACATTTAAAGTTTCTAACACTTCTTTAATTTGCATTCATTCGTTAACATTGAGTATGCTTAAATGTTAATCATATGCTTACAAGTATGCTCAAGTCATATGGTTACAAGTATGCTCAAGTCATATGGTTACAAGTATGCTCAAGTCATATGCTTACAAGTATGCTGAAATGTGAAGGGATTTCGGCAAAAAACGCAACGGAAAAATAAAATAATCAAATCAATTTCTGAAACCCTAAACAGGATCCATGCGAAAATCAATTAATTCAGTGTAAAGAAATTATACCGAATATGAAAGTGCTTCTGAAACGCTTCGAATCTCTAACGCAATTCCTCATGAAACTACGTCTCTATGGTATCCACACTGAGCGTATACGAACCATCATGCGATTACGCAAAAAAGGACTTGCGGTACTAGCCACCAAAGGAACAGGATTTACGAAAGGTTTTCTCTCTAGTCTCTCTCTAAGAGCGGCTAGGGTTTTTTTATGAATAATGCCTAAAATGGCTGCTGCATATCATATATATAGCGATTAAAAGGAATTATTCAAAACCTAATAAATTTGAATTTATATTTATATATCTTAATTAAGTATTTCTTAATTAATATACCTATATATAAATTATCCTATTAATTTAAATTTGTAATTTAAATACTATCAATCATATTGATATATTTAAATCTTTACAATTTAAATTAATTTCCTTTTAATTACGTTCTATGTGTGTGACCCTATATGTTATTATTACGTTGGCAATAATTTTAAAATCATATTATAAAATTAAACAGTGAGCGACATCTAGTAATGCATCACTGCTACCCATGTAATAATAAGATCGATGATTCGATGCAACCTTTTAGTGACCAATGTTTCAATGTAATTTAATCCTTTTAACCTTAATATCCTAGATTAAACTCGAGTCATGGAATGTGTCATACTCTTCATAATTTAATCTGAGTTTTCTTGATCAATGAGTAGACTATATGAAACAAATCACTATTTGAGCATGACCATGCATTTCATAGTCCTACTCAATCAAGAGGCCTATGGATATCACCCCTAATATATAGGATGGTTAAATTCCATCTAGATTACTCATATTCCTCACACGATTCATGATGTACCCAATAATCACCTTTATAGTCCACCCTATTAAAAGTGACATTTGATGATATCAAAGTACATAAATTTCAGTGTAGTAATATAGTGATTTGAATTCGGAGGACCATTACATCATTATCTTTATGAGAATCGCTAATGACACTTTGCATAATGTTTCACATAGAATTCTCATGGTGGAGTCATGCCCGATACATCGTTCTCTAACATGTACCTATGCATTAACAATATCTCATATATTTATGACCAATGAGATTTGGTCATCGATCGATCCACATCTTACTCTTAATGCATCATTGTTGTCCCATCAACAATGATACTCGACTAAGGACATTTAAGAACAATGATACTAATTGTAATTATATAATCTCATGTTCAAGTCACATACTTGAAACTATATAATTTGTATCACTATTCTAAGGATTTTTTATTATGTTAACATTTATATAACACAGTAAATAAAACCATAATAAAATCATTCATTTATTGAATCAAATATAATATCAAAACGTTAAGCAATTATATCAAATAATTGGCCTTTAGGGCATAAACTCTAACAAAATGTTAATCATATGCTTACAAGTATGCTCAAGTCATATGGTTACAAGTATGCTCAAGTCATATGATTAATAAGCTCATGTTATGCATGTAGTAGGTACAGGTGGAATCATGGACCTCTATTCGGGGCCAGTAGTTGGATGGCACAACGAAAGTCAAGTGCCCGGATAGGTCTTATAAATTGAATTTAGATTTGGTTGCCAAGTGTTTTTTGGAGTACGCGTATAGTCACCCGAATGTATGAATGGTAAGTCATGAGATACGATGTCCATGTTTAAAGTGTAAGAATATAAATTATATGAACAGAGAAGTGGTAAATTACTTGTTTCAGGGTTCATGAAAAATTACTAAGAATGATGGTGGGCACATGGTGTTAGAGTTTACGCCCTAGAGGCCAATTATTTGATATAATTTCTTAACATTTTGATATTATATTTGATTGAATAAATATATGATTTTATTATGGTTTTATTTACTGCGTTATATAAATGTTAACATGATAAAATTGCTTACAATAGTGATACAAATTATATAGTTTCAAGTATGTGACTTGAACATGAGATTATATAATTACAATTAGTATCATTGTTCTTAAATGTCCCTAGTCGAGTATCATTGTTGATGGGACAACAATGATGCATTGAAACTAATATGTGGATCGATCGATGACCAAATCTCATTGGTCATAAATATATGAGATATTAAGTCAATGCATAGTACATATTAGAGAACGATGTATCGGATGCACTCCACCATGAGAATTCTACGGAACATTATGCAAAGTGTCATTAGCGATTCTCATAAGGATAATGATGTAATGGTCCTCCGAACCAAATCACTATATTTACTACACGGAAATTTATGTACTTTGATATCATCAAATGTCACCTTTAATAGGGTGGACTATAAAGATAATTATTGGGTACATCATGAATCATGAGGAATATGAGTGATCTAGATGGAATTTAACCTCCTATATATTAGGGGTGATATCCATAGGCCTCTTGATTGAGTAGGACTATGAAATGCATGACCTGCTCAAATAGTGATTTGTTTCATATAGTCTACACTCATTGATCAAGAAAACTGTATTAAATTATGAAGAGTATAGCACATTCCATGACTCGAAGTTTAATCTAGGATATTAAGGTTAAAAGGATTAAATTACATTGAAACATTGGTCACTTAAAAGGTCAGATCGAATCATCGATCTTATTATTACTGGGTAGCAATGATGCATTACTAGATGTCACATCGCTATATAATTTTATAATATGATTATAAAATTATTGCCAACGTAATAATAACCTATAAGGTCACACATATGAACGTAATTTAAAAGGGAATAAATTTTAATTTTTAAGGATTTAAATATATTAATATGATTAATAGTATTTAAATCACTTAATTTAAATTAAAAGGATAATTTGTATATATGTATATTAATTAAGTTGACTTAATTAAGATATATATATATATATATATATATATATAAAAATTCAGATTTTATGAAATTAGGTTTTGATTTGATTAATTCATTTTAACTACTATATATATATATATATATAACGACAACTTAGGGTTACATCATTTTTGAAAAACCTAGCCATTTTAGAGAGAGACTAGAGAGAAAACAGCCCAAAATCATGTTCCTTTTCGTGGCTAATCGCATCCCTTTATTGTAGAATCGCTCGACGGCCTCAATGCGACGCTCGTGTGGATACCGTAGAGGCGCTGTTCGATTAGATTGCGTAAAGGATTGAAGTCGTTTCGTAAATCTTTCATAATCGGCATAATATCTAAACCATCAATTAATTTACATTTGTATGGATCTGTTTTTGGGTTTCGGAATTGCTTTAAATTGGTTTATTTCCGCTGTATTTTTGTGTCGAAACCCTACACATGGGCAGAGAAGAGATGGTGGCATCACAGAAGTACACAATTCGGGCCGTAGTACTCATCGAATGAATGAAATGGTTCATGATATTGCAGGGCCAGATTTTGATTGGGAACAAGGCAGAGAGCAACCTATGAATTCTGATGCCAAAGACTTCTTTAAGTTGTTAGACGAGGGTAGCGAGCCATTGTGGCATGGTTGCACCAAACACAGTACATTGTCTGTAGTGGCGACATTACTTAACATCAAGGCTGATCACAACATGAGCCGTGAGTGTTTTGAGTCGCTCTTGAAGGCCATTAAGAGTATGTTGCCTGACGGTGAGAAATTACCTGGTAACTATTACTTTTATAAGAAAATGGGGAAGAAGTTGGGTCTTGGATACCAAAAGATCGATGCATGTCCCAACGATTGCATGTTGTTTTATAAGGAAAATGAACAGATGACAAGGTGCACATTTTGCAGTCATGATTAGTTTAGGCCTAATAAAGAGGGTGTGACTACAAAAAAATCAAGTATACCGTTTAAGATTCTAAGGTATTTTTCAATAACACATCGGCTAAAAAGATTGTACATGTCTTCAAGAACAACTGAACATATGAGTTGGCATGCGAAATCTCTAGCTAAAGATGGAGAACTAAATCATCCCGCAGATGGGTAGGCTTGGAAAGATTTCAACTTAGCACATCCTGGGTTTGCATTGGAACCTAGAAATGTGAGGCTTGGATTGTTAACCGATGGTTTCAATCCGTTTGGCCACTCAGCTGTTCTGTACTCATGTTGGCCTGTAATTGCTACTCCGTACAACTTGCCTCCTTGGATGTGCATGAAACAGCCATACTTGTTTCTTTCACTCGTGGTTCCTGGTCCTAAGAGTCCTGGAAAGAACTTAGATATTTACTTGAGACCTCTTATAGACGATTTGAAGGTATTGTGGGAGGATGGAGTACAAACTTGGGATGTTGCAACGAAAATAAATTTCAACCTTAGGGCAGCAGTTATATGGACTATAAGTGACTTCCCAGCTTATGGTATGTTAGCTGGATGGAGTACACACGGGAAGTTAGTTTGTCCATATTGTATGGAGTATATAAAGTCGTTTAATCTATCAAAAGGTCGAAAGCCTTGCTGGTTTGACAGTCATTGTCGGTTGTTGCCGGTAGATCACCCATTTCGAAGAAATAGAGAACACTTCAGGAAAGGGAAAGTAGACAATGATATGCCTGCACCGCGATTGTCGGGAACGGAGATGCGAGATCGTGTGATGAGATTGTGTTGCCTCTTTTTCAGTTATGACAAAAGAGCTCTAACTCATGCAAGCATACATGTGTCAACAAGTAATACAGAGTAAGTAGATTATCGATCCCACAGAGAAAGTTGACAAATTTAAACTATTATGCATCAATTAAATCACTGTATTCATATGCTTAGACTAACGACTATAATTGATGAATTAATCTAATTGCGAATAACAACTAAAAATCAAAATACTAATGGAATAAATCAAATCTGGAAATAATGGGATCCTAACTTCATTTAATATTTCATCTAATCGCCACTATCATGCAAGAAATGTTCACATATCACAGGAAAGTAGCCAAGAGCACTAACAGAGTTATTGTGACGCTCCCAAAATAGGTATACAACACCCATTCTGAGTCGCCAAATACATGGTATGGAAAGCAAACTACAACTTCAATAATACAATTGTCGTGCAAAATACGACAACACATACTGTGAGTTTAAATACAAATATTGTCTTCTAGACAATATCTACACCCAAATAAGTCCTCATTACAATTATTCATACACTATTTTACAGAAATAGTGAGGACAGCTAAAATATCTTTCTAGAACCATCACTCCATACCCCGACTCGATCTTGCTATGTTCTCACCTCCTGAGAAGAAAAATGGAACAAAAAGGAAAAGGGTGAGCTCAACTAGCCCAGTAAAGAATATTATGACTAAGATAATATACAACAAATTATCATTGGTCTTCAACAGGAAAAAATCTGATAGAATATAATAGACAACAAGTTTTAGATCAACAAACACAGCGGAAACAACAATCCATTAGAAGAGTCACGTAGAGAATGAATTCTACCATCTTCTAAGATTTAAGAGTCCATCATCAATATTTTATCCATGTAACATCAATCAATATACATCTTTTAATCAAATATTCATCTTTGCACTACAGGCCAAAGATATTCATTTATTTCACCAGTTAGTCATGTTCATCTCAACACCTGTTCATCTTTGCACTACGGGCCAAAGATATTCATCAGTTAATCATTCATCTTTGCACTACAAAAGCCAAAGATATTGAAGAATATCATCATTTTAGACCGAGGATGATGAAAAATATTTAAAAGAAAAGCGAATTTCGGTGAGACGGAAGAACAAATATTAGGGATTCGTATAACAGTTTATCCAAGATCAATAATACTTCATAATAACCAATTATGAAACAGAATTCAAAATAAAGATCAAAACATAGATACAATCAAAGATAGTAACCATAATAGACATCTTGGACAAAAAGAAGAAAATTTCATTTTTTGGTGAATAATGTCGTATTCGTGAATAGTGCCGTATACGTGAATAGTAACCCCGACACAAAAAGTTCCAAATTTGATTAAAAAGTTCAACAATATTTCGGCATAATGATATTGAAGAAAATAATATCATTTAAGAAGAAAATAACATCCCTTACCTCAAAATAAGCAGTCTTACGATCGGAATATCGGATAGAAAGTCAAGGAAACTTTATCTAACAAAGAACTCTCAAAGTATCAAAATACTTACAAAAATACGCTCGAGAATCTAGAGAGAAAGAAAACTTGTTTCTGGTGTGATTTTCAATTCTAACCTAAGCATCTATTTATGGAAAAATGCTAGAACGCCAAAGGAGACTAAAATAATAAAAAATTATTATTTCAAAACTCATTTCTACGCATGCCCAAAGACCAAGACTAGCATGCCATTTCTGAAAAAAATCCCAGCAGTCCACATGTATTCCACCAATCAAAAGTGGGTCCCACCCATAAATTTAATAAAAATCATTTTATTTTCCGAAACTTCAATAATTCATAGAAAATAGCCTGTTTATCAGAAAAATACGAATTTTATGTCCATTCTGCCTGAAATCGAATTCTCTACAACTTTGTAGCTTTGAGTTTCTCCAAATTCCAAATCAAAAATATCCAAAATTCACAAACGGATGATTTTTAATACCTCCCTCCGACAAAAATACTGATAAAACACCTCAGCATTAATTCCTTCATTTATAACCACATAAAATAAATAAATCCATCATTTATATCCACATAAAATAAATATTTCCTTATCATATAAATCAATAATTAATTATTCATAAATAATATTACAGAATCACAATTATGACAACCAGGCCGTTCCCAGGAAAGAGGGGGCTTTCCAATAAGGATTAGGTAATTAGGTAACCAAACCTCTCCTTAGACAGAACTTTCTAGACATTGCCAATAATGTTATCTAATAATATTATTCAAATAATATGAATTATTGATCTGATAATGAGAAATACTGTGCAGTGACAATTATTGAAACAACAATAATATAAAATATCAGTATGACAATTATTGAATCAATAAAATAAAATATTGAATAAAGAATTAACTCTTGTAACAATTATTGAGTAGTGTCTTCTTACTTTACGAATCAATAATTCAACAATCTTGTGCAATATCGTGTCTTCTCTTTGTGCAACCACGCATATTCATCGTATTTTAACCACCGGGTAACCCAAGCGGTGTTACTTGGTAACAATTACGCCGTTATTCATAAAAACTCATACTTTGTCGTTTTCTTCATCCGACAGTTATTCCGTTATGAGCCCCACGAATGGCTGCGTCGTCGTACGAATATTCCCCGACAAAAAGAATATTCCACGACCAAAAGAATGTTTCCCGACAAAAATGAATATTCTATAACCACTTGCTCATTTTGTAAAATTTACACATTTCACCCATAACCAAAATATTATATCAAATTAACACCTTATTAATTTAGAATAATGAATAAAGAAAAAAATCAATTTTATTCATAATAAGTTGGGGTCTTACAGTTATAGCCATTTTTCAATGCACTATAACCTACTTACACAGCATCCACAGATGATAGACTCCATGTAATCATCAATACAACCAAAATCACTATATGTCTATGTGAAATTGCAATTATACTGAATTTAAGCACAAGCCCTTACTCTAACTCATACGATGAAACAATATATGTCTATCTGGTTCACAAAATATGCAAGCCATATAAAACGGCCCCATATTCATATGCTATCATGATTACAGTCCATACTCGCATGTTCATTGTCAATCCCATACAAGTACTGAAATGAATGGTGATCAAGCATTCATACATGTAAAACAATCATAATAGAAATCCCATATGATATGCAAAACATCCCTAGCAATTAAGCATGCAACCAAACTATATATTAAAATCCGTTAGAATCCCATAATGGAGTTTAGTTCATGACTGAACCAAAAGCCATTATGGGATCAACGCTAAGCATGATTATCAAGCAAACAATTGAAAGATGAAAGATAGAACGATCAAACCCAATTGTAGATTGTAAACCAATGTCTACGTTCAAATCCTTATATAAATCCAAAAAAAAATATTAATAATCCACAATGAAGGAGAATCCCAAGAAGAATTAGAGAAGATGGAGTTTTGGCTTCGTTCTTCGTTGGAATCTCTCTCACGTGTAAACCCTAGTTACTCTTAGAAAAAATACGTCAAAAATTAACCAAGTGTACTGAAAGTTATGTCTGACACCAGTCAGATATCGTTTTAAAACCAATTACAACTCATTTAATTAAAAATTAAAATAAAACAAATAAATAGCTTGAAGATCGCCTTGTGACATGCGCCCCTCCGAGAGGTTCCTCGGCGGTAGCGAGACTTACGCGAAGAAGTCGGGATGTCCAGACGGCTCTCTCGGCACGGCCGTGGCCCTCGAGCCTTCTATGTAGCGGCGGCCTGCGCGGCTCACGATCTGTGGATTACGGTTCTAGATTACGCAATATTGTTCTTCTTTGTTGCTTTGTCCTGCTGCTCATTCCTTCCATGCTTGGTCTCCTTGCTCCATTATACCTTCATGCCATGTATATCCCCACTTTCGCCTCGTCTTCACGCATCCATCAGCCTCGTGCCCTCTAATACCACCAAATTAGGCTGATTCCTACACTTATTCACCAAAAGGAGTTTTAAGTACATGCAATGCAAAATAGCATGAAATGCAACTAAAACAGACTGAAATGTACTTAAGATGGGCATAATTCGCGTAAATTGATATCCAATAAGTAGGTATAAAACCCACTTATCAAATTGCCGGTTATCCCATTTGGTAAGATTGATGCCACAAACATAAAGCATCTTTTGGGAACTGCCACCACCAACAGATGGGCTGAGATGTGTGCCCAATGGAGATCTGAGAGCTGGGTGAAAAGACGAAAGACTGCCGCCACCAACAGATCCTCGGGTGTACCCGATGGCGAAAAAGGCTAAAAAGGACATAAAGGGGCGATATTTCACGATTAAAAGATATCAACGCCGTGGTATGTATTTACAAGTTTTAATATGTTTACAATCATGAATTGTAGAAAATATAAAACATTTTTATTTAGTAATATTGTGCTATTTTTTGTATAGAAGTCTCAGTCTCAAGGTCAGCCTATCTATTAGCTGGATGTGTACGTGACCACCCGTGATGGTCTGCCTGATGCTATCCAGATAGCGGTAATAAGTTTTAACAACTTGATCTTGTTTATCAATGCTTACAAAATTTATTTTTAACTATTGAATTGTTAACATGATGACAGGATACTTATAAGCGTTTATTGAATGAGTGCTATCCTGAAGGCACTCCACGTCCGCCTATTGATCAAGAATTATGGGAGAGGGCGTCTGTTGTGAAGAAGAACTACATTAAAGGTCAAGGACAACGACGACGCCCATCCTTCAGTGGCTTAGGCTGCTCTTCTACCCAATCTTCACAGTCATCGATCCATCCAAATTGCTCATATCCTCCGATTTGTTGTGTGAGAGCTATATGTCGAGATCGAGATCTTACAAGATCTTTGGACGGGCATCTGGGGCTCGAGTCCCGAGGAGTTAGTGAAGCGATGGCGGCGTGACAGCAGCAGGACAGCATGGGGATGGCGACGAGGTATAAAATCAATTTGTTGTATATATTGTCGTAATATATACTAGTATCAACATAGTTACTATAGCATGTAACTTATTTTATTATTTTGTTAATAATTACAGGGTGATCAAGGAGGCGATGATGCTTGACGTACCTACTTTAGATCAGTTTTGTAGTTATTTGATAAACTTATACTTGTATATTTATTCAATTCATATTGGTTTTCTATATGTTACTTAAACAATATTAGATTTGTTTATATTTATTCAATCCATATTGGTTTTTAAAGGTTTATATAGTTTATATACTAGTTTGGTGTATGTGTTGGTGGACGATGGATGTTTATATTGTTGTGCATGATGTTTATCTTGTTGTGTATGTGTGTTGGGATAAAGTAGGTACAAAACAAGTCTGTGAGTTTTGGGAATTTCGCAAAGCAAACAAAAATCTGGTTTTCGAGTTTTTTAGATCGTGATCGCGACGCGGTCATTGCCGATGCTGTCATTGATAGCGATGTCGCTGCCATGTGGACCACGTCAGCTTTGGCTTTGGACCATGCTAACTCAGCTTAGTGACCGAATTTGTCATTTCGGTCGCTTATATCGGTCGCAGATAATTTAGTCGCTAATAGTGGTCGCTGATGTGCACCCCAAATGACTGAGATTTTATATGACGACTATCGGCGACCCTGATCGATCATTGATAGTTATCTGCGGTAAAGTGGTGATCGCTAATAAACCTTTTTCTTGTAGTGATCTTCCTAAACTTCAAACATATAAACATTAATACCAGCTAGTAAATCTAAAACACCTCAATTAACATAATTGCATGAAATTATACAAAATTCATACAAGATATACATTGTCGTCTGCAAATAGTCACAAAGATTGAACTTTACATGAGCACATTGTCTGCAAATAGTCACAAAGAGAAAAGAGAAAAACAAAGATTGAAGTTTAAGGGGTTTTTGTTAGAACTTTACATGAGCACATTGTCTGCAAATAGTCACAAAGATTGAACTTTTATAAATCAAAGCCCTTAACAGAGAAAATAGAAAAACAAACTCGAAGCCCTTACCGAATCGAGCAAAATCGAAGTTTATCAAAGGAACCGCTAGGTACTTCGATTCGGTCTTGGCTTCGTCTGGAGAAAGTGAGAGTTCGATTCGGACTTGGCTTCGTCTGGAGAAAAAGAGAGTTGGAGAAAGTGAGAGTTCGATTCGGTCTTGGCTTCAATCTGGAGAAAGTGAGAGTTCGTAGAAGAGGAGAGTTAGGACTTTTTTGCTCTCATCAGTCGTGAAATAGAATCAATTGAGGGGAGAGATTCGAAAAAACACGCAGCCTCTTAAGTCTTAAATAGTAATGCTCTTTAAGGAGTATTTCTATTTAGTAGTATTGCTCTTGAACGGGACTATATATATATATATATATATATATAAGGTAAGAGTGATATTAGATTGAGATATTAATGAGAAAGTTTTAAATTTGACCCCATATATTAGAAATTTTATATAATTTTAGTGGGATTAATTTAAATACAATACCTAAATTTTTTTAAAAAAATCATATATTCTACGACAAATAAAATAAAATAAATCACTAGTACCAATTGACCACACTGAAAGTAGTATGCCCTCAAGCCAATTACATTTGATGTGTAATAATCATTTACTTTGTAATTTTATTTATTTATTAATAATTAGAGAATTTATTTTATAAGACAATCTTTATCCACGTTAATTAATTGAATTAATAAATGAGATAAACTCATAGTTATTGAGCAATGCTTTTAGAATCATGATGTTGATCATGCTAATGATATTTAAATTCTTGATAACTCAAAACTAAAATGTTCCTAATCGATGGATCACTAATGTTGTGTTATTAATTTCGGATAGATTATACATACTATGTTTGCTCTGTTGAAGAGAATGATTGATATCATGATCATTTGTGTGGAGACAATAAAGCAAGTATGTAGAGCTTATTGGAAAATAAGTTCACTGAACGTGGCTGATAAAGGAACCCTAATGGAGTTTTACTTGCCTACCAATAGGAGTTTCTAATGTGATAGTAGTACAAATGATTCTTGAATTTTAGATCATCATAGTATCTTGCATATACTGAATTATGTTTTGACATATTCTTTAATACTCTCGAGTATATCGTAGGGTATGCTTGAATATAATAAAGTATATATGGAGATAGGTGAATAATCAACAAATTATCTACCACTTCCAGTAAAGGGAGAGAAATGTCCTATGTGATTCGATAAAGTGACAACATGAAAATTCCTGACTAGGGTTAATTTACATTAACTATTGTTGTGCATATTAGAATCGAAATATATACATATAATCAAATAAATAAAGCTTAACAGTAATTCCATGTTTTATATTTGATTGAAACATCGTACGGTAGAAGTATTGAATTGTAATATAACTATTCACGAAATAGGTTTTTTGTGATAATCTTTGTGATTTACGTTGAATTCATATTATCCGTATAGTCATGATACATTATTTATAAGGTGTCACTCATGATGTAAAATAAATATTATTTATTTATATTTTAATTAAAGGAGTAATTCATTATAAATAATATTAGAATTGTTCTAATTTATTTATTCTACTACTAGCTTAATATTGAACCTAGAGGGTCACAATATAAAAGTGAAAAATATGATTTTAGAATTGATTGGCTTAATAGTAATAAATTAAGTGTATTATTTTTAATTTATAAGTGAAATAAATTAAATAGTTTAAGATTTATAATTAATTAATTATTTGGAGAAATACTAATATTATAAATTAATAAGATTAGTCATCTTATTATTATTATTATTATTATTATTATTATTAAATTGACTAAATAATAATAATATAGTATTTAAAGAAATACTAATATTTATAATTAAGTGTTTGGAGAAATACTAGATTATAAATAAATAAGAGGATTCTTATTATTATTATTATTATTATTATTATTATTATTATTATTATTATTATTATTATTATTATTATTATTATTATTATTATTTTATTTAGTTCCTAATTAGATTGAGAATTAAATAAAACCCTAATTTCTAAAAGATTTAGGCTTAAGGTTAGTATTTAAATAAGAAGAGTCTTATTGTGGGAAAGACTAATGCTTGTGCATCTTGCTTCTCTCTTACAAGTATTCTCAAAATCCTAAATTGTAAGTTGTTATAGTGAGAATTAGGACTAGCCATCAAAGTCCTAGTTGAGTCTAAAATCAATTCTTCAATCTATTACTCTTGGTGGATACCTCTTGGGTGTTAAATACATTTTTTGAAGAACGTGTGATCCGAAGATTGGAGAGATCATCACGAAGGATCAAGGATTGAAATTTTTAGTCTTCATCAAATGTTGACACGCTTCAAAGGTATGTTTTAATCCTTCCTCAATTAATGATGTTTCATAAATTTATACATGGGGATTGTTGAAAAAATTTAAATTACTATTTTGCATGTTTCTGCTGTTATTATAATTAAATTGTATGCTTTGATTCGTTTTAGCAATCCTACACTCACAACCCCCTATGCCCCGTGTGCGTTTTTTCCTGCAAATAATAGTACTTGTTATATTCGTGTCATTGCTAAAAACTAATGTTTTCTCATTAAATGTATAAACAAAACTTTGGTAAAATTATAATAAACAAAATCGCGTGACACAATTATTAGTGACGAATATTCTTGTATCTCTAAATGTAATGTCTTTATTACTAATTATGTAGTAAGTTTCTAGTCCAGACGAGAACCATGCTTAAGTTGAGAGTCATGAAGATTTAAAAACACACTTATATACACTAGTTCATCCCTTTTTATACAAAGAAGGATATATTGGTTGAAAGGCTTGAGAATTTAGATATCGTGCTTACACTATGATATCAAATCTATTTAGATATCATAGGTTATATGGTTGGTTGTGAATCATTAAGGAATTTATGAGGTTTGTTGTTTTTCTTTAAATAACACTATATTTGTTTTTAGATGTGTAGTTTTCTGTGAGCCCTAAAATAGACAGAGAAAGGAATAGGTTATCTGTGAACCTGCAAACATATGGGTTATATACTAGTTTGCATAGATAGCATAGGAGATGCTAAGGTTGCCAGGTGAGCCTAACAAACAATGAAAGTTGTAATTTGTGCAACAATAGCATGGAGTAGACACACTATGTGTTGAATCAGGTAAAAATCTCATGTTATTGTGTGTTTGCTTATTTAGTTTATCTTTGTTCTGTGTCTTATTTATATATTGAACTTACTGCGAGCAGTCGTGTTCATCAGTAAATAGAATCATATTCATACTAATAGCCAATTACAGACCTAAATAGAGTCGAACAATGAAAATGGGAATGCCAATATTATTACACTACAAATAATTGAAAAACCTAAAAAAAATTATAAAACTACCTCATCTCTCCTCTTAGTTAGTCATACTCTGGCCAAATGGAATGACCCCATAGGAAATTCACAGCAATTTTTATGGGTATGAGTTTAATTTGGATCTTCTATTTGTACATATAAAATCTAGAGTAAAAGTAGTCAATAGGGCCAATATCAATCATCTTTTATAACAACATAAATCTACCAAATAAGTTTTCTAATCAAAATTACTAAAACAAGTAACCAGTAGGACCCATGCTAATTTTGTTTTTGTTAAAAGATAAGATTTTGATCTAATAATTATAATTTCAGGTAAGAGTTTTTTAAATTAGACAAATTCAAGTAAAAAAAGAATTTACACGTACGGTACAAATATAGGGGAGAATTCTACATTTTAGTGTATGTACCATTATACTTATAATAATAGACAAATATAAATTAGAGTTTTCCTCTTTTATTTTCATTTAGCCTTTACTTTCTTCAATAATGCATTACGTTAATGAGAGAAAAAAAAAATAAGATTTACATAATTGTGAACAACACTTGTTTATTTGGACTAGGGAAATAGGACTATGACATGAAGAACCCTGGTTAATCTTTTTATTTTGATTGTTTGATTTACAGGAGCAAGAGAAATTAGGCAGCTTCCCGCAATCATACTTTGTAACATTATGCAGCCTTTGTAAAATAAACTCGTTAAAAATCACATGCCTAAAGAATTTTCGCCACCAAGAAAATCCATCATGTTTTTTTTTTGCAAACGACAAAAGAATTTTATTTCTGAAAACATCATCGGCCGCCATGACGGTGCATTTGCTTATGTATATTGCCACAAATTACATTCCATGGAACCCGGACTAGGATCCTCGAGTCTCCATTCTTTGTATATTCTCAATCATCATCTCTCTCTCACATTATCATAATATCACATTTTAACATATTTTAAATCTGTACTATGAAATGAAAACTCCATTTCATTTGAAATGAAAAAGATCCTAATTAATTCATGGAAACCTCATCATAAGTGGGTCCATGTCAGCGTGAAGAGATCGGAGTGGCGGATAACGTCTAAATAAGTAAGGGTTTAATGTCAAAAAATGTCTTAAATTAATTTTTAAAAATTAATAATGAATTTATATTTTGAAACAGAATTGAGTTTATTTTTACCAAATATTCTATTAAAAAATATTTTTAATAAAATTAATCGATTTAAACCTATTGTATATGTATACTAATTTTGAAACTGAGAGGTTAATAAATTTTATATGGGCATGAATGCAGCCATCATAAAGTGATATTTTTCTTCTCAGATAACAGAAGATGTAGTATATCCATTACAAATTAAAACAAATCAACAGTAATATTACATAAATTATCTTCTAATCAAAATGGTGTCAATTGAGAAGAATATTTTCATTCACATATTTTTATGTATCCTTACATGTACATATTTATAGAGATAGTAGAGATTCTACAATCAAGTTATTCATCCTACAATCAAGCTATTCCTATAATTAAGTTATTTAGCTATTCCTATAATTAAGTTACAATAGAGAATCTTTGACTATTAATCCAATATCATAACACTCCCCTCAAGTTGGTGCATAGATGTCACACATGCCCAACTTGCCCAAAACTTTTGAGAACACTCGACTTGAAAGCGACTTTGGTGAGAATATCGACCGATTGATCTTGGATCGAATCTTAAGCAACTCGACAATTTTCTCATCAATTTTTCCTTAATGAAGAATCATCTACTTCCACATGTTTTATACGATCATGTTATCGGATTATGGCGATATGAGCAATATCACATCTTTGCTTTATTGTCAATAAAAAGTAGAATCGAGTTCTTAGGAAGATATCCCAAATCCCTCGAGAGAAGTCTAAATACAATACTTCACATATTCAAGTGTCGTACCCACGAATTGACCTCTGCGGCTTGAGCGTGCAACAACACATTGCTTCTTTGCTTCTCCATGTATTGAGATTACCACCTACAAAGGTGAAATATCCCAAAGTAGATAAATCATCATCTATTGCTCCGGCCAGATCGGCATCACTATATGCATCCACACTTTGACAATCTACATTTTAGTGAACAAAATGCCCTTTCGAGGAAGCGGACTTGGATACCTTAAAATGCGCATAATTGCATTCATATGTTGTTCTCGAGATTATGCATAAAGCGGCTAACAATACTCGATGCATAGGCAAGATCGGCCTAGTGTGGGCTAAGTACATCAATCTTCAACGAGCCTCGATATCTCCCTTTATCAGCGGGGACTGATTAGTCTCAACACATAACTTGATCCTTCTTCTCTTTGGTGTATCAATTTGGTTGACATCTTTGACATACTAGTTTCTGCAACAAATCTAAAGCATATTTTCTTTGAGACAAGAAAATCCCTTTATCGAGATCGAGACACTTGATCCCAAGAAAATATTTCAAGTAATGAGGGTCTTTCATTTGAATTAAACGACAAGTAACTTTGTAGAGCCTTCCTTTCATCGAGGGTCATTTCTGTAACCACCGTGTCATCAACATACACAATAAAGGCAATGATCTTACTATGTTGTCTTTTCAAGAATAAAGTGTAGTGCGAATTACTCGATGGTAGCCAAAGGACCTCATGGACTTCGTGAATCTTCGAACCATGCTCTCGGAGATTGTTTTAGCCCATCTGATGATTTCTTTAATTTACACACCTTTAAGACAATGCACTTACGGTATCATGCACCACGGTGGCAAATCCATGTACACTTCTTGAGATGACTCGCCATGCGAGAAAGGCATTTTTCACATCAAATTGTTGCAATGGCCAATCGAGTTCGCATGACTAGAGACAATAAGACTCAAGCTGTGTTGATTTTAGCTACTGGTGCAAATGTATCTATATAATCAATTCCATAGGTTTGGGTGTACCCTTTTGCCACCAATCTTGCTTTAAAACGTTCAATTGTACCATCTACTTTGTGTTTCACAGTATAAACCCACCGACATCCAACTGGTTTCTTCCACGAAGGACGATCGACAAGTTCCCAAGTTTCATTCTTCTGTAAGGATTTCATCTCTCCTCATTCATATATGACTTTCCACCTTGGGTGACTAAGGCTTCTTGCTGCTTTGTTAGGAATAGATCTGATAGATAATTGATTTACAAATGACTTATTTGATTGAATGAGCGATGGTTAGACACATAATGACTCATGGGATATTTAACTTTACTAGAAAGTTCGGGTTCATATGTGGGTGTGGGGATACCTCTGGTTTGATGTGGTGGTAGTTGTTTTCTTGGTGGTTCGAGACCTTTACAATAGGACCATCCTCGGCGTGAGACGATTGGTTTGGTGTATCGATTGCACGTGGTGCGAGAGATTTGAGGATGGAGGTTGCTCCTGACTTCATTTTCTGGGTCTTCATCACGTTCATCACCATTGTGGTCCAAATTTATACCACTCAAATCCAATTCACCAGCATTCTCATTACCAAGTTCAGGGCATTCCGTTTCATTCCCATTCAGATTGTTACCAAGTTCAGGGCGTTCCGTTTCTATAGAGATCAGAAAATCATAGTCTAGAGCTTGAACTTCTTCCAGGTACTCCCCTTGAAGTTCAGGCTCAGAGGAAAAATACATCGAGTCTTCATGAAAAACTACATCCATTGTAACAAACATTCGTTTGCTTGGAGGATGATAGCATCGGTACCCCTTTTGATAAGCAGCATACCCTAAAAAAACACATCATGATGCTCGAGGTGTCGACTTGTCGCGTGATAATGATGATGAAGATGTACAAATGTTACCTGACCAAAAACATGAGGAGGTAAGTTTGGAATATTTGGAGCCACAATTGCTTCACTAAGAGCACGAGATGGTGTCCAGAAAATTAATAGTCTTGGATGGTACTCGGTTGATTAAATATATTGCGAGAGAAGTAAGTCGTGTCCCCGATAGGATAAAGGCATATGTGCTTCTATTAATGAAACACGGACAACCTCAACAAGTGACGATTTTTTTCGCTCACCACCCCATTACTGTTGAGGTGTATCGGAACAAGTAGTTTGATGAATGGTTCCATGGGCTTCCAAATACCGCTTCAATTCAAAACTCAAATATTCACCTCCATTGTCTTTGTGGGAGAACTGAACACATGCATTATCTTGATTCTACAAACCATTTTATGAAATTTTTGAAATAACAAGTTTACTTCACTTTTGGACTTCATCAAACATACCCAAGTCATCTGGTATAATCATCGATAAAAGTAACAAACCAAGCGTGATCCATCCAAAGTAGCAAATTTAGATGGTCCCCGAACATCGAGAATGTATAATCATAAAAGGCTGGACTTTTATTCAAAATTAATGGAAGCGAAGCACGATGGCTTTTTGCAAGTTCACAAACATCACATTTGAAACTAGAAACATCAAAGTTTGCAAATAAACTAGGAAATAATTTCTTTATGTAACCAAAAGAAAGCATGCCCCAGACGTCGATGCCATAACCATATCTCGATTTCCTTTTTTCCTCCAAGAACCCCCGATCTTTAAAGCTTGCGCAACTTATCGAACTTTTGGACACCATGTCTAAGTAATGTCTGACTTCCTCGCTTTAACACCACAACCAATAAATACGCCTTGTCAGGATGTCCTTAAATACACAAAATTTAGGCCAAAAAAATGACAACACAAAA
Organism: Panax ginseng; assembly: GCA_020205605.1. NCBI lineage: Eukaryota > Viridiplantae > Streptophyta > Magnoliopsida > Apiales > Araliaceae > Panax > Panax ginseng. The sequence goes on along the minus strand of CM035129.1, from coordinate 138,164,139 downwards.
TAAAGCGGTGGTTATTGAAAGCCCGACAAAAGATTATAATTGAAGAGGAACAACAAAAGCAGAATCTAAATTTAAGGTGTTAGTGAGGGACAAAGATCCTTCCCCAATAATTGGAATTGAGGTACCATTGGCGGTGGAAGCAGAACTTTGTGAGGAAGGTTTAATAGGTGAAACTTGTCTAAAATCAAATGTCATATGATCAAGTAGCCAGGAATCAATTATCCATACCTTTATTAGAAACAGGTGTAGAAATATTTAAAACCTTACCACCATTACCTACTGTTGTTGCTGCTGCCAATGCCAAGAACTTTTCACCGCTATCATCCTCTGTCTTTGTTTCAACAATTGCAGCAGTAGAGGTATTTTTGGAATTCTTCTTCCGAGAATCACGGCTATGATCCCACCATTCTGGATATCCCACAAGTTCGAAGCATCGACTTTTTGTATGACCTGTTTAATCACAATGGGTGCATTTGTATGATGATTTGTCGCCACCATTAGCATTCTTAGGATGGATGTTCTTCTTTTTGTCTTGCTGGTGTTGAGGAGACCAATTTTGATTAGATCAGTTCCGAGTCACCATGGTTGAAGCTTCAGAATTTTCTAGTTTTTCGTTCATCACCCCGCGTCGAACATCTTCGTGGCGAACTAGGGCATAACACTCTTCTAATTCAGGGATAGGATCCTTCCTCAAGATTTTGCCGCGCACTTGCTCGAAATCACCCTCTAATCCAGCGAGAAAGATATGCACCCTTTGTCGCTGAAGCAATTTCTGATAGGATGCATTATCATCTCATCCACCATGACCACCTTATCACGATGATCCGACTCCTTTGAAGATTTGATCGAGTTCTCCATAATATATATAAAGCGATTACGCCATTTTGTTTGGCGAGAGAAAAAGCCCTCTGGTTGAGGTAAAAACTTGTAATTCATCGCTCCATCATAAAAGGCTTTAGGCGAGCTTTCCAAATATCTCGTGCGGTAGGTAGCGAATGTATGTACTTCATAATCTCGGGGACATAGACATCAACAACCATCTTTTGACCTTCTGATTGTCTGAATACCACTTTTCATAGCCTTCATCTTTCTCCTTAGGTGACGGCGATGTGCCACGAATGAAGGAGAGTTTCTCCTTCTCAGCAATTTGCATCTCTAACATTTGAGACCACAGATCATAGTTGGTCTCATTCAATACAATTCCTGCATTGAATGATGAACCTTCGTGTTGAATAATGATGGGGGTAGAATTTGACTTGCTCATGGTTTAAGGATTCAAAGAAGAATGATTTAGAGTTTCGTGGCTTTGATACCAACTTGAAAATCAGAGAAGAATATTTTCATTCATATATTTTTATGTATCCTTACATGTACATATTTATAGAGATAGTAGAGATCCTACAATCAAGCTATTCATCCTACAATCAAGTTATTCCTATAATTAAGTTATTTAGCTATTCCTATAATTAAGTTATTCCTATAATTAAATTCTGATAGATAATCTTTGACTATTAATCCAATATTCTCATGCTCTTGGGATACTAATAAATTTTCACATAACTGTTAGATTATGGAAATAATCTCTGTATAAATCTTTTAGTATTAGAATGTATCTTTTATTATTAGCATGTAAATAACAGTCACCTCAATTGTAGCCTACTAACACTCATGTACTCATGTATATATTTTGCCAAATGAATGAGAATAGAGACGGTGAATTTCTATCAATAACATCACATGTATGCCCATGATTGTGATCACAAGTTTTGTACTTCATTGTTAAACTATATAAAACTAACTCTCTTTATCTCATTCGTCATTTCTCTCTCTAACTCCCACTTCTTTTCTCGTTCATCTAATACTTTGTAAGTATTATTGAATTCATACAAAAATTCAGTAAATTAAACAAAATGGGTAGCTCAATGCGTAGACTAATAATGGAGATTTGCTGACCACTTTGTTGGAAACAGAGAAAGAAGGGATTCTGACCAATTTGATGTAAAAAAAATAAAATCTCTCAAATCTGTAGTTTAATTATGCGGACGAGAATTACTTTTAAAAAGAGAATGATTACCTTGTTAGAAACAGAGAAAAAATAATTCCGTCCAACTTGACGTGAAAAAAAAATCTCTTTAATCTACAGTTTAATTATGCGAACAATGATTGATTTTAAAAAGAGGTATTTTTGTATATTAACATAATTGGCCTCCGTTTGCAGAACTAAACGTGGGCTTCCCATTTTAAAATAAAGATTGAAATTTCATTATACCGTTTGATTTGTGAATGGACGGGTGAGATATATTGTAATAGTTCAATCCCATATATATATATATATATATATATATATATATATATATATATATATATATGGATTCCATCCATGACAATAGGTTCTTTGTGGAGCAACCCCTTTTAGTCTTGTGTTGTAGCAATTTGGAGCAAAAATAATAAAATAAAATATTGACACAAGGCTAAAAAGGGGTTGCTCCACAACAACCCGTTCTTTGTGGATGGAATCCCTATATATATATATATATATATATATAGCTAAATTAAGTACGTGATATATGTCAGAGAGTAGTTCTTCTCAGTAGGATTAGGGCTAATACTAATATTCTTTGGTAACAACTTAAATAACAAATTAGGTGTTCTCATTAAACTTATTATAAGTTACCAATAGGTCCAATGCTAATAATATTTTCTTTTTGTTAAAAGATACAATTTGATCTAATAAAGTATAATTTGGGTACAAGGATACAAATATAGAGGAGAGTTTTACATTTAGTGTATGTACTGTTGGGCCATGATCCTTTTCCTTATTGGGCCAGACTTAATGGGCTCCTCCCTAGGGTTATGATTATTCTTGCCCTATTGGTCCGGATGCAGTGGGCCGAATTACTAGATGAGTATGGTTCTACTTGGGCTTTGGTGGGGTGTAGTAGATTGGGGATAGAACTTTTGTTGTCATCTCGCATTGCATTTAATGAGGATTGGACGAGGGGCTTAGTCAATTTGAAATTTGTGGGTCCGAAAAAGTCGATTCATCTGAGGATAAACCGGACTTTGGGGATATAAAGCAAGGATGACACTACGGTGAAAGGTAACTTAAAATTATTGCTCTCAAGTCACTAGATATTTATTCCTCCATTGTTAACCTTGTGATACTTTGTCTCGCTCTCACGCCGGAGCTATCCCCCGACGGTCCTAGCCGTCAATCTTTTGGTGTTTATTTGTGTTTCTTATGCGGGATCGGGACGTCTTACGTGATTGGGACGTGGAGAAAGATCTGGCGTTAACATTGGGCTTAGCTAGGAGGAGGGTCGTGTTCTAGTGTTCTTGAAGTTTTCAATCACAAATTGTAGTTGCTCTACGTCGGAATCCATGGTGAAGAAGAGTAGAACAGTTACCTCTAAAGGATACCCGATGGCTATGACTTCGTCTACACAATGAGTATCTATCAAGGATTGATTGGGTCCTTCAAAGAATGCTCATGCCGGCATCGCTTCAAGCGGAGTTTCGAGGGTTCTCGTTCGAGAGCCCGGGATGATCTTTGGAAGAAGATTAATTTTTGTTGCCAAGAGAATACCTGACCATGGTCGGAAAAGGGTAGAAGGCATCTTGCTTAGAATCCTATCCGAAGTGGTCGGGATGATGAACCGATCAAGTTAGAAAGAAGTCTACACTTTAAAGACATGTCTCGAGGCCTTCCTCGGGATCGAAGGCAGACCAATGACCATTTTCGATTGATTGATCGAGAAGGATATTACGCCCTATTGGTCTTGGGATTATGGTCGGAGGCGAGTAGATGAAGACCCAGCAACCATTTTCCGATTGATTGGTCGAGAAGGGTATTCCGCCCTATTGGTCTTCGGGATTATGGTTGAAGCAGAGTAGATGAAGACCCAATGACCATTTTCTGATTGATTGGTCGAGAAGGGTATTCCGCCCTATTGGTCTTTGGGATTATGGTCGCGTGAGCAATGACGAAGGCTCACCACGATGTGATGTAAAGTTTCACCGAAGTAGATCCAAAAATCACACTCCCGAGAGTCCATTAAGGGCACACCGCCCTGTGGGAACTTGTCTTCGGGGAAATCCCTCTAAAGTTGCAGCTCCAGATGGAAAGCAGCTGAGGAGTCCGATAAAGCTAGTAAAGATTACTTGAGATAAGCAGAGCTCGTGGACATTGCATACAGATGGATATTTTATTTTGGACATCAGTATAACAAGCTATTAAGGAGTCGATCACAATAACAATTCCACATCAGGTGCATTATCGTCGGTAGCCACTCTGAGATGCTTATAACTTTGGCGACAGATGGCGTCATTTCTTCGGATCAGATGCTGGAAAAGAAGACCAAGTACAAGAGTGTCCATTTTGTTCTCATTGATGAAAATCTTTATCGAATGACCTTTTTCATCATCATTACTTAAACATTTGGTTCCATCCGAAGCAGGGTGTGTTCTTCGGGAAGTTCACAAAGATATTCGTGACAATTATTTGGCAGAAGTTGTTGACCTACAAAGCACTTTGGGATTTATATTCTTGAAAAAAGCTGGGGATTGAAACAAAAAGACTTGGTATTCTACTTTGGACCCATCTCCCACTATTGAGGAATTTGGGCGTCATCTCGGCTGCAAATGTTGCTTGGAGGGTTCATGTAGATATTTGTCAGCCAAATGGTTCGATCCCACATCAGCCACCAAAAGGCTATATTTCGATTTTATCTCTTATACCTCTTGCTGTTTGGGGGGTAGTCGTACTGGGTCCATTGCCTAGGGATCAGGTTAACAAATGCCAGCTCATGGGATCGAAGTTTAAAACATTCATAAGGAACTTTCGTAGCTCATCCATATTCTGACAGGCACAGCAAATGCCACCTCGGAGTTAGGAGGTTCGAGAGGACTCGTTGACCATTCGATGGTAGCCTCTTCGACAGGTGGTCACTTTGGCATTATCAGGCCCTTCGGGGTAGGCAATTGTCATCACTTTGGCATTGTCAGGCCCTTCGGGGTAAGAAATTATCGCCACTTAGACTTCGTCAGGCCCTTCGTGGTAGGCGAATGTCATCTTTTGGTTTTGATAGGAGGTTCGGGAGGACTCGCTGACCATTCGATGGTAGCCTCTTCGGCAGGTGATTCTTTTGACTTCGTCAGGCCTTTCATGGTAGGCGAATGTCATCTTTTGACTTTGTCAGGCCCTTCGTGGTAGGCAAGTGTCATTCTTAGACTTTGTCGGGACCAGAGTGGTAGACAAAGGTCCTTATATCTTGATCCTTATATCTTGGTCCTTATATACTTGTTCTAATTTTGAGTGGTGAGCAAGATCTTGATGGTACAAGGAGGATCGGCCCAAATTCACTTCACATATGACCGATCTCACACTTTGATAACGATAAAAGTTCTACAACTAGAGATAAGGAGAGGTCATCTTGAGGGCTTCTTCCTTGTCATCGTCACCATCTAAAGAGTCTAGAAGAGATGGATCTACCTTGGCCCGAGCTTTTTTCTTGCCTTTACTTGGCAGATTTCATATCCTTTCGCATACATATAGGCGATCTTATTGTTCAAATTTCGGCGGATTTTTCAGATTCTCGCTGGATATCCCTACGAAATTCTTGATCGATGGCGGACTCAAATTCTTAAGGGCGAAGCTCTTTGAGCTCTTCTTGAGCTTCGACGATGTGCGGATGCTTTGATCCTTTAGCTCGAGCAGATCGACATTTGTATCATTGATGACCCGATGAGTGGCCTTGGTCGTTTCGGTTCTTCTTTGATCTTGTCGATATCCTTAGAAAGGCATTCATTGTTGAAGAGAGCAATATCAAGATTGTTTCTTTCTTTTGCCAACACAGACTTAGGATGGCGTTATCTTTTCGGCATTCTCTTGGTGATCTTCTTCTTCGGCTTCTTTATATTTGAGGCGGAGGTACGGGAGATGTGTTTACTGCGGATGACTAATATTAATCGATCGATTGATTGATGGTGAATCTCAACTTCCTTTAGTCCGGTATTTCACTCCTTCACCCATCGGTTCCATGATGGAATTATTGCCGAACCGATGATCATCGGTGTCGCCCTGACTTTCGGCCTAGATTCATAAGAAAATGGTTTTTGTGGCGAAGGTCCGAGTCGTTCGGGAGGCGGTGAAGTATTTGTTGTTGTATGTCCATTTGAGCGGAGTTCTTCAATTGGACTTTCGATCTTAATTTATCTCGCTTATTTGATGTTCACCGAGATGGGCCTCGGTAAGTTGTATCTTGGGCCTTTGTTGATCACATTATAATTCCTTTTTAATACGACCGATTCCACTTATACTCTTTCATTAAACCTCTGTTTAATAAAAGACCGGAGAAGCAATGTTGGCCATGATCCTTTTCCTTATTGGGCCGGACTTAATGGGCTCTCCCAGGGGTTATGATTATTCTTGCCTATTATTGAATCCTAGGATGCGATGGTAGAATTACTAGATGAGTATGGTTCCACTTGGGCTTTTAACCGGTGTAGATTGGGGATAGAACTTTGATTATCATCTCGCATTGCATTTAATGAGGATTGGACGAGGGCTTAGTCAATTTGAAGTTGTGGGGCTGAAAAAGTCGATTGCATCTGAGGATAAACCGGACTTTGGGGATATAAAGCAAGGATGACTACGGTGAAAGGTAACTTAAAAATTATTGCTCTCAAGTCACTAGATATTTATTCCTCCATTGTTAACCTTGTGGATGTCTTGACTCTCACGTCGGAGCTATCCCCCGACGATCCTAGCCGTCAAGCTTTTGGTGTTGACTGTGTTTACTGTGCAGGATCAGGACGTCTTACGTGATTGGAACGTGAAGAAAGATCCTGACGTTAACATGTACCATTATATTATACTTATAATAATAGACAACTATAAACCAATATTTATGACTTTTATTTTAATTTGACCTCTACTTTCTTAAATACTGCAATAGCTAAAATACTTTATTTGAGAGGCACTGGCGGACTTGCACTGGGGCCGTGGGGAAGATTTTTGAAAAGCTTCTTTATATTTGGGTGTTATTTGAAATGTATTGAGAAATGCTATAAATTAACACTCCATCTGTTCCATATAAAAAGTCTCATTTATAAAAATTTTGTTCACAATTTTTTACTGATAATAGTACAAAATAACAATAATGTCATAAAGTTTAACAACACAAATTCTCCGCTGTATCATCACTACTAAATTAAACAATCATTATATTTTGGGATAAATATAGAAAAAAAAAATGGTTTTAAGTTAGCAAAATTTTAAATGATAACACTTTTTATGAAATGATTAAGTATTTTGTAGGATTATAAAATTAAGATGCTCCTTGCCCCTAAACTTGAAAATTTCTGGGTTCGCCACAGGTTACATAATTGTGAACACCACTTATTAAGTTGGAGATTGATTGTATGATCCACTGGAGTCGCCTAATTTAGGCAGTTTCCCACAGTCATACTTGGTAACATTACCCAGCCTTTGGAAAATAAACTTGTAAAAAATCACATCCCTAAAGAATTTCCTCCACCAAAAAGAACCATCTTGTTGCGCCCACCCTGATAAATACGAGCCCGTGATCAACCATGCAGTGCGCCATTTGCGCTCCTTAACGTACCTCTCTATGGCCTTCGCTGCCTCTTGGGGCACGACCCGTCCTTTCTCGATAAAAGACTCCCCGATATGGCGACCTAGGACAACTGCATCTTCCAAGGCTACGCAACCACCTTGGCCAAGGTCAGGTGTCATGGGGTGCATGGCATCACCTGCCACCGCCACAGTCCCTTTGCTAATGTTGCCAAGAATTACATCCCATGGAAGCCTTAACATAAGTGGGGCCCATGTCAACGTGGAGAGATCGGCGTGGCGGGCGACATCCAAGTAAATTGGAGGAAAATTCTTGGCATAATGTTCAATAATTTCATTTTGTATCAATTCTGGAGTCCTGGTGGCCATATTTTGATGATCTGAAATTGTTAGCCAATATATCAAAGTGTTAGCATAATGCAAAAATGAAAAACCATCTACTACCTCATGGCTCAATGATAAAAAAAACTACTCATAGAATAAAGGTTACCTTTAGCGGTAGATTTTGAAGTAACTAGAAACCAATAAAGCTCTTTATCATTGAGTGGAACAAAGCCACCCCTCAAGCCCACTTGTAAAAACTGCCTAACTTCGTGATTAAACCCATGGCCTTCAGGGTACACGGCTAACCCTCGAACGGCAAACCGACCCGAGCTCACGGGTTTGGCAAGTCCTAGCCAATGAGCCACAATTGAGTGCACCCCGTCACACCCAATCAAAATCTATTTTGAATTTTTTTACCAATACTTTAGTTACTTATTTAATATGGGCCAGATTTTAGGTAGCTTATAATTTAGTAAATACCTTGGTTTTGATGATAGTTCCATCTTCCATCTGGAGGATAACAATGGGCGAGGGCGAGCCTTCAATTTCTTGGGTTGAAATAGAAGTTAGTTTAGAAGAGAAATGGATTGTTTCAATGGGTAGTTCTTCAGCTAGAGCCTCCAATAAGGCCTTGCGGTGGACCGATCTAGGTCCATTACCACCACTGCATCAACCACAAATCTTACGTAATCGGTAAATCAAATATTAATTTATAAATTTATCCAAACGATGTAATTTTGACAGACTGTATACAAATAAAACATACACAGATGTATATGACCACCTTACCCTCTCTCTATATATATACCCCTCACCTGTCAGCTCCAGCGAAGGAGACCTCTTGAGTTGCACCATCCCCAACATTGGTTATAATACTCCTAGAAAATCAACCAAACAAGGGAAAGGAGAAACATTGATTAAATAGAAAAGAATTTAGTTAAGAAAATGAACAATGAATATGAATTTTGTTTATTTGTGGATAAATCTAGGAGAGCATTATTTTCACATGTATTTTTGATATTCTCCCATGAAGGTGGGACTCACTGTATGATCATGTGAGAGAAGACCATGCAAAAATACAAATACCAAAAATATATGTAAAAATATCAATTCCCTAAATCTAAAATCACTACATGTGTACATTCCGTAAGATTGGACTTGCTAAAAGAAAGATAATAATTAATAATTAAGGAAACTTATCTATGAATTTTTTAACTTTTACCAATAAAATATATGGGGCTTTATTGAAATTTGGTAAAAAAAGAGATGAGTAACACCCCCATATAATTGGGTGAGCTATTATATATATATATATATATTCCCTCTCATATTATGTGCAAAATGGTGTTGTATAATTTTTCAACGTTATTTTGGGAGACAATTTACTCAGAAACGTGAGGTATTGTGACCTCCATCTGTTGCCCTCTTAAAATTTTATTTTAATAATATCTAAATTTTTTTATTTTCGTATTTATTTTCTAAACATTTCATAAATATCAAATGAAGTAGTGAAGACCTGGGATAAAATAAGTGAAGAAATGAAGAATTGGTTGCTTGCTTACTTGTTAAAAGGGGCATAAAGAGGGGTGAGCTTGTGAGCAACACCAAGGGCATCAAGTGCAAGCCATGCATTTTGGAAGAGAGTCAAGGCTGCACCGGTGCCTCTCAGCCTATCCCACCTCTCTAACACCACCGCCTGAATCCCAACTCTCTTTAGCGCCACCGCCGTTGCCAACCCACATATACCTGCTCCCACTATCACCACTTCCTCCATCCTTTCCATTCCCATCTCTCTAGACCTCCAACTCCTTCATTTATTGTCTTTTTTTAATTCGTTGCTAATTAAGATGCTTTTTAACTCCTTTCTACACATAATATGGAATATAGAGAGACAGACGGAGTGTATATTACATATAATATGGAAACCTGTTTATTTTGCTTGCATCATGCATGACCAGTTAATAAAAGATTTTTACCTGGACAGCACACTCAGTTGAGAAAAGAGTCAAAATTAAAGGTCTTAATTTGGACTCGGCCCCCTCTGCCGACTTCGTTTGGATGGGTGAGATATGAACAGAAAGGATAACGGGGTAAAAATGAGAATAAATGGGAATGAATTATAATTTTTTTGTTGTCATATTTGTGAGTTTTAGAAATAAAGAAAAGAGATGAGATTTTGGCTGAATAGCACTTTTGTCCTTCTAAATTACCACTCACTTACAAAGTGGGTTAAATGTTTATTTAGTCACTATACTATAGGTCAACTTACAAGTGAGTCACTAAACCGATTTTTCTTACAGTCAACTCACTGAACTACATTTTACTAACAAAACATTTGTAATTCCGTTAACTATTTTGACTTTAAACGGAATTGGACAAATAAGCTTCTTACGTGTAAAAAATTTCTGATGTGGCACGGATCAGTCCCATGTGACTTTTATTATGTGGAAATGGAGGAAAATTTATAAATGTAATAATATAAATTAGAAAAGTTAGTAAAAAATAAGAAAATAAATGAAAAATATATTCAATTATTTTGTAATTAATATCAAATAAATTTTTATTTAATTCTTTATACATATAATAATATAAATTAGAAAAGTTTGCTAAAAAATAAGAAAATAAATAAATAAAATATGTTTGAATAATATCAAATAAATTTTTTTTAATTATTGACAAATATAATAATATAAATTAGAAAAGTTAGTCAAAAAAAAAAAAATGAAAAATAAATTTAATTATTTTGTAATTAATATCAAATGAATTTTATTTAATTTTTACAAATATAATAATATAAATTAGAAAAGTTAGTCAAAAAAACAAAAAATAAATAAATAATATATTTAATTATTTTTTAATTAATATCAAATAAATTTTATTTAATTATTTACAAATATATTAATATAAATTAAAAAAATTGTCAAAAATAAGGAAATAAACTAAAAAAATTACATGCTTATGTGTAATTAAAAAGATTATTTCAAATATTTTTTTAAATAATTATTAATCATTAACACACACTAACACACCAAAATATACATATAAATTCAAACACACACTAACACACCAAGAACACACACACTAACAAACCAATAACACACACACACTAACTCACTACTAAAAAAATAGTCATTTGTGATGGCCAAAATCCATCACAAAAACCAGAAAAACCATCACGAAAGGTTTACGTGATGACTTTAAGCATCAAAATGACCATCTTGTATACGCCCATCATGAAAGGTTTTACGTGATGGTTTTGACAATCACGCAAACTCTTAGTGCTTTTGTGATGATTAATACAATCACATTAACACGTAATATATTGTGATTGTCAAAGTCATCACAAAAAAGACTTTAATTAGGGATCAAATGTAAGAACGTGAATCTCTATATACGGATAATTTATTTCACTATATTAATTGTATCAAATGATACTTGTAGGATTCGAACCCTCCCCCTATTTGCGAACTAAATAACGAGTATTACCACTACACTAAAGCCCAGATCATGATTATAATTTTAAAAGAAAATATAAAAGGAAATTTATGTGAGTTGACTTACAAAACAAAATTACTTCCACATAAGATTTTGTAATTGAAATGGCAATCACAAATACTCTCTAATGATGGTAAAATTAGTCATCACTGAGAGCCATCATATATTTTATTGTTTTGTGATGACTTGAAAATTCAATCACAAAATACCTTCTTTTTGTAATTGCAAATAAAAGTCATCACAAAAATCTATCTTTTTTAATGATTGTCATGACCGTCATAAAATATTGTTTTGATTATTTCTTATATTAAAATATTAGTGATGGCTTAAATGCAATCACGAAAAGGATATATCTATAAGTGATGACTTAGTCCGTCACAAAAAAAAGTTTGGTGATTGACACGACCATCACAATTATAATACATTGATAGCAAAATTATTCATCACTAAGAGCCATCATATATACTATTATTTTGTGATTGCTTAAAAAGTCCGTCACAAATTACTATCTTTTGTGATTATTTTTAAAAATTATCACAAAGTTCTGTCACGTATTCTTATTTTTCTAGTAGTGACTTCATTTAATTTGTTTTTTCTCTCCGTCTACAAAATTCCCAAAATGTATTCCAATCATGATGAGCCAAATACAACATGTATGCACTATAATAAATTTTGATATTAGGGTTTATGAAAATCTTGGTTTAATTAACGATGCAACAGCAACAACAATAGCAACAGCAATAGCAATAGCAATGAGCAAATCGTGAGTATCAGCATGGTCACGTCTCATTTAAATCCAAATTCGTTTCGTCAATAGCTCCTCCAGATCATTCTTCGTTTCTTCTTCGATTCCAAGATCAATTACTACTAACCTTCATCATTTCCAAAACCTATCGTTTCCCAATTCCCAATGCGGCCTCTCTGGGACCCGATTCTTTCCTGACGAAAAACCCGACCACGAGGCTTTTCTTTGCGTGTGGAGCTAGATAGAGGAGAGAGAGAGAGAGGAGAGGATAAAAAGGGACTGAGACAATCGCCGACATTGACGAGGACGAGATTTAAGAGGATTACATGGGTGTCGGCCCACTTATCGAAAAAGCTTGAAAAACATATTGCAATGGAGAATCTCAAGGACTCTGGAGGCAGAAATCTCATGAGGCACGAAGAGCCCACTGACTCTGATAGTGATGAAGATGACGAGAGATTCTCCCTGGAGGCTATTCAAAAACGTTGGGATGAGTTCGAGAAGAAGCACTACAAGAAAATCAGTCATTGCCAACGGGCACTGCCGTCGCCTATGACTATAGTGTCATTGGCAATGATGTCATCATGCGACTACCGATTCCGGCTTTAAGCAAACCCTTCCGCTTCAATGTGTCGTCGTCCACGGCTTTTGTCGCCACCGTATTAAGATCATTGTCATTACCGATAAGTATCATTGGATTTATAATGGTAATACTGAAGAAGTGCCACAAGAAAGACCCCATAAAATTTTTGAGGGAAAAACTCATTGTCGATGGTCCCTTTATAGCCGTCGGCAATGACCTTTTACCCATGTCTGTCGCTATATGTCATTGGCGACGGCTATGCCGTCGCCATTACCCCCATTGGCAATGACTACATATATTTTGAAATTTTTTTCAAAAAATTTCAAAATTTCCCTGTTCATTTACAAATATACACCTATTTTAAACTAATAACAACCATCAAATAACAACTATACCTGTTATAAACTAGTAATCCAAATCAAATATATAGATCAAAATATAATGACCGTCAGTACAACTCAAAGACTGTACAAATACATACATGAAACTTATAATATAACATAAACTAAACTAACTACAACCCGTCGCCTGTCTCCATGTCATCGAAGCCTCACGGTCATCACCTCAGATCTTTGGAGGAGGTCGTTTCATCATCATTTCGGCCGGTCATCACCAGTGCCTCCACCTCCACCTCCACGAGTCTCGTCAACAAGACCCTACAAAATTAAAATATTAATAACAAAATCAAAATAAAAACATATTTACATTATTTTGGTTTGTGTTCTTCAAGTTAGGCGAACGGGACTCGAACTCGGGCTTCGTATATCAGAATCGAGTCCCGTCAGTTGTAACGCGTGTCTATTGTCTATGCGGTACTATTGCATGTGTTCGCGTGTCAACTGGACGACCGAGGCGGGTTTTGGGCTCTTTTTGGCTTTTTGCCTAATTATTGGCGGGTTTTGCAAACTGGGACTTAACTCGGGCTCCGTATGTAGGAATTAAGTCCCGTAAGTTGTAACCCATATCTATTGCCTATGTGATGATATTGCATGTGTTCGCATGTCAACTGGACGATCGGGGCGGGTTTTGGGCTTTTTTTTGGCTTTTTGCCTAACTGTTAGCGGGTTTTGCAAACTGGGACTTAACTCGGTCTTCGTAAGTCAGAATCGAGTCCCGTAAGTTCTAACACGTGTCTAATACCTACTCGATTCTATATGTGTGTTTGCGTGATGTTCAGATGACAGAGGCGGGTTTTGACCTATTTTTCGGCTTTTTGCCTAAGTGTTGGTGAGTTTTGCAAACTGGGAAATAACTCGGATTCCGTATATCGGAATCGAGTCCTGTAAGTTCTAACGCGTGTCTAATACCTACTCAGTACTATGTGTGTGTTTGCGTGGCGTTCGGACGATCGAGGCGGGTTTTGACCTATTTTCGGGTTTTTACCTAAGTGTTAGCGGGTTTTGCAAACTGGGCGATAACTCGGATTTCGTATATCGAAATCGAGTCCCATAAGTTCTAACACGTGTCTAATACATACTTGGTGCTATGTGTGTGTTTGCGTGGTGTTCGGACGACCGAGGCGGGTTTTGACCTATTTTTTGGCTTTTTGCCTAAGTGTTGGCGGGTTTTGCAAACTGGGTGATAACTTGGATTCCATATATCGGAATCGAGTCCCGTAAGTTCTAATGTGTGTCTAATACCTACTTGGTGCTATGTGTGTGTTTGCGTGGAGTTCAGACGATCGAGGCGGGTTTTGACCTATTTTTTGGCTTTTTGCCTAAGTGTTGGCGAGTTTTGCAAACTGGGCGATAACTCGGATTTCGTATATCGGAATCAAGCCCCATAAGTTCTAACGCGTGTCTAATACCTACTCGATGCTATGTGTGTATTTGTGTGGCGTTCGGACGACCGAGGCGGGTTTTGACCTATTTTCGGCTTTTTGCCTAAGTGTTGACGAGTTTTACAAACTGGACGATAACTCGGATTCCGTATATCGGAATCGAGTCCCGTAAGTTCTAACGCGTATCTAATACCAAATCGGTGCTATATGTGTGTTTGTGTGGCGTTCGGACGACCGAGGCGGGTTTTGACCTATTTTTTAGCAGTTACAACATATGAATATCAGCAGTTACTTAGTAGACAACATAAAGCAAAGTGGTAAATAAATATTCAAAAGCACAAATTAAAACTAACATATGAATGAATGACATCTTACCCTAAACTCAGAAATAATAATCCCACGTGTGCGGTCATCCACATCCGCCCACCTCATCCACGGGCTGGAGAATCGGTTGCGGACGATCCCAAGCAACGTGTTCCTTGGCGTCGCGTCAGGGATACTAAAATTGAAATTATTAAATTTCCAAATTATAAAGAATATATAAGAACTAAATAATTAATACAAACGTAATTATGTATATATTACCTAGTAGTCCCGACCCGGCATATAAACGGTGCCTGGGGGATTCCCTAGCAATCCACGTGCTAGTCCCCGTGGAGGCCTACGTCGATCACCTATGTAGTGAAATACAACAATATTTATATAAACGAATATAATGTCAATATTATATAAAATTAAAATAATAAGATGTATAACAACAAAACATGTAATTATACCGATGATCCTACCGATCATCACCAAGATTACCTCCACTACTACTATTACGGCCTCCATCATCGCAAGGTGGTGTACGCAATTATATCTCAGATATATATCTTTGTCAAATCATCATCAAGAAGATAATATGTGGATACAACAAAAAGGATACAAACACGAATATTAGAATCATTATGCACGTACAACTAAAAGGATACAATATGCAGATATAACTAAAACGAAACAACTATGACATTTGAATACAATTAAAAGGATACAACATGTAGATACAACTAAAAGGATACAACATGCATTTGTTCTTTCATTTTATTTTATTTATTTATTATTTTTTATAGGCTTAAATATAAAAAATGGCTACAAAGTCACGATCATTTACGCCCCAAAGTCACCGCGTTTGCTCTGTTCCCGCCTATTATACAAAAATGGCGACTCTTTGTTTTCCTCTTCCACTTTCATTTTCCATCATAAAAATTCAGACTATTCAGATTCTTTCTCTTCACTCTTTTAGTCAAAAAAAGAACAAGAGCACAAGAAGATATTTACTTGGTAAAGCTTTGTGAAAAGATGAAGAGGGATAGAGAGGAGATATCAAAATCTAAAAATAGTGAGAAAAAAGGGGGATCAAGTCATTCTCTGATGAACTCCTCCTCTTCACAGATGAATACAACTAAAAGGATACAACATGTAGATATAACTAAAAGGAGACAACTATTACATTTGAATACAACTAAAAGGACATAAAGAGTACATACTCCTAATCATTTATATCATCAAAGCCATCAATATCGTAATCATCATCGAAAGCAAAGAGATCTTCACTATCGTTGTCATCACCATCTTCGTCATCATCAACGATTTCTTCAATTATATCTACCTCCTCAACAACATCGTCTTCACTTTCGACAGCGAAAACATCATCCTCTTCTTCACTAGACTCACTAATAATTGTCACATCAGCAGGTGTGACACTAGTAGACTCGAATTGTAAAGGTTCATCGTCTGGACGAGGAGTTGTGCCTTGAAAACCATGGGATTTGGTGGTTATAACCGCATGCCATGGGTTTGCAGGAGTCTTAACACTCCGCGCATAGTACACCTGTGTTGCTTGACTTGCTAAAATAAAAGGCTCGTCCATACCAGTCATCAGTCTTAGTTTTGACTTAACGTTAACAGTCACCCATCCTGATTTTTTATCTACTTTAACTCCATTCTCAACATCAAACCAATGAAAATTAAAGCAAACTAATTCTTTATGACCCCAATATTTGAGAACAACAACTTCTAGCAATCGTCCATACCAAGCATCCCAAATGTTATCGTAGCAGGTACCTTTCACCACAACACCAGAATCAGCAGAAACGATTTCCCCAATATCACAACACTTAAATCTGTAACCGTTGACAATGCAACATGTATAAGTATCTACAGATCTTTCAGGGCCGTCGGCTATAAGCTTTAGCCGATCGTCAGCTAACTCATCTGTGAGGACCTAATGTATATTAACACAACATATTCTAAAGTTAATTACGCCATAAGAATAAATCTAAGTGTTGGTAGATTCATTGAACTTGTAAAGGTTAATTAGACGTACATGATCTTTAAACCATTGTACAAATTGTCCATTTCTCAAATTTTGCAAATCCCCATCTGATATACTCAGATTTGCTTCACGTACTTCAGTATCATATTGACTGCAACACAATTATATACTTAATGTGTTTGTAAAGGAACCTCTCCCAGTTACACCAGACATATATAGTTATAACTACTTACTTAATGTATGGCGCTACTTCATTCATGTTGACAAGTGCATACAATGTGGCAAACAGATACTCACTATATCGATCCAAGAATCGCCTTTTTTTACCGCCGAATGGGTGTACAGGATGACTAAAGGCCGTTAATTCTCCATTTTCCTCGTGCGCAACAGCCTCATTCCGACGTAAGTGATTGCGCTTCGTCTGAACATTTGGCTCAAAGTACAACGAGCAGAAATTAACAAGGTCTTCCATAACATAACTTTTAGCAATTGACCCCTCTACACGGGCTCTATTCTTCACCTTTTGCTTTAGATGTCGCATATACCTATGTGATATATAGATTAGCAAACAAGAATTCTAAGTTTACCGTATTAAAAACATTAATGTCATTACCTCTCGAATGGATACATCCATCTAAATTGCACGGGACCGCCAAACTTAGCTTCGTATGGCAAGTGAATAGGTAAATGCTCCATTGAATCAAAAAACGATGGAGGGAAGATCATTTCTAACTTGCACATTATTTCCACTATCTGCCTCTCCATTTTATCTATGTCTTTGAGCTGGAGCTCCGTCAAGCATAGATCTCTAAAAAAATTAGAAAGCTCTGTCAGTACTTCAACCACACGTTTCGATAACAAATCGATAAATGACACATGGATCAACTTCTGCATGAATACGTGATAATCATGACTTTTGAGACCCCAAAACTTCAGCTCTTCGACTTTACAACACCTTGCTATATTCGAAGAATATCCATCTGGGAGCTTCAGTCCACTGATCCAATTACATATCAGTATCAATTATTCCTCGGTCAAAGTATATTCAAATTTTTAGGCGTTACTGTCTTACTACTACCCCCGATACGATATACCCACAGATCTTCCCTAATGTTCATTTCTACCAAATCAAGTCTCGACTTGTTGTTGTCCTTTGTTCTACCACTAGCATCTATGACTGTATAAAAAATGTTATCGAATACGCTCTTCTCAGTATGCATCAGATCTAAACAATGACGGATGCAGAGTGTAGCCCAATAAGGCAGGTCAAAGAACATGGATCTGTGTGTCCAATTGTGAACCTTGTCGTAACCATAAGCTTGCTCCAATCTGTGATTCTTCCCTGGAGGTGGAGACTTCAAACGACTAATCCAACTCAACACTGCTGACCCAAAAAGACGGCCAGGTACTTGACGTTTCTCTATTTTTCGATTGAATTGTCTACTCATCCGTCGATAACGATGTTCAATCGTCAAAAACTGTCTGGATGTTTCAAAGAAACTCATTTTTCCCCCATGTTTAAGCCGCATAGCTTTAACTGACCCCATGCACACGGGACATGACAAGCCCCCGTGAGTCGACCATCCACTAATCATTCCTAACGCCGGGAAGTCATTTATTGTCCATAGTAAAGCTGCCCTCATGTCAAATTTCTGCTTAAGAGATACATCATAAGTTTGAACCCCTTTTTCCCACAACATCTTCAACTCATCAACTAATGGCCTGAGGTATACATTGATGTCTTTACTCGGACTCTTATCACCCAGAATCAGTAAAGGCATGAACATGTAAGGATCTTTCATGCACATCGAAGGTGGGAGATTATACACCACAATAATCACCGACCAAGTTGAGTAGGGCTTTGTGTAAGGTCCGTTAAACGGATTAAACCCATCCGTAACAAGTCCAAGCCTAACATTGCGAACCTCTTCAGTAAACGAGGGGTGCTTGTTATCAAAATTTTTCCACTCAAGCCCATCTGCCGGGTGCGTCAGTTGACCTTCAACTATGTCCCGTGTAGAGTGCCACCTCATATCCTCGGCAGTATGTGTTGACATGAACAACCGCTGAAGCCTCGGGGCAATGGGAAAGTAATGTAAGATCTTTCTCGACACGTCTTTTCCCTTTTTCTTGCGTTGTTCACAGTATCTACTTGTACCACAAATATCACATGACCTCTTATCTTTATTGACATCACCGTAATACAACATACAGTCATTCTCACAAGCATCAATCTTCTCATACCCTAGATTGAGCCTTTTGACCATTTTTTTTCACATCATAGTACGACTCCAGTAACTTATTGCTTGCAGGTAAGCACTCCTTCACAATACTTAATTCCATAAAACTTCTCTCTCGCCATACCATTTTCGTTCTTGAAGTGTAAAAACTTAGTCACGGCAGATAAAACGGTGTGCTTTTCGTGCCCGTCATACAGTGGCGTCGCTGCTTCATGCAAGAACTCATAGAAACCCTTAGCCTCATCATCCGGCTCTTGCTCGACACTACTACCATCCCTGTCTATATTCCACTAGAAGTATGAACCAGTAGCTTCGACTATCATGTTAGTATGATCCAAAGGTTTCATCACCTCCCGATTCCGGTTTCGATTCATGTTCATCCAACCAGTTTCCCATGATAGATCCATGTCGTATAACCCTGCTTGAACCTATATGTAAATAAGTCGCACATGACATCACTCCTTTCCTTCCACAATTCATTCACACACCTCTTACAAGGACATCTCGATCTCATCGTCACGACTTGCTTCAAACGTGAAGTTGAGAAACTGCTCAACCCCACTACGATACTCAGAGTCGAGCCCACTCCTATCGGTGGCTACCCTACGTTGCATCCAACTTCGATCAATGACATCTCTGACAACCCGTCGCTATATATATGGAAAGTTAGACAAACACAATCAAGTCTCCAAGTTAATGTATATGCAAGCTTATGAGTTTCCTAACTTCATCTCCCACTCTAACTAATCGGGTCTTCTTTATCCCATTCCCGAATGTGTCGCTTCATCGATGTTAACAACTTGAACACATCTTTAAATTTTTCGAAATTTCAAGAAGACTTCCCATGGTCTTCAAGTACACGAAATAGACTAACACATCGTAGTCTAAATATGCACCCGAAGAACATCAAGAGATATATACTGATCGAAAATTCAAAAAATATAAAGACGTGCTCAAGTCGTTAACACCGACCTAAGTGAGATCGAAACATACAAGAACAAATCCCAAAGCAGGGGACTATTTGAGATTCACTCCTACTAAGTGAATCTCAAACCAAGTTTCTAAGCTTCCTAAACTATATGAAATATACGACGTATGAAATTGAATACTATCTTGAGAATTAATTATGAACCACAATAAAAGAAATTGATTCATCGATTCTCATAAGTATACAAAATCAAAGACTACATAACACAATGCTCTAGAATATATTTAAAATAACACAATGCTTTTAATTAAGCAATAAAATGGAAACAAAGATGCGGTGCTATTTATATTGAGAAAATATTTTATTCGTTTCAAATAGATGTATCTCAATAACATAGATGTATCTCAACCGTTAGTACACATGTTACATTTTTAATATGAGAATCATTGAATTTCAAGTAATAACATATACTTGGGTGCAGATATATTAAAGTAGCATGTGGTTCAACACCCTCAGTACACACAAGAAAAAGGCATATTAATAAAACTATTTGCAGTATCACTCATAAAGAAAGGAAGCAAGTTCATAGAATCAATAGCTTTTCTGTGTTACCCATTTGGTATAATTAACTAAAGTTTGCCTTTGATCTAATTCAATCATCAAATAACCAATTCAGAAAGTACTCAAAGAGAATAAAATAGATTTTAAAGGTTAACACAAGATATAATTATATATATATATATATATATATTATACTGTCATATTTGAATAAGTAAATGAGTTCAATATTAATAATCAGAGCTTTAATGAACTTAATTGAAGAAAAATCTAAATTCTTCAGCACAAGAAATTCTCAACTGAAATTGGGTATCATCACAAACGGAAAGAAAGACTCTTGAATTCCTACGCATCCCACACAATGACCCTATAATAAAAACAAAAAATAACACACAAATTCCCAAGTTGAGGTTATTTTCAATTCAACTATATGAAATCATGCAATATATGTAAGGAATCCCAATAACTCATAAAATTACAAAGCTAATGCAGTACACCACTAAATTAGACGTTTGTAGTACAACATTTGGAGTAAAAATGTTAAAGAAACTAAAAACTTCCAACTTTATATTCCATTTATTATTTGGCAGATGAAAAGAAAAATTTAAACCATTATCCAGAAAAGTAAAAACTAAAGAATAAGCAATATCATTCACAATCATAAGCAAGTGATACTGCAAAGTGAAGACTCAGAAGAAATACAATCTCATTTAAACCTAGTTTATACGCAAAAATTATGAGCTCAAATCTATACAAAAAATGCTAAAACAAAACAATAAAATCAAATTAAACACCCTAAAATTAGGGGAATAAGATCTTCACCTTGCAATTTGGGAGAAACAAGAAGTACAAAAGAAGCTGTGGCGGTCTGAGGAGGCAGTGGAAGGGAGCTGTGGCGGTCGGAGGATAGGCCGGGCCGGAGGAGTTGCAGCCGGCGACTTTGCACAGTAGGAAGCGAGGAGAGCAGAGGTTAAGATGATGATATATGATGATGGGGCTAGCTAATCTCCACTAGGATTGTGATGGGGTTAACTGTGAAGATCAAATTTTCAAAATGGGATGATTAATTTAGGAAATGGGCAAACTGGGATTGACGGATTGAGAGGGAAAAACAAATATCAGAGAGGGAAAAAATAATAGGAGTCGTTGCCGTCGCGAACCAGGGTTCGAATTAATAGAACTCATTCTCGACGGCCAAGTCGTCGATAATGACCATGTCGCTATTGAGTTATTCTCTCGACGCGCCGCTGTCATTTATGATTTATGATTTATGTGTCCGTCGCCAATGAGTTTTCCCTCCACCGCCAAATTTTCGCACCAAAATTATCCCATGGAAATGACATTATCGACGACACTCATTCTCGACGGCTTCCCAATCAGTATTAAGGTCATTATCGACGGGACATGTGACGTCACCAATACGCCCGTCACCAATGACCCTTTTTCTTGTAGTGAAGTTCAAGCACTTTGAAGAGCTGCTCAAGAACTTCGATTGATACGATTGGGGCTAGAGAGGCAGATGATATAGATGACTTTGAATCCAGATCTACAAGTTATTTGGGATTTTCGGATGATTTTAATTAGGAACTAATGCGACGGTATTGGGATAGTGGTTCAACCATTAATCTATTGTTGATTGCTCTTCTTTTCTTCCTTTCTATCTTCTTTTGCACTTTTTCTTCTAGTTAGGTTTAGAGAGAAGATGAAGATGATGAATGTTGTATTCCGAGTATTAATTTGGGGGTTAAATTATATTAATTAAATAATTAGTGATAATTAACCCTCGGATTTGTCCATATTAACTAAATTATATTAACTAAATAAAATAAATATTTGAAATAATCTTTTAATTACACATAAGCATGTAATTTTTATTTTTTTTATTTTCTTATTTTTTGGTAATTTTTTTAATTTATATCATTATATTTGTAAAGAATTAAATAAAAATTCATTTGATATTAATTAAAAAATAATTAAATATATTTTTTATTTCTTTTTTTTGACTAACTTTTCTAATTTATATTATTATATTTGTAAAGAATTAAATAAAATTTATTTTATATTAATTAAAAATAATTGAATATATTTTTAATTTATTTTCTTATTTTTTGTACTAACTTTTTTAATTAATATTATTAAATTTGTAAATTTTTCTTCATTTCCACATAATGAAAGTCACATGGAACTGATCCGTGCCAGATTAGAAATTTTTTACACGTAAACAACATATTTGTCCAATTCTGTTTAAAGTCAAAATAGTTAACGGAATTACAAACATTTTGTTAGTAAAATGTAGTTCAGTGAGTTGACTGTAAGAAAAATTGATTTAGTGACTCACTTGTAAGTTGACCTATAGTACAGTGACTAAATAAGCATTTAACCCCTTACAAAGTCGTCCCAAAATTTTATTTTTCGTCAGTTAGGCCCTTTCAGTGGCATTTTTTTGGCGTTTCCGTTCCTTCTGTCCGATTTGACCCCAACCCGACCAAGTTTGATACAACCTCAATTTTTAATATTTTAAAATAAAATAATTATTTTTAATATTTTCAAATAAAATAATTATTTTAAAAATAATTTTAAAAAAAAAGTATGTTTAATATTTAAAAAATATATTATTTTTTAAATAAATTTAAATTAATAATTATATTTAATATTTTAAAATAAAATATTTTTTTAATAATTTTAAAATTATTATTATTTTTAGTATTTTTAAAGAAAAATATCATTTTAAAATAATAATTACATTTAATATTTTAAAATAATTTGAAAATAATTATTATTTTTAATATTTTAAAATAATAATTATTTGTTATATTTAAAATAAAATATAATTTTTAAAAAGTTATAAAATAATTATTATTTTAAGGAAAAATATTAGAAATTTTATTTTTTCAAAAATGAGTTAATTAACACAAAATATAGATTAAAAATAAAATATGAAAATAAAACTTTATTTTTAAAAAAAAGTAGATTTTTTCATTCTTTATGTAAAACTTTATTTTCATAAAAAAAAAATTAATGTCTTTACCATTATTATATGTATTCTTAATATTACAATTTTTAAAATAAAAACTAAAAATTAAAATTAAAATACAAAATATATGAAAAGATAAATAAATAAATAATTCAATTTTTTAAAAAATAAAATAAAAAGATTTAAATATAATTAATATTTAATTTTTTTCAAAAATAAGTAAATTTTATAAACACATATTCAAAAAAAACTGTATTTTCATAAAACAAAAATAATTTTTTTTCATAAAAGTGTATAATTTCATAAAAATATTTTATATTTAAAAAAATTAACTTGACAATATTAATATTTAATGAAACTTTACTCATTTTGAAAAATAAAAGTTTCTTATATTTTTCCTTAAAATAATAATTATTTTTATAATTTTTAAAATAATATTTTATTTTAAATATAAACAATATTAATTATTTTAAAAATAATATTTTATTCTAAAATATTAAAATAATTATTGTTGTGACGCCCCCAAAATAGGTATACATCACCCATTCTGAGTCGCCAAATATATAGTACCGAAACAACTACAACTTCGTTAATACAATTGTCCTGCAAAATACGACAACACATAAACTGTGAGTTTAAATACAAATATTGTACTCTAGACAATAGTCACACTCAAATAAGTCCTTATTATAATTATTGATACACTATTTTACAAAATAGTGAGGACTACTATAACAACTGCCATGGAACATCACTCCACACCCCGACTACTCCCCTCTATATTCTCGCTTCCTGAGAAGAAAAATAGAACCAAAAAAAAAGGGTGAGCTCAATTAGCCTAGTAAAAAATATTATGACCAATATAATGTAGAACAAATTATCGTTAGCCTTCAACAAATCAGATAAAATATAATGGACAATAAGTTTGAGATCAATATTCGCAGTGGAAATAACAATTCATTAGAAAGTTAAGTAGAGAATGAAATCTACTATCTTCTATGATTTAAAAGTCCATCATCAATATTTTATCCCAGTAACATTAATCAATATACATCTTGAATCAAATATTCATCTTTGCACTACGGGCCAAAGATATTCATCAGATAATCATTCATCATTGCACTACAGGCCAAAGATATTCATCAATCACTACAAAAAAAATGGGCTTTTAGCAACGATTGTTCGGGCAACGACTTTATAAGTCGTTGCTAAAAGTATATGTTTAGCAACGAAATTTGTCCTTCGTTACAGATTATGTCAGGCTTTCACTTTTTGCAACGAAATTCATAAGTCGTTGTAAAAATTCGTTGCTAATTCATTGGCTCGAGCGTATAAAACCCTTAAATATTTCTTTAACCAAAACGAATGTATAATGTGCCAAACACGTTGGCTCGAGCTGTTGAAGATTACGATCATACCATTCAATATCATCGTGGAAGAGAGAACGTGGTAGCTGACGCGTTGAATAGAAGATCGTATTCATTTACGAGTGCGATGTTGTTAATACAAAAACCCATTTCGTATAAATTACAAATGATGAAGATAGAGTTAAAGACTCTAGGGACCCACGTGAAGATAACAAATATACGATTAGAATCGACTTTAATCGATAAAGTTAAAGCCGTTCAAGCTATATACTCAAAGCTGATGAATGTGAAGAAGAAGGTTCAAGAGGGCGTTATTCTAGAAGCAAGAATCGATGAAGAGAGGAAATCTCAACCCTCGATTTTATTGGCCCATTTGAAATCCTTGATCGAGTAAGAACTGTGACCTATAGACTCGTTTTACCGCCAAATATGTCGCTTGTTCATAACGTTTTTCACGTATCGATGTTACGTAAATATGTAGATGTACCGAACCACGTTATTAAATTAGAATTAGACGAGATAGCAGAAGATTTAATGTATGAAGAGATACGTGTTAAAATCTTGGATAAGAAGGATCGTATTCAACACTCAAAGGTTATACCTCAAGAGTTAGAATCTGAAATAAAGTCAAGGTATCCTTACCTCTTCGACATACCAGGTACGTACGTAAATTTCAAGGGAGAAATTTCATAAGGAGGGGAGATTGTGAGACCCCAAATTTTATGGATAAAGATTTAATTTTCTCGAAATATTTTTTTTTAAAATTATGGTGTGGATTTGAGATAATGTTATAGTTGTGGGTAATATTTATAAATTTTGTAAAGTATGCAAGTTGTTATATAATATTCAATTGGTCGGGGAATATTTTTTTGTCAGGAAATATCCGTACGACGGTACAATCATTGGTGGATCCCACAACGGAATTATTGTCGGATGGAGAAAATGACAAAAATATTTTTATGAAAATAACTACGGAAGTTTTACCGTTAAAACCTGTTGAACTACTCTCATTAATAAAAGTACAAAGAATACGTATGGTTGCATAGTAGCACTACGGTGATTGATTATTGATGCTTACGTGAGAAGTCACTCGATTTTGTTCAATTATTGCTATGATGAATTATTGCATAAGTATCTCACGTTATTTGATTCAATTATTATCGATATTTTATATATTATTAAATCAATAATTGAGATGACAGCGAGTTATTAATATGATTATTTGCAATATTAACGATGTCTAGAAGTTACGCTTAATGAGAGGTTTGGTCACCTAATTGCGCGCATGATAGGGAGAAATCCTTATTGAAAAGCCCCCTCTTTCTCGAAACGACACTGGTCGATTAATATTGTGAATTATAATAATGATGATAAATATTGTTAAATATATTGAGGTGTCTTTTTATGAAGTCACGAAGAAGTTTATATATATATATATATATATATATATATATATATTATATATAAATTTTGTTTTATTAGTATTATTAATGTAATAAACGGAAAAGCTTTTTATATAAAAATGTAATACTTTTATAAAGTTATTTGTTTTATTAGACAATAATTAGAATATAATATATTTTATTATGCATAGTGTTTTGCATAGTAAAATCTTTTTATATAAAATGTAATACTTTTATAAAGTTATTTGTTTTATTAGACAATAATTAGAATATAATATATTTTATTATACATAGTGTTTTGCATAGTAAAATCTTTTTATATAAAATGTAATACTTTTATAAAGTTATTTGTTTTATTAGACAATAATTAAAATATATTATATTTTATTATGCATAGTGTTTGCAGATAGTGCTCGCATAGTATTTTTCATAGTAAAATCTTTTTATATAAAATGTAATACTTTTATAAAGTTATTTATTTTATTAGACAATAATTAGAATATAATATATTTTATTATGCATAGTGTTTGCATAAGACAAGATAGTGTTTGCATAGTAAAATCTTTTTTATATAAAATGTAATACTTTTATAAAGTTATTCGTTTTATTAGATTATAAATAGAATATATTTTATTTTATTTAAAAGATTTTATTTTATTAGAATATTTTATTAATAATTTATAGTAAATCAATATGGACCGTCTGCTTAAAAGTAAATCAATCTGGACCGTTCATGAATTAGTTACTATTCAGATTCCATTCTCCTATAAATAGAAGCTCATTCCTTCATTATTTCTTACGAATTATTTGAAACTCTGTAGAGAGAGAAATTATAGAGAGAAAGAAGAAGAAGTCTGCTACCTCACTTTTCCAATATCCGGTTTTTTAAGGTAAGGGATATTATTTGTTGTACTCGTAAGGGTATTATTTCTTTTCGTATTCATGAAGAGAACTTACGTTATTCCATTCTTTATTATTCTATTGGAATAACTTTGATACTGTGAGGCTACCCTATACTTGGTGAAATTCTTACATTATTCCATTCTTTATTATTATGTTGGAATAACTTGTCTACGCCAAGCACCGCATACATGGTGAAATTCTTACATTATTCCATTCTTTATTATTATGTTGGAATATCCCGTCGGTGGGTATTACGCTCGACCGGTTCCGTTTCTTTATTATTACGTCGGAATATCACATGCGTGCAATTTTACGCATGACTGGTTCCGATTCTTTATTATTCGCTGAATATATCACCGTCGTGCGTTTACGCATGTGACCTAGTTCTATTCTTTATTATTCTCATTGGGAATAACCCGTATGCATGCGATCTATCGCGCGCATGGTGAATCCTTACGTTATTCCATTCTTTATTATTACATTGGAATAACTTTTGTCATGTGGATTACCACATGTATGGTGAATGATCCTTTGTATTTATTCCTTATTAAATTGTGGAAATGATCTGTATACGTGGATTACCGCATGGCGGGCAAAAATCCATTTGCAGTTTCATATATTCTATTATACTCAGTTGGTTAAAGTTTTGAATTCTATACTCCATGAAATTAGTGGAATATCCTTGATATTTGCGCTTCATCTAGTATCTTTTCATGGAAATATTCTTATGAGCATTCTTAAATTTTACTCTACAAAGCAGTATCATATTGACAATTTGGACGTTATTGAATTCTGGATAAATTAATTCTTGAACTTGTTTTATTGAATTCTTATATCATTGTCATCATCCTCATTCTTATATTATGTTGAAAGTCATATGTGGCCTGTTTTGCATAGATGGACTTGGTCCCAAAGTTACGGGGCTATTTTGCCGAGTTCCTTAGAGAAAGTTGTCTCGCGCCCCTAGGTATTCTCTACCTACCTACTGTATGTTTGTTTGAGTGCACAGTACCCTTTTGTTGAAGGTCGTTCGAGCTTTTCACGGGAGTATGGCGTGGGTTACTTCAAATACGTATAGCTCACGGTACTCGAACATTGGCTCGAGGCATTTTCTACATTTCGGAAAGTTGTTTATTTTTCATCATCTGCTTTCTTCCTCACTTTCCCCCTTTCTTCCGTTGTTGGGAAAAAAATGTGACTGAAAGATCCCACTGAATTGAATTGGGTCCGTGAATCTAAGAAATAGTGAGAATTCTTGATCTCTCTCAATATCTCTCTTCTGTATCGAGGATCATCGAAATAAGCAATAATACTATTTTTACGAAAAATACCACGAATGGGTATTTCAATCGAGATACCCGAAGAGGGCATTAGTTCGTTCTCGTGTTCTTAAAATGTCAGCTTTTTGTATGAATACATTCAAAACGACTCTCTTTTTAGATGATCCCTCTAGAAGAAGATGATTATGACAACCTATGATTATGACCAGGGATTATTCGGTATAATCATGACCGTAATGTTACAAATGATGTGGTAAAGGTCCTCATTGGCCCGTAGTGCATTGATGGACAGTTGTTGGCATGATTATGACCATTGATGAATACACGAATATCCTTGGCCCGTAGTGCATGGATAATTTGTGGTTGATACTAATGAATATCCTTGGCCGTAGTGCAGGGATGATGTGGATTATTTATTAAGCTGAGTCTCAGCGATAAAAGTGATGAAAAACATTTTTAAATCATAAAAGATAGTAGATTTTATTCTCTACTTGGCTCTTTTAATGGGTTGCTTATTTCGCTGCAGTTAAACTTGATGTTTGTTATATTTTATCAGTTTAACATTGTTGAAGACTAATGATAATTTATTCTAAATTATCTTAGTCATAATATTTCTTACTGGGCTAGTTGAGCTCACCCCTTTCTTTTACTGTTCTCTTTAAGAAGTGAGAACGTAGCCGGGACTAGTCGAGGAACGGAGTGACGGTCCAGATGATAGTATTAGTAGTCCTCACTATTCTGTTAAATAGTGTGACAATAAATGTAATGAGGACTCCTTTGAGTGTGGATATTGTCTAGATGAAAATATTCTTATTAAAACTCTCAATTTATGTTTTGTCGTATTTTACACGACTGTTGTATAATTAAGTTATATTTGTATTCTGTGCCATGTATTTGGCGACTCGGGATGGGTGATGTATACCTATTTTGGGGGCGTCACAGTTGGTATCAAAGCTTAGGATATGATCCCCGGGTGAGATGTGAGACAAGAACTAGGAGGGAGAGCGGAGAATTCCTTCGTTAGTATGACCTACCTAAGTTTATTTGGTATTTAATTGGTCGGTCAGAGTATAGGGATAATATGTGATATGTTAATTAACCCTTGTTTTGTGACGGTGTTTGAAAATGGCATCTGAAAATGTTGAGATAAGCAATGGAGCAAAATAATATGATCGTATCGTAATACGAGGCTAAGTTTATGGAGTTATCCCGGTTTGCATCCCATTTGGTCGATAATGAAGAGCGAATGACGCGAATGTTTCTAAGAGGTTTGAAACCCGATATACATCAATACCTCAATTCTCATAAACTTTGTTTATATTCAGATGTTGTGAATAAGGCTCAGTTATTGGAGCGCGATAATGAGTTAGCACAACCAAAAGGTAATGACCAACAACACGATAATAGTCGTACCAGTGGCAACGGCCATCGGAACAATGATGACCATCGTGGGGGAAATTATCATGCCAAGAATGGTAACCACTTCGGTGGTAATCATGGCCAAGATAATAGAAGTGGAAATTTCAAGAAGAGAAGGTCATTTAGCTCAATTTTGTTGTATAGTGAAGTCAAGTCCAACTGGGATGGTGGCACCAAAGACGGATACGGACAAAACAAAGTCGGTGGTTTCAGGAAAAGCGTTTTTCGTGACTTCTCAAAAAGTGAGTAACCCGAACGAAGTTAGCATGGGTTAGTTAATTATAAATTCTTACGAAGTCTATACCTTATTCGATACCGGTTCTACCTATTCTTTTATCTCTCTTGCTTGCGCTCAACATTTAAATTTGACTCCAGAGAAGTTAGACTTTGACTTATTGGTTGAAACTTTGTTAGTAGAAACCTTCGTTACATCCACTGTTTATAAATCTTGTTTAATTCGAATCGACACTTTCACGTTACCTGTCGATCTTATCTCTTTGAAAATACTTTCCTTTGATGTGATTTTAGGAATCGATTGGTTACCTACTCATCATGCTTTTCGTAAGGTTGTTAGTTTTCATATTCTTAACCAACCTATCATGCGAATTCAAGCAACCAAACCACTAAATTTAATCACTGTTATATCAAGCCATAAGTAAAGAGCCCCGATCCTTTCATTGTTAACTTCCTTGTGTGGAATGCACCGAAGCCAGACTTTCTGTAGGGGACGTTGTGAATGAAGATGGCAAGTTGATAGGTATCAATGTGACGTGTTATCCAAGTCTTGGATGAGAGTCACAGTTTTGAATGATATTTCTATCGTTAATAAATTTCTTGACGTATTTCTGAAGACTTCTTAGCCTACCCCAGAGCGTGAAATTGAATTTTGTATTGACGCCAGTACAAAACCCATTTCTAAAACCCTTAAATATTTCTTCAACCAAAACGAACGTATAATGTGTCAAAGATGTTGGCTCGAGCTGTTGAAGATTACGATTATACCATTCAATATCATCGTGGAAGAGCAAACGTGGTAGCTGACGTGTTGAGTAGAATATCGTATGCGTTTACGAGTGCGATGTTGTTAACACAAAAACCCATTTTGTATAAATTACAAATGATGAAGGTAGAGTTAAAGACTCTAGGGACCCACGTGAAGATAATAAATATACGATTAGAATCGACTTTAATCGATAAAGTTAAAGCCGTTCAAGCTATATACTCAGAGCTGATGAATGTGAAGAAGAAGGTTCAAAAGGGCATTATTCTAGAAGCAAGAATCGATGAAGAGAGTAAATCTCAACCCTCGATTCTATTGGACCATTTGAAATCTTTGATCGAGTAGGAACTGTGGCCTATAGACTCGTTTTACCGCCAAATATGTCACGTGTTCATAACGTATTTCACGTATCGATGTTACGTAAATATGTGGATGTACCGAACCACGTTATTAAATTAGAACTAGACGAGATAGCAGAAGATTTAATGTATGAAGAGATACGTGTTAAAATCTTGGATAAGAAGGATCGTATTCAACACTCAAAGGTTATACCTCAAGAGTTAGAATCTGAAATAAAGTCAAGGTATCCTTACCTCTTCGACATACCAGGTACGTACGTAAATTTCGAGGGAGAAATTTCATAAGGAAGGGAGATTGTGAGACCCCAAATTTCATGAATAAAGATTTAATTTTCTCAAAATATTTTTTTTAAAAATTTTGGTGTGGATTTGAGATAATGTTATAGTTGTGGGTAATATTTATAAATTTTGCAAAGTATGCAAGTTGTTATATAATATTCGATTGGTCGGGGAATATTCTTTTTGTCGGGAAATATCCGTACGACGGTACAATCATTGGTTGACCCCACAAAGGAATTATTGTCGGATGGAGAAAATGACAAAAATATTGTTATGAAAATAACAGCGGAAGTTTTACCGTTAAAACTGTTGAACTACTCATTAGTAAAAAAATACGATGTCTGGCGTGGTTGCATAGTAGCACGGTATTGATTATTAATGCTTACGTGAGAAGTCACTCGGTTTTGTTCAATTATTGCTTCTGATAATTATTGCATAGATCTCACGTTATTTGATTCAATTATTGTCGATATTTTATATATTATTAAATCAATAATTGAGATGACAGAGTTATTAATATTATTATTTGCAATATTAACGATGTCTAGAAGTTACGCTTGAGGAGAGATTTGGTCACCTAATTGCGCATGATAGGGAGAAATCCTTATTGAAAGCCCCTCTTTCACAGGAACAACCTAGTCGATTAATATTGTGAATTATAATAATGATGATAAATATTGTTAAATATATTGAGGTATCTTTTTATGAAGTCATGAAGTTTATATATATATATATATATATATATATATATATATATATATATATTATATAAATTTTGTTTTATTAGTATTATTAATGTAATAAAACAAAAAGCTTTTTTATATAAAATAGAATACTTTTATAAAGTTATTTGTTTTATTAGACAATAATTAGAATATAATATATTTTATTATGCATAGTATTTTGCATAGAAAAATCTTTTTATATAAAATAGAATACTTTGATAAAGTTATTAGTTTTATTAATAATAATTAGAATATATTATATTTTATTATGCATAGTGTTTGCATAGTATTTTGCATAGTAAAATCTTTTTATATAAAATAAAATACTTTTATAAAGTTATTTATTTTATTAGACAATAATTAGAATATAATATATTTTATTATTCATAGTATTAGATAATAGTACTGATAGTGTTTACATAGTAAAATCTTTTTTATATAAAAGCAGAATACTTTTATAAAGTTATTCGTTTTATTAGATTATAAATAGAATATATTATATTTTATTTAAAAGATTTTATTTTATTAGAATGTTTTATTAATTAATCGTAAGTAAATCAATATGGATCGTCTGTTTAAAAGTAAATCAATCTGGTAGTTCATGAATTAGTTACTTATTCAGGTCCATTCTCCTATAAATAGAAGCTCATTCCTTCATTATTTCTTACTTAATTCATTTGAAACTATAGAGAGAGAAATTATAGAGAGAAAGAAGAAGAGAAGTCTGATACCTCACTTTTCCAATATCCGGTTTCTTCTAAGGTAAAGGATATTATTTGTTGTACTCGTAAGGGGTATTATTTCTTTCGTATTCATGAAGAGAACTTACATTATTCCATTCTTTATTATTATGTTAGAATAACTTTTATACATGCCAAATACCGCATACATGGTGAAATTCTTCTGTTATTCCATTCTTTATTATTATGTTGGAATAACCTGTATATGCGAAGTACCGCATACATGGTGAAATTCTTCTGTTATTTCATTCTTTATTATTCTATTGGAATATCCTGTCGGTGCGTATTATGCCTGACCTGGTTCCGTTCTTTATTATTCTGTCGTAATATCTTGTCTGTGCGTTTATGCATAACCTAGTTCCATTCTTTATTATTCTGTTGGGAATAACCTGTCTGTGCAGTCTATCGCACACATGGTGAATCCTTCTGTTATTCCATTCTTTATTATTCTGTTGGAATAACCTGTCTATGTGGATTACCACATGCATGGTGAATGATCCTTTGTATTCATTCCTTATTAAATTGTGGAAATGATCCGCTCACGTGGATTACCGCGTGGCAAGCGAAAATCTATTTGCGATTTCATATATTCTATTATACTCAGTTGGTTAAAGTTTTGACTTCTATACTCCATGAAATTAGTGGAATATCCTTGATATTTGTGCTTCATTCAGTATCTTTTCATGGAAATATTCTTATGAGCATTCTTAAATTTTACTCTACAAAGCAGTATCATATTGACAATTTGGACGTTATTGAATTCTGGATAAATTAATTCTTGAACTTGTTTTATTGAATTCTTATATCATTGTCATTATCCTCATGCTTATATTTTGTTGAAAGTCATCTGTATTTGTTGTGCATAGATGGACTTGGTATGATTATGACCGAGGATTATTCAAATATAATCATGGTAGTAATGTTACAAATGATGTGGTAAAGGTCCTCATTCGCACCAGTAGTGCATTGATGGACGATTGTTGGCATGATCATGACCATTGATGAATACATGAATATCCTTGTCCCGTAGTGCATGGATAATTTATGGTTGTGATACTAATGAATATCCTTGGCAGTAGTAGTGCGGGGATGATGTGGATTATTTATTGTGAGTCTCAACGATAAAAGTGATGAAAAACTTTTTTAAATCATAAAAGATAGTAGATTTTATTCTCTACTTGACTCTTTTAATGGATTGCTTGTTCCGCTGCAGTTAAACTTGATGTTTGTTATATTTTATCAGTTTAACATTATTGAAGACTAATGATAATTTATTCTACATTATCTTAGTCATAATATTTCTTACTAGGCTAGTTGAGCTCACCCCTTCTTTCGCTTTTCTCTTCAGGAAGTGAGAACGTAGCCGGGACTAGTCGGAGAACGGAGTGACGGTCCAGATGATAGTATTAGTAGTCCTCACTATTCTGTTAAATAGTGTGATAATAAATGTAATGAGGACTCCTTTGAGTGTGGATATTGTCTAGATGACAATATTCTTATTAAAACTCTCAATTTATGTTTTGTCGTATTTTACACGATTGTTGTATAATTAAGTTGTATTTGTATTCTGTACCATGTATTTGGCGACTCAGGATGAGTGATGTATACCTATTTTGGGGGCGTCACAAATAATAATTAC
Organism: Panax ginseng; assembly: GCA_020205605.1. Lineage (NCBI taxonomy): Eukaryota > Viridiplantae > Streptophyta > Magnoliopsida > Apiales > Araliaceae > Panax > Panax ginseng. The sequence goes on along the minus strand of CM035129.1, from coordinate 138,129,487 downwards.
AATAATAATAATAATAATAATAATAATAATAATAATAATAATAATAATAATAACAATAATAATAATAATAATAATAATAATAACAGTCATAATAATAATAATAGTACTAATAATAATAATAACAACAACAACAACAATAATAATAATAATAATAATAATAATAAACTTATTTATTAAGTACTATTATTATTATTATTATTATTATTATTATTATTATTATTATTATCATTATTATTATTATTATTATTATTATTATTATTATTATTATTATTATTATTATTATTATTATTATTATTATTATTATTATTATTATTATTATTATTATTATTATTATCACTACTATTATTATTATTATTATTATTATTATTATTATTATTGTTATTGTTATTATTATTAGTACTATTATTATTATTATTATTATTATATTATATTATTATTATTATTATTATTATTATTATTATTATTATTATTATTATTATTATTATTATTATTATTATTATTATCACATTAAATTAGTTATGTACATTTATATATATACGTAATGATCTAAGGAAAGGGATCCATTTTTAATTTGGGGAAATAATTTGTTCGATTATAAATATTAGTCCTTGCAAAATAATAGCAATTAGGCCCATGTGCTCGGGTGGTCATTGGATCAATATTCCAAATTGGAGGTCTTGGATTCGAATCTGTACATCAACATATTTTTTGGAATAAAGTTCAATATTCGCCACGTCAGCCCGTCCACATGTAAAATAAAATAAAAAATGGCCACGCAGATCTGCCACGTAGGCGCCACGTACGCAGGTCAACGCACATGTGGCGCCTGGGGTTCGAAGTCCAAATTTTTTAATAGAAAGGGGCTCAATTGTGTTGACCAAAAGAAAAGGTCTCAATACCCAAAAACTCCTAAAGTTCAGTGGTCGACTTTGCATTTCACTCTTATACTATATTGTGTAACTCTTCAAAAAGTCTACGGAATGAAAATTTTAATTAATTTAACGATATTTTAAACATAAACAAATGAAATGTTACATAAGATTAAAACTAAATTGTATGTAGTTAATAAGGTTATATATATATATATATATATATATATATATATATATATATATATATATATATATATAAAGTTATTGAATACAAATTTCAAATAGGAATACAAATTTGAATATATTTAAAGTTTTTCATTTTCATTGGTTTTTTTGTTTCTGCATCATAGATTCATTTGTAATAGCTTATCAAATTCATAAACTTACAATAACTTCTCAAATTCGCAAACCAAATGTATATATGGTGTCCCTTTTTTCATATACTTATTCCAATTAAAGTGATATATTATAATGATATCACTTAAAATTAATCAAATTAGTAATTATAAATATTGTCATTAAAATATGTCATATTTAAAATTTATCTAATAAATTATTTATAAATTTAGTTGTATTTTGCACCGGTTATTAAACGGGTAAAATACAAAGTCGACCACTGAATTTTAGAGGGTTTTGGGTATTGAGCTTTTTTTTTTGTCAATGCAAATTGAGCACATTTTTATTAAAAAAATTTGGACTTTGAGCCCCAGGCGCCACATGTACGTTAACAAATATTCCTATGAAATGATATTAGATGAAGCAAAATTTCTAATCATTTCAAGAATTATAGAAGAAATACTTACCATAGTAAGTTCATATTTAGGAATACGAGATAAAATAATATCGCTTACATAATATGGAGTATGAAAGAAAATATATCTCTTACGAATATGGAAGGAAATAATATCATTTACGAGTATCGAAATAAAATAACCCCCTTTACTAAAGAAAAATAAATAATATCCTTTACCTTAGTAGAAACTGGATTTGACTAGAATATCGTATATTATTCTGAGAAAATCTTGCACAAAAAGCTATACTCAAAGTATCCTTATACTCAAAAAAAATACTCACAATACTGTAGAATAAGAATTTCTGAATTTAAAATGGTGTGTTGAGGAATGAGAGTTAACCTCCCTTTTATAGTGCAACCTTGGAGGAGAAAGTAAACACCCTGCCTAATTTTGCCAGACTTCCCCCGCCTAACCTCCATTTTTTCTTTGTTTGGGGCCCACTAATTTGGCAACAAAGAAATTCATTGCAGGAGTGCCTAACTCTTTCCATTCTTTCTCTGCCAAATTCTCATTTTTCATCTTTTGAGGGCCCACAAAAGTTTCAAAAAAACACATCTTTGCAAGCAACATTTTCCACCACCCATGATCACCTTTATCACATGCATTTATATATATATATATATATATATATATATATATATATATATATATATATATATATATATATATATATTATTTAAACAATTATAATATATTTAAATGAATATTTTATCGGAGAAATAAATTTAATTCCACAGAAAATATGCCAAACTTTCAACAATTATTTCATGCTAAAAATTTCTTCATTTATATCCACATAAAAATAAATATTTCCTTATCATATAAATCAATAATTAATTATTCACAAATAATATTAGAATCACAATATCGACAATCGTGTCGTTCCAGTGAGAGAGGGCTTTCCGATAAGGATTTCTCCTTACTGGCGCGCAATTAGATGATCAAACCCCTTTCCTAGACAAAACTTCCTTAGACATTGTCAATAATGTTATTTAATAATATTATTCAAATAATATGAATTATTAATCTGATAATGAGAAATATTGTGCAATGACAATTATTGAATCAACAATAATATAAAATATCAACGTAGCAATTATTGACTTAATAAAATAAAATATTAAACAGTAATTACTGTAATAATTATTGAGTAGTGTCTTCTTACGTAAGAATCAATAATCCAAAAATCTTTGTGTAGTACCACGTGCCATCTTTATGCAACCACGCCAGATATTCGTATTTCTTTAACCACCAGGTATTCTAACAATGTTAACGGTAACAACTACGTCGTTATTTATAAAAACTCAAGCTTGTCGTTTTCTTCATCCGACCATTTTTCGTTATGGAGCTCACAAATGATTTCGCCGTCGTACGAATATTCCCCGACAACAAGAATATTCCACGACCAAACGAATATTCCCCGACAACAATGAATATTTTATAACCATTTGCTTATTTTACAAAATTTGCACATTTTATCCATAACTAACCACATTATATCAAATAAACACCTTACTATTCCAAAATAATTAATAGAGGAAAATTTTAATTTTATTTATAAAAAGTTGGGGTCTTACGACCTCCCCTCCTTATGAAATTTCGTCCTCGAAATTGACGTACGTACCTGGTATTTTCGAAAAGGTGAGGGTACCTCGCTTTCATTTCTGATTCCAACTCACAGGTCATTTCTTCAATAGCTTGGTTCCTCCACAAAATCTTGACTTGTGGTATAACCTTTGTGCGTAGGACATGTTCTTTCCTATCTAAGATCTTGACAGGTACCTCCTCGTACGTTAAATCTTCTGCTATCTCGTCTGGTTCTAACTCAATAATGTAGTTCGGGTTTTTCACATATTTACGAAGCATAAATATGTGAAAAACATTATGAACACGAGACATGCTCGGAGGTAATGCGAGTCTATAGGCCACATTTCCTATTCGATCAAGAATCTCAAATGGACCAACAAATCGTGGATTGAGTTTTTCTCTCTTCCCAAATCTTGTAACTCCCTTCCATGGAATAATATGTAACAATACATGATCCCCAATATTAAATTTCACGTCCTTTCGATGAAGATCCGCATAGCTCTTTTGTCGATCCTGTGCCGTTAGTATACGTTGTCGAATCGTTTGGATCTTTTCTGTATTCATGCGTACCAATTCTGGTCCCAACAACGTTGCTTCACCCACCTCATCCCAGCATACTGGAGAATAACACTTTCGTCCATACAACGTCTCGAATGGAGTCATGCCTATACTTGTTTGATAGCTATTATTGTAGGAGAATTCCACCAATGGCAAGTACTTATCCCAACTTCCTTTGAAATCTAGGACACGGAGTCTTAATAGATCTTCAAGAGTTTGAATAGTCCTTTCCGATTGCCCGTCCGTTTGAGGATGGTATGCCGAACTGAATCGTAAATCAGTACCCATTGCTTTCTGCAAGCTAACCCAAAATCGTGAAGTGAATCTTGGGTCACGATCCGAAACTATTAGTACTGGCATGCCATGCAATCTCACAATCTCATTTACGTACATATGAGCAAGACGTTCAAAGGAATAAGTCTCCCGTATCGGCAAGAAATGAGTAGACTTGGTTAATCTATCAACAATAACCCATATCGCATTTATGCTTTGAGAAACCTTGGGAAGACCCGTAACGAAATCCATGGTAATGTGCTCCCACTTCTATTCTGAAATCTCAAGTGGTTGCAATGGACCCTTTGGCACTTGATGCTCCGCTTTTACACGTTGACAAGTTAAACACCTCGAGATAAACTTCGCGATCTCTGTCTTCATATTTCTCCACCAAAATGTATGTCGAAGATCATGATACATTTTGGTACTCCCAGGATGGATTGCAAACGGTGTGTTGTGTGCTTCCATTATGATTCTATGCTTCAAGTCAGAATCGTTAGTGTCAGGAATAAACATGTGAATGATAATCCTATTTATATATGATTTGATTATGATATATATATATATATATATATATGAATGAATATGCAAGTATGCTTGCATTAAGAAAAGTTGTAAAGTCCTTTGATAGATAATAGAAACATATGTACAAGGACTTAGAATGAATTGATCAAATGTGCTAGGTTGATCCTACATAAGCAAAACAGCTTTATAAACCTTAAAAAGAAATGATGTACAAGGACTATAAATATAGAAAGATCAATCATGTTAGGTTGATCTTATGATGTAATAGATAGGCTTATCTGATCGTCGAGCACTGCACCAGAAATCGTAGTCTTCCAGGAGAGTCAAGGAAAACTCGAGAGCTATCGAGGCAGAATTGTAGTCTGCAAGATAGTAGATCTCAGAGTTCGTAGACTTCTAGGAGAGACGAGGAAGGATCGTAGTGTGTCGAGGAGAATCGTAGACTACACTCGAAGTCGTAGTGTCTGCACAGCCAAAGCTGAATCGTAGAATGCAGAGCTAAGACCTCAATAGATGTGCTCACAATGCCAAGGCAGAATTATAGAGCAAATACGATTCTCAACGAATGAGCACTCCCAGAATATCCAAAGGAATGAAGCCTCTGGTTGGCACTGCATAGATACGTCCCACCTGAAGGAAACTAGAGAGTACTCAACGAATGGCATGCAAGATAATAGAAGATCTAAGCACCAACCCAATCAGTATCAAGATTGAGTTGTGAAGCCATTCGATATGAAGTCTTCCACAAGGAGATCAAAAGAAGACTTCTGTAACTGACTAAGAAAAGTCAAGAAGTGCGATGGTCATCAAACAGACGGAAGACAACGATCTTGGAAGTTACCAGGATCGTAGTGTTTGCCAAACAAAGAAAGAACTGATGGAGTGCATACAGAGATACTGAACAGCTTCTGAAGAACAAGACTAAAGTGATTAAGCATTGGGTCAGTCCATTGATGATAAGTGAACGGGAGATCACAAGGAGAAAGCGATTTGGACACGCCACAAATCAAGTGTCTTGTTATTCGAGAGGGCCGAGCAAGAAGTCAAGCCATCAGTATCTGAGAGCTGCTGAGGCAAACAGAAGTGTTGAAGCACTGCACAAGAGAATGAAGAGGTGTTCTACATTGAAGATCAAATCAACACTCTTCAAGATCGTAGTGTTGTCTCTACTAGTTAACAAGACACTACGATCAGGTCCATGAAGATATGCATCAGAATCGTAGAGTTCGAATAGCTGAAGACTGAAGCATTGGCAACGGTTCAATCTGAAGGATAATATTCGGACAAGAGCTTATCGAGAGCATCAATGCAAGGACAACCTCTAATCGAGAAATCAGAAGGGTAAAATAAAGTCGTCGACCTGCCCAAGATATCAAAGTGACATATCTGACAGGGTTAGTGAAACAGCAGACTGCAGTGTCAGAAAGTCAGAAAAAGATGTCATGTCACATCTATAGTCTGCACCAAATAACTTGAGATCTACGAGGAAATTTGAATAGCTTTCAACGGCTACTTTCCAATGGGAAGATTGGGAAGTAGTATAAATCAACAGAGCTTCAAAGATCAAGAGTTGCTGATGATTGTGTAGTTGCAGAATCGTTGATTTGGTGAATGCTATTGTTGACTCTACGAGTTCCACCAAAGATCAATAGAACAAGTCTCAGTGACAGTGAGACTACCAAGGTGGAAGTGAAGCAGCTTTGAAGAAGGAATCAAACAGATTGAAGCTTCACTCCACAAAGATGAGAATGCTACTGAAGATAGCAGCCAAGCTGAGAGCCGAGAAGGCCAAGAAGATAGCATTAAGGAAAGTGGCTAAGTACAAAGAAGATCAAGAGAGCCACTCTACGAATCACTATGAACCGAAAGCTAAAAATGAACAAGTGCAGAACCATGTCTACAAAGTATTCAAGAAGGGTTCAGGGATTGCTAAGTGCCAGACAAAGTCTATTAAAAGCACAGAGACTTAGCAAACCAAGATGGTGATGGTGCATAACTGATACCAGATGAAGATGAGCAGAAAAGAGTGAAGATCAGCTGCACCAAAGAAGATATGGTCCAGACCCGAAGTAGAATGCAAAGAGGACCACACCAAGATGCTAAGTACAAAAGATGTTCAGAGCTTAATGACATCTTAGCAGCTCAGCACCACCAACAACAACAACTACTACAACAAGAAGCCAGGGCCTGAGGGGTCCTTGTCCTGAGGGACTAAATGAAGTTCTAAGCCTGCTGGACTTGAAGAGTTCCTAGGGAACTAGAGAAGTTCCAAGGTCACGGCCTTGAAGAGTTCTTAGTGAATCAAGTCCCAAGGTGGCGGCCTTGAAGGAATCTTAGTGATTCAGGGTGCTGCCCTTCCTTAGTGGAAATCCTGCTAGTTGAAAGCAGAAGAGTGGATTAGGAGCTTGAGTCTCTGAACCACTTAAAACTCCTTGTGTCTTTTACTTTATGTCATTTATTTTATGTACATTAACTACTATAACTGCTATGTATGTTATAACTGCTTACCACGGAACTGACTCTATGAACAATGTATGTATGATTATGAATATATCAATGAATGGGATCTTTTACTTATTCCGCTGTGCTTGAAAAGATTCTTATGTCTGTCACATGCTAAATTATTAGCAATACAAAATAAATTGGAAAAGTATTTTGAAATTCGAAGGATCTATTCAACCCCCCCCCTTAGATCTAGATCTATTGTGCTCTTATCGAACTAATGATTAGGAATGAAAAGTCTGGAGTTGACTCGAAGTATTTCTTCTTCATCGATTCTTGCTTCTGGAATAACACCTTCTTGTACTTTCTTCTTCATACGTATCATCTCTGGGTCTGTAGCTTGAGCAACTTTAAATTTATCGATTAAAGTCGGTTCTACTCGTATGTTTGATATCATCACGTGGGTACTTGGAGCTTTTAACTCTATCTCCATCCTTTGTAAGTGTACAAAATGGGTTTTTGTGTTAACAACATCGCACTTGTACCCACATACGATCTTCTATTCAATGTGTCAGCTACAATGTTTGCTTTTCTAGGATAATATTGAATGCTATGGTCGTAATATTTCAATAGCTCGAGCCAACATCGTTGCCACATGTTGAGTTCCTTTTGGGTGAAAAAATATTTGAGGCTTTTATGATCCGTATAAATCTCCACTATCTCCCCGTACAGGTAGTGTCTCCATATTTTTCAACGCGAAAATGACTGCTGCCAACTCCAGATCATGAGTAGGATAATTCCTCTCATATTCTTTGAGTTTTCGCGAGGCATAGGCTATGACTTTTCCATGTTGCATGAGAACACATCCTAAACCTTTGCCTAAAGCATCACTGTAGATAACAAATCCATCCGAACCAGATGGTATTATCAGAACAGGTGCCAAAATGAGTCTCCTCTTAAACTCTTGGAAACTCTTCTCGTATTCCTCGCTCCATACGAATTTTGTATCTTTTCGAGTCAGCTGAGTTAACGGAGTAGTGATTCGAGAAAATCCTTCCATGAATCTCCGATAATAACTAGCTAAGCCCAGAAAGCTACGTACTTCGGTCACCGACTTCAGTTGCTCCCAACTTTGTATTGCTTCAATCTTCACCGGGTCAACAAATACTCCATGTTTGACACCACGTGCCCAAGGAATGCTACTTCCTCAAGCCAGAACTCGCATTTCTTTAGCTTAGCATATAACTTGTCATCACGAAGCATTTGAAGTACCAGCTTCAAATGGTGCTTATGATCTTCACGGCTTTTGGAATAGATGAGGATGTCATCAATAAAGACAACAACGAACTGATCCAAATATTCCTTGAACACACGGTTCATCATATCCATGAAAGCAGCAGGAGCATTAGTCAATCCAAAAGACATGACTAAGAATTCATAATGTCCGTACCGAGTTCTGAAGGCAGTCTTCGAAATATCCTCAGTTTTAATCTTCAACGGATGATATCCAGAACAAAGATCGATCTTTGAAAAGAATTGTGCTCCTTATAACTGGTCGAACAGGTCATCAATGCGAGGTAGTGGATACCTATTCTTGATGGTGACATGGTTTAATTCCCGGTAGTCAAAACAAAGTCGCATACTCCCGTCTTTCTTCTTTACGAATAAAATAGGAGCACCCCAAGGAAATGTACTAGGATGAATGAAACCGATGTCTAACAACTCAGTAGTTGGACTTTTAACTCTCTGAAGTTCAATAGAGCCATTCGATATTGGGTTTTAGAAATGGGCTTTGTACGAGTTCAAGGTCAATAAAGAATTCAACTTCACGTTCGGGGTAGACCCGGAAGTTCTTCAGAAATCGTCCAGAAATTCACTAACAACAGAAATATTATTCAAATCTGAGGTGTTTTTGTTCAAGTCCATAACATGGGCCAAGAAAGCTTGACATACATTTTTTAATAAACGAATGGCTTTATGGCTTAATAAGATAGTGATTGACTTTAGTGATTTGGTTACTTGAATTCGCATAACAGGTTAGTTAGGAATATGGAAAATAATAACCTTACGAAAATAATCAATTTTAGCATGATGAGTGGTTAACCAATCAATCACTAAAATCACATCTAATGCAAGTATCCTTAAAGAGATAAGATCAACAGGTAATTTGATTGTGCCAACTTGGATCAAGCAATATTTATAAATAGTGGATGTAATGAAAGTTTCTCCTAACGGAGTCTCCACATATAAGTCAAAGTCTAATTTCTCCGGAATCAAGTTTAAACGTTGAGCACAAGTAGGAGAGATAAAAGAATGGGTAGAACCGGTATCTAGTAAGGTATAAACTTTACAAGAGTTTAAGATTAGCTTACCCGTGATCACCTCGTTCGAGTTTTTCGTGTTTTGGCCAGTCACGACAAACGCTTTCCCTTGAACCACCGACTTTGTTTTGTCCGTAGTCGCCTTTGGTGCCGCCGTCCCAGTTGGACTTGACTTTGCTACCGGACAAAATCGGGTTATATGACCGTATTTTCCATAACTGAAACACACCTTGGAAGGCTGTGAACAGTTTGAACTTATGTGTCCTTCCTCTCCGCATCTGTAGCATCTAACTGGCGGTCGTTCTCCTCCCCTAAAATTTGTTCTTTGGTCTGCTTCTTTGATGTCTTCCCGTCATTGTTGAATCTCCTATTTTAAAAATTTCCACTTGACTCACCTCTCCTATTCTCATGGCCACGATTACCACCAGAGTGGTTACCGCTTTTGTCCGTATTTTTCCCTCTCCACTGGTTATCATTACTCCGATGACTGCTGTCACCAGTATGACCCTGGTTGTGGTCCCTCGGTTGAACATACTCATTATCTCGCTCTAATAATTGATCCCTATTGACTAGGAGTGATCATTCGGTTATAACTGAACCAAACAGACTATTCGGTTATAAGCTAATACCGAATTATTGATAATTTAGGTAATATAAAATATTTAACTTTCACATCTTTTTCCATCTCTCTAAATCCTACAACTTTTGGAAAAAAAGTTTTGACTCAAAAATAAAATCAACTTTACCTCCAAATTTATTCCATCCCACCATCTAAAAAAAGTTGAAAGACACTTTTGTCCCTCCAAGTTCTCACTCACTTTCAAAGTCGTTTCTAAAATTCATTTTTCGTAAGTTAGGACATTAAAGTGTCATTTTTTTTGCGTTTTCGTTCCTCCTACCTGATTTAACCCCAACTCGACCCATTTTGAACAAATTTTGACCCAACCCGACCCAGTTTGACCTAACCCCAATTTTTAATATTTTAAAATATACTAATTATTTTTAAAATAATAATTATTTTTAATATTTGAAAACAAAATAATTATTTTTCAAATAATTATTTTTAATATTTTACAATAAAATATTTTTTAAAAAAAATTAAAACAATAATTATATTTAATATTTTAAAATAATAATTATTTTTAATATTTTAAAATAAATTATTATTTTAAATAATAATCATATTTAATTTTAAAATAAAATAATTTTTAAAATAATTTGAAAATAATTATTATTTTTAATATTTTAAAATAAAATATTATTGTCAAAATGATAATTATTTGTTATATTAAAAATAAAATATTTTTAAAAAAGTTATAAAAATAATTATTATTTTAAGGAAAAATATTAGAAATTTTATTTTTTCAAAAATGAGTAAAATTTCAAAAAATATAAATTCAATAAAATTAAATTACATTCCATGGAAGCCTCAACATAAGTGGGCCCATGTCAACGTTGAGAGATCGGAGTCTAAGTGGTGTTTGATTGCATTTTAATATATGTTAACAGCTCATCTCTTAATGCATTTTAACGGTCGATATTTCTATATTAAGAGGTACTCTGAATAATTTAAGATGTATTAAGATGCAATCAAACAAAAGTAAGGATTTAATGTCATCTTTAAATTTTAAAAATATCTTAAATTAGCTTTTAAAAAGTAGTGATGAATTTATATTTTAAAATAGGAGTATATTTTTACCAAATGTTCTATAAAAAATATTTTTAATAAAATTAATCAATTTAAACATATTCTATATCTATACTAATTTTGAAACTGAGAGGTTAATAAATTTTACATGTGCATGAATGCAGCCATCATGAAGTGATATTTTTCTTCTCAGATAACAGAAGATGTGGTCTATCCATACATAAATAGCTCATGAGATTTATGAGCACCGTGGAAAGGGAAAATAATTTATATGTGAGCAAATTTTAAGATCAAATTGAATTGCGAACTAACCTCAAACTTTAATCGATAAGATATAATTATTCATATACGTGTCAATTAGTGGCGAAATCAAAATATTTTTAGAAAGAGTCAAAATATATCAGTAAAAAAAAATTATTTATTAACACTTGGAGTGCTTATTTTAAATTCATTTTGCCCAATTATAGTATTTCACAACATCATATTTCAACCATTGTCGACCTTTGAGTTGTGAGTCAAATGACTTTATATATATATATATATATGTGTGTGTGTGTGTGTGTGTGTGTGTGTGTGTGTGTGTGTGTGTGTGTGTGTGTGTGAATCCATCCATGGCAACCGGTTGCCATGGATACTGTTATAACAACCCACTTTTGGACCACTGATCAACTTATTGGATGGATGTCTATTTGTATTGCAGCAATTAATTATAGTATGAGAAAAGTGACGTGATCTCAAAACAATATATTTTTAACTAATTAATTAAATGATAAAATTGACATATATAATCAACTAGTCAAATTAATAAAAAAATATATTGTTTTGACTTATTTTTTTTATTGTTAATTAGTTAAAAATATATTGTTTTGACATATATTTTTTTTTATTAATTTGACTAGTTGATAAGAAATATCTTGTCAGAACTTGACATATTTTTTTGACATCCCGAATAAAAATATTAAAGTTTTCTCAAGGATTTTAATAAAGTTCACGACGTTACTTTTCTCATCTCTCAGCCGATACAGTTTGTACCGGTCGGATTATTTTTTATTTTTTGATGCAACTTTAATGTATTGAGTCATCCCATATAATAGAGAAATGCTTTAAAAAAAAAAAATACGTAAAGTACAAGTTATCTTATTGAGTATTTTAATATTAAAAAATTATTTTAAAATTATTAAAATGACAACAGTTGACCATACAATGCAATATATTAAAATAAAAGCCGGTAAAGCTTGTGCCGACTAGACATTTTCTGACTATTTATGACATTCAATTTAAGCCTTTCAATAAGTTGATCAATGGTCCAAAAGTGGGTTGTTATAACAGTATCCATGGCAACCGGTTGCCATGGATGGATTCCCATATATATATATATATATATATATATATATATATATATATATATGAGAATATTAATCAGACTTTGAATTTTTTAGTCAATTGATTAGTTACTTTTATAGATAAATTATAATATTATATATTCAAAACATTATTTTGTGGTTCTGGTTATCTTCTTTGGAGACAACTGAGAGGACCCATTCAAAGCAAGAAAATGAATTAAGTTATTCTTATTTACAAAAAATTGATACCAATGTATGATTAAGTCAGTAAAACAAATTACTGTAATAATCGTCAAACTTATTTAACATTATTTTATCTTATAATAATATTGTTAATTTATTATAGCTAATAGGTGGAAGGACATGAGGAACCAAATGAATTAATACTATCTCATAACAAAAATTAAATTTAATTAATATTAACATGCTTCATCAGATTTCAGGATTTGGGGTCATATGACCCCCTCGCCGCCTAATTCCGCCCATGGTGCCAATATTTGTTGTCCACAAAAATTTGTTAGCAAAACTCGAAAAGAGTCACGGGCAACTTTGGCCTATGGTCATTATTTTTTTGAATTCCTCTATAATTTCCTCAGAAGAAAAAACTTCCGGCAGTTTCTGAGGTGTTGGGTCTGGGTCTTCAGTCTAAGCCGTGAGAAAAAAGTCTAAATTAAACGAGTCTAATAGCTGATTTACTTTGGACCCGGCTCCCTCTGGCTACTTTTTCTCTCCATAATTGTCCACACTTCTAATCAAAATGGTGTAGCGCAGATCAACTCAGTTGAAAAATTGACGTTATCAAAATTTTAAAATGATAAACTTTTTATGAAACGAACAAAGTATTTTGTAGTATTATTAAATTAAGATGCTCTAAATTGTTGAAAGAGCAAACAAAATACCCCAATTTGTACTTGCAGCTTGCCGCTAGACTTGAAAATTTATGGGTTCGCCACTGGAGACGGGGGTTACATAATTGTGAACACCACTACACTATTAAAGGTCGGTTTATAATTACATCACTGAACTGAATTTTTTTACAATCGACTCATTGAACTATAAATTATTTTTAAATCGTTACAAAATTCATTAAATGAGTTGACTTTTAATGGAACGTCCACGTCAGCTTTTAAATAAATATCCACGTCAACTGCTTCATGTACAATCATCCTAGTTGTTGCCACATAGGAAAATAAATGGGTTTAAACAAAATTTAAAAAAGCAAAAACTTTTAAAAGAACACAACAAAAAAGATAAGAAAAAGAACAAAAAAAAGAAGACCATTTCTCCTCTCTGTTTCTTCCTCCTTTCCCTCCTCCTCCCCACCCCACCCCACCCCACCCCACCTCTCTTCCTTTATCCCATCTCTTGTCGGCCCACTACCATAGAATCCGTTCGTCGTCCTCCCGTCCCGAACCGTTCACCGTATTCCTTCTCCATATTCCTTCACCGTTCACTTTTTTTTCTTCAATAATCACTACTATAATCCAGATCTGACCAGAGAATGGTAGAGAAAGAAGAATTAAACTAAAAAATAATTTTAAGATCTGTATATTTTGTGAATTTTTAGGGTTTTATTATCTTTTTGGGGAATAAAATTGAAACTAATCTGTTTGGGTTTTATTATCTATTTTGTGAGTTAATCTGGGTTGATCGATTTCCCGTGGATCCCGTCGGTGAAGAAGGTGTCAGCGCCAGAGGACGAAGAGGAGCTAGGCTAAAAGGGTTAATCTGTTTGGGTTTTATTATTTTTTTTTTTTTTGCTAAATATTTTTTTCTTGATTGTGCAAATGTTGAATCATTTACTGAACCTTCAATTTTTTTAAAAAAGGATTTGTTATGTAGATATTTGAGTTGTACGTTGATGGTAGTGGTTATGGAGTTGTGGTTTAGGTTTACATAAACGATGCCCTATCCTACTAAATGTAGTCAGTCTAGGGAATTTGAAGGATTCTCTTCCTATGGAGTAATTAAGATAATAAACATAAATTACTGGAGTTATTCCGTTTGAGCACGATGAGATTGTGTTTGAGTATATGATTCAAAAATCAACGCGGCTGGCTTACAAGGAGGGTGTATTCAATTAAGATTTTTAAAGACTTTAAAAGTTTAGTTGTATTCAATCAAGACATTTAAAGAGTTTATAAAAGTTTATTAGTATTCAATTACAACTTTTGTAATCTCTTTAAAAGTTAGGTAATATTGAATTGAGACTTTTATAAAGTCTATAAAAGTATTTTGGTATTCAAAAAGTCATTGATTTTTCAGATTTCTATCAAATGAGAGAGTTTGGCAAACTTTAGAAGAAAAGTTATAACTATCAACCTATATCCAAAGTCTGACCTCATCTCTAAAGACTTTTAAAAACTTCCAAATATTAAACACAAAGGTAGAAATTCAAATCGCCAGTAAAAAAAATTACAGAGAGATTTTATAGAAAATTCAAGTCGCAAAACTCTCCGATAAATTTTTAACTTAAAATGAATATAAATTAATCTAATTTTAGAAAATATAATTATTAAAATTATAAACCGTTTATATTTTTTACTAAATTTATTAAAAATTAAATAAATTACACAAACTTTTATTATAAGAATATCTCGTTATGACTTTGAAAAATCACACAAGAAATTTTGATTTTTAATATTATATTATATATATTTTATATTATATAGATATAGTATATGATATATACGAATCTTGATAAATTCTAAAACTTATCAAAATTAAAAAAATTAGTTAAAAGATGACAACGATCGACTGTTAAAAAATTAGTTACGTGACATTTTAATTAATTAATTTCTAACATCATAAATAAATTAAAAAGTCGCATAATTATTTTTTTAACGGTGGTTCACTAACAACTATTAATAATTTTAAGAAAAATAAAATCTCTCTCGTAATTTTATCTGTGGCTTACCGACGACTAAAAATCTCTCTGATAAATTTTTTATAACTTGGTGGCAATTTACTCACATGTATGAAATTTTGCGATCATGTAGATTTTTATTGTCATATTATTTTATGAAAAATAGAGTTTGGTATTCCTACTAAAAAATCGTACACATATATAGTATATATAGTTCAATGAAAAGTGAGCTTAATTTTTGTGTTGCGTCTGTAATTTCTAAAGTTTTATTCGTATTCGAGTATCTAAATTTATCATGAAATAAGTAGAATAATATGAATACTTCCAACATATATAAAATCTCATGCCATAATAATTTAATGAAATAACGAGATTTCCTGTAGTTTATGAAAAAAGAGTGAGATGTTGTACACAGGAGTTAATTAAAAATTAATATAAGTTACAATATATATGAGAAGTATACAAAAGTCTATCAAAATCTTGATAAAAAGTCTATTAAAGTCTATCACTTATTTCATTAAGTCTATAAAAGTCATTTTGAAAAAGTTTTTAAAGTTCTTAAAAGTCATTAAAATTCACAAACTCTACAAAAGTCTATCACTTAAAAAGTCTTTAAAAATCTTAATTGAATACACCTCCTAAGAGTCCTTGCGATGTCAAAGGGTGTTTCTACAATGGCTCTAGTTTTAATTAAAGAGAGCCTGGTTTTCCTGAAGTGAATGAAACTAATGGACGCAGCACAGCTAAAAACTTCCAACCAAAACCCATTGGAAGCAAGAGGAAGTAAGTACGTACGACTCAACAGACCAACCAACCTTACGGTTTAGCAGTGAAAAGAATGGAAATCAGCAATCTTGCTAAAGAGACCATCAAAACTTGGAAAACCCTAGTTAATCTCGAACCCTAAAAGGATTTGTTGTGTAGATGTTTGGGCTGTACATTGATGGTGGTGGTTATGGATGATGGTGGGTGGCGGCCGATGGAGACATGTGTGAGGAAGATGGAGTTTTTTTTCTTCTTCTTTTATCTGGAAAAAGGAATGTGGTGGTGGTGGTGGTGGTAATAATAATAATAATAATAATAATAATAATAATAATAATAATAATAATAATAATAATAATAATAATAATCCCTCCATTTCCAAATATTAGATAATTTTATATTTTTAAAGTGAAATTAAAATATTTAAAAATTAAAAAAATATGAATTCATTAATTTATATAAATACATTTGTAAAAATTATTCATTAATTTATTTATTATTAATTGATTAATTTAATTTAATTATTTGTTATGTATATTAATTTGATTTATATTTTATTTAACTATTTGTTATAAAATTAAGTATAATTTAATTTAATTAGTTATCCAATTAAGCTTCTCTCTCCTGTCAATATTGCCACGTCATTTTTCTGTTAAATGGTTAACAGACATAGACGGAAAAATTACTTTTTGTAAATAACATATATTTCAATGAGTTGACCGTAAAAAAAAAATCAGTTCCATAATGCATTTGTAAATCGACTTCTAATAGAGTGGAAAAAAGTATATTTAACCACTTATTAAGTATGATGCAGTGGAGTCGGGTAATTTAGGCAGTTTCCCACAATCATACTTGGTAACATTGCTCAACCTTTGGAAAATAAACTTGTAAAAAGTCACATCCCTAAAGAATTTTCTCCACCAAAAAGAACCATCTTGTTGCGCCCACCCTAACAAATACGAGCCCGTGATCAACCATGCAGTGCGCCATTTGCGCTCCTTAACGTACCTCTTTATGGCCTTCGCTGCCTCTTGGGGCACCAGCCGTCCGTTGTCGATAAAAGACTCCCCGATATGGCGGCCTAGGACAACCGCATCTTCTAAGGCTGAGCAACCACCTTGGCCAAGGTCAGATGTCATGGGGTGCATGGCATCACCTGCCACCGCCACAGTCCCTTTGCTAATGCTGCCAAGAATTACATCCCATGGAAGCCTTAACATAATTGGGGCCCATGTCAACGTGGAGAGATCGGCGTGGCGGGCGACATCCAAGTAAATTGGAGGAAAATCCTTGGCATAATGTTCAATGATTTCATTTTGTATCAATTCTGGAGTCCTGGTGGCCATATTTTGATGATCTGAAATTGTTAGCCAATAGATCAAAGTGTTAGCACAATGCAAAAGCGAAAAACAATATATTATTAAAAAATTAAAATTAAAAAATGCCACTAAAATTGCAAACATTTACATGGCATATTATTATGCTTAGTCGAATTCAAAGAGTCAAATTTATTCTACATAGAATGAAATGAATTATTTTATTTTCCATTTCATTCTAATCTCTAATCTATTTATTCAATTCAAACGTAACATAAAAGTTACCTTTTGTGGTAGATTTTGAAGTAACCAGAAACCAATAAAGCTCTTTATCATTGAGCGGAAGAAAGCCACCCCTCAAGCCCACTTGTAAAATCTGCCTAACTTCATGATTAAACCCATGTCCTTCAGGATACACGGCTAACTCTCGAACCGCAAACCGACCCGAGCTCACGGGTTTGGCAAGTCCTAGCCAATGAGCCACAATTGAGTGCACCCCGTCACACCCAATCAAAATCTATTTTGAATTTTTTTTACCACGAATAAAAATACTTTAGTTACTTATTTAATGGACCTCAATATATATGGGCCAGGTTTTAGGTAGCTCAAAATTTAAAGGAACAATTACATATTATAGTACATTTATAAAAGTAATTATAAAAATCATACAGTTATAAAATAATTACAAAAATATGATAATTTACCATATATATTTACAATACTAATTATATTAGGAGTCCTTAATTTAAGGAGTTAATATTATTTGGTCGACATGGCAAAAAACTTTTTTTTGAATTGTGTGATAACCTACTATCATTTTATGACGGAATTTCTTGATTTACAAACCATTCTCGCATAATTGAAACCATTGTTTCTCTCTCTCGCATTTTGTTCGTTCTTCATCTCTATCGATTGTTTACGGTGATTTAATTTGTTCGTTCTTCATCTCATTTGTTCGATTCGTGATCTCGTTATATCGCCTTCGTTAGTTATTCGCCATATTTGTTAGTTGTTGTTCGTCATTATCGTTGTATTTTCATTTGTTGCTGATCTGGTTCGATTAGTGATTTAACCCTTATTCTTTGTTGCATATGGTTTTCTTCTCCATTGATTCGATCGTGTTTATTATTGCTTTAAGTGAGTATTTTCTTAATAGTTTAATGTATTATATATTAAAGTAGTTTACTAATAGAATGGAGTATTCATTGTTTTGGTTTGTGTTGTTTTTATGTTTTGTATAGAATGGTTGATCTGAGGAAGAAGGATGGAAAGAGGAAAAGGATCGTGGAGGGTGATTTACATTAAGAACTTGAAGAAGTTTGTTGTGGAGAAGCAAGGGAAGGGAAGGGGAAGGATGTAGGTAATAATTCGAGTAAGAATGAGAAGCGGTTTGGTGATACATAGCGATATCAAACATTAGAAGTGCAATTAGATTCGATTTTGATGTCCCCATCAAGAATGAAGCTCAAGTGCTTATCCGTAAGATAATTCCAACTCAAACGAATTTTAAAGGTGTGTTAATTTAAATATTGTTATTGTTTCTTTGTATAATGCTTAATTAGTTATTGTATAATAATTAATTGGTTCTTCGCATAATATTAATTATTAATGCTTGGTAACCACATGATTGGTAACCAATGCATTAGACAATAACCACTATGTTGCATGAAGGTAACAATAACTGACTTGGGTCTTTGTCTTTATGAGTGTCTTGGTTCTTCGTCTAATTATGTCTTGGTTCTTTGTTTTATGATGTCTTAGCTCATTGTCTTTATGATGTCTTGGCTATTGTCTAATGATGTCTTTAGTTCTTTGTCTTATGATGTCTTGTTTCTTTGTCTTATGATATTTTGGTTCTTTGTCTAATGATGTCTTGGTTATTGTATTATGTGTGTCTTGGTTACTGTCTAATGATGTCTTGGTTACTGTATTTAGTTACCTTCTTGCAACATGTTGTTTACTGTATAATGTTGTCTTGGTTACTGTCTAATGATTTATTGGTTGTTGTCTAACTATTATATTGTGTAATGCTGTCTTGGTTACTGTATTATGTGTGTCTTGGTTATCGTCTAATGATGCCTTGGTTACTGTCTAACCAATATATTGTCTAAAGCTATATTAGTTCTTGTATAATCTTGAATGGGTTCTTGATTAATCTTTGTTTTGGTTATTGCATAATATTTTCGACTAATGATTGGTAAGACATGGTTGGTAACCAATGTATTAAACGATAATCGAAGATGTTGTTGATGAAGGCAACCAAGACGACGATTAATCGATAACCCATTCACATAGTTACCTTCTCTCGCAATCATGTCATTTCTTGTATAATGTTGTCTTGGTTCTTGCATCTCAATGATTTATTGGTTCTTTGTCTAACTATTATATTGTGTAATCTTTGTCTTGTTACCGTCTAATCTTTGGATTGGTTATTGATTAACGATGTTTTGTTTAATGACTAAAAGCTATATTGGTTACTTGTCTATTTTGTTTTGGTTCTTATCATATGATTGGTTGGTTAACTTTGTAAATCTGATTTTGTTTACTTGCAGTTATGGGATCTTTATTACGAGGAATGGAACAGAAAATTCACCGGAAAAGTGATATATTGGTGCGACATGGAAGTCCCCGTATCATTGCAAAAAATTGAATAATAATTTGGATAAATTTAAGGCAACATGTTTTGGGAATTTTCTTGAGTTTGGTGAGCACCAAATGTATTCCCAGATTATTCACCACTGCGCTTCTTGTGAGGGAGGTTCACCAGAGGGATGATGGTGAAATGTGGTTTTTGTTCGGAGAGAAAAGGGTCAGGTTCGGTTTGCCTTTGAGTTTTGTATGATATCTGGGTTGAGATGGAAAGGTGAGGATGATATAACTCCATATAAAGGTATGGAGAATATGCTTATTGGTAAGTTTTTGGTGGATTGAAGTTTTGTGACACGTAGTAGTATAGGTAGGATATATAGGAAGGCAGTTTTTGATGATGATGACGAGGCTATTAAGATGTCTATGATATTTTTGGTCTTTAATTTCATTATGTGCACATTTTCTGAAAATTACGTTGATGGGGCAATGGTTAATTTTTTGTGTTACGGCGATGTTAGTAGTTTTCCTTGGGGGAAAGTTGCTTTTGAGATGACAAAGTACTCTTTGTCTAATGCTTTGAAGGGGCGTTATAGGAAAGGAAAGAATGGTGTTTCAACATACAATTTTTACATGGATCATTACACCAAACTGTACAAGTTGAATGGGCTTCCGTATGTATTCCAAGTTTTTATGTTTGAAACTATTCCGACATTCAAAAGTCGGGGTATATGCAATGACGAGCATCCGTCGGATGTCCGTTTATTCAGATGGAAGGAGTTAATGAAGCCGCTTTCTAATGACAAGTTGAATGAATTAGTTTTTTGTTCACATGTGTATGTTGTTTTACATTTAGTTATATACTTGATAAATGAAAATATTATGTGAAGTTTACTATCAACAAAGTAGTTAGTTACCTTTATATACACGTTTGGTTACTGATTATTTTATATGCATGTTAATAATAACAATGTTTTTGGTTACTTGAATATTCAAATACGGTTACTGATTAGATTACATTCAAGTTACTAATGACATTGTTGTTGGTTACCAATCATAAGACACATTTGGTTACATTTATACATTTAGTTGGTTACTACTTATTATACATTTGGTTACCTGTATATATGTATTTGGTTACTGATTATGTTTTATGATTCCTTATTTTTTCTCGCTTATTTCAATGCAATTGTACATTGTTTGTTAGATGATATACTAAAGTATACTTATTATTTTTCAATTTGAGGATAAACAAGTTTGATTCCCACTACGAGGAGAAGGATCGGCTTGATTTGGCGGTTTTCACTTTTTAATGGGAAGGATGGTGACAAGAAAGTAGACAAAAAAGTGAAGGCCGACAAGATTGGTGTTGATGTATCTGTTGTGAAAGAGGCAATTGATGTACTGATTCTAAGCCGTTGGAGAAGAAAGTGTCCGAATTGAAGAAAGAAGTTTCGAATTGAAGAAAGAATTTGGAAAGTTCTTGAATCGATATTAAAGATGAAATGCGACTTTTTACATGTCCGATTATGAGGACCTTAGGTCCATTATTAGAGATGAGTTACGTGCTATCAAAGACGTGGGGGACAAAAAGATTGATGGTGATTCTGATGATGACGATTCTGATGATGATGATGATGATGATGATGATGATGAAGATGAAGGTGATGAAGGTGATGAAGGTTATGAAGGCGGTGAAGGTGGTGAAGGTGATGAAGGTGGTGAAGGTGATGGTGATGCTGCTGATGACGTTGCTGATGTCATGGTGGATGAGGTCCATGTTGATGAGGATGTTGATCATGGTTCAAAAGTGAATAAGAATAATGATGGTGATGATGTGTTGGATGAAGTTGAGAAGAAGGGTGGGAATGAAATTGAATTGGTTAATGAAGTTGGTGATGATGTGTCAATATTCGTGGAGAAGAATGATGTGAATGTAATTGAGATTGTTAATGAAGTTGAACGTCTTTGTTATGGTTGAAGAACTTGGATGAAAAAAAAAAATAATGATGATGAAGAAGATGTCAAGGTTAGACATATTTGTTTGTTTTGTTATGTGATATATATGTCATTGTTTTAATTATTAAATGGTTCTTTATTTTGTGTAGATTGACAATAATAATGACATGCCGTCTTTTGACATATTAAGCCAATGTACTGGGAAAGAGATTGTTGTGTATGATGCTGATAAAGTTAGTGTTATAATTATGGGCCATCATTTATTTAAATGTTATTTATGTTTTGGTTACCATTATATAGTGAATTGGTTACTATGATATTGTGTTTTGGTTACCATAATATTGTGTTTTTGGCTACTATTATATTATGATTTGGTTACTAGTTTATGTTATTGATTATTAATATAACATGTTCATTTTAGTTTGTTGGTCATTTATACATATCGGTTGGTTATTAGTTTATTTTATTGAGTTATTAATCGTATATATTACCTTTTTATGTCAATCTGAAAAAGGGAAAGAAAGGTGAGGTGACAAGCGGTATGCTCTTGATTTTATGGTTCTCACCATACGGGACATAGCTAAGTGTGATGATTTGGAGAAAAGTGTCCACAAAGCGGTGGTAGACCTATCGTGAACCCGCAAATAGTGCCATTTTACGGTCTCCATATACACAGTGACTTTGGATCGGCGGGTTCATCATCTACTTTAGTGGTCTTTAGTCAAACGAACACTGACGTTTAAGTGCATTCCCCAAATCATGCATGGAGATGCCTCAAATTTTGAAGAGGCATTGTTTGAAGAATGGTTCAAAATTGGAATAAACAATGAGAAAAGGTTTGTTTTTTGTTGTTAACAATGCTATAGTTTTTATGAAACAAATAAGTTTGTATTATTGTAGTAACATATGGTTAATATTAAATAAATGTTATGGTTACTATTATTTTATATTCTGGTTACTATTAGATCATGTTTTGGTTACCTAGTAGTTATGTTTCGGTTACTATGTGATTATGGTTTGGTTACCAGATTAATGTTTAAAATTAAGTTGTTGATTAGTTTACTGATTTTTGTATGCTATTTTTATTACTGTCTAATGATGTATTGGTTACTGTTGAATGTTGTATTGGTTAATGTGTAACATTACATTGGTTACTGTATAATACTTAATTAGTTACTGACTAATGTTGTTTTTGGTTACTGCATAATATTAAATATTTATTAAATGTTAATATTAAATAAATGGTGTGGTTATTATTAAATAAATGTTATGGTTACTATTACTTTATATTCTGGTTAATATTAGTTTATGTTTTGGTTACCTATTAGTTATGTATTAGTTACTATTTGATTATGGTTATGATTTTAATATTTGTTGGTTAGCAGGGTATTGTTTAAAATTAAGTTGGTTAATTAGTATGTTAATTATAGAACGTGCAAGTTTGATTTGTAGTAGTGTGTATATTAATACGGTAATTGTTAATGTTAGTGTGTATACTAATATTATGTTTTTATATTGAAGGACGGATAAATTTCCTGGAAAGAACGATATTATCATGCCTTCTTTTGTATTTGGATCCATTGCAATATCATCGAAGATGTGGTTCTATAAATTAAAGACGCCTGGGCAGTGGTTAGACGACGATGTGAGTATTTGTTTTAAAATTATGTTTTTATAGTTATGTTTACATTATTTAGTTACATTAATCACATACTTGCATTTTCCAACAACTGTTAATATCCTATTAATTTTTTTTTTGGCTCAGCACATCAATATTGCCTTGTATTATTTCCGTAAATTGGCAAGACATTCCGAAAGTGTTCCTATAAGGGTAACGACCACGGATTGTTGGTTTCACAGCAAGATCACCGCTCTTTTCGAGGAGTATACAAAAAAAAATTGTGACAAAATTGTTCTGTCTGGGGAGGGTGATGTTGCTGAATACATACATGGGCTGTTTATGGATGTCAACACACCATGGAGGAACGTTGACTATGTGTTGTTCCCAATTCATATGTCATCCGGACCATTGGTTGTTGTCTTTTGATGTGCATCGTAGGTGTCTAATCATTTTACAATTTTCTACAACCAAAAAGGAAATCCATGCAAACTAAAATATCGATGTTTGTGAGTAGTGCATCTTCATTCTTCCCATACCATCTGCCAATGCAAGTCCGGTTTTTGGAAAGATAGGTCCGACATTGACTTCAAAGATGACCCGTATCGCAACAAGACGAAGACGATATAATTGAGTTGGAATTTCTTTGAGGCGGTTCTGAACAAGTAGAGGGTAAGGGTTAAATTGTGTACATTTTTTAATTATTACATATAGGTTGATTTTATTTTTGATTTTTGTTATATGTTGTTTGTTGTTACAAATGATTGTGGGATGTTCACAATTTGTTTTTACCGAAGCATGTCATTCATCGAAGTTTGATCGATTCCTATTCCTTTCCCCATCATAAGTATCGGAAAAAGTTATGCACAAACCTATTTATGCATGCTAGGAACAAGCAATTTGAGGGCTATGATAATCTTGATAGAGAATTTCCGTGAAGATTTGTTCCGATTTTGATTAGTTCGGATTTTATTGTTTTGTTTTTATTAATTTTGTTGTGTATTTTTTTAAGTTTTGGTGTTATACACAACATTTGTGTATGGTTTATGATTTTTTGATGTTCACTTGGATCTTATGTAGATGGGATTATATATTTGATTATATTAGCATTAATGAAAGAGATATTGTTTGTTGGTTGGTATTTTGTTTCTTTTTAAGTTGTGTTTGTTGAATTTTTTGAAATATCTGATTTGGTAACCAATCATGTATAAAGGGGTAATCGATAATGATTTGATAGTAACTTGAGTTACAAGATTGTATCGGGACATATATCATATGTTAAGTGTACATATGTTATGTATACATGGGTTTCATAAACTTCAATACCCTTTTAATTACAAAGTTCTTTGAATATCTGAGTTGTTTATGTTGTGGTTACCATTATAAACCTGGTTTAGTTCTTTATTATGAAATTAGGTGGTTATTGTGATGGTTCTTGTTATGTAATTATTTGGGTACCATTAAACATTGTTATGGTTCTTGTTATGTAATTATTTGGTTTACATTAAAAGCGGCATAATTCTCATTATGTTTATCACATGTATAAAATGGTAACCAATTATAATTTTGTAATATATGATTGGTAACCAATCAGTATAAATAGGTAAATCAGATAATGATTTGATAGTAACCAGAGAGATTATTTGGGTACCATTAAACATTGTTATGGTTATTGTTATGTAATTATTTGGTTTACATTAAAAACTGGCATGGTTATTATTATGGTTTATCATCGTATATATAAATGGTAACCAATTATAATTTTATAATATCTGATTGGTAACCAATCATGTATAAATAGGTAACCAGATAATGATTTGATAGTAACCAGAGAGTTACAATATTGTATCAGGACATATGTCATATGTTAAGTGGACATGTGAGTATACATGGGTTTCATAAACTTCAATACCCTTTTAATTATATGTTGCTGGATATACAGGTTGTTTATGTTGTGGTTACCATTATAAAATGGTATTGTTACTGTTATGAAATTAGGTGGTTACTGTTATGTAATTATTTGGAAATCATTAAACATTGTTATGATTACTGTTATGTAATTATTTTGTTAAAAACTGGTATGGTTATTGTTATGTTATTAATGGGTAATCATTATGGTTATCTTATTATGTAAATATGTTGTTATCATTAAAATTGTTATGGTTATCTTGTTATGTATTTATTTGATTATCGTTATTGTCAATGTTTCATTGAAATCGTAAATCAATATATAAATGAATAACAATTTTTTTACTATACACAATCAAAAATTTTACAAACCAATCGTTTAATGGTTACTCAAAGTAAACAATAATACATTCATGTATCTACACTCTTAATTTAATCGCACTATATCGGACCCTTTTTAGTGGTCTTAAAACCGGAGATTATCGCATGTTTTTTTCGTTGTGTCCTTTTTCGCTTTTCTTTGCATTTGTTTTGAATTTTGATTCGAGATCCGTGTTTGTACTCTCTTTTTTGGTCTTCCCCTTTGGCCTTCTTGTGTTGGGTGATTTATACATATATTTTTTACTTCTTCCGATACATCCCAGCTTTTCTTTGTCATCTAATGGCATAATGGAAGTTTGAATATGTCTTGACCAAAGTTTCTTTAGTGTAATTTCTTGAGCAAAAAAAATCATAACAACTCAAATTTCTCTTGCTCATAACAAAGCTTAGACGACGCTTGGCAAGGCATCTCATGGTAATCTTGAAATTTACTGGCATGTGCATGTCTTTTGTTCGATGTCCTAATATCTTTGTTTAGAGACATCGTAAATAGTGAAAATCACTAAGTTTGATGTCTCAACCTACAACACCCAATGTATACAATCGATTAACAATTGATCCCAAATATACAAAGAACCAATTAACTAGTACACAATATTAGTCAATAAGTAACCACCAATATAAAAGAAACAATTATAAATCTCAAAGTAACATTATAATGTTATATAGTAACTAAGTCAAGATTGATCAAGAATCAATATAATGTTACACAAGAAACAAATAAGCATTATATAAGAACATTATATAAGTACACAAGAAGCAATTCAAGAGAGTAGTAAGAATCAATATAATGTTGCACATTAAGTAAGTTAGCATTACTCTGTAACCAATAAAGATTATAATTTTATCCAGTAACCAAGTTATTGTTAGTCAGTATAATGTTACGCAGTAACCAACTCAGCAATAGCCAACAACCATTATATGGTTACACAGTAACCAACTCAAAGCAATAGTCAGTAACCAATTTAATGTTGCACAGCAACTAAGTTAGCATTAGTAAGTAACCAAGTTAGTAATAGTCGTTAGATTGCAAATGCAAATTAGGATGCAATAATTTAAATCGAGTATTAATTACCTTAAGTATCTTTGATTTAAAGATATTAGATTGCAACCTTCTCTCAAATTGTTGTGGAAAGTGTTGTAAATGTTGATATGGTCATTGTTTGTTTGTGAAATACCATCATTGAACTGCACAACGTAGGCATTCAATCATTGTCGCATAATCGGAAGATCCTCGATAAACTTGATTGCATTGTTAATAGATTCGGCGGTGTTTGAAGTCATTGTTGAAAGTACCGCTTATACCCCCATGGAGCCCTGGTGCACCTATCCAACTTGACCTCTTCCTCCGGATATGTCCTTATTCGAGGATCAATGACATCAAGTTCAACCATATGTGTTTGTTGAATTGTTCAACAAATTGTAAGCTCTACAAACCCCGTTGTAAGCTGCTGTTTAACTTCTTCTCCTTTCTTTTTGAATCTATTTTTATATTTTTCAAGATTATATGATATGTGCAGGAACCATGCATGATATCCGGAAACACACAATTCAGTCCTTGTATAATGGCTTCATGTCTATCTGAAACAATACATTGACCTTCCCTAACTCCACAAGCATTTCTCAAATTTACGAAAAACCATTTCCAAGACAATTCATTTTCGGCACAACAAATGAAAAAGCAACGGAATAATGTTTCGGTGCCAGATCTTGTGTGCTTCTTATCGAATGTCCCCCGTAAGTTGATTGTATGAATGTGCCATCAATTACAATGATTGGAAAACAATGGTGCCATGCTTGAATGGATGCTCCAATGGCAAAGAATAAATACTTGAAACGACCATTTGTTTCCAACTCAAGGGCTGTGACGGAACCTGATATAAAACATCAGCACTATCATTAGAATTACAAGTAGTATACTGTATCCAAATCACTAGTAATCCAGAATCGCTCATGTGGTTAATGGTATACAAATTGTATATTACATTTAGTAAATAAACATGCGTATTAAGGTAACCAAACATATATAATAACCGCATACAAATGGTCTAATACTAATAATAACTAAACATGCATACTGTCTAAAGGTGTATTGGTTACTGTGTAATAGTTTATTGTTTACTGTATAATGCTTAATTGGTTACTGACTAATGATATTTTGGTTACTGAATAATATTACTGACTAATGCTTGGTAACCACATATTTGGTAACCAATGCATTATACAGTAACCAAGATGTTGTATGAAGGTAACCAATACAATATTAATCAGTAAACAATTTACATTGGTAAACAATCTATCGTGTAATCATATCTTGAGTTATTGTGGAACATCATATTAGTTCTTTGATAATGATATAAAAGCAATAAATGTTTTTAAGGTGTTACGGATTTGTTTTTTTCAAAGACGTGTGTAACCATGATGGGATGAGTGAGTAGTCGTGTGGATTTCCTCTCACTTTTTCCAACGCTCTCTCCTTCGATCTCCATGCTTTTTGGTAAGAGATAGACACATTATATTCTGACATCATGTCTTCCACAATATCGGTTGGTGTGTATATTTTCTTTAAATTTGTTATTTTTTGCATTACGCATTCACTGACCAACTCACTATTTGCCTGTCTGTGGTCTCCCAACAATACATTCACTTAGAACAAGTGTGGATATCATTGAATTCTCTAACCTTGAACATACTTGTTTTTTCCGAAACTTGATGCTCTCATCTTCCATTTGCAATCTTCATCGTGATACACACAATAAAGCACAAAGTATCTATAACTTGTTCGTTGGACTTTGTGTTATGCTTTTTTTTATTGAATGCAATTTCATAGCTTGTGAGAGGATTTTTTTATCTGTGTAGGTTTGATGTAATTTTACTTCACATTCATTCGGATCCGATATTACATCATCATATCGTTCTTCTGCGTATGATTTGTCATGTTGTCTGTCTCGTTGTTGTTCAATAATTTCCATTGCAAGCTGATCAGCATATTGCGTTCCAAATTGGCATGATTGGCTTTGCTAGTGGAACTAATCTGTGAATTCCCTTGTGTTGATCTCGATTGGCATTACATCGTGAATTGTAGATTCTTCTAAATTTGTCAAGTTATGCAAGATCGTCAAGCGTCCCATTTCAGGTTCAATATCCACAATCGGTGGGAATTTACCTTGTTCATCGATTTTCTACTCATTTCCGGAAAGAATTGTAAGGTTGCTTCATCCGATATATCTTCGATCGGTGGAATGTCGTTTCTAATCGAAATTTGATTGACAATGTTGTTGTTGCGTTTGTGTCAGCAGTAATGCAATCGCATATTTTGGTTATCATTTCTTTGAACGAAATTGTTGATGGAACTAATATGCCAAGAACTTCAAATTTGGTGTCTTGTTACTATCAAATTATGTCTTAATTGAAATAAAGTACAACCGAATCATCTCCATTGTCTGTCAACGTAATAAGTAATGGTAAGTAACAAAATCAATGTTATCCAGAACCAATATAATGTTAAACAAAGAACAAGTCAAAGATTAGTCAAGAACCAAGTCTTCATCAATAACCATTATAATGTTACACAAGAATAAAGTAATTTTAGTTAGTAACCAATGCAATGGAACACAAGAATATATACATAGTCGACAAGAACCAATGTAATGTTAAGCGAAGAATTAAGTCAAAGATTAGTCAATAACCAAGTCTTCATTAGTAACCATTATAATGTTACACAGTAACAAAGTCATTATTAGTCAGTAACCAATGCAATGGTACACATTAGCCAATTAATTATTAGTCAATAACCTATGTTAGCCTATAACCAATATAATGTTAAACAGTAACCAAGTCATCATTAGTCAGTAACCAAGTCTTAATCAGTAAACATTATAATGTTACACAGTAACAAAGTCATTATTAGTCAGTAAACAATGCAGTGGTACACAGTAACCAAATTAGTATTAGTCAAGAATATAGTATATAGTAAGACATTAAGCAAATGTAATGTTAGCGAAGAATTAAGTCAAGATTAGTCAAGAATCAAGTCTTCATTAGTAACCATTATAATGTTACACATTAACAAAGTCATTATTAGTCAGTAACCAAATCATTATTAGTCAATAATCAATGTAATGGTACACAGTAACCAAATCATTATTAGTCGGTAAGAACTAATGCAACATTAGTTAAGTACCATTATGCATTAACCAATCCAAAGATTAAACAAAGAATATAGACATAGTCGACAAAGAACCAATGTAATGTTAAGCAAAGAACTCAATGTAATGTTAAGTAATAACCAAGTCAAAGATTAGTCAAGAATCAAGTAATAATCAAGTAACCATTATAATGTTACACAAGAATAAAGTCATTATTAACAAGAACTAAAAGCAACGATACACAATATCCAATTCATTATTAGTCAAGAACAATGTAATGGACACAAAGAACGGATCATTATTAGTCGCTGAACCAATGCAACATTAGTTAGTACCATTATGCATTAACTAATCCAAAGATTAAACAAAGAACATGTATATAGTTAGACAAGAACTTAATGTAATGTTAAGAAAGAAACAAGTGTATTTTTACATGCAATTGCAATCAAAACATTCATTATTCTTACTGGTGTGACCATTTTAAGTGCAAAAAACTTAAGAAAGGTAACCAATATAGTAATTGTGAGTAATAATAGTAACTATATGATTATAAATTTTAAACTCACATACCTCAAAGATTTTTTGATCGAAATTGATGTTGATTTGTATTCAACAATCACTGCAGTATTTGGTTTCTGATCTTGAAGGCGTGGTTGATTTTGTATGTTATTTTCGATCTTAGAGATGCGTCGCGACAACCAGCTTCGTTTTCTCCGTCGTTGATCTGCGCAGATTTGGCTTCGCCGTTTCTCGTCGTTGATCTTAGAGATGCGTCGTTGATCTTAGAGATTACGAGTTTAGTCGCGATAGGAGACTTCGGTTTCGTATTTTGTCTTCTTCGTCGTTGATCTGTTGTTCCGATTTCAAAGTTGCATGATTTTAGGGACGGTTAATTTCAAATATGAAATTGGATGACTAACTGGATAATGACACGTGATTTTAGGGGCGTTATATTGCTTATGTTTTATTTTTGTAATTATGTTGTGTATGTTTTATTTTTGTAATTACTTTCTAAATGTTGTATATTAGTGTAAAGGACCCAAATTTAAAAACCTTTGTTTTGATGACAGTTCCATCTTCCATTTGGAGGATAGCAATGGGCGAGCCTTCAATTTCTTGGGTTGAAATAGAAGCTAGTTTAGAAGAGAGATGGATTGTTTCAATGGGTAGTTCTTCAGCTAGAGCCTCCAATAAGGCCTTACGGTGGACCGATCTAGGCCCACTACTACCTCTGGATCAAGCGCAAATCATACGTAACCGGTAACTCATATAAATATTAGATCGTAAATCAAATGTTAATTTATTCAAATTTAAAAAATAAGAGCAAACAGTTTTGATTATTTTGCTTCGCTCCTTCATTAATTGTGTGAGGGATACCAACTTATAAATTCTTATCAATTTTCAAATTATATATATATATATATGTGTATATATATATATATATATATGAAAAATGGTCCATGAAAAACGTTAATTTTAGGCACTATTTCAATTAACTGTTATCCAGCCGTCCAATAGAAACAGTCAAATTTTTTATGTTAGCAACCAACATAAAAAAATTTGGCTTAATCAAGGACTTAAAATAGTTATAATTTAAATTAAAAAATATAGTTAATTAATACTTCACTCTCTAATTGGTTCACAAATATAAATAATTATAATAGTAGACTAATATAAAGATTGATTAGGTAATTTGGGGGTAGTAGTTGAATACGTAATTTATTTGAGTAGAAATATAATATAAATTCAATCACTATTTTTTATTTATAATTAAAAATTATAAGGCGATAATCAATAATTATCCTTATACATACTCAAATAAATAGTGATTGAGTTTATATTATATTCCTACTCAAAAAAATTACGTATTGAACTACTACTCACAAATTACCTAATCAATCCTTATATTAGTCACTATTATAATTCTTTATATTTGTGAACCAATTAGGAAGTAAAGTATTAATTAGCTATATTTTTTAAATTTAAATTATAACTATTTTAAGTTCCTGATTAAGTTAAATTCTTTTATGTTGGCCACATTTCTTCTCTAATGGTCACCAAAAAATACGGTCGTTTTGATTTGGTCAGCTAGATGAAAGAATACCAACATAAAAGAATTTAGTTGGCCGCTAAAGGGAGTAGCGGATGACTCCAACCCAACCCCTTAAATCTTTCATTTGACGGTTAAATAATAATTAGTTGAAACAGTATTTAAAATTAAAGTTTTTCATAGATCATTTCTCTATATATATATATCCTCACCTGTCAGCTCCAGCTAAGGAAACCTCTTGACTTGCACCATCCTCAACATTGGTTACGGTACTCCTAGAAAATGAACCAAACAAGGGAAAGAAGAAACATTGATTAAATAGAAAATAATTTAGTTAAGAAAATGAACAATGAATATGAATTTTGTTTATTTGTGAATAAATCTAAAAGCGCTACCTTTCATATGTACATTCCGTAAGATTTGACTTGCTAAAAGAAAGATAATAATTAAGAAAACTTATCTATGAATTGTTTTAACTTTTACCAAGAAAACATATGGGGCTTTATTGACATATCATGTCAATAAAGATATCATATATGGGACTATATATATATATATATAGTCCGATTATGGTACATATCTTTTTATTTTACATATCATGTTTATAAGACTCCAATTTTTATGAATAAAGATAAATTTTTTATAATTATTATTTTTGAATGAATTTAATATAATGTTATAGTTGTAGGTAATATTTAAAAATTTTACAAAAGACGCTTGAAGTTGTTTATAATATTCGATTGGTCGGGGAATATTCGTTTTAACAGGAATATTCATGCGACGGCAAGACAATCATTAGTGGACCCTATTAACGGAATTATTGTCGGATTGAGAAAACGACAAAAATATTTTATGAAAATAACGGCGGAAGTTTTACAGTTTAGCTCGTTGAAACACCTAGTGTTAAAAGTATGGTGAATATGCGTGGTTGCATAAAGAGCACACGGTATTGATTATTGATGCTTACGAGAAGTCACTCAGTTTTGTTCAATTATTGCTTTGATGAATTGTTGCATAAGATCTCACGTTATTTGATTCAATTATTGTCAATATTTTATATATTATTAAATCAATAATTGAGATAACAAAGTTGTTAATATTATTATTTGCATTATTAACGATGTCAGAAGTTTCGCCGAGGAAAGGTTTGGTCACCTAATTCATGCGCTAATAAGGAAAAATCCTTATTGAAAAGCCCCTTCTTTCCGGGAACGACACTGGCCGATTAATAGTGTGAATTATGATAATGATGATGAAGTTTTATTTTATTAGTATTATTAATGTAATAAAATGAAAAGCTTTTTATATAAAAATGTAATACTTTTATAAAGTTATTCGTTTTATTAGGCTAATAGTAAAATCTTTTTATATAAAATGTAATACTTTTATAAAGTTATCATTTTATTAGACAATAATTAGAATATATTATATTTTATTATGCATAGTATTTGTATAGTAAAATCTTTTTATATAAAATAGAATACTTTAATAAAGTTATTCGTTTTATTAGATTATAAATAGAATATATTATATTTTATTGTAAACCAACTGACCGTCGCTTAAAAGTAAATCAATCTGGATCGTTTCATGGATTGGTTCTTATTCATCCATTCTTCTATAAATAAGCTCATTCCTTCATTATTTCTTACAAATTCCTTTGAAACTCTAGAGAGAAACCTGAGAGAGAATTTTTCTTCTATAATCTTGGCGTCTTTCTTTAGCGTTTAAGAAAGCTTTTGAGCGAAAGGCAAGTTTCTTCAAGTATATTCTCGCCTCTACCGCTTCGAGAGTACTCTTCTTTATAAGGTAAGGGTATTATTTTTTCATATTCATGAAGAGAACTTCGTTATTCCAATTTTATTATTTCGTTGAATAATATATATACGCTGCTACCTTATACTTGGTGAAATTCTTCGTTATTCCATTATTTATTATTCTTTGGAATAACTTTCACGCTAAGTACCGCATACATGGTAAAATTCGTTGTTATTCCATTCTTTATTATTCTCATTTGGAATATCTCGTCATGCGTTTTTTACGGACCGGTTAAAATCTTTATTATTCTCGCTGGAATATCTCGTCTCAGGCGCTTTACACACGGACTGGTTCCGTTATTTATTATTCGCATTGGAATAACCTCGCCTACATGTGAAGTAATCGCATGCATGGTGATTTGTTGTTATTCCATTCTTTTTATTTCGTTGAATATCCTGTTGGTGCGTAGACATTACCGACCGTTCCGTTATTTATTGTTCGTTGAATAACTCGTCGGCGCGGCAAGTACCGCATGTATGGTGTTTTCTTTCGTTATTCCATTCTTTATTATACTCAGTTGGTTAAAGTTTTGACTTTTATACTCCATGAAATTAGTGGAATATCCTTGATATTTGCGCTTCATCCAGTATCTTTCATGGAAATATTCTTCTGAGCATTCTTAAATTTTACTCTACAAAGAAGTATTATGTTGACAATTTGGACGTTATTAGTTCCTGAATAAATTAATTCTTGAACTTGTTTTATTGATTTCTTATATCATTGACATCATCCTCATGTTTATATTTTGTTGAAAGTCATCTGTGGCCTGTAGTGCATAGATGGACTTTGTATGATTATGACCAGAGATTATTCGGTGTAATCATGACCGTAATTTTACAAATGATGTGGTAAAAGTCATCATTGACCCGTAGTGCATTGATGGATAGTTGTTGGCATGATCATGACCATTGATGAATACACGAATATCCTCGCCCCAGAAGTGCATGAATAATTTGTGGTTGTGGATACTAATGAATATCCTCGCCGTAGAAAGCAGGATGATGTGGTTTATTTATTGTCGAGTCCCAATGATAAAAGTGATGAAAAACCTTTTAAATCATAAAAGATAGTAGATTTTATTCTCTACTGACTCTTTTAATGGATTGCTTATTCACGCAGCTTAAACTTGATGTCTATTATATTTTATCGGTTTAACAATATTGAAGACTAATGATAATTTATTCGTATTATCTTAGTAATATTATTTCATCGGGCTAGTTGAGCTCACCCTTTCTTTCAATGTTCTCTTCAGAAATGAGAACGAATGGACTAATGGGAACCGGAGTGACAATTCAAATGATAGTATTAGTAGTCCTCACTATTCTGTTAAATAGTGTGACAATAAATGTAATGAGGACTTATTCTGAGAGTAGATATTGTCTAGAAGACAATATTTGTATTAAAACTAACAGCTTTCTTGTTGTATATTAAAGATTGTATTTATATTCTGTACCATGTATTTGGCGACTCAGAATAGGTGATGTATACCTATTTTGGGGGCATCACAATGCTCGTCACCTTTAACGATATATTGGACTACGGTTTGGTCCGTCGCTATAGAACAGATTAAACGGTTTATATGTTATAACGATGGTTCGATGTGTCACTAAAAACTAAGACGACGGTTCTTTAATATACGCGACAAACCGAATCATCGTCTGGTCCGTCGCTAAAAGTAGTGAGCAAAGTGTGTTAAATATGTACTTGATCCTCTTCGTGTGTGTGTGTGTGTATATATATATATATATATAAGAAAAATATATGTACACAGCTGTGTATTACACAGTAGGGCTATGACGACGGGTGAAACCGTCGCCATAGTTATTCTGGGCTATAGCGACAGCTGAACCATATCGATAGCCTAAAAAACCATCGCCATAGCCCTACTGTGTAATACAAAGCTTTATATATACATATAACTCTATATATATATCGGTCTGGATCTTAAACTCACCCCTTATCTAGCTCACCCCCTTTTAGCGATTTTGAGGAATGACGATTTATCTTGGCCTGTCGCTATATAAAGAACTGTTTTTAGATTTTAGCGATTTTGAGACCCTAATCGTCGCCAAATTCATCGCTAAATTAAGGAGGTGAGTAAGGTGAGTTAGATAAAGGGTGAGTTTAAGATCCGGAGATATATATATATATATATATATATATATATATATATATATATATATATATATATATATATATATGAGAAAATGTATATACAGTAACCGTTATTTTTCAAAATAACGTTATTTTGAGAAACAACTTACTCAGAAACGTGAAGTATTGTGACCCCATGCCTTCTTAAAATTTTATTTTAATAATATCTTACTTTTTTATTTTTGTTTTGACTTTCTAAACGTTTCATAAATATCAAATGAAGTAGTGAAGACTTTCTTTTCTTTTTCTTTTTTTTCGCTAATTTTCACAGACCACACTCATATACTCAATAATGGAACCCTTGATCTCATGGAAACAGTGAAGCCACATACAACTTTGTGGGGTCAATTGATCCCACTAAAAAAAAATTACTTTATAATGTAAGATAAATTTAAAAAAATTTAAGTATTATATATAAATTGACCCCACTAAAATTTTATAAATTTTCTATTATACGGGGTCAAATTAAAAATTTATAATTTTGTCAATTAAATTTTAACCTCATATGACTCATATCTTCTCAATATTTGTATCTCTCTATAATATTTTAAACTAAATAATAATCTAATTTATATTATTTTTAAAAATAAATAATAAATCACTTACTTATGAACAGTTGTGATTAAAAAAATCTTTTATGAGTCAATATAGTCAATAAAGTGTATATATACCATATATTATTACTTATTATATTTTTGTTGTATATATATATATAGAATGGATCCTGTCCGGTCTCCCGGACAGGTCCAAAATTCGGACCCCAAATTTTTTTTTTTTTTTGTAGAACAATTAAAAAAAATAAAAATAAATTATGGAACTGAAATTTTTTCATAATATAATGTTTTGGGCGTGATTTAGATACCTATATCAAAAAATATATGTACAGCCTGCACAAACTGTACAGACATATTTTGATATATGTATCCAAAACACACCCAAAATACTGTATTATGTAAAAATTCAAATTCCATAATTTTTTTTTTTAGTTGTATAAAAAAAGCAAAAAAAAAATAATAAAAGAATAAGGTCCGGATACTACTAAAATGTGGGCGTCCAACCTAACAGGACTTCTCTCTCTATATATATATATATATATATATATATATATAATTATAATCAGGATCTTAAGCTCACCTTTCTAACTCACACTGAGCTCACACCCCTTTTGGCGCGGACCGGATTTGACGATTGATTCGGTATATACAACCGTCGCTCATACTTTTAGTGATTTATATATGTTGTCAGATTGCTAAAAGTATGATTTACTCATTGTATATAACCGAACCGTCATTGATCCGTCTACTAAATGGGGGTGAGCTCGAGTGAGTTGAATAAGGGTGAGCTTAAGATCCGGATCGTATATATATATATATATATATATATATATATATATATATATATATATATATATATATATATTGTAAATCTATGTGTTATCCGTCATTATATACGTCATTCGTCGCTAAAAACTAAGACGATTTATTCGATTCTATAGATAATGATTGATCGAATTGTCGTCCCCATTCGTCGTTAAATGGGGGTGAGCAATGTGATTAGAGACAAAGGATGAAATTTTAAGATCCCGGACGGTATAAAGTATTAAAAAAAATTAGTTCAAATTGGCGGCCAAATTATTTATAACTTAATAATAATTTCGACTGCACTTACAAAACTTTCTAGCTTCGCCCGTGCATGGAAACTATAAATTATCGCCGAGTCAATAACGCTACAGCAAATTAGTGATGACTTGGGATAAAATAAGTGAAGAAATGAAGATTTGGTTCCTTCCTTACTTGTTAAAAGGGGCATAAAGAGGGGTGAGCTTGTGAGCAACACCAAGTGCATCAAGTGCAAGCCACGCATTTTGGAAGAGAGTCAAGGCTGCGCCGGTGGCTCTCAGCCTATCCCACCTTTCTAACACCACCGCTTGAATCCCAACTCTCTTTAGCGCCACCGTCGTTGCCAACCCACATATACCTGCCCCCACTATCACCACTTCCTCTATCCTTTCCATTCCCATCTCTCTAAGATCTCCAACTCCTTAATTTATTGTTTTTTAAATTAGTTGCTAATTAAGATGCTTTCTAACTCCTTCCTACATATAATATGGAATATATATAGAGGGACAGAGTATGTATATTACATATAAGAAACCGGTTTATTTTACTTGCATCCAACACACTCAGTTGAGTGAGAAAAGAGTCAAAATTAAAGGTGTCTAATGGCCTGCTTAATTTGGACGGTCCCCGTTGCCGACTACGATTGTGAGTTTTGGGGGATTAGACAAGGGAAAGTATAGGCGGAGAATGGATGAGAAAAAATTATAATTTTCTCTTGTCATGTTTGTGAATTTTAGAAATGAAGGAAAGGATTGAGATTTTAATTATATTTTTTTTTATTTGTGAGTTTGAATGACTAAAGGGAAGAGAAAATATTTTTATTTTTAAATTATACTATTACTATATTATCCTTGCATATTAATGTAATATATGACATGATTTATTTTGAAAAGTTACTTTAGGTAATATAAAATATTTAACTTTTTCATCCCTCTAAATTCTCACTTTTGAGGAAAAAGTTTAATTTGAGTCAAAAATAGAATCAATTTTACCTTCAAATCTCTTCACGCACGTTCCCTCTAAAAAACTCACAATTTGAAAGGATTTTAATTATTTTTCTTCCCCTACCCTATCATACCCTACCCTACTCTAATGTTGTGTTTATGAGTTTGGAGTGATGAGATAGAAAAGGAAAGTATAGGAGTGGGAAAGATTAGAAGAGATATGAATGAATTATAATTTTCTCTTATTATGTTTGTGAGTTTTAGAAAAGATGGGAAGAGATAAGATTTTATTTTTATTTTTTCTTGTTTTCGAGTTTGGAATGAGGGAATGGATGTAAAATATTTTTATTTTTAAATTAAACTATTACTATATTACCCTTACATATTAATGTAATAAATAACATAATTTATTTTGAAAGGTTACTTTAAGTAATATAAAATATCTAACTTTCATATCTTTTTTCATCCCTCCAAATCCTCATTTTTGGAGAGAAAATTTTAAGCCAAAAATAAAATCAACTTTACCTGCAAATCTCTCCCCTTCTCTACTAAAAAAAACTCACAAAAATAAAATTCGAAAATTTTTTAATTATTTTCCTTTCTCTTCCTTTGCTTCCCTTTCCCTAAAAAAAAGAAAAAGAAAAGCTTACAAACACAGTTTAATTTTCCTCTCCATAATTGTCCAGACTTCTAATCAAAATGGAGTAGTAGCAGGTGAGGTGAGAAGGCGATCGTGACGAGGATGGTTTGTGGTGGTAGGCATAATTAATGATCCAATAGAAGCAGGGGCGGATACAAAATTTCTTCTCAGTTATGATAATAATAATAATAATAATAATAATAATAATAATAATAATATATTCACATGAAAAGACATTTATATAGACACATGAAAAGATTTGTCTCATCTTTCAATAATGCAAGTAAGATTAACATACTCCCTCTGTTCTTTAATATAATTAAGGTCGTTTTAGAGTTGTACACAAATTTTAAGGTAATGATTATATAGTATTAATTATAAAATTAATTGTTTATATTACCCTTGGAATAAGAGTTTATTATTTATTAGACAAAAAATAGTGAGAGAATCAAAATTACATTTAATACTTGGAGTAATATTAGAAACTAAATAATTAATGCTTACTTGAAATTCTCAAACAACTTATATTAAAGAACAATTTTTTTTTTCTAAAACGACTTATATTAAGGAACGGATGGAGTATATCAGAAAACACATTTATATAGACCTTTGTAGGCCTGACAACGGGACGGGTATAGTTAAGGGACCCTCCCCAAACCCAATTCCGTCAATATATAGTTATTCTCATAACCTGACCTGACTCAACCCCAAAAACAATACTTCTTATCCGTCCCGCCCTCGCTCTCACCCCAGTTCCGTTTACTCAATTACTCTATTTTTTGTCCAAATTAAATTTCTCCAACTTCTTTTATATTATTTTCTATAATTATTTTTAATTAAAAATTAAATAACATGTAATATTTTTATTACTAATAACATATTATATTATAAATATTATGAATTTATAATAAAATAACATAAATAAATACATAATTATATATATATATAGGGTATATCTTATATCAGACCCTAACTCTGTAAAGTTTAAACAATCGAATTTCATTAGGGTCACCAAATAAACCTCCAAAAAAATACGTTCTAAATTTATATATATAAAAGATACAAAAGTGAAATATATATATATATATATATATATATATATATATATATATATATATATATATATATATATATATATATTAACCAGACGGATATTTTGGAAACCGACTTAATTCAAAATTTTAATACAAGAAAAAAAAATATTAATAGCAAAAAATAGCAATAGTACATGCAATTGAAGTGATAAAACCAAACTGAAATAAATATATTAGATTATATTTCATTCGTTTCTAAATTATAAGATTATTATTTTTTTTAAAGTCAAGTTGATATATTTTTAAAGTCAAAACTAAGATGATTAATTAAATATTATGAAAAATAAATCTTACAATGAGTTGTAATATTTTTGAGACAATTTCCAATATTTAAGTTTATTAACTAAAATTAAAAAAATTCATATCAATTTTGAGTTTAAAAATATCTTTAATTATTTTAAAAGATCAATAATAATCTTATATTTTAGAATGAAAAGATCAGTATATACATTTATGCATGAGTTTCACAACTCTAGAAAAAAATACTGATTTTAAAATAAATCTCATCTACATTCTCTTTCTATAAAATGAAATGATTTTTTTATTCAAATGATCTATTTCTATCAAAATGAGCATCTAAATATATTCTGTTTTTATTTTTATTATGCTGAAACAAGTCATTTCATTACAACTCTGGGTACATATCCGAAGGGGGTAAAGCCTAAGGGTAAAAATTGGAAGTGCGCGGAAAAAAATATTTTATAGGCGTCTCTTCCGTTTTAAAAAGAATTACTAAAACATATAATTTTGGTAAAATAATTTTTAGTTCTACTCAAAGTAACTTAATTTATTGAGTCTTTGACTAAAGTGGTATTCTAGGTATCTTGCTAAGTAAGAGATCTTTTAAGTGTAGACATTCGAAATTTTCTGTATGTCTGTTATTAATATTGCAGGAGGGCAGATTTATCTTTCAGAAATAATCCTGGAAGACAATTTACATCCATTCCAGATACTGCCGGAAGTTCAGTTTCAACCCGGAACACAAACCGGGAATTTCATCTCAAACCCGGAACACACACCGGAAATGTCATTTCCAATCTCGGAGATAACCCCGAGGTGCGCAGATCAAAAGAGGCCAGCAACAACAACACCGGAGACGGCGATTACTGTCTCGGCGATGATAACACCGCTGACGCTTCGATTCATCTCCCGAAACAACACCGAGTAAGCGACTCCATCCTTGGTAATAGCCCCAAGGGATGCCATTGCAGTTTCGGCGATAACTCCGAAAATGCTTGTTTCAAATACATGCGATCAGCTTCAAGCTCAGACCTCCTGCCGAGGCACTCATACCTCAGACCCAGAGCTAACAACGGGCAGACAGGCACACTCACAGATGACCTTGCGGCATTCAAACACTTGCGATGAGTCAATCTCGGATGTAACCACGAAGCAACGCGTCTACTTTTCAAATTTCAAACCGGCGATAACCCCGGTGAGGAGTCAAACGTCATCTTGCCACCTCAACGTTTTCTCTCACAAGATGATATCGCGGCATACAAACAAGTAGTCCAATCTCAGATGTAACCCTGAGCAACGTCTACTTTCAACTCAAACCGGCGATAACCCCGGTGAAGAGTCAAACGTCATCTTGTCCCCTTCAACACTTGCGCGTTGTCTCAACACTTCATACATACATACATACAACAATGTCCCACAAGAACCGAGGAGTAACAATCCCGAGTGACTATTACGCATGACAGTACTTTGGATAGAATTTGAAGCTTGAAGACCATGGGCATGGACCTCTCTTCCTGACTTCGTACATCCTCTAATCCATGTCATTGCGTAACTCTCGACACAAGCGGTCCGAAGAAGGTCAGATATACCTCGTTCGGATGCTCGGATTGAAGTTCTGCAAGTTCGAGCGGACATTACGATTGCAAGTGTGTGCACGTCTTGAGACATCGGGACCCACGAGGCTCGAATGCACCCGAATCACCCAGTAGTACAACCGCATGGTATCGTGGTAATCAACCACGGTGCCGCAGTGTACCTGCGACCATCGATCTATAAATATGAGCCTTGGGATCAGCCATTTGAGGAGGAGAAGGAGAGAGAAAAGGTGA
Source organism: Panax ginseng (assembly GCA_020205605.1). Lineage (NCBI taxonomy): Eukaryota > Viridiplantae > Streptophyta > Magnoliopsida > Apiales > Araliaceae > Panax > Panax ginseng. The sequence goes on along the minus strand of CM035129.1, from coordinate 138,087,195 downwards.
GGAAGCCCCTGTCCATTTTACTCAGATACACACCTATCGATGAGTGTTTCTCTCTATAAACACATGTTAGCTCACATATAGCTATCTTTTTATCCGGCGGGAGCTGAGTGTTTATCCATATAAAGTCATAGAAGTCTACTTTGACAGTCCATTGTAAGACTTCTCACATTTATAAAGCCTTCTTCTCATATTAGCACACACTGTTATACACATTGAGAGTCGTGTTGTGTGCGTTTGCCCGGACTTCGGTCCATGGTTTTCATTTCTGTCTGTATATATATATATACTTATATATGTATATATTTCATATATGGACTAACATTATCAAGTTATGCCTCGATTGAGCCCAGACTTCGGTCTGGAGCGTTTATCTACTTTTGTATATATATATACTTACATATATAATTGTTGTCGGACATATCCGATGAGCCTGGATTTTACATCCAGATTGCATTTACTCGCTTTTATATATATATATATATATATATATATATATATATATATATATATATATATATATATATACTTATATATATAATTGTTGTCGGACATATCAGGGATGAGCCGGATTCACATCCGGTCGTTTTATCGCTTATATATATATATATATATATATATATATATATATTTACATTTACATTAGGCACAGAGTTTCTCCGTGGCCTTTTTACCGCTTTTATTTACATTTTCGTCCCCTGGAGTTTACTTTGTGGCAGTTGATCGCTTTTACAACTTTATTTACATTTCGTCCCACCTGGAGTTTACTTCGTGGTGGTTGATCATGTCCATATATATATATATTTATATATTTACCGCTTTTATAGATTTACATTTTCGATCCCCCGTGGAGTTGCTTCGTGGTGGTTGATCAAGTCTGTATATATATATTTACAGCTTTTATATATATAATTGCTTACTGCTTACCATACAAATTGTAGTATCATGTGAGCCTAAGGATCATGTGATCACAGATTGATCTCTTGAATCTAGATTGATTCCCATGATGGACATTTTTCAATTTTTGTGAGCAAAGATGTATATTATTTTACGATTGTCGAATTTCCTTGGATGGTCATGTCATGCTAGTGAGGAGTTTGGCATCATCTTTGTATATTATTTTCTCGAGAATGCCTCGCATCTAGAAAATAAAAGCAAACAAGCCAAACATTTAATAATAAAATGGAAGTATCAAAGGCCTCAATCACTATTGAGCACAGGGTTTGAAAAACCTCTTTTTATAAAACTTCATTGCTATATCCTGTTTAAAACTGAATTTTTCATGAATTCAAACCCTATGTACATAGGTGCGAACGAGGTATAACACTACTTCCAAATAATTTCACATTGACCCACACATACACACACACATATATTCATATAACAGTTTCTTTAAAAAGTGGCGGTCACCGTGGCAACACGGATGTCGGGGGTGCCAAACACCTTCCCTCCGCCTAATCAAGCCCCCTGACCTAAATGAATCTCGATTTCATAGACCCGTTTAGCAGTGTCAAATCACTGGGTCAATGTACAAACCTTTTTCGGTTGCGTTGGTGAAACCAGTTAAATACACTAACTGGCGACTCTTAAAGTCAAATCGTCGACATTATACATGTCGGACCTTTTTCACTTATTTTTTTAAATAAATCTCACATTAACATGAGAACACCAAAGAACAAGTAACGAAAAGGGACACTCTAAAATCCCGACGTCGACAGGTGGCGACTCTGCTGGGGACTCCAGTAAGAGGGCTTAAGCTGCTATTACAAGCTTTTTAAAACTGTTATATGCTTGTGTGTGAATGTTGCATTTACATTTCTGATGATTGTGTACGAATGCATTTTTACTTACTGCACTATACTATATCTATTTGCGATATTAGTGCTTCGCACATGTAATCATTTTTATAAACGGTGAGACACGTTGTATGTGAATGTATATTGTGTGGTTCCTCCATCAGGAGGCTATCCTATCGGTGTTTGATTACTGGAATCGCAAGAAGAATAATTCCAGCGAGGCTCAGGAAAGGCACCACCCAGATTCGCTCTAGTTGAAAGACCGGATTAACTTCCCGTCAAGTAAATTGCGATGATCTGGGAACCTTCATGCCAAAAAGCCGTGAAAGTAACCCTAAGATAGGTCAACCTCTGATAAACCAAACGCTGACGGAAGTCTCTTCATACTTTCCATTTTTAATTACTTGTAAAAGCATTTACTTGTAATTTTATTCCATGTTCATCCATATGTAATGGAAAATATGAAGAATATTTGTGCATGCATGACATGTTATCAATTAAAAATCGGTTTTGCAGGACAAAATTCCTAAAACGGACATGTTATGATAACATTTAAATTACCCTAAGACTAAACTACGTAAGTCTTTTGTAGGAAAGCAATTGGGCCTATTACCCGCTCAAAATCCAAAAGGTCATGAGCCTACACAATCATTGATCATGTCTGCGTCGACCGGCCTAATCTGTTTCTCGAGAAGAATTTGTGGATTAAGTCAAGAAATCACAAATTTGGCTGTCCTGCTTAAAGAATTGCACCAGTCCACTCAGGGTACGAAAATCCCTCCACATACAGAATCCTCTACACAAGGAGGAGTTCAAGGTCTGGAAAAAACAATTCCAGAACCTCAGTTGGATACGACCAACAAAGACCCTGAAAACACCCATCTCATAGGAGATCCAAACACCGGTGATATCAGGAAGAAAGTCCTTCAAATGGAGGAAACTATCTGTGCTCTCAAAGGGATTGGAACATATGGCAGTGTTTCATATGCAGACCTTTGCATATTTCATGGTGTTCATTATCTAGAGAAATTCAAAATCCCAGATTTTGAAAAGTATGACGGATTAGGGGATCCTTATACACATTTAAAAGTGTTCATTGGAGAACTTGGATCTTATGCGAAAAATGAAAAGCTCAGAATGTAGCTGTTTTAGAAAAGTTTGACTAGAGAAGCCCGTTCATGGTATACCAGATTAGACAACTTAAAGATCCATAGCTGGGAAGAGCTGGCTCACGCCTTCCTCACTCAATACAGTTTTTAATCTCAGATGGCTCCTGACCGGTACCAAATTACCAAGGTCAAGAAACAGTCTAATGAGTCTTTCAGAGAGTACACTCAAAGGTGGAGGCGCCTTGCTGCTCAAGTCATTCCTTCCATGACGGAATCAGAAATGGTCATGACATTCATAGATGTACAGGAAGCTTTTTTTTATGAAAGAGTCTTAGCTGGTATTGGCAAACCATTCTCTGAAATGATTAAGCACGGAGAAATGGCTGAAATGGGATTGAAGTCCGGTAAAATTCAAGACCTAGCCGCTCTTAAAGCTGTTGCTGAGCACATCCAGTCCGGATCTTATGGAAACAACCCCCGGAGGGTCCATAAAAAGAAAGAGGAGGATGTTTCCTTGATACTACAAGGTCAAAAAGGCAATCAAAGCATGCCTATGCAGAGGAGAAATTACTCCCCTTTTCAATCACAATCTTCAAATCCTCCATTACCTAAAGGTGGAGATGCAAAGCGTCCTCGAACGTTCACACCCTTAGGGGACTCACTCGAGAATATTCTTGCTCTTCTGATTGTTTAGAAGAAAATTACACATCTTCTTCCACCCGCCAACCCTAATGGGAGGGGTTTTAATGTTACTCGGAAGTGTGTTTATCATGTCGGAGCACCTGGACATGATACTCAAGATTGTTGGGCCTTGAAACATAAGATCCAAGATTTAATAGACAACGGTGAGATTGTGGTCACCAAACCAGATCAACCTCACATGAAAGACAACCCTCTTCCTCAACACAAAGAAGAAAAGGTCAACATGATCATTTGGAGCACTGGACAGGGTTCCAATTCTAATGGCGAATCATCCCAAACCCTCAAAGATGGTGTTAACAAATAGGATTATGCAAAGTTCCAATTTATAATGGAACGAAAGATGAAAGCTCTTTGTAAACAAATTGAACAACTGGCAGAACTGGTGACCCACCATCATCAAGTCACACGCCAATTAATCAGACAGGAGCATGCCTATCTCCTTCTTTTTGTTATGAATGCCTCCTTACCACCTCAGAAAGCGAAGCTATGGATGATAAGGTTGCGAAGAGAGCAAATGCTAAAGCCCGTCGGGATTTTGCCAATCAGAGGGAATTTACCTATTTGGGCCAATCTATGGAGGAGATACTGCAAATGTTGATCAACGAAGGAAGAATTACTTTCCTTCTCCCTCCAATCAATTCCTGCTCAGGATGTTTTAATTCTGATGAAGTGTGTCAATATCATTCACATTATCGCATTCATAAAGACGAGGACGAATCTTTGGGCACTCCACCATCTCATTCGAGAATCTTATTGATAGCGGTGTCCGCAAATAGTAGATGATTACTTTGCATGCAACTCAAGGCGGGAATGCATGTCGGAGCCAAATGGAAGGGATCAGTAGCAGTTATATCCAAAGTGGATGATGAGACTGTCAAAGTATTTCCCATACAACCAATTCAACTCAAAGGAGCTGACTATCCTTTGAAAGTGGTCGTACTAGAGCCAATTTCTTTACCTTTCAGACCACAATATCCTGTTGTCAGCTTACACAAAGTTCCATGGAATTATGGAGAAGCTGAAGGATCCACGTCTCATACCACTACTACAGTGTCGAAGGACAATCCACTGTATCTTCCTCAACGGGTTATGAAACCTATCTGCGAAGCAAAGAGGAAGTTTCCCATGGAGAAAATTGAAAAATTCCTCTGCACTATGGGCCACAATGAAGCCAAAGTGGTTTTAAGGTTGCGAGAAGCTCCACACCAGATATCTATATTGGACTTGGTTTTCTCTTTCGAGGATCATCGGAAGATTTTACTGAAGGTTTTGGAAGAAGCCTACTTGCCAAAAAACAGTGGATGTGGAAAAAATTCAACATCTGGTTGATCACATTTTCAACAACAATGTGATATCCTTCACTGACGATGACATACCGCCCGAAGGGACCGGTCATTGTAAGCCATTGCATATTACAGTTTTATCTTCCGAGTACATGCTAGCTGGAGTTTTGATAGATGGAGGCTCATCTCTAAATATCTGTCCTTATGCCACCTTGGTGAAGATGAATGTCAATCTCAAGCGGATCCAAAGTAGCAATACGGTTATCAGAGCTTTTGATGGATCCCGACGAAATGCCGTCGGAAAGATTGAGTTGCCAATTGAGATTGGTCCAAATACATTCAATGTATCCTTCCATGTCCTCAAGATAGATTCAGGATACAACCTACTATTGGGGAGACCATGGATACACATGGCTGGAGCTGTTCCCTCCACCGTACATTAATAACTCAAATACATCATCAAGAACAGTCTAGTCACTATCAATGCTGAGCCGGAATGTCCTAGACCAGGAACTCTACCAATTATCAGCTTCAATTCAGAAGTTTAGCCTGCCAGTTTCCATACTCTCGAAGTGAGTAACACACAATACCATTCTATTGGAGCACCACTTCCCTTACCCAAGATTTTTGATAAGGTTATGTTAGCCACTCAAGAAATGATGTTATTGGGTTATCAACCTAGACAAGGGCTTGGTAAGGATCAACAGGGTATTAAGCACCATATCCAAGTGTCCAGTCAAATTGGAACAGCCGGACTAGGCTATTCTTCCAGTTCTAGTCACAGGAATCCTCATAAGCACAAGCAGGTTCCTCAAGCTTCCACCACACGGCAATTTTCTATACCTTTACCTCATGAGTTGATATCGTCTCCAGTAAAGGTGCCAGCCCAGGTTATGGCCATGCTATTTCCTAAACCAGTACCAATTAAAGCAAAAGAGGTGCTGATTCCTGATCCTGAAGTGGAAGAAAACGAACAGAGACGTTGTGAGACCCCAAATTTTATGAATAAAGATTTAAATTTCTCAATTTGTTTTTAATATTATGGTGTGGATTTGATATAATGTTATAGTGGTGGGTAATATTTATAAATTTTGCAAAATAAGCAAGTTGTTATAAAATATTCGTTTGGTCGGGGAATATTCTTTTTATCGGGAATATCCGTACGATGACACAATCTTTGGTGAACCCACAACGGAAGTATTGTCGTATTTAGAAAATGACAGAATTATTTTTTTATAAAAATAACGGCGAAAGTGTTACAATTAAAGCAGTTGTTGAACTACTCGTAGTAAAAAGTACAATAAGATGTCTGGCGTGGTTACATAGTAGCTGCGGTATTGATTATTGATGCTTACGTGAGAAGTCACTTAGTTATACTCAATTATTGCTACGATAATTCTTTGCATCATATCTCTCATATTATTGATTCAATTGTTGTCACAGTATCGTCTGCATAATATGATATATTATTAAATCAATAATTGAGACGATAAAGTTATTCATATTATTAAATTACAATATTTACAATGTCTAGAAGTTCTGTCAAGGAGAGGTTTGGTCACCTAATTGCGCGCCAATAAGGAGAAATCCTTATCGGAAAGCCCCCTCTTTCCTGGGAACGACCTGGTTGTTAAATATTGTGAGTTATAATATTAATGATGAATAAGTTCGTGTTGAATAAAGATGAATTTGATAGTTCCATTATGTTGGGATTATTAGTGTTAGTGGAAATCGACATCTATTCCGATGATAATTGATGTCTGGGGGTTATATTGATAAATCGGGTAATTAATTGGATAAATGGGCAATTAATTGCTACTAATTCACATGCTTATATAACTATTTGTTCACATGTGTGTACTATTGAATCACATTCTTATACTATTAGGGGAGTTGGTGCAAGATTGATAATACTTGCATGACTAAGTTAAAGATGGAGGTATAGATGGAAGTACTATACCGTAATTCGTATTTTCACATGATTATAACTATTGAATCACATGATTGAACTATTGATTCACATGATTTACTATTAGGGGAGGTGGTGCAAGTTTGATAATACTTGCAGGACTAAATTAAAAATAAAAGAAAAGTTGGAGGTATTGTACTATAATTTTTTGAGCCCCCAAACGTGTAATTATCAAAACTATATTTTTCTATAAATAGAAGCTCATTCTTCCTTTATTTTTCACCAATTCACTAAAGCTATAGAGCAATTATTATAGAGAAAAATTATAGAGAGAAAGAAGAAGAGAAGTCTGCTACCTCTCTATTCTAGTATCCAGCTTTATTCTAAGGTAAGGGGTATTATTTCTTTCGTATTCATGAAGAGAGCTATTGTTATTCCATCCCTTATTATTCTGTTAGAATAACCTGTTTATGCGAAATACCGCATACATGGTGAGAATTTTCTATTATTCCGTTCATTATTATTACGCCGGAATATCACATGCATGCGTTACATTGGACTGGTTCCATTATTTATTATTATGTCGGAATATATCACATGTGCGCGTTTACTTTGGGACTGGTTCCATTATTTATTATTCGTCGGAATATCACATGCGTGCGTTTACGTGACGACCGTTCCATTATTTATTATTACATTGGGAATAACACATGCATGCGCTTTATATCGCACGCGTAGTGAATTTTTCTATTATTCCATTCTTTATTATTACTCGTTGTAATAACTCGTCTATGTGGATTACCACATGCATGGTGAATGATCCTTTGTATTCATTCCTTATTAAATTGTGGAAATGATGCATTTACGTGGATTATGATGAAAGTCGTAATATAAGCATTGAATTTATTGATTATCTTTGAAAGTCATAATAAGAGAATTGGTGATGAAAATCATGGGTATATGTAGTATTAGTAAGTGTTATGATGAGTTATGTTGGTTATTATATGAAAACATGAAAGTTTCTTAGAAATCACAAAGGGTTGAAAATCATATTTTGGTGAAAATAGAACATGAAATTCAATTGACCATATCTCTTATTATATTTCGAATTTTTGGGTGTGGTCAAGTTCTAGAGTTAGATCTATGAGTCTTATAACTTATCCAAATGGAATCACTGGAAAAGGTGTTGTAGATTTTCGTGTGAACTGTTTTAAGAAAAAAAGTCAAAAGCTGCAAAATAGCAAAAAGCTACTGCCCAGAAATTTAAAAGGGTTGTTTCGGCCACTTAATTTATGAGAAAAATTCCGGCCTTTTGGGACATGAAAGTATATGGTATAAAGTACCTCCTGTCCAAAAATGAGCCCATTCCGACTTAAAATGAGCGAGTTATGACTATTTTAATATTAAGGTTTTTTCGACGAAAAATACTATAACCGGAATTCTATAACTTCGATGAGCATGAAATTTAACCTGGAAGCTCACGTTAACATGTGTAAGATCCTGCCAAGATTTGGGAATTTCTGGAGTTAAACTTGAGGTAGCTAATTTCTTAAGGAATTAATTAGAAATTGATTTTTGAAAAATAGTAAATGAATTTTAAAAATTCTGAAAAAAATATATGTTCATTATGGGACTATATTCTGCTAAATCCCAGAAAAGAAATATATTTGGGACTGATTTGATATTTTTCATGAAAATAGTTTAGTTACGAACATATGAGTTAAATATGTTATGTGAAGTTGAAAAATTGGTAAATATGATTTTATAGCTTGAAAATCCTCTATAGGGTATATGCAGATTTTTGATGAAGGATTTGATCATTGGTGATGAAATCTTATGAGTATGGCATTTTGAATGATTAAATGCATTTTGTGGTAAAGTGTAAACAATTGAAATAAATTATTTATAAGTTTAAGAAGTGATTAAAATATTGTTATAATATTAATAATATTAGATTATGAGTTTATTAGGTGGTTGATTATATTTGGATAAATTTAAAGTCTTTAATATTTATCCTTGCTTTAGTTTGATTAATGCTTATATCATTGTCATCATCCTGATGTTTATATGGTGATGAAAGTTATCTTTGGCTTATGTGCAAAGATGGACTGTTGATTATTGAATTATATATCTTTGGCTTACGTGCAAAGATGGACTGTTGATTATTGGTTTTATAGTTGTATATCTTTGGCTTATGTGCAGAGATGGACTTGGTATGATTATGACCAGGGATCATTCGATGTAATCATGACCTATAATGTTATAAACGATGTGGTAAAAGTAATCAGTGGCTTGTAGTGCATTGATGGACAGTTTTTGGTATGATTATGACCAGGGATTATTCGGTATAGTCCTGACCATTGATGATTTAATGAATATCCTTGGCACAGTAGTGCGGGGATGACTCGATTTGTGGTTTATTTATTAGTGAGTCTCAAATTGATTAAGTTGATGAAAAACTTTTTAAATCATAGAAGATAGTAGATTTTATTCTCTACTTGACTTTTCTAATGGATTGCTTGTTTCATTGCGAGTTAAACTTGATGTCTATTATATTTTATCGGTTTAACATTGTTGAAGACTAATGATAATTTATTACGCATTATCTTAGTCATAATATTTCTTACTAGGCTAGTTGAGCTCACCCTTTCTTTTATTATTCTCTTGAAATGAGAATATAAATTTGGGACTAGTCGAGAAATGGAGTGATGGTCCGGATGATAGCATTAGTAGTCCTCACTATGGCATGACATGCAATATATAATTGTATTGAGAACCTAAATGTGTGTGTGTGATATTTTATACGTCACTTAATAAGCGATTTTGGTGAACAACAATAGGGTGATGAGAACCCGACCCTGAAAGCGTCAAAAGTGCACCGCAGTAAAATGAAGAGAACAGAAATCTTCTCGTGTCCCTTTGGAGACTTAAAATATTTGCTGCTATACTTTATATGGCATGTATTAATTTGAGTATGAATATTGTCGTATTATATACGTTACAATATTTGTATTGAAACTCACAATATATATGACGTCGTATTTTGCACGACTGTTGTATAATTAAGTTGTATTTGAATTTATGTACCATGTATCTGGCGACTCAAGATGGGTGATATATACCTCTTTTGGGGGCGTCACAGTTGGTATCAAAGCTTAGGGATATGATCCCTGGCTGAGATGTGAGACAAGAACTAGGAGGGGAGAGACGGGGAATTCCTTTGCTAGTATGACCTACCTAAGTTTATTTGGTATTTAATTGGTCGGTCAGAGTATAGGGATAATATGTGATATGTCAATTAACCGTTGTTTTGTGACAGTGTTTGAGAATGGCATCTGAAAATGCTGAGATAAGCAATGAAGCACATGAGAGCGTTGATTCAGCTCAAGCAAAAGGTAACTACCAACAACACGATAATAATCGTCATCTATGGGCAATGACCATCTGAACAATGATAACCATCGGGGAAATTATCATGCCAAGAATGGTAACCACTTCGGTGGTAATCATGGCCAAGATAATAGAAATGGAAATTTCAAGAAGAGAAGGTCATTTAGTTCGATTTTATCGTGCACCAAAGTCAAGTCCAGCTGGGACGGTGGCACCAAAGGCGGATACGAACAAAACAAAGTTGGTGGTTTCAGGAAGAGCGTTTTTCGTGACTTCTCAAAAAAGCGAGTAACCTGAACGAAGTTAGCACGGGTGAGTTAATTATAAATTCTTGCAAAGTCTATACCTTATTAGATACCGATTTTACCCATTCTTTTATCTCTCTTGCTTGCGCTCAACGTTTAAATTTAACTCTAGAGAAGTTAGGCTTTGACTTATTGGTTGAAACTCCGTTAGGAGAAACCTTCATTACATGTGCTATCCAAGTCTTGGATGAGAGTCACAGTTTTGAATGATATTTTTATTGTTAATAAATTTCCTGACGTATTCTTGAAGACTTCTTAGCCTAACCCTAGAGCGTGAAATTGAATTTTGTATTGACCCCAGTACAAAACCCATTTCTAAAACTCTTAAGTATTTCTTCACCCAAAACGAACGTAATATGCGCCAAAGACGTTGGCTCGAGCTGTTGAATATTACGATTATACCATTCAATATCATCGTAGAAGAACGAACGTGGTAGTTGACGCGTTGAGTAGAAGATCGTATGCGATTACGAGTGTGACGTTGTTAACACAAAGACCCATTTCGTATAACTTACAAATGATGAAGATAGAGTTAAAGACTCTAGGGACCCACGTGAAGATATCAAATATACGAGTAGAATCGACTTTAATCGATAAAGTTAAGGCCGCTCAAGCTATATACTCAGAGCTGATGAATGTGAAGAAGAAGGTTCAAGAGGGCGTTATTCTAGAAGCAGGACTCTATGAATAGAGGAAATCTCAAAGCTCGATTTTAATTGGTCCATTTGAAATCCTTGATCGAGTAGGAACTGTGGCCTATAGACTTGTTTTACTGCCAAATATATTGCGTGTTCATAACATTTATCACGTACCGATGTTATATAAATATGTGGACAACCCGAACCACATTATTGATTTAGAACTGAACGAGATAGCGAAAGATTTAACGTATGAGAAAATATCTGTTAAAATCTTGGATAAGAAGGATTATATTTTACGCTCAAAGGTTATACCTCAAGAGTTAGAATCTGACGAAGTGTCCTCATTTGTTCAGCATACTAGGTACGTACGTAAATTTCGAGGGCGAAATTTCATAAGGAGGGGAGATTGTGAGACCCCAAATTTTATGAATAAAGATTTAAATTTCTCAAAATATTTTTTTTAATATTATGGTGTGGATTTGATATAATATTATAGTGGTGGATAATATTTATAAATTTGTCAATGTAACCAAGTTGTTATAAATTATTCGTTTGGTCGGGGAATATTCTTTTTGTCGGGAATATCTGTACGACGACACAATCTTTGGTGAACCCACAACGGAAGTATTGTCGTATTTAGAAAACGACATAATTATCTTTTTATAAAAATAACGGGGAAAGTGTTACCGTTAAAATTGTTGAACTACTCAATAGTAAAAGTACAGTAATACGCGTGGTTACATAGTAGCACACGGTATTAGTTATTGATGCTTACGTGAGAAGTCACTCAGTTATACTCAATTATTGCTACAGTAATTGTTGCATCATATCTTTCATATTATTGATTCAATTGTTGTCACAATATCATCTGTATAATATGATATATTATTAAATCAATAATTGAGACGACAAAGTTATTCATATTATTAAATTACAATATTTATAATGTCTAGAAGTTACATCGAGGAGAGGTTTGGTCACCTAATTCTTGGCGCTGATAAGGAGAAATCCTTATCGGAAAGCCCCATCTTTCCTGGGAACGACCTGGTTGTTAAATATTGTGAGTTATAATATTAATGATGAATAAGTTCATGTTGAATAAAGATGCATTTGATAGTTCCATTATGTTGGGATTATTAGTGTTAGTGGAAATCGACATCTATTCCGATGATAATTGATGTCTGGGGGTTATATTGATAAATCGGATAATTAATCGGATAAATGAGCAATTAATTGCTACTAATTCATATGCTTATATAACTATTTGTTCACATGTGTGTACTATTGAATCACATTCTTATACTATTAGGGGAGTTGATACAAGATTGATAATACTTGCATGACTAAGTTAAAGATGGAGGTATAGATGGAGGTATTATACCGTAATTCGTATTTTCACATGATTATAACTATTGAATCACATGATTGAACTATTGATTCACATGATTTACTATTAGGGGAGGTGGTGCAAGTTTGATAATACTTGCAGGACTAAATTAAAAATAAATGAAAAGTTGGAGGTATTGTACTATAATTTTTTGAGCCCCCAAATGTGTAATTATCGAAACTATATTTTTCTATAAATACAAGTTCATTCTTCCTTCATTTCTCACCAATTCACTAAAGCTATAGAGCAATTATTATAGAGAAAAATTATAGAGAGAAAGAAGAAGAGAAGTCTGCTACCTCTCTATTCTAGTATCTAGCTTTATTTTAAGGTAAGGGGTATTATTTCTTTCGTATTCATGAAGAGAGCTATTGTTATTCCATCCCTTATTATTCTGTTGGAATAACCCGTTTATGCGAAATACCGCATACATGGTGAGATTCTTCTATTATTCCATTCTTTATTATTATGTCGGAATATCACATCGTTCGTGCGTTTATGCGGACACTGGTTCTATTATTTATTATTACATTGGAATATCACATACGTGAGTTTACGCATATTTGGTTCCATTATTTATTATTCTGTTGGGAATAACCTGTATGTGCAGTCTATTGTACGCATGGTGAATTCTTCTGTTATTCCATTCTTTATTATTTTGTTGGAATAATATGTCTATGTGGATTACCACATGCATGGTGAATGATCCTTTGTATTCATTCCTTATTAAATTGTGGAAATGATCTGTTTACGTGGATTATGATGAAAGTCATAATATAAGTATTGGACTATTGATTATGATGAAAGCCATAATAAAAGAATTGGACTGATGAAAATCATGGGTATATGTAGTATTAGAAAGTGTTATGATGATTTATGTTGGTTATTATGTGAAAACATGAAAGTTTCTTAGAAATCACAAAGGGTTGAAAATCAGATTTTGGTGAAAATGGAACATGAAATTCAATTGACCATATCTCCTATTATATTTCGAATTTTTGGGTGTGGTCAAGTTCTAGAGTTAGATCTATGAGTCTTCTAACTTATCCAAGTGGAATCACTGGAAAAGGTGTTGTAGATTTTCGTGTGGACTATTTTTAGCAAAGGAGTCAAAAGCTATAAAATAGTAAAAAGCTACTGCCTAGAAATTTAAAAGGGCTGTTTCGGCCATTTAATTTGTGAGAAAAATTCCGGCCTTTTGGGACATGAAAGTATATGGTATAAAGTACCTCCTGTCCAAAAATGAGCTCATTTCGACTTAAAATGAGTGAGTTATGACTATTTCAATATTTAGGTTTTTTCGACGAAAAATGCTATAACCGGAGTTCTATAACTCCAATGACCATGAAATTTAACCTGGAAGCTCACGTTAATATGTGTAAGATCCTGCCAAGATTTGGGAATTTTTGGAGTTAAACTTGAGGTAGCTAATTTCTTAAGGAATTAATTAGAAATTGATTTTTGAAAAATAGTAAATGAATTTTAAAAATTCCGAGAAAAATATATGTTCATTATGGGACTATATTAGCTAAATCTCGTAAAAGAAATATTTTTGGGACTAATTTGGTATTTTTCATGAAAATGGTTTAATTACTGAACATATGAGTTAAATATGTTATGTGAAGTTAAAAAATGGTAAATATGATTTTATGGCTTGAAAATCCTATATAGGGTATATCTGATTTTTGATGAGGATTTGATCATTGGTGATGAAATCTTATGAGTATGGCATTTTGAATGATTAAATGCATTATGTGGTAAAGTGTAAACAATTGAAATAAATTGTTTATAAGTTTAAGAAGTGATTAAAATATTGTTATTGTGACGCCCCCAAAATAGGTATACAACACCCATTCTGAGTCGCCAAATACATGGTACAGAAAGCAAACTTCAACTTCAATAATACAATTATCATGCAAAATACAACAACACATACTGTGAGTTTAAATACAAATATTGTCTTCTAGACAATATCAACACTCAAATAAGTCCTCATTACAATTATTCATACACTATTTTACAGAAATAGTGAGGACTACTAAAACATCTTTCTAGAACCATCACTCCATACCCCAACTAGATCCTATTATGTTATCACCTCTTGAGAAGAAAAATGGAACAAAAAGGAAAAGAGTGAGCTCAACTAGCCCAGTAAAGAATATTATGACTAAGATAATATACAACAAATTATTATTAGTCTTCAACAGGGAAAAAATCTGATAAAATATAATAGACAACAAGTTTTAGATCAACAAATGCAGCGGAAATAACAATCCAATAGAAGAGTCACGTAGAGAATGAATTCTACTATCTTCTAAGATTTAAAAGTGCATCATCAATATTTTATCCCTGTAACATCAATTAATATACATCTTTAATCAATATTCATCTTTGCACTACAGGCCAAAGATATTCATTTGTATCACCAGTTGGTCATGTTCATCTCAATACCTGTTCATCTTTGCACTACGGGCCAAAGATATTCATCAGTTAATCATTCATCTTTGCACTACAGGCCAAAGATATTTAGTAATATCATCATTTAGGACTGAGGATGATGAAAAATATTTTAAAGAACACGAATCCAGTGAGACAGAAGGACAAATATTAGGGATTCGTATAACAGTTTATCCAAGATCAATAATACTTCATAATAACCAATTTGAAACAGAATTCAAAATAAAGATCAAAACATGGATACAATCAAAGATAGTAACCATAATAGACATCTTGAACAAAAAAAAGAAAATTTTATTTTTCGGTGAATAGTCTTAGTATTAAGTGAATAAGTTAATACGTATCGTGAATAGTAACCCTGACACAAAAAGTTCTAAATTTGATTAAAAAGTTCAAACCAATATTTCGTCATAATGATATTGAAGAAAATAATATCATTTAAGAAGAAAATAACATCCCTTACCTCAAAATAACCGTACTTCTGATCGGAATATCGGATATAAAGCCGAAGGAAATTTTTACCGAACAACAACTCTAAAAGTATCAAAATACTCAAAAAAATACGCTCGATAATCTAGAGAGAAAGAAAAATTATTTCTGGTGTGATTTTCAATTCTAACTTAAGCGTCTATTTATAAGAAAATGTTAGAACGTCATAGGAGACTAAAATAATAAAATATTATTTTTTTTCTCATTTTCTACGCATGCATTAATTGAACATGCTAGCAACCATCTTTGACAAAAAAATCAGTAGCCCACATGTGTATTCAACACCAACCAAAAAGTGGGTCCCACCCAATTTTAATAAAAATCATTTTATTTTCTGAAACTTTAATAATTCATAGAAAATAGCCCGTTTATCAGAAAAATACGAATTTTATGTCCATTTCACACGAAATCAAATTCTCTACAACTTTGTAGCTTTGAGTTTTTCCAAATTCTAAATAGAAAATATCCGAAATCAACAAACGGGTGATTTTTAATACCCCCCTTCTGACAAAATACTGATAAAACACCTCAGCATTAATTTCTTCATTAATAACCACATAAAATAAATAATCCATCATTTATATCGACATCAAATAAATATTTCTTTATCATATAAATCAATAACTAATTATTCACAAATAATATTACAGAATCACAATTATGACAACTAGGCCATTCCCAGGAAAGAGGGGGCTTTCCAATAAGGATTTCTCCTTACTGGCGCGCAATTAGGTGACCAAACATCTCCTTGACAGAATTTTTTAGACATTATCAATAATGCTTATCTAATAATATTATTCAAATAATATGAATTATTGATTTGATAATGGGAAATACTGTGCAGTGACAATTATTGAAACAACAATAATATAAACTATCAACGCAACAATTATTGAATCAATAAAATAAAATATTAAACAGTAACTACTATAATAATTATTGAGTAGTGCCTTCTTATGTAAGAATCAATAATTCCAAAAAAATGTATGCAATCATGGTATCTTCTTGTACAACCACGCGTATATACATCGTATTTTAACCACGTGTATTCTAACAATGTTAAGCGGTAACAATTACAAGATTATTTATAAAACTCAAACTTTATCGTTTTCTTCATCCAACGGTTATTCCAGTTATGGGCCCCTGATTGGCTACTGGCAGTAAATCGGATATTCCCGAAAAAAAGAATATTTCACGCACCAAACGAATATTCCAAAATAAAAGGAATATTTTATAACCACTTGCTTATTTTGTAAAATTTGCACATTTCACCCATAACCAAAGCATTATATCAAATTAACACCTTATTAATTTAGAATAATGAATAGAAGAAAATTCAATTTTATTTATAATAAGTTGGGGTCTTACAGTTATAATATTAATAATATTAGATTATGAGTTTATTAGGTGGTTGATAATATTTGGATAAATTTAAAGTCTTTAATATTTATCCTTGCTTTCGTTTGATTAATGCTTATATCATTGTCATCATCCTCTTGTTTATATGGTGATGAAAGTTATCTTTGGCTTACGTACAAAGATAGACTGTTGATTATTGAATTGTATATTGGCTTACGTGTAAAGATGGACTGTTGATTATTGGTTTATAGTTGTATATATTTTGCTTACGTGCAGAGATGGACTTGGTATGATTATGAACATGGATCATTCGGTGTAATCATGACCTGTAATGTATAAACGATGTGGTAAAAGTAATCAGTGGCTTGTAGTGCATTGATGGACAGTTTTTGGTATGATTATGACCGAGGATTGACCGGTATAGTCGACCATTGATGATTTAATGAATATCCTTGGCACGTAGTGCGAGGATGATTCGATCTTTGTGGTTTATTTATTAAGCTGAGTCTCAGTGATTAAGTTGATGAAAAACTTTTTAAATCATAGAAGATAGTAAATTTTATTCTCTACTTAACTTTTCTAATGGATTGCTTGTTCTGCTGCAGTTAAACTTGATGTCTATTATATTTTATCAGTTTAACATTGTTGAAGACTAATGATAATTTATTCTGCATTATCTTAGTCATAATATTTCTTACTAGGCTAGTTGAGCTCACCCTTTCTTTTATTGTTCTCTTCAGGAAATGAGAATATAGCTGGGACTAGTCGAGAAATGGAGTGACGGTCCAGATGATAGCATTAGTAGTCCTCACTATGGCATGACATGCAATATATAATTGTATTGAGGACCTAAGATGTGTGTGTCATATTTTATCGTCACTTAATAAGCGATTTTGGTGAACAACAATAGGGTGATGAGAACAGAACCACGAAAGCGTCAAAAAGTGCAATGCATAAATAAAATGAAGAAGAGCGAAATCTTCTCGTGTCCCTTTGGAGACTTAAAATATTTGCTGCTGTACTTTATATGACATGTATTAATTTGAGTATGAATACTGTCGTATTATATACGTTACAATATTTGTATTGAAACTCACAATATATATATGACGTCGTATTTTGAACGACTGTTGTATAATTAAGTTGTATTTGAATTTATGTACCTTGTATCTGGCGACTCAAGATGGGTGATGTATACCTATTTTGGGGGCGTCACAGACGTAAACATGACGCTGCCTTAATGATGGCAGGCATACGCGTCATTGTTCATGATGAACATACAAACAGATACACCCCAGACGATGATTGCCCAGATGTCATGGTTATCATTCGGGAGAAGGAGGACAATGACGATCCTTCCATCATTGCAGTCCATCAGGACTTTGCCCTCAACAATTGGAGCAGCACTCCATGCATTGGTCGACGAGGGTAAAATGGGCAGAAAATCCCTCTGCCCTGTAGATAACTTTAATTGTTTGCTTTCCTTTACAGTACTAGAAGTTATTTTATCAAATACATGCTAACACTTTTGTATGATCGAGCAGTTGCATATATTAAGTGAAAGCATATTTTATTTCGAGGACTACGAATTTAGATGTGCTTAGACTTTGGCGATGAGGTGCCTTCTTTCCACAAAGGACGTAACTTTGATGCAAAGTTGGACTCGGACTTGATGGACATCAAGAGGACATTGAGACACCTCAGGAGATTAAGGAATGGGTCGCAGACAAACCCAAACCCAATCTTGATCAAACCACTTCTTTCAATCTTGGAACCTTAGATAACCCTAAGCTTATCCAAATTGGTTCAGACCTTACCACAAATCAGCGGAATGACATGGTTGCACTATTAACCCAATTCCAGGATGTGTTTGCATGGTCTCATGAAGACATGGTGGGTTTGTCCACGGACATTGTTCTTCATCACTTTCCCATCAAAGAAGGATTCAAGCCAGTTAGGCAAAAAATTAGGCGATTGAAACCTGAATGGAGTTTAAAAGTTAAAGAAGAAATTGTGAAATAATTTCAAGCTGGCATCATCATGGTGTCTACATATCCAGAGTGGATATCCAACATTGTTCTCGTGCCTAAACCAGAAGGAAAGGTGCGAGTCTGCGTAGATTACCAAGATTTGAACAAAGCTTTCCTTAAAGATAGCTTTCCCGTGCCATTTATCCACATTCTTATTGACAATACTGCTTAATACGGCATGTACTCCTTTGCTGATTGCTTTGCAGGGTACCATAAAATTATGGTCGCTGAGGAAGATCGTGAGAAAACTGCTTTCATCACGCCTTGGGGGACCTTTTGCTACAGAAGGTTGTCATTCGACCTCATCAATGCCGAGGCAACCTATCAGCGAGATATGATGGCTCTTTTCCACGATTTAATGCACAAGGAGATAGAGATCTACGTGGATGACATCATTATTAAATCCCGGAAGGAGGATAACCACTTAGACCATCTCAGAAAACTTTTCAACAGGTTGCATAAGTACAACTTGAAGTTGAATCCAGCCAAGTGCACCTTTGGTGTTAAGTCGCAAGTTGCTAGGTTTCTAATCGACCACAAAGGGATTAGCTGGATCTACCAAAATCCGAGCCATCAAGGAAATGCCCATTCCTCGAGACGGAGAGAAGAAAAATACGGGAATTTTTGGGAAGAATCAACTTCATTAGCAGGTTCATTTCTCAACTCATAGCAACCTGTGAGCCAATCTTCAAACTGTTAAGGAAAAACTCCTCCATGAAATGGAATGATGAGTGCCAAAAAGCCTTCCTTACCATTAAAGAGTAACTGATTAATGCTCCTATTTTTGTACCTCCCAGGGATGATGTTCCCCTGTTCATGTACCTGTCCATAAATGACAATGCCATGGGTTGTATGCTGGGGCAAAAAGACGATAGAGGCCAAGAACGAGTTATCTATTACCTCAGCAAAAGATTCAGCATCAGTGAACACAAGTACACTCTGATTAAGAAGACTTGTTGTGCTTTAACATGGGCTTCCATGAGGTTACAACATTACCTCCATGGTCACATAACCCATCTCATATCCTGCGTGGATCCTCTCAAGTATGTGTTCAGTAAGCCCATACTAAATTGTCGACTGTCCAGATGGCAGTTGATCCTACAGCAATTTGACATCATCTATGTGACGAAAAAGTCTGTCAAAGGTCAAGGAATTGCGGATCAACTGCCGCCGCCACTTTTCTTGAGGGACTACAAACCCTTGAAACATACTTCCCCGATGAAGGGGTAAATGTGATTCAAGCAACAATATCGAACGACGATACATAAAATGCGTGGAAAATGTATTTTGATGGAGTCATTAATCTGAAGGCTCTGGGTGGAGCGAGTTCTAATATCCGATGCACGGGGGAGCGATATCCGTCGCCGCCGTCAAATTGTAGTTTGTCAGCACCAATAACACAACTGAGTATGAAGGCTGTATCATGGGGCTAAAACTTGCCCGTTCAATGGGCATCAAGCGGTTAACTATCTTTGGGGATTCCGAATTGGTAATCAGAAAATCCACATGAATCTATCAAACCAAAGAATTACATTTACTGCCTTACCATCGACAAGTTTTACAGATGGCTTTGGAGTTCGAAGAAATCTCCTTTCTACACATTCCTCGTAATAGGAATGATTTTGCGGATGCATTAGCAACGTTGGCCTCCTTGGTTTACATACCTGATAAGGAAAACATGTCAAACATCACGTTTGCTCTGCAAAAAGCCCCAGTCTATGGGAATTATGTCGGAGAAGTATCGGATGAACTACCTCCCATCCACAACCCTTGGTATCAATGCATCAAGGAGTATCTACGATATGGATCTACACCCGCTGAGGCGAGCCTAACTGAGAAGAGGCAGATTCATCGACTTGCTATGAAATTCTACCTGAACGGAGATGCATTCAACAAAAGAGATGCTGGATTAGGTCTCCTCAAATGTCTAGATAATGACCAAGCTCAGAGACTCATGGATGAGATCCATGGGAGAGTATGTGGCCCTCACATGTGGGGAATGGACGTGATCGGGCCCATCGAGCCCAAAGCCAGTAATGGACATCGATTCATATTCACCATGATCGACTACTTCACCAAATGGGTAGAAGCAACCTCCTTCCTGAGGTTACTAAAGAAGTTATCATTGCTTTCATCGAAACAATGTCATCATCGTCGATATGGACAACCGAGGTCATTGTGTCGCAGACAATGCTAAGAACCTCAACAACAAAATAATGGAGGAGTTATGCAGAAAATTCCACATCAAACACCTCAACTCCGTCATCTACCTGGTCCAAAGATGAATGGTCTTTGTTGAAGCGGCTAATAAAAACATCAAGAAGATCATGCAGAAAATGTCCGCCAATCACAAAGGCTGGCCTGACCTCTTGCCTCTGACTTTATTAGCCTACAGAACTTCTATGCGAACTTCCACTGGGGCAACCCCCTACTCATTAGCCTATGGGATGGAAGTAGTGCTCCCCATAGAGGTGGAAATGGAATCCCTCCGAGTGTTGATGGATGCTCAGTTGGATGAAGACCAGTGGGTACAAGACATGTATCACCAATTGTCTCTAATAGATGAAAGGAAAACCGCGGCTATCTTCTATGGTCAGTTATATCAGCAAAGGATCGCACAATCCTACAACAAAAAATTCTGACTATGGCAGTTCAAACAACATGACTTGGTTCTAAAGAAGATCATTGACAACCAAGATCAATCTAAGGGAAAGTTCGCTCCTAATTGGGAAGGCCCATTTGTTGTCAAGGAGGTATTGACAGGAGGTGCTCTCAGAATGCAGGAAATGGATGGCGATGAATTTCCACAACTTATCAACTCGAACACCGTGAAATGGTACTATGTCTGAGGTTACCATCAAAAAAACATCCTGGTTTTAATCATCAAATCACCAGTTATTTCGGTTTTGAACCCTTTCCTTTTTACAAACTCTTCTGCCCCTCAAGGAAATATACACTTCAAACCAGTAGCCTAGTTTTACTTCATTTCAAACCTTTCACAATTTCGGTTATCCTGAAGACGGGATTAAACCTTTCACATCTGCAGTTTATCCTGAAGACGGGATTAAACTTTTTCACACTTGCAGTTTATCCTGAAGACGGGATTAAACTTTTCTACGCTTGCGATTTGTCACGAAGAGCGGGATCAAACTTTTTTACACACTGCAGCTTTTTCCCCATTATGGGATCAAACTTTTTCTCCCCGCAGTATAGCCTGCACATGGGATTCACGTTTCTCTTCATCTGCGATTTATCCTGAGGGGCGAACTACGTCGACCTGATCTCCTCTTCAATAGGAGTACGTAGGCAACCATATTCTATATGGCCTGGTTGCAACAACAAAAAACAACAAAAACATTTCTGCCCTTTCTTCACAAAAAACAACAAAAACAACTTCTACACCTATCTGCCTTTCACATTCAGCGTTGAACCTCTTACACCAGGTTCGAACTACGCAGACTTGATCTCCTCTTCGATAGGAGTATGTAGGCGACCATTTATGGTTCGATCTAACCCTACCGAACAAAAATTCTTGTCTGCAGATCTTTGAGATCAACCTTGATTCACCACATTTCATCAATTTCAGATCAAAGGGATGGAATTACCCAACCTATTCTCACAAATAGAAGATTCAGTGACCATCTAAGCTGCGATCATGCCTCAAAGAGCAATACCAACCCATAAGAGATGGAATTAACTAGGCTTCTCACAAATAGAAATGCGTGACCATCTACAGTGCGGTCGATCTCGAGAGGAAGAAACCACCTTCCTCTCCACTTTTCCATCTGAGATACCGATCTAAGACACCAAAGATGGTAGGGATATCAGAAATCAATGATCCATTCTCGAGAGATCTTGCGATGTCTCAATGTCCATCTATCAAGGATAAGTTCAGAATGCATCAAGATCACAAGGCCCTGAAGAAACAGGCAAATATCAAGCAAGTATCAAGGCATAACTAAAAGGGAAGTGAATCAAAATATATTTCCCTGCCATACATAATTGTGTTTGATATATACATCTGTTTTGTACATGACAAAATGGCTAAGCTAGTCTGTGCATGAAAATACAAAGCTATCTACAGATCTATATATATGCAGACTATCAGATCTAACATAGCATCCCTCTTTGAAAGGCAGAGTAGTAACTTTGCATGCTCCCACCTTGAGGTATCTACAATTTAGCAGATCAGAGGCTAACTGGATGGTGGCATAATGCTCATCAATGTAAGCACTCATGTCGGCAAGACTGACAGTCATCTGGGATCTCACTGAAGTGCTGTCTGCAATGGCCATATACCTAGCAGATAAGGCGGCATCCCACTCCATAATCAATGCATCCCTGGCTGATCTAGCCTCATTCCTCTCTAACAGAGCGGTATCTCTCTCATCAAGAGCTGTCAACATCGCGGCCCTAGCCTGATCTCTCTCATAGGTCATCGGATGTAAGCTCTGCTCCAAATACTGTGTCAGATACTGAGTAACAGTTGCACTCGGGGTGGGAGAATCCATCACAAATGCTGTCAGTCCAACAGTCAAATCATCAGTGGGAATGTCAGCCTCCTCTATAGGCTCCTCATCATCAGAATCAGTCTCCTGCACTGTGGATACTACTACAACCAATGCAGTCTTTGTCTCCATCCATGCGGAATACTCTGCAGAATAACCTGAATGACTGACATAAAACCCAGCCAACTCCCGCTGATCCCAACATGCATATAACCTGGATCTATCCTCCACTGATAAACGGTGTAAAGCGAAGCGCTGACTTACTGCCCCTTATAAGGATGAAAATCTTGAAACTGGTCAAACCAACACATCACGGCCAGTGGGTGGTAAGTAATCATACCCCTCAATCTAGACAGAGGGAGATAATCCATCCCCGGAGCATGAGTAATGAAGCTGTAGGGTGAGCTAAGCCCTGTACACGGCAATATAGCAAACGGATCTCTAATCCCTGTCAGGAAAGTTAACCACGATGCATCATCTATACACTCCGCAGGTTGAAAGGAGTATGACATGGCTATATCATGGGTGAAACAAAACCCCTACCATCTAAATGTGCCAATCGGTCTCAAGTGTGATATAAACCACACATACTGGCATTAGTAGAAGCTACCGTGAACACTCTCACGGATAAGTGCAGTAGTATGTAGCTGACCTCAGAGTCTCTACAATGATCATCGGTACAATGGTATGACCCTCCCTGAGAGCTCTCATTGCCATAATGACGCCGATATCCAGCTCATCCATGTCTGCATGGCATGAAGGCGTGTATGACAATACGCATAAAAGCAATACATCCACCCCGGGTCAACGCATGATGGTCCTCCGATATGGTGAAATCCCCAGAATATCGTGCATAACTATCCTCAGAGCCAAATCTGTCAAACAGAAAACGCTGGGATATCACGTGGCCGGATGTAATCTCGTCTTGTACCACTCTACGCCTCAATCTGGCGAGGGTCATGAATTGTCTGTTCATGTCTCTAATAGCCATATGCACGCAAGGTCTGTCCAGCGGCAGCATCATCAACCATTCATACTCTAGGAGTCAACTCCTGGGTCCCAAACGGAAAACATGCCTCTCTGATACCCAATGCTCTAGGATACCCTCTATAAATCCTGCGGGAACCTGAAACATCAACAGGGTCATAGTATGCTGTAGCAAATCATCTACGATTATCATGTCTGATGGTGATATACTATCATACCACCAAGATACGGATACCACCAAAATGGTGGGGTATGATCAATACGACTTCTTGTCGAATAAGACATACATGCGGTAGTGTCATAAGACCATCCGAGGGTCAATCTTTGAATATCTCTGGATATATATACATATGCATAACATAATAACATGCATGATACAATAGATGACAATATGATATAGGGAATGAAAACTGTACATACATTCCTAAGTATATCATCATCTAATACATCTCTGTCTGACTAAAATACGAGGAAATGGGGCAAAGCTACCCAACATCTAACAGAGGCCTATCAAAAGATATAGCGAGAATGGGGTGAAGCTACCCGGTGACTAAATGAGAGGCCTATCAAAAAGAGATAACGAAATACATCGAGAAAAAGTCAATGGTGTCGATGTCACATCATCGATCATTGTCCACTGATGTAACTCCTCTCTGAGTCCTTTGGATCTCTATCTACTGAGGGATGTTAGCCGATCTGAGGGAGGATCTGCCGGTAAAAGCCATATGGGTCACTGAGGGCGGCTGCCAGCTGGAAAGATCAAAAGTATCTACCTTTAAAGGATCTTTGCCCAAATGCCGAATGAAAAGATGTGTCCGGTCCAGCTGCCGGGTCAATCTGTGTCACATGAGTCGGATCTCTGACACAGGCTAGCCAATCCGTCATCATCACGGATCCTGGAACTATATCCCTCATAAACTATGTGGCGCGGGTCTGAGCTCCAATAGTACGAGGGATCCACCAATGATGGAACATCTCTTGAGACCAGGGGCCCTCTGATAATATAAAACCGTCAATCCCCAACAATGGGATGTCAATGATGGGTGACTGCAAATAGGCCAATAACGCCTGGCAGGAGGCAAGATCGACATACGTATCTCTCCTGTAGTGCTCCTGATAGCACGCTCTCCTAAATAGAGCTCCCATCCTCCATCTGTAAAGAGAGGAATCCTGCGGGTGGAAATGACGTACTCTACTCCAGTCGGGTACCCATCCTCAAATCCAACTTCCAAATGCTCTCTAGAGTAGGGAACCCATGTGATGACATCCGCTGTCAACAACTCCAGTTGTAGGTGACAATGAGTGAAACCCTCAGCAACAGGGACCTCCGCCAGTATGGAATGATGCCATCTCCGTCCTCATGGATAGGTGTAAGACCCTAACTTATTATGAATAAAATTAAATTTTCTCTATTTATTATCTTGAAATAATAAGGAGTTAATTTGATATAATACTTTGGTTATGGGTGAAATGTGCAAATTTTACAAAATAAGCAAGTGGTTATTAAATATTCATTTTTGTTGGGAAATATTCGTTTGGTCGTGGAATATTCTTGTTGTCGGGGAATATTAAATGCGACCAGCTTGACCATTCATGGGCCTCATAACAGAATAACTGTCGGATGAAGAAAATGACAAGTTTGAGTTTTTATAAATAACGGCGTAGTTATTAGCGTTAACACTGTTGGAATACTCGGTGGTTAAAATGCAGTAATATGCGCGTGGTTCTTGTGATAGCTTTGCAGTATTGCACACTATTTTTGAATGATTAATTCTTACGTAAGAAGGCCTTTACTCAATAATTATTACGGTGAATTCTTTATTCAATATTTTATTTTATTGATTCAATAATTCTTTGCGTTGATAGTTTATATTATTGTTGTTTTAATAATTGTCACTGCACAGTATTTCCCATTATCAAATCAATAATTCATATTATTTGAATAATATTATTAGATAGCATTATTGGTAATGTCTAGAAAGTTCTGTCAAGGAGAGGTTTGGTCATCTAATTGCGCACTAGTAAGGAGAAATCCTTATCGGAAAGCCCCCTCTTTCCTGGGAATGGTTTGGTTGTCATAATTGTGATTCTGTAATATTTTTGGGAATAATTAATTATTGATTTATATGATAAGGAAATATTTATTTGACGTGGATATAAATGATGGATTTATTTATTTTATATGGTTATTAATGAAAGAATTAATGCTGAGATGTTTTATCAATATTTTGTCAGATTGGAGGTATTAAAAATCATCCGTTTGTAGATTTTGGATATTTTTTGTTTGGAATTTTGAAAAACTTTCTTCTGTAAAGTTGTAGAGAATTCGATTTCGAGTGGAATGGACATAAAATTCGTATTTTTCTGATAAACGGGCTATTTTCTATAAATTGTTAAAGTTTCTGATTATTGTTTAAATGATAAAACATTTTGGAAAATTCTAGAATTGGTTGGTGAGAAATGTGCTCAATTGAATTTCAAATGTGGTGGGTGGCAATAGTAGCAAGTAAAGCCATCAGGTAGCAGGTCAAGTCTGCTTCGGCGTGCTAATATTTTCCTATAAATAGAGGGCTAAGTTAGAATTGAAAATCACACCAGAAACAAAGTTTTCTCTCTTTCTCTCTCTATATTATCGAGCGTATTCTTGTGAGTATTTTGATACTTGAGTGTTGCTATACGATGCAAGTTCCTTCAGTACTATATCTAGTATTCCAGTCAGAAGTACGGTTATTTTGAGGTAAGGGATGCTATTTTTTTTCATATATGATATTATTTCTTCCAATATCATTATGCCGAAGTATTGATCTGAACTTTTAATCAAATTTGGAACTTTTTGTGTTGGGGTTACTATTCACGTATACGGCACTATTCACAAATACGACACTATTCACCCGAAAATGAAATTTTTTCTTTTTCTTCCAGATGTCTTTTATGGTTACTATCTTTGATTGTATCCATGTTTTGATCTTTATTTTGAATTCTACTTCACACTTGGTTATTATGGAGTATTATTGAATTTGGATAAACCGAAATACGAATCCCTAATATTTGTCCTTACATCTCCTTTGGATTCGTTCTCTAAAATGTTTTCATCATCCTCGGTCCTTAATGGTGATACTTGATGAATATCTTTGGCACAGTAGTGCAAAGATGAATGATTACACGATGAATATCTTTGGCCGTAGTGCAAAGATGAACATGACCAATCACGATATAAATGAATATCTTTGGCCGTGAGTGCAAAGATGTATATTGATTGATGTTACTGAGGATAAAATATTGATGATGGACTTTTAAATTCATAAATGATCGTATATTTCATTCTCTACTTAACTCTTCTAATGAATTGATGTTTTTATTCTGATTGTTGATCTAAAACTTGTTGTCGATTATATTCTATCGATTTTTCCTGTTGAAGACTAAGGATAATTTGTTGTATATTATCTTAGTCATAATATTCTTTCTTGGGCTAGTTGAGCTCACCCTTTTTCTTTTTGTTCCATTTTTCTTCTCAGGAAGCGAGAACATAGCAGGAACCAGTTAGGGTATAGAGTGATGGTCCTAGACAGTTATTTTAGCAGTCCTCACTATTTTTATAAAATAGTGCATCAATAATTATAATGAGGACTTTATTTGGGTGTGGATATTGTCTAGAAGACAATATTTGTATTTAAACTAACAGTATGTGTTGTCGTATTTTACACGATATTTGTATTATTGAGGTTGTAGTTTGCTTTCTATACCATGTATTTGGCGACTCAGAATGGGTGTTGTATACCTATTTTGGGGGCGTCACAATTAGTATCAGAGCTTAGGGATATGATCTCTGGCGGAGATCAGGGAATAGTACTAGGAGGGGATAGACGAGTAAATCCTTCGCTAGTGTGTCCTACCTAAGCTTATTTGTTGGTCGGTCATAATATAGGGATATTATGTGATATGTTAATTTGTTTAATTAACTCTTGTTTTATGGCAGTTTTAAGAATGGCAGCTGAGAACGTTAACAATGGAGTCTATGAGACTGTGGAACAACCTTTGATTACCAACCAAGAGAATGTGCAACAGGAAGGCAATATTCCTCCTGTAAAAAACACTACCGAGCAAACGATAAATGATGCGATGTTTAGAAGGTTTTTGCAGTTCATGCAAAATCAGACGAAGGAGACTCGTGTACAAAATACGAGTGGAAATGATAAGCAACGGTTTATCACAAATGCAAGCGATTCAAGGAGTTGAGATCACCAGTTTACGGGAAAGCCGATCCGATTAAGGCGTAAACGTGGGTTAAGCAAATTACCAAGATATTCGATGTCTTGGTTGTGCATGGAGGAACGAAGGTTTCATTCGCCACCTTTATGTTAAAGTGGTGAGTGATTCTTGGTGGGAATCATGAAGCGTACCCCAACCAACCGCGCTCAACATGTCTTGGGAAAAATTTTAGAAACTATTCAATGACAAGTACTTTCCTGAAAGTATTTGTCATATGAAGGAGGTAGAGTTTATTAGACTAGAACAGAACAACATGACGGTGTCCCAGTACGAGGCGAAGTTCGCGGAGTTATCCAGGTTTGTACCTCATTTGGTAGAAGATGAGGAACGTATGATGCGGATGTTTCTGAGAGGTCTAAAGCCCGAGATTCAAAAATATCTTATCTCTCATAAATTTTCTTTATATTCAGATGTTGTAAGCAGGGCTCAATTATTAGAGCGTGATAATGAGTATGTTCAACCGAGGGACCACAACCAGGGTCATACCGGTGACAACAGTCATCAGAGCGATGATAACCAGCGAGGAGGGAAGAATACGGACAAAAGCGGTAACCACTCGGGTGGTAATCGTGGCCATGATAATAGGAGAGATGAGTCAAGTGGAAATTTCAAAAAGAGGAGATCCAACAATGACGGGAAGACATCATCAAAGACACAAAGACCAACAACAAATTTTAGGGGGAGGAGAGCGACCGCCGGTTAGATCTTCTACAGATGCGGAGAAGAGGGACACATAAGTCCAAGCATTCACTGACCTTCCAAGGTGTGTTTCAATTGTGGAAAAGATGGTCACATAGCCTGATTTTGTCCGGTAGCAAAGTCAAGTCCAACTAGGACGGCGGCACCAAAGGCGTCTACGGACAAAAAAAAGTCGGTGGTTCAAGGAAGGGCGTTTGTCGTGACTGGCCAAAATGCGAGAAACCCGAACGAGGTGATCACGGGTAAGCTAATCTTAAACTCTTGCGAAGTTTATACCTTACTAGATACCAGTTCTACCCATTATTTTATCTCTCCTGCTTGTGCTCAACATTTAAACTTGACTCTGGAGAAATTGGACTTTAACTTATCTGTTGAAACTCCGTTGGGTGAAACCTTCGTTACATCTACAATTTATAAATCTTGTTTGATCCAAGTTAGCACTATCATATTACCTGTTGATCTTATCTCTTTAAAGAAACTTGTTTTTGATGTGATTTTAGGAATTGATTGGTTAACCACTCATCATGCCAAAATTGATTGTTTTCGTAAGGTTGTTAGTTTTCATATTCCTAACCAACCTGTCATACGAATTCAAACAACTAAACCACTAAAATCAATCACTGTCATATCAAGCCATAAAGCTATTCGTTTATTGATAAACGGATGTCAAGCTTTCTTAGCCCATATTATGGACTTGAACAAAAACACGTCAGATTTGAATAATATTCCTATTGTTAGTGAATTTCCTAACGTATTTCCTGAAGAACTTCATGGTCTACCCCCGGAACGTGAAGTTAAATTCTTTATTGATCTTCAACCATGTACAAAGCCCATTTCTAAAACCCCATATCGAATGGCTCCTATTGAACTTCAGGAGTTAAAAGTCCAACTACAGGAATTGTTAGACATCGGTTTCATTCGTCCTAGTACATCTCCTTGGGGTGTTCTTGTTTTATTTGTAAAGAAGAAAGACGGGTGTATGCGACTTTGTATTGACTACCGAGAATTAAACCATGTCACCATCAAGAATAGGCATCCCCTACCTAGTATTGATGACCTGTTTAACCAGTTGCAAGGAGCACAATTCTTTTCAAAGATCGATCTTCGATTCGGATATCATCATTTGAAGATTAAAAGCGAGGATATTCCAAAAGCGCCTTGAGAACTTCGATGCGGGCATTATGAATTCTTAGTCATGTCTTTTGGATTAATTAATGCTCCTGCTGCTTTCATGGATATGATGAAACGTGTATTCAAGGAATATTTGGATCAATTCGTTGTTGTCTTTATTGATGACATACTCATCTTTTCCAAAAGCCGTGAAGATCATGAGCACCATTTGAAGCTGGTACTTCAAAGACTTCGTGACAACAAGCTATATGCCAAGCTGAAGAAATGCGAGTTCTGGCTTAAGGAAGTAGCATTCCTTGGGCACGTGGTGTCAAAACATGGAGTATCTGTTGACCCGGCGAAGATTGAAGCAATACAAAGTTGGGAACAGCCTAAGTCGGTGACCGAAGTGCGTAGCTTTCTGGGCTTAGCTGGTTATTATCGGAGATTCGTGGAAGGATTTTCTTGAATCACTACTCCGTTAACTCAGTTGACTCGGAAAAATGCAAAATTCGTATGGAGCGAGGAATGCGAGAAGCGTTTCCAAGAGCTCAAGAGGAGACTCATTTCGGCACCTATTCTGACAATACCATCTGGTTCGGATGGTTTTGTTATCTACAGCGATGCTTCAGGCAAAAGGTTAGGATGTGTTCTCATGCAATATGGGAAAGTCATAGCCTATGCCTCGCGACAACTCAAATAATATGAGAGGAATTATCCTACTCATTATTTAGAGTTGGCAGCAGTCGTTTTTGCGTTAAAAATCTGGAGACACTACCTGTATGGGGAGAAAGTAGAGATTTATACGGATCATAAAAGCCTCAAATATTTCTTCACCCAAAAGGAACTCAATATGCGACAACGACGTTGGCTCGAGCTGTTGAAGGATTATGACCATAGCATTCAATTTCATCCTGGAAAAGCAAACGTTGTGGTGAATGACGCATTGAGTAGAAGATCATATCGCGAGATGAAAGTGCAATGTTGTTAACACAAAAGCCCATTTTGTACGACTTACAAAGGATGGAAATAGAGTTAAAGGCTCCAAGTACCCACGTGATGATATCAAACATACGAGTAGAACCGACTTTAATCGATAAAGTTAAAGCTGCTCAAGCTACGGACTTGGGGCTGATGCGTATGAAGAAGAAAGTGCAAGAAGGAGCTATTCCAGAAGCAGGAATCGATGAAGAAGAAATACTTCAAATCAACTCCAGACTTTGCGTTCCTAATGATTCTGACTTGAAGCATAGAATCATGATGGAGGCACACAACACCCCGTTTGCAATCCATCTTGGGAGTACCAAAATGTATCATGATATTCGACATACATTTTGGTGGAACAATATGAAGAGAGAGATCGCGGAGTTTATCTCGAGGTGTTTAACTTGTCAACGTGTAAAGGCAGAGCATCAAGTGCCAAAAGGTCGATTGCAACCACTTGAGATTCCGGAATGGAAGTGGGATCACATAACTGTGGATTTCGTTACGGGACTTCCCAAAGTTTCTCAAGGCATAGATGCGATTTGGGTTATTATTGATAGATTAACCAAGTCTGCTCATTTCTTACCTATACGAGAAACTTATTCCCTTGAACGTCTTGCTCGTATGTACGTGAATGAGATTGTACGATTGCATGGCATGCCAGTATCCATAGTTTCGAATCGTGACCCAAGATTCACTTTAAGATTTTGAGTTAGCTTGCAGAATGCTATGGGCACGGATTTACGATTCAGTTCAGCATACCATCCTCAAACGGACGGACAATCAAAGAGGACTATTCAAACCTTTGAAGATCTATTAAGACTCTGTGCTCTAGATTTCAAAGGAAGTTGGGATAAGTACTTGCCATAGGTGGAATTCTCCTACAATAATAGTTATCAAGCAAGTATAGGCATGGCTCCATTTGAGGCGTTGTATGGACGAAAGTGTCGTTCTCCAGTATGCTGGGATGAGGTGGGAGAAGCAACGTTGTTGGGACCAGAATTAGTACGCATGACTACAAAAAAGATCCAAATGATTCGACAACGTATTCAAACCTCACAAGATCGACAAAAGAGTTATGCTGATCTTCATCGAAAGGACGTGGAATTTAATATTGGGGATCATGTATTGTTACGTGTTTCTCCATAGAAGGGAGTTACAAGATTTGGAAAGAGAGGAAAGCTCAATCTAAGATTTGTTGGTCCATTTGGGATTCTTGACCGAATAGGAAATGTAGCATATAGACTCGCGTTACCTTCAAGCATGTCTTGTGTTCATAATGTTTTCTATATATCTATGCTCCGTAAATATGTGAAAGACCCGAACCACATTATTGAGTTAGAACCAGATGAGATATGTGACGCCCCCAAAATAGGTCCATTCCATCCAACCCATTTTGAGTCGCCAAATACATGGTACAGAAACAACTACAACTTTATTAATACATTTGTCGTGCAAAATACGACAACATATGTACTGTGAGTTTAAATACAAATATTGTCTTCTAGACAATATCCATACCCAAATAAAGTTCTCATTACAATTATTGATACACTATTCTATAGAATAGTGAGGACTACTAAAACAACTATCTTGAACCATCACTCCACATCCTGACTAGTTCCTGCTATATTCTCGCCTCCTGAGAAGAAAAATGGAACAAAAAAGGAAAAGGGTGAGCTCAACTAGCCCAGTAAAGAATATTATGACTAAGATAATGTACAACAAATTATCGTTAGTCTTGAACAGGGAAAAATCTGATAGAATACAACAGACAACAAGTTTTAGATCAACAACTGCAGCGGAAACAACAATTCATTAGAAGAATTAAGTAGAGAATGAAATCTACTATCATCTATGAATTTAAAAATCCATCATCAATATTTTATCCCTGTAACATCAATCAATATTCATCTTTGCACTACAGGCCTAAGATATTCATCAGTCGGTCATATTCATCTCAACACCTGTACATCTTTGCACTATAGGCCAAAGATATTCATCTGTCGATCATGTTCATCTCAACACCTGTACATCTTTGCACTACGGGCCAAAGATATTCATAATAAAATCAACCATCTTTGCATTACAGGCCAAAGATATTCAACAACATGTCATCATTTAGGACTGAGGATGATGCAAAATGTTTTACAGAAAACGAATCCAGTGAAACAAAAGAACAAATATTAAGGATTCGTACTTTAACCAAACTGAGTTCAAAAATACTTCATAAATAATCATTGTGAAGTAAAATTCAAGAATGATCAAAACATGAATACAATCAAAGCTAGTATCCATAATAGATATCTTGGATAAAAAATGAAAATTTAATTTTTCTGTGAATAGTGCCGTATTCATGAATAGTGTCGTATACATGAATAGTGTCGTATACGTGAATAGTAACCCCGACACTAAAAGACAAGAATTTCACAAGAAAAATTATCATGCTTCGTGAATAGTATGAATAGTAACTCATGAATAGTAACTCGTGAATAGTAACTCATGAATCGTAACTCGTGAATAGTAACTCTGACATAAAAAGATCAAAATTTCACCAGAAAAATCTTACCAATATTCCGGTATAATGATATTGAAAGAAATAATATCATTTTTTAAAAAATAATATCTCTTACCTCGAAAAGATGGTACTCTTGACGTGAATACTAGATATAGTGCTGAAGGGAACTTGCACCGTATAGCAACACTCAAGGTATCAAAATACTCACAAGAATATGCTCAATATATCGAGAGAGAAAGAGAGAGAAGATTCCAGTTTCTGGTGTGATTTTCAATTCTAACCTAAACACCCTATTTATAGGAAAATGCTTAGAACACCAAAGTAGAAAATTTAATAAAATATTAATATATATTATAAATTTCCTTATCCCACCTTTGAAGATCCGAATTAAGCAATTAATATCACATGCTAGACCCACTTAACTCACCAAAAACGTTTTCCTTTAAAAAAAATAATTAAAACTTCCAAAAATCAATTATTTTAGAACTTCGGAACTTTAATAATTCACAATAAATAGCCCTTTTGTCAGAAAAATTCAAACCACATGTCCTTTCCATAGGAAATTTTATTCTCTACAACTTTACAGAAGAAAGTTTTTCCAAATTCCAAACAGAAATTAACCGAAATCCACAAACGGGCGATTTTATAGGCTATAATCAAATTTCGATCAATAATTGGGGTCCACCGACACACAAAACATGTGTTAATCATTTAATGCCACAAAAATACTTTTCCCCCTCATATATTCATATATCCCATATTCATTGTAAAAATATCACCATTATTATATTATTAAAATAATATATTTAAATGAATTATTTTATCAGAAAAAGATAAAATATTAATTTTCAACAATTGTCACATTAAAAATTTTCTCCATCTATATCCGCATAAAATTAATATTTTCCTCATCATATAAATTAATAATTAATTATTCACAAATAATATTACAGAATCACAATATTGACAACCAGGCAGTTCCCAAGAAAGAGGGGGCTTTCCAATAAGGATTTCTCTTTACTGGCATGCAATTAGATGACCAAACCTCTCCTTAGACAGAACTTTCTAGACATTACCAATAATGTTATCTAATAAAATTATTCAGATAATATGAATTATTGCTCCGATAATAGAAAATACTGTGTAGTGACAATTATTGAAACAACAGTAATATAAAATATCAACGCAGCAGTTATTGAATCAATAAAATAAAATACTGAACAGTAATGACTGTAACAATTATTGAGTAGTGCCTTCTTACGTAAGAATCAATAATTGGTGCAATCAATAAAGTGTCTTCTTGTGTTTTAATCATCGGGTATTCCAAGCGAAGATAATTGGTAACAACTACTGTAGTTATTTATAAACAACTTATTCTTGTCATTTTCTTCCTCCAATCGCTTTCCGTTATGGGGCCCACACAAGGCTGCGCCGTCGTACGAATATTCCTCGACAAAAAAATATTCCACGACCAAACGAATATTCTTCGATAAAATGAATATTTTAAAACCACTTGCTTGTTTGAAATAATTGCGCATTTTACCCATAACTCACCACATTAATCAAATCAACCCTTACTATTTCAACATAATAAATAGAGGAAATTTAATTTCATTTAATAATAAGTTGGGGTCTTACAAGATAGCCGAAGATTTGACATACGAGGAGGTACCTGTTAAGATCTTGGATAGAAAAGAGCATGTCCTACGCACCAAGGTTATACCACAAGTTAAGGTTTTGTGGAGAAACCATGCTATTGAAGAAATGACCAGGGAGTTAGAATCGGAAATGAAAGCGAGGTACCCTCATCTGTTCGAAACACCAGGTACGTACGTCAATTTCGAGGATGAAATTTCATAAGGAGGGGAGGTTGTAAGACCCCAACTTATCTCTATTTATTATCTTGAAATAATAAAGAGTTAATTTGATATAATACTTTGGTTATGGGTGAAATGTACAAATTTTACAAAATAAGCAAGTGGTTATTAAATATTCATTTGGTCGTGGAATATTCTTGTTGTCGGGGAATATTCGTACGACGGCGCAGCCATTCATGGGCCTCATAATAGAATAACTGTCGTATGAAGAAAATGGAGTTTTTATAAATAACGGCGTAGTTATTAGCGTTAACACTGTTGGAATACCCGGTGGTTAAAATGTAGTAATATGCGTGGTTGCGCAGTAGCACACGGTATTGCACACTATTTTTGAATGATTAATTCTTACGTAAGAAGGCACTACTCAATAATTGTTACGATGAGTTCTTTATTCAATATTTTATTTTATTGATTCAATAATTCTTTGCGTTGATAGTTTATATTATTGTTGTTTTAATAATTGTCAACGCACAAGATTTCCCATTATCAAATCAATAATTCATATTATTTGAATAATATTATTAGATAGCATTATTGGTAATGTCTAGAAAGTTACATCGAGGAGAGGTTTGGTCATCTAATTGCGCCTTTAGTAAGGAGAAATCCTTATCGGAAAAGCCCCTCTTTCCACAGGAATGGTTTGGTTGTCATAATTGTGATTCTGTAATATTTTTGGGAATAATTAATTATTGATTTATATGATAAGGAAATATTTATTTGACGTGGATATAAATGATGGATTTATTTATTTTATATGGTTATTAATGAAAGAATTAATCTTTGAGATGTTTTATCAATATTTTGTCGATTGGAGGTATTAAAAATCATCCGTTTGTAGATTTTGGATATTTTTTGTTTGGAATTTTGAAAAACTTTCTTCTGTAAAGTTGTAGAGAATTCGATTTCGAGTGGAATGGACATAAAATTCGTATTTTTCTGATAAACGGGCTATTTTCTATGAATTGTTAAAGTTTCTGATTATTGTTTAAATGATAAAACATTTTGGAAATTTCTAGAATTGGTTGGTGAGAAATGTGCTCAATTGAATTTCAAATGTGGTGGGTGGCAATAGTAGCAAGTAAAACCATCAGGTAGCAGGTCAAGTCTGCTTCGGCGTGCTAATATTTTCCTATAAATAGAGGGCTAAGTTAGAATTGAAAATCACACCAGAAACAAAGTTTTCTCTTTTCTCTCTATATTATCGGGTATTATTTGTGAGTATTTTTATACTTGAGTGTTGCTATACGGTGCAAGTTCCTTTAGCACTATATCCAGTATTCCAGTCAGAAGTACGGTTATTTTGAGGTAAGAGATGTTATTTTCTTCATATATGATATTATTTCTTTCAATATCATTATCTTTCAAGTATTGATCTGAACTTTTAATCAAATTTGGAATTTTTTTGTGTGGGGTTACTATTCACGATATCTGCACTATTCATTTAGAAAATGAAATTTTCTTTTTCTTCCAGATGTCTTTTATGGTTACTATCTTTGATTGTATCCATGTTTTGATCTTTATTTTTGAATTCTACTTCACACTTGGTTATTATGGAGTATTATTGAATTTGGATAAACGAAATATGAATCCTTAATATTTGTCCTTACATCTCCTTTGGATTCGTTCTCTAAAATGTTTTTCATCATCCTCAGTCCTTAATGGTGATACTTGATGAATATCTTTGGCCGTAGTGCAAAGATGAACAGGTGTTGAGATGAACATGACCAACTGGTGATACAAATGAATATCTTTGGCCCGTAGTGCAAAGATGTATATTGATTGATATTCTGAGGATAAAATATTGATGATGGACTTTTAAATTCATAGATGATCGTAGATTTCATTCTCTACTTAACTCTTCTAATGAATTGATGTTTCCGCTGCAGTTGTTGATCTAAAACTTGTTGTCGATTATATTCTATCAGATTTTTCCCTGTTGAAGACTAAGGATAATTTGTTGTATATTATCTTAGTCATAATATTCTTTACTGGGCTAGTTGAGCTCACCCTTTTCTTTTTTGTTCCATTTTTCTTCTCAGGAAGTGAGAACATAGCAGGAACCAGTCGGGGTATAGAGTGATGGTCCTAGACTGTTGTTTTAGCAGTCCTCACTATTTTTGTTAAATAGTGCATCAATAATTATAATGAGGACTTTATTTGGGTGTGGATATTGTCTAGAAGACAATATTTGTATTTAAACTCACAGTATGTGTTGTCGTATTTTACACGACATTTGTATTATTAAGGTTGTAGTTTGCTTTTTGTACCATTTATTTGGCGACTCAGAATGGGTGTTGTATACCTATTTTGGGGGCGTCACAATAGGTTCCTAAACCTAACACGCTCACAGGACACAAACATGGAAGCCTCTCATAGGCCCAAAACTGCCAACACAAAGGCAACATCTGCTGCCAGTCAACACTCTTAACATATACATGGGAAAAGACAAGAGAAACACTCACCAGCTGAAATGGGTAGAATCCTAACCACGCCTCGGTCAAGCCCTGCAATCGCATGCGCATTCCCCTGAGAAAGTAGGCAAAGGTATAGGAACCCCAATCATACTCTCCTATACGGTCCACGTGTCGAGTGGCACTGATCAAAGCGAAGGACACCGTAGAGGAATTATCCACTATGAAGCAGCCCCTAATGATCATCAGGAAAAATCGCCAAAGAATGCGATCCCTGACTCTCACAACATCGGGTATGGGCTCACTCAACAGCCCGTTCATAGCATCTACGCTTAGAGGACCCGTACGAATAGTCCTGCCCTTAAGCGCCTCCGCCGGAACTCCAAAAAAGGATCTGACGGCAGTAGGGGTGGTATCCGCCGTGCAAGGCACCGACGCCCCCCTCCAAACTTCATACCTGTGATAAACCGCCAATCCATCAGCGTCATCATCACCCTCACGATCCAAAGAAATGGAGTGGTCGAGTGTCAGGTGAAACCACCGCTTCAGACAATGCCCTGAGGTAACCCCAAGGACAGTGACGGGGTAGAATGGAGAAGAACATCCCAAATCCCCTGCCATGGACGATCACTCTGTAGTCATCATGCAAAGCTTGATACATAGAGTGGATGCTAAACCAGTTCCCTCGAGGCTGTGTGAAGCCAGGAACATATATCAAATGCAGATCAACATCAGAATCCTTGACTCCTCATTAATAGGAAAAAAGGAAGATTAAAGATCTAACTTCATACCTCATTTGCGTGCAGGTATACTGAAGGATGCCTACTCAAGTCACCTAGAAGATCTGGGTTTGCCACTTGAATACCTGGCAATTCCCTACGGGGAACACGTACAGTAGGAGCAGGAACCTCGATCGGCACATCCTCCTCCTCGTCCTCAACATTCGGCACTTTAACCCGAATAGGACGTATCACCGCCTCCACTAAACTATGAGGTTGTCTGACAGAACGACATTGAGGCTCTTCAGAAGCTCTCTTCCGTACACCAGAAGTTGTCCTGCGGGAACTGCTCGGTTGATCCGGATCCATAATATCTAGACAATAAGTCTCCAAATCACCTCAGAAAGGGTGTGGTAAATTCTTACCTGGAGCTTTGCAAAATGCATTGTTTTAACATACATCCACGGTAGAGTTAAAAGTGCATGACTACCCAATACCTACATTTTGGGAAAATTTTGCCATAGCCCCCTTTGTAAATGGGACTATCCACATGCACATAGGCATGACTAGGTGGCCATTCAGTAGCACACATGTACACAGTCATATACACCCTACATGCATTATCATCACAGTAAACAATCCGTAAGTGTAGTCTAATTACCAGGATTATTTTGCTTTTCTACCTTTACTCATTTGTCCTCAGATAGGATAAGAAATGACAGTAAAAGGTGCCAATTTGACTGTTTTAAAAGTCAAATTTTTTTACATCATTATGTTCAGCATGGTTTAATACTAACATTTGCTATGTTGAATATTTTTTATCAAGTCATATCAGCATGCATATTCACTACTATGTGTCTAAATGCATTTCATGTGATAAGTCAATTTCCAACGGATAGAAACTGGAA
This sequence comes from Panax ginseng, assembly GCA_020205605.1. Lineage (NCBI taxonomy): Eukaryota > Viridiplantae > Streptophyta > Magnoliopsida > Apiales > Araliaceae > Panax > Panax ginseng. The sequence goes on along the minus strand of CM035129.1, from coordinate 138,047,351 downwards.
AAATACATGCATATGTTACCAGGATAGTGAAGAACGCTTGTACGATGGCAGAATATGCAGAAAGTTGCCCAAACTCAGTAGATCTGAAGAAGAGCTCTCAGATTTCCTTCGCTGCGCAACTTGAAAATGACTTATGAAAGCAACCATTCGCCTATACATAGGCACGGTTGACCGTAGGCTCACCTGCGGCTCCTGCAGGTATACCTGCGGCACTTCTACATGGGTCCCACACCTCCAGCTCACTCCAGTTAGAGTTGCAAAGGAGGTCTCACAAGCTGAAAAGGACAAATCAGGAATAAAAGTGCTACGCGATTGAGCGAAATAGCCGGAAATCCTAGTTTCTTATCGGTCAGAGTTAAACTCTCGTCATCTCAATGGTATTCACCTGAATTTAGGGTATACTATACCAATGAGCTCAGCTTTTACAGATCATGCTCGACAATACCCCACAAAGGTGCTGGTGTAGTCATTTTTGGTGGTCATGACCCTAAACATCCCCTATGGGGGAATTCGTATAAAACCACAAAATATCAAACCTCTCCGGTGGGGGTTACAACGCCAAAGTTATCAACTGATGAAATATCCCCGGCGGGGGTCACAACGCACATCGTTCAAACATCCAAGTATCTCCGGCGGGGGTCATAACGCACATCTTTCAAACATCCGCGTATCCCCGACGGGGGTTATAACGCAATGCAACCATTGATACACACATTAATGAAGGTCAAACAACCTTGACGTCATGTCAATCGATGGCAAGTAAACCCATCGAAGCAACTCATCCACGTATCCCCAACGAGGGTTACAACACAATGCGACCATTGACACATACATCAATGAAGGTCAAGCAACCTTGACAATGCACCCAGCAGGGATCTATCCGGTGATACACACATCAATGAAGGTCGGGTAATCCTGACATCAACAAAACTGTTGGCAGTAACTCCAACAAAATGAGGGAATATGTTATGCACATCCTCAAACAGACAAAGCTTTATCCCCACAGATCGCTTACACACAAGAGGTACTTCTATGGAATATAAGCCAATGTCTAGTATTCAAGACTTTGGTGATAGCCCCAACGTCAGCATCTTTGAAGACTTGGATCGCATGTCCAAGCCATCACTAATTGTCATCTCAACAGGATTACCTGGCAATCATGCTACATACATTTGCATCATGTTGCTTCATATAGCATCATGCTTATCTTGCTTGCATTTCAAGTGTCTAGGATTCTTTATCCTATCCATGCCTTGCATTGCATGAATATGATAAAGAGGGTCATCTGTAGACACTCGAAATTTTCTACATGCCTATTACTAACATTGTAGGAGGGCATATTCGTCTCTTTTCGAGATAACCACGGAATACGACTTACATCCATTAGGATACTCTGGGAAGTTCGGGCCCAACCCGGAACACAAATCGGGAATTTCATCTCAAACCCGGAACACACACCGGGTATAGGTCGAGTGGCGCTGATCAAAGCAAAGGACACCGTAGAGGAATTATCCGCTATGAAGCAGCCCCTAATGATCATCAGGAACAATCGCCAAAGAATGCGATCTTTGACTCTCACAACATCGGGTATGGGATCACTCAACAGCCCATTCATAGCATCTACGCTCAGAGGACCCGTCTGAGCAGTCCACCGCCCTTGAGCGCCTCACGAACACCCAAAAGGATCGGCGGCGAGTGGGGTGATATCCGTCGTAAAGGCGACCTTGCGGCGCCCTCAAACTTTATACGTGATAAAGCGCCAATCCATCGGCGTCATCATCACCTCACGATCCAAAGAAATGGAGTGGTCGAGTGCAGGTGAAACCACCGCTTTCGCAATGCCCTCAGGAGGTAACCCGGGGACAACGACGGGTAGAATGGAGAAGAACATCCCAAATCCCCAGCCATGGACGATCGCTCTGTAGTCATCATGTAAAGCTTGATACATAGAGTGGATGCTAAACCAGTTCCCTCGAGGCTGTGTGAAGCCAAGAACATACATCAAATGCAGATCGACATCAGAATCCTTGACTCCTCATTAATAGGAAATAAGGAAGATTAAAGATCTAACTTCATACCTCATTTGCGTGCAGGTATACTGTAGGATGCCTACTCAAGTAACCTAGAAGATCTGGGTTCACCACTTGAATACCTGTCAATTCCCTACGGGGAACACGTACAGTAGGAGCAGGAACCTCGATCAGCACATCATCCTCCTCGTCCTCAACATTCGGTACTTCAACCCGAATAGGACGTATCACCGCCTCCACTAAACTACGAGGTTGTCAGACAGAACGGCATTGAGGCTCTTCAGAAGCTCTCCTCTGTACACCAGAAGTTGTCCTTCGGGAACTGCTCGGTTGATCCGGATCCATAATATCTGGACAACAAGTCTTCAAATCATCTCAGAAAGGGTGTGATAAATTCTTACCTGGAGCTTTGCAAAATGCATCTTTTTAACATACATCCACAATAGAGTTAAAAATGCATGACTACCCAATACCTACATTTTGGGAAAATTTTGCCATAGCCCCCTTTGTAAATGGGACTATCCACATGCACATAGGCATGACTAGGTGGCCATTCAGTAGCACACATGTACACAGTCATATACACCCTACATGCATTATCATCATAGTAAAAAATCCGTAAGTGTAGTCTAATTACCAGGATTATTTTGCTTTTCTACCTTTACTCATTTGTCCTCAGATAGGATAAGAAATGACAGTAAAAGGTGCCAATTTGACTGTTTCAAAAGTCAAATTTTTTCACATCATTATGTTCAGCATGGTTTAATACTAACATTTGCTATGTTGAATATTTTTTATCAAGTCATATCAGCATGCATATTCACTACTATGTGTCTATATGCATTTCATGTGATAAGTCAATTTCCAACGGATAGAAACTGGAAAAAAATACATGCATATGTTACCAGGATAGTGAAGAACGCTTGTACGATGGCAGAATATGCAGAAAGTTGCCCGAACTCAGCAGATCTGAAGAAGAGCTCTCATATTTCCTTCGCTGCGCAACTTAAAAATGACTTATGAAAGCAACCATTCGCCTATACATGGGCACGGTTGACCGTAGGCTCACCTGCGGCTCCTGCAGGTATACCTGCGGCACTTCTACATGGGTCCCACACCTCCGGCTCACTCCAGTTAGAGTTGCAAAGCAGGTCTCACTAGCTGAAAAGGCCAAATCAGGAATAAAAGTGCTACGCGATTGAGCGGAATAGCCGGAAATCCTTGTTTCTTGTCGATCAGAGTTAAACTCCCGTCATCTCGATGGTATTCACCTGAATTTAGGGTATACTATACCAATGAGCTCAGCTTTTATAGATCATGCTCGACAATACCCCACAAAGGTCTGGGGTCATCATTTGCAGGGTCACAACCCTAAACATCCCCGGTGGGGGTTATAACGCAAAACCATAAAATATCAAACCTCTCCGGTGGGGGTTACAACGCCAAAGTTATCAACTGATGAAATATCCCCGGCGGGGGTCACAACGCACATCTTTCAAGCATCCAAGTATCCCCGGTGGGGGTCACAACGCACATCTTTCAAACATCCGCGTATCCCCGACGGGGGTTACAACGCAATGCAACCATTGATACACACATCAATGAAGGTTAAGCAACCTTGACGTCATGTCAATCGATGGCAAGTAAACCCATCGAAGCAACTAATCCACATATCCCCAACGGGGGTTACAACACAATGCGACCATTGACACATACATAAATGAAGGTCAAGCAACCTTGACAATGCACCCAGCAGGGATCTATCCGGTGATACACATCAATGAAGGTCTGGGCAACCTCGACATCAACAAAGCTGCTGGCGATGAACTTTCGATGTAATGAGGGAATATGTTATACACATCCTCAAACAGACAAAGCTTTATCCCCACAGATCGCTTACACACAAAAGGTACTTCTATGGAATATAAGCCAATGTCTAGTATTCAAGACTTTGGTGATAGCCCCAACGTCAACATCCTTGAAGACTTGGATCGCATGTCCAAGCTATCACTGATTGTCATCTCAACAGGATTACCCGGCAATCATGCTACATACATTTGCATCATGTTGCTTCATATAGCATCATGCTTATCTTGCTTGCATTTCAAGTGTCTAGGATTCTTTATCCTATCCATGCCTTGCATTGCATGAATATGATAAAGAGGGGCATCTGTAGACACTCGAAATTTTCTACATGCCTGTTACTAACATTGTAGGAGGGCATATTCGTCTTTCAGAGATAACCCTGGAAGACAGCTTACATCCATTCCGGATACTACCGGAAGTTCAGTTCCAACCCGGAACACAAACCGGGAATTTCATCTCAAACCCGGAACACACACCGGGAATGTCATTTCCAATCTCAGTGCAATATCCACACCCAAATAAAGTCCTCATTATAATTATTGATGCACTATTTAACAAAAATAGTGAGGACTGCTAAAACAAACATCAGGACCATCACTTTATACCCCGATTTGGTTCTGCTATGTTCTCGCTACGAGAAGAAAAATGGAACAAAAAAGGAAAAGAGGTGAGCTCAACTAGCCAAAGATAAAGAATATTATGACTAAGATAATATACAAAAAATTATCCTTAGTCTTCAACAGGGAAAAATCTGATAGAATATAATCGACAACAAGTTTTAGATCAACAACTGCAGTGGAAAAATCAATTTATTAGAAGAGTTAAGTAGAGAATGAAATCTACGATCATCTATGAATTTAAAAGTCCATCGTCAATATTTTATCCCTGTAACATCAATCAATATACATCTTTGCACTACGGGCCAAAGATATTCATTTGTATCACCAGTTGGTCATGTTCATCTCAACACCTGTTCATCTTTGCACTACGGCCAAAGATATTCATCAAGTATTACCATTAAGGACTGAGGATGATGAAAAACATTTTAGAGAACGAATCCAAAGGAGAGATGGAAGGGCCGAATATTAGGGATTCAGTATTTGGTTTATCCAAATTCAATAATACTCCATAATAACCAAGTGTGAAGTAGAATTCAAAAATAAAGATCAAAACATGGATACAATCAAAGATAGTAACCATAAAAGACATCTGGAAGAAAAAGAGAAAATTTCATTTTTCGGTGAATAGTGCCGTATACGTGAATAGTAACCCCAACACAAAAAGTTCCAAATTTGATTAAAAGTTCAGATTAATACTTCGGCATAATAATATTGAAAGAAATAATATCATATATGAAGAAACTAACATCCCTTACCTCAAAATAATCGTACTTCTGACTGGAATACTGGATATAATGCTAAAGGAACCTGCACCATATAGCAACACTCAAGTATCAAAATACTCACAAGAATACGCTCGATAATATAGAGAGAGAAAGAGAGAAAACTTTGTTTCTTGTGTGATTTTCAATTCTAACTTAGCCCTCTATTTATAGGAAAATGTTAGCACGCCGAAGCAGACTTGACCTGCTACCTGATGGCTTTACCTGCTACTATTGCCACCCACCACATTTGAAATTCAATTGAGCACATTTCTCACCAACCAATTCTAGAATTTTCCAAAATGTTTTATCATTTAAACAATAATCAGAAACTTTAACAATTCATAGAAAATAGCCCGTTTATCATAAAAATACAAATTTTATGTCCATTCCACTCGAAATAGAATTCTCTACAACTTTGCAGAAGAAAGTTTTTCCAAATTCCAAATAGAAAATATCCAAAATCCACAAACGGATGATTTTTAATACCTCCAATCTGACAAAATATTGATAAAACATCTCAGCATTAATTCTTTCATTAATAACCATATAAAATAAATAAATCCATCATTTATATCCACATCAAATAAATATTTCTTTATCATATATATCAATAATTAATTATTCCCAAATAATATTACAGAATCACAATTATGACAACCAGGTCGTTCCCAGGAAAGAGGGGGCTTTCCGATAAGGATTTCTCCTTACTAGCGCGCAATTAGATGACCAAACCTCTCTTTGACAGAACTTTCTAGACATTGCCAATAATGCTATCTAATAATATTATTTAAATAATATGAATTATTGATTTGATAATGGAAAATATTGTGCAGTGACAATTATTAAAATAATAATAATATAAACTATCAACGCAGCAATTATTGAATCAATAAAATAAAATATTGAAGCAAGAATCATCTGTAACAATTATTGAGTAGTGCCTTTTACGTAAGAATCAATAATTCAAAAATATCGCATGTAATATCTTGTGTGCTATCTTGCAAGAACCACGCCGTATTCTTCGCATTTTAACCAACGGGTATTCCAACAAAGTGTTAACTTCAGAATAACTACGTAGTTATTTATAAAAACTCAAACTTGTCGTTTTCTTCATCCAACAGTTATTACATTATGAGGCCCACGAATGGTCGCTGCTTGGTCGCATCGAATATTCCCCGACAACAAGAATATTCCACGACCAAACGAATATTCCCCAACAAAAATGAATATTTAATAACCACTTGCTTATTTTGTAAAATTTGCACATTTCACCCATAAAAAAGTATTATATCAAATTAACTCCTTATTATTTCAAGATAATAAATAGAGAAAATTTAATTTTATTCATAATAAGTTGGGATCTTATATATATATATATATATATATATATATATATATATAATTGTTGTCGGACATATCCGATGAGCCTGGATTCACATCCAGTGCGTTTACTGTTTTTATATATATATATATATATATATATATACATTTCTGTTAGGTCTGGAGTTTTCTCCGTGGCCTTTTATCGCTTTATTTAAATTTCGTTCTGCTTGGAGTTTACTTCGTGGCAGTTGATCGCTTTTACAGCTTTATTTACATTTCGTCCCACCTGGAGTTTACTTCATGGTGGTTGATCATGTTATATATATATATATATATATATATATATATATATATATATATATATATATATATATACGCTTTTTATAGATTTACATTTCGATCCCCATGGAGTTTTTCTTCGTGGTGGTTGATCAAGTCTGTATATATATATTTATAGCTTTTATATATATAATCGCATCGCTTTTCCATCATACAAACTGCTGTAACATGTGAGCCTAGGAATCATGTGATGATCTGATTGATCTCTTGAATCTAGATTGAGTTCCCATGATGGACATTTTTTAACTGTGAGCATCTTGTATATTATTTTACAGTGTTTGAATTTCCTTGGATGGTTGTCATGCCCGTGAGGAGTTTGGCACTGCTGTATATTATTTTCTCGAGAATGCCTCGCATCTCGAAAATAAAAGCAAACAAGCCGAACATTTAATAATAAAATGGAAGTATCAAAGGCCTCAATCACTATTGAGCACAGGGTTTGAAAAACCTCTTTTTATAAAATTTCATTGCTATATCCTGTTTAAAACTGAATTTTTTATAAATTCAAACCCTTTGTACATAGGTGCGAACAAGGTACAACACTACTTCCAAATAATTGTACATTGACCCACACACACACACACACACACACATTCATATAATAGTTTCTTTAAAAAGTGGCGGTCACCGTGGCAACACAGATGTCGGGGGGTGCCTAACATCTTCCCTCCGCATAATCAAGCCCCAGGACCTAAATGAATCTCGGTTTCACAAACCCGTTTAGCAGTGTCAAATCACTGGGTCAATGTGCAAACCTTTTTCGTTTGCGTTGGTGCAACCAGTTAAATACACCAATTGGCGACTCTTAAAGTCAAATCGTCGACACTATACATGTCGGACCTTTTTCACTTGTTTTTTCAAACAAATCTCACATTAACACGAGAACACCAAAGAACAAGTAATGAAAAGGGACACTCAAAAATCCCGATGTCGACATTAAGTTCAAACTCTCTTTCCCAAATTAGCATAAAAAAAGTAACTCAACTTACCCAACAATATCTAAAACGAATAATTATTTTGAAAATTGTAATCAAATCAAATCATAACATAATAACGCTCAATGCGCTTGTCTAAATATTATCTTTTTACGTCATTTTTATTGATTTATGACTTTTTATTTTAATGATGACAAAATATATTTTCTATGAAAATGTTTGTGATTTTTAGGTTATGAACTAATTATGCATTTATCAAGATTTCAAGTAGGTTTTCATGGAAAAATGTTGTTTAGAGCCACCACATGGTTAGGTCCATAGGACTTCACATTGGAAATCAAATGTAAGGATTTCTAGTTCGATTAATTAATTTCAAGAAAATTTTATTTTGCTAGAAATTATTCTATAAAAGAAGGTTTCATGTGCTTAAAATACAAATCCTTTAAAGAGTTATTTTTGGAAGCCAAATCAATTCAGTTTTATTTCCTATTTCAAAGAGCTAAAAATTTAAAATACAAATCCTTTCACATAGTTGTTGATTTCCTTTATTCAAAGTGTTCATTCTGCTGGGATCTTAATTTTTTATTTATAACTGTTCAATTTGCTAAGATACTATCCCTTTATTTAAGATGCCTTAATTCAAAATCTATATCATTCAAATTCAAAATCCTTCCTAACAGCTTGATTCTATTGGAATTGCTGAAATTGTGTTCCTTAACTTTTATAATCGTTACTTTTACTCTATATTTCATTCTTGGCTAAAAATTCAATTGAACGAATTGAGAAATACACAAAGCTTTAAAGAAAAAGTTTCTAGGATATTACTCTTGTCTTGTTCTTAATTTCTTATGCTAGAAATTCATAGATATCTTATAATTATATTCGTTCATATTAAAACTTGTGTACAAGCCTAGTTTGGCTTGTGTGATCAAGTGGTGGATAAGCCTGTACAAAAGAAGCTTTAAAGGTTGCAGTGGTGCAAGCGGTTGCAGTTGTACAAAGGGGGCAATGGTGTCCAACAAGTTCAGAGCTATCTGTACATGGAGTTATTTTTGTAACTGATTGAATATTATTTTAATAAATGAGTCTCCAATAACAGTTGGTATTGGACCTAGATTAAGCCATAAGATTAGAGGTTAAGGGCTAAACCACGTAAAAAATCTTGGTGTTTTGGTTTTTTGTTTATCCTGCTTTCATTGCATAAATTTTTCTCTTAACTCAATTCATATTCTGCATTGTTATAATCTCTGAAGCAACTGCATAACAGGTTCTCGTATACAAACGTAACAAACACATAGGTTCTATCTTGTCTGAATATCACCAAGATGGTTCTGCATATTAGTTTAATATATACACTAAAACAAACAGGTTTTATCTTGTTTGTATAGTTGAGTATTTGTCTCTGCATGTCGATTCATATAAAGTATCATTGTTAATCAGTTTAGTTAGATACACTTATTCACCCCCCTCTAGGTATGCATCAGGGCTGAGCAAGTAACCAAATTGAAACTAAAACCGCACCAAAAATTGCACGAACCGTACCAATTAAAATCGCACCAACGGTTCCGCTGTATGTTGCGATTTTAGATGGGTTGAATAACCAAATTTATGGTTCCGGTTTGGTTACTAGCCAAAACCGCACACATAAAACTGAAACTGCACTATGTGTGTGTATGTATGCATTATCTCTAGTAAATTCTAAAGTTACTTTTCACTTGAACACGCTCAGAGAAAACCCCAATCTTGCATTCATTTTTTCACCAAGGTTAGAGGTTAGAGTCAAAAATTAAGCTTTTGGGTTTTGGAATTTTGGATTTGTTTGATGCGTTACTGGAGGGGCTTATAGTTGAGGGGCCAAATTCGTTGCTTCGAGTACTTGATGCATTGGTTAAGGTCTATGCTATAGTAGTAATAGTCTAATAGATTATTTTTCAAATTAGGTATAGTTAGGATTATATTCTATAAGTCATCCTTGCAATATATAAGATAAAATTTCATTTAATCTCTAGTATATATTTTTAATTTTTGGGGAACTAGATAAACCTTCTTGCTTGTTATCAAATATATGGTCTCCATTGTTTTATATAGCGCATGTTTTAGTTTTAAAGCATCATTCATTTATTATAAACTAAAACTATTTTATGTGTTTCACTGTTCTATGATTTGATGGTGAATTTGACATGTTTGGCAGAAGGAGCTTTGGTTTTATACTTGATATAATTCCCATTGCCGACTCTGTCACTAAGTTAATTGCTTGATGTGAGCTCTATGTTAAATACTATTGAAGGCTTAGACCTTTTTTGTTGTTTCAATTGGTTTTGAAACCCAAACCGCACCAATTGAAACCGCACCGCACAGTTTAAAATCGCATTGCACCAATCACAAGTGATTTTGTGTGCGGTTTTGGATTTATCAAATCGTGTTGGGATTTCAGCACATAAAAGCAGCGAAAATTAAGATTTTCAAAGACAATTCTAAAACCCTAAAACAGGATCCATGCGAAAACATATTAATTCAGTGGTTTAGATTTTATACCGATTATAGAAAATTCTAAAACTGCTTCGAATCTCCAATGCAATCCAACTGAACTACGTTTCTATGGCATCCACATGAAAGCCGCGAGAATCGTCACACGATCTGCAGTAAAGAGAATCACGGTACTAGCCACCAAGGATCGGTATTTTTAAAATTTTTCTCTCTAGTCTCTCTCTAAGAGCGGCTAGGGTATTTAGGTTATGATGTGATTCCTCAAATGGCTGATATATCATATATATAGCAGTCAAAAGGAATTAATCAAAACCTAATCTAATTAAAAAATGAAATCCGAATTTATATATATTATATCTTATTTAAGTCTTACTTAATTAATATACATATATATAAATTATCCTATTAATTGAAATTCGTAATTTAAATACTATTAATTATATTGACATATTTAAATTCTTACAATTTAAATTAATTCCCTTTTTAATTATGTTCTATGTGTGTGACCCTATAGGTCATTATTACGTTGGCAATAATTTTAAAATCATATTATAAAATTATAAACAGTGAGCGGCATCTAGTAATGCATCACTGCTACCCAATTAATAATAAGATCGATGATTCGATGCAACCTTTTTGTGGCCAATGTTTCAATGTAATTTAATCCTTTTAACCTTAACATCCTAGATTAAACTCGAGTCATGGAATGTGTCATACTCTTCATAATTTAATCTAAGTTTTCTTGATCAATGAGTAGACTATATGAAACAAATCATTATTTGAGCATGGTCATGCATTTCATAGTCCTACTCAATCAAAAGGCCTATGGATATCACCCCTTATATATAGGAGGTTTAAATTCCATCTAGATCACTCATATTCCTCACACGATTCATGATGTACCCAAAATCACTTTTATTATCTACCCTATTAAATGTGTCCTTTGATGATATCAACGTATATAAATTCCCGTACGTGTAGCAATATAATGATTTCAGGTCGAAGGATCATTACAACATTGTCACTATGAGAATCGTTAATGACACTTTGCATAATGCTCCACGTAGAATTCTCATGGTGGATCTGTCCATTAACTTGTTCTCTAACATGTATGTAAGACCCCAACTTATTATAAATAAAATTGAATTTTATCTATTCATTATTCTAAATTAATAAGTTGTTAATTTGATATAATGCTTTGGTTATGGGTGAAATGTGCAAATTTTACAAAATAAGCAAGTGGTTATAAAATATTCATTTTTGTCGGGGAATATTCTTTTGGTCGTGGAATATTCTTTTTGTCGGGGAATATTCGTACGACGGCGCAGCCATTCGTGGGGCTCATAACAGAATAACTGTCGGATGAAGAAAACGACAAAGTATGAGTTTTTATAAATAACGGCGTAGTTGTTACCGTTAACACTGTTGGAATACCTGGTGGTTAAAATACAGTAATACGCGTGGTTGCACAGTAGCACACGGTATTGCACAGTATTATTGAATTATTGATTAAACGTAGTGAAGGTACTACTCAATAATTGTTACGATGAATTCTCGCTCAATATTTTATTTTATTGATTTAATTCTGCGTTGATATTTAATATTATTGTTGTTTCAATAATTGTCACTGCATAGTATTTCCCATTATCAGATCAATAATTCATATTATTTGAATAATATTATTAGATAACATTATTGGCAATGTCTAGAAAGTTCTCATCAATGAGAGGTTTGGTCACCTAATTGCGTGTACAAGAAAGAGAAATCCTTATTCGAAAGCCCCCCTCTTTCACGAGGAGCTACTGGTTGTCATAATTGTGATTCTGTAATATTATTTGTGAATAATTAATTATTGATTTATATGATAAGGAAATATTTATTTTATGTGGTTATAAATGAAGAAATTAATGCTGAGGTCTTTTATCAGTATTTTGTCATAAGGGAGGTATTAAAAATCACCCGTTTGTGGATTTCAGATATTTTCTGTTTAGAATTTGAAAAAATTCAAAGCTACAAAGTTGTAGAGAATTCGATTTCGTGTGGAATGGACATAAAATTTGTATTTTTCTGATAAACGGACTATTTTCTATGAATTACTGAAGTTTTAGAAAATAAAATGATTTTTATTAATTTATAGGTGGGACCCACTTTTGGTTTTTCAAGCATGTGGGCTGCTAGTTTGTTTTTCAAAGAAGGCATGCTAGACTTGTTCAAAGCATGCATAGATAATTTATTAATTAAATAATATTATTTTATTATTTAGTCTCCTATGGCGTTCTAGCATTTTCCTATAAATAGACGCTTAGGTTAGAATTAAAAATCACACCAGAAACAAGTTTTCTTTCTCTCTAGATTCTCGAGCGTATTTTTGTGAGTATTTTGATACTTTGAGAGTTGCTGTTCGGTATAAGTTTCCTTCAATTTTTTATCCGATATTACGATCAGAAGTACCGTTATTTTGAGGTAAGGGATGTTATTTTCTTCTTAAATGATATTATTTTCTTCAATATCATTATGCCGAAATATTGGTGAACTTTTTAATCAAATTTGGAACTTTTTGTGTCGGGTTTACTATTCACGATATCGACTATATTCATTTAATCGACATAATTATTCAATTTAAAAATAAAATTTTCTTCTTTTTTGTCCAAGATGTCTATTATGGTTACTATCTTTGATTGTATCCATGTTTTGATCTTTATTTTGAATTTCATTTCACAATTGGTTATTATGAAGTATTATTGATCTTGGATAAACTGTTATACGAATCCCTAATATTTGTTCTTCTGTCTCACTGGATTCATTTTCTTTAAAATATTTTTCATCATCCTCAGTCCTAAATGATGATATTACTGAATATCTTTGGCCTGTAGTGCAAAGATGAATGATTAATCGATGAATATTTTGGCCCGTAGTGCAAAGATGAACAGTGTTGAGATGAACATGACCAACCTAAGTGAAATAAATGAATATCTTTGGCTGTAGTGCAAAGATGAATATTTGATTAAAAGATGTATATTGATTGATGTTACAGGATAAAATATTGATGATGGACTCTTAAATCTTAGAAGATAGTAGAATTCATTCTCTCACGTGACTCTTCTAATGGATTGTTGTTTCATTTGTATTTGTTGATCTAAAACTTGTTGTCTATTATATTCTATCGATTTTTCCTGTTGAAGACTAAGGATAATTTGTTGTATATTATCTTAGTTATAATATTCTTTCTTGGGCTAGTTGAGCTCACTCTTTTCCTTTTGTTCCATTTTTCTTCTCGGGAGGTGAGAACATAAAGCAGGATCGAAGCCTGGGTATGGAGTGATGGTTCTAGAAAGATGTTTTAGTAGTCCTCACTATTTCGTAAAATAGTGTCTCAATATTTGTAATGATGACTTATTTGAGTGTTGATATTGTCTGAAGACAATATTTGTATTTAAACTCACGATGTATGTGTTGTCGTATTTTGCACGACAATTGTATTATTGAAGTTGTAGTTGCTTTACATACCATATATTTGGCGACTCGAGAATGGGTGTTGTATACCTATTTTGGGGGCATCACGGTTGGTATCAAAGCTTAGGATATATGGTCTCTGGCGGAGATCGGGGAATAGAACTCAGGAGGGGAGAGATGAGTAAATCCTTCGCTAAGTGTGTCCTATCTAAGCTTATTTGTTGGTCGGTCATAATATAGGGATATTATGTGATATGTTAATTTGTTTAATTAACCCTTGTTTTATGGCAGTATTTAAGAATGGTTGCTGAGAACGTTAACAATGGAGTGTATGAGACTGTGGAACAGCCTTTAGTCACAAACCAGGAGAACGTGCAACAGGAAGGCAATATTCCTCCTGTAAACAATGCTACCGAGCAAACGATGAATGATGGAATGTTTAGGAGCTTTTTGCAGTTCATGCAAAATCAAACGAGGGAGACTCGTGTACAAAATACGGGTGGAAGTGATGGCAACGCGTGGTCTATCATAGCCAAGCAGTTCAAGGAGTTGGGACAACCAGATTTCTGGGGAAAGCCCGATCCAATTAAGGTGGAAACATGGGTCAAGCAAATTACCAAGATATTCGATGTCTTGGGATGCACGGAGGAACAGAAGGTTCCATTCACCACCTTTATGTTCCGTGGAGAGGCAAATTACTGGTGGGAATCTGTAAGCGTACCCAGCCAGCCGCACTCAACATGTCTTGGGAAAGATTTCAGAAACTGTTCAATGACAAGTACTTTCCTGAAAGTATTCGTCATATAAAGGAGGTAGAGTTTATTAGATAGGAACAGAACAACATGACGGTGTCTCAGTACGAGGTAAAGTTCGCGGAGTTATCTTGGTTTGCACCTCATTTGGTGGAGAATGAGGAACGTATGACGCGAATGTTTCTAAGAGGTCTAAAACTCAAGATTCGTCAATACCTTATCTCTCATAAATTTTCTCTGTATTCAGATGTTTTCAACAGGGCTTAATTACTAGAGCAAGATAATGAGTATACTCAACCGAGGGATCACAACCAGGATCATACCGGTGACAACAATCATTAGAGGGATGAAAACCAGCGAGGAGGGAAGAATACGGACAAAAGCGATAACTAATCGGGTGGTAATCGTGGCCATGATAATAGAAGAGGTGAGTCTAGTGGAAATTTCAAAAAGAGGAGATTCAATAATGACGGGAAGACATCAGCAGCAGCACCAGCACCAATATCAAATTCTAGGGGAGGAGAACAACCGCTAGTTAGATGTTACAGATGCGTGAAAGAGGGATATATCAGCCCAAACTGCCCACAACAATCCAAGGTATATTATAACTGTGGAAAGGAAGGTCACATAGCTCGAGATTGTTCTGTAGTAAAACCAAGTTCAGCGGGGATGGTGACTCCAAGGACTGTCCCGGATAAGTCGAAATCAGCGGTTCCTGGAAGAGCGTTTGTTGTGACTGGCCAAAATATGAGTAACCTGAACGAGGTGATCACGAGTAAGCTAATCTTGAATTCTTGCGAAGTTTATACCTTACTAGATACCGGTTCTACCCATTCTCTTATCTCTCATGCTTGTGCTCAACGTTTAAACTTGACTCCGGAGAAATTGGACTTTAACTTATCTGTTGAAACTCCGTTGGGTGAAACCTTCGTTACATCTACAGTTTATAAATCTTGCTTGATCCAAGTTGGCACTATCACATTACCTGTTGATCTTATCTCTTTAAAGATACTTGTTTTTGATGTGATTTTAAGAATTGATTGGTTAACCACTCATCATGCCAAAATTGATTATTTTCGTAAGGTTGTTAGTTTTCATATTCCTAACCAACCTGTCATACAAATTTAAACAACTAAACCACTAAAATCAGTCACTGTCATATCAAGCCATAAAGTTATTCGTTTATTGAAAAACGGATGCCAAGCTTTCTTAGCCCATGCTATGGATTTGAATAAAGACAAGTCAAATTTGGATAATATTTACATTGTTAGAGAATTTTCGATGTATTTCTGAAGAAATTCGGCCTCACCCCGTAACGTGATGTTGAATTCTTTATTGACCTTGAACCGCATACAAAGCCCATTTTAAAACCCCATATCGAATGGCTCCTATTGAACTTCGTGGAGTTAACGGTCCAACTACAGGAGTTATTAGACATCTGGTTTCATTCGTCCCTAGTACATCTCCTTGGGGTGCTCCCTTTTATTTGTAAAGAAGAAGAGCGGAGGAGTATGCGATTTTGTATTGACTACTGAGAATTAAACCATGTCACCATCAAGAATAGTATCCGTTACCTCGCATTGATGACTGTTAGACCCGATTGCAAGGAGCACAATTCTTTTCAAAGATCGATCTTAGATTCGGATATCATCAATTTGAAGATTAAAACTAAGGATATTCCAAAGACCGCCTTCGTAACTCGGTAGATGGGCATTATGAATTCTTAGTCATGTCTTTTGGATTGACTAATGCTCCTGCTGCTTTCATAGATATGATGAACCGAGTATTCAAGGAATATTTGGATCAGTTCATTGTTGTCTTTATTGATGACATCCTCATCTATTCCAAAAGACATGGAGATCATGAGCACCATTTGAAGCTGATACTTGAAAGGTTTCGTGAAAACAAGCTATATGCCAAGCTGAAGAAATGTGAGTTCTGGCTTGAGGAAGTAGCATTCCTTGGGCACGTGGTGTCAAAACATGGAGTATCTATTGACCCAGCGAAGATTGAAGCAATAAAAAGTTGGGAGCAACCGAAGTCGGTGACCGAAGTACGTAGCTTTCTGGGCTTAGTTGGTTATTATCGAAGATTCGTGGAAGGATTTTCTCGAATCGCTACTCCGTTAACTCAGTTGACTCGGAAGATACAAAATTTGTATGGAGCGAAGAATGCGAGAAGAGTTTCCAAGAGCTCAAGAGGAGACTCATTTCGGCACCTGTTATGGTAATACCATCTGGTTCGAATGGATTTGTTATCTACAGTGATGCTTCAGGCAAAGGGTTAGGATGTGTTCTCATGCAACATGGGAAATTCATAGCCTATGCCTCGCGATAATTCAAAGAATATGAGAGGAATTATCCTACTCATGATTTGGAATTGGCAGCAGTCGTATTCGCGTTGAAAATTTGGAGACACTACCTGTATGGGGAGAAAGTGGAGATCTATACGGATCATAAAAACCTCAAATATTTCTTCACCCAAAAAGAACTCAACATGCGGCAACGACGTTGGTTTGAGCTGTTGAAAGATTACGACCACACTATTCAATATCATCCTGGAAAAGCGAACGTAGTAGCTGACGCATTGAGTAGAAGATCATATGCGAGTACGAGTGCGATATTGTCAACGCAACGACCCATTTTATATGACTTGCAAAGGATGGAGATAGAATTAAAGACTCCAGGGACCTATGTGATGATAGCAAATATACGAGTAGAACCGACTTTAATCGATAAAGTTAAAGTTTTGCTCGCTACTACGGACACAATATGATGCGTATGAAGAAGAAAGTGCAAGAAGGTGCTATTCCAAAAGCAAGAATCGATGAAGAAGGAATACTTCGATTCAAATCTAGACTTTGCGTTGTTAACGATTCTGACTTGAAGCATAGAATTATGATGGAGGCACACAACACCCCGTTTGCAATCCATCCTGGGAGTACCAAAATGTATCATGATATTCGACATACATTTTGGTGTAACAATATGAAGAGAAAGATCGCGGAGTTTATCTCGAGGTGTTTAACTTGTCAACGTGTAAAGGCGAAGCATCAAGTACCAAAAGGTCCATTGCAACCACTTGAGATTCCGGAATGGAAGTGAGAACACATTACTATGGATTTCGTTACGGGTCTTCCCTAGGTTTCTCAAGGTATTGATACGATTTGGGTTATTGTTGATAGATTAATCAAGTATGCTCATTTCTTGCCTATACGTGAAACTTATTCCCTTGAACGTCTTGCTCGTATGTACGTGAACGAGATTGTGAAATTGCATGGCATGCTAGTATCCATAGTTTTGGATCGTGACCCAAGATTCACTTCACGATTTTGGGTTAGCTTGCAGAAAGCTATGGCCACAGATTTACGATTCAGTTCGGCATACCATCCTTAAATGGACGGACAATCAGAAAGGACTATTCAAACTCTTGAAGATCTATTAATACTCTGTGTTTTAGACTTCAAAGGGAGTTGGGATAAGTATTTACCATTGGTAGAATTATCCTATAACAACAGTTATCAAGCAAGTATAGGCATGGCTCCATTTGAGGCATTGTATGGACGAAAGTGTCATTCTCCAGTATGCTAAGACGAGGTGGGAGAAGCAACGTTGTTGGGACCAAAGTTAGTACGCATGACTATAGAAAAGATCCAAATGATTCAACAACGTATTCAAACCTCACAGGATTGACAAAAGAGTTATGCTGATCTTCATCGAAAGGACGTGGAATTTAATATTGGGGATCATGTATTGTTACGTGTTGCTCCATGGAAGGGAGTTACAAGATTTGGAAAGAGAGGAAAGCTCAATCCAAGATTTGTTGGTCAATTTGAGATTATTGACCGAATAGGAAATGTGGCCTATAGACTCGCATTATCTCCAAACCTGTCTCGTGTTCATAATATTTTTCACATATCTATGCTTCGTAAATATGTGAAAGACCCGAACCACATTATTGAGTTAGAACCAGAAGAGATAGCCGAAGATTTAACGTACGAGGAGGTACCTATTAAGATCTTGGATAGAAAAAAGCATGTCCTACGCACCAAGGTTATATCACAAGTTAAGGTTTTGTGGAGGAACCATGCTATTAAAGAAATGACCTGGGAGTTGGAATCAGAAATGAAAGTGAGGTACCCTCACCTGTTCGAAACACCAGGTACGTGCGTCAATTTCGAGGACGAAATTTTATAAGGAAGGGAGGTTGTAAGACCCCAACTTATTATAAATAAAATTGAATTTTCTCAATTCTTTATTCTAAATTAATAAGGTGTTAATTTGATATAATGATTTGGTTATGGGTGAAATGTGTAAATTTTACAAAATAAGTAAGTGGTTATAAAATATTCATTTTTGTCGGGGAATATTCTTTTGGTCGTGGAATATTCTTTTTGTCAAGGAATATTCGCATGACGACGCAAGCATGACCATTCGTGGGGTTCATAATGTAATAAGCTTGATGAAGAAAAAGCGACAAAGTATGAGTTTTATAAATAAATAACGACGAGTTGTTACCGTTAACATCATTGAATATACCGGTGGTTAAAATACAAGATGTCTGGCGTGGTCGCATAAAGAAATATTACCAGATTGCACAATATTATTGAATTATTGATTCATACGTAAGAAGACACTACTCAATAATTGTTACAGTAGTTACTGTTCAATATTTTATTTTATTGATTCAATAATTGTTGCGTTGATATTTAATATTATTGTTGTTTCAATAATTGTCACGCATATGATTTCCCATTATCGGATCAATAATTCATATTATTTGAATAATATT
The DNA here is from genome assembly GCA_020205605.1 of Panax ginseng. NCBI lineage: Eukaryota > Viridiplantae > Streptophyta > Magnoliopsida > Apiales > Araliaceae > Panax > Panax ginseng. Next base: position 138,027,991 of record CM035129.1, on the reverse strand, counting down.
ATTAGATAACATTATTAGCAATGTCTAGAAAGTTCTGTCAAGGAGAGGTTTGGTCACCTAATTACGCGCCAGTAAGGAGAAATCCTTATTGGAAAGCCCCTTTTCGAGAAACTACTGGTTGTCATAATTGTGATTCTGTAATATTATTTGTGAATAATTAATTATTGATTTATATGATAAGGAAATATTTATTTGATGTGGATATAAATGATGGATTTATTTATTTTATGTGGTTATAAATGAAGAAATTAATCTTTGAGGTGTTTTATCAAGATTTTGTCGGAAGGAGGTATTAAAATCACCCGTTTATGAATTTCGGATATTTTCTATTTAGAATTTGGAAAAACTCAAAGCTACAAAGTTGTAGAGAATTCGATTTCGTGTGGAATGGATATAAAATTCATATTTTTCTGATAAACAGGCTATTTTCTATGAATTACTGAACTTTTAAAAAATAAAATAATTTTTATTAATTTATGGGTGGGACCCACTTTTGGTTTTTCAAGCATGTGGGCTGCTAGTTTGTTTTTTAAAGAAGGCATGCTAGACTTGTTCAAAGCATGCGTAGAGAATTTGTTAATTAAATAATATTATTTTATTATTTAGTCTCCTATGACGTTCTAGCATTTTCCTATAAATAGACGCTTAGGTTAGAATTGAAAATCACACCAAAAATAGGTTTTCTTTTTCTCTAGATTATCGAGCATATTTTTGTGAGTATTTTGATACTTTGAGAGTTGCTATTCAGTACAAGTTTTCTTCGACTTTCTATCCGATATTCTGATCCGAAGTACCGTTATTTTGAGGTAAGGGATGTTATTTTCTTTCGAAATGATATTAATTTCTTCAATATCATTATGCCGAAATATTGGTTTGAGCTTTTTAATCAAATTTGGAACTTTTTGTGTCGGGATTACTATTCACGTATACGGTACTATTCACGAATACAACACTATTCACCAAAAAATGGAAATTTTTCTTTTTGTCCAAGATGTCTATGTTGGCTACCATCTTTGATTGTATTCATGTTTTGATCATTATTTTTGAATTATGCTTCACAATTGATTATTATGAAGTATTATTGATCTTGGATAAACTGTTAAACGAATCCCTAATATTTGTCCTTCTGTCTCATTGAATTCATTTTCTTTAAAATATTTTTCATCATCCTCAGTCTTAAATGATGATATTACTGAATATCTTTGGCCTGTAGTGCAAAGATGAGCAGGTGTTGAGATGAACATGACCAACTAGTGATATAAATGAATATTTTTGGCCTGTAGTGCAAAGATGAATATTTGATTAAATATGTATATTGATTGTTGTTATAGGGATAAAATATTGATGATGGACTTTTAAATCTTAGAAGATAGTAGAATTCATTCTCTACATGGCTCTTCTAATGGATTGTTGTTTCCACTGCAGTTGTTGATCTAAAACTTGTTGTCTATTATATTCTATCAGATTTTTCCCTGTTGAAGACTAATGATAATTTGTTGTATATTATCTTAGTCATAATATTCTTTACTGGGCTAGTTGAGCTCACCCTTTTCCTTTTTGTTCCATTTTTTCTTCTCAGGAGGTTAGAACATAGCAGGATCGAGTCGGGGTATGGAGTAATGGTTCTAGAAAGATGTTTTAGCAATCCTCATTATTTCTGTAAAATAGTGTATGAATAATTGTAATGAGGACTTATTTGAGTGTTGATATTGTCTAGAAGACAATATTTCTATTTAAACTCACAGTATGTGTTGTCGTATTTTGCACGACAATTGGATTATTGAAGTTGTAGTTGCTTTCTGTACCATATATTTGGCGACTCAGAATGGGTGTTGTATACCTATTTTGGGGGCATCACAATATACATATGCATTGACTCAATATCTCATATATTTATGACCAATGAGATTTGGTCATCAGTCAATCCACATACTAGTCTTAATGTATCATTATTGTCCCATTAACAATGATACTCAACTAGGGACATTTAAGAGCAATGATACCAATTGTAATTATATAATCTCATGTTCAAATCACATACTTGAAGCTATATAATTTGTATCACTATTATAAGGACTTTTATTATGCTAACTTTTATATAACGCAGTAAATAAAACCATAATAAAATAATTCATTTATTCAATCAAATATAATATCAAAAATGTTAAGCATGCAATTATATCAAATAATTGACCTCTAGGGCATAAACTTTAACAAACCGCACCGAAGCTATTTCGGGTGCGGTTTGGACTTCAAACCGCACTAAATCACACCATACTCACCCGTAGTTTGCACACACTCTAAATTTCAATTTTAATCTACATTGCTAGCGACCTATTAGGCCCGTATTTGTGTCCCCACATCCGAAAATTCGATCAGCTGACCCAACTCGAACTTTTGATAATTGACTATTACTATATTTAATGATTCAGATTAAATTCTGAGTCTGAATATTGCACTTATCTCAATACTATTTTCTTAGGTCTTATTGACCTGCACATGAACAAAAGGTCAGCCTAACCCTGAAAGACTTTGAGCATTGATCAGGCCAGGCTAGGTCTTGACTTTTGGTCTGGCATGCCAAAAACATGATTTGTTTATGCCTACATGTCAGGTTAGACTAAGGTCAATCTACTCAGGTCGGTTTAGCCCTCTTTTTTTATTATTTTAAATGTTAAATATTAAATATTAAAAATAAAAATTATGAAATATAAACTAATAAAATTTTGTAAAAATAAAAATTAATGAAGAACTAGAGTATTTACAAGATTCTAACTTATTATTAATATTTAATATTAAAAGTTAGTTTAATGATGTATTAATTAATATTAATATTTAACATTGAAAATAGCAAGACAGAATTTTAATGTTAAATATTAGTACTTACAAGAAACTAACTTATTATTAATATTGGGAGAAGGTTCAAAAATGCCCCTGACTTTTACCGCGATGTCTACCGAGCACCCTATACTTTTTTTTATCCAAAAGTACCCCTAACATTACAATTTTTGGGTCGATTGTACCTCTGCCGTTGACAGACATGCCAAATAGACAAACGGAGTTAAAAGTTGGACATATTTTGCTGACGTGTCAAATAATTAAAACAAAAAATGCTACTGTACTATCTGATGTGTATAAAAATAATATTTTATATATATTTGATAATTTATGTATTATGTGTATTTATTAATAAGTTTTATTTATTAATAATTGTATTGCGTAAAATGACCATGTGAACCACCCACTCCACCACCAGTCCACCACCACCAACAGTGTGACGCCCCCAAAAGAGGTATACAACACCCATTGTGAGTTGCCAAATACATGGTACAGAAAGCAAACTATAAATTCAATAATACAATTGTCGTGCAAAATACGACAACATAAACTGTGAGTTTAAATACAAATATTATCTTCTAGACAATATCCACACTCAAATAAGTCCTCATTATAATTATTCATACACTATTTTACAGAAAATAGTGAGAACTGCTAAAATATCTTTCTAGAACCATCACTCCATACCCTGACTCGATCCTGCTATGTTCTCACCTCCTGAGAAGAAAAATGGAACAAAAAGGAAAAGGGTGAGCTCAACTAGCCAGTAAAGAATGTTATGACTAAGATAATATACAACAAATTATCATTAGTTTTCAACAGGGAAAAATCTGATAGAATATAATAGATAACAAGTTTTAGATCAACAATTGCAGCGAAAACAGCAATCCATTAGAAGAGTCACGTAAAGAATGAATTCTACTATCTTCTAAGATTTAAACGTTCATCATCAATATTTTATCCCTGTAACAACAATCAACATATATTTTTAATCAAATATTCATCTTTTCACTACAGGCCAAAGATATTCATTTGTATCACCAGTTGGTCATGTTCATCTCAACACCTGTTCATCTTTGCACTACGGGCCAAAGATATTCATCAATTAATCATTCATCTTTGCACTACAGGCTAAAGATATTCAGTAATATCATCATTTAAGACTGAGGATGATGAAAATATTTTAAAAAAACGAATCTAGTGAGATAGAATGACAAATATTAGGGATTCGTATAACAGTTTATCCAAGATCAGTAATACTTCATAATAACCGATCGTGAAGAAGAATTCAAAAATAACGATCAAAACATGGATACAATCAAAGATAGTAGCCAAAATAGACATATTGGACAAAAAGAAAATTTTTATTTTTGGTGAATGAATAGTCAGATTCGTGAATAGTGCAGTATCGTGAATAGTAATCCCGACACAAAAAGTTCCAAATTTGATTAAAAAGTTCACCAATATTTCGGCATAATGATATTGAAGAAAATAATATCATTTGAGAAGAAAATAACATCCTTTACCTCAAAATAACGGTACTTCTGATCGGAATATCGGATAGAAAGTCGAAGGAAACTTGTACCGAACAGCAACTCTCAAAGTATCAAAATACTCACAAAAACACGCTTGATAATCTAGAGAGAAAGAAAACTTATTTCTGGTGTAATTTTCAATTCTAACCTAAGCGTCTATTTATAGGAAAATGCTAGAACGCCATAGGAGACTAAAATAATAAATTAATATTATTTCTTTTCAAACTTCCTACGTACACCTTCACCAACCAAGCCAGCCAAATCTGAAAAATAATAGCAGCCCACATGCTTGAAAAATCAAAAGTGGGTCCCACCCATAAATTTAATAAAAATCATTTTATTTTCTGAAACTTCAATAATTCATAGAAAATAGCCTGTTTATCAGAAAAATATGAATTTTATGTCCATTCTGCCTGAAATCAAATTCTCTACAACTTCATAACTTTGAGTTTTTCTAAATTCCAAACAAAAAATATCCAAAATCCACAAACGGGTGATTTTTAATACTTCCCTTCCAACAGAATACTAATAAAATACCTCAGCATTAATTCCTTCATTTATAACCATATAAAATAAATAAATCCATCATCAAATAAATATTTCCTTATCATATAAATCAATAATTAATTATTCACAAATAATATTACAGAATCACACTTATGACAACCAGGCAGTTCCCAGGAAAGAGGGGGCTTTCCAATAAGGATTTCTCCTTACTGGCGCGCAATTAGGTGACCAAACCTCTCCTTGACAGAACTTTTTAGACATTGCCAATAATGATATCTAATAATATTATTCAAATAATATGAATTATTGATCTGATAATGGGAAATACTGTGCAATGACAATTATTAAAACAACAATAATATAAACTATCAACGCAGCAAAAGAATATTCCCCGAAAAAAATGAATATTTTATAACCACTTGTTTATTTTATAAAATTTGCATATTTCAGCCATAACCAAAGCATTATATCAAATTAACACCTTATTAATTTAGAATAATGAATAGAGAAAATTAAATTTTATTTATAATAAGTTGGGGTCTTACAACCTCCCCTCCTTATAAAATTTCATCCTCGAAATTGACGACGCACTCGGTGCACAGTGTTTGAGCGGTGAGGGTACCTCACTTTCATTTCAGATTCTAACTCCCAGGTCATTTCTTCAATAGCATGGTTCCTCCACAAAACCTTAACTTGTGGTATAACCTTGGTGCGTAGGACATGTTTTTTCTTATCAAAGATTTTAACAGGTACCTCCTCGTACGTTAAACTTCGGCTATCTCGTCTGGTTCTAACTCAATAATATGGTTCGGGTCTTTCACATATTTACGTAACATAGATATGTGGAAAACATTGTGAACACGAGACATACTTGGAGGTAATGCAAGTCTATAGACCACATTTCCTATTCGGTCAAGAATCTCAAATGGACCAACAAACCTTGGATTGAGCTTTCCTCTCTTTTCAAATCTTGTAACTCCCTTCCATGGAGCAATACGTAACAGTACATGATCCCCAATATTAAATTCCACGTCCTTTCGATGAAGATCAGCATAACTCTTTTGTCGATCCTGTGAGGTTATAATACGTTGTCGAATCATTTGGATCTTTTATGTAGTCATGCGTTCCAATTCTGGTCCCAACAAAGTTGCTTCACCCACCTCGCCCCAAAGATAATCGAGAAACGACACTTTCGTCCATACAACGCCTCAAATGGAGCCATGCCTATACTTGCTTGATAACTGTTGTTGTAGGAGAATTCCACCAATGGTAAATACTTATCCCAACTCCCTTTGAAGTCTAGGACATAGAGTCTTAATAGATCTTCAAGATTTTGAATAGTCCTCTCTGATTGTCCGTCCGTTTGAGGATGATATGCCGAACAGAATTGTAAATCCGTGCCCATAGCTTTTTGCAAGCTAACCCAAAATCTTGAAGTGAATCTTGGGTCACGATCCGAAACTATGGATACTGGCATGCCATGCAATCTCACAATCTCATTCACGTACATACGAGCAAGATGTTCAAGGGAATAAGTTTCTCGTATCGGTAAGAAATGAGCAGACTTGGTTAATCTATCAACAATAACCTATATCGCATCTATACCTTGAGAAACTTTGGGAAGACCTGTAACGAAATCCATGGTAATGTTTTCCCACTTCCATTCCGGAATCTCAAGTGGTTACAATGGACCTTTTGGCACTTGATGCTCCGCCTTTACTCGCTGACAAGTTAAACACCTTGAGATAAACTCTGCGATCTCTCTTATATTGTTCCACCAAAATGTATGTCGAATATCATGATACATTTTGGTACTCCCAGGATGGATTGCAAACGGGGTGTTGTGTGCCTCCATCATGATTCTATGCTTCAAGTCAGAATCGTTAGGAATGCAAAGTTTAGAGTTGACTCGAAGTATTCCTTCTTCATCGATTCTTGCTTCTGGAATAGCTCCTTCTTGCACTTTCTTCTTCATACGCATCAACCCCAGGTCCGTAGCTTGAGCAGCTTTAACTTTATCGATTAAAGTCGGTTCTACTCGTATATTCGCCATCATCACGTGGGTCCCTGGAGTCTTTAACTCTATCTCCATCCTTTGCAAGTCATACAAAATGGGCCTTTGCGTTGACAATATCGCACTCATACTAGCATATGATCTTCTACTCAATGCGTCAGCTACTACGTTCGCTTTTCCAGGATGATATTGAATAGTGTGATCGTAATCTTTCAACAGCTCAAGCCAACGTCGTTGTCGCATGTTGAGTTCTTTTTAGGTGAAGAAATATTTGAGGCTTTTATGGTCCGTATATATCTCCACTTTCTCCCCATACAAGTAGTGTCTCCATATCTTCAACGCGAATACGATCGGGCCGCCAACCCGGATCATGAGTAGGATAATTCCTGTCATATTCTTTGAGTTATCGCGAGGCATAGGCTATGACTTTCCCATGTTGCATGAGAACACATCCTAACCCTTTGCCTGAAGCATCATTGTAGATGGAAAATCCATCCGAACCAGATGGTATTGCTAGAACAGGTGCCGAAATGAGTCTCCTCTTGAGCTCTTGGAAACTCTTCTCTCATTCCTCGCTCCATACGAATTTTGTATCTTTCCGAGTCAGCTGAGTTAACGGAGTAGCGATTCGAGAAAATCCTTCCTCGAATCTCCGATAATAACCAGCTAAGCCCAGAAAGCTGTGTACTTCGGTCACCGAATTCGGTTGCTCCCAACTTTGTATTGCTTCAATCTTCGCCGGGTCAACAGATACTCCATGTTTTGACACCACGTGCCCAAGAAATGCTACTTCCTCAAGCCAGAACTCGCATTTCTTCAGCTTGGAATATAGCTTATTTTCACGAAGCCTTTCAAGTATCAGATTCAAATGGTGCTCATGATCTTCATGGCTTTTGGAATAGATGAGGATGTCATCAATATAGACAACAACGAATTAATCCAAATATTCCTTGAATACTTGGTTCATCATATCCATGAAAGCAGCAGGAGCATTAGTCAATCCAAAAGACATGACTAAGAATTCATAATGCCCGTCTGCATCGAGTTCGAAGGCGTCTTTGAATATCCTCAGTTTTAATCTTCAGCTGATGATATCGAGAACGAAGATCGATCTTTAAAAAGAATTTTGCTCCTTGCAACTGGTCGAACAGGTCATCAATGCGAGGTAACGGATACCTATTCTTGATGGTGACATGGTATAATTCTCGGTAGTCAATGCAAAGTCGCATACTCCCGTCTTTCTTCTTTACGAATAAAATAGGAGCACCCCAAGGAGATGTACTAGGACGAATAAAACCGATGTCTAATAACTCCTGTAGTTGGACTTTTAACTCCTGAAGTTCAATAGGAGCCATTCGATATGGGGTTTTAGAAATGGGTTTTGTACCCGATTCAAGATCAATAAAGAATTCAACATTACGTTCTGGGGTAGACCGGGAAGTTCTTCAGGAAATACATCAGGAAATTCTCTAACAACAGAAATATTATCCAAATCTGACTTGTCTTTATTCAAATCCATAACATGCGCTAAGAAAGCTTGGCATCCATTTTTCAATAAACAAATAGCTTTGTGGCTTGATATGACAGTGACTGATTTTAGTGGTTTAGTTGTTTGAATTCGTATGACAGGTTGGTTAGGAATATGAAAACTAACAACCTTACGAAAATAATCAATTTTGGCATGATGAGTGGTTAACCAATCAATTCCTAAAATCACATCAAAAGCAAGTATCTTTAAAGAGATAAGATCAACAGGTAATGTGATAGTGCTAACTTGGATCAAGCAAGATTTATAAAGTGTACATGTAACGAAGGTTTCACCCAACAGAGTTTCAACAGATAAATCAAAGTCCAATTTCTCCGGAGTCAAGTTTAAATGTTGAGCACAAGCAGGAGAGATAAAAGAATGGGTAGAACCGGTATATAGTAAGGTATAAACTTCGCAAGAATTCAAGATTAGCTTACCCGTGATCACCTCGTTCGGGTTCCTCACGTTTTATCCAGTTATGACAAACGCTCTTCCAGGAACCGCTGATTTTGACTTATCCAGGACAGCCTTTAGAGTCACCGTCCCTGCTGAACTTGGTTTTGCTACAGGGCAATCTCGAGCTATATGGCCCTCCTTTCCACAGTTATAACATACCTCGGATTGTTGTGGACAGTTTGGGTTGATATGTCCCTCTTTCCCGCATTTGTAACATCTAACTGGTGGTCGATCTCCTCCCCTAGAATTTGTTGTTGGTGCTGGTGCTGCTGCTGATGTCTTCCCGTCATTGTTGAATCTCCTCTTTCTAAAATTTCCACTTGACTCACCTCTCCTATTATCATGGCCACGATTACCACCCGAGTGGTTACCGCCTTTGTCCGTATTTTTCCCTCCTTGCTGGTTATCATCGTTCTGATGACTGTTGTCACTGGTATGACCCTGGTTGTGGTCCCTCGGTTGAGCATACTCACTATCTCGATCTAATAATTGAGTCCTGTTGACAACATCTGAATACAGAGAAAATTTATGAGAGATAAGGTATTGACAAATCTCGGGTTTTAGACCTCTCAAAAACATTCGCGTCAAACGTTCCTCATTTTCTACCAAATAAGGTGCAAACCTGGATAACTCCGCGAACTTCGCCTCATACTGAGACACCGTCATGTTGTTCTGTTCCAGTCTAATAAACTCTACCTCCTTCATATGACGAATACTTTCAGGAAAGTACTTGCCATTGAATAGTTTCTGAAATCTTTCCCAAGACATGTTGAGTGCGGCTGGCTGGGTACGCTTCACAGATTCCCACCAGTAATTTGCCTCTCCACGGAACATAAAGGTGGTGAATGGAACCTTCTATTCCTCTGTGCATCCCAAGACATCGAATATCTTGGTAAGTTGCTTGACCCACATTTTCTCCTTAATCAGATCGGGCTTTCCCCAAAAATCTGGTGGTCCCAACTCCTTAAACTGCTGTGACAGACAGCGTGTTGCCATTATTTACACCCGTATTTTGTACATGAGTCTCCCTCGTCTGATTTTGCATGAACTGCAAAGAACTCCTAAACATTCCATCATTCATCGTTTGCTTGGTAGTGTTGTTTACTGGAGGAATATTGTCTTCCGCTGCACGCGTTCTCCGGTTTGTGACTAAAGGTTGTTCCACGCCTCATACACTCCATTGTTAACGTTCTTAAATACCATTCTTAACATCGCCATAAAATAAGGGTAAATTAAACAAATTAACATAACACATAATATCCCTATAATATGACCGACCAACAAATAAGCTTAGATAGGACACACTAGCTAAGGATTTACTCATCTCTCCCCTCCTAGTTCTATTCCCCGATCTCCGTCAGAGACCATATCCCTAAGCTTTGATACCAACTGTGACGCCCCCAAAATAGGTATACAACACCCATTCTGAGTCGCCAAATACATGGTACAGAAAGCAAACTACAACTTCAATAATACAATTGTCGTGCAAAATACAACAACACATACTATGAGTTTAAATACAAATATTATCTTCTAGACAATATCCACACCCAAATAAGTCCTCATTACAATTATTCATACACTATTTTACAGAAATAGTGAGGGATGCCTAAAACATCTTTCTAGAACCATCACTCCATACCCCGACTCGATCTCAAGTTATGTTCTCACTACGAGAAGAAAAATGGAACAAAAAAGAAAAGGGTGAGCTCAACTAGCCCAAAGAAAGAATATTATGACTAAGATAATATACAACAAATTATCCTTCTTCAACAGGAAAAATCGATAGAATATAATAGACAACAAGTTTTAGATCAACAAATACAAATAAAACAACAATCCATTGTAAGAGTCACGTAGAGAATGAATTCTACTATCTTCTAAGATTTAAGAGTCCATCATCAATATTTTATCCCCAGAACATCAATCAATATACATCTTTTAATCAAATATTCATCTTTGCACTACACAGCCAAAGATATTCATTTATTTCACTTAGGTTGGTCATGTTCATCTCAACACTGTTCATTATCAGACTACGGCCAAAGATATTCATCGATTAATCATTCATCTTTGCACTACAAAGCCAAAGATATTCAAGAATATCATCATTTAGGACCGAGGATGATGAAAAATATTTTAAAGAAAACGAATCCGGTGAGACAAAAGAACAAATATTAGGGATTCAGTATAACGGTTTATCCAAGATCAATAATACTTCATAATAACCAATTGTGAAAATGTAATTCAAAATAAAGATCAAAACATGGATACAATCAAAGATAGTAACCATAATAGACATCTTGGACAAAAAGAAGAAAATTTTATTTTTCTATGAATAAAGTGTCAGATTCGTGAATAAAGGTCGATATCGTGAATAGTAAACCCGACACAAAAGTTCCAAATTTGATTAAAAAGTTCACCAATATTTCGGCATAATGATATTGAAGAAAATAATATCATTTAAGAAGAAAATAACATCCCTTACCTCAAAATAACTAAGATTTACGATCGTAATATCGGATAAAAAATTGAAGGAAACTTATACCGAACAGCAACTCTCAAAGTATCAAAATACTCACAAAAATACGCTCGAGAATCTAGAGAGAAAGAAAACTTGTTTCTGGTGTGATTTTCAATTCTAACCTAAGCGTTTATTTGTAGGAAAATGCTAGAACGCCATAAGAGACTAAAATAATAAAATATTATTATTTCTTTCTTTTTTCTCTACGTACACCTTTGGAAAAATCAAGCATGCCATCTTGGAAGAAAAAAAATAGCAGCTCATGTGTATTCAACACCAACCCAAAAGTGGGTCCCACCCATAAATTAATAAAAATTATTTTATTTTCTGAAACTTCAACAATTCATAGAAAATAGCCCGTTTATCAGAAAAATACTAATTTTATATCCATTCCACATTTAAATCAATTCTCTACAACTTTGTAGCTTTGAGTTTTCTAAATTCCAACTAGAAAATATCCAAATCAATAAACGGGTGATTTTTAATACCTCCATTCCGACAAAATACTGATAAAACACCTCAGCATTAATTCTTTTATTTATAACCAAATAAATAAATCCATCATTTATATCCACATCAAATAAATATTTTCTTATCATATAAATCAATAATTAATTATTCACAAATAATATTACAAAATCACAATTATGACAACCAGTAGCTCCTCGGGAAAGAGGGGCTTTCCAATAAGAATTTCTCCTCATCATGGCGGCGCAATTAGGTGACCAAAACTCTCCTTAGACAAAAGACTTTCTAGACATTTCCAATAATGTTATCTAATAATATTATTCAAATAATATGAATTATTGATCCGATAATGGGAAATATCGTGCAAAGTTGACAATTATCAAACAAAGAATAATATTAAATATCAACGCAAACAATTATTGAATTAGTAAAATAAAATATTGAACAAGAACTACTATAACAATTATTGAGTAAGTGCTTTCACTTACATTTAATCAATAATTCAATAATCTTTGCAATAATCTGTAGTGCTCTTATCAGACAACCACGCCAGACATCGTATTTTAACCACTGTGTATTCAATAAAGTTGTTAATAAAGAATAACTACGCCGTTATTTATAAAACTCATACTTTGTCGTTTTCTTCATCCGGCAGCTTATTCTCATTATGAGCCCCACGAATGGTCATGGCTGGTCGCATTTAATATTTCCGACCAAAAAGAATATTCCACGACCAAAAGAATATTTCAGAGACAAAAATGAATATTTTATAACCACTTGCTTATCTTGTAAAATTTGTACATTTCACCCATAACCAAAGCATTATATCAAATTAACACCTTATTAATTTAGAATAATGAATAAAGAAAATTCAATTTTATTTATAATAAGTTGGGGTCTTACAAGAAGGCAACATCGAGACACCACCATTAGAGCTCAGAAATCAATTAAGACCACCATGGATGATAAATTGAAAACTCTTCAAGCAACAGATCTGAAAAAAAAAAGTATGATTCACAAAGAAGTTTGTATTCTTCATTAACACAACTAATATATACATACATACATACATAATGAAGGATCATCAAATATATACAGCAGATCTGAAAAAAGGATCTTCAAGCATTAAATTAATTAATACTTTGTATGCCTCAATACATCAAATCTGAAAAAGGAGTTGTGTGTCGTGATATGTTATGTGGGTCTTCATCATCATCATCATCATCATGTAATTCATATTCTTCCCCATACCCAAATTCTACTAATTCGGTCTCTTCTAATTTTGAATTAAATAGAAATAGCTCAAAATAATACTACCAATTTTCGTTAGCCGGTGAAGACCGAGGTCAGCGGTGAGGGCATAGTCCACGGCGTGGTCGGAGGAATCGAGGCAGAGGATGAAATTGCCGCTGTGGTGGGAGCGTGGTCAAGGCTGAGAGGGAGGAGGAGGAGAGAGTGAAGAATACTTGGTGGGTTGATGATCTAAGCGACGCCGAGCCCTCGCTCGATTGTGGTGTCTTCGATGCAGTTTAGGGTTACTACCAAGGGGAGAGAAGGAGGAGGATTGTGATGGTGTGTGACATTGTGGCTGGAGATCTGGAATTTGGAGGAAGAAGACAATGACAGTGAAGAGAGAGAGAGAGAGAGAGAGAGAGATTCTATATATGTGTATATATGATTATTTACTAAATATACTAAATATACATATATGTAAATTTACTAAATATACTAAATATAAATATACTAAATTTTTTAATTTGATTTTTTTTTAGTATTTTAGTAATTTTTTTAATTAGTATTTTAGTATTTTTTTTAATTAGTATTTTTGACTTCCATGTGGCAGCCACGTCATCAAATATATTTTGAATTTTAGTATTTTGACTTCCATGTGGCAGCCACGTCATCAAATATGTCCAATTCTCAACTCTGTTTGTCTATTTGACATGTCTGTCAACAACAGGGGTATAATCGACCCAAAATATGTATCGTTGAAGGTATTTTTGGAAAAAAAAAGTATAGGGTATTCGATAGACATTGAGAAAAATGTTAGGGGCATTTTTGGACCTTATCCCATATTAATATTTAATCAACTAACTTTTAATGTTAAATATTAAATAAATTAACTAGTTCCATTCACTAAAGATATAATTATATATATTGTAAGGGTTTCTATAATATGTTCATGGTTCTCTTGTAATTATTTATTTTTTTCAAAATCCTAAATATATGAATGAACAATGTGGACATGACTTTGAGTAATAAGTGAAGTGCATAAAATTTTAATAAGCAGCTTATATTTAGGCATTACTTCAGTGTAAATTTTAATTAATTATCTTTTAGTGTTAATGTGAAGATTTTAGATCCAAATAAGATAATCTTATGTAGAATAAAACATTGACACTTCAATAATAATTATAATATTATATGGTTTTACATGAAATAATTGCTTTTCTTGCTTGTTTTTAAATGTAATTGGTAGTTATTAAGTGCTAATAGGGGTGTTCAACCGATAAAAATCAGTTCGAACCGAATTGGTATTGAAATCGGCCAAATTTTGTTATCGATACTGGTATCGGTTGGACCGGTATATCGAACCGGCGATACCAGTTTGGTACCAGCTTTTACCAAAAATTATTATTTTTTATTATTATTTTTTTGTTATTATTTTTTTATTAATATTATTATTATTTTTACTATTATAATCATTATTTTATTATTATTATTATTATTATTTATTTATTAATAATAATAATAAAATTAGAAAACAGATATGTACAAGTTTGGTTCGGTTTATACCGATCCATGAAAACCATATCCCGAAATCGATACCGTTTAACCGGTATATACTAATTTTTTGTACCGATACCAAACTGGTTTATATTTATACCGAATTGGCCAGTTTGGATCCGTTCGGTTCGTCCAAAAACTGAAAAAAAAAAAAAAAAACAATTTATTTACACACCCCTAAGTGCCAAAAGAACTATCAAGTCTATCAAGTCAGGCCTTAAGTGTCAGGCTAGGCTGATCATCTTTTGGCTATAGGGATTTTCCCTTCAAACAACAACCCATTTAAAGTCTCCAGATTCACCTTGAATAGTCCAAACCTGGATCGGAAAAGGTTTTGACCGGGCTGAGCTCAGGCTAGGCCATGGACCACAGAATTTTATGCATCACGATATGTTACTAAGGAAGTGTTTGTTTAGAGTTGAATGATTGAATGACTGAATTGGTCAACTATTTAATACGTTTGTTTTAAATAAAAATCGTCTTAATGGTTGAATCGGTCAGATTTTTGGGCTGAATGGTCAAATGTAATTTTTTGGCTAGATGACTGCTTAATGAAGTATTTTATATTTAATTTTTTTTGTTTTACAATATTAACTATTATATTAAATAAATTTATAACAATTTTGAATTTTTTCATAGACGTAAAATAATTAAAATTTGTTATTCAAATATTTCAGACATATCAATTATCAAACAACTTTTTTTATTCAATATTCAGAATTCTATTTTATTCTCATTTAAATTATTTAAACATTAAAAATTATTTCATTTAATTTTATCTAACACCCTCCAAAATGTTACAAAAATGAGACCAACTTTTGCTGAGTTTACTTACAAAGTTAGCTCATAATGAGACCAACTTTTGACTTATTTCAAAACAAAATTTTACGACTGCATACATAACTTTCCAGAAAAGCCCTTAAAGTGGTATTCTTTCACCCTAAATGGGCTCTGGATAAGGACGGTTCTTTTCTCTATAGTTTATCCTTTGGAAAATGTTGCCACATCATGTGGGTCCAACTTCCACTTGGGTCTGTGATTATGTGTAAAGATTTGAGAGGGTACAATGAATGCTAAGAACAATGCACATCACATCACATGGACCTTCTTCTGTCTTATGGTACCAACATGGAAAAATAATGATGAGTTCGAGAAAAAATGAAGGGTATTTTATGAGAGTTCGACGTAATATATTAATTAATTGATTAAATTATTATGAAATTAATTTTATAATAATTAAATTCATATTTTACGAAAGATATATGTATAAATGAGTCTCATATTTATATGCTAATTATTTTATAAAATAGAAATTTTTACTCATGAGATGAGAATTCTCTATATAAATTATACAAGGAGAGAAAAATAAAATAAATTACACCATGGTCATATTTGTTTGTTAGAATTATAATTTCGTAACTATATTTATATGAATTATAATCCCAAAACTATTAATCTTAATATTAAATAATTTTAATTACATGTTTATTTTTCATGAGATTATTCATGGGATAACTTAAAATAATTTTTGTTTTGTTCAATATTATTCAAAAGATTAGATAAAATTTATCATTTGAACTATTATACTCTTACCATTAATAACAAAAAGATATCATATTCTCATTAGTTTTGATATAAATAGATATGATAAGATATATCGATCTTTTAAATAAAATTAAATGTTAATTTTGTTCACATATTTTTAGTTCCAAATGGTAGAAATTATAATACGTAGCTATACATGATATTAAATAATCTCTTCTTTCAAATTATTTTATTATCCTGAGACAAATAATTTTAAATTTATTTTTAAAAATAAACGTGAAACTTAAAATTTATAGTTCAATTACTAATATAATTCTTACAAACAAACATAGTTTAAGTTACTTGTCTAGGAAAAAAAAATATTTTGAATATGCTAAAGAGGTAAAACAATATCCTTTATAGGATAATGAAATAACATTTTGTAAACTTTTTTAGGAACAAACATGTTGGTGTATCTAAATTTTAATATTATTTATTATTTATTATTTTAATCCTATTATTTTTCAAGTTCTAAACATTATTTTATATATTCTTATCAAATATGATTATTGAAAAGGTTTCATATTTTCACACCCTCAAAATTAAACTACTTTTCATTTACACATTTCTTGTACATAGAGAAAAACCTTTAACGAATTTCAATAATACTGTGTTTCTTAGTAAAGTTTTGTAAACACTTAACAATGAAAAATATTAATAATTACATATCTGTAATTCTGCACAAGAAATTACAGTAAAACTCGATTTTCCCGCCTTATTTTTTTATTTATATAGCAAAATTTAGTTACTATTCTTAAGCTACAATTGCGAATTCGGCATAGCCTGAAATATGAATGGTAATGAGGGTATGATTACATTTTTACTTTGCAGAATTTATAAATATATATAATTAAATATAATAATAAGTTGATCCATTAAATTTTTTGTCAAAATTATAATTTAGACATATATTAATATATAAGATTGAATAACATTATAAAATTAACTTATTATATCAAATGTATCGTTAATATATTATTAAATATAATTACTCAGGTAACTTACAACAACAAAATTGACATATAAAATTAAAATATTAGATCATTTTCCTTATGGGTTTAAGTCCCCCTTCCCTAATTAAAATGTAGTCTTAATGGCAAAAAAAAATGCAATGCAAAAAATAGAAAATAATTAAGTCATGTTGAGTGGATTTCGTGAAAGCATTAATAATTTAGTTTACCATATTATCCTTACATTAAATATTACTCCCTCAGTTTCGTATTAAATATCTTATTTTTTTAAAGATGTTCCACAATTATTTATCTTTCATCTTTTTTCATAAATTTTAAAGGGTAATATTGAGATTGTATATATATTCATTTAATTGAATTAAACAAATCATTAATTGTATTACTTAATATTTATATTTTCACCTAAAACGTTAAGTAAAAAGAACGGAGGGAATAATAACTAATTAAATAAATTACCACTAATAGTTATTTACACTAAAAATTGATATACAATTTCTTAAATATAATTTTACAAAAATGAATTAGTATTGAAATCTATAGTATTTTGCAAAAATAGAGATAACATTAACAATTTAACACCTTCTTTCTAAAAAATAAAGGGTAGTATGCACACCCTAAATTGATTACTGCACATATTTATATATCAAAAGGCTATATTACCTTTAATTAATGAGAAGTTAATTAACATATTTATAACTTGTTTATTATAATTGATTTTTTTTTTATTTTAAAAACAAGTCTAAATAATTATTTTTCTTTAAATTTTACATTTTGTTAATTTATATTTCAAGTCAAAATAAAAATTTAAAATTAGATGGACCAATAAACTATATTAGGTATAATTTAATAAAATAGCAAGATAAATTATATATATCATCTCTTTATAATTTTTTTGCTAATATTTATCTGTTTTATTTTTTAATTATAAAGATAATAAATTTAATATATTAGTTTAATTCTATATATAGTTAAAAATTAAATTTTGTCTAATTAAGTGTATAGACCTTTTATCTTATAAATATGTTATATAATAAAATTATGACAATATAAGTAAAGAGTAAATGATTAATTTATTTTAATTATATTAAGGGTAATATAGTCTCTTTTAACTTATTTGAACCAAAATAAAAGGGTTCAATACATTTATATATGTCCTTCGCAATATGACCCCTTTACACTCGTGATCTTAATTTTAAAACCTTACAGTAGCATACTCCAAATACACTTAAGTAAACAAAAGTGACCCCAAAAATTTTTTGGATAAAAAATATATTTCAATGTTGACGTCGGAGAAGGCTATTTTATATGGTTTAAGTGTATATATTATTACAAATATTGAAATATTTATTAAATACACGAAAGACCATTTACCCACTAAAATAAATTACATAAGCTAGTTTTGAAAATAGAGTTCGTTAAAAAGTTAGGGTTGTGTATCACAGTTGAACGATTAAGTGGAATAGTGTCAAATTGGAAGGAACTTGTGGCTTGTAGAGCTCTAAAGTGGCTAATCGAGGTTCGAAATCAAGATTGAGGAGGTTGCAGTGGTATGGGTTGTGAGAAATCTAGATTTGGGAGTCAGACGAACTTTAAAATATGGTGGTAAAGAATATTATCTGACATGGGTACTTTCACCTT
This sequence comes from Panax ginseng, assembly GCA_020205605.1. NCBI lineage: Eukaryota > Viridiplantae > Streptophyta > Magnoliopsida > Apiales > Araliaceae > Panax > Panax ginseng. The sequence continues at coordinate 138,009,141 of CM035129.1, read as the reverse complement.
TATGGTATATATTTGAAAGTTATGATATACGTGTATGTGTGTGTGTGTGTATGTATATATATATATATATCAGCTAGTAATGGTAGTTGAGAAAGTGATTGTGCATTTTTCATCTTCGATTCTTCATTCTTTAACAATTGTGTGGTCCCTTCTTTGGGTCCCAAAATATTCTTTATGTCATTTTTTTATCTGATTATGCTTGAAAGTAGTTAAGTAATAGTCTTTTTTGTTGGTGGTATATTTATTATGTTTTTGTTAACTGCAGCTATGCATGATGATATTTTATTTAGTATAAGATTGTAGTTTGTTGGTGAATTTGTAGATGGGGGTATGAGGGGGTCGATATCAATATTTTAACTATTGTGTGCTTAGGGGGTGTTTGATAAAAATTGAATGAATCTGAATGAAAAAAGTTGTTTGATAATTGGCATGTCTAAAACATCTGAATGACAAAACTTTATTATTTTACCCCTCTGAAAAAATTCAAAATTATTGTAAATTTATTTAATATTACTTAATATAATAGTTAATATTTTTTTAAAATTTTTTAATTTTTTTAATTTTTTTACTTCATTCAGATGCTCATTCAGTCATTCAGCTAAAAAAATCTAACTTAACTATTCAGCTAGTCCATCTTACCGATTCAGTCATTCAGACCAAAATAAACGCACTGACTGATTCAACCATTCAGATTCAGCTCCATTCAGCTCTAAACAAACACTCCCTTAGTTAGTTAACCCCAGCAAATTTGGGTACCGTGGCAATGAAGGTTGGTCTTTATATGTTATTATCATACTACCACTTTGATCCAATTAGGGGATACAAGGAACTGAACTCAGTTGATAATATTAAGTAGTTGGAGCATTTTATTCTGAAATCCAGAGTGTAAGAACCCAAATTTTATGAAATAAAAGTATTCAATTTTTATTATAAATATTATTCTAAATAGTAAGGTGATAATTTAATAAATGTTATAGTTATGGGTGATATGTGCAAATTTTATAAAGTAAGCAAGTTATTATAAAATATTCGTTGTGTCAGGGAATATTTGTTTGGTCGGAAAATATTCTTTTTATTGGGGAATATTCGTACGACAGCGCAATCATTGGTGGACCCTACAACGGAATAACTATCGGATATAGAAAGCGACAGAAATAACCTTTTTATAAAAATAGCGACAAAACTTTTACCATTAAACTGTTAAAATACCCAGTGATAAAAGTACAGTAATACGCGTTGTTGCATAGTAGCACACGGTATTGCACAGTATCTCTGATTATTGATGCTTACGTAAGAAGTCACTCAGTATTTCATTCAATAATTGCCACAGTGGTAGCTGTTTAGTATCTCATATTATTGGTTCAATTATTATCACAGTATCATCTGCACAATATTTTATATTATTAAATCAATAATTGACACGACATAGTTAATCATATTATTATTATTAGCATTATTGACAATGTCTAGAAAGTTCTGTTAAAGAAAGGGGTTTGGTTATTTAATTGTGCGCCAATAAGGAGAAATCCTTATCGGAAAGCCCCCTCTTTCTTGGGAACGATCTTGTTATAAATATTATGAGTTATAATATTAATGATGAATAATTGTTGAAAGATTAAAAATGTGTTGATTGAAAATAAGTGATTTGTGATAGATATTTATTCAATTTTTGATATAAATGGAAGTGTTTGTCATGAGGTGTTTGTTGTAAGTTTGACTTATAATTCCATGGATTCCCATGTGCCAATTTGTCAAACTTTTAGCAGAAAGTTATCTCAATTTTGTTTTTTTATTATTATAATAGTAATAAAACAGAAATTTTTTTATATAAAACAAAAACTTTTTATAATATATATAAAGTTATTTGTTTTATTAGAATATAATAAGAATATATTATAATGTATATAAAGTTTTTGTTTTATTAGAATATTTTATCGCATAATGATGAATAGTAAAAATTAGATTTCACCCGTGAATTCGTCTGAAATTTGACTATTCATCCGTGATTAAATAGTACACTACCATTCTCCTATAAATAGTATGCTTAGTTAAGAAATGAAAATCACACCAGAATTAAAGAATTCTTCTTCTATAATATTGTGCTTATTTCTTTTGAGTATAAGGATATTTTGAGTGTAGCAAATAATGCAAGATTTTCTCAAGATAATCTCCGTTACACCAGTCAGATTTAGTCTCTTATTAAGGTTGAGGATGTTATTTCTTCATACTCATAAGGGTTGTCATTCTAGTCTTTATTAATATGTGAGAATAACTTATCTACGCGGACTACCGCATGCTTGGTGAATAACCATTTGTATTCATTCTTTATTAAATTATGAAAATGATCTGTCTACGCGAATTACCGCATGACGGGTGAAAGTCCATTTGCAGTTTCGTATATTCTTTAATACTCGTAAAGGATATCATTTCTTTTGTACTCATCAAGGGATATCGTTTTCTTTCATATTTTTCTCCATCATGGTACGAAATTATTGTTTGTTTCCATAACCTTATTATTAAATGGTGAAAATTCCTGAAATTAATAGAATATCCTCGAGTTTTGCGCTTCATCTAGTATCGTTTCACTGAAATATTTGTCTGAACCTTCTTATTAAATTTTAATATATTCACTCGGGGTACTATTCACGACAAATTTTTTTTTTCTGTCCAAATTATATTTGATACATGAACATAATTCTTGAATTTTACTCCATAATTAGTTATCATGTTGACAATTTGGACATTTTTGAACTCTAAATAAATTGAATTATAAATCTTTAATATTTATCTTTGATCTCACTTGATTCATTATTTATATCATTGTCATCATTCTCATGCTTATATTGTGCTGAAAGTCATCTTTGGCCCGTAGTGCAAAGATGGACTATTGATTGATATGAATTTGACCAGGAATTATGTATTGGTATAATTAGGACCTTTAATGATACAGATAAATGTTTGTGATGAAAGTTCTCTTTGGCCCATAATGCATAGATGGACAGGTGTTTGGCATGATCATGACCACTGGTGATGCAAACGATTGTATTTTTCCCGTAGTGCATAGATAATTCGTTGATTGGAAATAATTATTGATGATTGGTGTTACAGTTGTATGTCTTTGGCCCATAGTGCAAAGATGGAATGTTGATTATTGATTTTAGAGTTGTATGTCTTTGGCCCGTAGTGTAAAGATGGACTGTTGATTATTGATTTTACAGTTGAACATCTTTGTCCCGTAGTAAAAAGATAGACCATTGATTGGTATGATCATGACCATTGCTATTATTGTTGAATATCTTTGGCCCGTACTGCAAAGATAGATAATTGATTGGTATAATCATGACCATTGTTGTTACATTTGAATGTCTTTGATGTAGGGTGTAAAGACGATATGATTATTGAGTGTCTTTAGCCTTTGTGGAAAGGACATTAAGTGAAAGATCTATTAAACATTTGTGGCAAAGAGAAACTGTTGATTTACATTATTATAAACATGAATTATGAATTTAACTATAATTTTTGGTGGTTCAGGTGAAGACAAGTGATGAAAGTTCTCTCTATCTTGGGTACAACAAAGAACTGTTGATGGGTATTAAAGGAATAAAATATTAATGATGGACTTTTAATTTGGAGGAGATAGTAGACATTATGTTCTTCTTGACTCTTCTAATGGATTGTTGATTCCGCTGTAATTATGGTTGAAAACTTTTATCATCTACCATATGTTCTAAATATCTGATTTATTACTAATGAAGGTAATTGATAGTTTAATTATCTTTAGTCATAATATTCTTTACTGGGCTATCTGTGCTCACCCTTTTGCTTCACAATTTCTTTTAGGTAATAAGAGTGTAGCTGGGTCGAGCGAGAATAACAGGGGAATAGAGTGATGGTCTGTGACTGTTGAAGTTTCTCAATACATTATAAAACATCATGACAATATATAATTTTATTGAGCACTTAAAATGTCTGTGTCGTATTTTATACATCATTTAATAGTTAATTTTGGTGAACAACAATAGGGTGATGAGAACCCGACTTTGGAAGCGTCAAAAATGCACCCCATTAGAATGATGAGGACATAATTGTACAGAGAGCTTAAAGGGTGTGTTGCCACTATTATACATGATGTCTAACCACATACAAATTTGTGTTATCATAAGATATGGTTGTGCGGATCCACTTGCTGACAATATCTGTGGCGCCCCCAAAACAGGTATACATCACCCATCTTGAGTTGCCAGATACATGGTACATAAATTCAAATACAACTTAATTATACAACAGTCGTGTAAAAATATGACAAAACATAGCTGAGAGTTTAAACAAGAATATTATCATCTAGACAATATCCACACTCAATGGTGTCCTTATTACAATTATTATCATATTATTTCGTAGAATAGTGAGGACTACTAAAGCCATTTATCTTGGACCATCACTCCATTCCCCGACTCGTCCCAGCTATATTCTCATTTCCTGAATAGAAACAATGAAAGAAAGTGTGAGCTCAACTAGCCCAAAGAAGAAATATTATGACTAAGATAATGCAAAATAAATTATCCTTAGCCTTCACAAAGATAACAACCGATAGAATACAATAGACAACAAGTTTTAGATCAACAATGCAGAATCTGAAATAAGCAATCCATTAGAAGAGTTAAGTAGAGCATAAAATCTACTATCTTCTATGATTTAAAAAGTTTTTCACCAACTTTATCGCTGACTCTAAGCTTAATAAATAAACCATATCATCGATTCTTCCCTGCACTACGGGCCAAGGATATTCATTAAATCATCAATGGTCATGACTATACCGAATAATCCCTGGTCATAATCATACCAAAAATTTTCCATCAATGCACTACAGGCCACTGAGCACTTTCACCACATCATTCGTCACATTACGGTCATGATTATACCAAATAATCCCTGGTCATAATCATACCAAGTTCATCTATGCACGTAAGCCAAAGATGACTTTCATCACAATATAAGCATGAGGATGATGACAATGACATAATAATTCAATAAAACAAGTTCAAGGATAAATTTTAATGATTTATAATTTAATTTATCCAGAAATCAATAACGTCCAAATTGTCAACATGATACTGCTTTGTGGAGTAAAATTTAAGAATAATATTTATGTACAAAAAATAATTTGGACAGAAAAGAAATATATTTTTCGGGTGAATAGTACCCCATGAATAGTACTTCGGGAATAGTACCTCGTGAATAGTAACTCGACACAAAAAGTGCCTCAAATACCTGAGTGAATGATACTAGAGTGAATAGTAATCAGGTGAATAGTAACTCATGAATAGTATTCTGGCACGAAAAATGCCCCGAATACCCGAGTGAATAATACTAGAGTAAATAGTAATCGGGTGAATAATAATCCATGAATAGTAACTTGTAAAAGAAAAATACCAAAGAAAATGATATTCTATGACAAGTACAAAAGAAATGATATCTCATACGAGTATAATAGAATATACGAAACTGCAAATGGATTTTCACCCGCCATGCGGTAATCCAAGTAGACAGATCATTTTCACAATTTAATAAAGAATGAATACGAAGGGTCATTCACCATGCATGCGGTAATCCACATAGACAGGTTATTCCAACAGAATAATAAAGAATGGAACCAAGTCATGCGTAATTCAGACAGACATGATATTCCAACAGAATAATAAAGAATAGAACTAGGTCATGCGTAATTCGCACAGATATGATATTCCAACAAAATAATAAAGAATGAAAACAGTGTCACGCCAGAATCCAAGATGCATACGATGATATTCAATGTAATAATAAAGAATGCAATAACAACAAAATTCACCAGGCATACGATAGACCGCACAGACAGGTTATTCCAACAGAATAATAAAAAATGGAATAACAAAAGAATTTCACCATATATGCAGTACTTCACATAGACAAGTTATTCCAATATAATAATAAAGAATGGAATAATAGAAGAATTTCACTATGTATGCAGATTTACTTGTAGACAAAGTTATTCCAACATAATAATAAAGAATGGAATAATGTAAGCTCTCTTCATGAATACGAAAGAAATAATACCCTTACCTTAGAAGAAAAGCGGATCTTTGGAATAGTGAGGTAGCAGACTTCTCTTCTTCTTTCTCTCTATAATTTCTTTCTATAATAATTTCTCTATAGCTTTAGTGAATTGGTGAGAAATGAAGGAAGAATGAGCTTCTATTTATAGGAAAATATAGTTTTGATAATTGCACGTTTTGGGGCTCGAAATATTACAGTATAATACCTTCCTCTTTTTCTTCATTTTTAATTTAGTCCTGCAAGTATTATCAAACTTGCACCACCTCCCCTAATAATAAATCATGTGAATCAATAGTAAATTATGTGACTTAATAGTTCTAAACATGTGAAAAAATTAATTATAGTATAGTACCTTCAACTATACCTCCATTTCTAATTTAGTCATGGAAGTATTATCAATTTTGCATCAACTCCCCTAATAGTAAATCATGTGAATCAATAGTACACACATGTGAACATATAGTTATAAACATGCCAATTAGTAGCAATTAATTGCTCATTTATCTGGTTAATTACCCGATTGGTCAATATAACCTCCAAACATCAATTATTATCGAAATAAATGCCGATTTCCACTAACACTAATAATCCCAACACAATGGAATTATCAATTTCATCTTTAATCAACACGAACATATTCATCATTAATATTATAACTCACAATATTTAACAACCAAGTCGTTCCCGTGAAAGAGGGGCTTTCCGATAAGGATTTCTCCTTATCATAGCCAAGCAATTAGGTGACCAAACCTCTCATCGATGTAACTTCTAGACATTGTCAATATTGCAAATAATAATATGAATAATTTTATCGTCTCAATTATTGATTTAATAATATAATATATTATGAGATGATCTTGTGACAATAATTGAATCAATAATATGAGAGATACGATGCAAAGAATTGATGTAGCAATAATTGAGTATAACCGAAAGTGACTTCTTACGTAAGCATCAATAATCAATACAAAGTGTGGTACTATGCAACCACACACGACATCGTACTTTCTTTTACTACTGAAAGTAGTTCAACTATTTTAACGGTAACACTTTCGCCGTTATTTTTATAAAAAGATAATTCTGTCATTTTTTTTACTACGACAATACTTCCGTTGTGGGGTCCACCAATGATTGTGCCGTCGTACAGATATTCTTCGACAAAAAGAATATTTCCTGACCAAACGAATATTTTATAACCACTTGATTACTTTGCAAAATTTATAAATATTACCTACAACTATAATATTATATCAAATCCACACCTTAATATTAAAAAAATATTTCGAGAAATTTAAATCTTTATTCATAAATTTTGGGGTCTCACAATCTCTCTAGTTAAATCTTTTGTTATCTCGTCTAGTTCTAATTTAATAATGTGGTTCGGGTCGTCCACATATTTACGTAACATTGATACGAAAAAAAACATTATAAATACACAACATACTTGACTGTAAAACGAGTCTATAGGCCACAGTTCCTACTCGATCGAGGATTTCAAATGAGCCAATTAAATCGAGGGTTGAGATTTTCTCTCTTCATCGAATCTTGCTGCTAGAGTAACGCCTTCTTGAACCTTTTTCTTCGTATTCATCAGCTCTGGGTTTGTAGCTTGAACGATTTTTAACTTTATTGATTAAAGTCGATTCTACTCGTATATTTAACATCATCACGTGGGTCCCTAGAGTCTTTAACTCTATCTCCATCTTTAAAAGTTATATGAAATGGGTTTTTGTGTTAACAACATCTCACTCGTAAACGCATACGATCTTCTACTCAACGCGTCAGCTACCACGTTCGCTCTTCCACGATGATATTGAATGGTATAGTCGTAATCTTTAACAGCTTGAGCCAACGTCCTTGGCGCATGATACGTTCATTTTAGTTGAAGAAATATTTGAGGGTTTTAGAAATGGGTTTTGTATTGGGGTCAATACAAAATTCGATTTTATGCTCTGGGGGTAGGCCAAGAAGTCTTCAAGAATACGTCAGGAAATTTATTAACGATAGAAATATCATTTAAAAACTGTGACTCTTATCCAAGACTTGGATAGCACGTCATATTGATACCTATCAACTTGCCATCGTCATTCACGACGTCACCTACAGAAAGTCTGGCTTCGGTGCATTCCACACAAGGAAGTCAACAACAAAAGGATCAGGGATCTTTACTTATGGTTTGATATGACAATGATTGACTTTAGTGGTTTGGTTGCTTGAATTCACATAACACGTTGGTTAGGAATATGAAAGCTAACAACCTTACAAAAAGCATGATGAGTAGCTAACCAATCGATTCCTAAAATTACATCAAAGGCAAGTATTTTCAAAGAGATAAGATCGACAGGTAACGTGAAAGTGTCGATTTGAATTAAACAAGATTTATAAACAGTGGAGGTAACGAAGGTTTCTCCTAACGGAGTTTCAACTGATAAGTCAAAGTCTAATCTCCCCGGAGTCAAATTTAAACGTTGAGCGCAAGAAAGAGAGATAAAAGAATGGGTAGAACCGGTATCTAATAAGGTATAGACTTCACAAGAATTTATAATTAACTAACCCGTGCTAACTTCGTTTGGGTTACTGGCTTTTTGGGAAGTCATGAAAAACGCTCTTCCTGAAACCACCGACTTTGTTTTTCCCGTATCCGCCTTTGGGGCCACCGTCTCAGCTGGACTTGACTTTGGTGCATGACAAAATCGAGCTAGGTGACCTTCTTTTCCACAATTGTAACATGCTTTGGACTGCATCACGCAGTTTGGACTGATATGTCCCTTGTAGGACCCCAACTTATTATTAATGAAATTGAATTTTCCTCTATTTATTATTTTGAAATAGTAAGTGTTGATTTGATTAATGTGGTTAGTTATGGGTAAAATACGCCAAAAAATTTTAAATAAGCAAGTGGGTATAAAATATTCATTGTTGTCGGAGAATATTCGTTTGGTCGTGGAATATTCTTACTATCGGGGAATATTTTCTACGACGACGCAGTCTTGTGTGGGCCCCATAACGGAAAACGATTAGATGAAAAAAATAACAAGTATAAGTTGTTTATAAATAACGGCGTAGTTGTTACCGTTAAAACTGTTAGAATACCCGGTGGTTAAAACACAGTAGCACATGGTATTGCACCAATTATTGATTCTTACATAAGAAGGCACTACTCAATAATGGTTACAATAATTACTGTTTAATATTTTATTTTATTGATTCAATAATTGCTACGTTGATATTTTATATTATTGTTATTTTAATAATTGTCACTACACAGTATTTTCCATTATCAGATCAATAATTCATATTATTTGAGTAGTATTATTAGATAGCATTATTGGAAATGTCTAGAAAGTTCTGTCTAAGGAGATGTTTGGTCACCTAATTGCGCACCAGTAAGGAGAAATCCTTATTGGAAAGCCCCCTTTCGGGGAGCACTACTAGTTATCGAGATTGTGATTCTGTAATATTATTTGTGAATAATTAATTATTGATTTATATGATAAGGAAAATATTCATTTTATGTGGATATAGATGGAGAAAATTTTAAAGTGACAATTGTTGAAAAATTGATATTTTATCTTTTCTGATAAAATATTTCATTTAAATATATTATTATATTATAATAATATAATAATGGTGATATTTTTACAATGAATGTATGATATATGAATAAATCAGGAGGAAGAGTATTTTTGTTGCAATAAATGTTAAAAACATGTTTTTCATGTTTGTGGACCCCATTTCTTGACTGCAATTTGATTATAGCCTGTAAAATCGTGCGTATGTGGATTTCGGTCAATTTCTGTTTGGAATTTGGAAAAACTTAAAACTACAAAGTTGTAGAGAATTGAATTTCCTATGGGATGGATATAAGATTTGAATTTTTCTGATAAACGGGATATTTATTATGAGGTATTGAAGTTCCGAAAAATTGATTTTTGAAGTTTTAGTTATTTTTTTAAGAAAAACGTTTTTATTGTTTTGGTGGGCCCCACAAATGTTGTAAACATGCTGATTTCAAATGTCTAGAGGTGGGCGTAGAAATTTTATTATAAATAATATTATTTTATTAAATTTTCTGCTTTGATGTTCTAAGCATTTTCCTATAAATAGGGTGCTTAGGTTAGAATTAAAAATCACACCAGAAACAAGTTTTCTCTCTCTATATTATCGAGCGTATTCTTGTGAGTATTTTGATACTTTGAGTGTTGATATACGGTGCAAGTTCCCTTCAGTACTATATCCAGTATTTCAGTCAGAAGTACTGTCTTTTAGAGTTAAGGGATGTTATTTTTTTTAAAATGATATTATTTATTCTAATATCATTATGCCAGAATATTGGTAAGATTTTTCTTGTGAAATTCTTATCTTTTAGTGTCGGGGTTACTATTCACGAATACAACACTATTCACGTATACGACACTATTCACGAATACGGCAATATTCACAGAAAAATTAAATTTTCATTTTTTTGTCCAAGATATCTATTATGGATATTAGCTTTGATTGTATCCATGTTTTGGTCTTCATTCTTGAATTTTACTTCATTATGGTTATTTATGAAGCATTTTTGAACTTGGACTGTTTAAAGTAGGAATCTTTAATATTTGTTCTTTTGTTTCACTGGATTCGTTGTCTTTAAAATATTTTTCATCATCCTCAGTTCGAAATGATGATATTACTGAATATCTTTGGCCTGTAGTGCAAAGATGGTTGATTTTCTTATGAATATCTTTGGCTTGTAGTGCAAAGATGTACAGGTGTTGAGATGAACATGACCAACTAATGAATATCGTTGGGCTGTAGTGCAAAGATGAATATTTGATTTAAGATGTATATTGATTGATGTTACAGGGATAAAATATTGATGATGAATTTTTAAAATCATAGAAGGTAGTAGATTTCATTCTCTACGTAACTCTTCTAATGAATTGTTATTTTCGCTGCGAATATTGATTTAAAACTTGTTGTCTATTGTATTCTATCAGATTTTTTTTCCTGTTGAGGACTAACGATAATTTGTTATATATTATCTTAGTCATAATATTTTTTATTGGGATAGTTGAGCTCACCCTTTTCCTTTTCTTCTCAGGAGGCGAGAATGTAACGAGTACTAGTCGGGGTATGGATGATGGTTCTAGAAGTTGTCTGAGTAGTCCTCACTATTTTGTAAAATAGTGTATCAATAATTATAATGAGGACTTATTTGAGTGTGGATATTTTCTAGATGACAATATTTGTATTTAAACTCACAGTTTATGTGTTGTCGTATTTTGCACGACAATTGTATTAATAAAGTTGTAGTTGTTTCTGTACCATGTATTTGGCGACTCAGAATGGGTGTTGTATACCTATTTTGGGGGCGTCACAGTTGGTATCAGAGCTTAGGGATATGATATCTGGCGGAGATCGGGAAATAGAACTAGGAGGGGAGAGATGAGTAAATCCTTCGCTAGTGTGTCCTACCTAAGCTTATTTGTTGGTCGGTCATAATATAGGGATATTATGTGATATGTTAATTTTTTTAATTAACCCTTGTTTTATGGCAGTATTTGAGAATGGCAATTGAGAATGTTAACAGTGGAGTAAATGAGAACGCGCAAATGTAACCACAAAATGTTTCCCCGTATAATAATACCGCGAAAGAGATGATGAACGACGGATGTTTAAAAGCTTTTTGCAGTTCATGCAAAATCGCACGAGGAGACTCGTGTACAAAATACAGTGAAAATGATAAGAATGCACGGTTTGTCAACAGGGATAGTTCAAAGAGTTGGGACCACGCACTGCGGGAAAGCCGGATCCGATTAAGGCGGAGACGTGGGTCAAGCAAATTACCAAGATATTCGACGTCTTGGGATGCACGGAGGAACAAAAGGTTCCATTTGCCACCTTTATGTTCCATAATGAGGCAGATTACTGGTGGAAATCTGTGAAGCATACCCATCCAGCCGCACTCAGCATGTCTTGGGAAACATTTCAGAAACTGTTTAATGACAAGTACTTTCCTGAAAGTATTCGTCATATGAAGGAAGTAGAGTTTATTAGACTAGAGCAAAACAACATGACGGTGTCCTAGTACGAGGCGAAGTTCGTAGAGTTATCCAGGTTTGCACCTCATTTGGTGGAGAATGAGGAACGTATGACGCGGATGTTTCTGAGAGGTTTAAAACCCGACAAACGTCAGTATCTCATTTCTCATAAATTTTTTCTATATTCAGATGTTGTCAACATGGCTCAATTATTAGAGAGAGATAATGAGTACGTTCAACCGAGGGACCACAATTAGGGTCATACCAGTGACAGCAGTCATCGGAACAACGATAACCAACGGGGAAAGAAATATATGGACAAAAGCGGTAACCACTCAAGTGGTAATCATGGCCATGAAAATAGAAGAAGCGGTCGGGGGGAGATTTTAAAAAGAGGAGATTCAACATTGACAATGTGAAGACGCCGTAACCAAAGAAGAATCGGTTCTAAGGGGAGAAACGACCACCATTTGGTATCTTTATAAATGCGGAAAGAGGATATATCGGTCAAACCGCCCACAACAGTTCAAGGTATGTTATAATTATGGAAAGGAATGATATATCGCTCGAGATTGTACGGTAGCGAAACCAAGTCTAGCAGGGATGGTGACTCAAAAGGCTGTCCTAGAAAAGTCAAAGTCAACGGTTCCTAGAAAGTGTTTGTTGTGACTGGTCAAAATGCGAGGAACCCAAATGAGGTGATCACGGGTAAGCTAATCATAAATTCTTGCGAAGTTTATACCTTTCTAGATACCGGTTCTACCCATTCATTTATTTCTCCTGCTTGTGCTCAATATTTAAACTTGATTCCGGAGAAATTAGACTTTGACTTATCTGTGGAGACTCCGTTAGGAGAAAATTTTATTACATCCACTATTTATAAATCTTGTTTGATCCAAGTTGGCACCATCACATTACCTGTTGATCTTATCTCTTTAAAAATACTTGCATTTGACGTGATTTTAGGGATTGATTGGTTAACTACTCATCATGCCAAAATTGATTATTTTCGTAAGGTTGTTAGTTTTCATATTCCTAACCAACCTGTTATGCGAATTCAAGCAACTAAACCACTAAAATAAATCACTGTCATATCAAGCCATAAATCCATTCGTTTATTGAAAAACGGATGTCAAGCTTTCTTAGGCCATGTTATGGATTTGAATAAAGACACGTCAGATTTGAATAAAATTTCTGTTGTTAGTGAATTTCCTGATATATTTTCTGAAGAACTTCCCGGTCTACCCCCAGAAAGTAAAGTTGAATTCTTTATTAACCTTGAACCTGGTATAAAGCCCATTTCTAAAACCCCATATCGAATGGCTCCTATTGAACTTCAGGAGCTAAAGGTCCAACTACAGGAGTTGTTGGACATCGATTTCATTCGTCCTAGTACATCTCCTTGGGGTGCTCCTATTTTATTTGTAAAGAAGAAGAGGCGGAGTATGCGATTTTTGTATTGACTACACCGAATTGAACCATGTCACCATCAAGAATAGGTATCCGCTACCTCGCATTGATGACCTGTTTGACCAGTTACAAGGAGCACAATTCTTTTCAAAGATCGATCTTCATTTTGGATATCATCAGGTGAAGATTAGAACTGAGGATATTCCAAAGACTGCCTTCAGAACTCGATACGGGCATTATGAATTCTTAGTCATGTCTTTTGGACTGACTAATGCTCCTACAACTTTCATGGATATGATGAACCGAGTATTCAAGGAATATTTGAATCAATTCGTTGTTGTCTTTATTGATGACATCTTCATATATTCCAAAAGCCGTGAAGATCATGAGCACCATTTGAAGCTGGTACTCCAAAGGCTTCGTGAAAACAAGCTTTATGCTAAGTTGAAGAAATGCGAGTTCTGGCTTGAGGAAGTAACATTCCTCGGGCACGTGGTGTTAAAACATGGAGTATCTGTTGACCCGACGAAGATTGAAGCAATACAAAGTTGGGAGCAACCTAAGACAGTAACCGTAGTACGTATCTTTCTGGGTTTAGCTGGTTATTATCGGAGATTTGTGTAAGGATTTTCTCAAATCGCTACTCCGTTAATTCAGCTGACTCGGAAGGATACAAAATTCGTATGGAGCGAGGAATGCGAGAAGAGTTTTCAAGAGCTCAAGAGGAGACTCATTTCGGCACCTGTTCTGATAATACTATCTGGTTCGAATGGATTTGTTATCTACAACGATGCTTCAAGAAAAGGGTTAGGATGTGTTCTCATGCAACATGGGAAAGTCATAGCCTATTCCTTGCGGCAACTTAAAGAATATGAGAGGAATTATCCTACTCATGATCTAGAGTTAGCGTGATCATTTTCGTCTTAAAGATCCGGAGGCACTATCTATATGGGCAGAAAGTGGAGATATATTCAGACCATAAAAGCCTCAAATATTTCTTCACCCAAAAGGAACTCAATATGCGATAACGACGTTGGCTCGAGCTGTTGAAAGACTGTGACCATACCATTCAAAACCATCCTAAAAAAGCAAACGTGGTAGTTGACGCATTGAGTAGAAGATCATATGCAGGAACTAGTGCGATGTTGTCAATACAAATGCCCATTTTGTGTGATTTACAAAAGGTGAAGATAGAATTCAAGATTCTGGGGGCCCATGCGATGATGTCAAGTATACGCATAGAACCAACTTTAATCAAAAAAGTTAAAGTTGCTCAAGCCACGTAATCTTGAAATGATGCGTATGAAGAAGAAAGTACAAGAAGGTGCTATTCCAGAAGCAAGAATCGATGAAGAAGGAATACTTCAAGTCCACTCTAGACTTTGTGTTCCTAACGACTCTGATTTGAAATACAAGATCATGATGGAGGCACACAATACACTATTTGTCATCCATCTTGGAAGTACCAAAATGTATCGTGATCTTCAACATACATTTTGGTGGAACAATATGAAGAGAGAGATTACAAAGTTTATCTCGAGGTGTTTAACTTGTCAATGTGCAAAGGCAGAGTATCAAGTGCCTAAGGGTCCATTGCAACCACTTGAGATTCCGAAATGGAAGTGGAAACACATTACCATGGATTTTGTTACGGGTCTTCCCACGATTTCTCAAGGCATAGATGCTATTTGGGTTATTGTTGATAGATTAACCAAGTCTGCTCATTTCTTGCCGATACGAGAGACTTATTCCCTTGAACGTTTTGCTCGTATGTACGTAAATGAGATTATGAGATTGCATGGCATGCCAGTTTCCATAGTTTCAGATCGTGACCCAAGATTCACTTCAAGATTTTGGGTTAGCTTGCAAAAAGCTATGGGCACGGATTTATGATTCAGTTCGGCATACCATCCTCAAATGGACGGACAATCAGAGAGGACTATTCAAACTCTTGAAGATCTATGAAGACTCTGTGTCCTAGACTTCAAAGGGAGTTGGGATAAGTATTTACCATTGGTGGAATTCTCCTACAACAACAGTTATCAGGCAAGTATAGGTGTGGCTCTATTCGAAGCATTATATGGACGTAAGTGTCGCTCTCTAGTATGTTGGGATGAGGTGGGTGAAGCAACATTGTTGGGACCAAAGTTTGGTACGTATAACTACAAAAAAGATCCAAATGATTCGACAACGTATACAAACGGCACAAGATCGACAAAAGAGTTATGCGGATCTTCATCGAAAGGATGTGGAATTTAGTATTGGGGATCATGTATTATTGCGTATGGCTCTATGGAAGAGAGTTACAATATTTGGGAAGAGAGGAAAGCTCAATCCACGATTTATTGGTCCATTTCAGATTCTTGACCGAGTAGAAAATGTGGCCTATAGACTCGCGTTACCTCCAAGTATGTCTCGTGTTCATAATGTTTTTCACATATCTGTTGTGACGCCCCCAAAATAGGTCCATTCCACCCAACCCATTCTGAGTCACCAAATACATGGTACATAAATAACTACAACTTCAATAATACAAATGTCGTGTGAAATACGACAATACATACTGTGAGTTTAAATACAGATATTGCCGTCTAGACAATATCCACACGCAAATAAATCCCCATCATCATTATTGATACATTATTTTATAAAAATGGTGAGGACTACTAAACAACTCTCTCTAGAACCTTCATTCCATACCCCAACTCGATCCTGCTACGTTCTTACCTCCTGAGAAGAAACTGGAACAACAAGGAAAAGGGTGAGCTCAACTAGCCCAGTAAAGAATATTATGACTAAGATAATATACAACAAATTATCGTTAGTCTTCAACAGGAAAAATCTAATAGAATACAATAGACAACAAGTTTTAGATCAACAAATGCAATGAAATACTTTCCATTAGAAGAGTCACGTAGAGAAAGAATTCTCATCGTCTTCTAAGGTTTAAAAGTCCATCATCAATATTTTATCCTCAGTAATAACAATCAATATTCATCTTTGCACTACACAGCCAAAGATATTCATTTAAATCACCAAGTTGGTCATGTTCATCTCAACACTGCTCATCTTTGCACTACTGTGCCAAAGATATTCATCGATTAATCGCTCATCTTTGCACTACAGGCCAAAGATATTCATCAAGTATCACCATTAAGGACCGAGGATGATGAAAAACATTTTTAAGAACGAATCCAGTGAGATAGAAGGACAAATATTAGGGATTCGTACAACAGTTTATCCAAGATCGATAATACTTCATAATAAACGATTTTGAAGCAGAACTCAAAAATAACGATCAAAACATGGATACAATCAAAGATAGTAGCCAAAATAGACATCTTGGACAAAAAGAAAAATTTTCATTTTTCGGTGAATAGTGTCGTATTTGTGAATAGTGCCGTATACGTGAATAGTGCCGTATACGTGAATAGTAACCCCGACACAAAAAGATAGAAATTTCACAAAAAACATCTTCACGCTTCGTGAATAGTACTCGTGAATAGTAACTCATGAATAGTAACTCATGAATAGTAACCCCGACATGAAAAAGTTCCAAATTTGATAAAAAGTTCAACAAAGATTTTGGCATAATGATATTGAAGAAAATAATATCATTTGCGAAAGAAATAACATCCCTTACCTCAAAATAACCGTACTTCGATTGAATTTCAGATAAGGTCGATGTAAACTCGCATCAGTATAAAGAACACTCAAAGTATACTCACAAGAATACGCCAATAATATAGAGAGAGAAAGAGAGAAAACTTAGTTTCGGTGTGATTTTCAATTCTAACTTAGCCTCTATTTATAGGAAAATGTTAACATAAAGGAGACAAAATTAATAAAATATATTATTATTAATTCCAAATTCCTACCCACATGTTTTGAAAACTCTAGAATGCCATCTTTGGTCAAAAACATCAGCCACCCATGTGCCAACAACTACAAAAACGTTTTTCTTATATAAAATAATTAAAACTTCCAAAAATCAATTATTTCGGAACTTCGAAACTTCAATAATTCATGATAAATAGCCCCTTTGTCAGAAAATTTGAATCTTGCGAGTTTTTATCGGAAATTCAATTCTCTACAACTTTGTAGAAGGAAGTTTTTCCAAATTCCAAATGTAAATTATCCAAATCCATAAATGAGCGATTTTACGCCTATAATCAATTTTCACAAGAATTGTGTCCGGCCACACACTAAACATATATTAAACATTTAATGCCACAAAATACTCTACCTCCTCATATACTCATATATCCCACATTCATTATAAAAATATCACCGTTAATATATTATTAAAATAATATATTTAAATGAATTATTTTATCGAGAAAAAAGATAAAATATTAATTTTCAACAATTGTCACATTAAAAATTTTCTTCATCTATATCCACATAAAATAAATATTTTCTTTATCATAATAATCAATAATTAATTATTCAAAAATAATATTACGTAATCACAAGATCGACAACCGTGCCGCTCCTGTGAAAAAGGGGCTTTCCAATAAGGATTTCTCCTTCTTTGGTAGCAATTAGGTGACCAAACCTCTCCTTAGATGAACTTTCTAGACATTGCCAATAATGTTATCTCGATAATATTATTCAAATAATATGAATTATTGATTTGATAATGGAAAATCTTGTGTAATGACAATTATTGAAACAACAAAGAATACAAAATATCAACGCAAACAATTATTGAATCAATAAAATATAATATTGAGCAAGAACTCATGTAACAATTATTGAGTAGTGCCTTCTTACGTAAGGATCAATAATTCAATAATATTGTGCAATATAAAATATCTCTTTCGCTGCAACCACGCCAGACATCGTATTTTAACCACCGGGTAACCCAACACGGTGTTAATTCGTAACAATTTACGTCGTTATTTATAAAACTCAATCTTTGTCGTTTTCCTTCATCCAAGTTTTTCCGTTATGGGCCCACTAATGATCGCTACTTGGCCGCATTTGAGATTCCCAAACAAAAAGAATATTCCACGACCAAACGAATATTCCCCGATAATAATGAATATTTTATAACCACTTGCTTATTTTGTAAACTTTGCACATTTCACCCATAACCAAAGAATTATATCAAATTAACCCTTATTAATTTAGAATAATGAATAAAGGAAAATTCAATTTTATTTATAATAAGTTGGGGTCTTACAACCTCCCTCCTTATGAAATTTCGTCCTCGAAATTGGACGCACGATACTGATATATCGAAAAGGTGAGGGTACCTCGCTTTCATTTCCGATTCCAACTCCCATGTCATTTCCTCAATTGCATGGTTTCTCCACAAAACCTTAACTTGTGGTATAACCTTCGTGCGTAAGACATGCTCTTTCCTATCCAAAATCTCAACAGGTATCTCCTCGTATGTTAAATCTTTGATTATCTCGTCCCCGGTTCTAACGCAATAATGTGGTTGGGTCTTTCACATATTTACTGAAGCATAGATATGTGGAATACATTGTGAACACGAGACATACTTGGTGGTAACGCGAGTCTATAGGCCACAGTTCCTACTCGATCGAGAATGAATTAATAAATCGAAGGTTTGAGCTTTCTTCTCTTTATCGACTCTTACTTCTAGAATAACGCCTTCAGACCTTCTTCTTTATATTCATCGCCTTCAGTGCGTAGCTTGAGCGGCTTTAACATTATCGATTAAAGTCGATTCTACTCGTATATCATCACGTGAGTCCCTAGAGTCTTTAACTCTATCTTCATCATTCAGTAAGTTATACGAGATGAGTCTTTGACAATATCGCACTTCGTCAGATCAGATACGATCTTTTACTCAACACGCCATCTACCATGTTCGCTTTTCCGAGGATGGTATGGTCGTAACATGTGCCGAAATGAGTCTCTTCTTAAGTTCTTCAAGCTCTTCCCACATTCCGTGCTCCATTCAAATTTTGTATCTCTACTGAGTCACCGTGAGTTAATGGACTAGCGATTTGAGAAAATCTTTCCACGAATCTCTCGATAATAACCAACTAAGCCTAGAAAGCTACGATTTTGATTACTAACTTAGGTTGCTCTCAATCGTACTCATATCCCAATCTTGGATAAGACGTCACAATGACACCTATCGCTTTACTATTGCACGAATATGGCGCGCCCCCTACGGAGAGTCCGGCTTTGTATTCCACAAAGGAAGTCATAAGATGAGGCTTGAGTATCAACTTCTATAGTTGGGTTTTTAACTCCCGAATTTCAATAGAGCCATTCGATATGAGATTTTAGAAATGGGTTTTGTCAGACGGGTTCAAAGTCGATACAAAATTCAATATCACACTTTGGGAGTAGGCCAAGAAATTCTTCAGAAATACGCCGAAAAAATCAATAACAACAACAGAATATTATTCAAATCGGCGTGTGTCTTTATTCAAATCCATAACATGGACTAAGAAAACTTGACATCCGTAATAAACGAATGACTTTATGGCTTGATATAAAAATGTTTGACTACTGATGATTTGATTGCTTGAATTCGAATAACAAAGTTGCTTAGGAATATGAAAACTAACAACCTTACGAAAGCAATCAATTTGGCATGATGAAGCAAAGATTAACCAATCAATCCCTAAAATCACATCAAAAGCAAGTATCTTTAAAGAGATAAGATCAACGGGTAATGTGATAGTGCCAACTGAATCAAGCAAGATTTCTAAACAACGGATGTAATGAAAATTTCTCCTAACTGAGTCTCCATAAATAGGTCAAAGTCTAATTTCTCCGTAGTCGTTCAAGCGTTGAGCGCAAGCAAGAGAGATAAAAGAATGGGTAGAATCCAGATATCTAGTAAGGTATAAACTTCGCAAGAATTTATAATTAACTAACCCATGCTAACTTCGTTCGGTTTCTCGCATTTTGACCGGTCACGACAAACGCGTTCTTCCAGAACTATTGATTTCGACTTATCCGGATGACCCTTGGAATCACCACTCCCATCGAACTTGGTTTCGCTTATAGTACAATCTCGAGCGATGTGGCCTTCCTTTCCACGGTTGTAACATACCTTGGATTGTTGTGGATGATTTAATGATATGTCCCTCCTTCCCGCATTTGTAACATCTAGCGGCGGTACGTTCTCCTCCCCAGCATTTGTTGTTAGTCTTTGGTGTCTTTGTTGATGTCTTCCGTCATTGTTGAATCTTCTCTTTCAAATTTCCACTTGAGTCACCTTTCCTATTATCATGTCCACGATTACCACCGAGTGGTTACCGCTTTGTCCATATTCTTTCCTCCTCATTTGGTTATCATCGTTCGATGGCTACCACGGGTTGTGGTCCCTCGGTTGAGTATACTCACTATCTCGCTCTAATAATCGAGCCACTGCTGACAACATCCGAATCTGAGAGAAAACTTATGAGAGATAAGGTATTGACGAATCTCGGGTTTTAGACCTCTCGAAACATACGCGTCATTCGCTCCTCATTCTCCACCAAATAAGGTGCAAACCGGATAACTCTGCGAACTTTGACTCGATTTGAGACACCGCCATGTTGTTCGTTCGAGTCTAATAAACTCTACCTCCTTCATATACGACGAATACTTTCGGAAAGTACTTGTCATTGAACGATTCTCAAATCTTTCCCAAGACATGTTAAGTGCATCCGGTTGAGTACGCCTCACTGATTCCCACCAAGTCGCTTCACCACGAAACATAAAGGTGGCGAATGGAACCTTTCGTTTCCTCCGTGCACCCCAAGACATCGAATATCTTGGTAATTTTCTTGACCCACGTTCACGCCTTGATCGGATCCGGCTTTCCATGGAAATCTGGTGGTCCCAACTCCTTGAAGCGCTTGGTTGTGATGTGATTTGCGGCGTTGCCATCATTTTCACCGTATTTTGTACACGAGTCTCCCTCGTCGATTTTGCATGAATCGCAAAAAGCTCCTAAACATTCCATCGTTCATCGTTTACTCGGTGAGTGTTGTTTACTGGGAGGAACATTGCCACGACTGTTACGCGTTCTCCTCGTTGGTGAGAACCTGCGTCTCCACGGTCTCATTTACTCCATCGTTAATATTCTCAATCGACATTCTCAAACATCATCATAAAACAAGGGTTAATTAAACAAATTAACATGTCACATAATATCCCTATATTATGACTGACCAACAAATAAGCTTAGGTAGGACACACTAGCTGAAGGATTTACTCTGTCTCTCCCTCCAAGTTCTATTCCCGATCTCCATGGAGATCATATCCCTAAGCTCGATACCAATGTGACGCCCCAAAATAGGTCCATTCCACCCAACCCATTCTCGAGTCGCCAAATACATGGTACATAAATAACTACAACTTCAATAATACAAATGTCGTGTGAAATACGACAATACATATGTGAGTTTAAATACGTATATTGTCGCCTGCAGACAATATCCACGCATAAATAAATCCCCATCATCATTATTGATACATTATTTTACAAAATGGTGAGGACTACTAAACAACTCTCTCTAGAACCTTCATTCCATACCCCAACTCGATCCTCTTTATGTTCTTTACCTCCCGAGAAGAAAATGGAACAACAAGGAAAAGGGTGAGCTCAACTAGCCCAAAGAAGAATATTATGACTAAGATAATATACAACAAATTATCGTTAGTCTTCAACAGGAAAAATCTAATAGTATACAATAGACAACAAGTTTTAGATCAACAAATGCAATGAAACAACAATCCATTAGAAGAGTCACGTAGAGAAAGAATTCTACCGTCTTCTAAGGTTTAAAAGTCCATCATCAATATTTTATCCCAGTAACAACAATCAATATTCATCTTTGCACCATGTGCCAAAGATATTCATTTAAATCACCCGATTGGTCATGTTCATCTCAACACCTGTTCATCTTTACACTACTGGGCCAAAGATATTCATCGATTAATCGCTCATCTTTGCACTATAGGCCAAAGATATTCATCAAATATCACCATTAAGGACCGAGGATGATGAAAACATTTTAAGAACGAATCCAGTGAGATAGAAGGACAAATATTAGGGATTAGTATATAGCAGTTTATCCAAGATTGATAATACTTCATAATAAACGATTTTGAAGCGTAACTCAAAAATAACGATCAAAACATGGATACAATCAAAGATAGTAGCCAAAATAGACATCTTGGACAAAAAGAAAAATTTTTTTTTTTGGTGAATAGTGTCGATTTGTGAATAAAGGCCGTATCGTGAATAGTAACCCCGACACAAAAGATAGAAATTTCACAAAAAAACATCTTCACGCTTCGTGAATAGTACTCATGAATAATGGCTCGTGAATAAGAACTCATGAATAGTAACTCGTGAATAAGAACTCATGAATAGTAACCCCGAGCATGAAAAAGTTCCAAATTTGATAAAAAGTTCAACAAAGATTTTGGCATAATGATATTAAAGAAAATAATATCATTTGCGAAAGAAATAACATCCCTTACCTCAAAATAACCGTATTTTGATTTGAATTTGGTATAGTCTTGTGAAACTCGCATCAGATAAAGAACACTCAAAGTATACTCACAAGAATACGCTCGATAATAGAGAGAGAAAGAGAGAAAACTTAGTTTCGTGTGATTTTCAATTCTAACTTAGCCTCTATTTATAGGGAAAATGTTAGAACGCCAAAGGAGACAAAATTAATAAAATATATTATTATTAATTCCAAATTCCTACCCACATGTTTTGAAAACTCTAGAATGCCTTCTTTGGTCAAAAACATCAGCCACCCATGTGCCAACAACTACAAAAACGTTTTTCTTATATAAAATAATTAAAACTTCCAAAAATCAATTATTTCGGAACTTCTAAACTTCAATAATTCATGATAAATAGCCCTTTTGTCAGAAAATTTGAATCTCGCGAGTTTTTATAGGAAATTCAATTCTCTACAACTTTGTAGAAGGAAGTCTTTCCAAATTCCAAACAAAAATTATCCGAAATCCATAAATGAGCGATTTTACAGTCTATAATCAATTTTCGGTCAAGAATTGTGTCCACCGACACACTAAACATATGTTAAACATTTAATGCCACAAAATACTCTACCTCCTCATATACTCATATATCCCACATTCATTATAAAAATATCACCGTTAATATATTATTAAAATAATATATTTAAATGAATTATTTTATCAGAAAAAGATATAATATTAATTTTCAACAATTGTCACATTAAAAATTTTCTCCATCTATATCCACATAAAATAAATATTTTCTTTATCATAATAATCAATAATTAATTATTCAAAATAATATTACTGAGAATCACAAAGATCGACAACCGGTAGTTCCAGGAAAAGGGGCTTTCAATAAGGATTTCTCCTTCTTGGTGCAATGATTAGGTGACCAAACCTCTCCTTATGCGAACTTTCTAGACATTGCCAATAATGTTATCTCGATAATATTATTCAAATAATATGAATTATTGATTTGATAATGGAAAATCTTTGTGTAATGACAATTATTGAAACAACAATGAATACAAAATATCAACGCAAAGAATTATTGAATCAATAAAATATAATATTGAATAAAGAATTCATCGTAACAATTATTGAGTAGTGCCTTCTTACGTAAGGATCAATAATTCAATAATCATGCAATATCGTGCTATCGCAACAACCACGCCAGACATCAGTATTTTAACCACCGTGTAACCCAACGATTGTTAATTCGGTAACAATTTACGTCGTTATTTATAAAACTCAATCTTTGTCGTTTTCCTTCATCCAACCGTTTTTCCGTTATCGCCCACTAATGATCGCTACCAGGTAAATGACGGAGATTCCCGAAAAAAAGAATATTCCACGACCAAACGAATATTCCCGACAATAATGAATATTTTATAACCACTTGCTTATTTTGTAAACTTTGCACATTTCACCCATAACCAAAGAATTATATCAAATTAACCCTTATTAATTTAGAATAATGAATAAAGAAAATTCAATTTTATTTATAATAAGTTGGGGTCTTACATCTGTGCTTCGTAAATATGTGAAAGACCCGAACCACGTTATTGAGTTAGAACCGGACGAGATAACCGAAGACTTAACGTATGAAGAGGTACCTGTCAAGATCTTGGATAGAAAGGAGCATGTCCTACACATAAAGGTCATACCATAAATCAAAGTTTTGTGGAGGAATCATGCTATTGAGAAAATGACCTGTGAGTTAGAAATGGAAATGAAAGCGAGGTATCCTCACCTTTTTTGAAATACCAGGTACGTACGTCAATTTCGAGGACGAAATTTCATAAGGAGGGGAGGTTGTAAGACCCCAACTTATTATTAATGAAATTGAATTTTCCTCTATTTATTGTTTTGAAATAGTAAGGGTTGATTTGATTAATGTGGTTAGTTATGGGTAAAATGCGCAAAAAAAATTCAAATAAGCAAGTGGTTATAAAATATTCATTATTGTCAGGGAATATTCGTTTGGTCGTGGAATATTCTTACCGTCTGGGGAATATTCTGTATCGACTACAGCCTTTTGTATGGGCCCCATAACTAAAAAGCGATTGGATGAAGAAAACGACAAGTATAAGTTGTTTATAAATAATAAGATAGTTGTTACCAAGTAATACTATTAGAATACGGTATGTGGTTAAATATAGAAGACACAAAAGATTGCACCAATTATTGATTCTTACGTAAGTAAGGCACTACTCAATAATGGTTACATTAATTATCGCTCAATATTTTATTTTATTGATTCAATAATTGCTACGTTGATATTTTATATTATTGTTATTTTAATAATTGTCACTCTACGGTATTTTCCATTATCGATCAATAATTCATATTATTTGAGTAATATTATTAGATAGCATTATTGGCAATGTCTAGAAAGTTACGCTTAAGGAGAGGTTTGGTCACCTAATTGCACTCAAAGAAGGAGAAATCCTTATTGGAAAGCCTCTCTTTCGGGAACTACCGTCACGAAGATTGTGATTCGTAATATTATTTGTGAATAATTAATTATTGATTTATATGATAAGAAAAATATTCATTTTATGAGGATATAGATGGAGAAAATTTTAAAGTGACAATTGTTGAAAATTGATATTTTATCTTTTCCGATAAAATATTTTATTTAAATATATTATTATATTATAATAATATAATAATGGTGATATTTTTATAATGAATGTGTGATATATGAATAAATGAGGAGGAAGAGTATTTTTGTTGCAATAAATGTTAAAAACATGTTTTTCATGTTTGTGGACCCCATTTCTTGACTGAAATTTGATTATAGCCTGTAAAATCGTCCGTATGTGGATTTCGGTCAATTTATGTTTGGAATTTGGAAAAACTTAAAACTACAAAGTTGTAGAGAATTGAATTTCCCATGGAATGGACATAAGATTCTAATTTTTCTGATAAACGGGCTATTTATTATGAGGTATTGAAGTTCCGGAATAATTGATTTTTGAAGTTTTAGTTATTTTTTTAAGAAAAACGTTTTTATTGTTTTGGTGGGCCCCATAAATGTTGTAAACATGCTGATTTCAAATGTCTAGAGGTGGGCATAGAAATTTTATTATAAATAATATTATTTTATTAAATTTTCTGCTTTGGTGTTCTAAGCATTTTCCTATAAATAGGGTGTTTAGGTTAGAATTAAAAATCACACCTGAAACAAGTTTTCTCTATCTTTCTCTCTCTATATTATCGAACGTATTCTTGTGAGTATTTTAATACTTTGAGTGTTGTTATACGGTGCAAGTTCCTCTCATCTTATATCCAAAGATTCCAAATGTAAGTATTGTCTTTTCGAGGTAAGGGATGTTATTTTTTTAAAAATGATATTATTTCTTCTAATATCATTATGCCGGAATATTAGTAAGATTTTTCTTGTGAAATTCTTGTCTTTTAGTGTCGGGGTTACTATTCACGTATACAGTACTATTCACGTATACGGCACTATTCACGAATACGACATTATTCACAGAAAATTAAATTTTTCGTTTTTTTGTCCAAGATATCTATTATGGATACTAGCTTTGATTGTATCCATGTTTTGGTCTTCATTCTTGAATTTTACTTCACTATGGTTATTTATAAAGTATTTGAACTTGGAATGTTTAAAGTACGAATCTTTAATATTTGTTCTTTTGTTTCACAGGATTCGTTGTCTTTAAAATATTTTTCATCATCCTCAGTCCAAAATGATGATATTACTGAATATATTTGGCCTGTAGTGCAAAGATGATTGATTTTCTTATGAATATCTTTGGCTCGTAGTGCAAAGATGTACAGGTATTGAGATGAACGTGACCAACTGATGAATATCTTTGACCTGTAGTGCAAAGATGAATATTTGATTTAAGATGTATATTGATTGATGTTACATGGATAAAATATTGATGATGGATTTTTAAAATCATAGAAGATAGTAGATTTCATTCTCTACGTAACTCTTCTAATAAATTGTTATTTTCGCTGCGAATATTGATTTAAAACTTGTTGTCTATTGTATTCTATCAGATTTTTTTTCCTGTTGAGGATTAACGATAATTTGTTCTATATTATCTTAGTCATAATATTCTTTACTGGGCTAGTTGAGCTCACCCTTTTCCTTTTTGTTTCATTTTTCTTCTCAGGAGGCGAGAATGTAGTGAGTACTAGTCGGGGTATGGAATGATGGTTCTAGAAGTTGTCTTAATAGTCCTCACTATTTTGTAAAATAGTGTATCAATAATTGTAATGAGGACTTATTTGAGTGTGGATATTGTCTAGATGACAATATTTGTATTTAAACTCAAAGTTTATGTGTTATCGTATTTTGCACGACAATTGTATTAATAAGTTGTAGTTGTTTCTGTACTATGTATTTGGCGACTCAGAATGGGTGTTGTATACCTATTTTGGGAGCGTCACATTATAACTCACAATATTTAACAACCAGGTCGTTCCCAAGAAAGATGGGACTTTCCGATAAGGATTTCTCCTTATTGGCGAGCAATTAGGTGACCAAACCTCTCCTTGACAGAACTTCTAGACATTGTTAATATTGCAAATAATAATATGAATAATTTTTTCGTCTCGATTATTGATTTAATAATATAACATATTATACAGATGATACTGTGACAATAATTGAATCAATAATATGAGAGATATGATGCAACAATTACTGTAGCAATAATTGAGTATAACTGAGTGACTTTTACGTAAACATCAATAATCAATACCGTGGTACTACTATGCAACCACGCCAGACATCGCATTTCTTTACTACTGAGTAGTTCAACAGTTTTAACGGTAACACTTTCGTCGTTATTTTTATAAAAAGATAATTATGTCGTTTTCTTACTACAACAATACTTCCGTTGTGGGGTCCACCAATGATTGTGCCGTCGTACGGATATTCCCCGACAAAAACAATATTCCCCGACCAAATGAATATTTTATAACCACTTGCTTACTTTATAAAATTTATAAATATTGCCCACAACTATAACATTATATCAAATCCGCACCATAATATTAAAAAAATATTTTGAGAAATTTAAATCTTTATTCATAAAATTTGGGGTCTCACAATATCTATGAGCATTATCTATATAATCTTGGAGTATGGTTGGAATATAATCCTCAGTTTGAGGCAATGGAGATAATTATTTGGCAAGAAGATACACACCATTGGAATGAACAGGATATTAATCTTCTCGTTCTTCTTTGGGGTCTATTGGGTCAACCAAGGTTAATTCTCAAGTCCTATGATATCTATTATAACTTAGATGCATGGCCTCCCATGTATGAAGGCTTCCTTGAGCATTTTCCAAAGATTTTAATTTCTAAAACAGTTATTGACTGTACCTTTATGTAAAGTATCATTGGTTTGAAGTGTGAGTATTGTTATTTGTATTGAAACTCACAGCCTATGTGTTGTCGTATTTTTCCCAATAATTTAATAGTTGTATATAGAAAGTTTGCATTTGGATTCTGCAGTTTGTATTTAGAGACTCAGTATGGGTCGTGTGGACCTATTTTGGGGGTGTCACACAGAGAGGTTGATATAGTAGTGATAAGTCACCAGCCCTTACAAATTCAATCTCTAATGAAGATATTTGATGATGATGAGGAAGATATCCATACACCTGGTGGTGATAAGGAAGACATCTATACACATGGTGGTGATGAGGAAGACATCCACCTTGTTGATGATGATAGTGAAGATCCCTCATTCAATGAAAACTTTTATAATAGTTCATATGAGGAAGACGACATTGCATTCACTGCTAATGTGGACAGTGGCTTAGAAGGCATATATGGTTCAGATGATATAGAGCAAGAAAAAGTAGGGGTCTCAAGTAGAAATAAGAGAATGTGACTGCAAAAGGGAAGGAAAAGGTGATTGCAAAAGGGAAGGAGAAGGTGCATGCAAAAGACAAGGAGAATGTCACTAAAATTGATGATGAAGAAGATCTTATTGAAGAAAGAATTCCTAAAATAACTATAAATGAAGATGGACCAAAATGGCAAGAGTTTGATCCTGAAATTATGATGAATGATCCTAAATTTAAAAAGGGCGTGTTGTTCAAGGACAACAAGGTATTCAAGAAGGCAGTTAGAGCTTTCAGTCAAGCATGGAAGAAATCTAGTAATATAAAAAAATGAAGCTTTCAAGGATGGTTATAAATGCAGTCCTCCTTGTCCATGGTAAATATATGCTAGTAAGTTATAGAGGGAGAAAACATTGCAAGTGAAGAAGTTGTATGGCCCCCATATTTGTTCGAGAGATACTAGAAATAAGTATGTTAACACTAGGTGGCTTGCAGAGAAGTATGTAAATGAATTCAAAAAAATCCAAAGACAAGTGATGCCAACTTTGTAGAACTGTTTGTAAAGAAGATATTGTGAAGATATCAAAGGCTCAAGCTTATAGAGCTTAGGTCAAAGAAGTGAAAATGATCCAGGGCAGCATGAGTTAACAATATTTGTTGCTATGGCAGTATGCTCAAGAGTTGAAGAGGCTAAATCCAGGTACTACAGTTGAGTTGGTGATTGAAGAGGGTACACTAGTAACAGAAAAACCAGTTTTTAAAATGATTTTTATCTATTCGGGAGGACTAAAGGTTTCAGGCATCGTAGGCCTGTCATTGGGGTTGACGGTACCCACCTGAAGAGTACAAATGGAGGAGTCCTTTTAACTGCAGTAGGTATTGATCCTAACAACAATATGTTTCCCTTGGCGTATGAAGTTGTGGAAAGTGAGACAAGGGCTACATGGACATGGTTTTTCAAAAATTTAAAGGATTATATAGGGATTGAGAATGAATATGGGTGGACAGTTATGTCTGACAAACAGAAAGGGTTGATTGCAACATATAATGATATAGTCCTAATACTGATAGAAGGTTTTGTTTCCAACACTTGCACCAGAACTTTGCTAATGCTGAGCATAGAGGTATGTAACTAAGGAAATTATTGTGGAATTATGAAAGGGCCAATAATAGGATGTAGTTTAAGCACTCAATAGAGGAGCTGAAAAAGGTTGATCCTAAGGCAATCGAGGGCTAACTGACAAGCTACCTCAGTAATGGTAAAAATCTCATTTCAGTCCATATCCAAAATATGATATTTTGACTAACAATCTATGTGAGAGCTTCAATGGGATGATCAAGTTGGCAAGAGATAAACCTATCCTCAGTATGCTTGAGGATATTAGGGGCTTGTTGATGAAAAGGATGACCTTTAATCGAGAGGTATGCAAGAGATGGTATGTGGACCTTTGTCCTAATGCACTAGAAAGGTTAGAAACTGGTAAAAATTAGCAGGAGAATCAATCCCTACACCTGCTAGTGAATTTATATACCAAGTAAGGATAATGTGTGGAGATCAGTACTTAGTTGATTTGGACACAAAAGGCTACAGTTGTAGGCGATGGGACATAATTGGCATACCATGTAGTCATGTCATTGCTTGTATATCTTTCAAGAACCTGGATCCTAGTACATTTATCAATGATCTCTACAATATTACTACTTATCAGTTAGTTTATGCATCAGTCATTGCTTTAATGACGAGTTCAGATATGTGGGAAGCTGAGGTTCAAGGTAGTCTAACAATGATACCTCCAATATACAACAAACTTCCTGATAGGCCAAAGAAGTTAAGGAAAAGGAATAGAGATGAACCAAAGCCAGAAGGAGATAACAATCATAGGAATTTGGGGAAAAAGTTTTAGAATTCTCTTAGATGCAGAGTTTGTTGGCAGTATGGACATAATTCAAAATTTCACAAGAAGCGAAAAGGGAAACAACCTGCTAATGAAACTACAGTCAGAGAAGAAAGAAATGAAGTTGTAGTCAATCAAGAGAAAATACATTTAACACCACCTGTTGTAACTCAGTAATTCCAAACAAGATCAAAACTACCAGTAAGTAATATAACACTTTACTTCTTTCTTTGGTTACTTTTGGCAACATATTGACCTTTTTTATATTTATTTTAGTTTATTAGGACCTCAACATCTCAAGGAGATGAGCAAGGAACAAATGTTGGCGCTGCTAGTGTAAGTATTCATTTAGTTCGTAAATATATTTATTCCTTTTTTATTACAGTATTCAGTTTGAATGATCATCACTCATGTTTTGTCTTTTGTAGGTAACATCTTAAGGAGGTGAGCAAGGAACAAATGATGTTGGTAATACTAGTGTAAGTATTCATTTAGTTCACATATATATATAATCAGTCATTTTTTATTATAGTTTTTATGTTAAATGAGGATCATTCATGTATTGTCTTTTGTAGGTTCAAAGTAGCACAAGTGGAATACCTGATTTAAGTTGGCTTTGTGATGGGGTACCTCAAACACAATCATCTTATAAAGGGACAACAATCATTGTCAAAAAGGGAAAGAATTATGTTATTTTGAAGAATCTAAAATCTTTTATGCAGGGGTCTGGTTCTGGGAACTAGGGGGTTATGAGTGGGACTAGTAAACTACATTTTTAGGGTATATAATATATTTTTTTTGGGTTGCTACTTCATATAATTTTTGGGGCTGCTACTTGATACATTTGATACCTTTGTTGGGGATGCTACTTGATTGGAATATATTTCATGGGGTTGCTACTTCATATATTTCATACATTTTGATGTGACACTTTGTAAACTTAAGAACTACATGTTTATAGTTTGCAAAGTTTCAATGGTGATGTGCTATATCACAAACATATGTTAACTTGTGAATGGTGAATGATGAACTCCAATAATGTAATCTGTTAATAGTTAAGGATATTATGTTACTGGTCAGATGTTGAATATTGTAATATGTTAATGGTGAAAGTTTTGTACTCCATGATTGGCAAACTAGTGTACACTGTTTTGTGTGATTGAACACTATTTTCTATTTTGAATGATGTAGTCTGTTAAAATTTAACGGTGTTCCACTGTTTAAACTTTGCTTTTCATTCATAATAGTGAAGATTAATATTACATAGATTGCATACTAGAAATATCATTTTACATAAATTTCATAAACATTACAATACTCAATAACAGTACTATTGTTCCTTTATAAATTTTCTCTCTTATATACAACTTTGTTAGTTCTTACTCAGTTGCATAAATCTTTCTCAAGAGGCCAGAAATAACTTGGACCGCTCTAGTTTGCATTGGAGGATCATGCCAACAGAAGAAACCACATCCTTGAACTCTAATAGTTTGGTAAGAAAAAAAATCTCCTACCTGAATTTCTATCAGTCCAAGATGTCCTGAGTTCAGCCGAAAGATGACAGTGACACAAAACTGCACTCATAGAATTTTTAGGTATGCCCTTTCTCTGCATATTCTCTTTCTCCTTCTATTTATTCTGTTCTTCTACTCCTTTTTCTCTTTTTACCATAAGAGCTGATATATAGGGGATGGTCAACACTGTCTGTGAGACCCCAGATTTTATGAATAAAGATTTAAATTTTAAAAAATATTTTTTTGAATAGTAAGGTGTGGATTTGATATAATGTTATAGTTGTGGATAATATTTATAAATTTTGCAAAGTAAGCAAGTGGTTATATAATATTAGATTAATTGGAAATATTCGTTTTAACAGAAATATTCGATGACAAGCACAATCATTAGTGGACCCCCCTAGCGAAAGTATTATAAAGTAGTTAAAAGCAGCGCAATTATCATTTTATAAAATAACTTGGCGAAAGTGTTACCGTTAAAAGCTGTTGAACTACCCGGTAGTAAAAATACGATGTCTGGCGTGGTTGCATAGTAGACACGGTATTGATTATTGATGCTTATGTGAGAAGTCACTCAATTATACTCAATTATTGCTACAGTAATTGATGCATCATATCTTTCATATTATTGATTCAATTATTGTCACAGTATCATCTACATAATATGTTATATTATTGAATCAATAATTGAGACGACAAATTTATTCATATTATTATATGCAATATTGACAATGTCTAAAAGTTCTGTCAAGGAGAGGTTTGGTCATTGTGAATTATAATATTAATGATGAATAAGTTCGTGTTGATTAAAGATGAAATTGATAGTTCCATTGTGTTGGAATTATTAGTGTTAGTGGAAATCGACATGTATTTCGATATTAATTGATGTCTAGAAGTTATACTGACCAGTCGGGTAATTAACCGGATAAATGAGCAATTTGTTCACATATATGTACTATTGATTCACATTCTTGTACTATTAGGGGAGTTGGTGCAAGATTGATAATACTTGCATGACTAAGTTAAAAATGGAGGTATAGATGGAGGTACTATACTGTAATTCAAATGTTCACATGTCTAGAACTATTGATTCACATGATTTACTATTGATTCACATTATTTACTATTAGGGGAGGTGGTGCAAGATTGATAATACTTGCAGGACTAAATTAAAAATGAAGAAAAAGAGGAAGGTATTATACTGTAATATTTTGAGCCCCAAAATGTGCAATTATCGAAACTATATTTTCCTATAAATAGAAGTTCATTCTTCCTTCATTTCTCACCAATTCGCTAAAGCTATAGAGTAATTATTATAGATAGAAATTATAGAGAGAAAGGAGAAGAGAAGTCTGCTACCTCACTATTCTAGTTTTCTTCTAAGGTAAGGGGTATTATTTCTTTCCTATTCATGAAGAGAGCTTCTATTATTCCATTCTTTATTATTATGTTAGAATAACATGTCTATGCGAAGTACCGCATACATAGTGAAATTCTTCTGTTATTCCATTCTTTATTATTACATTTGGAATATCACATGCATGCGGATTACGCTAGACTGGTTCCATTATTTATTATTATGTTGGAATAACATGTTTATGCGATTCATCGCATTGTACGGTGAATTCTTACATTATTCCATTCTTTATTATTCATTTGGAATATCACATGCATGCGGATTACGCTTAGACTGGTTCCATTCTTTATTATTACATTGGAATAACACATGCATGCTGGTCTATCGCATGCATGGTGAATTCTTCTATTATTCCATTCTTTATTATTACTGTTGGAATATCTTATCTATGCGGATTACGCTAGACACGGTTCCATTCTTTATTATTACATTGGAAAAACACATGCATGCGATCATATCGCATGCTCGGTGAATTCGTTGTTATTCCATTCTTTATTATTCTCTTGGAATATCTCGTGCATGCGGATTACGTATGACTGGTTTCATTCTTTATTATTACATTGGAATATCCCGTCTGCATGCAATTACGCATGACACGGTTCCATTCTTTATTATTACATTGGAATAACATATGCATGCGGATCTATCGCATGCCAGTGAATTCTTTGTTATTCCATGCTTTATTATTTCATTGGAATAACTTCGTCTACCTTGACTACCGCATGCATGGTGAATTCTTACATTATTCGATTCTTTATTATTACATTGGAATAACTTTGCCTATATGGATTACCGCATGCATGGTGAATGATCCTTTGTATTCATTCCTTATTAAATTATGGAAATGATCTGTCTATGTAGATTACCGCATGGCGGACGAAAATCCATTTGCAGTTTCATATATTCTCTTATACTCAGTTGGTTAAAGCTTTGGCTTCTATACTCCATGAAATTAGTGGAATATCCTTGATATTTGCGCTTCATCCAGTATCTTTTCATGGAAATATTCTTCTGAGCATTCTTGAATTCTACTCTATAAAGCAGTATCATGTTGACAATTTGGACGTTATTGATTTCTGGATAAATTAAATTATAAAATCTTTAAAATTTATCCTTTAACTTGTTTTATTGAATTATTATGTCATTGTCATCATCCTCATGCTTATATTGTGATTAAAGTCATCTTTGGCTTACGTGCATAGATGGACTTGGTATGATTATGATCAGGGATTATTCGGTATAATCATGACCGTAATATGACGAATGATGTGGTAAAAGTCCTCATTGGCCTGTAGTTCATTGATGGACAGTTGTTGGTATGATTATGACCAGGGATTATTCGTTATAATCATGACCATTGATGATTACATGAATATCCTTGGCCGTGGTGCAGGGATGATTCGATGATGTGATTTATTTATTAAGCTGAGTCTCAGCGATAAAGTTGATGAAAAACTTTTTAAATCATAGAAGATAGTAGATTTTATGCTCTACTTGACTCTTCTAGTGTATTGCTTATTCCGCTGCAGTTGTTGATCTAAAACTTGTTGTCTATTGTATTCTATCAGCTATTATATTGTTGAAGGCTAAGGATAATTTATTTTGCATTATCTTAGTCATAATATTCTTACTGGGCTAGTTGAGCTCACCCTTTCTTTCATTGTTCTCTTCAGGAAATGAGAATATAGCTGGGACGAGTCGGGGAACGGATTGACGATCCAGATGGTTGTTTTAGTAGTCCTCACTATTCTGTGAAATAGTGTGATAATAAATGTAATGAGGACTTCATTGGATGTGGATATTGTCTAAAAGACAATATTCGTTTTAAAAACTCAGTTATGTTTTGTCGTATTTTACACGATTGTTGTATAATTAAGTTTGTATTTGATTTATGTACCATGTATTTGGTGACCCAAGATGGGTGATGTATACCTGTTTTGGGGGCGTCACACTGTCTATTGGACTAACATAGATCGAGGGAAATAAACAATATTGGAGTTGGAGGGAAAATAATAAGGTCAATTGGAGGGAAATACATATATGTTAGAAACCTTTAAAGGAAATTATATATATATATATATATATATATATATATATATATTTATATGAACTTATCTTGTAGAAAAGAACTTGTCAAGGCTAGTACTTGGTACTATGTCCTTAAGACAATTATGTCCTCCGTATGGAGCTTAGAGTTGATAGCACTTCTCTCC
This sequence comes from Panax ginseng, assembly GCA_020205605.1. NCBI lineage: Eukaryota > Viridiplantae > Streptophyta > Magnoliopsida > Apiales > Araliaceae > Panax > Panax ginseng. Next base: position 137,973,244 of record CM035129.1, on the reverse strand, counting down.
CAGGATACAATGATTTCGTATATCTTAGCAGCACTACAAAAGATATACACAACGAACCAAAATTGAATGCTCTAATTCTCTCTCTTTTTAGAACTATGAAAATGATTAAAAACAGAACACTAAAATGACTAAATATGCTATAATTGCTTGTGATTTGAATGAATGAAAAGGCTGGTGTGACGCCCCCAAAATAGGTATACATCACCCATCTTGGGTCGCCAGATACATGGTATAGAATACAAATACAATCTTAAATATACAACAAAAGCTGTGAGTTTTAATACAAATATTGTCTTCTAGACAATAATCACTCTCAGAATAAGTCCTCATTACAATTATTATCACATTATTTCATAGAATAGTGAGGACTACTAATGCTATCATCTGTACCATCACTCCAGTCCCGACTAGTCCTCGCTACGTTCTCATTTCACAGAGAGAACAAGGTGAAAAAGAAAGGGTGAGCTCAACTAGCCCAAAGAAGAAATATTATGACTAAGATAATGCGGGATAAATTATCATTAGCCTTCAACAATGTTAAACCGATAAAATACAATAGACAACAAGTTTAAGCTGCAATGGAATAAGCAATCCATTAAAAGAGTCGGTAGAGAATAAAATCTACTATCTTTTATGATTTAAAAGTTTTTCATCACTTTTATCATTTGAGACTCGACTTAATAAATAATCCACATCATCCCCGCACTACTGACCAAGGATATTCATTAGTGGTCATGACCATAAATTATCCATGCACTACGGGCCAAGGATATTCGTGTATTCATCAATGGTCATGATCATGCCAACAACTCTCCATCAATGCACTACGGGCCAATGAGGACTTTTATCACATCATTTATAACATTACGGTCATGATTATACCGAATAATCCCTAGTCATAATCATACCAAGTCCATCTATGCACTACTGAGCCACGAGATGACTTTCAAAAAAATATAAACACGAGGATGATGACAATGATATAAGAATTAATAAAACAAGTTCCCGAATTAATTTATCCAGGAACTAATAACGTCCAAATTGTCAACATGATACTTCTTTGTAGAGTAAAATTCAAGAATGCTCAGAAGAATATTTCCATGAAAAGATACTGGATGAAGCACAAATATCAAGGATATTCCACTAATTTCATGGAGTATGGAAGTCAAAACTTTAACCAACTGAGTATAATAAATAATGGAATAACAAAAGAAATCACCAGGCATGTGATAGATAATACGCGATAAAGTTATTCCAATGAGAATAATAAATATGGAACCGGTCCCACAGAACGCACGTGCAGACAGGATATATTCGGGCGTAATAATAAATACGGAACTAGGTCCCGCGTAAAACGCATGCAGATGAGGATATTCCAATGAATAATAAAGAATGGAATAACATAAGGATTTCACCAAGTATAGGGAGTCCAGTGATACAAAGTTATTCCAATGTAATAATAAAGAATGGAATAATGAAGTTCTCTTCATGAATAAGAAAGAATAACACCTCACCGTAAAAAGACCATTGGATATCAAGTAGTGAAGTAGTAGAATACTTTTCTTCTTTCTCTCTATAATTTCTCTCTACAGAGTTTCATTGAATTAAGTAAGAAATAATGAAGGAATGAGCTTCTATTTATAGAAGAATGGATTAAATAGTAACTAATTCTGAGCGGTCCAGATTGATTTACTTTTAAGCAGACGGTTAAGATTGATTTACTATTAAAACTTAAAGCAACGGTCCATCTTGATTTACTATTAAAACTTTTAAACCGGTGATCCATATTGATTCACTATTATAACTTTCCACAAATGGTTCATATTGATTAACTAATATAACTTCAACCAATGATTCGAAAAATTAGCACATCTCCTCATGGAATAATATTGTACCCAAAAATACTAAGATGCACAATACTAGAGTGAATAGTAACTGGGTGAATAGTAACTCGTAAATAGTAACTCATGAATAGTACTCATGAATAGTAACTCTATTTATAATTATTATTATAAATAGAACAACAATTGTTCTTAATTATAATACCAAAGATTTCATTGTCCAACAACAAAATGAAAATAATGTTTCTAACAAAAATTAATGAACATGCGAAGCATGTTTGCATAATATATAATATATATAGTATAAGCATGCACATATAGAATACTATATTCTACCTGAATTGATTATGGACTTTTATTCTAGTTTGGTTCACTAGAGCCACCAAGTGAACCAAAAGGTAAAACATAGGGGTGCAAGAATTAATATTTAAATATAACTATTACATTTAAACCCGGGCTCTATTACAAACGGGTCTTCAAGCGCTCCTTGATCCTTGATCTCTAATTCTTCAAAATTAATTCTAAATATTCCTATTACAAAACTATTTAAAATAAATAGAAACCTTGATCGTGATCGAGGGAAGTACATAGAGAGAGATAGAATTTACATTAAGAAAAAATTAGAGAAGACGAGGTACACAGACCCCATTTAATAAAACTCATACATTCATGCATCCAACTAAAATAAAATCCAATCACTTTGGTCAATAGTCCATAATCAATCTCATTTATTATCATACACATCACCATATGCATCAATAAATAATATTCATCTCATGAATAATAAACATTCAATATATATATTGATATCATTTAATGGGCAAATTTAGTTAGTATAAAATTTAATTTTGAATCAAAATAAACTCCTTTTATTTAAATCAAAATAAAACTATTTTATTTTAATTTATCCAATTTTGAATAAAATAAACTATTTTATTTTAATCAAAATCTTTAATCAAAATAAACTCCTTTATTTTAATTAATTATGGAATCCAATTCCATGTAAAAAAAAGTCCTTTATTAAAGAAAACACGAATTCTCTTTCTTATTCACAAATAAACTCCTTTATTTTGAATAATATGAAATCATATTTCATATTTAAATAAACTCCTTTATTTAAGGAAAGACTGATTCTTTTTCCTATTCACAAATAAACTCTTTTATTTTGAATAATATTGAATCTTATTTCATATCTAAATAAACTCATTTATTTAAGGAAACATAGAATACAATTTCAACTCCAATTAGTTATCATGGAATCAAATTCCAACTCTAATTAGTTAGCATGAAATAATATTTTAAATTAAAATAAACTCTTTTATTTTAATATTAAAATAAATTTTTTATTTTAAGATTAAAATAAACTTTTTATTTTAATTATAAAATAATTAAGAATATTATATATATATATATATATATATATATAATAACCGTACACATCAACTTTCCTGGAAGAAAAAAATTGGTCTACGGTGATCATATTTATTATATATATATATATTATAATCAACTCCTTGCATATAAGAGGTTTCCAAGATATACAACATTTGATTCTTGGCCACACTTTTTCATGTTGACTATATATATAATAATTCCTAAACTTGCCACATGAATCCTTATCTGCAGTATGATTCCATGCGCGAGATATTCCGTGCGTGAGATATATAGTAACAAAGATTAACGTAATTCCATCCGGATCAAAATTCACAGTGAATAAAAAAAATCCAAAAACAATTTTTCAGAAATTTATTACGTAAATCATATAAACATACTGCAATCCAAACCGACACCAATCAAGAACATCGCAGATATTTAGAATTGATTACGGTTAATTTTATTTTATTTTTATTTTTTTAAATAAATTTTATACAACAAAATTATGCCCAATTAAATTGTTCTAAACACATATCAATATACATATCAAATTTGACAATTAATAATTAGCATAAAGGTTTGGCTCTGATACCACCGTTGGGTTTCAGTAATATTCATGAACGCAATTTAAATTTGCATGAAAATAATGAAACGTGTAAAATCGAGTTTAAAATTTTTACAAACCATATACCCCGGATCATCCTTTATGCACAATTATTAATTAAACGAAAAGATGAAGAAAAAGAATCATACCCTTGAAGATCCGAGCTTCCTCAGGTACAAGTTCACCTCCAATTCTTTTCGTGTTCAACTTGAATCCACCGGGTTTGGTTCCTTCCTTTGATCAACGTTAGCCACCCAAGTGTTTGGCCTCTAGAGGTGATCCACCAAGGAAGAAGAAGAATTCAAGAAGATGGGTATTTGGCAAAACCCTAGTTTTTCTATCTCTATAGAAAAGGAGCGTACTCTCCAACAATTGGAATAACGTATGTTGTAAAAGTCAACAACCACATCACCCATAATAAGACTCCTCTTATTTATAGATGTGGGCAACCCTCCTTAACAATTAAGGAATTGGATTTTATTTTAATTAATTAAATTCTTTTAATTAATTAAGCTCCCTAATCTTATTAGGGATAATTAATTAAACTCTTTTAATTAATTTACCTCCTAATCCTATTATGATATTTGAGAGTACTCTTATTAATTAATTCACAAACTCCTTTAGGAATTAAATAATAATAATAGTAATAATAATAATAAGACTCCTCTTATTAATTTATATTTAATATTTTCAAAATATTAAATAATAATATTAACCTATTTAATTTATTCTATCACCATAGATTAAATTAAATATACTTAACTTATTATTACGATTATGCCATTAACTTCTTAAATAATTATTCTTCCTTTTATGGTGTGACCCTTTAGGTTCTCCATATTAAACCGGTTGTGAATAAATCAATTAGAACAATTCTAATCTTATTTAAATAAATAAATCAAACTAATAATTTATTTAAATAAATAATATTTATTCTACAATAGGGATAAGCCTCCCTAGCGATCAACGACTTTCCAGATAATATAGATTTTAACATTAATCATAAAAGAACCTTTGAGTAAATAGTTACCGTACAATTCAATCCTTCCAACATATAATGTCCTAATTAAATATAAGACATGGAATTACTGTCAAGTCTTATTTTATTTAATTATATGTATTTCGATCCTTAAATGCACAACCCCAAATAATGCAAATTAGAAACACCTTTCTAATTTCATTCTGCCTTGGCCAAGGACTACTGGGTTATCATTTATCGAATCACATAGGACATTTCTCTTCTTTTACTAGAAGTGGTAGATTCTTTATTGATCATACATTATCTCCATGTACAACTTATTATACCCAAGCATACCCTTTGATATACCCTAAGGGTCTTAAGGAATAAGTCAAAGTATAACTCATCATACACAAGATACTATAATGATCTCAAGTCTAAGGATCACTTGTCTACTATCACTACAGAATTCCTATTGACAGCAAGTAAAACTCCATTAGGTATTCCTTAGCGAGCCAACGCTCAAATGAACTTATTCTCAATAAGCACCTACATACTTGCTTTAGTGTCTCCACACAAATGATCATGAGATCAATCATCCTCATCCAATGAGCAAAGAACGTATGTACCAATCTATCCGGATTCACTAATCCCCAATTTAGTAATCCAACGATTGGGAACTATTTTAGTTTTAAGCTTTCTAAGAATTTAGATCTCATTAGAATGATCATCATCATTATTCTAAAAGTATTGCTTAAAACTATGGGTTTATCACATATTATAAAACAAAGATCGTGTAGATAATTAAAGCCTTTAATAAATTAATACTTTTTATTAATAAATGAATAAGATTGTTACAAAGTATATGTTTTATCATCAAACATGATTGGCTTTGTGCATACTACTTTCAGGTTCCGTGAAAGAGGGGGCTTTCCGATAAGGATTTCTCCCTATTGGGCGCCAATTAGGTGACCAAACCTCTCCTCGATGTAACTTACAGACATTGTAAATATTGCAATTTAATAATATGAATAACTTTGTCATCTCAATTATTGATTTAATAATATAACATATAATGCAGATGATTGTGATAATAATCGAATCAATAATATGAGAGATATGATGCAACAACCATCGTAGCAATAATTGAGTATAAGCGGAGTGACTTCTCACGTAAGCATCAATAATCAATCTTGTGTGCTACTATGCAAACCACGCCAGACATCGTATTTTTTACTACCGTGTAGTTCATCAGCTTTTTAACAATAACACCTCCGCCGTTATTTATAAAATATTTTTTGTCGTTTTCTCAATCCAAACAATAATTCCATCATCAGGTCCACCAATGATTGTCTTGGTTGCATTTAATATTCCCGACAAAAAGAATATTCCCCGACCAATCGAATATTTTATAACAACTTGCATACTTAGCAAAATTTATAAATATTACCCACAACTATAACATTATATCAAATTCATTCCATAATATTCAAAAATGATATTTATAGAAAAATCATCTTTATTAAAAAAAAAAGTTGGGGTCTTACAACCTCCCTTCTTATGAAATTTCGCCCTCAAAATTAGAGTACGTACCTGGTATGTCGAAGAGGTAAGGATACCTTGATTTCATTTCAGATTTTAACTCCCAGGTCATTTCCTCAACATCGTGGTTCCTCCACAAAACTTTGACTTGAGGTATAACCTTCGAGCGTAGAATATGCTCCTTTTTATCCAAGATTTTAACAGGAACCTCCTCATATGTTAAATCTTCCGCTATTTCGTCCGGTTCTAACTCAATAATGTGGTTCGGGTCTTTCACATATTTACGTAAAGATAGATATGTGAAAACATTATGAACACGAGACATACTTGGCAGAAAAGCGAGTCTATAGCTACGCTCCTACTCGCTCGAGGATTAAAATGGGACAATGAATCGAGGATTGAGCTTTCCTCTCTTTTCGAATCTCGTAACTCCTTTCCATGGAGTAACACGTAACAACACATGATCTCCAATATCGAATTCCACGTCCTTTCGATGAAAATCAACATAACTCTTTTTTGTCGATCTTGTGAGAGGTTTTTATCGTTGTCGGATCGTTTGAATCTTTTCTGCGATCATACGCACGAACTCCGGTCCCAACAACATTTGCTTCACCCACCTCATCCCAAAGATCTTTGAGAAGCGACACTTTCTTCCATACAACACTTTGAATGGAGCCATGCCAATACTTGTTAGATAACTGTTGTTGTATGAAAACTCCACCAATCTGGTAAGAACTTGTCCCAACTTCCCTTGAAGTCAAGGACACACGAGTCTTAATAAATCTTCAAGAGTTTGAATAGTCCTCTCGATTGTCCGTCCAAAATCGAGGATGATATGCCGAACTAAATCATAAATCCATGCCCATAGCTTTTTGCAAACTAACCCAAAATCTTGAAGTGAATCTTGGGTCTCGATCAGAAACTATGGATACTGGCATACCATGCAATCTTACAATCTCGTTTATATACATACTAGCAAGACGTTCAAGTGTATAAGTTTCTCGTATCGGTAAGAAATGAGCAGACTTAGTCAATCTATCAACAATGACCCAAATCGCATCTATGCCTTGAGAAATCTTGGGAAGACCAGTAACGAAATCCATGGTAATGTGCTCCCACTTTCATTCTGGAATTTTAAGTGGTTGCAATGGACCTTTTGGCACTTGATGCTCTACCTTGACTCGTTGACAAGTTAGACACCTTGAGATAAACAACGATATCTCTCTCTTCATATTGCTCCACCAAAATGTATGACGAAGATCACGATACATTTTGGTACTCCCAAGATGGATTATAAACGGTGTGTTGTGCACCTCCATTATGATTCTATACGTTAAATCAGGGTTGTTAGGAACACAAAGTCTGGAGTTGACTCGAAGTATTCCTTCTTCATCGATTGCTTCTTAAGATAGCACCTTCTTGCACTTTCTTCCTCATACGCATCAGCTCCAGGTCTGTAGCTTGAGCAACTTTAACTTTATCAATTAAAGTCGGTTTTACTCGTATATTCGTTATCATCACATGGGTCCCAGGAGTCTTTAACTATATCTCCATCCTTTGCAAGTCAAACAAAATGGGCCTTTGCGTTGTCAATATCGCACTTTCATTGCACGCCGCAGATATGATCTTCTACTCAATGCGTCAGCTACCACGTTCGTTTTTCCAGAATGGTATTGGATGGTATGATCATAATCTTTCAACAGTTCAAGCCAACGTCATTGTCGCATTTTGAGTTCCTTTTGAGTAAAGAAATATTTGAGGCTTTTATGATCCGTAAAGATCTCTACTTTCTCCCCATACAAGTAATGACTCCAAATCTTTAGTGCAAAAACGACTGCTGCCAACTCTAAATCATGAGTAGGATAATTCTTCTCATATTCTTTGAGTTGTCGAGAGGCATAGGCTATGACTTTCCCATGTTGCATGAGAACACATCCTAAACCTTTGCCCGAAGCATCACTGTAGATGACAAACCCCTCCGAGCCAGATGGTATTGTCAGAACAGGTGCTGAAATGAGTCTCCTCTTAAGTTCTTGAAAACTCTTCTCACATTCCTCGTTCCAACCGAATTTTGTATCTTTTCGAGTCAGCTGAGTTAGTGGAGTAGCGATTCGAGAAAACCCTTCTACGAATCTCCGATAATAACCAAGCTAAGCCGAGAAAGCTACGTCTTGCCGATCACATCGATTTAGGTTGCTCCCAGCTTTGAATAGCTTCAATCTTTGCTGGGTCAACAGATATTCCATGACTTGATACTACGTGCCCAAGGAATGCTACTTCCTCAAGCCAGAACTCGCATTAATTCAACTTGGCATAACTCTTATATTCACGAAGCTTTTGGAGTATCAGCCTCAAGTGTTTCTCATGATCTTCACGACTTTTGAAATAAATAAGGATGTCATCAATGAAGACGACCACAAAGTGATCCAAATAATTCTTGAATACTCGGTTTATCATATCCATAACGGCAGCAGGAGCATTAGTCAATCCAAAAGACATGACTAGGAATTCATAATGCCCGTACCGAGTTCTGAAAGCCGTTTTTGGAATGTCATCGGTTCTAATCTTCAATTGGTGATATCCGGAACGAAGATCAATCTTTGAAAAGAATTTGGCACCTTACAACTGGTCAAACAGATCATCAATACGTGGCAATGGGTACCTATTTTTGATGGTGACATGGTTCAACTCCCGATAATCAATACAAAGTCGCATACTCCCATCTTTCTTTTTCACTTAATGAAAGGAGCACCCCAAGGAGAAATACTAGGACGAATAAAGCCAATGTCTAACAATTCCTGCAGTTGGGTCTTTAACTCCTAAAGTTCAATAGGAGCCATTCGATATGGGGCTTTGGAAATAGGTTTTGTACCGGGTTCAAGGTCGATACAAAATTCAATTTCACGCTCTGGGGGTAGGCCATGAAGTTCTTCAAGGAATACGTCAGAAAATTCATTAATAATAGAAATATCATTCAAAACTGACGTATTTTTGTTTAGATCCGTGACATGAGCTAAGAAAGCTTGACATCCGTTGTTCAATAAACTAATAGCTTTATGGCTTGAGATGACAGTGATTAATTTTAATGGTTTGGTTGCTTAAATTCGCATAATAGGTTGGTTAGGAATATGAAAGCTAACAACCTTACGAAAATAATCAATTTTTGCATGATGAGTAGTTAACCAATCAATCCCTAGAATTACGTCAAATGCAAGTATTTTCAATGAAATAAGATCGACAGGTAATATGAGGATACCGATTTAAACCAAACAAGACTTATAAACAGTGGATGTAATGAAGGTTTCTCCCAATAGAGTTTCAACAGCTAAGTCAAAGTCCAATTTCTCCGGAGTCAATTTTAAACGTTGAGCGCAAGTAGGAGAAATAAAAGAATGGGTAAAACCGGTATCAAATAAGGTATATACTTCGCTAGAGTTTATGATAAGCTTACCCGTGATGACCTCATTCGGGTTCCTTGCTTTCTGGGAAGTCACGACAAACGCTCTCCCTTGCACTACTGGCTTTGACTTTTCTGGGACGACCTTTGGTGCCTCCTTCCCAACTGGACTTGTCTTCGGTGAACGACAAAATCGGGCTAGGTGTCCTTCTCTTCCATAATTGTAACATGCTTTGGATGGCATCGCGCAGTTTGGACTGATATGTCCCTCCCCTCCGCATTTGAAGCATATAATAGGTGGTCGTTCTCCTTCCTTAACAACGGGTGATGGTGCTGACGTCTTTCCATCATTGTTGAATCTCCTCTTCTTGAAATGTCCATTCTTATTATTTTGGCCATGATTACCACTGAAGTGGTTACCATTTCTGGCATGTTGATTCCCTCCACGCTTATTGTCACCGCTTCGATGACTGCTATCACTGGTATTATCATTTTGCCAACTTCTCTCTTTTGGTTGGGTTGACTCATTATCGCGTTCCAATAACTGAGCCCTATTAACAACATCTGAATACAAACACAGTTTATGAGAGATAAGATATTAACGTATCTCAGGTTTCAAACCTCTTAGAAACATTCGCGTCATTCTCTCCTCATTATCAACCAAATGGGATATTAAACGGGATAACTCGGCAAACTTGGCTTCGTACTGTGACACGGTCATGTTGTTTTGCTCCAGCTTGATGAACTCTACCTCTTTCATGTGACGAATACTTTTGAGAAAGTACTTGTCATTGAAAAGTTCTTGAAACTTCTCCCAAGACATCTTCAGTGCGGCAGGTTGAGTACGCTTTACAGATTCCCCACCGGAATCCGCCTCCCGCGCTTGCATGACATGAAGGTGGCAAGGAACCTTTTGCTCCTCGGAGCAACCCAAGACATCAAATATCTTGTTGATCTGTTTTATCCACGTCTTCGCCTTTAAGTGGTTTTGGCTCTCAAAAAACTCCGGTGGTCCCAGCTCCTTGAACTGTTTGGCGATGACCGTCCGAGAGTTGCCAGTGTTTCCACCTGCATTTTGGACAGGAGCCACTCTCGCCTGATGTTGCATGAATTGCATGAAGCCTTGGAACATTCCATCGTACATCATTTGGACAGTGTTGTTGTTTGCATGAGGATTGTCGCCTTCCTGATGCACATTGTTCTGGTTATTGATCTGTGGAGACTCAACGATCTCCTGTGCTCCATTGATGTTCTCAACATTCTCGGATGCAATTTTCAAATACTGCCACAAAACAAGGGTTAATTAACATATCACATAATAACCCTATACTCTAACCGACAAATTAAATAATTAATAAACTTAGGTAGGTCATACTAGCGAAGGAATTCCCCGTCTCTCCCCTCCTAGTTCTTATCTCACATCTTAGCCATGGATCATATCTCTAAGCTTTGATACCAATTGTGACGCCCCCAAAATAAGTATACATCACCCATCTTGGGTCGCCAGATACATGGTATAGAATACAAATACAATCTTAAATATACAACAAAAGCTGTGAGTTTTAATACAAATATTATCTTCTAGACAATATCCACTCTCAAAATAAGTCCTTATTACAATTATTATCACACTATTTCATAGAATAGTGAGGACTACTAATGCTATCATACGGACCATCACTCAGTCCCCGACTAGTCCTCGCTACGTTCTCATTTCACGAAGAGAACAAAGTGAAAGAAAGGGTGAGCTCAACTAGCCCAAAGAAGAAATATTATGACTAAGATAATGCGGGGATAAATTATCATTAGCCTTCAACAATGTTAAACCGATAAAATACAATGACAACAAGTTTAAGCTGCAGCGGAATAAGCAATCCATTAATAGAAGTCAAGTAGAGAATAAAATCTACTATCTTTTATGATTTAAAAGTTTTTCATCACTTTTATCATTTGAGACTCGACAATAAATAATCCACATCATCCCTGCACTACGGCCAAGGATATTCATTAGGGTCATGACCATAAATTATCCATGCACTACGGGCCAAGGATATTCGTGTATTCATCAATGGTCATGATCATGCCAACAACTCTCCATCAATGCACTACGGGCCAATGAGGACTTTTATCACATCATTTATAACATTACGGTCATGATTATACCGAATAATCCCTAGTCATAATCATACCAAGTCCATCTATGCACTACAGGCCACAGATGACTTTCAAAAATATAAACACGAGGATGATGACAATGATATAAGAATTCAATAAAACAAGTTCCCGAATTAATTTATCCAGGAACTAATAACGTCCAAATTGTCAACATTATACTTCTTTGTAGAGTAAAATTCAAGAATGCTCAGAAGAATATTTCCATGAAAAGATACTGGATGAAGCGCAAATATCAAGGATATTCCACTAATTTCATGGAGTATAGAAGTCAAAACTTTAACCAACTGAGTATAATAAATAATGGAATAACAAAAGAAATCACCAGACATGTGATATATAACACAGGAAGGTTATTCCAACAAAATAATAAATATGGAACCAGGTCCGGCGTAAATGCATGCATATGAGGATATTAAATGAGAATAATAAATATGGAACTGTGTCCGCCAGAAACGCATGCATAAGAGATATTCCAACAGAATAATAAAGAATAGAATAACATAAGGATTTCACAAAGTATAGGGGAGTCCGTGTATACAGGTTATTCCAACTGAATAATAAAGACGGAACCAGTCCCACAGTAAAACACTGTGATGAGGATATTCAAATGTAATAATAAAGAATGAAATAACATAAGGATTTCACCAAGTATAGGGTATGCTGTATACAAAGTTATTCCAATGTAATAATAAAGAATGGAATAATGAAGTTCTCTTCATGAATAAGAAAGAATAACACCCTTACCAAAAAAGAGACATCGGATATCAAGTAGCATAATACTCTTCTTCTCTCTCTATAATTTCTCTCTCTAGAGTTTCAGTGAATTCGTAAGAAATAATGAAGGAATGAGCTTCTATTTTTAGAAGAATGGATTGAATAGTAACTAATTCTCGAAACGGTCCAGATGGATTTACTTTTAAGCGGACGGTTCAGATTGATTTCTTATTAAAACTTAAAGCAACGGTCCATACCGATTTACTATTAAAACTTTAAACCCAATGATCCATATTGATTCACTATTATAACTTTCCACCAGCGGTCCATATTGATTCACTAATATAACTTCAACCAACGGTCTGAAAAATTAGCACATCTCCTCATGGAATAATATTGTACCCAAATACGAGTGAATAGTAACCGGGTGAATAGTAACTCGTGAATAGTAACTCATGAATAGTACTCCGACACGAAAAGTTTCTCGAATACCCGATTGAACAATATAACCTCCAGACATCAATTATCATCGGAATAGATGTCGATTTCTACTAACACAAATGATCCCAACACAATAAAACTATCAAATTCATCTTTAATCAACACGAACTTATTCATCATTAATATTATAACTCACAATATTTAGCAACCAGGTTGTTCCCAAGAAAGAGGAGGCTCCCAATAAGGATTTCTCCCTATTGGCGCGCAATTAGGTGACCAAACCTCTCCTTGACAGAACTTCTAGACATTGTAAATATTGCAATTTAATAATATGAATAACTTTGTCGTCTCAATTATTGATTTAATAATATAACATATAATGCAGATGATACTGTGACAATAATCGAATCAATAATATGAGAGATATGATCAAAGCAATTATTGTAGCAATAATTGAGTATAACCGAAAGTGACTTCTCAACGTAAAGCATCAATAATCAATACCATGTGCTACTATGCAACCACGCGTATTCATCGTACTTTTACTACCTAGGGTAGTTCATCAGCTTTTAACAATAACACCTCCGCCATAGTTATTTATAAAATATTTTTGTCATTTACTCAATCCGATAATAATTCCAATGTAATAACCGTAAATTTTATGATTTAATATTAATATTTATAAATAGAGCACTGTGATTATTTATTTTATAAATGCTTACATGGCATGAGGTGAGTAACTTCAATTGAATTAAAATTGAACTTTAATAATAATTGATAAGATGTGGAGAATTATGATAGGTTTATGAAATGTCTTGTGTGACACAATGATGGAATTAGTGAGGAATAATTAAGAAGGAATGCATTACTTAAGTAAAAGATGACAATAAGAGGTGGTATATAATTAATTTATTTAATTATACGGAGTAATAATAAATCATTGAATTGGTTTGAAAGCTTATGCGGATGGACTAAATCTTTTTATTATTATTAAGTGAGTAACTTAAATTATGTGAAATAACTTGACTTATTAATAATTATTAAGGTGGTGTATAATTTAGTGTTATTGGGTAAATTAAATTAATTAATTTCTTTGCCATAATAATTAAGTATTTACATGTTTATAATCCAAATAATAAATTGGGAGTCTAGCCCAATAAATTAATTGATGGACTTTTGAGTTAGTGATAAACTTGGGTTATTTAAAATCAATTCGGAGAACCAACATAATAGTTAGCGATGGTACAAGGTGTTGGTTAAATAAAATGTGGCGTGGGGCGATGGGCCCAACAGACTAGCCCCCTTGTCTATGTACGAGATCTATTCTCTTGTCCCAAATTAAGAGTCACCAAGTACAAGGAGCGATAGCCTAAACTCTCTTTACATGAAACTTTCAAATTTCTTAATCCTAGGCATGCATGGCTAGCTAAGTGGGTTTGGTATGGAGTGGTTAAACAACTCCTTAAGTAACCATTGTTCATTTCTATTGCACCATGAATCCCAACATTGTGTAAAGCAAGTGTACAGTCCATGCTTTTCTCTTTAAATACAAGCCACCATGGCGATCTGTTATAGTGATAAGAGTGTTGGAGAAATCGAGTAAAGAATTCTTAGTTCTTTAAGCATTACCAAATCGGGTGTGTGAGATATCAAGGTTAAAGCTCGAGAAGGTATAATTTCTACGCCGTTCTTAACTTGAGTCTTGTTTGATTCTCGGTTTTCCTAAATTAATAGGTCAAGTATGATGAATTAGCATGATATAGGGTGTTTAGAAAGTTTACTTTTCATGCATGAATCGTTAATAATTGCACGGAATCAAGTTGTGGCTCTTTCTGCAAAAGCAGAGCATGTTCTTTGCTTACGAACTCCATGGGGTGTGCGGTTTTGCCGTGCTTAGGAACCGGTGATGGGTTTGGTCGTGTTAGACCATGTATTAAGAAATTCCCTTAGGTTGTATGCATATAGTAAAGTCTTAATGAAATTAACCAAACAAACTTAGACTTTGTCGAAATAGTGTAGGCAGAAGTCTCTGAAAAAGTGAGCCGGAGATGGAGATGTCTTCGGACAAAGCGTGTTGTCTTGGACAAGTCGTAATATCTTGGACATGGCTAAGCGTCTTATGACTTCGGACATGGCTTCATGTCTTGGCTTGGACATGGCTCTTGATGTCTTCATCTGGACGGACATCATCTTGGAATGATCTTGATGACTTGACGGACATGGCGAGATGTCACAGGACTCGGAGATGACATCATAACTTGATATAAGGATGGATTAATAAATATTCCTATCTTGCTATAAACTATTATTACGAATGAGTTCTAAGTAGAGAATTTTACTAACCGGAAAATAAATCTAATGCACTGCAAACATGCGTAGAAAGGGTCGGTGGGATTAATAGATGTTATGGTCTACTTAAAGCAATGAACCTCTTGGAACTACGAAGAAGAAAGATTATGAATAAACTAGCGGTGGTCAAAAGTATGAGCATGTTAGTGTCTGATTTATGAGTTTTGATGGGTGCTGATGAGTATACATAGATAGAAAAAAAAATGTGTTATGTGTACATGTTGTTTATATATGTATATCAAGTGTGTTTGGCTAATGAATACCTATACTTACATAAATAGGACAAACATAGTTCATTGAGGTGATTTTCGCTATAAGTAGTAATCAGCGCTAAAAAGCAAGTTCACTAACCTCACTCAAATTTACATTGAGCAAGTGTCAGAACACTATTATTATTATTGTGTTGCAAGTTCCTTAATTCTCACCTTTGTATACATTTGAATTGTTGTCATATATCATATCATATTTTATCAAGCAAATATCATTTCTATTAGAAAATCATTTGTATACCTTGGCGTTGTTTGCAAGCATTGGACTTATCGTTCTTAAATGCATGATGAAAAAAAATTGTCTAAGCCTTTGATTAAACTAGACTATTATTATGTGTTAAAAAGCTATCCAAACCGATTGACTTGAGTGCGGACTATCGTAAATCTCTTGAGATGAACAACCCTCGTTTGAGGGAAATTATATATTGTCGAGAGGCAAGCGCGTGCATACATGAGTATGATTAAATGTTATGCATAGCGTAGGGTACTTTAATTTGATCACTGTTGTACTCGTTTATATTGGATTCTGATGTAATCTTTATTAATTCTAGTAAGAGTTCTTAGTCTTAGTATTTGCTTTCGGTACTCATTCATGTTGAACCTCGAAATGAATAAAATCACGAAATTTTGTTGATATCCTTGGTCTATAGCGACACCTATTGAATACTCTTGATATTTCTTGATATCCTTGAACTACCAATTATTATTATACCCTTGAAAGATTTAAATGCTATAAGCGCTTGTTCTTACGGCTATATTACTTCTTTGGGCAAAAACTCGTTGCTCATTCTTGCTTCCTAAAACATTCTGAGTTAAAAAAGCGAGCAAGGCGGTACTTGAGAGACGAGGACAAGGGAAAGGGCAAAGCTGACAGAATAACTTAGTCCTTAAGACTAGAAGTATTATTATTATTGTTATGCTTGTTATGATGTATTCAAGAATGATTAAGTTATGTTTAAGTTAATCCTTTGAATTGTCGTAGTAATGGTTACGGTACCTTGGGGCATAAATATTTATATTATATCAATGTAAATTATTCTAGTATTTTAGTTGTTGATTTTAGTAAGATATTCGTAGTTAGTTGCGTGATGCTTAGAATTCGAGATATGGGTGTCCGAATTTTTGGGGGGCGTCATGAGGTTAATATCAAAGCCATAGTTATAAACCTTAGGGGCGAGAGCCCTTAGATTATAACTTAGGAGAACTTAGAAGATAGAAAGGGATGAAACTCATATAGAGTTTTCATAGAGATGGACTTAGCGTGTTCTGAGAATATAACTTCATTCTATCTGATGAACTTATGTTATTTAACATTCTAATGGAGTTGTTGTTTGTTTTGTCTTGTGTTGGTGATTGTGGGATGGTGACATGGGAGGACTAGTAGGAGTAGTAGAAGAGGTGCGCGTGACATACATGTGGTATATGAGGCACCATTGATAGTGGAGCCTATATCAGCTGTAGTCCTATCGATGATGATGATGAGGAAGAGGAGATGGAGCCAATGCAGGAGTCTGATCGGAGGAGGAGCCTATATGGAGGCGTATGGTGTCTGAGCCCATGGGGGACTCAAGCGAGGCTACTTTTGAGGATAGGATGTTGGGGGAGTATGAGGAGGCGATTTTAGAGTTAGGGTGCGAGTTGAGGAGTTAGAGGTGAGGCTAGGGACGGAGTCCAGAATTCCAAAAAGTGAAGGGCGAAGACCACGAGAGAAAGTTAGTGATGCGGGGAGATGGAGGTAGAGATTGCTCTAAGTGAGGCGGGAATCGGATGGGGGCTTTGTTTCACGAGGCGGTGGCTAGGAATGTAGAAGCTGGCGGGGAAGTTGGAAGAGATGGAGCGAGAGGAGTTGAGCGAGAGGGAGAGAAGGAAGCTATCCGTACTCGGTTAGAGATGGAGGTAATGGATAGGATCCATTTGAAGAAGAAGTGGGAAAGGGCCGATGATAGGGCTAACGATCTAGAAGATGAAGTGAGGTGCAAAGGAGGAAGATGAATAGGATGGGCTATGTCGGTCTTGCTGACCATGGAGAGGCCGATTGATGGGGTAAATCACTACCCGTGGCGAGAGAGAGACGGACCCGGCACACCATAAAGCCAAGAGATTTGGTGGTGCACATTACTCGGAGAGAGTACCAGAGGCATTTGTGGGAGTAGCGGAATGATAGATTAAGTCTAGGCGTTAAAAGTTATTAGTTGTAGTTAGTTATGTAGTGTATTATACATTGTTGTAATTTAGGTCTTTTATGTAGAATGTGAGATAGTTGTAAGCCCCAAACTTTTGAGTTATATTAGAGGGTAGTATGTTAATGGTTGTCCCCATCTTTTGTGATATTAGGGGATAAGTTGTGTCATTTATAGAAGTATGCTGGAGATAATCATGTAATGTAACAATTTGGCATATGAATATAAATGATCTTGTTCTGAAATGTATTCCGAAATCTTATTCCTTTTATGGAGAATTGTTTAAGTAATATAATTAGATAATAAAAATGGAAGTTTATGATGATGAGAAAAATGCTTGAGACGTAGATTAAGCTGCTTAGGAAAAAGTCGATTAATGATGAGAGAGGACAAGTAGATCCCATTAGGAGGCTTGTAGATTTGTTAGGGGAGGCTCTTGGGGAAGAAATGAACAAGTAACACTCGATCCCCAAGTAGCTCGGTCATGAAACTTCAAGGACTTTAAGAGTGTAGGACCTCCAGAATTCATAGGTACTCTAGATCTATTGTAAGTATAAGCGTGGATCGAGGAAATGGAGAAAGCCTTCGCCATTGCTCGTGTGTGGTGAAGATCGAAAACCGTGTTACGCTACATATATGATGAGGGTGAAAAGCAAACTCTTGGTGGGAAGCAAATCAGCAGAGAGGCGGGAGAAGGGACTATAACACAGGAAAGGTTTAAGACTTTGTTCTTGAGAATTACTTCAGAAGAGCATGAAGAATAGGATGGAGGTAAAGTTTTAGAACTAAAACAAGGGAGATAGCGGTGGCACGATATGCGGCCAAGTTCAATGAACTCGCATACGATTCGCAACACATCAAGTAGACTTTGAAGAAAGGAAATCTCGACGCTTGAACTTGGACTAAAACCTTGGTTGTTCAACAAGGTGTCGGTCTTCAAATCGACTCGTTAAGCCACATTATTGGAGAAAGCGATAATTCTTTGAGGGAGGTAGCGAGGCATTGAGCCAATACAACAAGGAGAAGAAGAACAAGAATCTTTGGGGAGAGACTTCGTGGAGGGAGTAGCGGTGGTGGAAGTTATGGGAAAGAGGAAATGGGATAACCGCAACAACAACAACAACAACAACAACAACACCAACCACCAGAAACATCGACGGTCGAGAAAGTTATCAAGGAGGGTTTAAGAAAAGAAGTGAAGCTTGCTCGAAATGTGGGAAAAACCATCGAGGGAATCTTTGGAAGAAGCGCGACGTCTGCTACAATGCTGACGACGAAGGGCACATTTCTTATTTGCCCAAAGCGAAAAAGATCGAGGATGTTTCGGCGTGTGGCTCAGTTGAGCATCAAATCAAGGATTGCCCAAAGAAGGGGAGCAGCGGAGGAAGCGGCCAACAAGGAGGGGCGACAAGGCGATGATCGGCGGACCAACACAATCAAACCAAGCATTGCCCGAACCTTTAACATGGTATCCAAGAGCGCGATGGCTAGGGGCGTGGTGTCGGTATTCTCCCAATCGATAATATAAATGCCTATGTATTATTTGATTAAGGTGCTTTACCTATTCCTTTATTAATACGAAGAATTTGCTAATCGACTAAACATACCTCCACGAACATTTAGAAAATTCATTGAGCGTAGAGATTGCGAATAAGGAAGTAATTCCCATAGAGTTTGTTTATCAAAGCTGTTGTGCAAACATTAGAGTCACGAACTAAGCGTAGACTTAATTCGATTAAAGCTGGGAGAGTTTGATGTGATATTAGGAATGGATTTGGTTATCCGCCGCGTTGCGATAATCGATTGTCAAAAGAAGAGTGTGAACCTTCGGACCTCAAATCGATCTAAGGTAGTGTTTTCTGGTGGCTCGTCATTTCAAGCAATCGTGTTGCCCTACGATGATGCACGAGCTAAGAAATTGTTAAGGAAAGGATGTGTAGGTTATTTAGCCTATATAGTGGACACTCGTGCAAAAGGAATAGAAATGAAAGATATATCGGTGGTAAGAGATTTCAAGGCGTGTTTCAAACGAAGCTGCTGGTCTTAGCGAGACGGAGAAATTGAATTCATAATAGACTTAGCTTGCAGAGAAGCGCACCAATTTGAAAGCCCCATATCGTATGGCGCCAGTAGAAATGAAGGAATTGATGATTCAATTGCAAGAGTTACTAGATAAGGGTTACATTCGGCCAAGTGTGTCTCCTTGGGGAGCACCAGTGTTGTTTGTAAAGAAAAAGGATGGATCGATGAGGCTCTGTATCGATTATCGGGAGTTGAACCGAGTGACAATTAAGAATAGATATCCATTGCCAAGGATAAATGACCTTTTCGATCAACTGAAGGGAGCGAAGTGTTTTTCAAGATAGATTCTGAGCGGGTTATCATCGAGTTGAAAGTGCGAGAGGAGGACATACAAAGGCGGTGTTTTGAACTCGCTACGGACATTACGAATTTTTAGTGATGTCATTTGGGTTAACCAATGCTCGTGACATTCATGGACTTGATGAGCCAGAGTTTTCGGGCCATACTTAGATAAGTTAAGTAGTAGTATTTATCGATGACATTTTGATTTATTCAAAGGCGAAGGAAGAAACCACCTTAGAACACACGAAGATGGTATTGGAAGCATTGAGAAGGGAAAAGATGTCGCTAAATTTTCAAAATGTGAATTTTGGATGGAAAGGGTTCAATTTCTAGGACACGTGATAGATCAAAATGGAATTTCCGTGGATCTGCAAAGGTGGAAGCGGTAAATGCTTTGGAGCAGTAGAAGGCATGATGAAGTTAGGAGTTTCTTAGGTTTAGCGGGTACTATCGAAGATTTATCAAGATTTTTCTAAGATAGCAACCCGTGACCAATCTAACGAGGAAGACGAGAGAAGTTCGTATGGGCGGACAAATGCGAGGAGAGTTTCAAGAATTGAAGAGGAGGTTGAGTGAGGCGCTGTATTATCATTACCGGATGATACGGGAGGATTTGTGGTGTATAGTGATGCATCGCATAGAGGACTTGGTTGTGTGCTAATGCAACATGGCAAGGTCATTGCATATGCCTCACGACAGTTGAAAGATTTGAAAAAGCGATACCTACCCATGACTTGGAGTTAGCGGCGGTAGTATTTGCATTGAAGATTTGGAGGCACTATTTGTATGGAGAAAAATGTGAGATATATCTGAGATCACAAAAGTGCGAAATATATCTTCACACGAAGGAGTTGAACATGCGACAAAGAAGGTGGTTGGAACTAATCAAGGATTACGATTGTGAAATTCTTTATCACGGGAAAAGCAAGCGTTGTGCCAAGCGCTTTGAGTAGAAAAGGAAGGAGAAGTTATTCAAATTGACAACTCAAGAGGAATTAATAAGAGAAATGGAAAAGTTGGAAATAGAGGTGGAGGAACCAAAAAGAAGCGGAAGGAAAATTACTCATGATGAGAGCTCACTGAAGCGTTATTGGATAAAATAAAGGAAGCACTGAGAAAGATGAAGAATGTGAGAAGATAAAGAAGAGAATAGTAGAAGATAAGGAAGAAAGGTTCAAAGTAGATAAGGATGGTATATTGAGGTTTGAGAATTGAGTATGGGTGCAATTTGTAATCAGGCGAGAGAGGAAATCTACATGAAGCACACACAATCTGACGTGTATTCAGCGTACATCCGGGAGGCACAAAATGTACGGGATCTTGACACCATTTTGGTGGCCTAATTTGAAAAAGAGGTTGCGAGTGTGTTAGCGGATGTCTTACTTGTCAAAGAGTCAAAGTAGAACACGGAGACCAAGTGGACTACTTGCCATTGGAAATTCGAATGGAAATGGGAGCACATTACGATGGACTTCGTGGTTGGACTTAGGTTACTGAGAAAGGTTATGATGCCATTTGGGTTATTGTGGACCGACTAACAAAGGCGACTCATTTTCTACCCATCAAGATTTGATTCAATTTGAACGGTTAGCAAATTTGTATGTGTAAGGAAATCGTATCATGACATGGAGTGCGGTGTCGATTGTCTCCGATCGAGATCGCGTTTCACGTCAAAATGCGGAAAAGTTTGCGAGGAGCGAATGGAGAACTCAATTGAGATTAAGTATTTGCTTATCACCCTCAAAGCATGGCAGGCGAGTGAGCGAACCATACAAGCGTTGGAGGACATGCTTAGAGCTTGCGTGATGGACTTGAGGAAATTGGGACGACCATTTACCATTAGTAGAATTAAACACAATAATAATAGCTATCATGCAGTATCGGTATATCGCCATATGAAGCTCTTTACGGGAGAAAGTGCGAGAACACCATTATGTTGGGATGAAGTGGGAGAACAGCGACTTTTGGGACGAAATTAGTCCGATGAAAGCGGCAAGGCGTGGTAGCAACAATAAGGGGCAAATTGGTAGTAGCTCAAGATCGCAAAAGAAGTATCTTGAGCTTGCATCGTCGAGGCAGAGACTTTGAAGTCGGTAGTTTTGTGTTTTGAAGGTATCTCCTTGGAAGGAAAGATCGATTAGGAAAGAAAGGAAAATTGAGTCAGAGGTTCATAGGGCCATTCGAGATATTGAAGCGAGAGTGGGTGAAGTGGCATACAAAGTTGCTTTGCCACCGGCTGGAACACATCCACAACGTGTTTCACATTTCCATACTACGTCCGTCTACAAGTTTCGACTATAAGCAGCGTGATTTCTATGAGCCCATTCAAGTAGAGAAGAATCGGCATATGAAGAAATTCTGTTAGGATAATAGATAAGAAAGAACAAATGCTAAGAAACAAAGTTATATCTTACGTAAAGGTTGTTTGGCGAAACCACGATGTCGAGGAGGCCACATGGGAATTAGAAGATAGGATGAGGAGAGACTATCCCCATCTTTTGTGTAACCTTGTATCAATTCCAGGGGACGGAATTTTTATAAAGGGAGAGGATGTAATAATAGTAAATTTTATGATTTAATATTAATATTTATAAATAGAGCACTGTGATTATTTATTTTATAAATGCTTACATGGCATGAGGTGAGTAACTCAATTGAATTAAAATTGAACTTTTAATAATTGATAAGATGTGGAGAATTATGATAGGTTTATGAAATGTCTTGTGTGACCTGATGATGGAATTAGTGAGGAATAATTAAGAAGGAATGCATTACTAAGTAAAAGATGACAATAAGAGGTGGTATATAATTAATTTATTTAATTATACGGAGTAATAATAAATCATTGAATTGGTTTGAAAGCTTATGCGGATGGACTAAATCTTTTTATTATTATTAAGTGAGTAACTTAAATTATGTGAAATAACTTGACTTATTAATAATTATTAAGGTGGTGTATAATTTAGTGTTATTAGGTAAATTAAATTAATTAATTTTTTTGCCATAATAATTAAGTATTTACATGTTTATAATCAAATAATAAATTTGGAGTCTAGCCCAATAAATTAATTGATGGACTTTTGAGTTATTGATAAACTTGGGTTATTTAAAATCAATTCGGAACCCAACATAATAGTTAGCTGATGGTACAAGGTGTTGGTTAAATAAAATGTGGCATGGGGCGGTGGGCTGACCAAGCTAGCCCCTTGTCTATAATCGAGATCTATTCTCTTGTCTCAAATTAAGGGTCACCAAGTACAAGGAACAATAGCTAAAAACTCTTTACGCAAACTTTCAATTGCTTAATCCTAGGCATGTGGCTGGCTAGCTAAGTGGTTTGGTATGGAGTGGTTAAACAACTCCTTAAGTAACCATTGTTCATTTCTATTGCACCATGAATCCCAACATTGTGTAAAAGCAAGTGTCAGTCCATGCTTTTCTCTTTAAATACAAGCCACCATGGCGTCTGTTATAGTGATAAGAGTGTTGGAGAAATCGAGTAAAGAATTCTTAGTTCTTTAAGCATTACCAAATCGATTGTGTGAGATATCAAGGTTAAAGCTCGAGAAGGTATAATTTACCGTTCTTAACTTGAGTCTTGTTTGATTCTCGGTTTTTCCTAAATTAATAGGTCAAGTATGATGAATTAGCATGATATAGGGTGTTTAGAAAGTTTACTTTCATGCATGAATCGTTAATAATTGCACGGAATCAATTTGTGGCTACTCTGCAAAAGCAGAGCATGTTCACTACTACGAACTCCATGGGGTGCTTGTTTGTACTGCGTGCTTAGGAACCGGTGATGGGTTCGGTCGTGTTAGACCATGTATTAAGAAATTCCCTTAGGTTGTATGCATATAGTAAAGTCTTAATGAAATTAACAAACAAACTTAGACTTTGTCGAAATAGTGTAGGCAAGAAGTCTACGAAAAAGTGACTTGGAGATGTCTTCGGACAAAGCGTGTTGTCTTGGACAAACAAGTCGTAATATCTTGGGACATGGCTAAATGACTTGACTTCGTACATGGCATATATGTCTTCATCTTGGATATGGCGGGACGTCTTTGACTTGACGGACATGGCGAGATGTCACAGGACTCGGAGACGACATCATAACTTGATATAAGGATGGATTAATAAATATTCCTATCTTTGCTATAAACTATTATTACGAATAAGTTCTAAGTAGAGAATTTTACTAACTTGGGAAAATAAATCTAATGCTGCAAAACATGCGTAGAAAAGGGTCGATTGGGATTAATAGATGTTATGGTCTACTTAAAGCAATGAACCTCTTGGAATTACGAAGAAGAAAGATTATGAATAAACTAGCGTTGGTCGATAGTATGAGCATGTTGTGTATACTGACTATGAGTTTTGATGGGTGCAACGGTATACATAGATAGAAAAAAAAATGTGTTATGTGTACATGTTGTTTATATATGTATATCAAGTGTGTTTGGCTAATGAATACCTATACTTACATAAATAGGACAAACATAGTTCATTGAGGTGATTTTATTTATAAGTAGTAATCAGCGCTAAAAAGGCGAGTTCCTAACCTCACTAAAATTTACATTGAGCAAGTGTCAAGAACTATTATTATTATTGTGTTGCAAGTTCCTTAATTCTCACCTTTGTATACATTTGAATTGTTGTCATATCAATCATATTTTTCAAGTAAATATCTGTTTTTATTTAAAAATCATTTGTATACCTTAGCGTTATTTTGAGCATTGGACTTATCGTTCTTAAATGCATGATGAAAAAAAAAATTGTCTAAGCCTTTGATTCGACTAGACTATTATTATGTGTTAAAAAGCCATCCAACCCGATTGACTTGAGTGCGGACTATCGTAAATCTCTTGAGATGAACAACCCTCGTTGAAGGGAAATTATATATTATTGGGAGGCAAGCGTGTACACGTATGAGTATGATTAAATGTTATGCATAACGTAGGGTACTTTAAGTTTGATCACTGTTGTACTCGTTTATATTGGATTCTGATGTATAATCTTTGTTAATTCTAGTAAGAGTTCTTAGTCCTTAGTATTTGCTTTCGGTACTCATTCATGTTGAACCTCGAAATGAATAAAATCCGAAATTTTGTTGATATCCTTGATCATATAGCGACACCTATTGAATACTCTTGATATTTCTTGATATCCTTGAACTACCAATTATTATTATACCCTTGAAAGATTTAAATGCTATAAGCGCTTGTTCTTACGGCTATATTACTTCTTTGGGCAAACTCGTTGCTCATTCTTGCTTCCTAAAACATTACAGTTAAAATGAGCAAGGCGGTACTTAGGACGAGGACAAGGGAAAGGGCAAAATGACGAATAACTTAGTCCTTAAGACTAGAAGTATTATTATTATTGTTATGCTTGTTATGATGTATTCAAGAATGAGTTATGATTAAGTTATGTTTAAGTTAATCCTTTGAATTGTCGTAGTAATGTTGATTTAGTAAGATACCTTGGGATGAATTGAAATATTTATATTATATCAATGTAAATTATTCTAGTATTTCCAGTTGTTGATTTTAGTAAGATATTGAAAAACATTAGTTGACATACGTGTCTATATGCGAATTCGAGATATGGGTGTCTTTTCGAATTAACTCCTCCTTTCCATGGGCAACAATATCGAATTCCACGCCCTTTCGATGAAGATCAATATAACTCTTTTTTTAACGAACTTGTGAGTTTTTATACGTTGTCGATCGTTTGAATCTTTTCCGCAATCATACATACCAACTCCGGTCCCAACAACGTTGCTTCACCCACCTCATCCAAGCATACTGGAGAATGACACTTTCTTCTATACAACGCTTCGAATAGAGCCATGCCAATACTTGTTTGATAACTGTTGTTGTATGAAAACTCCACCAACGGTAAGAACTTGTCCCAACTTCCCTTGAAGTCAAGGACACAGAGTCTTAATAAATCTTCAAGAGTTTAAATAGTCCTCTCTGATTTTCCGTCCGTCTGAGGATGATATGCCGAACTAAATCGTAAATCCTTGCCCATAGCTTTTTGCAAACTAACCCAAAATCTTGAAGTGAATCTTGGGTCTCGATCAGAAACTATGGATACTGGCATACCATGCAATCTTACAATCTCGTTTATATACATACTAACAAGACGTTCAAGTGTATAAGTTTCTCGTATCGGTAAGAAATGAGCAGACTTAGTCAATCTATCAACAATGACCCAAATCACATCTATGCCTTGAGAAACCTTAGGAAGACCAGTAACGAAATCCATGGTAATGTGCTCCCACTTCCATTCTGGAATTTCAAGTGGTTGCAATGGACCTTTTGGCACTTGATGCTTCGCCTTGACTCGTTGACAAGTTAGACACCTTGAGATAAACAACGCTATCTCTCTCTTCATATTGCTCCACCAAAATGTATGAGGAGATCACGATTTATTTTGGTTCTCCCAAGGTGGATTGTAAATGGTGTGTTGTGCGGCCTCCATCATAATTCTATACTTTAAATCAGGGTTATTAGGAACACAAAGTCGGGAGTTGACTCAAGTATTCCTTCTTCATCGATTCTTGCTTCCCAAGATAAGACCTTCTCAGACTTTCTTCCTCATACGCATCACCTCCAGTGTCCGTAGCTTGAGCAGCTTTAACTTTATCAATTAAAGTCGGTTCTACTCGTATATTCGTTATCATCACATGGGTCCCTGGAGTCTTTAACTATATCTTCATCCTTTGCAAGTCACACAAAATGGGTCTATGCGTTGTCAATATCGCACTTGTACCCGCATATGATCTTCTACTCAATGTGTTAGCTACCACGTTCATTTTTCCAGGATGGTATTGGATGGTATGATCATAATCTTTCAACAGTTCAAGCCAACGTCGTTGTCGCATGTTGAGTTCCTTTTGAGTAAAGAAATATTTGAGGCTTTTATGATCCGTAAATATCTCTACTTTCTCCCCATACAAGTAATGCCTCCAAATCTTTTAAGTAAAAATAATCGCCGCTAACTCTAAATCATGAGTAGGATAATTCCTCTCATATTCTTTGAGTTGTCGAGAGGCATAGGCTATGACTTTCCCATGTTGCATGAGAACACATCCCAAACCTTTGCTCAAGCATCATCAGAGATGACAAACCCCTCGGAGCCGGATGGTATTGTCGTAGCAGTCTTTGAAATGAGTCTCTCTTGAGTTCTTGAAAACTCTTCTCACATTCCTCGTTCCAACCGAATTTTGTATCTTTTCGAGTCAATTTGAGTTAGTGGAGTAGCGATTCGAGAAAACCCTTCTACGAATCTCTCGATAATAACCAAATTAAGCCGAGAAAGCTACACGACTTGATCATCGATTTAGGTTTCTCCCAGCTTTGAATAGCTTCAATCTTTGTTGGGTGAACAGATATTCCATGACTTGATACTACGTGCCCAAAGAATGCTACTTCCTCAAGCCAGAACTCACATTTATTCAACTTGGCATAACTCTTATATTCACGAAGCTTTTAGAGTATCAGCCTCAAGTGTTGCTCATGATCTTCACGACTTTTGGAATAAATAAGGATGTCATCAATGAAGAGCGACCACAAAGTGATCCAAATAATCCTTGAATACCGGTTCATCATATCCATGAATGAAAAAGAAGAGCGTTAGTCAATCCAAAAGACATGACTAGGAATTCATAATGCCCGTCTTCGAGAGTTCGAAAGCCGCTTTTGGAATGTCATCGGTTCTAATCTTCAATTGGTGATATCCTAATGAAGATCAATCTTTGAAAAGAATTTGGCACCTTATGTTGGTCAAACGGATCATCAATACATGGCAATGGGTACTTATTTTTGATGGTGACATGGTTCAACTCCCGATAATCAATACAAAGTCGCATACTCCCATCTTTCTTTTTCACGAATAGAGCAGAGCACCCCAAGGAGAAATACTAGGGACGAATAAAGCCAATGTCTAACAATTCCTGCGGTTGGGTCTTTAAACTCACGAAGTTCAATAGAGCCATTCGATATGGGGCTTTGGAAATAGGTTTTGTACCGGGTTCAAGGTCGATACAAAATTCAATTTCACGCTCTGGGGGTAGGCCAGGAAGTTCTTCAGGGAATACGTCAGAAAATTCATTAACAATAGAAATATCATTCAAAACTGACGTATTTTTGTTTAGATCCGTGACATGAGCTAAGAAAGCTTGACATCCGTTGTTCAATAAACGAATAGCTTTATGGATTGAGATGACAGTGATTGATTTTAATGGTTTGGTTGCTTAAATTTGCATAATAGGTTGGTTAGGAATATGAAAGCTAACAACCTTACGAAAACAATCAATTTTTGCATGATGAGTAGTTAACCAATCAATCCCTAGAATTACGTCAAATGCAAGTATTTTCAATGAAATAAGATCGACAGGTAATGTGAGGATACCGATTTGAACCAAACAAGACTTATAAACAGTGGATGTAATGAAGGTTTCTCCCAACGGAGTTTCAACAGCTAAGTCAAAGTCCAATTTCTCCGGAGTCAATTTTAAACGTTGAGCGCAAGTAGGAGAAATAAAAGAATGGGTAAAACTGGTATCAAATAAGGTATATACTTCGCTTGAGTTTATGATAAGCTTACCCGTGATGACCTCATTCGGGTTCCTTGCTTTTTGGGAAGTCACGACAAACGCTCTCCTCAGCACCATCGGCTTTGACTTTTTTCGGGACGACCTTTGGTGCCTCCTTCCCAAGCTGGACTTGTCTTGATGAACGACAAAATCGGGCTAGGTGTCCTTCTCTTTCATAATTGTAACATGCTTTGGATGGCATTGCACAGTTTGGAGTGATATGTCCCTCCCCTCCGCATTTGAAGCATATAATAAGTGGTCGTTCTCCTTCCTTAACAACAGGTGATGGTGCTGACGTCTTTTCATCATTGTTAAATCTCCTCTTCTTGAAATGTCCATTCTTATTATTTTGGCCATGATTACCACCGAAGTGGTTACCATTTCGCATGTTGATTCCTCCACGCTTATTGTCACCGCTCGATGATCGCTATCACCGGTATTATCATTTTGCTTACCGCTTCTCTTTTGGTTGGGTTGACTCATTATCGCGTTCCAATAACTGAGCCCTATTAACAACATCTGAATACAAACACAGTTTATGAGAGATAAGATATTGACGTATCTCAGGTTTCAAACCTCTTAGAAACATTCGCGTCATTCTCTCCTCATTATCAACCAAATGGGACGCAAACCGGGATAACTCGGCAAACTTGGCTTCGTACTGTGACACGGTCATGTTGTTTTGCTCCAACTTGATGAACTCTACCTCTTTCATGTGACGAATGACGTGACTTCTCACGTAAGCATCAATAATAAATACTGGTGCGCTACTATGCAACCAAGCGTAGACATCGTATTTTTTTACTACCGGATAGTTCATCAGCTTTTAACAATAACACCTCCGCCGTTATTATTTATAAAATATTTTTGTCGTTTTCTCAATCAAACAATAATTCCATCAGGTCCACCAATGATTGTGCCGTTGCATCTTAATATTTCCGATAAAAAAGAATATTCCCGAACCAATCGAATATTTTATAACTTGCATACTTAGCAAAATTTATAAATATTACCCACAACTATAACATTATATCAAATTCATTCCATAATATTCAAAAATAATATTTATAGAAAAATCATCTTTATTAAAAAAAAGTTGGGGTCTTATAGCTGGCCCCTCCTATCTATTTATAGAAGGGTTGGTGACCCTTCGGATGGGCACATCACCCTTGAACAGGCATGGGGTGCCTTTTGGAAAGATATTATTTGTATATGTTGATCAAAACGACGTAGTTTTGATCATTTATAGAATAGGTGCAACTATTCAGTTTATTAAAACGACGTAGTTTAAGTGTTAGCAGAACCAAAACTACGTAGTTTTAGGCTTATAAGAAAAGGCGCGACAAAACGACGTAGTTTTGGGCCGCCCGTTCAAACTTACAGATACCGCTTCCTTAAAACGACACAGTTTTGATAATACCGCTTTTCAAAACGACACAGTTTTGATAATATAATAAATTAAAATTTAAATAAATTTTGTCTAAAAAATTATATGCAGGACCCATGACCCACGAGCCCGTGCAAAGCCAGCCGGACGGATCATGCATGCATGCACAGCGTGTGGGTTCGAACTCTAGCCTTGCTAGGTCCTCCTTCCCACAAAAGTGGGGTGCCCTCAGGGGCCCAAACCCAAGAAAGCATTTTTCTCAGTATATAAACATATAAAATATTTAATTCTATCCTATGTGGGACTTGATTTTTCCCACATGTATTTATTATCTTTTATCATGATCTTTGGGAGTTAATATCTCATTCATTACTCCACGGATTTGAGATTCTAAATACTTAATTTAATCTACACATGGAGTAGAACACATTAATATATGAAATCATTAAAAATAATTAATAACACTTATATTAATTTAGGCTCAAATTTCAACAATATATACATGGAGTTATTTGGTTTTATTGATAAAATACACTGTAAATTACAAATACAGTGAAATACACTCCTTATTTGGTGCCATGATAGCATTTAGACATATTTTTTGTTCGAAAAAATTTTTGAGATCACTTTTATTTACTTAATGTAAGGTTTTAAATATTAAGGTCACATATGTAAAAAGTATCATACTTTGACAAACGAAAATATTTACACTATGTTTCTGAGTTTTGAATAGAAAAGAAAAGAATAGAAAACTTAAATTAGAACAGAAAAGAAAAGAATAGAAAACTTAAAATTTTCCTTTGTGTTGTTTCTGAGTTTTTAATAGAAAAGAATAGAAAATTTAAAATTGAGGACATGAGTTGTAATTAAAAATTTATTATATTAAAAATTAAGGATAATATGAGAATTATAAAAATATCAAAAAAAATGATCAAATTTTCTATCTATTTTTTATTTATTTATTAAAAACTCAGAACATAAGAATTAAAAAAAAATTAAAATTTTTCGTTAATTTCTTCTTTCTTTTTTTCCATTTTAAAATTTAGAAACAAAGCGTTAATCCAAAATAAAAATATCCGTAGTTTTGTCCGTCGCTCCATCTTCATCATTCTTCAATAGTCCTGCCATTATATAGCCCACACCAAAGCCAAAACAACTTTTCCTTCCGAGAGGAGAGAGAAAATGGAGAGAAGATAGAATCGAAATAATTGTTGCTTAACAGCTAACCATATAAATACTTTAATATTCTAAATTCCAATAAACTAATCAAAACAGCAAATTCAACCCCTCCTCATTTTGTCTCTGGTACTTTCCTGCAAAATTGCAGAAAATGTAAAATCCTAACAGCCATTAATGGAAGCTCAAGCGTCCTTTGGCAGCTAAACACAAGCTTTTTCATCCTCTTTAATGGTGTGTTTGGGACTTTCTGTTTCTTCTGTACATTCTTTTTAACAGATCTGTGTGTTGTTTGTTTGTTTTTTGCATTCGTGGAGGTTATTCATTGGTCGGCAAAACGGCTTTTTCCCCATTCGAGAGGACAGGCGAGCGTACGGCGACGTTTGACGTGTTGCGTGATGTTTTAGATCTGGTGATATAATTGTAGAATCATCGTAGCTGGTATTTACAGATCTTCGTTTTTAGTAGCTGTCGATTTCCGTGAGCTGAATTTGTACGGCCTTTAGCTGAATTTATTGCTATTTTACGAGTCTTACAGAATATAGAAATTGTCCTTATTTGATTAGGCTTGGTATTGGTATGGATGATTTAGATGATATGCAGATCGTGAAGAATTGAGGAGAGAGAGATTGAGCTGATTATAACTAAATCCGATTTGGTTAGAGACTAGGAGAAGAATTATATAGGAAGAAATAGAAGAGGTTATAATCCAATTCGATTTGAGTAAAAAAATGGATTTGGATGAATTTCGTGTGATGTTATCGAATTCAACATTAGATGTTTGGACCTTTATAGATGCGGCAATTGCCGTAGCTTCATCGGACCATGGACACGAACTTAAGGATCGAAGAGACGCAATTGTGCAGCGACTCTATGCCTGCCGGAGCTGCGACGAAGTTAACCGGCAACAAAATTTACCTGCGATTCGGGGAGATAATGAAGCCAAGGTCAAACACTCGCCTTATACTCCGCAATCGGTTCACAGAGACGAAGATGTTGACATTGAAAACGAGGATGAAGAACCAGATCCCTTTGGAGGTTTATTTGATGATGAGGAAACAAGGATTCTCACAATTAAAGAACAGATTGAAGATCCTGAGCAGGTAATTTTGGATTTTATAATTTGTTCTTACTTTTTAGCTTTGATTTGTTTAGGTTAAAATGTTTTTGTTTCTCTGTTTAGTCTGATGAGTATCTGGTGGAATTGCTTCAAGGCCTTTCTGATATGGATATTACATTCAAAGGTCTCAAGGTAATTATAGTTTATATTGTTGGTTTTGGTGGGTGAGTTGTACTTGGTGTGCTTTTCATGGATTGTACATTGGTTCTGCAATAGCTAATTATCACTGGGAATATTATTTTTTAATGTTAGTTTTAGCATAATTCAAAGTCTATTGTAATATCAGGAAACTGATATAGGAAGGCATGTGAATCGACTGAGGAAGCATCCGTCGAATGATGTAAGGAGACTGGTGAAGCAACTTGTGAGGTTTGAACAATTTGAAACTCAAAAACTTTTGTGGAACTGAATGATGTAGAAGGAAGTTAATTTGATTATGTCTTTTACAGAAAGTGGAAAGATTTGGTTGATGAATGGGTGAAGTTGAACCCACCAGAAATACCATCTTCTACTATTATTGGTAATTTAACCACTAATCTCTATTTTTCTTAGGCTATTTAATACTGCTACTTTGTTTTTAACTAAAAAGAAGGTTCATTAATGGTTGAGGCAGCTGATGGAGAATCACCTCCGATGAACATGACGAGGAATCTTCAAAATGGTCACAACCAGGTGAAAATTCTATAACTAGATTGGTTCTTTTGACATAAAGTTTTTTGTTGTGAATCCCAGCTTTTTTGAGGTCTAAAGTTCTGGTGTTTTTAGGTTCCTGATTTTGCTTATTCCCCAAATCCACACAGTAAGTATAGAATCTGATTCAAAGATGATCAATTTGGTTATTTGCATCTCTTTATTCATTTTTTATCTAATCTTTACACCCTATTGGTTATAGATGGAAGCTCTGGCTCGGAAAGGAATAACTCGGAACCAGAACAAAAGCCAAAATCTGTTCCCAGAAGAGATGCACCGGCCAAACCTTCCTACCAACATGCTGCTGGATCTGTGTCCGCACCTCCTCCAAATGTATTATTTCAAACTTATGCACTTGATAATTTACTTCAATTTCGTTGTCTTTTGCGAGAGAGGAAACTACGGAAAATAAATGAAAATGGTAGTACCACAAAAACTTCATAGCTCATAAACTGTTGCAAGACGCTTCAAATTCGATATTGTAATTAAATGTTTTGGAGCGTCTTATTAGCAGTTATAAGGTGCCATTAAGGTAAACACTTTTAGGCT
The DNA here is from genome assembly GCA_020205605.1 of Panax ginseng. NCBI lineage: Eukaryota > Viridiplantae > Streptophyta > Magnoliopsida > Apiales > Araliaceae > Panax > Panax ginseng. The sequence goes on along the minus strand of CM035129.1, from coordinate 137,939,509 downwards.
TTTATGGTCGTACTTTTTTTTTTCCCCGCAATTGAGAGCAGAATGTTCTTGGGTTAGGCTAATAATTTTGATTGGAGAATATATAGATTTAAAAAAAAAATCAAAGTTTGATACTTTAATTTCTATTCTTGACTGCCAAATGGAGTACAAGTATATTGAAGTGCAAGTTTTTGAAGACTGTATTGGAATTTTGCAGAGACCACACAAGGAAACAGCTATAGATCCTGATAGGCTGGCATCAGCAAGGAGGAGGCTTCATGAGAACTACCAAGAAGCTCAAAATGGTTTGAATAATTTACTTTCATCAATTTGGGTTGACTAAGAATCTTTTGTGACTACTTTGGAGGAGCTTGTGCTTGCTGACTTAACTTTTTTACATTTGTTTTTTGTGAAGCTAAAAAGCAGAGGACAATACAGGTGATGGATATCCATGAGATACCAAAGCCAAAGAATGGATACATAGCCAAGAATAAAGGTGGTTTTCAGGGAAGGCAACACCGGTGATTGGGTCGGTCATATGTACCACACCACGTCACATGAACTTATACGCAGTTTTTTGTTTGTTATAATGGGGTTTACCAGAAACCTGTCTATCCCCCTATTTCAGTTTTTACCTTACTAAAAATAACTCCCATATAGTAGTACTCTTTCTACTCTAATTTGGTTTGGTTTATTTTTTATCGTAAATCATAGTTTTATATAATCTATTTTAATATGCTTTTGATGTTAAAAGTTTGAATATTTTGACCAAGCATTTTTGATATTTTAGTCGTATGACAATATGGGTAAATATATTTTTTTGGAGTCACTTTTATTTTTAGTAAAGAAACCCTTGTATACAAAAAGACCTTGTCCAAGGGATTTATGTCCTAGTAAAGAAAAATCAAAAGATCTTTTGTTTATAGCACGAAGAAGGTAATCTCAAGCAGAAATTCGAAATCTCAGGCAGCTTAGGAGTAAAAGAATATACGTATTTGGACTTGCAGTCTTTATCATCTTTCTTATGTTTCATTTTCAGTTATTTTTCTTGAGTAATTCTTCATTGATTGTCTCCTTTAAAAAAAAGTTTAATTTGGTTGAACCCAAAAAGATTCCAGAGCCAGTACACTAGTTTGCCAGCCCAGGGATCCAATTGCAAATTGGTGGTATGCGGCAGACCCATTAGCAATGTGAGCACTGATTGACCAATTATGGGAGGAAAGAGAGAATATTAGTGTTTTATTCCCTTCGTCATAAAAGATGATTGAAGTATATATTCTTTTTAGTTTAATTTTACTATGTTTAGCGTAATGTAAATTATTTATTAGATATGGTCGGTTGTACTCCCTCATTGTTTAAAAATTAGAGATGTTTTTTTTAATTTGTTCTAAATTAGAGATATATTTTTATTTTTATTTTAAAATTATAATTATAATTTTATTTTTAAAATGTTTCACAATAAATGTTCTATTTTTATATTTGTAATTATTTTTATCTTATTTTCTTACTTATACTCATAATCTTTTTATTCAACTTTTGTTAAAAATTAAAAAAAATGAGAAAATATTTACATTAAAAACTGATGGATTATTATACTACTTTCTCTCATAGTATCGGTATAACATGTTTTCTATTTAACGATTCTCTAGAATCTTTTTCTTTATTCATTCTAGCTTTTAGTACTCCCTCCGTTTCTTAATATAAGTCGTTTTAGAGAAATATTTTTGTTTCTAAATATAAGTCGTTTGAGAATTTCAAGGAAGCATTAATTGCTTAGTTTCCAATATTACCCCAAGTAATAAATATAACTTTGATTCTCTCACTATTTTTTGTCCAATAAATAACATTCTTTTTTTTTCAATATAAGAGCAATATAGACAATTGATAGTATATTTAATGTTTTATAATTATTTTTTTAATATTTGTGCACAACTCTAAAATGACCTATATTAAGGAACGGAGAGAGTACTTATTGAGAATGTGTGAATAACAAAAAGAATGATTTAAAAAATTAATTCATATGGGAAGAAGTAATACTTCATATATAAAAGTGGAGAAATACTTCAATTAATAAGTAATTCAAAAGGACAATTTAGGTAAAAAAAATATATATATTATTAATCGGCGTGCAAAACCAATTAGGACGTTTATTTTGGGACAGAGATAGTATTATTTTTTTATTATCATTTTCAATATCACACCGCCAATGTTCTAAAAGGGCTAAAGGTAGTAGGAATGGGGGGGGGGGGGGGGCTTAGGCGAGATTTTTTATTTTAAGTCAATTTTATTATTTTATCTAATATTTATTCAAAAATAATAATAATAATATAAAACAAAACAATCTATAATAAAGATAATAAAGGCCTTTGCTTAAAGTTTAAACACATATCCTTTTATATATTGCACTTTATTTTATACTTTTATGACTTATTATATGTCATATTTGAGTTTGATAAAACTCATTTATGGGCATAATTTAAGTAAGTACAAAATGTGTAACCTAATGTCCTCTATATGGAGAATAAGAGAGAATTTTATTTGATTTGTGTAGAAATCATTTGATTTATGCCTATAGTGAAACCTTTAATAAGGTACAAAGTTGTCACTTTAATAGAAAAGATTACTTGTCACTTTATAAGTACTAAGTGTATAATCTTATTTTATTTTGGAATAAGAGATATTTTTGTGAGACTTTTGAAATTCTATTTAATTATAAATTTATTACTCATATATAACTTAAATCATTAGTAGTAATAAGTATAATTAAAATAAAAATTAATAATAATTTAATGTTGAAACTATTATAAATATATGTATGTATTTATATGCGTAGATATAAATATACTACATATATGAATATAAAGAGAAGTCTTATATACATTTTAGACATAATAATTTTTGTATCATAAAAATCTCTTCTTTTGGCTATTCTTTCTACAAACAAATAATTACTAAAAAATAGTGTTTTATTAGAATTTTATGTGATCTGCTATCACGGATAATTCACTAAAGGCTTGACATATATCTTGGAGGTATATCGTCTGTAACCTTTAGCAAACCAATCGTGGTGAGGGCGATAGAGACCTTAAGGACATGTGTTGGGAATTGCATATTCAAATTTGATGTTGAAAGTAAATAAACATGCTTATGTGTAAAGTCCTTCAAAGAACATATGTACAAGGACTTAGGTGATAGATTAAAACTATTAGGTTGATCTATGTTTTAAGATGTAATAGATAGGCATCAACAGAATCGTAGTATGTCAAGCCAACCGAGAGTTTGCAGAAGCCAAGCGTAATCATGAGTATCGAGGCGATTCTTTATAGAATCGTAGATGCGCTTTGGAGGGCCTCACTCAGAATCGTAGAGTTGGTCCAAGCGCCTGCCGAGCCAAGTCAAGAATCGTAGTCTGCTCTCGGAAGTGTAGAATCTGTAAAAACAAGCAAATCAAGGATCGTAGTCTACCAGAGCTTAAGAGAAATCGTAGTGTTCTCCTCTATTAATTCGAATCAAGCACGAATATGACAAGACACCACGATCATGATCGTAGTGTATCTCCTGTCAGCATCAAAAGCATCGAGCCTTGTCCATTAACTGAAGAATAAAATACTACAAATGAAGAATGGATTATAGACGTTGAGACTTTCGGGAATCCCAATGCTCATCCTTAGTATGTATCGAAGAAGCGCATTGAAGAAGCTAAGGAAAAGGACTGCATACCTGCTGATTTTTTTTTCAGGTGTTAGGTGAGATAGCAATCTGTCGTGTCAATGAGTCAGACGACTGAACAACAAATTTCTAGGAAGTCACCATCAATGCTCAGAAATGTCTGATGCATTTAATATTTCAAACAGACATATTTCAAAGCCTCCTTTATATACAAATCATCAGACGCAGATGAAATACTAAGCAAGTACATAAAACAAAGCTGAAGAACACTAACGCTCAACTCTATGATCAATCAAAAAAACTTGCTCAGCTACTCAGTTCTTTCGAACATATGCTTAACGACAACTGAGTAACACAACCCAAGAACTCAACTCTCATAAAGTGAAGTAAGAAGTTCCAAGTTTGCTGGACTTGAAGAGTTCTAAGTGAACTAAGAAGTTCCAAGACTGCTGGTCTTGAAGGAATCTAAGTGATTCGAAGATTGTAAAGACATCCTTAGTGGATTTCATACTCGAGGAGTAGAAGAGTGGACTAGGAGTCTTGAGTGCTCTGAACCACTTAAAAACACTGTATCTTTTATATTCTTACTATAACTGTTATATCTGTCATAACTGTTTATCACCTATTAACTTGGTTTATCTTAAATGGAAACAAACAAATCTTATATTCCGCTGTGATTAAATCAGTAACAAATTTGACAAGTATTTTGAAAAAGAAAATTTAAAATATCTATTCAACCCCTCTTCTAGATAACTATTGTGCCTCTGGGAACTAACAACATAGATCACCCGTGTCATGTCTTCCGTTCTTGTTGATGATTTTGATTTTATGAAGCTACGATTCTAACATATCCATATTGACAATGTCAAAGTTCAAACACAAACATGCAATTGTTCAATTGTTCAAAGTTTAAACACAAACAAATTAATATTAATTTCTCAAAAATCAATTGGAGATATTTTAAAATTTAAATAAATGTTATTTTTAAAAATTAGTGTGAAGTTTATTAAATAAGACATTTCATATTATTAATTATAAAATTATTTTTATTTGTGTACTCTTCAAAATTGAGGACTTAAAAAAAATGACAAATATCATATGCTAAGTATGATTAACATATCTTTAACGTATTAGTTTTATTCATAAATAAGATTGTTATTAAATAATAAAATTTAAATTGTCTGCCTATCCCGCCTAGCCTGCCTAATTTTCTGCCCGCCTAGGCCCCACTTAGAAGGATTTTTTGCCGCTTAGGCGAGGCGCCAGAGGGGGCCTAGCGCCTAGTCGTAGCCTAGACCGCTTTTTAGAACACTGTACACCACTACAACCAAATTCTAAGTTAATATTAAGGCTATATTTGAGAATATAAAATTATCTTTAAAAATTGTCGCTCGACAAATATATCTCTAATTTTAGAACGAAGGGAATATATCATTTGATCTGAATATATCAGCTTGCTTAGAATAAAAATATTTTTATGATATATTTCATTATTTTTGTATTAGATAATATTAAAGAATTGATATTTTTACAATTAAATATGCCAATTTTAAAAAATCTTCTCTCATATGAAGGTGAATATTATTTACTATTTATATAAGTAAGAAATAGAACTATTAATTTCATTTATGAAAATATTAATTCCCTAATATTATTTGCTAGTGTAAAATTGATATTATGACTTTAACCACTACTCTATTCGTATACTGTTATGGGCCGTTCGTATACTGTTATGGACATTTTTTTTAATGTTGTTTCTTGGAAGAAACTATTTTATTAATATAAATACCAAAAAGTATATTAATTAGTATATATTAAATTTAAGTAATAAAAATAATTCAAAAGTAGTCAATGGAGGTGTACCACTTCAGTAAAGGCTTGGCTCTAATTATATTTCATTAAAGAAGCAAATAGTAGTAGATAATCTTTTTAGGTGTATACTCTGAATTTACATTTTAAGAATAATCATATATATTTTTAAATGATTTACGTTGAATTATAATTGCAAAACTTATCAATATGTGATATTAAAAGGAATTATAAGAGGGTCTCACTTATTACATATTTATCAAAAAATATTACCACTAAAATTTATCCATATAACTGACAATCAAAAAGTCAATGTAAACTTTTGTAATATGTATCATTTTCCTTATTAAATTAATTAAAATTATTTGAATTGATTAACCATTTTTTATTATTTAAGTTGGTTAATTATTTTAAGACCTTGCAATATAAGTCATAACATGTTGAGTCGACAGTCATACCAAATTAATTAGAATTATTTTTTATTATTTCAGAAAGATATAAGTGGGGGTTGGCTCTTGTCCTCTGACAAGTCTTTCTCTCTTGCCTTAAGGCATGTCTCTATTTCTTTGATTTTATTCTTTGCATGCCCTATTTTTCTACTGTCATGGAATCCGATCTGACTGAAGCTTGTCGCAACCTCACCCTCGAAGGGGAGGATGACGAGAGTTTGGTGCTGGAGGGTGAGAATGAATTAGTCGAAGATTCTGACTACACTTTCTGTTTGGTAGACAGATTTATTATGAAAAAGCTTGTGAACTTTGGGACTATGAAGGATACTCTCATCCGATATGACAACCAGTGAATGGTATTGATGTGAAGGAGTTTGATGATGGTCGTTATTTGTTTCGATTTTTTTATGAGCGCGATCTAAATCGTGTTATTTCTGATGGTCCGTGGTCTTTTACTAACCATATTTTGCTGTTGAAACGTTTGCTTCCAAGTGAGCAAACTTCTCAAGTTCCCCTGAATATGGTCGAACATTGGATCCAAGTTTATGATCTTCCTATTGGCTTTATGTCGGAGAAGGTTGGGATTGCTATTAGCAATTACATAGGCAAGTTTGTTGCCTCAGATGCTCGCAACTTCGATGGCCAGATTAAAACTTTCATCCGAGTGAGGGTGGCCATGGATGTTAACAAGCCTGTTACCCAGAAGATGAAGCTGAAGAGGAATGGTGGAGACTGGATTTGGGTTACTTTTAAATATGAAAGGCTCCCTACGTTCTGCTTCTATTGTGGGGTTATGGGACACTCTGATAAGTTTTGTGCGTTGTGGTTCGATAATCCTGTTCCTCCATCTTAATTTGTGTATGGTAAATGGCTTCGGGCTCAACCGCGTCGTCAAGGCAGTCGATCGGCCGATCAGTGGATCAGGACTTACCTTTCAAATGAGCCCTCCCCGTGTATGCGGTGTGGTGGGCGATGAATCCAAGCAATGGGACGAGGAACTCGCATTTTCAGGAACCACATTTGGTAACTTTCGTTCATGGAAAGGAAATCTCCACTTCCTTGAATCAAGCAGACGTGATTCCTCCCACTCTAAAACTTCCCCCGGTATCTACGGGATTGTCTTCTGACTTTCCTTCCATGCATAGGTTTGATACTCCGATTATTGAGAGGAGTGATTCAGGGGATATTATTCTAACGGAGCAAAAACGGCGCCATACATTGAATAGTAATAATCATGCAAATTCGGTGAATAATATTTTGGTTAATCTGACACCAAAAAATAGATTGAAGGTGGGCGCTGGCATCCAGGCCCACCGAGACCAATGATGACCCTTAGTTGGAATTGTCGTGGGTTGGGCAACTCGCGTACAATTCAGGTCCTTGCAGAGTTAGTCCACCATTTAAAGCCTACTTTTGTCTTTCTTATTGAAACAATGTTGTCTCGAGATCGTTTGAATGCAATCAAATTAAAATTGGGTTATGAAGGTGTTTTTGCTGTGAGTAGTGTTGGCCATGGGGGGGTATTGTCCTCTTGTGGAAAGATAAAAATATTGCCAGTTTACTTTCTTACTCGTATCATCATATTGATGTTGTTGTTAACATCCCTAATATGTTGCAATGGCGCCTCACGAGTTTCTACGACATTTCGTTAGAAATAATCAAAATTTGTCTTGGAATCTCCTCTGGCAGCTTAGTAGTTGCTCTACTCTCCCGTGGTGTTGTATCGGAGACTTTAATGATCTTTTATTTTCAAGTGAGAAGCGTGGGAGTATCGACCACCCTCAATGGCTTTTTGACGGGTTTCGGAGGGATGTTGATGATAGTGGGCTGCTGGATATTGGTATGGAGAGGCACCCTTTCACTTGGGAGTGTCGTAGGGGTTTTTCGGATTGGATTGAGGAACGTCTTGATCGCGCGTTTGTTTCTCCTACTTGGCTTTCTGCTTTTCCCCGTGCGATGCTGCGGAATATAGAGGCTTCTATGTCAGATCACTCAGCTATTATGCTTGACTTTTTGCTGTCTAGCCAAGTATACAAAACTCGTAAATTTAGGTTCGAAAACTTTGGCTTAGGGAGCCCCAACGCTAGACTATTATTTTGGATAGTTGGTCTAGGGGCTCGGGGAGTCCTATTCAAACTCAAATTCAGCAATGTGGGGTTGATTTAATGAGGTGGGGGTCTGATCTTGCCTCTTATTTTCGTAAGGATATTGTTGATTGTAAAAGGCAGATGAAAGGTCTTAGGTCTCTTACTGACCAAGATTCTATTGCCCAATAATCTAATTGTCGCTTAAGGTTCAATCTTTTATTGGCTCAACAAGAGGATATTTGGAAACAACATTCTAAGCAGCTGTGGCTTAATTCTAGGGACTCAAACTCCCGATTTTTTCATACTTCTGCTTCTGCCCGTCGGAAAAACAATACGGTTTTGGAGCTCAAGGATGATAGTGGTCGCTGGTTACGTTGGGATAATGGGTTGCTGAACCTGCTCCTCTCTTATTTTCAGGGGATTTTCACGTCTCAAGGAGGGTAAACTTAGGCTGTAACGGAGTGCATTACTTTTTATATTTCTGATCAGCAGAGCAGTTTTCTTATTGCTCCCTTTTCGAAAGACGATATCAAGGAAGCTTTGTTCTCTATGCATCCCGATAAAGCGTCGGGGCCAGATGGTATGAACCCCGCTTTCTATCAGCGTTCTTGGGATATTGTGGGCGATTCTATGACTGTCGCTTGTCTCTCCTTCCTTCAGCAAGGGGTATTTCCAGAGGGCTTCAATGAAACTAATATTGTGTTAATTTCTAAGAAGTCAAAGCCTGTGTTGGTTATTGATCTTAGGCCAATTTCTCTGTGCAATGTTATTTATAAGATAGTTGATAAAATGCTTGTGAATTTCCTCAAACATGTGATTGATTCTATTATCTCCGAGCAGCAAAGTGCGTTCATTCTGGGAAGGCTGATTAATGACAACATTATGATCGCTTATGAGGTAATTCACTATCTAAAGAGGAAAAGGCAAGGGAATTCAGGATTCTCTGCTCTGAAGATTAATATAAGCAAAGCCTATGATAGACTTGAATGGGATTACTTGCATCAAATCATGGTTCGAATGAGTTTTCCTTTAGTTTGGATTTGGTGGATTATGTTGTGCGTTTCCATTGTGAAATATTCTATAGTTCATAATAGCTGTGAGTTGGATCCTATCATTCCTTCGAGAGGCTTGCAACAAGGATGTCCTCTCTTGGTGTATTTATTTATCCTCTGTGCCGAGGGTTTTTCTGCCTTGCTTCGTCGTTATGAGAGTTGTGGGTTAATCCACGGATGTAAAGTCTCTCAAGGTGCTCCGGTTGTGTCCCACCTATTTTTTACGGATGACAATTATTTGTTTTTCAGGGCGACTACCTCGGAATGTCAACATATAAAGGAATGCATCCAGTTATATGAATTTGCCTCGGGTTAGCAGATAAATTTTCAGAAATCCTCTATTCTTTTCAGTGTTAATACGTATATGACTGTTCAAAATGTGGTTAGTGGCATTCTTCATGTTCAGGTTACCTCTGATCATGGGAAGTACCTTGGCTTGCCATCTTATGTGTGGAAGAATAAGAAGCAGGCGCTATCTTTTGTCAAGGATCGTATGTGGAGTCGTCTGTCTGGCTGGAAGACAAAATTACTCTCCAAAGCTGGTAAGGGGGTTCTTATAAAAAGTGTGGCTCAGGCTCTTCCTACTTTTGTTATCAGTGTCTTCTTATTGTCGAAGGACCTTTGCTCGGAGTTGGAGAGCTCAATGGCTCGGTTTTGGTGGGATTTGGGCTCTAATCAGTCCAAAGGGATTCATTGGGTTAGTTGGAAGAAATTATGCGCTTGGAAAGAGCATGGGGGCTTAGGTTTCATGAGCCTCTATGCCTTCAACTTGGCCATGCTTGGCAAAAGCCGGTGGCGTTTGGTGACTCGTTCATCTTCGCTGGTTGCGAGGATTTTTAAGGCCAGGTATTACCCTTCTTCTTCCTTCTTTCTGTGCTCAGAAATGCAATAATCCCAGCTTCATCTGGTGTAGTATCATGGCTGCAAAAACCTCTCTTAAAGCAAGGTGCCAGATGGCGTGTTGGCAATGGGAAAAGCATTAATATTTGGTAGGAGCCATGGCTGCCCAACGATGATAATCCTTAGTTGTCTTCTTCCCTTATTCCAGACACGAAGCATGCTTCTGTGAACAATCTTATACTCCCTGATGCGCTTTCTTGGGACACTGATTTAGTAAGGGATTTGTTTGATTCTCGTGACACTTCGTTGATTTCTAATATTTCCTTGAACAGTAGGTGCGAGAAGGATCGCCTGTATTAGAGGTTTGAAAGAAAGGGGTTGTATTCGGTGAAGAGCGCTTATGATTTTTTGACCTCTAACCTGAGTACTATTCACCCTCGTCATGATGCTCCAACTTGGAAGAAGCTCTGGGCGGTTCGTATCCCTCCGAAAGTGAAACACACTCTCTGGGGTTTGTGTAATGGCAGTCTACCCACCAAAGATAATCTTCTGAAGAAAAGAGTCACTGTGGATGGTTCTTGTCTCGTGTGAAACTGTAATGACCATGAATTTTAAACTCCTCATTTAAATAAATATGTGATTTAATTTTAATAAGTTAGTTTTGTGAGTCTATTTAAACCTTACGTGGTTATGTGAATTTATGAAATGATTAAAGGGAGTCACTAATAGCTTATTTAAATTAGTGGACTAACCCTAAGAGTTTGATATCAAAGAATTGATAAGATTCTTAATAATTAAATATTCAATTTATTTGAATATAGTGACAGGATTTGAACATATTGCTTCATTTTAATTATGGATATATCACCACTATAGAAGTTAAACTATACATATAGAACTTGTGTGGTGGTAGAATTTGGAACTGGCTTGAAGCTAAACCAATTTGGCAATCGCTCAGACCGACGCCTTCACTCGCCCCCAGTAGTAAAAATGGGCGCAACAAGTGGCAGTGTCCAATCTGGAAAGAAATTAGTTTTCTATTGTAGAAATAAAACATTAATGTAAGGTGTGACATGAATAAAATCATATGATAAAAATATATTTTAATGATATGAAGTATTACAGAAATAATTAAATATCTATGTATTCCAGAAATTGGGAAAGGAATTTCATGTGTAAACTGGACATATAATATTAAATAATGTTATAATATGGTTATGTGAATAGGAAGAATAATTATGGGACATACCCGGATAATAATACTTAACTGTGTTATTTTGTTGCATGTATTTAATGTACATGGATTATATGATGTGAGGACATGAATAATCCCTAAATTTTCCTTATATGGTAACAATTGTACATTAAAATTACATTTTGGGAATTATAGTAACCAAACCAAGCTTATTGCCGAGAATTTCTCTTGTCCCAATTTAAGTGGCACAAATAATACTTGAACAGTAACATGGAGCTAGTTTACGTAACTTCTAAATGGCTAAGCATAGGTAATGATTTCAAGGCCAATGATTGGTATTGGGTTGTTGAACCACTCATTAGCAACCATTATTTTCTTCCATTACACCATGAGTTCAACCTTAGTGCAATGTGATTGTCTAGTTCAAGTTCCCTTTATAAATAGAAGCTTTAGTTTCAATTTTTGTTGTTTGTTAAGTCTGAAATTGAAAGTTCTAAGTTGCTGAGCATTTATAGAAGCATACTCAGTGTGTAAGGAGTCCAATCCAAGCTTAAGGAGGTATAAATTATAACTATGTTCTTGAGTTGGGTTTTGTCAGATGTAAAACCCCAAATTTTACGAATAAAGATTTAATTTTCTCGAAATATTTTTTTAATATTATGGTGTGGATTTGAGATAATGTTATAGTTGTGGGTAGTATTTATAAATTTTGCAAAGTATGCAAGTTGTTATATAATATTCGATTGGTTGGGGAATAATCGTTTTAACAGGGAATATTCATACGACGGCACAATCATTGGTGGATCCCACAACGGAATTATTGTCGAATTGAGAAAACGACAAAAATATTTTTATGAAAATAATAACGGAAGTTTTACCGTTAAAACCGTTGAACTACTTTCGGTAGTAGTAAAGTCTGATGTCTGGCGTGGTTGCATAGTAGCACGCGGTATTGATTATTGATGCTTACGTGAGAAGTCACTCGGTTTTGTTCAATTATTACTTGATGAATTGTTGCATAGTATCTCACGTTATTTGATTCAATTATTGTCGATATTTTATATATTATTAAATCAATAATTGAGATGACGAGAGTTATTAATATTATTATTTGTAATATTAACGATGTCTAAAAAGTTACGCCAAGGAGAGGTTTGGTCACCTAATTTAGCGCCATGATAGGGGAGAAATCCTTATTGGAAAGCCCCTTTCCTAGGAACAACTTTGGTCGATTAATATTGTGAATTATAATAATGGTGATAAATATTGTTAAATATATTGAGGTGTCTTTTTATGAAGTCACGGAAGTTTATATATATATATATATATATATATATATATTACATATATAAATTTTGTTTTATTAGTATTATTAATGTAATAAAATAGAAAAACTTTTTATATAAAAGCAGAATACTTTTATAAAGTTATTTGTTTTATTAGACAATAATTAAAATATAATATATTTTATTATGCATAGTGTTTGTATAATTACTGCATAGTATTTGCATAGTAAAATCTTTTTATATATAAAATGTAATACTTTTATAAAGTTATTCGTTTTATTAGATTATAAATAGAATATATTATATTTTATTTAAAAGATTTTGTTTTATTAGAATATTTTATTAATAATTTGCATAGTAAATCAATATGGACCGTCAGTTTAAAAGTAAATCAATCTGGGATAGTTCATGAATTAGTTACTATTCAGTCCATTCTCCTATAAATAGAAGCTCATTCCTTCATTATTTCTTACGAATTCACTGAAACTCTAGAGAGAGAAACTATAGAGAGAAAGAAGAAAAGTATTATGCTACCTCACTTTTCCAATATCCAGTTCTTCTAAGGTAAGGGGTATTATTTCTTTCGTATTCATGAAGAGAACTTCTATTATTCCATTCTTTATTATTCATTGGAATAACTTTATATCGCCGATCTACCCTATACTTGGTGAAATTCTTACATTATTCCATTCTTTATTATTATGTTGGAATAACTTGTATATCAAATACCGCATACATGGTAAAATTCTTACATTATTCCATTCTTTATTATTCATTGGAATATCTCGCGCCGAATGCGTGCGTAGTGACGCTTTGACACTGGTTCCATTAATTATTATTACATTGGAATAACCATGCATGCTGATGGATCTATCGCATGCATGATGATTTGTTGTTATTTCATTCTTTATTATTCATTTGGAATATCTCGCTTGGTGCAAATTTACACCGACTGCGGTTTCGTTCTTTTTATTATTTCGTTTGAATATCACATGCAATGCGTTTACGCATGACCTGGTTCCATTCTTTATTATTCTGTTGGGAATAACCCGTCTGTGCAGTTTATCGCACGCATGGTGAATCCCTCTGTTATTCCATTCTTTATTATTCTGTTGGAATAACCTGTCTATGTGTATTACCACATGCATGGTAAATGATCCTTTGTATTCATTCCTTATTAAATTATGAAAATGATCTGTATATGTGGATTACCGCATGGCGGACGAAAATTCATTTGCAGTTTCATATATTCTATTATACTCAGTTGGTTAAAGTTTTAACTTCTATACTCCACGAAATTAGTGGAATATCCTTGATATTTGCGCTTCATCCAGTATCTTTTCATGGAAATATTCTTCTGAGCATTCTTGAATTTTACTCTACAAAGCAGTATCATGTTGACAATTTAGACGTTATTGAATTCTGGATAAATTAATTCTTGAACTTGTTTTATTGGATTCTTATATCATTGTCATCATCCTCATGCTTATATTATGTTAAAAGTCATATGTGGCCTGTTGTGCATAGATGAACTTGGTATGATTATGACCAGGGATTAATCAGTATAATCATGACCGTAATATTACAAATAATGTGATAAAAGTCCTCATTGGCCCGTAGTGCATTGATGGACAATTGTTGGCATGATTATGACCATTGATGAATACACGAATATCCTTGGCCCGTAGTGCATGGATAATTTGTGGTTGTGATACTAATGAATATCTTTGGTCGTAGTGCAGGGATGATGTGGATTATTTATTAAGCAGAGTCCCGGCGATAGAAGTGATGAAAAACCTTTTAAATCATAAAAGATATTAGATTTTATTCTCTACTTGACTCTTTTAATGGATTGCTTGTTCCGTTGTAGTTAAACTTGATGTTTGTTATATTGTATCAGTTTAACACCATTGAAGGCTAACGATAATTTATTCTGCATTATCTTAGTCATAATATTTCTTATTGGGCTAGTTGAGCTCACCCTTTCTTTCACTGTTCTCTTTAGGGAAATGAGAAACGTAATGGACTAATTTCGGAGAAGCGAGTAATGTGATCCAGATGATAGCATTAGTAGTCCTCACTATTCTGTTAAATAGTGTGACAACAAATGTAATGAGGACTCCATTGAGTGTGGATATTGTCTAGATGACAATATTCTTATTAAAACTCTTAGATTATGTTATGTCGTATTTTATATGACTATTGTATAATTAAGTTGTATTTGTATTCTGTACCATGTATTTGGCGACTCAGAATAGGTGATGTATACCTATTTTGGGGGCGTCACATCAGATGATTGAAATTACTTGAAATTCCATGTCAATTGATGTGAATTAACATGTTATCATATGTTTAGGATGTATGTTTACATGTATGAACTCTTAAATGATGGATTGGAACATGTTTAAACTGAAAAGAATCAAAGTGGATTGAGGCTCTGCAAAAAGCAGTCTGCTTCGCTCTCAGTGCGGTAATGAGCGATGGCCTCTGCGCTTTATTTGTACTAGGGTGCAAACGTAGGCGCTACTGTACTTCTTAATCGATTCTTTGGTTTTATTTATCTTTGTGAGTTGAGAACTTGGTATCATGACTTAGATATATACCTAAAAAGGAGTATAACATGAGATATAAAGCTTTCTTATGTAGTATGAAGTAATTAACTTGGATTAGTAAGGAAGTTTGTAACAAAACTTAAGGTTTCCAAAACAAACTTTGAGGAAAACTTATGTTCACAAGTTCTGAACTTAGTGGCTCATATGCATGACTGATTTCAAAACAAAATGAGCGTGATATATGATGTATAGTGTCTTTATCATGATTAAACTTGTTAGCTTTGTGTTAGAGAATGTTTTAAATGAAAAGCTTGTTATGTTAAAGTTAATATACATGAATGCTACATGATGTAAGTTCTGATTGCGAAAGATGTTAAACATAACTTAATTACACATGATAAGAGTTTTGTCTTGTATGAGTTATATTCCATCATTCATATTAAAGTGGTTTAAAAGGCAACCTTAAACATATTTTTCAAAAACTAGTTGCATTACATGGATATTTAGATTCTAAAGGGATAAGATGTTAGGTTATGTCTATAATATCCCTAGATATGATACATATGTATTGAGCATGATGATTACATGATCTTTTATGTTTTAATGATATGTAAATTGTAAGTTAAACTTGTGGCAATGAACTCAAGAATAGTCATATGCTATGTGAGACCTCTAGCATATATGTATGTTAAAGTATAAGTGTATTAGTATGTTAGAGTCGGACTGATAGTAGGAGAGGCAGGAAGCTCAACCACAGTGCGGCAGGGGCGGTATAGATTCTTGCCAGTCCCTAAAAGCCTAGACTAAAGCATTGCGCCCATCCGCAATCTTGTCAAAGTTTTTGTTTTTGATCTGAAGTTCAAGGCAAACTTATATGATTACTTTACCTTGTAATGTATGACCAATATGTTATGTAATGTGTTAAGAATCATGCTATGCGATGATTTCATTCTTGTAAGTATAGACTCATACTAGTTTACGTATACTAATTGAAAAGACCAACTTGTTAATGTTAGGTCATTTCAACACGAGTTAATTAAAGCTAGAATTAAACTGTAGCTGAGCAAACAGGCAAGTTCCCTAACCTTACTCAAATTTATATTGAGCAAGTCTCCGAACTTGACTTTTGGTTGTGCAAGTTCATTAATTCTTACTCTTTTACTTGAGCAAGTATTCGAACACTATTTTTATTGTGTTGCAAGTTCTTAACTTACATAACTTTGAGTTTTGTGAGAGTTTCCTATCCTCCTCATATTGTATTGAGCAGGTTATTGTTAAATTGAAAGTTATTCATTTAAGCTTGAACTTTATTTCCAAGCATGTCATTAAGTGGTTTAATTACTTTACAATTATTCCACATTGATATTATTGATGTTCGCACTTAGTGCACTTGAGTTCGTACAGTCTTGGACTTGTACATCATTTAAAGTTCTATAATTCTTGAACTGTGTCAGATAGAGTTTGAACCTTTGTTCGGTTAGACAAGTGTATGAAGTTTTATAAAAGCTATCCAAACCAATTGATGATAAGGATTCTTAGACTGAAAGAACACCCCTTTTATGATAGGGGAGTACCCCATGTATCTAAAATAAGATACAAAGAGCAGATTTAAATGTTATGCATATACCTGGTGTACGCGAGGCTGATCCCCTCAAGTACTTATTCTGTAGCCAGTAACCAAAGGGTCAATCAACTATTGATTCCATTAGAGTTTTATGGTTCAAAGTCTACTTGACTATCAATTATTCTAAAAAGAAATCATTATCTTTGCTTCCAATATTCATATTGTTGAATCCTTCAGATATTCATATTATTGAATTCATTGTCAGATATTTTCCATTCATCATGATATATCCTTATTGTTGTATTTAAACTTGCTGAGCAAACTTGTTGCTCATCCTTGTTATATCATAAATTATATTGCAGCTAAGCCCGAGACCTCAGGAAAGGACAAGGGTAAAGGAAAGATGTAGAATAGTTGCGAGGAACAGACTTTACTTTATGCCTAGTTTAAATTACTGATATGTAATATGAACCCTAATGACTATTTTAGGGTATGTTTGTAAGATTGTATTAAGGTTATCGAATCTTGGGACTAGTAACACCTTTTGAATGAACGACGTACGTTTATTATATTCCGCATTTTAGTTATCGTATGTTATTTAGAGGTGGATGTTTGTATTTTATCGTGATGACCGGACCGGGGTCAGAGGACCCGAATTCGGGGGTGTCACAGTAACTCTGTGGCAGAATCCAGTCATCATGTGTTTACCTCCTGCCCTTTTGCGAAAGAATGTTGGAGGTTGTCAACTTTGCGTTTTGTTCCCCCAGGTAACCAAGACTTCTTTGAGTGGTTCTCTAGTTTGTTGGTTAGTGGTTCACATATGAGGAGATTAAGCTATCTTGTATAATTATTTGGTGTATTTGGCGGAATCGAAATGAGGTGTTATGGAATAATCGGGTCCAAAAGCCAGCTAGCTTGCTAAATCTTGCGAGTTCTTAGCTTTTCCAATGGACTATCGCTCAAGGAAAGCTTGTAAATGACAATACTTCCATATCTGAAGATGGCCACATTTGTTGGTCTAGGCCAGGAACAGGTTGGATCAAATGTAATTTTGACGGTACCGTTTTTAATCAAGAGGCAAAGCTTGGTTATGGTTGGGTGATTAGAGACTGCGATGGTTCTTTGGTTGCTGCTGGGTGTGGCTATTTTGCGGGTCATTTGGATTCTGAAATGGCGGAAGCAATCAGCTGCAAAGAGGCCCTTAGCTGGTTAAAGACTCGTCAAGCAGCGAAAATGATCCTTGAATCAGATGCTTTCAATCTTGTTCAGGCTATTCGAGAATCTGATTCCTTTCCCGATCTTTTAGGTTTGGTTATTGATGATTGTAAGCAACTCCTTGATATTGATTGAGTATTGTCGTATTTGTTTTGTTAGGCGATCAATAAACGGTGTTGCATATTCTTTAACTCGCGTGTCGAATTTTATGTCTAATAGTCATGTTTGAAAAGGTTCTCCACCTCTTTTTGTTTGTAATGCTTTGATCAGTTACTTTGTTATGTCGTATCACTGCTTGATTAGCCTCTCCAGTTCCGCCGAATTCGTACTTTACGTCGGCTGAATTTGCAGGTTTCAGCTGCTTTTATTATTATATTTTTTGTGTTCTTAATTATTTTATTCTCAAAAATATCCTTGAACAATTTTTGCCTATGTCATACATTTTAAATACATTTAAAATTATTAGTATATTTTAAAAGTCAAATCAAAATACTTTCAAATTCAGCCTACGAATCAACCGAACTTATTATTTTATTTAAAAATTAAAAACTACATTTACAATTACACTTGGAAGGAGTACATTGATATACGGTGGCAAAGTTAGAAGTTTTTAATTTTTAGTAGTGGAGTCAAAATTATTATTAAATTATAAAAAAAATTGGTGGTGGTTCGGGGACAGCGCCCTTGAGACAATTTTTTTTTAATACTTTACACTTTTGGGTGTGTATATATACATTATATTATAATAAAAATATAATGAATAATAATATATGGTATATATACACTATATTGACTCATAATAGATTTTTTTTAATCACAACTGTTCATAAGTAATTTATTATTTATTTTTAAAAATAATATAAATTAGATTATTATTTAGTTTAAAATATTATAGAGAGATACATATATTGAAAGGATACGAGTCATATATGATTAAAATTTGATTGATAAAGTTATAAATTTTCAATTTGACCCCGTATAATAGAAAATTTATAAAATTTTAGTGGGATCAATTTATATATATTATTTAAAAATTTTAAAATTAATCTTATATTATAAAATAATTTTTTTTTCGATGAAATTGATTGACCTCATAAAATTGACGTGACTTCGCCCCAGCGGATATATCATATCCTTGAAAGAGAACGTGTGGTCATTCTCATGACTTTTTGTCGACAAATCTTGGAGTAAAAACAACATAAAAATGTTACGTGGACCCTCAAATATTTGCGTTTGAAGTAAAATCATAAGCTTTTTTTTTTGGTACCATAACCTGATTTAATTGGAAGTTATGAAGGTATTAAGGGGGTGTTTTATAAAATTGAATGAAATATAATTCTGAATGAACTGAATGAAATAAAATTCTGAATACTGAATGAAAAGAATAATTTCGTAATTGATATATATAGAACATCTAAATAATAATTTTTTACTATTTTACCCCCTCAATCCTACTAAATGCAAAAATCAAATAAAATAAAACTCAAATCTCCAAAAACAAAGAATGCACTAATTTTCAACACAAAACTTTCTACTTTCAAGTTAAATTAATGAAAACACAAACTACTCCCACCCACTCGTCAATCTATTCATTTTCTCTCTCATCCCTCCTCAGTTCATCCATCCGAATGATCATCTGAGTTATACCCACTTGGTGTTGGTTCGGTCAGAAGTAATTTGGTTCCATTCAGAGTGTAATTTATTCAAACAATCACATACTGAATCAACTTTTTGATCATTCAGATCCATTCAGGAGCTATCAAACAGGCCCTAAGTTGGAGAACATTACAGTAATTTTAGACCAACATAGCAGTCAGTCAGTCACAAACTAAGAAACCAAATCCACAATTAATTTATTCGTTTGGCATTAATAATTAAACAACTTAAAACATTATTTAGCTAGGTCCTTTAGCTACTGCCAAAGCCTAGTCCATCATATTAAGCATAAATATTACACACATATGGGAAGCCTTATTATATTCTTCATCTTATTCATCAGCATCCCTTCCTCAACCAGCAGCCTGCCCTCAGGGCCGTAAACGGGCAACCATATCCTTCGGTATACGCCACGCCATGGTGCACCGCCCCATAGTACTGCGAGCCGTGGTTGTAGTCGTAATGAGCCTGGTGGTGAGGGTAACCAGCTGCAGAACCATAACTAGATTGGTGGTGAGCCGCCGCCGCCGCATAATTGGCTGCACCAGTAGGAGGCACAACCGGATGATGAGGAGTTGAGTAGTAACCACCCTCAATACAGCTCTGATGCTCTAGAACCATTTTTGGGTTTTTTTATTTAATTAATTTTTGTACTCGCGCGGGGCTTGCATTTTTGTTTATGAAGACAAAGGGTATTTATAGATGTATGATTTGGTCAAGGTGGCCATGCAGAAATGCTGCACTTCCCATGGTGATAGCTTTATTCTCCACTAGTTTGGAATCAAAATTCCAACTAATAATACTAATATTAAAAAGCATAAACATGTTATTCCTATATTTAGTTTTTGAAATTTTAATATAGCAAAGTGCTGTACAAATCATGATCATACCTTTCTATTTGTCACTCAACCCCAATTCCAAAATCAAATTACACTCTCTTCCGAATTCATTTGGAAATTTATATTTTGTACGATATCATCAATTTTCTTTTGTTATCTTCTTATATTTTGTTGCCGGGGCTAACGTAATAATCATATTCAATGGCATGATGCACCTTGCAATTGTAACTCATCATAAAACTTTCGCAATATGATTTTATTTTCTACTCATTACTCTCTCCGTCTCATAATATATTATGTTTTAGATGATTTCATTTCTCCCAATTATTTGATGTTTATATAATTTACGAGAATTAACCACAATCTTTCCTAAATTACCGTTCATGAAAAAATGTTACAGATGAGATAGAGTACGACTGTATGGAATAAATATATTGTAAATATATAATATTATTGACTATTAATATTATATTTAGTACTATGCAATCATTTCCTTAATACTTATGTACAATTTTAAAACTATACAATCATTTCCTTTATAATGCATATTATTCAAATTTAATTAAATTTATTATTTTACCTAAAAGTGAGAAAATATACTTACAGCTACACTTTACAATTATATGTTATAATTACACTAATAAACAAAACACAAAATAATAATTAATTATTCTAATTTTATTTAACTATGTATATATTATCAGAGTATATATCAAACATCAATTCAAATATGTATCTGTATTGAATATTGATCAAAAATTCAAATAATTTAAACCCAAAACAAGTTAGTATAATATAATTTTCTCATATATTTTTTGTACTCGTACCTGAATCATATTATTAACAAACCAAGTCTCAACTCATTTTTTCAAATCAAGTTTGAATTGTGCCCAAATTATTTGGTCCAAATTTCAGCCCTACATACAACTCCACTTCCCTCTTCTTAATATTTGATCTGTAAATCCTCCTTCCATTATAAGTATGTGTTAATGTGATATTTAGAGGGTTTCCATTCATGTGTGTGGCCACAAAAAGGGTCCATACTTGCTGTATCTTGTTATGCAATAATTTTATGGAGTTCAAAACTCAAAAAATCAACGACTAGTTAGTTTACCCTAATTATGGGTTCAAAATGTAAAAAATAAACTTGTGGCTAATTGAATCCAAGTCCAGACTTTCCACCTATCCTCTGCACAATCATACTAGTCCTACAAATATCACCAAAATGATGCATGAAAAGAGACCAACTAGTCTTTTTCATTAGGAACTCCTTTGACAAACCGGAATCCTCTTATCCAAGTAGCCGAATGTGGCAACTGGCAGATACTATTCTTCAAGCCTGGATCTTTGATATCAACGACATTTCATTGGATTTCTTCAAGCTACCTAATATGCAATCAACTAACTTATTCTTATCGTCCACAACTTTGTCCGAAACAAATGAATAGCTGGTGGGAGGTCTTTGCTTCCGTTTATAGCTTTCCATGGGAGCTTTCCTGTTATCCTGCTCCTTGCTGAACTGCCATGAATCGAGAATCTGTATCAATGAATCTTCCCCTTTTATACTAGGCTTACCTTGTCCTTCTGATCCTGTTGAGGATAAGCTCTCGTCATCTGAGCCAGAGAAGGAATCGTCTGATAAAGTTTCATATTTATGATTTACCTGTCCTATGGTTTCTTCTTTCAATTTCCTACTAGAGCTTTCCATATCATTTCTTTTGGGACTTGTGTGGCAAACTGGCCCAAGTTCCTCCCACTCGGAATCGAGATTATCATACTTCCTAGAAGTGGCTGAAAAATCACTATCTGATTTAGCTATTGTACCACCACCATTGTTTTGTGGACCATTATTACAAGCAAGTTCTACGCCAGAACTCTTCTGGACTTTGCCGGAAGGAAGTTCTGGTATGATGTGGTTAGACTCGATTGTCACCTGAGGCATTATCTGTAACAGGTTTACCAATTTTTGATAACCTAACTTTTGTACATCCAGAGAATAGCCATACCTGTCCAAGAACAGTTTCCTAAAGCCCCCAATATTGAAACCTGAAGGATATTCTTTGACAATGTGCTCCACAAGCTTATCGCAATCAGCCAAAATCTGATCTCTGGACTTGGAGAGATTTTTGTCAATTGCCGGTGGAGAAACCCCAGTATGAGAAACATCTTGGTTTCTTTTTTCTCCATGTTCCGGCAGCTTCTTTGAATCAGACAGTGACTGCGTATCCAGAAAGATAGATCTCAGACTATTTGAATTATGTGAATTAACAGTATTACTTACAGACCCCTTTTCAGCTGGCCGAATGATTTTAAAAGGAAACTTCTGAGAGGAGTATTCTTTCACCCATTTCTTATCCGAGATTAACAAGTCCACAAGGTGAAGAAGATCACTTTCAATGAGATATCTGAGAACAGAAGGTCCATCCTTTCTCAAATTCTGTGCCATCTCTTTTCTGACAAAATGCAAAAAACAAGGATTTTTTTTATCAGTTATGATTCTGAGCAATCATAAATAATGAATTTATCAATTCTCCAATTTCAATGACTATTGTACTTGGTCAACTATGTGAATGCTTCATTCAAAAGATCACAATTCCAACATTTAAAAAACTATAGATCACTTATAAATTTCCAAAACATAAAAATCTTACAATCCAAAATCATAGTCAAGTATATGGAACTAACAATTTGATTGAGAAGCTGAGTTCAAATACCGATAATCTGGTTTTCCTTAATATAAACAGTATCAGTAATTATAATAATCAACAGAATATTTCATTTCCAACTCCTAGCTGCTAAAATTACATTCCGTACTTAGTTAGCCAGGCTTATAACCTGTAGGAGCTCTTAGATAATGAATCTTAAACTTCTTTTCCACCGTTTTTTTTCTATACTAAAGTGCTATATAGATACATGACATTTGATATATTTTAATTCTATGAGTTGATTTGTTTTCTACTACATAATAAATATGAAATTTACTCCCAAGTATATGGTGCATTTAATTAACACGTAATAATAAGGTAGCATAAGTCAAATTTGCATCAACTTGGTCACAAGCTCACAGCGCCACGGCGAGACGTGGTGGTAGTTGACCGCCAAGACGTCTAGGCGATAAGGCGCTCGCCATGGCGTCTGTATGGTGACAAGTCGTTAATAATATGCAATTTATACATTTGTTAATTTTACTTAAAAAGTGTATTGAACTTAAAAAAAAATTATATACATTAAAACTCAAAATATCATAACTAACACTATGGAATCCAATTAAAAACATAATTATATGAATACCTCACAATTCAAAATAAAACAATTGATATTGAAAACTAGTAGAACAAGTCAACAAACACTACGTAAAAAATGAAGAATCAACCAAGTCAACCATCACACATTACAAATCTAATAGGTAATAAAATTACACCATATAACAAGTCTATGGGTTGATGAGTTATGGGTACCAAATGACTTAAATCACTTATAACTTGGGCCAACTACCAAGGCGTGATCCTTGGCAGCTCGGCGTCCAAGGCGTCACCTTTTCCTTCTCTAGCGTCAGGACGCCTAACCGTCGCCTAGGCGACGCCATGATAACTATGCATATAAATTACCAACTGCATTTTGTGGAAAATTGCAAATTATGCTCATCCCGAAAGTCCACTCTACTTAGTGGCCTCAATAATGTCATAGATTATGTTTACAATAAAATTCAATAAAAAACAATACGAAACAAAAGATATTTTGATACGGGAAACTTGTAATATAAAGCACGAGCAAGAGATGTGTGGCTGATAATTAACAGAAACAAAAACCAGAAACTGAAGAAGCTACGATAAATCAAGCAAGCATGTACCTGGTTTTTGACTGCGTGATCACATTTGAACCTCTAGGTGTATCTACAAATGCAACCATTTTATTCCAAAAAGATTCTGTTGAGAATATATGCTGCTCCTTGTTTTCACCCTCAATAATGCTCAGATTATCACTGCTTAATTCACTTGCACTGTCCGACTTCGGGCTACTAAAAAATTTACACCACTTAATGATCTTGTTAAAAAAGCCAGGGCCCTTGCCAGATCTATCATCATTGGCTTCACAGCTCCTAGCACTATTTTCATCAACTATTACTTCATGTGTTGATGAAGACTTTGAATCAAGACCTATTAGAGAAGCACTTTGACTGGTCAAATCCACAGAATTTTTCTTAGTTTCTTTTATCTTTTCAGAGCTACGATTGGAAGTATCATTTTTATCTGGTTTTCCACTACTCTTCTCCTCCGAACCACTATCTTTAGCGCCAAACCATTTTCTCCAGATAACCTTTAAAAATCCCACTTCAGATATAGGATTTTTTTCAGCATTGTTTGCCATCTCAACATATGGAAGGGGATCTGACACTTTTTTTGATGGTTCTTCCACCTGATTTTGTGATTCCTTCAACTTTCTTAGAGGCTCCCTCACAACATCAGATTTATTTGTCTTCTCAACACGTGGAGAGGTATCCGACACTTTCTTTAATGATTCTTCCACCTGCTTTGGTGATTCCTGCAACTTTTTCAGAAGCTCTCCTGCATTTACTTTTGGATTTGGAGGCAATGGTGTTTTCTTTTCCAAACCTGAACAAGAGCTGTCTCTACTATTTCTCTTTGAAGAAATGTCTCGATCTAGGTCCCCATTTTTAGTGACCGTCCCCGAAGTTATGCCTGTTGCATCCTCAGCAGGCTGAAGAACTTTAGGGGCAATGCTACGAATAGAGAGCTGACCTTCACCGCAAGATTGAATCTTCAGAATGTGTGAATTTGAAAATAGAAAACATGAAAACTTTTTATATCCATACAAATCTTTATCTAATTTCACATTAGTCTTCCCCAACTCTGAACGAAGCTCTGTAACTGAAATTCCTTCAGGGTACGAGTTCAATATATGACGAATCTTCTCCACAACGACCTTTGGAACTGGACGAAGGTTGGGTTCTGAACCTGATTCAGATGAACCCTGAGCCCGTGAAGATGCTGGTTGCTCAGTAACAGCAAAGGGGTCCTCAAGAGGCAACCCGTATTTGCCGTACCAAGAATCATAAGGACCATCTGGAGGCTTGTTAAAATGCTTTCCGCAAAGGTTTTCCCCTCTAACCAAAGCATTCCAACCCCACATAATACTTGCAGCACTGCAGAGAACCGCAGGAGCATCATCTGAGCTAGAAAGTAAAATATTGTAGTTGTTCAATCTTAATCGGTGTAAAATGTTAGCAAAATCTCTGTCACTAGAAATTAAGAAAAGATGTGCTGGTGGAGGATTTTGCGAAACCCAGCACATAAGGTCAACAAGTAGAGACCTATCAGCACTGTTCTTTCCATCTGCATTGCAAAAATACATCATTGCAAACAATTAGGAGCAAGAAAATAGAGGATAATTTTACTGCCTTTGCAACAGCGGGCCAGATATAATACATTACATGTGTTGTTATAATAAGCTAATGCCGGATTTGGCTTAGATGAATTTTTGGTTTGGTATGTTAGTCAAAACCATAAATAACAGCAACTAAAAGAAAAAAAAAACAATTGCTTTGTCAATCTGATTGTTCAAGAAATTCAAACTACACTTACAACTGTCCCTTAGATTTTTCCCAATTTAATTTCACTTCCACGTCATTCTGATAAAAAAGTAAAAAAACAAGGTTTTTACTCTATGACCACATAATTTTAACAATAGTTCATTTAATACAGAAAATCGACGATTTTAGTAATTGTGGAGAATTTTAAGTCAAAACAACAAACTACCCTTCAACTGTTTCTAGAGTATACTCATCTTTATGTTAGTCTAAATATGAATTAATACATTTCCAGCTAAGTCACCTGACATAACAAGCAAAACATTTAATCCAATTCGAACATCCATACTCCTCAAAATTTGAATCTTTATGTGCATACAATTGTTCAGCAACAATCCATGTATATAAACGAGCTGTGTCTCGTGACTCCGGCACTGCATGGATGGTGGATTTATCCAAACTTTGGACGGCCCAGATATGATTTATTAGGGTGAGCGTGAAATTCAAAATCAGTTATATTTTGTTATATAGATATCATAATTCAATAAAAATGAAAATGATTGAAAACAAACCACGAGGAACGTGAGTGAGATTAATCCCAGTGGACGATAAAGCCACCTGATTCGACCTGGACATCTGCATTACATCTCCGAAAGCCGTAATCTGAATCGGACCCTTTATACCATTTGCCCTAACTGCAGATGTAATACTTTGAGCTACTCTAGACACATGGCTACCAGCAGGTACTGAGCAGTTTTCAAAATCCCACCAAACTGAAACCCTAACAAGGCGGCTTTCTTCTTCGTGCAGCCGAGAAGGGTGAGAAGAAGAGTGGAATTGGATGGGTGAGGTTGAGAAATGGGAGAATTTGAACAGGGTATTTGGGGGAATTTTGGAATTGCTGAATAGGGTTCGTGAAGAGAAAAAGAAAAGAGTTTTAGGAGAGAGAGATTTCATGGTTTAGGATTTAGAGATGATAGGGTTTATGGACTGAATTGATTAAGATGGACGGCTTCACTCATTTCGGGAATGACACAGACGCACAGGCGGTTAAGATGGGGTTAGGGGCATGAAAAGGGCGAAGAATCAAAAACCCTCCTTAAGCCCTGTGACACGTGAAGGTCACGTGATCCTTTATCTGTATTTATTGTATTAAAAAATTAATGAAAAATTCTAGGCTCACCGGGAGTTCTGAGTAGCGACCGGTCCAGATTTCAATTTTTATTTTTTTTGTATTATCTTTCAAAAAATGTGTATTATTTATTCTAACGATAATTTTTGCAAAATTTTATTTTGTATATATATTTAAATTATACTTAAATTATTAAATTTTATAAAAAATTTCGTTAAAATAAATATTACATATTTTTTTTAAAAAAAAAAAAAAAATTAGACCGGTCGCCACTCACGATCCCCAGAGAAGAACTCTTTACAAAACATGACTAATTGAATAAGGAGCAGGAAGGATGTTTTGTATAATTGAAGATTTATCTTCCATACTTTCAATTTATTTTCTTGCAATATTTTGTAAATAAAATTTTCATAATTAGGTCCAAAATCCAAATGACATAACACCCCATTGCCATTGGATTTGATGCATAAAGTTGGATGAATTGGATTGGATTGGATTGAAATCGTGAAATGGGCCTGGTGGCCAAGACAAGTCTAATTAACCAACAATCATTTTGTCATATAATATGTCTATCAACTCAACATCACCTTCTAAGATTAATACTGATTTTTTAAAGTTAATTTATGATATTTTTAAATTTAAAAATTGATAGAATTCATTTGATAAGCAATACAGTAATGAAAATCGTAAATTATATAAAAAGTTAACAGACAAGACATTTATTATCGAACAGAAGAAGTATTAAACATTAATTCATCAAAATTTGTTTTTGAGTAAATTATGAACTAGATAATTAGCAACTATGGGTATATTCGGTTACCAGCGTTCGTAACAGTAGTATTTAGAGATCCAAAAACATCATTTGAAATAAGTTGTTTGTAAACAAATAAAATTTTCAATTGCGTTTAACGAGTTCAAAACCTTCAAATGCGTTCCAAACTTGCAAGCACTATAACCAAATGCACCGGGAGTTGCGACCGGTCCAGATTTTTTTTCGTATTGCCTTTTAAAAAATGTGTAGTATTTATTTTAACGGTAATTTTTGCAAAATTATGTTTTATATATGTATCCAAATTATACCTAAATTATTAAATTTTATAAAAATTCCTGTATACTACACATTTTTTAAAAGACAATAAAAAAAATTGGACCAAAGGTCAAAAACTCTTTATACATTTTGAGATTGGGACTATTCATCAGCCACACCGATCGAGTTAGATACTTGGAGTCCCACAAATATTAAAGAGAGATATACTTCAAGGTTCAATCACATGGAATAATACATGGATGATTGAATTTGCTTTTTCTTTCTTTTATTGTGTACCATTATATAATAAAAATAATATATTTGATGGAGGACAAACCATTTCAATAGAATATAAATTCATTTTATTTCTTTTTTTTTTTTATTTTATGTAGAGAAGGAGATATATATATATATATATATATATATATATATATATATAATAATTTTGTCATTATAAAATAATACCTACCATCACCAACCGTTAAATTTATATTTAAAATATTTTAAAATCATTTCATTTTATTTTTTATTCCATTCATTCAATTCAGACGCAACTAGCATTAATGAGTAGCCATGCATGTTTTTTGTCAAGCAATATGCTTCTTACACGGAAATGGCTTGTGATTAAACCATAATAATATTATTTTTGAGATACTACGTATGAGTTTCGTTTTCATTACTACTTTTGAAAAACAACTCATTTAAGTTGATTGATCGAGTTCGAGGCAAAACAGGGCCGTTTTAGTTATCTACAAGACTACGTTTCTTTCCCTAGCTTTTGTAGAAAAAACAATTTAATGCAACATCTTCCAAAATACATTATAAAATAAGGGTATGGAAAAAATTCAATTAATAAAATCTAAACTCTAATTAATAAACTCTAAATTTTAATTAATAAAATTTAAACCTTAGTTAATAAATTCAAATTCTTATTCTGAGATTAGTAAAATACTCATCCGCTAACGGACTATTTAATTGAGGGTATAATTGTCTAAGTTATTTATTTAATTTGTCCGCTAGCGGACGACGTGTCCACCCTTATAATCTCAACTATTGATCATTGGAACGGACGCTCTAGATGTTATTTGTCTTTATATATATATATATATATATATATATATATAGGGTCCAGTTTTTGTAAGGGAGCACTTACTTTCTTAAATGCGCACTTTTTTTTTGTCTTTTTTTTAAAACAACTAAATTTTTTTTTTTTATATTTTATGGAACTGAAATTTTTTCATAATACAGTGTTTTGGGTATAATTTGGACACATACAACAATACAGGTCAGTACAGTTCCATAAAATATTAAACTTTTTTTAATTATTATTAAAAAAAAAAGTAAAAAAAAATTCGCATTTTAAGAAAGTAAGGCTCCTCACCTATATATATATATATATATATATATATATATATATATATATATATATATATATTTGTGATATTTTCTACATGTAATTTTATCCTTAAAAAGATCATCTGAATTTTGTGTAGATTAAACACAATTTCACACTTTGTAAAAAATACAAATTAAGGATATTTTGACTAATATATTCAATTAATGTTGTAACATTTCAAAAGAACAAATGATGAAAATATATGGCTTGATTTTCTCTGGTGATTGATGCACAATTACTCTTAATTGATTCTCCCTTGACTCTTGTGAGTTGTGCTTAACCCTCTCATTACACGTATCTTCAATTTTGATTTCCTTTGCGGCATTAATTATTGGGTACCGTACCGTCTATACTGAATATTTAATTTTATACTCCATCCGTCCCAAATTAATTGCTCATTTTTAATTTTTTAAAATTAAATTGACCATTTTTAAAACTAATCTTTTTACTATTTTTGCTAAAATATAGGTAAAGAGATTATAACCAAAAGAAAGTATATACAATTTATTACTAATCCTAATTTTTATAATTTTAGAAATATATTTATATATGCTTAATTATTAATTCTAAAAATAGTCAATTTGACTTAAAAAAGTCAAAATTGAGCAGTTAATTTGGGACGGAAGGAGTAATTATTTTCATATTTAATTATTTATGTATATAATTGAGGTGTAAAAATATTACTCCCTTCGTCCCATAGTTATAGGCTGATTTATTTTTGCACATAATTTAAGAAAATCAATTTAAGTGGCAATTTTAACAAAAATTTTCTACATATACCCCTTAATATGAAATTAATGAATAAGTTAATTACTCCTTACTTATCACACTGAAACTCTCAACTTAATTGATCAACGTGTACTGACCATTAAAATATAACTTTAACCAAAGATGAATTTTTAATCTACATAAACTTTCAACCAATCACAAAACGTTTATGTTATTTTAAATTCATTTATTGAGCCTAAAAAGTTGAATTCTTTTATTGAGAATACAATAACATTAAATGTGGTGATAATAATAATGACATTGAATGTTATTTTTCAAAAAAATAAAGTAATGGTTGAATATTTATTATAAGGGCATAAAAGTAAAACAATAAACCAACTAAATTTTATAAATAGTAAGTAGCCTGTATATTGGGACATCCCAAAATAGAAAATCAGCCTATAACTATGGGACGGAGGGAATATTAGTTATAGTTAAAATCTTCCACTTAAAGCATTCATATTTATTCATAGTCATAAAGTATTTTGAAAGTTAAAATTTAAAAGTTTCAACAATTTATGATATATGTAATATACTACAATCTCTTGTTTTTAATTAAAAAAGCTTTATTAATTTATTAATATTTTTTAAAGTAAGTATGTGATATTTTTAAATTTAAAATTAATATAAATTTAATCAATACATATTGTAACTTGTTTAGAAAAAAAAGATACTACTACTTATAACATTTATTATTTTTACAATTTTTAACAAAATTATTAAGTTTGAGAATGCATCAAAATTGACTTATAAAAATTAATACTAATCTTGTAATTTATAAAAGAGTACTAATTTATCAATTGTATTCCAATCGTAAAATAACTTTTATTTTATTTAAAATTTTATGTAATTTATAAAGTGAGTATTAAATAGATTGTTGTTGCAAATGTACATAAGATCAATATTATCTTTTAAAAGTTAATTTGTGATATTTTAAATTTAAAATCAATATGATTCATTTAAAATTTGAAAATAATAAATTTTATAATTAATAGTAATTTTATAATATTTATAATTATATTGACATGAATTAAATAAAATTATATCAATTTTAAATACGTTTGTAATTAATTTTTAAAAAAATAAGTCAATATTAATTTTATAATTTGAAAATGAAGATGAGTTGGATAATGATTGATTTATTGTCCAATTAAATGAGGGTGTGAAATCAGGAGCAAAGCCATCCTTTAGAGTGTGGGGTCAATTGACCCCACTGAAAAAAAATTATTTTATGATACATGATAAATTTAGAAGTAATTTTAGTGTAATGAATAATTTGACCCAATAAAATTTTATAAATTTTTTAATATCTGAGATCAAATTGAATTTTTATAACTTTCTCAATTCCATGCTTTGATGTATGCATCTTTCTCTAATATTTTTTAAAAGAAATAATAATCTAATTTATATTATTTTTATAACATAAGAAATTTAAATATTTATTAACAAAATTTTGATTAGAAAGACATATTAGAGGTCAATAAGAGGTGTATGTATATATATATATAATGTTATTACTTGTTATATTATTAAAAAATTATTATAAATATTTTAATAGTATAGTATAGATTCTTAAAAAAAAACTTTTATTATTAGTTGTTTCATCTTTGAGTAATTTTTTTACAAATTTTCATTAATTGTTGGGGTTTTAATAAGTCCCCCACACCTCAACCCCCCGGGGTCTACATCGGTACCCGGGGTTTCATTTTTATATATAGTGTTTATTATACTAATAATCTTATATTTTTAGTAATCAGATATCTATTTATCTAGTAAAATATCAAGATTTTCGGTAATTAAATAATCAAAAAATAAGTGGTAATATGAGATTATCACATAATGGTTATCTTGAAATTTTCATTTAGACAAAAATATCCTTTATATTTAGTAACTGAGACATAAATATCTGTATTAACCACATAAATTATATATATTTTTAGTTTTTTTTGTTTGTCAACATGTTTAGTTTAACTAAAATAACTCATTGTCCATACAAAATATAGTGTTGTTTGTTATTTATTATTATAAGTTTAATTTATCATTGACAACATACTTGAAAATTTTGTGCTTAATAATTGAATAAATTATGAATTGTTATTTTATATACATATTAAAACGTTTAATATGATTACTAAGTAATATAAAATTAATTAGTTCGATAGTATTTTGATAATTATTTATAATATTTGACAATAATTACATGGATGATTAATTATTTAAATTAAAATTAGAGAAAAATAATACCCAGTAATATTGAATTGATACCAAACACTCATAATATCAATTACCGATAAATTAACACATATCATCTATCAAATAGAAATAACACAATATGATAATTTTATATTACGGTTAATCAGATACTAAATAATCTATATTTAAGTGGATATCCATCATTAATAACATAACTATTAACCAATAGTAAAAATAACCAGACAATCAACCTGATCATGCACAAGGAAGCGTTTATAACAGGTCATCTAAAATGTTAATCTTAAATATTCAGTAATGTGAGTCGGTCATCTTAATAAATTGTATATTTTATATTGATGATCTTATATTCCGGATAATTTTATACCCGATAAAGTTCTAATATTCTTACTTGAAGTGAATCAGGATCCTCTACGAGGATTTCTCTGTAAGGATCTTGTGAGAATTTTGTTGTGGGGTTGACAATATATTAAAAAAGAGATCCAACGGCTCATAAATTTTATCAAGAAATTTAAAAAAATTATATGTAAAAATAAACGCGTTTGGTGACTTCTAATTTTCTGTCAACTTGTAAAAAAAAATTCTTATCAAAATGTTGTGAGCCATTGGATCTCATTTTTAATATGTTGTCAACCCCACAACAAAACCCTCATAAGATCCTCACAAAAAGGTCCTTATAGAGGATCCTGATTCACTTGAAATAGATATCTAGATAACCAAAAAGTAGATGGTAACATGAGATTCATATTTTAGTAAATAGGAAACAAATATCCTTATTTACACATAATTATAAAAAGTTTACTACGCAAATAACCATATATTAATCACACTTCTTTATTTGAATAACTCGGACATACATATTCTAATTTGTTCTTATTCATCTTGTTATTTATTATTGTAAGGTTAATTTATTATTCAACTTAAATTGACATAAATATTAATTAATCTTTAGTTATCTATTAATAATTGAGTATATTATAAATTATTATTTTAAAAAAGTAATAAACTTAAATATATTTTATTAAATACTATTGAGTTAACTAATTGGACAGTATTTTGAGCGTTTAATTTTATTCGACAAAATGCATTGGTGAATTATTTGACATAAATTAGTATATTGGATATTTTAGTAAAAGGTGAATATTTAAAAATATATATACTTAGTAATCTTGAATTCATACCAAACACTTCGAATAACTATAATAAGTAAACAAATAATTTCTACCAAACAAAAATGATAAGATATGACCAATTTCAATTAGTAGAAATCAAATATCCAGTAATCTGAATTTCGATGAGTATTTTACATGACCTGTAACAAACACCTCCTAAAAAAATTCTACCCTAGAAACGTTTATTTCTTAATGAATCAGGATCTTCTGTGAGGATTTTGTGAGGGTTTTGTTGTGGAGTTGACAACACATTAAAAAAGAGATCCAACGGCTCACAACGTTTTGATAAAAAAAAAATTTATAAGTTGACAGGAAATTAGAAGCCACCAAACGCGTTTATTTTTACATATAATTTTTTAAAATTTCTTGATAAAATTTGTGAGCCGTTGGATCTCCTTTTTAATGTATTGTCAACCCCACAACAAAATCCTCACAAGATCCTCACAGAGAAATCCTCACAGAGGATCCTGGTTCTTTTTTTTTTTTGAATATGGGTAAGATTATATTTCTCTTTTTGGAGAGACCCTTCTCCAGATCTCTTTCTTGTTTTAATATTTTTTGTTTGATTTTTGATTTTGTTATTTTACTTGGATGAGAGTTTATTTTTACCTTGAGTTGAGTGATTTCTTTCTTAATATGAGATAGTTTAACTTCGAATCTTATTTTTTAAGTTATTTTAAATTATTGATGAAATATTTATTTTAGTGTACTTATCGGTGATGCTAAATTTGTTCATATTTAGGTATGGAGTGATTACTGACAGTATCATATTTGGGTTTTGGTTAAATATATAATTTTTATTAATATTATGTGAAGAATAATATGGTATTTACATATCTGATTTTAGTCAGGGGTATGTTAAAACCAATATCAGTGAAGCCAAATGAAAACTTCCTCAGTTTTATAATAATAATAATAATAAAGTTTGATACACACTATATATATATATATAAGGATATTAGCATCATGACACATTATTAATGAAATATTTATGTTAGATAAAATTACACTTATTTTAATGACGTTTCATAGTTTTAACACTGTTTATGTATACACTATTAATTTATTAATTTATAGAATTTTAAAATTTAAATTTTAATGATTAACATAACCGTTAATATTGTAAACTGTAAAGTACTACATGCCCAAAATATTAACTTATACAAATGAAAGTAACTTTCTTTGTTATTTTATATTGTAATACATTGCTCATTACATCACCAATGTCTCTAAGTCAAAAAGACATTAAAAAAGAGAGATTACAATGCAAATATTTTAATCTAATTAAGAACAATATTTCCCACTAACTCTTTTTTTTTTTGGTTGTTGGAAGGAATACCGTAGAGTTTATTGTAAAATATTTGATTGACCTTCCAAAGAAATATTAAGTATTTAAAGTGATCAATAATTTATGGAGATGGGAATCAAGAATTTAATCTTTACTTTATGAGGATCATATACGATCAAAAAAAATAATAGTAAATTATTAGCCAAAGCAGAGAGATAGTGGGTAGCCCTATTTCAAGAAATTTTGAATCCTATTACCTTGAAAAAGAAGCATCTTGAAATAAGAATGATACTCTATAGGTTAAAATAATGTAAACAAAATTAGTTAAAACTAAATAAGATTACCCTTTTGCCGTTGGTCAAAAAAACTTAGGGACTTGTGTGTAAGATTTATATTTTTTTTTAATTAGAATCAATTCTATTAAAAAGGTATATGCAGACATAAAAATTAAATATGAGTGTTTTATAATTTTATCATTTTATATTAGAAGAGATTCTATTAGGATTTAATTATTTTTTCTCATGATGATTAATTAATGAGGTTTGTATGCACAACTATATCACAAACAAGACAATATAAACTATTTTCACTTGAAAAGGATTTCCTAACAAACCATTTTCCAAAGAATATATATATATATATATATATATATATATATATATATACTCTTTAATGTAAATAGTACCTAGTCTAATAAAATGCAGAACATCATGTATTGTTGGTAACACATTTCATTATACTTCTCTTCTGTTAGGATATTATATCATTAACCTGATAAAATATAGTTATGAAATAATTTTGATTTATAAAATTTAGTTATGGTTCTATTTAAGAATTAAAATTATATTATCTATTTTTAATATAAGTTGTGTGGGTTAGAATAATATATTTATGAGTCAAATATAGGTTGATTTATATTTCAAATGTGATGCCCCCAAAATATGTATACATCATTCATTCTGAGTCGTCAAATACATGATACAGAATTTAAATACAACATAATTATACAATTGTCGTGTAAAGTACGACAAAACATATGCTGTGAGTTTTAATACAAATATTATCTCCTAGACAATATTCAAACTCAAATTCAATCTCATAATAATTATTATCACACTATTTCACAGAATAGTGATGACTACTAAAACAAACATCTAGACCGTCAATTCATTCCCCGACTAGTCTCAGCTATATTCTCATTTTCTTGAGAGAACAATGAAAGAAAAGGGTGAGCTCAACTAGCCCCAATAAGAAATATTATGACTAAGATAATGCAGAATAAATTATCCTTAGCCTTCAACAGTATAACAACTGATAGAATACGATAGACAACAAGTTTTAGATCAACAACTGCAGCGGAACAAGCAATCCATTAGAAGAGTCAAGTAGATCATGATATCTACTATCTTCTATGATTTAAAAAGTTTAACATCAATTTTATCGATGAGACTCAACTTAATAAATAATTCACATCATCGAATCACCCTTACACTACGGCCAAGGATATTCATTAGTATCACGACCACGAATTATCCATGCACTACGGGCCAAGGATATTCGTGTTTTCATCAACAGTCATGATCACGCCATAAAATAATTCATTTTTGCATCCTTGGTCGAAGAGAACCCATGGTCATGATCATACCAAAAACTGTCCATTAATACACTACGGGTCAATGAGGACTTTTACCATATTATTTGTAACATTATGGTCATGATTATACCGAATAATCTTTGGTCATAATCATACCAAGTCCATCTATGCACTACGGGCCAAAGATGACTTTCATAATAATATAAGCATGAGGATGATGACAATGATATAAGAATTCAATTAAATGAGATCAAGGATAAATATTAAAGACTTTAACAATTTAATTTATCCAGAATTCAATAATGTCCAAATTATCAACATGATACTGCTTTGTGGAGTAAAATTCAAGAATAATATTGTATCAAAAATGATTTAGACCGAAAAGAAATTAATTTTTTTGTCATGAATAGTACTCGGTGAATAGTACCGAGTGAATAAGTACCATGAATAATAGTACTTGAGAATAGTAATCTCTAAATGAATAGTACTCCGACATGAAAAAATTAAAACTTATCAAGAATGCTCATAATAAAATTTTCATGAAAAGATATTGGATGAAGCGCAAATATGAAGGATATTCTACTAATTTCATAGAGTATAAAAGCCAAAATTTTAACAAAATGTGTATAGAATTCAGAATCTGAAATGAAATAATATTACTTACATACTACAGAGTATGGAAGAAAATATTATTTTTACGAGTATTGAACAAAAATAATATCCCTTATGAATATTAAACGAAAATAATATTCCTTTCGAATATTGAACGAAAATAAAATTTCTTACGAATACGAAAAATAATATCGTAAGTAAATATGAAATAAATAATACTCCTTACCATAAAAAGAAGAGTATTTCAACTGGTATAACGGGGATATTTTTGAAGAAAATTTTCACAGTTTTCTACTCTCAAAGCTTCTTAAAACTCTAAAGAAATACGCTCAATATTATAGAAGAAGAATTCTTTGATTCTGGTGTATTTTTTAATTCTAACTAAGCATCCTATTTATAAGAGAATGAAATGATACTATTTAGAAAAAAAATTCACAGATCAACAGTAAAGCCATCACGGGCGCTCAACCGGCGAAACTTTCTGAAATTTGATTTTTACTGTGCATTATTGTGCAATATAATATTCTAATAAAACAAAAATTTAAATAAAATAAAATATATTCTATTAATAATCTAATAAAATAAAACTTTATATAATATATATATATATACGGGGAGGATCTCCAGCGGACTAAATGTGACGTCCCCAAAATAGGTATACATCATCCATTCTGAGTTGTCAATACATGGTACAGAAACAACTACAAGTTTATTATTACAATAGTAAAACTGTGAGTTTGAATACAAATATTATCTTCTAGACAATATCTATACTCAAATAAATCCTCATCACATTTATTGATACATTATTTTACAAAATGGGGAGGACTACTAAACAACTCTCTCTAGAACCTTCATTCCATACCCGACTACTACTCGCTATATTCTCGCCTCACGAGAAGAAAAATGGAACAAAAAGGAAAAGGGTGAGCTCAACTAG
Source organism: Panax ginseng (assembly GCA_020205605.1). Classification (NCBI taxonomy): domain Eukaryota; kingdom Viridiplantae; phylum Streptophyta; class Magnoliopsida; order Apiales; family Araliaceae; genus Panax; species Panax ginseng. The sequence continues at coordinate 137,901,629 of CM035129.1, read as the reverse complement.
CCCCAAGAAGAATATTATGACTAAGATAATATACAACAAATTATCGTTAGTCTTCAACAGGGAAAATCTAATAGAATACAATAGACAACAAGTCTTAAATCAATATTCGCAATGAAATAATAATTCATTAGAAGAGTTAAGTAGAGAATGCAAACTACTATCTTCTTTGCATGAATTTAAAAGTTCATCCTCTATCTTTTATCCCTGTAACATCAATCAATATATATCCGAATCAAATATTCATCTTTGCACTACTGTGCCAAAGATATTCATCGATTGGTCATGTTCATCTAAACACTGCTCATCTTTGCACTACGGGCCAAAGATATTCATCAGAAATCATTCATCTTTACACTACAGGCCAAAGATATTCAATAATATCATCATTTAAGACTAAGGATGATGAAAAAATATTTTTAAAGAAACAAATCCAGTGAAATAAAATGACAAGGATTAAGGATTAAGGATTCGTACTTTGTTTTATCCATGTCTAAAAATACCTCAAAAATAATCATAGTGGTGTAAAATTCAAGAATGATCAAAACATGGATACAATCAAAGCTAGTATCTCGAATAGATATTTTGGACGAAAAAGGAAAATTTTCATTTTTTGATGAATAGTGCCGTATTCATGAATAAGATCAGATACGTGAATAAAGGCCGTATACGTGAATAAGAACCCCGACACTAAAAGTTTCAAATTTGATTAAAAGTTCAGATCAATATTTTAAGATAATGATATTAGAATAAATAATATCATTAAAAAAATAATATCCCTTACCTCGGAAAGACAAGATTTAACTGGAATCTGGATATAAAGTTATAACTTGAACTTGCAATCAGTATAGCAATACTCAAAGTACACTCAAAATACTCACAAGAATACGCCGATAATATAGAGAGAAAACTTCAATTTCTGGTGTGATTTTCAATTCTAACCTAAGCACCCTATTTATAGGAAAATGCTTAGAACACCAAAGTAGAAAATTTAATAAATTAATAATATATATATATATATATATTTTTCCAACGCACACTTAATTTGTCCAACATCAGCCACCAACCAGCCCACTACACAAGACTAACAAAAAAAATGTTTTTCTAATTTAATATAATTTAAACTTCCAAAAATCAATTATTTGAACTTTGAACTTCAATAATTCACAATAAATAGCTCTTTTTGTCGGAAAATTGAATCTTGCATGAGTTTTTATAGGAAATTCAATTCTCTACAACTTTGCAGAAGAAAGTTTTTCCAAATTCCAAGCAGAAATTGACCGAAATCCATAAACCAGGCGATTTTACAAGCTTATAATCAAATTTCACCAAGAAATGGGGTCCACCGACATGTTTAACATGTTTTAAACATTTATTGCAACAAAAATACTCTTTCTCCTCAGATACTCATATATCACACATTCATTGTAAAAATATCACTATTATTATATTATTAAAATATAATAATATATTTAAATGAATTATTTTATCGAAAAAGATAAAATTTTAATTTTCAACAATTATCACATTAAAAATTTCTCCATCTATATCCACATAAAATCAATATTTTCCTCATCATATAAATCAATAATTAATTATTCATTTAATAATATTACGAGAATCACAACATCGACAACCAAGTTAAGCCTCAGAAAGAGGGCTTTCCAATAAGAATTTCTCCTCACTCTGGTAGCGCAATTAGGTGACCAAACCTCTCCTTAGACGTAACTTTCTAGACATTGCCAATAATGTTATCCAATAATATTATTCAGATAATATGAATTATTGCTTCGATAATGAAAAATATTTCAGAAGTGACAATTATGAAACAACAAGAATATAAAATATCAACACAACGATTATTGAATCAATAAAATAAAATATCGAACATTAATTATCGTAACAATTATTGAGTAGTGCCTTCGACGTAAGAATCAATAATTGGTGCAATACCACGTATCATCGTGTTTTAACCATAAGTATTTTAACAAAGATAATTGCAGAATAACCACGCCAAGTTATTTTTAAACAACTTATTCTTGTCGTTTTCTTCCTCTAATCGCTTTCCATTATGGGGCCCACACATGGTCGCTACGTCGATGCGCAATAATATTCAAGACAAGTCATTTAATATTCCACGATCAAACGAATATTCTAAAACAATAATGAATATTTTATAACCACTGCTTATTTTGAAATATTTAGCGTATTTTACCCATAACTATCCACATTAATCAAATCAACCCTTACTATTTCAAAATAATAAATAGAGAAAATTAAATTTTATTAATAATAAGTTGGGGTCTTACAACCTCCCCTCCTTATGAAATTTCGTCCTCGAAATTGACGTACGTACCTGGTGTTTCGAAAAGGTGAGGATACCTCGCTTTCATTTCCGTTTCTAATTCCTGTGTCATTTCCTCTATAAGCATGGTTCCTCCACAAAACTTTAACATGTGGTATGACCTTCGTGCGTAGGACATGCTCCTTCCTATCCAAGATCTTGACAGGTACCTCCTTATACGTTAAGTCTTCGGCTATCTCGTCCGGTTCTAACTCAATAATGTGGTTCGGGTCTTTCACATATTTACGAAGTACAGATATGTGAAACACATTATGAACACGAGACATACTCGGAGGTAACGCGAGTCTATAGGCTACATTTCCTACTCGGTCAAGAATTTGAAATGGACCAATAAATCGTGGATTGAGCTTTCCTCTCTTCCCAAATCTTGTAACTCCCTTCCATGGAGCAACTCGCAACAATACATGATCCCCTATACTAAATTCCACGTCCTTTCGATGAAGATCCGCATAACTCTTTTGTCGATCTTGTGCCGCTTTTATATATCGTTTGTCGAATCATTTGGATCTTTTCGGTAGTCATATGTACTAACTCGGGTCCTAACAATGTTTCTTCACCCACCTCATCCCAACATATTGGAGAGCGACACTTTCGTCCATATAATGCTTCAAATGGAGCCACACCTATACTTGCATGATAACTGTTGTTGTAGGAGAATTCCACCAATGGTAAATACTTATCCCAACCGCCTTTGAAGTTCAGGACACGAGTCTTAATAGATCTTCAAGAGTTTGAATAGTCCTCTCGATTGTCCGTCCGCTTTGAGGATGGTATGCCGAATCAATCAGAATCCGCGCCCATAGCTTTTTGCAAGCTAACCCAAAATCTTGAAGTGAATCTTGGGTCACGATCCGAAACTATAGATACTGGCATGCCATGCAACCTCACAATCTCATTTACATATATACTAGCAAGACGTTCAAGGGAATAAGTCTCCCGTATCGGCAAGAAATGAGCAGACTTGGTTATTCTATCAACAATAACCCAAATAACATTGATGCCTTCAGAAACCGTAGGAAGACCCATAACGAAATTCATGGTAATGTGTTCCCACTTCCATTTTGGAATCTCAAGTGGTTGCAACGGACCCTTAAGTACTAGATGCTCCGCTTTTACACGTTGAGATAAACTTTGCAATCTCTCTCTTCATATTGTTCCACCAAAATGTATGTCGAAGATCACGATACATTTTGGTACTTCCAAGATGGATTGCAAATGGTGTATTGTGTGCCTCCATCATAATCTTGTACTTCAAATCAGAGTCGTTAGGGACACAAAGTCTGGAGTGGACTCGAAGTATTCCTTCTTCATCAATTCTCGCTTCCGGAATAGCACCTTCTTGTACATTCTTCTTCATACGCATCATTTCAGGGCCGGTGGCTCGAGCAACCTTAACTTTTTCTATTAAAGTTGGCTCTACGCGATACTTGACATCATCGCACTTTTTCGTTCTGATATAATCTTCTACTCAACGCGTCACCTACCCCCGCTCGCTTTTCCGAGGATGGTATTGAATAGTGTGGTCGTAGTCTTTCAATAGCTCGAGCCAACGTCACGCCAGCATGTTGAGTTCTTTTGAGTGAAGAAATATTTAAGACTTTTATGGTCCGAATATATATCCACTTTCTCCCCATATAGATAGTGCCTCCGGATCTTTAAGCAGAAAACGATCGGGCCGCCAACTCTAGATCATGAGTAGGATAATTCCTCTCATATTATTTAAGTTGTCGCGAGGCATAGGCTATGACTTTCCCACATTGCATGAGTACACATCCTAACCCTTTGCTCAAGCATCACGTAGATAACAAATCCATCCGCACTCAGATGGTATTGTTGTAACAGTGCCAAATAAGTCTCCTCTTAAGCTCTTTGAAACTCTTCTCGCATTGCTCGCTCCATAATGAATTTTATATCTTTCCAAAGTCACCGAAGTTAATGGAGTAGCGATTCGAGAAAATCCTTCCACGAATCTCCGATAATAACCAAATTTAAGCCCGTAAAGTCACAGACTTAGGTCACCGACTTTTGGTTGTCTAACTTTGTATTGCTTCAATCTTCACGGATCAACAGATACTCCATGTTTCGACACACTACGTGCCCAAGGAATGCTACTTCCTCAAGCTAGAACTCGCGATTTCTTTAACTTGACATAAAGCTTGTTTTCACGAAGCCTTTGGAGTACCAAACCAAATGGTGCTCATGATCTTCATGGCTTTTGGAATATATGAGGATGTCATCAATAAAGACAACAACGAATCGATCCAAATATTCCTTGAATACTCGGTTCATCATATCCATGAAAGCCATGAGGAGCATTAGTCACCGAAAGACATGACTAAGAATTCATAATGCATGTACCAGGGAGTTCAAGGCGTCTTTGGAATACAGAGAGATCGGTGTAAGTGGCTCCTTACTTTCTTAAAATGCTGGATTTTTATTTTTATTTTTTAAAACAACTAAAAAAGTTTAATATTTTATGGGAATCGAATTTTTTCATATGATGTTTTTGGGTGTGATTTGAATACATATATAACAAAATAGGTCGTGCATACGATGCATCTTAACTGTATTGGTATATGTATCCAAATCACACCCAAAACACTCAGATTATGAAAAAATTTCAGTTATATAAAATATTAAACTTTTTTTTTTGATGTTTTTTAAAAAAAAAGTAAAAAAAAAAAAAAAAAACTGCGCATTTTAGTAGCGTGAGGGAGCCCTTACAGGAACCAGACCCTATATATATATATATATATATATATATATATATATATCCAACTTTTATGAATAAAGATGAATTTTTCTATAAATATAATTTTTGAATATTAAGTTTTGAATTTGTTATAATGTTATAATTGTGGGTAAAATTTACGAATTTTGCAAAATAAGCAAGTTATTTTATAATATTGGATTGGTCGGAGAATATTCGTTTTAACAGGAAATATTCGTACGATGGCACAATCATTGGTGGACCCCACAACGTAAATATTGTCGGAATAAAAAAACGACAGAAATATCTTTTATGAAAATAATGGCGGAAGTTTTACTGTTAATTATTGAAATAACCGGTGTTAAAAGTACAGTAATACGCGTGGTTGCATAGTAGATATGGTATTGATTATTGATGCTTACGTGAGATGTCACTCAGTTATACTCAATTATTGCTACAATAATTGTTGCATCATATCTCTTTTATTATTGATTCAATTATTGTCACAATATCATCTGCATAATATTTTATATTATTAAATCAATAATTAAGACGACAAAGTTATTTATATTATTATTTGCAATATTGACAATGTCTAGAATTTCTGTCGATGAGAGGTTTGGTCACCTAATTGCTCGCCAATAGGGAGAAATCCTTATTGAAAAGCCCCCTCTTTCCTGGGAACGACCTGGTTGTTAAATATTGCGAATTATAATAATGATGATAAATATTGTTAAAAATATTGAAGGAATTTTTATGAAGTATTTGTTGTAAATTTTGCTTATTATATGGACCCCCATTTACCCATTTTTTCAAAATAATCGGTAGAAAGTTATTCAGTGTATATATATATATACACTGAATAACTTGTGAAAGACTTCCGTGAATTTTTTTTAAAAAAATTGTGCGTCCGTGAGAATTTCAAACAGTACCCCTTCCATTCTCCTATAAATAGGATGCTTAGTTAGAATTGAAAATCACACCAGAATCAGAGAATTCTTCTTCTATAATATTGAGCGTATTTCTTTCGAGTTTAGAAAGCTTTGAACATAGAAAATAGTGAAAGTTTTCTTCAAGAATATCCCCGCTATACCAGTTGGAATACTCTTCTTTTCAAGATAAGGGATGTTATTTTTGTTCAATATTCGCTTGAAATAATATTTTCTTCCATACTCTGTAGTATGTAAGTAATATTATTAGTAGTCCTCACTATTCTATGAAATAGTGTGATAATAAATGTATTAAGGACTCCATTTGAGTTTGAATACTGTCTAGAAGACAATATTCGTATTAAAACTCTCAGTTTATGTTTTGTCACATTTTACACAATAATTGTATTATTAAGTTGTATTTGAATTTTGTACCATGTATTTGGAGACTCAAGATGGGTGATGTATGCCTATTTTGGGGGCGTCACAGTTAGTATCAAAGTTTAGGGATATGATCCCTGGCTGAGATGTGAGACAAGAACTAGGAGGGCAGAGACGGGGAATTCCTTCACTAGTATGACCTACCTAAGTTTATTTGATATTTAATTGGTCGGTCAGATTATAGGGATAACATGTGACATGTCAATTAACCCTTATTTTGTGGCAGTATTTGAAAATGACATCCGAGAATATTGAGAATAGAAATAGAGCACAGGAGACCGTTGAGTCACCAAAGATCAATACCCAGGATAATGTGCAACAGGAAGACAATAATCCTCAGGTAAACAACAACACCGATTAAATGATGAACGATGGAATGTTCAGAAGCTTTATGCAATTCATGTAACATCAGGCGAGAAAGGCTCCTGTCCAAAATGCAGGTGGAAACGCTGGCAACTCTCGGACGGTCACCGCTAAACAGTTCAAGGAGCTGGGACCACCGGAGTTTTTTGGAGAGCCAAAATCACTTAAGGCGGAGACGTGGATAAAGTAGATCAACAAGATATTTGATGACTTGGGATGCTCTGAGGAGCAAAAGGTTCCCTTTGCCACCTTCATGTTGCGGAAAGAGAGTGACATTTGGTGGGAATCAGAAAGCGACTCAACCCGCCCGACCGAAGATGACTTGGGAGAAGTTCCAAGAACTGTTCAACAACGAGTACTTTTCCGAAAGTATTCGTCACATGAAAGAGGTAGAGTTCATTAAACTGGAGCAAAAAAATATGTCCGTGTCGCAGTACAAAGCCAAGTTTGCTGAGTTATCCCGGTTTGCGTTCCACTTAGTTGATAATGAGTAGAGAATGACGCGAATATTTCTAAGAGGTTTGAAACCAGAGATACGTCAATACCTTATCTCTCACAAACTTTGCTTGTATTCAGATGTTGTGAATAGGGCTCGGTTATTGGAGCGCGATAAAGAGTCAACCCAACCAAGAGAGAGCAACCAAAAAAATGATAATACCAGTGGTAGCAGTCATTGAAGCGGTGACAACAAACGTGGAGGGAATCAACATGCCAGAAATGGTAACCACTTCGGTGGTAATCATGGCCAAGACAATGAAAGTGGACATTTCAAGAAGAAAAGATTCAACAATGATGGAAAGACGTCAGCACCAGCACCCGTTGTTAAGGAAGAAGAACGATCACATATCATATGCTTCAAATGCGGAGGGGATGGACATATCAGTCCAAACTGTGTGCAGCAGAACAAAACGTGTTACAATTGTGGAAGAGAAGGTCACCTAGCTCAAATTTGTCGTTCAAAAAAGTTAAGTCCAACTGGGATGGAGGCACCAAAGGCCGTTCCAGAAAATTCAAAAACCAGTAGTTCAAGGGAGAACGTTTGTCGTAACCTCCCAGAAAGCAAGGAACCCGAACGAGATCATCACAGGTAAGCTTATCATAAACTCTAGAGAAGTCTATACCTTATTTGATACCGGTTCTACCGATTCTTTTATTTCTCCTACTTGCATTCCGGATATCATCAGTTGAAGATTAAAAATGATGACATTCCAAAGACTACTTTCAGAACTCGGTACGGGCATTATGAATTTCTAGTCATGTCTTTTGGATTGACTAATGCTCCTGCTGACTTCATGGATATGATGAACCGAGTATTCAAAGAATATTTGGATCATTTTGTGGTTGTCTTTATTAATGACATTCTCATATATTCCAAAAGCCGTGAAGATTATGAGTAACACTTGAGGCTGATACTCCAAAAGCTTCGTGAAAACAAGCTTTATGCCAAGTTAAAAAAATGCGAGTTCTGACTTGAGGAAGTAGCATTCCTTTGGCACGTAGTATAAAGTCATGGAATATCTGTTGACCAGGAAAAGATTGAAGCTATTCAAAGTTGGGAGCAACCTAAATCAGTGACCGAAGTACGTAGCTTTCTCGGCTTAGCTAGTTATTATCGGAGATTCGTAGAAGGGTTTTCTCGAATCTCTACTCCATTAACTCAGCTGACTCGGAAAGATACAAAATTTGATTGGAGCGAGGAATGTGAGAAGAGTTTTCAAGAACTCAAGAGGAGACTCATTTCAGCACCTGTTCTGACAATACCATTTGGCTCGGAGGGATTTGTCATCTATAGTGGTGCTTCGGGCAAAGGGTTTAAATGTGTTCTCATGCAACATGGGAAAGTCATAGCCTATGCCTCTCGACAACTCAAAGAATATGAGAGGAATTATCCTACTCATGATCTAGAGTTGGCAGCTGTTGTCTTCACACTTAAAATTTGGAGGCACTGTATGGAGAGAAGGTGGAGATCTATACGGATCATATAAGCCTCAAAAATTTATTCACCCAAAAGGAACTCAACATGCGGAAACGACGTTGGCTTGAAATGTTAAAAGATTATGATCATACCATCCAATACCATCTTGGTAAAGCAAACGTAGTAGCTGACGCATTGAGTAGAAGATCATATGCGGGTACGAGTGCAATTTTGTCAACGCAAAAGCCCATTTTGTATGACTTATAAAGGATGGAGATAGAGTTAAAGACTCCAGGGACTCATGTGATGATGGCGAATATACGAGTAGAACCGACTTTAATCGATAAAGTTAAAGTTGCTCAAGCTATAGACATGGAGTTGATGCGTATGAAGAAGAAAGTGTAAGAAGGTGCTATTCCGAAAGCAAGAATCGATGAAGAAGGAATACTTCGAGTCAACTCTAGACTTTGTGTTTCTAACGACCCTGATTTAAAATATAAAATCATGATGGAGGCGCACAACACACCATTTGTAATCCATCCTGGGAGTACCAAAATGTATCATGATCTCCGACATACATTTTGGTGGAGCAATTGGAAGAGAGAGATAGCAGGGTTTATCTCAAGGTGTATAACTTATCAACGAGTCAAGGCGGAGCATCAAGTACCAAAAGGTCCATTGCAACCACTTGAAATTCCAGAATGGAAGTGGGAGCACATTACCATGGATTTCGTTACTGGTCTTCCCAAGATTTCTCAAGGCATAGATGCAATTTGGGTCATTGTTGATAGATTGACCAAGTCTGCTCATTTCTTACCAATACGAGAAACTTATACACTTGAACGTCTTGCTCGTATGTACATAAACGAGGTTGTAAGATTGCATGGTATGCCAGTATCCATAGTTTCTGATCGAGACCCAAGATTTACTTCACGATTTTGGGTTAGTTTGCAAAAAGCTATGGGCACGGATTTACGATTTAGTTCGGCATATCATCCTCAGACGGACGGATAATCAGAGAGGACTATTCAAACTCTTAAAGATTTATTAAGACTCTGTGTCCTTGACTTCAAGGGAAGTTGGGACAAGTTCTTACCGATGGAGTTTTCCTACAACAAAAGTTATTAAGCAAGTATTGGCATGGCTCCATTTGAGGCGTTGTATGGAAGAAAGTGTCGTTCTCCAGTATGCTGGGATGAGGTGGGGCAACATTGTTGTGACCGGAGTTGGTACGTATGACTACGAAAAAGATTCAAACGATCCGGCAACGTATAAAAACCTCACAAGATCGACAAAAGAGTTATGATGATCTTCATCGAAAGAACGTGGAATTCAATATTGGAGATCATGTGTTGTTACGTGTTGCTCCATGGAAAGGAGTTACGAAATTTGGAAAGAGAGGAAAGCTCAATCCTCGATTCATTGGCCCATTTTTAATCCTCGATTGAGTAGGAACTGTGGCCTATAGACTCGCCTTACCGCCAAGTATGTCTCGTGTTCATAACGTTTTTCATATATCTATGTTATGTAAATATTTGAAAGACCCGAACCACATTATTGAATTAGAACTAGAAGAGATAGCGGAAGATTTACCGTATGAAGAGGTACCTGTTAAAATCTTGGATAAGAAGGAATATATTCTACGCTCCAAGGTTATATCTCAAGTCAAAGTTTTGTGAAGAAACCACGATGTTGAGGAACTGACCTGGGAATTAGAATCTGAAATGAAATTAAGGTATCCTCACCTATTCGTCATAACAGGTCTTAATTTCGAGGGCGAAATTTCATAAGAAGGGGAGGTTGTAAAACCCCAAAAACTGTCCATCAATGCACAACGGGCCAATGAGGACTTTTACCACATCATTTGTAACATTAAGGTCATGATTATACTGAATAATTCTTGGTCATAATCATACCAAGTCCATCTATGCACTACGGGCCAAAGATGACTTTCTTAATAATATAAGCATGAGGATGATGACAATGATATAAGAATTCAATTAAATAAGATCAAGGATAAATATTAAAGATTTTAATAATTTAATTTATCTAGGATTCAATAATGTTCAAATTGTCAACATGATACTGCTTTGTGGAGTAAAAATCAAGAATAATATTGTATTAAAAATGATTTAGACCGAAAAGAAATTAATTTTTGTCATGAATAGTACTCCGGATGAATAGTACTCGAGTGAATAGTACCCCATAAATAGTACTTCGAGAATAGTAATCCCGTGTGTAAGACCCCAATTTTTATGAATAAAGATGAATTTTCTATAATTATCATTTTTAAATATTATGGAATGAATTTGATATAATGTTATAGTTGTGGGTAATATTTAGAAATTTTGCAAAGTACGCAAGTTGTTTATAATATTCGATTGGTCGAAGAATATTCGTACGATGACACAATCATTGGTGGACCCCACAACGGAATTATTGTCGGATTGAGAAAACGACAAAAAATTATTTTATGAAAATAACGACGGAAGTTTTACCGTTAACTGTTGAAACACCCAGTGTTAAAAGTACAAGAATACGCGTGGTTGCATAAGTAGCAGCACAAGATATTGATTATTGATGCTTACGTGAGAAGTCACCTCGGCTTTTGTTCAATTATTGCTTCAAGAATTGTTGACAAGATCTCACATTATTTGATTCAATTATTGTCAATATTTTTTTATATTATTAAATCAATAATTGAGATAACAGAGTTATTAATATTATTATTTGCAATATTAACGATGTCTAGAAGTTCTGCCAAGGAGAGGTTTGGTCACCTAATTGCGCGCCAATAGGGAGAAATCTTTATTGGAAAGCCCCTTCTTTCCTAGGAACGACCTGGTCGATTAATAGTGTAAATAATAATAATGATGATGAAGTTTTATTTTATTAGTATTATTAATGTAATAAAACAAAAAAGCTTTTTATATAAAAAAGAATACTTTTATAAAGTTATTCGTTTTATTAGGCTAATAGTAAAATTTTTTATATAAAACAGAATACTTTTATAAAGTTATTCATTTTATTAGACAATAATTAGAATATATTATATTTTATTATGCATAGTGTTTGCATAGTGCCTGCATAGTGTTTGCAGAGTAAATTTTTTTAAAAAGTTATTCGTTTTAATAGAGTATAAATAGAATATATTATATTTTATTGTAAACCAATCTGGACCGTCCGTTTAAAGTAAATTGATCTGGACCGTTCATGGATTGGTTCTTATTCAGATCCATTCTTCTATAAATAAGCTCATTTCTTCATTATTTCTTTTAATTCATGAAACTCTAGAGAGAGAAACTGTAGAGAGAATTATTCTTCTATCTTGAGCGTATTTCTTTAGCGTTTAAGAAAGCTTTGAGTGTAGTGCAAGTTTCTTCAAGTATATCCCCGCCCTACCGTCAGAGTACTCTTCTTTATAAGGTAAGGGGTATTATTTCTTTTGTATTCATGAAGAGAACTTCTGTTATTCCATTCTTTATTATTCCGTTGGAATAACCTGTATACGCAGGCTACCCTATACTTGGTGAAATTCTTCTGTTATTCCATTCTTTATGATTCATTGGAATATATGTCTTGCATGCGTTTTATGTGTCGCCCGATTCCGCCTTTTATTATTCTCATTGGAATATCCCGTCTCGTATGCGTTTTAAGTAGGACTGGTTCCGTTATTTATTATTCTCGTTGGAATAACTCGCCTACATCGCAAGCACCGCATGCATGGTGATTACATTGTTATTCTATTCTTTATTATTCATTTGAATATCCTACGTTGGTGCGTATTACGACCGACCGGTTTCGTTATTTATTGTTTCGTTAGAATAACCTGTCTATGCGAAGTACCGCATGCATGGTGATTTCTTTTGTTATTCCATTCTTTATTATACTCAGTTGGTTAAAGTTTTGACTTCTATACTCCATGAAATTAGTGGAATATCTTTGATATTTGCGCTTCATCCAATATCTTTCATGGAAATATTCTTCTGAGCATTCTTAAATTTTACTCTACAAATAAGTATCATGTTAACAATTTGGACGTTATTAGTTCTTGGATAAATTAATTCTTGAACTTGTTTTATTGAATTCTTATATCATTGTCATCATCCTCATGTTTATATTTTGTTGAAAGTCATCTGTGGCCTGTAGAAGTGCATAGATGGACTTGGTATGATTATGACCGAGGATTATTCTGTAATCATGGACCGTAATGTTACAAATAATGTGGTAAAAGTCCTCATTGGCCCGTAGTGCATTGATGGACAGTTGTTGGCATGATCATGACCATTGATGAATACATGAATATCCTTGGCCCGTAGTGCATGGATAATTTTTGATTGTGATACTAATGAATATCCTTGGCCGAAGTGCAAGGATGATGTGGATTATTTATTGTCGAGTCCCAAATGATAAAAGTGATGAAAAACCTTTTAAATCATAAAAGATAGTAGATTCTATTCTCTACTTGACTCTTTTAATGGATTGCTTATTCCGCTGCAGTTAAACGTGATGTCTATTGTATTTTATTAGTTTAACATTGTTGAAGACCAATGATAATTTATTCTGCATTATTTTAGTCATAATATTTCTTATTGGGCTAGTTGAGCTCACCCTTTCTTTCACTGTTCTTTTCAGGAAATTAGAACGTAGCCGGGACTAGTCGGGGAATGGAGTGACGGTCCAAATGATAGTATTAATAATATTCACTATTCTGTTAAATAGTGTGTTAATAAATATAATAAGAACTTATTCTGAGAGTGGATATTGTCTAGAAGATAATGTTTGTATTAAAACTCACAGCTCTCTTGTTGTATATTTAAGATTGTATTTGTATTCTGTACCATGTATTTGACGACTCAGAATAGGTGATGTTTACCTATTTTGGGGGCGTCACACCATGAATAGACTCTGGCATGAAAAAATTAAAACTTATCAAGAATGCTCAGAATAATATTTTCGTGAAAAAATACTAGATGAAGCGCAAATATAAAGGATATTCTACTAATTTCATGGAGTATAGAAGCCAAAATTTTAACAAAATGATTATAGAATTCAGAATCTGAAACGAAATAATATTACTTACATACTACAGAGTATGGAAAAAAATATTATTTCTTCTGAGTATTGAAAAAAATAATATCCCTTACGAATATTAAACGAAAATAATATTCCTTTCGAATATTGAACGAAAATAAAATTTATTACGAATACAAAAAATAATATCGTAAGCGAATATGAAATAAATAATATCCCTTACCTTAAAAAGAAGAGTATTCCAACTGGTATAGCAGGAATATTTTTGAAAAAAACTTTCAGTGTTTTCTATGCTCAAAGCTTCTTAAAACTCTAAAGAAATAAGCTCAATATTATAGAAGAAGAATTCTCTGATTCTGTGTTTTTCAATTCTAACTAAACATCTTATTTATAGGAGAATGGAAGGATACTATTTAAAAAAAAAAATTCACGGATCAACAGTAAAACCATCATGAGTTCACAATCGGCGAAACTTTCTCAAATTTTATTTTTACTGTGCATTATTGTGTAATAAAATATTCTAATAAAATAAAAACTTTAAATAAAATATAATATATTCTATTTATAATCTAATAAAGTAAAACTTTATAATATATATATATATATACTAACACTCCCTCCCAAACACGTTTTTCCCCCATCCCCATTTTTATTTTCTTTCACGTGGGCCCCACATGTTCCCCTCCTACCAACATGTCACTATCACAAGTGGGTTTCATTATATATATACTGAATAACTTTCTACCAATTATTTTGAAAAATGGGTAAATGGAGCTCTAGATAATAAGTAAAATTTTTAACAAATACTTCATAAAAATCCTCTCAGTATTTTTAATAACATTTATTCATCATTATTATTATTCACAATATTTAACAACCAGATCATTCTTAGGAAAGATGAGACTTTTCGATAAGGATTTCTCCCTATTGACGTGCAATTAGGTGACCAAACGCAGAACTTTCTAGACATCGTCAATATTGTAAATCACAATATGAATAATAATCAGATCGCCTCAATTATTGATTAATAATATATATAAAATATCGACAATAATTGAATTAAATAATGTGAGATCTTTATGCAAGAATTATTGTCAGAATAATTGAACAAAACCGAGTGACTTCTCGAAGATCAATAATCAATACCGTGTCTTCTATGCAACCACACGTATTATTATACTTTTCATCAGGGTAATTTGATGATTAACGGTAAAACTTCCATAGTTATTTTCATAAAAGATATTTCTATCGCTTTTAACTCCGATAATAATTCCGTTGTAGGTCCAATTAATGATTGTCTTAGTCATTGCATACAAATATTCCCTGTTAAAACGAATATTATCCGACTAATCGAATATTTTATAATAACTTGCTTAATTTACAAAATTTATAAATATTACCTATAACTATAACATTATATCAAATCTACACCATAATACTCAAAAAAAATATTTCGAAAAAATTAATCTTTATTCAAAAAATTTGGTGTCTTACATCAAATTTTAAGCTTACCATTATTATGGTTCAATTAAATAAATTATTTATGATATTTAATTTCTATATTCATTCACCTTCTATTTCTAATGTTTTATAAATTCTCTCTAAAAAATTTTATACACTCACTTTGAAATTTTTAAATTTTCTCTCTAAAATTTTTGTACACTTGATTTCTCTATATATTCTTTTACGCTCATTTTTTTTATATATTTTTTTCTCTCACTCTCTAATTTTTTTATAATATCTCTTTTAAATTGTTATATGACCCAGTAAATTAAATTACTTAATATATTATTTTTTTTATCTTCCTTTGACCTTCTCTCTCTAAAAGTTTTTATACTCTCTCTCATTCTTAAATTTTTGTACACTCTCATCATGTCTGTTTGTCCGTCATCTATAAAAATGGAGTACTTCTACGGTGACCGAAAATTTGTACAGGAAAATTGGATATTGTTACTTATTATTATTATTATTATTATTATTATTATTATTATTATTTATTTATAATTCTAAAAAAATATATAGTATTTATTTTAATGTAAATTTTTACAAAAATATTTATGCATCGTAACTCGTTTCTTGTATATGTATCTAAATTACACCTAAAATACTATATTTTTGTAAAAATTTCTGTTAAAATAAATACTACATATTTTGGGAGTCACAAGTAAAAAAAAAAAATTTAAAATTAAAAATATCCAATTTTCCTGTTTAAATTTCCGATCTGCCAAGACTTATTCATAAAAATAGGTCAAAATCAGTTAACATGTTTGACTCTATTTTTCTTTTAAAACATATAGTTTCAAATTTAACTAATCCCAAAAATTTAAAATAATTAATTAATTCTAATTAATATAAGTTGGACCATCAATTTATAAATTAAATTGTGAGGTCTAATGAGAACTAGTAATAAATTAAGTCCGAATGTCTTATACAAATATGGGTAAAAGTCGAGGTAGATATCCTCCACGTAGACCTACATGGTGACCAAGGTCAGCTCACCGGTTTGCTATCACGTGTATGTCATAAACATCCAACGACCACCCATTGACGAAGTTAATACACCATTAACATCCCCGTCTTTCTTCTTTGTATAAAACGACATAAAGAAGAGCAAAACGACAAGGTCCAAAAGTACTCAACAAAAGGCAAAAATGGAATACCTAAAATAATAAAGACGGCCAAAATGGGTAAATACTCCAGTGTAAGTTAGTCAATTGATTAATACAATATTAACACATAAAAAGAGATTAATTCTCAATTTAGTTGTCGTATTTTATTAATTAATTATGCTAACCCACTTATGGTAAATATTATCCCATTTCTGCAATATTCGTACAGATGTTCCTCTAGAATTTGGCGATCACCATTTTTTCTTATACAGTCACCCTTTACGATCAAAGGACTGCAAATCATCAGCTCCACAACTGTTTATTTATTTTTTATTTACAAAGATAAAAATGTATTAATTAATTAATTAATTAATTGTTTGATTCTTTTTTCTCTCTGACCAAATTTTTTTACTATATACTCTATATATTCCACTACAGCTGTACATGTTGAAGAATAAATGCATCTATTTCACTTCATAGTAAAAAGTTCCCAACATAATTAATTATTTTTTCTTAATAAAATATAATTACCATTTTTTCTTATACAGTCACCCTTTATGATCAAAGGACTGCAAATCATCAGCTCCACAACTGTTTATTTATTTTTTATTTACAAAAATAAATATGTATTATTTATTTGATTCTTTTTTCTCTCTGACATGCTTTGGGGTGAACTTTGGTGTTTTCGGAGGTTCGGTGGTATGTTCAACCTTGGGGCGAACAATTATTTCTATTGGGTTCAGTTGGTATAAGGGTAATTATTTATATCTTTGGTCGTGATAAGGTTGGTTATTTGTCTTCGGTTCTGATAAGGATGATTATGTGTTCGACATATGTATGGTGTTTGGGTGAGACAGTTTGTCTTCGGCAGATACAAATCTTTTGTTGGGATAAATTTGTACACTCTCTTATTTTAAGTTCCTTATAAATAAGAGACTAGGGGACAATATTGGGATGTGATTATTTGGGTCTAGCCAAGGTGTAGCCCAATTTATTTAATGGACCGGATTTGGTGTTTGCCCATATATTTATTTTAAAGTGGGAGAATCCCAATTGAAGTAAGATTGTGTTTCCTTATTTGGTGGGATAAGGAGATTTAATTTGGGAAGGAATCTATCAGCCAATAATTGCAGTTATATAATGTGATTCTAAAAATGACTTCTACTACTAATTAGATTTCGGTGGACATGACATCTATAAATACAGCAATAAGCAAGGGTTTGAGGGAATGAGACAATTACATATGATACAAATAAATAATTTGTACTCTCCATATTATTATAATGGATTTCTCTCTCTCTGTGTGATTTTTTTTCCAATTGGATTTTCACATAAATTTTTGTGTTCATATTTTATATCTCTTTGTTTATGTTTATGTGAGTGTATTTCGTGAGTTTAATTTCACAACAATACAATCAACTTGTTAGCGCGATTTTGGCCTGTTATTTTGGTGATTTTGTCAGGCGTACAAAATTTCGCGTTAACACTGGCGCCGTCTGTGGGAAAGTAAAATTATGTTCGAAAAATCACCAATTCACCAAGAAAGGATCTTACCTATGACGCCCCTAAAATAGGTATACATCACCTATTCTGAGTCGCCAAATACATGGTACAGAATACAAATACAATCTTTAATATACAATAAGAAAGCTGTGAGTTTTAATACAAACATTGTCTTCTAGACAATATCCACTCTCAGAATAAGTCCTCATTATATTTATTAACACACTATTTAATAGAATAGTGAGGACTACTAATACTATCATCTGGACCGTCACTCCGTTCCCCGACTAGTCCCGGTTATGTTCTCATTTTCTGAAAAGAACAGTGAAAGAAGGGTGAGCTCAACTAGCCCAGTAAGAAATATTATGACTAAGATAATACAGAATAAATTATCATTAGTCTTCAACAATGTTAAACTGATAAAATACAATAGACATCACGTTTAACTGCAGCGGAATAAGCAATCCATTAAAAGAGTCAAGTAGAGAATAAAATCTACTATCTTTTATGATTTAAAAGGTTTTTCATCACTTTTATCGCTGTGACTCAGCTTAATAAATAATTCACATCATCCCTGCACTACGGCTAAGGATATTCATTAGTATCACAACCATAATTTATCCATGCACTACGGGCCAAGGATATTTGTGTATTCATCAATGGTCATGATCATGTCAACAACTGTCCATCAATGCACTACAGGCCAATGAGGACTTTTACCACATCATTTGTAACATTACGGTCATGATTACACAGAATAATCCCTGGTCATAATCATACCAAGTCCATCTATGCACTACAGGCCACAGATGACTTTCAACAAAATATAAATATGAGGATGATGACAATGATATAAGAATTCAATCAAACAAGTTCAAGAATTAATTTATCCAGGCACTAATAACGTTCAAATTGTCAACATGATACTTCTTTGTAGAGTAAAATTTAAGAATACTCAGAAGAATATTTCAATGAAAAGATACTGGATGAAGCACAAATATCAAAGATATTCCACTAATTTCATGGAGTATAGAAGTCAAAAGTTTAACCAACTGAGTATAATAAAGAATGGAATAACAAAAGAAATCACCATGCATGCGGTACTTCGCATAGACAGGTTATTCTAACAGAACAATAAATAATGGAACTGGTCAAAGTGAATACGACCGGCATGATATTCAATATAATAATAAAGAATGGAATAACAACGAAATCACCATGCATGCGAGTACTTAGATGTATGAGTTATTCCAATGAATAATAAAAAACAGAGAGTCCGGTCCCAGAAAACGCATGCATGTGGATATTCCAATGTAATCATAAAGAATGGAATAATGAGAAGAATTTCACCAAGTATAGGGTAGCAGCGTATACAAAGTTATTCCAACGGAATAATAAAGAATGGAATAATGTAAGTTCTCTTCATGAATACAAAAGAAATAATACCCTTACCTTATAAAGAAGAAAAACTCAAATGACGGTAGAGGCGGGATATACTTGAAGAAACTTGCACTACGCCAAAGCTTTCTTAAACGCTAAAGAAATACGCTTTCATGATAGAAGAATAATTTCTCTACAATTTCTCTCTAGAGTTTCGGTGAATTAAGTAAGAAATAATGAAGGAATGAGCTTCATTTATAGAAGAATGGACCTGAATAGTAACCAATCCATGAGCAGTCTAGATCGATTTATTTTAAAAGGAAGGTCCAGATTGGTTTACAATAAAATATAATATATTCTATTTATAATCTAATAAAATGAATAACTTTTAAAAAGATTTTACTATGCAAATACTATGCAAAGACTATACAAATACTATGCATAATAAAATATAATTTATTCTAATTATTGTCTAATAAAACGAATAACTTTATAAAAGTATTCGCTTTTTTATATAAAAGATTTTACTTATTAGCCTAATAAAACGAATAACTTTATAAAAGTATTCTGTTTTATATAATTTTTTTTTACTATTAGCCTAATAAAACGAATAACTTTATAAAAATATTCTGTTTTATATAAAAAGCTTTTCTATTTTATTACATTAATAATACTAATAAAACAAAATTTTATCATCATTATTATTATTCACACTATTAATCGACCAGGTAGTTCCCAGGAAAGAGGGGGCTTTTTAATAAGGATTTCTCCTTATTGGCGCGCAATTAGGTGACCAAACCTCTCCTTGGCAGAACTTTTAGACATCATTAATAATGCAAATAATAATATTAATAACTTTGTCATCTCAATTATTGATTTAATAATAAATAAAATATCGACAATAATTGAATAAAACTGAAGGACATCTCACGTAAACATCAATAATCAATACCTGGTAGCTACTTATGCAACCACGCGTATTTACATTACTTTAACACCGGTGTTTCAACGAGTTAACAGTAAAACTTCCACCGTTATTTTCATAAAAATATTTTTTTGTCGTTTTTTCAATCAATCCGATAATTACATTATTAGGGTCCACTAATGATCGCTTGCCAGTTATGCGAATATTCCCGACCAATCGAAACAACTTCGTGATTTTGCAAAATTTCTAAATATTACCCACAACTATAACATTATATCAAATTCATTCCATAATATTTAAAAATGATAATTATAGAAAATTCATCTTTATTCATAAAAGTTGGGGTCTTACACTACACATAAAAGATAAGTGATTCTTTTTTATTAAATCGATAATATATATCCAGCATGTGCGTGAGATTTCTGTTATTGATCCGATGTATTCATAATATTTTTGTAGTATCATCATAATATACATATTTTGAATACGAATTCATACAAAACTACACCCGTTTTGAATTAGTAGGTTCTTGTTATAGCAGCATGAACAATTTGTATAAGAATTGTGTAGCGGACATAATTAATTATTTATTCATAGAGAGCTGCAAAAAGGGAGCAATAACTTTACATGCTTTCGACTGTTGAGGCACATGGAACAAGTATAATCTTTTTGTTTATATATATATATATATATTTATATATGTAAATAAATATTAAGCATAGAGATAGAAACTGTGACGCCCCCAAAACAGGTATACATCACCCATCTTGAGTCGCCAAATACATGGTACAGAACTCAACTACAAACTTAATTATACAACTGTCATGTAAAAATACGACAAAACATAGCTGAGAGTTTACATGAATATTGCCTCATAGACAGTATACAAACTCAAATTCAGTCCTCATTACACTTATTATCACACTAAGTAGTAAGGACTACTATAAGCCATTTATATCGGACCATCACTCCAGTTTCCCGATTCGTCGTCGGCTATATTCTCATTTCACGAAGATAAAGGTGAAAGAAAAGGGTGAGCTTAACTAGCCCAGTAAGAAATATTATGACTAAGATAATGCAGAATAAATTATCCTTAGCCTTCAACAGTATAACAACTGATAGAATACAATAAACAACAAATTTAACTGCAGCGGAATAAGCAATCTGTGAGACCCCAAAATTTATGAATAAAGATTTAAATTTCTCGAAATATTTTTTTGAATATTATGGTATAATGTTATAATTGTGGGTAATATTTATAAATTTTACAAAGTAAGCAAGTTGTTATATAATATTCGATTGGTGGGAATATTCATTTTAACGAGGGAATATTAAATGCGATGACACAATCATTGGTGGACCCCCCAATGTAAGTATTGTCGTAGTTAGAAAATGGCGAATTATCATTTTATAAAATAACGGCTGCGAAAGTGTTACTGAATTAAAACTGTTGAACTACCGGTAGTAAAAAGTACGATGAATACACGTGGTTGCTTAGTAGTACACGGTATTGATTGATTAATGCTTACGTAAGAAGTCACTCGGTTATACTCAATTATTGCTACGAGAATTCTTTGATCATATCTCTCATATTATTGATTCAATTATTGTCACAAATTATCATCTACATAATATGTTATATTATTAAATCAATAATTGAGACGGCAAAGTTATTCATATTATTATTTGCAATATTGATAATGTCTAGAAGTTCTTTCGAGGAGAGGTTAGATAATCTAATTGCGCGCCAATAGGGAGAAATCATTATCGGAAAACACCCTCTTTCCTGGGAACGACCTGGTTGTTAAATATTGTGAGTTATAATATTAATGATGAATAAGTTCGTATTGATTAAAGATGAAATTGATAGTTCCATTGTGTTGGAATTATTAGTGTTAGTGGAAATCGACATTTATTTCGATAATAATTGATGTCTGGAAGTTATCAGGTAATTAATCGGATAAATGAGCAATTAATTGTTATTAATTCACATGTATATAACTATTTGTTCACATGTGTGTACTATTGATTCACATTCATTTACTATTAGGAGATTTGGTCCAAGATTGATAATACTTCCATGACTAAGTTAAAAATGGAGGTATAGATGGAGGTACTATACTGTAATTCGTATTTTCACATGTCTAGAACTATTGATTCACATAATTTACTATTGATTCACATGATTTATTATTAGGGGAGATGGTGCAAGTTTGATAATACTTGCAGGACTAAATTAAAAATGAAGAAAAAGAGGATGGTATTATACTGTAATATTTCGATCCCCAAAATGTGCAATTATCGAAATTATATTTTTCTATAAATAAAAGCTCATTCTTCCTTCATTTCTCACCAATTCACTAAGTCTCACAAGAGCAATTATTATAGTTAAATTATAGAGAGAAAGAAGAAGAGAAGTCTGCTACCTCACTATTCAGTAAGATCCTTATTTTACAGGTAAAGGGTATTATTCTTTCATATTCATGAAGAGAGTTATTTTCTTTCAATACTCGTAAGAGTTGTTATTCCATTCTTTATTATTATATTGGAATAACCTGTTTATGCGAAGTACCGCATACATGGTGAAATTCTTTTGTTATTCTATTCTTTATTATTTTGTTGGAATAACCTGTTTGTGCGGTCTATCGCATGCCTGGTGAATTCTGTTGTTATTTCATTCTTTATTATTCTGTTGGAATATCTTGTCTATGCGGATTACGCATGACCTGGTTCCATTCTTTATTATTACATTTGGAATATCTTATGCGTATGGATTATGCATGATCGGTTCCATTCTTTTTATTATTCATTGGAAATAACTTTCGTCTGCATGCGATTCTATCGCATGCATGGTAAATTCTTACGTTATTCCATTCTTTATTATTCGTTGAAATAACCTTTATGTGGATTACCGCATGCATGGTGAATGATCATTCGTATTCTTTCCTTATTAAATTGTGGAAATGATCATCTCACGTGGATTATCGCATACGGTGGTGAAAATTCATTCATAGATTCAGATATTCTATTATACTCAGTATGAGATATCATTTCTTTTTGTACTAAATCATGAAATATCATTTTATTTGATATTTTTCTTTTACGATTACTTATTCATGGGTTACTATTCACCGATTACTATTCACTCTAGTATTATTCACTTTCGGATATTAAGGGGCACTTTTTAGGTCGAGTACTATTCACGAGTTACTATTTAAGGGTTCTTATTCACCAAATTACTATTCACTCTAGTATCATTCACTCGGGTATTACGGACACTTTTTGTGTGGGTACTATTCACTGTGGTACTTATTCAAAGTACTTATTCACCTAAAAATATATTTCTTTTCTATCCAAATTATTTTTGGTACATGAATATTATTCTTGAATTTTACTCTACAAAGCAGTATCATGTTGACAATTTGGACGTTATTGATTTCTGGATAAATTAAATTATAAATCTTTAAAATTTATCCTTAAACTTATTTTTTTGAATTATTATGTCATTGTCATCATCCTCATGCTTATATCGTGACTAAAGTCATCTTTGGCTTACGTGCATAGATGGACTTGGTATGATTATAACCAGGGATTATTCGGTATAATCATAACCGTAATGTGACGAATGATGTGGTAAAAGTCCTCATTGGCCTATAGTTCATTGACGGACAGTTGTTGGTATGATTATGACTAGGGATTATTTGGTATAATCATGACCATTGATGATTACATGAATATCCTTGGCCGTGGTACAAGGATGATTCGATTTTATTTATTAAGTTGAGTCTCAACGATAAAGTTGATGAAAAACTTTTTAAATCATAGAAGATAGTAGATTTTATGCTCTACTTGACTCTTCTAATGGATTGCTTATTCCGCTGCAGTTGTTGATCTAAAACTTGTTGTCTATTGTATTCTATTAGTTGTTATACTGTTGAAGGCTAAGGATAATTTATTCTGCATTATCTTAGTCATAATATTTTTTACTGGGCTAGTTGAGCTCACCCTTTTCTTTCATTGTTCTCTTCATGAAATGAGAATATAGCTGGGACTAGTCGGGGAACGTAGTGATGGTCCGAGATGGTGTTATAATAGTCCTCACTATACTATAAAATAGTGTGACAATAAATATAATGAGGACTCTATTTGAGAGTGGATATTGTCTAGAAGGCAATATTCTTGTTTAAACTCTCAGCTATGTTTTATCGTATATTACACGACGTTTGTATAATTAAGTTTGTATTTGTATTCTGTACCATATATTTGACGACCCAAGATGGGTGATGTATACCTGTTTTGGGAGAGTCACACAATCCATCAGAAGAAGTCAAGTAGAACATAATGTATACTATCTCCTCTAGATTAAAAGTTCATAGTTAATATTTTATTCCTATAATATTCATCAACAGTTCTTTGTTATACCCAAGACAAAAGGAACTATCATCACCTGTCTTCACCTGAACCACCAAAGATTATAGTTAAATCCACAATTCATATTTATAATCATGTAAATCAACAGTTTCTCCTTGCCACAAAGGCTTAATAGAATGCTTACTCAATATCCTTACCCCAAAGGCTAAAGATATTCAAATGTAATAACAATGATCATACCAATCAATTATCTACCTTTGTACTACGGGCCAAAGATATTCAATTATAAAACCAATGGTCATGATCATACCAATCAATTGTTTGTCGATTCACTACTACTACCAAAGACATTCAATCTGTTAACTAATGGTCATGATCCTGCCAATCACATCATCGAATTATCCATGCACTACGGGCTAAGGATATTCGTTATTATCACCAGTGGTTATGATCATGTCATACACCTGTCCATCTTTGCACGTAAGCCAAAGATATACAACTATAAAACCAATAATCAACAATCCATCTTTGCACGTAAGCCAAAGATACTCATCAATCAATAGTTCATCTTTGCACGTAAGCCAAAGATGACTTTCATCACAATATAAGTATGAGGATGATGACAATGATATAAGCATTAATCAAACGAAATCAAGGATAAATATTAAAGACTTTAAATTTATCCAGAGTTTAAAAATATCCAAATTGTCAACATAATACTGCTTTGTGGAGTAAAATTCAAGAATAATATTCATGTACAAAAAATAATTTGGACAGAAAATAAATATATTTTTTGGGTAAATAGTACCCTGTGAATAGTACTTCAGGAATAGTACCTCATGAATAGTACCCCGGCATGAAAAGTACCCCAAATACCCTAGTGAATAATATTCGGGTGAATAGTAATTGGGTGAATAGTAACTCATAAATAGTAACTCATGAATAGTACTCCGGCATAAAAAGTGCCCTGAATACCCGAGTGAATAATATTTGAGTGAATAGTAACTGGTTGAATAGTAACCCGTAAATAGTAATTCGTGAATAATACTCCGACACGAAAAGAGCCCCGAATACCCGAGTGAATAATATATGAGTGAATAGTAACTAGCTGAATAGTAACCCATAAATAGTAACTCATGAATAGTATTCTGTCATGAAAATATCAATAATTATCAAGAAAGCTCAGAATAATATTTCCATGAAAAGATACTGGATGAAGCGTAAATACCAAGGATATTCTACTAATTTCATGGAGTATAGAAGCCAAAACTTCAACAAAATGAGTATAGAATTCAAAATCTGAAATGAAATAATATTACTTACATACTACAGAGTATGGGAGATGTGTGTGAGACCCATGATTTTATGAATAAAGATTTAAATTTCTCAAAATATTTTTTTTGAATATTATGGTGTGGATTTGATATAATGTTATAGTTGTGGGTAATATTTACAAATTTTGCAAAGTAAGCAAGTGGTTATATAATATTTGATTTTTCGGGGAATATTCGTACGATGTCACAATCATTGGTGGATTCCACAACGGAAGTATTGTCGTATTAAAAAAACGACAAAATTATCTTTTATTAAAAATAACGACGGAAGTGTTACCGTTAAAATTGTTGAACTACCCGGTAGTAAAAGTACAATAATACGCGTGGTTGCATAGTAGCACACGATATTGATTATTGATGCTTACATGTGAAGTCACTCAGTTATACTCAATTATTGCTACAGTAATTGCTGCATCATATCTCTCATATTATTGATTCGATTATTGTCACAGTATGATCTGCATAATATGATATATTTTTAAATCAATAATTGAGACGACAAAGTTATTCATATTATTAAATTGCAATATTTACAATGTCTAGAAGTTCTGTCAAGGAGAGGTTTGGTCATCTAATTGCTTGCCAATAAGGAGAAATCCTTATCAGAAAGCCCCTTCTTTCATAGGAACGACCTGATTGTTAAATATTGTGAATTATAATATTAATGATGAATAAGTTCGTGTTGATTAAAGATGAAATAGATAGTTCCATTGTGTTAGAATTATTAGTGTTAGTGGAAATCGACATTTATTTCAATATTAATTGATGTCTGGAAGTTATACTCACCAGTCGGGTAATTCACCGGATAAATGAGAAATTAATTGCTATTAATTCACATGATTATAGCTATTTGTTCAAATGTGTGTACTATTGATTCACATTCTTGTACTATTAGGGGAGTTGGTGCAAGATTGATAATACTTGCATGACTAAGTTATAGATGGAGGTACTATACTATAGTTTGTATTTTCACATGATTATAACTATTGATTCACATTATTTACTATTAGGGGAGGTGGTGCAAGTTTGATAATACTTGCAGGACTAAATTCAAAATGAAGAAAAAGAGGAAGGTATTATACTGTAATATTTTGAGCCCCAAAATGTGCAATTATCGAAACTATATTTTTCTATAAATAGAAGCTCATTCTTCCTTCATTTCTCACCAATTCACTAAAGCTATAGAGCAATTATTATAGAGAGAAATTATAGAGAGAAAAAAGGAGAGAAGTCTGCTACCTCACTATTCCAGTATCTAGTCTTCTTCTAAGGTAAGGGGTATTATTCTTTCATATTCATGAAGAGAATTATTTTCTTTTAATACTTGTAAGGGTTGTCATTCTATTCTTTATTATTATGTTGGAATAACCTGTCTATGCGAAGAACCGCATACATGGTGAAATTCTTCATTATTCCATTCTTTATTATTACATTGAATAACCTATCTCATGCGGTCTATCGCATGCACGGTGAATTCTATTGTTATTCCATTCTTTTTATTCATTTGGAATATCCCGTCTGCATGCGGATTACGATGACAGTTCCATTCTTTATTATTACATTGGAATATCCTGTCTCTGTTGATTACGCATGACCTGGTTCCATTCTTTATTATTCTGTTGGGAATAACCTGTTTGTGCGGTCTATCGCATGCCTGGTGAATTCTTCTGTTACTCCATTCTTTATTATTCTGTTGGAATAACCTGTCTATGTGGATTACCACATGCATGGTGAATGATCATTCGTATTCATTCCTTATTAAATTGTAAAATGATCTATCAACGTGGATTACTGCATGGCGGGCAAAAATCCATTTGCAGTTTCATATATTCTATTATACTCAGTTGGTTAAAGTTTTGACTTCTATACTCCATGAAATTAGTAGAATATCCTGGATATTTGCGCTTCATCTAGTATCTTTTCATGAAAATATTCTTTTTAGCATTCTTAAATTTTACTCCACAAAGCAGTATCATGTTCACAATTTGGACGTTATTGATTTCAGGATAAATTAACTTATAAATCTTTAAAATTTATTCTTGAACTTGTTTTATTGAATTATTATGTCATTGTCATCATCCTCATATTGTGATGAAAGTCATCTTTGGCTTACGTGCATAGATGGACTCGGTATGATTATGACCAGGGATCATTCGGTATAATCATGGTCTGTAATGTTATAAATGATGTGGTAAAAGTCCTTAGTGACCTATAGTGCATTGATGGACAGTTTTTTGTATGATTATGACCAGGGATTATTCGGTATAATCATGACCATTGATGATTTAATGAATATCCTTGGCCCGTAGTGCAGGGATGATTCGATGATGTGGTTTATTTATTAAGTTGAGTCTCATTGATAAAAATTGATTAAAATATTTTAAATCATAGAAGATAGTAGATATCATGCTCTACTTGACTCTTCTAATGGATTGCTTATTCCGTTGCTGTGACACCCCCAAAATAGGTATATATCACCTATTCTGAGTCGCCAAATACATGGTACAGAATACAAATACAAACTTAATTATACAACCGTCGTGTAATATACGACAATACATAAACTGATAGTTTTAATAGGAATATTGTCATCTAGACAATATCCACACTTAAAGGATTCCTCATTACATTTATTGTCACTCTATTTAACAGAATAGTGAGGACTACTAATACTATCATCTGGACCGTCACTCCGGTTCCCGACTAGTCCCAAATTACGTTCTCATTTTCAAGAGAAATAAGTGAAAGAAAGGGTGAGCTCAACTAGCCCGAAGAAGAAATATTATGACTAAGATAATGCGAATAAATTATCGTTAGCCTTCAATAGTGTTAAACTGATAAAATATAACAAACATCAAGTTTAACTGCAGTGGAATAAGCAATCCATTAAAAGAGTCAAGTAGAGAATAGAATCTACTATCTTTTATGATTTAAAAGGTTTTTCATCACTTTTATCATTTGGGACTCGATTTTAATAAATAATCCACATCATCCATGCACTACTACCATGGATATTCATTAAGATATCATAACCACAAATTATCCATGCACTACGGGCCAAGGATATTCGTGTATTCATCAATGGTCATGATCATGCCAACAACTTTCCATCAATGCACTACGGGCCAATGAGGACTTTTACCACATCATTTATAACATTACGGTCATAATTATACCGAATAATCCCTGATCATAATCATACCAAGTCCATCTATGCACTACAGGCCATAGATGACTTTCAACATAATATAAACATGAGGATGATGACAATGATATAAGAATTCAATAAAACAAGTTCAAGAATTAATTCATCCAGGAACTAATAACGTCCAAATTGTCAACATGATACTTCTTTATAGAGTAAAATTCAAGACTGCTCAAAAGAATATTTCCATGAAAAGATACTGGATGAAGTGCAAATATCAAGGATATTCCACTAATTTCATGGAGTATAGAAGTCAAAACTTTAACCAACTAAGTATAATAAAGAATGGAATAACAAAAGAAATCACCAGGCATGCGATAGACCTCACAGATAGGTTATTCCAATAGAATAATAAATAACGGAACCAGGTCATGCGTAAACGCAAAGACTTGATATTCCAACAGAATAATAAATAACGAGAATCAAAGTCAAAGCGAAATTTAAGACCGATCGGATGTTCCAACGAGTAATAATAAATAACGGAATTCAGTCATGCGTAAACGCACGTATGTGGATGTTCCAATGAATAATAAATAATGGAATATGTAAGAATTTCACCATGTATGCAGATTGCAGATAGACATGTTATTCCAACATAATAATAAAGAATGGAATAATGGAAGAATTTTACCAAGTATAAGGTAGTCTCACAGATACAAAGTTATTCAACATAAATAATAAAGAATGGAATAATGTAAGTTTCTCTTCATGAAAACGAAAGAAATAATACCCTTACCTTAGAAGAAACTGGATATAGGAGTAGTGAAGTAGCGAGAATACTTTTCTTCTTTCTCTCTATAGTTTTTCTCTCTAGAGTTTCAAAGTGAATTCGTAAGAAGAAATAATGAAGGAATGAGCTTCTATTTATAGGAGAATGGACCTGAATAGTAACTAATTCATGAATGGTCCAGATTGATTTACTTTTTAAGCAGACTATCCATATTGATTTACTATGCAAGATTAATAAAATATTCTAATAAAACAAAATCTTTTAAACAAAATATAATATATTCTATTTATAATCTAATAAAATGAATAACTTTATAAAAATATTCATTTTTATATAAAAAGATTTTACTATACAAACACTATGCAGATAATTATGCAAACATTTATGCATAATAGAATATTATATATTCTATTTATAGTCTAATAAAACAAATAACTTTATAAAAGTATTCTGTTTTATTACATTTATAATAATAATAAAACAAAACTTATCACTTTTATTATAATTCAAAATATTAATCGACCAGGTCGTTCCTAGGAAAGAGAGGGCTTTCCAATAAGGATTTCTCCCTATTGGCGCGCAATTAGGTGACCAAACCTCTCCTTGGCAGAACTTCTAGACATCATTAATATTGCATATAATAATATTAATAACTCTGTCATCTCAATTATTGATTTAATAATATATAAAATATCGACAATAATTGAACCATATAACTCTTCGAATAGAGCCATGACAATACTTTCTTGATAACTGTTGTTGTAGGAAAACTCCACCAATGGTAAGAACTTGTCCCAACTTCCCTTGAAGTCAAGGACACAGAGTCTTAATAAATCTTCAAGAGTTTGATAGTCCTCTTTGATTGCCCGTCCGTCTGAGGATGATATGCCGAACTAAATCGTAAATCCGTGCCTATAGCTTTTTACAAACTAACCCAAAATCGTGAAGTGAATCTTGGGTCTCGATCAGAAACTATGGATACTGGCATACCATGCAATCTTACAACCTCGTTTATGTACATACGAGCAAGATGTTCAAGTGTATAAGTTTCTCGTATAAGTAAGAAATGAACAGACTTGGTTAATCTATCAACAATGACGCAAATTGCATCTATGCCTTGAGAAACCTTGGGAAGACCAGTAACGAAATCCATGGTAATGTGCTCCCACTTCCATTCTGAAATTTTAAGTGGTTGCAATGGACCTTTTGGTACTTGAAGCTCTGCCTTGACTCGTTGACAAGTTAAACACCTTGAGATAAACAGCACTATCTCTCTCTTCATATTGCCCCACCAAAATGTATATCGAAGATGATGATACATTTTGGTACTCCCAGGATGGATTGCAAACAGTGTGTTGTGCGCTCCATCATGATTTTATACTTTAACTTAGGATCGTTAGAAGCACAAAGTCCAGAGTGGACTCAAGTATTCCTTCTTCATCGATTCTTGCTTTAAGACATAAGCACCTTCTTGTACTTTCTTCCTCATAATGATACCAGTGTCCAGTAGCTTGAGCAATTTTTAACTTTATCGATTAAAGTCGGTTCTACTCAGTATATTCGCCATCATCACGTGGGTCACCGGAGTCTTTATCTCTATCTCCATCCTTTGCAAGTCATACAAAATGGGCCTGCGTTGACAATATCGCACTCAGACCGCGATAAGATCTTCTACTCAACGCGTCGTCACTACCACGTTCGCTTTTCCAGGATGGTATTGGATGGTATGATCATAATCTTTCAACAGATTCAAGCCAACGTCATTGCCGCATGTTGAGTTCCTTTTGAGTGAAGAAATATTTGAGGCTTTTATGATCCGTAAAGATCTCCACTTTCTCCCCATACAAGTAATGCCTCCAAATCTTTAGTGCAAAAATGACTGCTGCCAACTCTAGATCATGAGTAGGGTAATTTCTCTCATATTCTTTGAGTTGTCAAGAGGCATAGGCTATGACTTTCCCATGTTGCTTGAGAACACATCCTAACCCTTTGCCCGAAGCATCACTGTAGATGACAAATCCTTCCGAGCCAGATGGTATTGTCGAGCAGTCTTTAAATGAGTCTTCTCTTGAGTTCTTGAAAACTCTTCTCACATTCTTCGCTACAACCGAACTTTGTATCTTTCCGAGTCAGCTGAGTTAATGGAGTAGCGATTCGAGAAAATCCTTCCACAAATCTCCGATAATAACCAATTTAAACCGAGAAAGCTACGTCTTGGTCATCGATTTAGGTTGTTCCGGCTTTGATTAGCTTCAATCTTCACTTAAGGTCAACAGATATTCCATGACTTGATACCACGTGCCCAAGGAATGCTACTTCCTCAAGCCAGAACTTGCATTTCTTCAACTTGGCATAAAGCTTGTTTTAACGAAGCTTTTGGAGTATCAGCCTCAAGTGTTGCTCATGATCTTCATGACTTTTGGAATATATGAGGATGTCATCAATAAAGACGACCACAAAGTGATCCAAATATTCTTTGAATACTCGGTTCATCATATCCATGAAGGCAAAGAGGAGCATTAGTCAATCCAAAAGACATGACTAGGAATTCATAATGCCCGCATCGAGGAGTTCTGAAAGCCGTCTTTGGAATGTCATCGGTTCTAATCTTCAATTGGTGATATCCGGAATGAAGATCAATCTTTGAAAAGAATATGGCGCCTTGCAACCGGGTCAAACAGTCATCAATACGTGGCAATGGGTATTTATATTTTGATGGTGACATGATTCAACTCCAGATAATCAATACAAAGTCGCATAGTCCCATCTTTCTTCTTCACTTAACGAATAGAGCAGAGCACCTCAAAGGAGGAGAAGTACTAGGGACGAATGAAACCGATGTCTAACAATTCTTACGGTTGGGTCTTTAACTCACGAAGTTCAATAGAGCTTATTCGATATGGGGCTTTGAAAATAGGTTTTGTCTGCACGGGTTCAAGGTCGATACAAAATTCAATTTCACGCATACAGGGGTAGGCCGGGAAGTTCTTCAGTGGAATACGTCAGAAATTTATTAACAATAGAAATATCATTCAAAACTGACGTATTTTTGTTTAGATCTGTGACATGAGCTAAGAAAGCTTGACATCCGTTTTTCAATAAACGAATAAATTTATGGCTTGAGATGACAGTGTTTGATTTTAATGGTTTGGTTACTTGAATTCGCATAATAGGTTGGTTAGGAATATGAAAGCTAATAACCTTACGAAAATAATCAATTTTTTCATGATGAGTAGTTAACCAATCAATCCCTAGAATTACGTCAAATGCAAGTATTTTCAATGAAATAAGATCGACAGGTAATGTGAGGGTACTGATTTGAACCAAACAAGACTTATAAACAGTGGATGTAATAAAGGTTTCTCCCAACAGAGTTTCAACAGATAATTCAAAGTCTAATTTCTCCGGAGTCAAATTTAAACGTTGAGCGCAAGTAGGAGAAATAAAAGAATGGGTAGAACCGGTATCAAATAAGGTATATACTTCGCTAGAGTTTATGATAAGCTCACCCATGATGACCTCGTTCGGATTCCTTGCTTTCTGGGATCTCACGACAAACGCTCTCCCTTGAACTACCGGTTTTATCTTGTCTGGGACTGCCTTTGATGCCTCCATCCTAGCTGGACTTATCTTTGGTGCACGACAAAATCGGGCCAGGTAACCTTCTCTTCCACAATTGTAACATGCTTTGGATGGCATCGCGCAGTTTGGACTGATGTGTCCCTCCCTTTCATATTTAAAGCATATGATAGGTGGTCGTTCTCCTTCCTTAACGACGGGTGCTAATGCTGACGTCTTTCCATCATTGTTGAATCTCCTCTTCTTGAAATGTCCACTCTTATTATTTTGACCATGATTACCACCGAAGTGGTTACCATTTCTGGCATGTTGATTCCCTCCACGCTTGTTGTCACCGCTTCGATGACTGCTATTATTGGTATTATCATTTTGCCGGCTGCTCTCTTTTGGTTGGGTTGACTCATTATCGCGCTCTAATAACTGTGCCCTATTAACAACATCTGAATACAAGCAAAGTTTATGAGAAATGAGGTATTGACGTATCTCGAGTTTCAAACCTCTTAGAAACATCCGTGTCATTCTCTCCTCATTTCAACCAAATGGGATGCAAACCGGGACAGCTCGGCAAACTTGGCTTCGTACTGTGATACGATAATGTTGTTTTGTTCCAGTTTAATGAACTCTACCTCTTTCATGCGACGAATACTTTCGGGAAAGTACTTGTCGTTGAACAGTTCTTGGAACTTCTCCCAAGACATCTTTAGTGCAAAGAAGTTGAGTACGCTTTACTGATTCCCACCAAGAATCGCCTCGCCTGCATAACATGAAGGTGGAAAAAGGGAACCGTTTGCTTTCGGAGCATCCCAAGACATCAAATATCTTGTTGATCCGCTTTATCCACGTCTCGCCTTAAGTGGTTTTGGCTCTCTAAAAACTCCGGTGGTCCCAGCTCCTTGAAGCGCTTAAAGTGACTGCCTAAGATTTGCCGGTGTTTCCACCTACATTTTGAGGACGAGAGTCTCTCTTGCACGATCTTTGCATGAATTGCGTAAAGCCTCGAATATTCCATCATTCATCATTTGGTCGGTGTTATTATTTGCATGAGGATTGTTGCCTTCCTGATGCACATTGTCCTGATTATTGATCTGTGGAGACTCAACGGTCTCCTGTGCTCCATTGCTATTCTCATCATTCTCAGATGCCATTTTCAAATACTGCCACAAAACAAAGGTTAATTGACATGCAATATATTACCCCTATACTCTGACCACCAATTAAATGCCAAATAAACTTAGGTAGGTCATACTAAGCGAAGGAATTCCCGTCGCCTCCCTCTTAGTTCTTGTCTCACATCTCAAACCAGGATCATATCCCTAAGCTCGATACTAATCGTGATGGCGCCCCAAAATAGGTATACATCACCTATTCGAGTTGCCAAATACATGGTACAGAATACAAATACAAACTTAATTATACAACCATCGTGTAATATACGACAATACATAAACTGAGAGTTTTAATAGGAATATTGTCATCTAGACAATATCCACACTCAAAGGATTCCTCATCGATTGGTTAACTACTCATTATGCTTTTCGTAAGGTTGTTAGCTTTCATATTCTTAACCAACCTATCATGCAAATTCAAGCAACCAAACCCTAAAGTCAATCACTGTCATACCAAGCCATAAATAAAAAGCCCCGAGCCTTTCACTGGTGACTTTCAAATCTTGAATATACCAGAGTCGGCCCTGGGCATGTGCCAACAGGGCAACCGCCCAGGGCCCAAAGTTGAAGGGGGCCCAAAAGTTTTTATAAATTTATGTATTTATGTGTATAAAAAAATTAATATTAAAAAGATTAGCGATATTATGCATTGAAAATGATATGTTAAAAAACATTAAATATGATAGTATAATTTATGATTTTGCATCTAAAAGTGTAACAAGAAGACATTTTAAATGATGTTTTGTGGTTTTGATTTCATTAGGCAAAACTAAAAAAATACCCACTGTAGTTGGTAGGTTTTACTGATTAAAACCGTTGAACTTTTAATTTTTTAAATTACACCGCTAAACTAATTATTATTTTGAAATTGGGTCATTTCTGTTAAAAAAAAAAATAAACGAACGTTAATTTTTATCTACAAAACAAATGAATTATCCATCGTAGTTGGCACATTTTCTTGATTACACCATTGAACTTTTAATTTTTTAAAATACCCCATCAAACTAATTAAAATAATTATTTTAAATATTTTTAAAATAATTATTATTTTAAGTAAAAAATATTTGAAACTTTTTTACTTCATAAAATTAGTAGAGTTTCAAAAATATAGATTCAAAAAAAATTAAAGTGATTTTAAATTAAATTAATGTCTACTTAATTTTTTAAAAGAATGACCCATTCTTAATATTATAATTTTTTAAAAAAACTAAGAATAGAAATTAAATAAAAAAAGTAAAAGATAAATAAAAAAATTGATTCAATTTTTTCAAAAAAGAAATTAATAATTTTATAAATAAATATTATTTTCAAGAAAAAATTGGAAAATTCTTCATATTTTAAAAAATGAGTAAAATTTTATAAATATAGATTCAAAAAAATAAAATTTATTTTCAAAAGAAAAAATGTTTTTTGAAAATCAAGAAGGTTTCATAAAACTTTAATTTTTTAAATCTATATTTTATGAAATTTTACTCATTTTATGGAAAAAATTAAAGTTTCTAATATTTTTTATCTGAAAATAATAACTATTTTAAAAATATTTAAAATAATCATTTTAAATTAATTTAATAGGTTATCTGAAAAATTAAAAGTTCAACGATATAATCAGTAAAATGTGCCAACTACAGTGAGTAATTCATTAGTTTTGTAGATAAAAAATTAACGTCCGTTTATTTTTTTAACGGAATAACCCAATTTCAAAATAATAATTAGTTTAGTGAGGTATTTTGAAAAATTAAAAGTTCAATTGTGTAATCAGTAAAACTTGTCAACTATAGTGTGTATTTCATTAGTTTTACCGATTTCATTGATATTTTTATTTTGTAGGTACATGTGATGAGTCTTTGCTTTGATAGCATTTTAAAGTGTTCTTCCTTATCTTTTGTAAATTCTTATAATTTTAATAAAATTAATTAGTTGATAATTTTTTTAATTTTTTATTTAGTTTGTATAAAGGGGCACATTTAAAATTTTTTGCCCTGGGCCTTAAAAAACCCAGGACCGGCTCTGGAATACACCAAAACCAGAATATCCGTAGGGAACGTTGTGAATAACGGTGGCAAGTTGATAGGTATCAATGTGACGTGCTATCCAAGTCTTTGATGAGAGTCACAATTTTGAATGACATTTCTATTTATAATAAATTTCCTGACGTATTCTTGAAGACTTCTTAGCCTACCCCTAGAGCGTGAAATCGAATTTTGTATTGACCCCAGTACAAAACCCATTTCTTCAACCCTTAAATATATCTTCACCCAAAACAAACGTAACATGCGCCAAAGACGCGTTTGTTCATTGAGATTGAAGATTACGATCATACCATTCAATATCATCGTGGAAGAAGCGACGTGGTATGGTGGCGCATTGAGTAGAAGATCGTACGCTGATTCTGAGTGTGACGTTGTTAACACAAAAACCCATTTCGTATAACTTACAAATGATGAAGATAGAGTTAAAGACTCTAAGGACCCATGTGGTGATATCAAATATACGAGTAGAATCGACTTTAATCGATAAAGTTATAAGTCGCTCAAGCTACACACCCGAATCTGATGAATGTGAAGAAGAAGGTTCAAGAGGGCGTTATTCTAGTAGCAAGAATCGATGAAGAGAGGAAATCTCAACCATTGATTTTATTGATCTATTTGAAATCCTCGATCGAGTAGGAACTGTGACCTATAGACTCGTTTTACCTCCAAGTATGTCGCATGTTCATAACATTTTTCACGTATCGTTATAAGTAAAAACTTAGTCTTGGGAGACTTTGGAGCCAAATTTTGGAATAATTAATGAATATGAAAAATTATGAAATCATGGAGGTTTTATATAGCATGTTACAAGCTTTTCATAGCCTCGAAAAAGGACTAATTCCGATAACGGATGAAGAAGTTGTGAAGATTTGAAGTATGTGTGTCAAAAGTTATAAAATTTGGAAAATTGGAGTTAAGAGCCAAAGGTCGAGCGCCTAAGCACTAGAATCGGCGCTTAGAATACATCGCTTTGGCGCCTAGGCGCTTGCCAAGGCCAAATTTGGGCGCTTTAGTATTTGGTCAAGTGTTAAGCTAAAATGCAATAGGACGTCCTTTAGTAGACTGGGCATAATGTTTTCATACGAACTCTGATTGAGGTGATTCAGGAATATTCGGAAAGATAATGAGTAGACCTAAAACTTTCATTCTTTATATTTTCAGATTTGAGGTCAGTATCAAGGCCTAAAATGGCTATTTTAGGGACTGATGTGCATTTAGAGGTAATATGAGGACATCAGGCATGCACGTATGCAACGTGTAATGTTTTCGACGATAAAGGTATTCAAGGTATCCTCACCTCTTCGGCATACCAGGTACGTACGCAAATTTCGAGGGCAAAATTTTATAAAGAGGGGAGATTGTGAGACCCCAGATTTTGTGAATAAAGATTTAAATTTCTCGAAATATTTTTTTTGAATATTATGGTGTGGATTTGATATAATGTTCTAGTTGTCGGTAATATTTATAAATTTTTTAAAGTAAGCAAGTGGTTATATAATATTCGATTGGTTGGGGAATATTCATTTTAACAGGGAATATTAAATGACGACAAGACAATCATTGGTGAATTCCATAACGGAAGTATCGTAGTAGTAAGAAAGCGCATGTAATTATCTTTTATTAAAAATAACGGCGGAAGTGTTATCGTTAAAGCTGTTGAACTACCGGTAGTAAAAGAAATGATGAATACGCGTGGTTGCATAGTAGCACACGATTGATTATTGATGCTTATGTGAGAAGTCACCGGTTATACTTAATTATTGCTCACGATGAATTCACGCATCATATCTCTCGTATATTATTGATTCAATTATTGTCACAAAGATCATCCGCATAATATGATATATTATTAAATCAATAATTGAGACGACAAAGTTATTCATATTATTAAATTGCAATATTTACAATGTACAGAAGTTACGCCAAGGTGAGGTTTTGTCATCTAATTGCGTGCCAATAAGGAGAAATCCTTATCGGAAAGCCCCCTCTTTCCTAGGAATGAACTGGTTATTAAATATTGTGAATTATAATATTAATGATGAATAAGTTCGTGTTGATTAAAGATGAAATTGATAGTTCCATTGTGTTGGAATTATTAGTGTTAGTGGAAATCAACATTTATTTCGATATTAATTGATGTCTGGAAGTTATCTTGACGATCGGGTAATTCACCTGGGATAAATGAGCAATTAGTTGCTATTAATTCACATGATTATAACTATTTGTTCACATGTGTACTATTGATTCACATTCTTATACTATTAGGGGAGTTGGTGCAAGATTGATAATACTTGCATGACTAAGTTAAAATA
Organism: Panax ginseng; assembly: GCA_020205605.1. NCBI lineage: Eukaryota > Viridiplantae > Streptophyta > Magnoliopsida > Apiales > Araliaceae > Panax > Panax ginseng. The sequence goes on along the minus strand of CM035129.1, from coordinate 137,862,731 downwards.
GAGGTATAAATGGAGGTCTTATACGTAATTCGTATTTTCACATGTCTAGAACTATTGATTCACATTATTTACTATTAGGGGAGGTGGTGAAAGTTTGATAATACTTGCAGGACTAAATTAAAAATGAAGAAAATGAGGAATGTATTATACTGTAATATTTTGAGCCCCAAAACGTGCAATTATCAAAACTATATTTTCCTATAAATAGAAGCTCATTCTTTCTTCTTTTCTCACCAATTCACTAAAGCTATAGAGCAATTATTATAGAGAGAAATTATAGAGAGAAAGAAGGAGAGAAGTTTGCTACCTCACTATTCCAGTATCCAGTCTTCTTCTAAGGTAAGGGGTATTATTCTTTCGTATTAATGAAGAGAGTTATTTTCTTTCAATACTCGTAAGGGTTTTAATTCCATTCTTTATTATTATGTTGGAATAACTTGTCTATGCGAAGTACCACATATATGGTGAAATTCTTTTGTTATTCCATTGTTTAATATTACATTGGAATAACTCATGTAAGGGATCATCGCATGCACGATGAATTCGTTGTTATTCCATTCTTTATTATTCTTTGGAATATCACATGCATATGGATTACGCATGACTCGGTTCCATTCTTTAGTATTCATTGGAATATCCATCGTAATGCGGATTACACATGACTGGTTCTATCCATTATTATTCATTGAAAATAACTTTTATGCATGCGGCCTATTGCATGCCTGGTGAATTCTTCTGTTATTCCATTCTTTATTATTCTGTTGGATTAACCTGTCTATATGGATTATCACATGCATGATGAATGATCCTTCATATTCATTCTTTATTAAATTATGGAAATGATCTGTCTACGTGGATTACTGCATGGCGGGCTAAAATCCATTTGCAGTTTCATATATATTCTATTATACTCAGTTGCTTAAAGTTTTGACTTCTATACTCCATGAAATTTGTAGAATATCCTGGATATTTGTGCTTCATCTAGTATCTTTTCATGGGAATATTCTTCTGAGCATTCTTAAATTTTACTCCACAAAGCAGTATCATGTTGACAATTTGGACGTTATTAATTTTAGGATAAATTAACTTATAAATCTTTAAAATTTATTCTTGAACTTGTTTTATTGAATTATTATGTCATTGTCATCATCCTCATATTGTGATAAAAGTCATCTTTGGCTTACGTGCATAGATGGACTCGGTATGATTATGACCAGGGATCATTCGGTATAATCATGATCTGTAATTTTATAAATGATGCGGTAAAAGTCCTTAGTGGCCTGTAGTGTATTGATGGACAGTTTTTGGTATGATTATGACCAGGGATTATTCGGTATAATCACGACCATTGATGATTTAATGAATATCCTTGGCCCGTAGTGCAAGGATGATTCGATGATGATGTTTATTTATTAAGCTGAGTCTCAGTGATAAAAATTGATGAAAACATTTTAAATCATAGAAGATAGTAGATATCATGCTCTACTTAACTCTTCTAATGGATTGCTTATTCCACTGTAGTTAAACTTGATGTCTATTGTATTTTATCAGTTTAACATTGTTGAAGACTAATGATAATTTATTCTGCACTATCTTAGTCATAATATTTCTTACTGGGCTAGTTGAGCTCACCCTTTGCTTTCATTGTTCTCTTCAGGAAATGAGAATATAGCTGGGACTAGTCGGGGAATGAAGTGACAGTCCAGATGATAACATTAGTAGTCCTCACTATTCTGTTAAATAGTGTGATAATAAATGTAATGAGGACTCCATTGAGTGTGGATATTTTCTAGATGACAATATTTGTATTAAAACTCACAACATATGTTTTGTCGTATTTTACACGACTGTTGTATAATTAAGTTGTATTTGAATTTTGTATCATGTATTTGGCGACTCAAGATGGGTGATGTATACCTGTTTTGGGGGCGTCACAGAAGAAGATATTATTTCAAGCGAATATTGAACAAAAATAACATCCCTTGAACGAAAATAATATTACAACGAATATTTAACGAAGATAATATTCCTACAAATATTGAACGAAAATAATATCCATACGAATACGAAAAATAATATCTCTTCAGAATATGAAATAAATAATACCCTTTACGACTATTGAACGAAAATAATATTCCTACGAATATTGAACGAAGATGATATTCCTTACGAATATTGAACGAAAATAATATTCATACGAATCACGAAAAATAATATCTCTTCGAATATGAAATAAATAATACCTCTTACATTTGTTGAAGCGAAAATAATATTTCTCGAATATTGAGCGTAGATGATATTTCTTACTTAATATTGAAGCTAAAATAATATTCATACGAATACGAAAAATAATATCTCTTCAGAATATGAAATAAATAATACCCCTTACGATAATAATGATATCCCTTACGACTGTTGAATGAAAATAATATTTCTACGAATATTGAACGAAGATAATATTCTTTATGAATATTGAACGAAAATAATATTCATACGAATATGAAAAATAATATCTCTTCAGAATATAAAATAAATAATACCCCTTACATCAGAAGAAGACTGGATATTATAGTAGTGAAGTAGCAGACTACTCTTCTTCTATCTCTTTATTGCTTCTCTCTGTATAGCTTTTATCTCTATAATTGCTCTTGTGAGTCTTAGTGAATTGGTGAGAATGGAAGAATGAGCTTCAATTTATAGAAAAACATAGTTTCGATAATTGCACGTTTTGGTGCTCGAAATATTACAGTATAATACCTTCATCTTTTTCTTCATTTTTAATTTAGTCCTGCAAGTATTATCAAACTTGCAACACCTTCCCTAATAGTACATTATGTGAATCAAAAGTACAATCATGTGTCTCAATATTTCTATACACGTGAAAAAAAGAATTACAGTATAGTACATTCATCTATACCTCTATTTTTAATTTAGTCATGCAAGTATTATCAATCTTGCACCACCTCCCCTAATAGTACATGCATGTGAATCAATAGTACATACATGTGAACACATAGTTATAAGCATGTGAATTAATAGCAATTAATTGCTCATTTATCTGATTAATTACCCGATTGGTCAATATAACCTCCAGACATCAATTATTATCAGAATAGATGTCGATTTCCACTAACACTAATAATCCCAACACAATGAAACTATCAATTTCATCTTTAATCAACACGAACTTATTCATCATTAATATTATAACTCATAATATTTAACAACAGTCGCTCCTGTGAAAGATGGGGCTTTCAGATAAGGATTTCTCCTCCTATGGCGCATAAATTAGATGACCTAACCTTTCCTTAATAGAACTTCCAGACATCGTTAATATTGTAAATAATAATATGAATAACCTTGTCGTCTCAATTATTGATTTAATAATATAAGATATTATGTAGATGATACTGTAATAATAATTGAATCAATAATATGACAGATATGATGCAACAATTACTGTAGCAATAATTGAGTATTACTGAGTGACTTCTCACGTAAGCATCAGTAATCAATACCGTGTGCTACTATGCAACTACGGGTATTACTGTACTTTTATCACCGATTATTTTATGACAACTTGTTACTTTGAAAAATTTTCACATATCACCCTTAACTTTAACCTTTTATCAATTTAATCATTTACTAAATAGAATAATTATAAGAAAATTGAATATTTTCATTTCATAAAATTCGGGGTCACAATCTCTCCTCCTTATGAAATTTTGCCCTCGAAATTTACGTACCTGGTAGTTCGAATAGATGAGAATACCTTGTTTTCTTTTTGGATTGTACCTTCCCGGTTATTTCCTCTCTATCATGATTTTCCCATTTTTCATCTCCTGTATTTCAGATATCATTCTAGAATATAGTTTCAAAATAAGGGTTAATTGACATGCCACATATTATCCCTATATTTTGACCGACCAATTAAATAACAAGTAACTTAGGTAGGTCATACTAGCGAAGGAATTACCCGTCTCTTCCCTCCTAGTTCTAGTCTCACATCTCAGTCAGAGATCATATCCCTAAGCTTTGATACCAACTGTGAGCTGTAATTGAAAAATTTTAATGCTATGTTTGAACTCTGAAAAAAAATGTAAAGACGAACAAAGGAAGATCAGAACACAAGCTGAAATTTTACAAGAATGTAGTGAGCTTACTCGTGTTAGGCTCAAGGAAATGGACTTATCTGACTCAATACTAGCTTTGGAAGGACATTCCTCTCTTCCTACAACTCTCAAAGAAGATGTGGAAGTAGTGCAAATTAGTAACGAGCCGGTTGGTTTTGAAGCTAAGTTGCACTAATTTAGAGATCTGAGGAGGATCTCTATATGAGAGTGAATACAAGCTGTTTTATGCACAAGTTCGAGGGAATTTTCTTGAGATTTCGGTGATACGTTCAGCTTTCGTGCGAACGTTTGTTCAGCCTATGGGCGAACATTTATTTTAATGGAGTTCGATGATACGTTGAGCCTTTGTGCGAACGTTCATTCAGCCTTCGTGCGAACGTTTGTTCAGCCTATGGGTGAACATTTATTTTAATAGAGTTTGGTGATACGTTTAGCCTTCATGCGAATGTTTGTTCAACCTATGGGCGAACATTTATTTTAATGATACTTAGTGAAGCATTCAGCCTTTGTGCGAATGTTTGTTCAGCCTTTGTACGAACGTTTGTTCAGCCTTTGTGCGAATTTTGGTGTTTTTGGAGGTTCGGTGATGTGTGTTCAGCCTTTGGGTGAACAATTATTTTATGTTCGAAGATACGTTCAGCTTTTGTGCGAATTTTGGTATTTTTAGAGGTTCGGTGGTATGTTTAGCCTTTGGGCGAACAATTATTTTATAAGTATCAATACCTATTGCCTACACATTTAAAAGAATATTGAGGGAGCTAATTAAGAGCTAGCTAGCAAACTTGAGCACTTAACTATATATAATTAAACACCATTAACAATGGATCATAGCAAGAAGCCTTACTTAGTTGTTATCGCGATATAATCGATATATGCAGGTATGTGTTTGCTCTCCAAGATGGCAATCGATTTGGGTATGAATATGTTCGTGTTTGTGTTCTATAGACAAGTTGTTGCAACTCTTTATGCTCCGGCAGATACAGATCTTTTATTGGGATAAATTTATACTCTTTTATTTTAAGTTCCTTATAAATAAGAGAATAGGAGACAATATTGTGATGTGATTATTTGGGTCTAGCCAAGGTGTAACCTAATTTATTTAATGGACCGAATTTGGTGTTGGCCCATATATTTATTTTTACAGTGGGAGAATCCCTATTGAAGTAAGATTGTGTTTTCTTATTTGGTGGGATAAAGAGATCTAATTTGGGAAAGAATCTATCAGCCAATAATTGCACTTATAAGGTGATTCTAAAAGTGACTTCTACTCCTAATTGAATTTCGGTGGACATGACATTTATAAATACAACAATAAGTAAGGGTTTGAGGGAATGAGACAATTACATATGACACAAATAAACAATTTGTATTCTCTATATTATTATAGCGAATTTCTCTCTCTGTGTGTTTTTTTTTCAATTGAGTTTCCACGTAAATTTTTGTGTTCATATTTTATATCTCTTTATTTATGTTTATGGGAGTGTATTTCGTGAGTTTGATTTCACAATACAATCAACTTGTTAGTGCAATTTTGACATGTTATTTTAGTGATTTTGTTAGGCGGATAAAATTTGACGTTAACATGTATTAATTAATTAATTATTTATTTGATTCCTTTTTCTCTCTCTGACCAAATTTTTTTACTATATACTCTATATATTCCACTACAGCTGACAGCTGTACATGTTGAAGAATAAAAGCATCTATTTCACTTCATAGTAAAAAGTTCCCAACATAATTAATTATTTTTCTTAATAAAATATAATTTTCCAGCCTTCTCAATGTCCATAACCAATTTTTTATTTTTAAAAAAACAATATTTCTCAACTAGCTAGGGAAGGGAAGGGAAGGCCGGAAGGGAAGGGGTCATGAACAGTTTAGGAAAGTGAAATGTGCTCTCATTGGTTGCTAAATTACCGGTAAAATACATATAATAAGAGTTTAAAAATTAATAGAAGCATGATCAACTTTATGGGTGAGTTCCACGTAAGAACATCTTGTCAAAATTTACCATGGGTGCAAGCTTTTTTCCCAACTCTTTTGGCTGGCTATAAATTAATTAAGTGTATCATGCATGAACCTCCTAATATTATATATATATATATATATATATATATATATATATATATATATATATATATATATATATATATACAAAATATCAACTTGCAACTTTATAGTAATAATTACTAAAGGTTCAAAGCATTTTTAATCAACAATATATAATTAGAGGAAAATTGTATTAAAATATTTCACTTAAAATTAATTGGCAACGATTGAGATACTCTCGTGTAAGTGAGATATCAACAAACTAATGAGTAATGACAAACCTTATATCTCTTCACTTAATGAACGACGTCATATTTAATAATAAAATACTAAAATATATATAATGTCATTAATTTAAATTAAAATAATGAAAATACACACATATATAAGTATCTATAATCACACTTGTTTGTGGCAACTGGCAACCACATATTTCCTTTTCCATATATAATTCACCATTTCTCTCTTTATTAGGTCGGTTTACGAGCTATGATCTGCATTCTTCATGATAAAAATATGCTTCATTAATTGTTCTTGTTCACACACACACACACACACACACACACACACACACACACACACACATATATATATATATATATATATATATATGTATAAAAATAAAGCAAACATGCAATATATAAAGTATGATATTTCTTGAAAGAAAAAGACATTACTAGCTAGCAATTATGGAATAGAGACATCTTAGTAACTTTTGCAGGTCCATACCACCAGTTCCAAAAATAAAAAAGCAACCCACAATTATCACCACACAATAAGAGCTAGGAAGTTAGCAATATATATTTGTATGAAATTATCTATATAAGTATCAATACCTATTGCCTACACACTTAAAAAGAATATTGAGGGAGCTAAGAGCTAGCTAGCAAACTTGAGCACTTCACTATATATAATTAAACACCATTAACAATGGATCATAGCAAGAAGCCTTACTTAGTTGTTATCGCAATACAATCGATATATGCAGGTATGTTTTTGCTCTCCAAGGTGGCATTCGATTTGGGCATGAATACGTTTGTGTTTGTGTTCTATAGACAGGCTGCTGCAACTCTTTTCTTAGTTCCTATAGCCATGTTCGCCGAAAGGTAGGTACATGTATTTTCATATTTTTGTTGTTTTTTTTGGTGGCCTAATTAATTCTTTTGTGTAATTAAAGAGAGATTCAATTTGATCATTTACATTTTCTTTTGGTTTATAGGAAATCTGCACCACCACTTACCTTCAAAACCCTCCTGAAGATTTTTGTGCTCTCTCTATTAGGGTATGTAATTAAATTAATTAATGCTTTATTTTAAAGTCTCTTGCCTTAAAAGCATGCAAGAGACTTATTGTTTGGTCTTGTTTTATTGCAGGATTACAATGAGCTTGAATATATATGGTGTTGGCCTTATATATACATCTGCTACATTGGCTGCAGCCACTTCAAACTCCCTTCCTGTCATTACTTTCCTCCTTGCAGCTCTATTCGGGTAATAATTAATTAATATTTAGTAGTAATAGTTGTTTTTATTTTTGTGTTTATTAACTAATTGTAGATACAACAAATTTTAATATACAAATCGAAACAGTCAACAAGTTAAATAAGATTCTGGTTTTTTGACGGGTGTAGTAATTTACAGAATATGATTATGCTAGGTTTCTATATATATATAATTAGTTTGAGCACTTGCTACATTGTTGTATTGCAGAATGGAGAATGTGAAGTTGAAGACAATCCCAGGAATTGCAAAGCTTGCAGGTGTAGCCTTGTGTTCAGCTGGAGCTGGGACAATGGCCTTTTACAAGGGCCCTTACTTGAAGCTCTTGTTACATCATCACCTGTTCAGTCACTATAACCAAAAACATCAACCTCTTCTTCATGGTTGTACTGAAACCTGGGTAAAGGGTGTTTTCCTCATGCTTCTTGCCAACACCTTATGGGGTCTGTGGATTATATTCCAGGTATAACTTTTTTGTTTTTTATTTATAATTTAATGAAGTTTCCATTCTTTGTTTGGTTGACTAGAAGTGATCAGATCTATGAGAAAGAGATATATTTTTAATTAATTATCTCAAGTCCCCATCTCCATTTTCTTCTTGAAAATATTTATATTCACTTCTGATTCAGCAGCCAGAGGTGTAGCCTAATTGGTTGGCGACTTCCAACTACACTTTCTTATACGCGATTTGAGTTTCACCGGTTGTAAAATACAGTAATGCTGGTCCTTTCTTATGTCTATTTATGGAACAAGTACTGTGTAGGGTAAATTTTATGAGATGAGTCCTTTTATGCGGACAGGTACATTAGACAGGAGGAACAAAATGAATTTGTTCCAGCGAACAATTTGACAATACAATTTATTTGTTCGTTGGAACAAATTTCTTTTGTTCTTCCGGTCCAATTTAGCTATATGCGTGCATAGAGTTATTATTTATGAGATATATAATAAATGATTAACTGATTCTTGATTTTATACAGGGTAATGCAATGAAAAGTTATCCTTCAAAGCTTCTCCTCACAACTCTTCAATGTTTTTTAAGTTCCATTCAATCATTTCTCATTGCCATTGCTATGGAAAGAGATCCTTCTCAATGGAAATTGGGATGGAATGTCAGGCTCCTTGCCGTAGCTTATTGTGTAAGCATCGAGCTATATATAATATGCATTTTTTTGTTAATGAATTTTCATCTTTTTTATACTTTGTTAAATCAGAAATGAGAATTCTATTTGACTTTTTACGGACAAAATTATTATATAGTAATTAAATTGGTTGAATAATTGTGACATGCAGGGAGTTATGGTGACCAGTTTGACATACTACTTACAGGCATGGGTAATTGAGAAGAAAGGACCAGTGTTCCTAGCCATGTCAACTCCTTTAGGCTTTGTTTTCACAATCTTTTGTTCAACATTCCTCTTGGGGGAGATACTTAGTTTGGGAAGGTGATTAACTTTCTATCCAATGCATATATATTCCCTCCATTCTAAATTATTTATGATTAATATTAAATTTAATTTTGAGATATATTTTAGATTCAAAATTAATATAAATTAATTTAATTTTATGGTTATAAAAATTGAAATTTTTTAATATAGTAGTAATTAAGTCCATCACATCAATTTTAATTAATTAATTTATTGTGGGGGTGTGTTTGCAGCATTTTAGGAGGAATTTGGTTGGTGGGAGGGCTTTACTGTGTGTTGTGGGGAAAGAGTAAAGAAGAACAGTTGGATGTTGGAATCAGAAACAAGAGAAGCCGAGGTGAAGATGAGCTCCGAAGTCGGATGGAGAACTCACAACCAAGACTATTCATCCATCATTAATTGTTTAGCAGTGTAGTGCTATGTGCTAGTAGTGTAATCAATTTTGAGTATCAAATATAGTTTCATCTATCTAACAAAATATAACTGATTTTGAATTTCCCGTTCACTCTAATAAATTGTTTGGGCCATCCAAAATTTGGGATAAATCCCACGGTCCATGTAGTGCCGGAGGCACAAAATACATCTTGTATGATTATGTTTCAAATTGATGGTGGGCCACGTACGGAAGCTAGTAAATACATCAAAATCCATTTCAAAAACATAAATTTCTTATGTTTGTTTGCATGTATTATTAATGTTAGAAGTCTCAAATTTTATGTTCAAGGTACAAAATTAATAAAAAAAATACATGGGACTATTTTTGTGATATGAATGTTGTGTTAAAATAATAATCAGGAAAATTTAAGGGAACTGATATTTTTACATAAAAAATTGATAAGTTCGGTGATACGTTGCTCACCTTGATGCGTAACGTTCGATTCACTTTTCGTATGAATGTCCGATCAAACCTATGGGCGAACATTTATTTTAATGGAGTTCGATGATACGTTTAGCCTTCGTGCGAACGTTTGTTCAGCCTATGGGCGAACATTTATTTTAATGTTGCTTAGTGAAGCGTTCAGCCTTCGTGCGAACTTTGTTCAGCCTTTGTGTGAACGTTTGTTCAGCCTTTGTGCGAATTTTGGTGTTTTTAAAGTTTCGGTGATGTGTGTTCAACCTTTTGACGAACAATTATTTTATATTCGGAAATACGTTCATCCTTTGTGCAAATTTTGGTGTTTTCAAAGGTTCGATGGTATGTTTAGCCTGTATAATTTTTTTTATTCTTTCGGTCCAATTGTCATGTCCAATTTACCTGTTCACGTGTGTAGAGTTATTATTTATGAGATATATAGCAAATGATTAATTAGTTCTTGATTTTATACAAGGTAATCCGATGAAAAGTTATCCTTCAAAGCTTCTCCTCACAACTCTTCGATATTTTTTAAGTTCCATTCAATCATTTATCATTGCCATTACTATGGAAAGAGACCCTTCTCAATGGAAACTGGTATGGAATGTCAGGCTCCTTTGTCGTAGCTTATTGTGTAAGCACCACACTATATATAATATGCAATTTTTTTGCTAATGAATTTTCATCTTTTTTATACTCCGTTAAATCAGAAATGAGAAACTTATTTGACTTTTTGCGGACAAAATTGTGATATAGTAATTAAATTGGTTGAATAATTGTGACATGCATGGAGTTGTGGTGACCTATTTGACATACTATTTATAGGCATGGGTAATTGAGAAGAAAGGACCAGTGTTCCTAGCTATGTCAACTCCTTTGGGCTTTGTTTTCATAATCTTCTGTTCAACATTCCTCTTAGGGGAGATACTTAGTTTGGGAAGGTGATTAACTTTCTATCCAATGCATATATATTCCCTTTATTCTAAATTATTTATGATTAATATTAAATTTAATTTTGAGATATATTTTAGATTCAGAATTAATATAAATTAATTTAATTTTAGACAATATGGTTATAAAAATTGAAAAAAATTTGATATAGTATTAATTAAGTCAATCACATTAATTTTAATTTATTAATTTATTGTGAGGGTGTGTTTGCAGCATTTTAGCAGGAATTTTGTTGGTGGGAGGGCTTTACTGTGTGTTGTGGGGAAAGAGTAAAGAAGAACAGTTGGATGTTGGAATCTGTAAAACAGTAGAAGCTGAGGTGAAGATGAGCTCCGAGTTAGATGGAGAACTCACAACCAAGACTATTCATCCATCATTAATTGTTTAGCAATGTAGTGCTATGTGATAATAGTGTAATCAATTATAAGTATCAAATATAGTTTCATCTATCCAACAAAATACAACTGATTTTGAATTTCTCGTTCACCCAAATAAATTGTTTTGGCCGTCCAAAATTTGGTATAAATCCCACGATCCATGTAGTGCCGGAGCCACGAGACACATCTAGTATGATTATATTTCAAATTGATGGTGGGCCACGTACGGAAGCTAGTAAATACATCAAAATCCATTTCAAAAACATAAATTTCTTATGTTTGTTTGTATGTATTATTAATGTTAGAAGTCTCAAATTTTATGTTCAAGGTACAAAATTAATCAACAAAATACATGGGACTATTTTTTTGATATGAATGTTGTGTTAAAAGAATAATCAGGAAAATTTAAGGGAACTGATATTTTTACATAAAAAATTGATAAGTTCGGTGATATGTTCAGCCTTCGTGCGAACGTTCGTTCAGCTTTCGTGCGAACGTCCGTTCAGCCTATGGGCGAACATTTATTTTAATGGAGTTCGATGATACGTTTAGCCTTCGTGCGAACGTTTGTTCAGCCTATGGGCGAACATTTATTTTAATGTTGCTTAGTGAAGCGTTCAGCCTTCGTACGAACTTTGTTCAGCCTTTGTGTGAATTTTTATTCAGCCTTTGTGCGAATTTTGTTGTTTTTAAAGTTTCGGTGATGTGTGTTCAGCCTTTGGGCGAATAATTATTTTATGTTCAGAGATACGTTCAGCCTTTGTGCTAATTTTGGTGTTTTCAAAGGTTCGGTGGTATGTTCAGCCTGTACAAATTTATTTTATTCCTTCGGTCCAATTATCATGTCCAATTTATCTGTTCACGAGCATAGAGTTATTATTTATGAGATATATAATAAATGATTAATTAGTTCTTGATTAATACAGGGTAATGCGATAAAAAGTTATCCTTCAAAGCTTTTCCTCACAACCATTTGATATTTTTTAAGTTCCATTCAATCATTTATCATTGCCATTGCTATGGAAAGAGACCCTTCTCAATGGAAATTGGGATGGAATGTCAGGCTCCTTGCCGTAGCTTATTGTGTAAGCATCGCGCTATATATAATATGCAATTTTTTTGCTAATGAATTTTTGTAAGACCTCAACTTATTATAAATAAAGTTAAATTTCCTCAATTTATTATTTTGAAATAGTAAGGGTTGATTTGATTAATGTGGTTAGTTATGGGTAAAAATGCGCAAATATTTCAAATATGCAGGTGGTTATAAAATATTCATTTTTATCGGAGAATATTCGTTTGGTCGTGGAATATTCTTACTATCGGGAATATTAAATTTACGACGGCAAGCAAATTTTGTGTGGGCCCCATAACTGAAAAGCGATTGGATGAAGAAAATGACAAGTATAAGTTGTTTATAAATAGCAGTAGCGTAGTTATTATCAATTATCTTGTTGGAATACCCGGTGGTTAAAAACACAAATAGCATTACCGGTATTGCACCAATTATTAATTCTTACGTAGGAAGGCATTACTCAATAATTGTTACGATGAGTTCTTTATTCAATATTTTATGTTATTGATTCAATAATTGCTACATTGATATTTTATATTATTGTTGTTTCAATAATTGTCACTACTGAGAGTATTTTCATTATCGGATCAATAATTCATATTATTTGAATAATATTATTAGATAACATTATTGACAATGTCTAGAAAGTTACATCTAAGGAGAGGTTTGGTCACCTAATTGCGGTACCAAGAGGAGAGAAATCCTTATTGAAAAGCCCTCTCTTCCTAGGAATTTGCTGGTTGTCGATGATTGTGATTCTGTAATATTATTTGTGAATAATTAATTATTGATTTATATGATAAGGAAAATATTCATTTTATGTGGATATAGATGGAGAAAATTTTTAATGTGACAATTGTTGAAAAATTGTTATCTTTTATGATAAATAATTCATTTAAATATATTATTATATTTTAATAATATAATAATGGTGATATTTTTACAATGAATGTGGGATATATGAGTATATGAGGAGGAAGAGTATTTTTGTTACAAAAATTATTTAAAACATGTTAAACATGTTTGTGGGCCCATTTCTTGAGTGAAATTTAATTATAGCCTGTAAAATCGCCCGTTTGTGGATTTTGGTCAATTTCTGTTTAGAATTTGGAAAAACTTAAACTTACAAAGTTGTAGAGAATGGAATTTCCTATGGAAAGGACACGTGGTTCAAATTTTTCTGATAAAAGGGCTATTTATTATGAATTATTGAAGTTCCGAAGTTCCGAAATAATTAATTTTTGAAGATTAAAATATTTTATTTAAGAAAAACGTTTTTCTTACTTTAATTGAGTGGGTGGCTGATGTTTGGCTCAATTAGTGTGCGTAGGAAGTTGTGGAAAAAAATAATATTAATATTTATTAAATTTTCTACTTTGGTGTTCTAAGCATTTTCCTATAAATAGGGTGCTTAGGTTAGAATTGAAAATTTCACCAGAAACTGAAGTTTTCTCTCCCTTTCTATATATTATCGAGCGTATTCTTGTGAGTATTTTGATACTTTGGGTGTTCTTGCTATATTGCAAGTTATCTTCAAAGACTATATCCCAGTATTCAAATTAGAAGTGCAGTCTTTTCAAGGTAAGGGATGCTATTTTTTTCTTAAATGATATTATTTTCTTCAATATCATTATGCCGAAATATTGGTTTAAACATTTAATCAAATTTGGAACTTTTTGTGTTGGGGTTACTATTCACGTATACGGCACTATTCATCAAAAAATGAAAAAAAAAATTCCGTCCAAAATATCTATTATGGATACTAGATTTGATTGTATCCATGTTTTGATCATTCTTGAATTTTACTCTACTATGATTATTTATGAGGTATTTTTGGACATGGAGAAACCGAAATACGAATCCTTAATATTTATTCTTTTGTTTCATTGGATTCGTTTTCTTTAAAATATTTTTCATTATCCTCAGTCCTAAATGATGATATTATTGAATATCTTTGGCCTGTAGTGCAAAGATTAATGATTTTGTGATGAATATCTTTGGCTGTAATGCAAAGATTTACAGGTGTTGAGATGAACATGACCAACTGATGAATATCTTTGGCCTGTAGTGCAAAGATGAATATTTGATTCAAGATGAATATTGATTGATGTTACAGGGATAAAATATTGATGATGGACTTTTAAATTCATAGATTATAGTAGATTTCATTCTCTACGTAACTCATCTATAAATTATTATTTCCGCTGCGAATATTGATCTGAAACTTGTTGTCTATTATATTTTATCAGATTTTTTCCCTGTTGAAGACTAACGATAATTTGTTCTATATTATCTTAGTCATAATATTCTTTATTGGGCTAGTTGAGCTCACCCTTTTCCTTTTTGTTTCATTTTTCTTCTCAAGAGGCGAGAATGTAGCGAGTTCTAGTGGGGGTGTGGAATGATGATTCTAGAAAGTTATTTTAGTAGTCCTCACTATTTTTGTAAAATAATGTACCAATAATTATAATGAGGACTTATTTGGGTGTGAATATTGTCTAGACGACAATATTTGTATTTAAACTCATAGTTTATGTATTGTATAAATAAAGTTGTAGTTGTTTCTGTACCATGTTATTGATGACTCAAAATGGGTGATGTATACCTATTTTGGGGGAGTCACAGTTGGTATCAGAGCTTAGGGATATGATATCTGGCGGAGATCGGGGAATAGAACTAGGAGGGGAGAGACGAGTAAATCCTTCGCTAGTGTGTTCTACCTAAGTTTATTTGTTAGTTGGCCAGTATATAGGGATATTATGTGATATGTTGATTTCTTTAATTAACCCTTGTTTTATGGTAGTATTTGAGAATGTCGACTGAGAATGTTAACAGTGGAGTAAATGAGACCGTGGAGACACCTTTACTCACCAACGAGGAGAACGTGCAACAGGCTGGCAATGTTCCTCCTGTGAACAACACCACTGAGCAGATGATGAACGACGGTATGTTTAGAAGTTTTTTGCAGTTCATGCAAAATCAGACGAGGGAGACTCGTGTACAAAATACAGGTGGAAATGATAACAACGCACGGTTTATTACAGCCAAGCAGTTCAAAGAGTTGGGACCACCAGAATTCTGGGGAAAGTCGGATCCGATTAAGGCGGAGACGTGGGTCAAACAAATTACCAAGATATTCGATGTCTTGGGATGCATGGAGGAACAGAAGGTTCCATTCGCTACCTTTATGTTCAGAATGAGGCGAGACATTGGTGGGAATCGTGAAGCGTACTCCATCCAATTTCGCACTCAAGATGTCTTGGGAGACGTTTCAGAAACTTTTCAATGGCAAGTACTTTCCTGAAAGTATTCGTCATATGAAGGAAGTGGAGTTCATTAGACTAGAACAAAATAACATGACGGTGTCCCAGTACGAGGCAAAGTTTGTAGAGTTATCCAGGTTTACACCTCATTTAGTGGAGAATGAAGAACGTATGACGTTGATGTTTCTGAGAGGTTTGAAACCCGGCATACGTCAATATATCATTTCTCATAAATTTTCTCTCTATTCAGATGTTGTCAACAAGGCTCAATTGTTAGAGCGAGATAACGAGTACGTTCAACCGAGGGACCATAACCAGGATCATACTGGTGACAACAGTTATCAGAACAACGATAACCAGCGGAGAAAGAAGAATACGGACAAAGACGGTAACCACTCTGGTGGTATTCATGGCCATGAGAATAGAAGAAGCGAGTCGGGAGGAGATTTTAAAAAGAGAAGATTCAACAATGACCATGTGAAGACATCAGCACCTGGTTCTAAGGGAGGAGAACGACCACCGGTCGTATGCTATAAATGTGGAAAAGAGGGACATATCAGCACAAACTGGCCACAACAGTTCAAGGTATTTTATAATTGTGGAAAGGAAGGACATATCGCTCAAGATTGTACGGTAGAGAAATCAAGTCCAGCGGGGATGGTGACTCAAAAGGCTGTCCCAGAAAAGTCAAAGTCAAAGTCAACGGTTCCTGGAATAGCGTTTGTCATGACTAGTCAAAATGCGAGGAACCCAAACGAGGTGATCACGGGTAAACTAATCATAAATTCTTGCAAAATTTATTCCTTACTTGATACCGGTGCTACCTATTCATTTATCTCTCCTGCTTGTGCTCAACGTTTAAACTTAACTCCGGAGAAATTAGACTTTGATTTATATGTGGAGACTCCGTTAGGAGAAACTTTCATCACATCCACTGTTTATAAATCTTGTTTGATCCAAGTTGGCACCATCACATTACCTATTGACATTATCTCTTTAAAGATACTTGATTTTGATGTGATTTTAGGGATTGATTGGCTAACTACTCATCATGCCAAAATTGATTATTTTCGTAAGGTTGTTAGTTTTCATATTCCTAACCAACCTGTTGTACGAATTTAAGCAACTAAACCATTAAAATCAATCACCGTCAAATCTAGTCATAAAGCTATTCGTTTATTGAAAAATGGATGTCAAGCTTTCTTAGCCCATGTTATGGATTTGAATAAAGACACGTCAGATTTGAATAATATTCCTGTTGTTAGTAAATTTCCTGACGTGTTTCTCGAAAAACTTCCTGCCTACCCCTTAACGTGAAGTTGAATTCTTTATTAATCTTGAGCCCGGTACAAAGCCCATTTCTAAAACCCCATATCGAATGGCTCTATTGAACTTCGGGAGTTAAAGGTCCAACTACACAGAGTTGTTGAACATCGGCTTTTCATTCGCCCCAAGTACATCTCCTTGGGGTGCTCCTATTTTATTTGTAAAGAAGAAAGACGGGAGTATGCGACTTTGTATTGACTATAGAGAATTGAACCATGTTACCATCAAGAATAGGTATCCGTTACCTCGTATTGATGATCTGTTTGACCAGTTTCAAGGAGCACAATTCTTTTCAAAAATCGATCTTCGTTCTGGATATCATCAGCTGAAGATTAGAACTGAGGATATTCCAAAGACTGCCTTCAGAACTCGGTACGGGCATTATGAATTCTTAGTCACGTCTTTTAGATTAACTAATGCTCCTGCGGATTTCATGGATATGATGAACCGAGTATTCAAGGATTATTTGGATCAATTTGTTGTTGTCTTTATTGATGGCATCCTCATATATTCCAAAAGTCATGAAGATCATGAGTACCATTTGAAGCTGGTACTCCAAAGGCTTCGTGAAAACAAGTTATATGCCAAGTTGAAGAAATGCGAGTTCTGGCTTGAGGAAGTAGCATTCCTTGGGCACGTGGTGTTAAAACATGGAGTATCTATTGACCCGGCGAAGATTAAAGCAATACAAAGTTGGGAGCAACCGAAGTCGGTGACTGAAGTACGTAGCTTTCTGGGCTTAGCTGGTTATTATCGGAGATTCGTGGAAGGATTTTCTCGAATTGCTATTCCGTTAACTCAGCTGACTCAGAAAGATACAAAATTCGTATGGAGCGAGGAATGCGAGAAGAGTTTCCAAGAGCTCAAGAGGAGACTCATTTTGGCACCTGTTCTGACAATACCATCTGGTTCGGATGGATTTGTTATCTACAGCGATGCTTCAGGTAAAGGGTTAGGATGTGTTCTTATACAACGTGGGAAAGTCATAGCCTATGCCTCACGACAACTTAAAGAATATGAGAGGAATTATCCTACTCATGATCTTTAGTTGGCAGCAGCTGTTTTCGCGCTAAAGATCTGGAGGAACTATCTATATGGAGAGAAAGTGAAGATATATTCAGACCATAAAAGCCTCAAATATTTCTTCACCCAAAAGGAACTCAACATGCGACAAACGACGTTGGCTCGAGTGTTAAAAGATTATGACCACACCATTCAATACCATCTGGAAAGCAAAGCGTGGCGGTGACACGTTGAGTAGAAGATCATATGCGAGAACGAAAGCGATGATGTCAAGTATCGCGATAGAACCAACTTTAATCGATGAAGTTAAAGTTGCTCAAGCCACAGACTCGGAGCTGATGCGTATGAAGAAGAAAGTACAAGAAGGTACTATTCCAGAAGCAAGAATTGATGAAGAAGGAATACTTTGAGTCAACTCCAGACTTTGTGTTCCTAACGATTCTGATTTAAAGAACAAGATCATGATGGAGGCACACAATACACCATTTGTAATCCATCCTCGAAGTACCAAAATGTATCGTGATCTTCGACATACATTTTGGTGGAACAATATGAAGAGAGAGATCGCGAAGTTTATCTCGAGGTGTTTAACTTGTCAACATGTAAAGGTGGAGCATCAAGTGCCTAAGGGTCCATTGCAACCACTTGAGATTCCGAAATGGAAGTGGGAACATATTACCATGGATTTCGCATTACGGGTCTTCCCGGTTTCTTTCAAGGCATAAATGCTATTTGGGTTATTGTTGATAGATTAACCAAGTCTGCTCATTTCTTGCCGATACGGGAGACTTATTACCTTGAACGTCTTGCTCATATGTATGTAAATGAGATTGTAAGATTGCATGGTATGCCAGTATCCATAGTTTTGATCGTGACCCAAGATTCACTTCACAATTTTGGGTTAGCTTGCAAAAAGCTATGGGCATGGATTTGCGATTTAGTTTGGCATACCATCCTCAAACGGACGGACAATCAGAGAGGACTATTCAAACTCTTGAAGATCTATTAAGACTCTGTGTCCTATATTTCAAAGGGAGTTGGGATAAGTATTTACCATTGGTGGAATTCTACTACAACAACAATTATCAGGCAAGTATAGGTGTGGCTCTATTCGAAGCATTATATGGACGAAAGTGTCGCTCTCCAATATGTTGGGATGAGGTGGGTGAAGCAACATTGTTGGGACCCGAGTTGGTACGTATGACTACAAAAAATATCCAAATGATTCGATAACGTATACAAACGGCTCAAGATCGACAAAAGAGTTATGTGGATCTTCATCGAAAGGATGTGAAATTTAGTATTGGGGATCATGTATTGTTGCGTGTTGCCCCATGGAAAGGGGTTATAAGATTCGGGAAGAGAGGAAAGCTCAATCCACGATTTATTGGTCCATTTTAGATTCTTGACCGAGTAAGAAATGTAGCCTATAGACTTGCGTTACCTCCAAGTATGTCTCATATTCATAATGTTTTTTATATATCTGTGCTTCGTAAATATGTGAAAGATCTGAACCACGTTATTGAGTTAGAACCGGATGAGATAGCCGAAGACTTAACGTACGAGGATGTACCTGTCAAGATCTTGGATAGGAAGGAGCATGTCTTATGTACAAAGGTCATACCATAAGTTAAAGTTTTGTGGAGAAACCATGCTATTGAGGAAATGACCTAGGAGTTGGAAACAGAAATGAAAGCGAGGTATCCTCAACTTTTCGAAACACCAGGTACGTACGTCAATTTCGAGGATGAAATTTCATAAGGAGGGGAGGTTGTAAGACCCCAACTTATTATAAATAAAATCAAATTTCCTCAATTTATTATTTTGAAATAGTAAGGGTTGATTTGATTAATGTGGTTAGTTATGGGTAAAATGCGCAAATATTTCAAATATGCAAGTGGTTATAAAATATTCATTTTTATCGGAGAATATTCGTTTGGTCGTAGAATATTCTTACCGTCAGAAATATTCAGACGATTTGCCAAAAATTTCCTTGGGCCCCATAATGAAAAGCGATTGGATGAAGAAAACGACAAGTATAAGTTGTTTATAAATAACAGGCGTAGTTGTATCAGTATTATCATTGTTGGAATACCCGGTGGTTAAAACACAGTAGCACACAATATTGCACCAATTATTAATTCTTACGTAGAAAGGCATTACTCAATAATTGTTACAGTAGATACTGTTCAATATTTTATGTTATTGATTCAATAATTGCTACATTGATATTTTATATTATTGTTGTTTCAATAATTGTCACTACACAGTATTTTCATTATCAGATCAATAATTCATCATATTTGAATAATATTATTAGATAACATTATTGACAATGTCTAGAAAGTTACATTTAAGGAGAGGTTTGGTCACCTAATTGCGCCAAGAAGGAGAAATCCTTATTGGAAAACCCCCCTCTTTCCCGGAAGCCGCTGGTTGTCGAGATTGTGATTCTGTAATATTATTTGTGAATAATTAATTATTGATTTATATGATAAAGAAAATATTCATTTTATGTGGATATAGATGGAGAAAATTTTTAATGTGACAATTGTTGAAAAATTGTTATCTTTTATGATAAATAATTCATTTAAATATATTATTATATTTTAATAATATAATAATGGTGATATTTTTACAATGAATGTGGGATATATGAGTATATGATAAGGAAGAGTATTTTTGTTGCAAAAATTGTTTAAAACATGTTAAACATGTTTATGGGCCCATTTCTTGAGTGAAATTTGATTATAGCCTGTAAAATCGTCCGTTTATGGATTTCGGTCAATTTATGTTTGGAATTTGAAAAAACTTAAACTTATAAAGTTGTAGGGAATGGAATTTCCTATGGAAAGGACATGTGGTTTGAATTTTTCTGATAAAAGGCTGTTTATTATGAATTATTGAAGTTCTGAAGTTCCGAAATAATTAATTTTTGAAGTTTAAAATATTTTATTTAAAAAAAATGTTTTTCGTACTTTAATTGAGTGGGTGGCTGATGTTTGGCTCAATTAGTGTACGTAGGAAGTTGTGGAAAAAATAATATTAATATTTATTAAATTTTCTGCTTTGGTGTTCTAAGCATTTTCCTATAAATAGGGTGCTTAGGTTAGAATTGAAAATCATACCAGAAACTGAAGTTTTCTCTCCCTTTCTCTCTCTATAATATCAAGCGTATTCTTGTGAGTATTTTGATACTTTGAGTGTTGCTATACGGTGCAAGTTCTCTTCAGCACTATATCCGGTATTCCAGCTAGAAGTACAGTCTTTTCAAGGTAAGGGATGTTATTTTCTTCTTAAATGATATTATTTTCTTCAATATTATTATGCCGAAATATTAGTTTAAACATTTAATCAAATTTGGAACTTTTTATGTCGGGGTTATTATTCACGTATACGGCACTATTCACGTATACGACACTATTCATCAAAAAATGAAAATTTTCTTTTTCGTCCAAAATATCTATTATGGATACTAGCTTTGATTGTATCCATGTTTTGATCATTCTTGAATTTTACTCTACTATGATTTTTTATGAGGTATTTTTGGACATGGAGAAACCGAAATATGAATCCTAAATATTTATTCTTTTGTTTCACTGGATTCGTTTTCTTTAAAATATTTTTCATTATTCTCAGTCCTAAATGATGATATTATTGAATATCTTTAGCTTGTAGTGCAAAGATTAATGATTTTGTGATGAATATCTTTGGCTGTAATGCAAAGATGTACAGGTGTTGAGATGAACATGACCAACTGATGTATATCTTTGGCCTGTAATGTAAAGATGAATATTTGATTCAAGATGAATATTGATTGATGTTACAGGGATAAAATATTGATGATGGACTTTTAAATTCATAGATTATAGTAGATTTCATTCTCTATGTAACACATCTATAAATTATTATTTCCGCTGCGAATATTGATCTGAAACTTATTTTCTATTGTATTTTATCAGATTTTTTCCCTGTTGAAGACTAACGATAATTTGTTCTATATTATCTTAGTCATAATATTCTTTACTGGGCTAGTTGAGCTCACCCTTTTCCTTTTTGTTTCATTTTTCTTCTCAGGAGGCGAGAAAGTAGCGAGTTCTAGTCGGGGTGTGGAATGATGATTCTAGAAAGTTGTTTTAGTAGTCCTCACCATTTTTGTAAAATAATGTACCAATAATTGTAATGAGGACTTATTTGGGTGTAAATATTGTCTAGACGACAATATTTGTATTTAAACTCATAGTTTATGTATTGTATTAATAAAGTTGTAGTTGTTTCTGTACCATGTTATTCACGACTCAAAATGGGTGATGTATACCTATTTTGGGGGCGTCACAATTTTCATCTTTTTATACTCCATTAAATCAGAAATGTGAAACTTATTGACTTTTTACGGACAAAATTGTGATATAGTAATTAAGTTGGTTGAATAATTGTGACATGCAGGGAGTTGTGGTGACCGGTTTGACATACTATTTACAAGCATGAGTAATTGAGAAGAAAGGACCAGTGTTCCTAGCCATGTCACAATCTTTTTTTTCAGCATTCCTCTGGGGGGAGATACTTAGTTTGGGAAGGTGATTAACTTTCTATCCAATGCATATATATTCCCTCTTCTAAATTATATATGATTAATATTAAATTTAATTTTGAGATATATTTTGGATTCAAAATTAATATAAATTAATTTAATTTTAGACAACATGGTTATAAAAATTGAAAAAAATTTAATATAGTAGTTAGTAAGTCAATCACATCAATTTTAATTAATTAATTTATTGTGGGGGTGTGTTTACAACATTTTAGGAGGAATTTTGTTGGTGGGAGGGCTTTACTCTGTGTTGTGGGGAAAGAGTAAAGAAGAACAGTTGGATGTTGGAATTTGTAAAACAGTAGAAGCTGAGGAGAAGATGAGCTCCGAGTCAGATGGAGAACTCACAACCAAGACTATTCGTCCATCATTAAATGTTTAATAGTGTAGTGCTATGTGCTATTAGTGTAATCAATTTTGAGTATCAAATATAGTTTCATTTATCTAACAAAATACAACTGATTTTGAATTTTCCGTTCACCCTAATAAATTGTTTGGGCCGTCCAAAATTTGGGATAAATCTCACGGTCCATGTAGTGCCGGAGGTATGGGACACATCTTGTATGATTCTATTTCAAATTGATGGTGTGCCACGTACGGAAGCTAGTAAATACATCAAAATCCATTTAAAAAACATAAATTTCTTATGTTTGTTTGCATGTATTATTAATGTTAGAAGTCTCAAATTTTATGTTCAAGGTACAAAATTAATCAACAAAATAATGAGACTATTTTTGTGATATGAATGTTGTGTTAAAATAATAATCAGGAAAAATTTAAGGGAACTGATATTTTTACATAAAAAATTGATAAGTTCGGTGATACGTTCGACCTTTACTCATGCGAACGTTCGTCAAATTCTATATGGGCTTAACATTTATTTTAATGGAGTTCGGTGATACGTTTAGCCTTTGTACGAACGTTTGTTCAGCCTATGGGCGAATATTTATTTTAATGTTACTTAGAGAAGCGTTCGGTCTTTGTGTGAACGTTTGTTCAACCTTTGTACGAATTTTGGTGTTTTTAAAGTTTCGGTGATGTGTGTTCAGCCTTTGGGCGAACAATTATTTTATGTTCGGAGATACGTTCAACCTTTGTGCTAATTTTGGTGTTTTCAAAGGTTCGGTGGTATGTTCAGCCTGTACAAATTTCTTTTATTCTTCCGGTCCAATTATAATGTCCTATGTACCTGTTCATGAGCATAGAGTTATTATTTATGAGATATATAATAAATGATTAATTGGTTCTTGATTTTATACAGGGTAATGTGATGAAAAGTTATCCTTCAAAGCTTTTCCTCACTACTCTTCGATATTTTTTAAGTTCCACTCAATCATTTATCATTTCCATTGCTATGGAAGGAGACCCTTCTCAATGGAAACTGGGATGGAATGTCAGGCTCCTTGCCGTAGCTTATTGTGTAAGCACCGCGCTATATATAATATAAACTTTTTTTGCTAATGAATTTTCATCTTTTTTATACTCCGTTAAATCAGAAATGAGAATCTTATTTGACTTTTTACGGACAAAATTGTGATATACTCCCTCCGTTCCTTAATATAAGTCGTTTTAGGGTTGTGCAGAAGTATTAAGATAATGATTGTATAACATTAACTATAATATCAATTGTCTATATTGCCTTTGTATTGGAATAAGAGATTGTTATTTATTGGACAAAAAATAGTGAGAGAACCAAAGTTACATTTAATACTTGGGGTAATATTGGAAACTAAGCAATTAATGCTTACTTGAAATTCTCAAATGACTTATAATATGGAACAAAAATATTTTTCTAAAACGACTTATATTAAAGAACGGAGAGAGTAGTAATTAAATTGGTTGAATAATTGTGACATGCAGGGAGTTGTAGAGACCGGTTTTGTGAGATCCCGAAATTATGAAATGAAAGTGTTCAATTTTATTATAATTATTATTTTATTTCGTAAATGGTTAAATTGATAAAAGGTTAAAGTTAAGGGTGATATGTGAAATTTTTTACAAAGTAAGCAAGTTGTTATACAATATTCGTTTGGTCGGAGAATATTCTTTTTGTCGGGAATATTCGTACGACGGCAAAATCATTGGTGGACCCCACAACGAAAGTATTGTCGTAGTAAGAAAACGACAAAATTATCTTTTTATAAAAATAACGGTAAAAGTGTTACCGTTAAAACTGTTAAACTATCTGGTAGTAAAAGTACAGTAATACGCGTGGTTGCATAGTAGCACATGGTATTGGTTATTGATGCTAACGTAAGAAGTCACTCAGTTATACTCAATTATTGCTATGAGAATTTGCGATCATATCTCTCATATTATTGATTCAATTATTGTCACAAGATCATCTCGCATAATATGTTATATTTTAAATCAATAATTGAGACGACAAAGTTATTCATATTATTATTTGCAATATTAACAATGTCTAAAAATTACATCGAGGAGAGGTTTGGTCACCTAATTGCACGCCAATAAGGAGAAATCCTTATCGGAAAGCCCCTCTTCTCAGGAGCGACACCGTTGTTAAATATTGTGCGTTATAATATTAATGATGAATAAGTTCGTGTTGATTAAAGATGAAATTTATAGTTCCATTGTGTGAGAATTATTAGTGTTAGTGGAAATCGACATTTATTTCGATAATAATTGATGTCTGGAGGTTATATTGATCAATCGGGTAATTAACCGAATAAATGAGCAATTAATTGCTATTGATTCACATGATTATAACTATTTGTTCACATGTGTGTACTATTGATTCACATTTTTGTACTATTAGGGGAGTTGGTGCAAGATTGATAATACTTACATGACTAAGTTAAAAATGGAGGTATAGATAGAGGTACTATACTGTAATTCATATTTTCACATGTCTAGAACTATTGATTCACATGATTTACTATTGATTCACATGATTTACTATTAGGGGAGGTGGTGCAAGTTTGATAATACTTGCAGGACTAAATTAAAAATAAAAGAAAAGAGAAAGGTATTATACTGTAATATTCTGAGCCCCAAAACGTGCAATTATCGAAATTATATTTTACTATAAATAGAAGCTCATTCTTCCTTTATTTCTCACCAATTTACTAAAGCTATAGAGCAATTATTATAGAGAGAAAGAAGAAGAGAAGTCTGCTACCTCACTATTCCAATATCCAGTCTTGTTCTGAGGTAAGGGATATTATTATTATGGTAAGGGGTATTATTTATTTCGTATTCATGAAGAGAGCTATTGTTATTCCATTCCTTATTATTCTATTGGAATAACCTATATACGCGAAGTACCGCATACATGGTGAAATTCTTATGTTATTCCATTTATTATTATTTTGTTGGAATATACTGTCTGTGCGGATTACGCATGACCTAGTTCCATTCTTTATTATTCTATTAGAATATCCTGTCTGTGCGTATTACGCATGACCTGATTCCATTATTTATTATTCTGTTAGGAATAACGTGTCTCTGTGGTCTATCGCATGCTTGGTGAATTCTTCTGTTATTCCATTCTTTATTATTCTGTTGGGAATGACCTGTCTGTGCGGTCTATTACATGCCTAGTGAATTCTTTTGTTATTCCATTCTTTATTATTCTGTTGGAATAACCTGTCTACGCAGACTACCACATGCATGGTGAATGACCTTTCGTATTCATTCCTTATTAAATTGTGGAAATGATCTATCTACGTGGATTACCGCATGACGGATGAAAATCTATTTGCAATTTCGTATATTCTATTATATTCGTATGAGATATCATTTCTTTTGTACTCGTCATGAAATATCATTTTATTTGGTATTTTATTTATGAGATACTATTCACGGGTTACTATTCACCCAGTTACTATTCATTCTAGTATAATTCACTCGGGTATTCGGGACACTTTTCATGTCGGAGTACAATTCACGAGTTACTATTCATGGGTTACTATTCACCCAAATTACTATTCACCCAAATATTATTCACTCGGGTATTTGGAGTACTTTTCATGTCGGGGTACTATTCACGAGATACTATTTCCGAATTTTATATAATGTTATAGTTGTGGGTAATATTTATAAATTTTACAAAATATGCAAGTTGTTATATAATATTCGATTGGTCGGAGAATATTCGTTTTAATAGGGAATATTCGTACGACGACACAATCATTGGCGGACCCCACAATGGAATTATTGTCGAATTGAGAAAACGACAAAAATATTTTATAAAAATAACAGCGGAAGTTTTACCGTTAACTGTTGAAACACCCGATGTTAAAAGTACACGAATACGTGTGGTTGCATAGTAGCACACGATATTGATTATTGATGCTTACGTGAGAAGTCACTCAGTTTTGTTCAATTATTGCTTCAGTAATTGTTGCATAATATCTCACGTTATTTGATTCAATTATTGTCGATATTTTATATATTATTAAATTAATAATTGAGATGATGAGTTATTAATATTATTATTTGCAATATTAACGATGTCAGAAGTTACGCCAAGGAGAGGTTTGATCACCTAATTGCGGCGTCAATAGGAGAAATCCTTATTGGAAAGCCCCTCTTTCCGGGAACGACACAGTCGATTAATATTGTGAATTATAATAAAGGTGATAAGTTTTGTTTTATTATTATTATAAATGTAATAAAAAATGTAATACTTTTATAAAGTTATTTGTTTTATTAGACTATAAATAGAATATATAATATTCTATTATGCATAGTGTTTTCAAAGGCTGCATAGAGTTTGTATAGTAAAATCTTTTATATAAAAAATGAATACTTTTATAAAGTTATTTGTTTTATTAGACTATAAATAGAATATATAATATTCTATTATGCATAGTATTTGTATAGTAAAATTTTTTTATATAAAACAGAATACTTTTATAAAGCTATTCATTTTATTAGATTATAAATAGAATATATTATATTTTATTTAAAAGATTTTGTTTTATTAGAATATTTTATTAATACTGCATAGTAAATCAATATGGACCGTCCGTATAAAAGTAAATCAATCTGGACCGTTCATGAATTAGTTACTATTCAGTCCATTCTCCTATAAGTAGAAGCTCATTCCTTCATTATTTCTTACGAATTCACTGAAACTCTAGAGAGCAAAACTATAAAGAGAAAGAAAAAAAGTATTCTGCTACTTCACTACTCCTATATCCAGTTTCTTCTAAGGTAAGGGGTATTATTTCTTTTGTATTCATGAAGAGAACTTCTGTTATTCTATTCTTTATTATTCTGTTGGAATAACCTGTATACGCGGACTTCCCTATACTTGGTGAAATTCTTCTGTTATTCCATTCTTTATTATTATGTTGGAATAACCTATCTATGCGAAGTACCGCATACATGGTGAAATTCTTCTGTTATTCCATTCTTTATTATTCTGTTGGAACATCATGTCTGTGCGTTTACGCATGACCGTTCCGTTCCGTTATTTATTATTCTGTTGGAACATCCATTCGGTGCAAGTAAATTTAATTTCGACACGGATCCATTATTTATTATTCGTTGGAATATTCTCATGCAATGCGTTTACGCGTGACCTAGTTCTCATTATTTATTATTTCATTAGAATAACACATGCATTTGATCTATCGCATTCTCGGTGATTTCTTTTGTTATTCCATTCTTTATTATACTCAGTTGGTTAAAGTTTTGGCTTTATACTCCATGAAATTAGTGGAATATCCTTGATATTTGCGCTTCATCCAGTATATTTTCATGGAAATATTCTTCGAGCATTCTTGAGTTTTACCCCACAAAGCGAAAAGATCATGTTGACAATTTGGACGTTATTGGTTCCTGGATAAATTAATTCTTGAACTTGTTTTATTGAATTCTTATATCATTGTCATCATTCTCATGTTTATATTATGTTGAAAGTCATTTATGGCCTGTAGTGCATAGATGGACTTAGTATGATTATGACCAGGGATTATTCGGTATAATCATGACTGCAATGTTATAAATTATGTGATAAAAGTCCTCATTGGCCCGTAGTGCATTTATGGACAGCTGTTGGCATGATCATGACCATTGATGAATACACGAATATCCTTGGCCCGTAGTGCATATAAAATTTATGGTTGTGATACTAATGAATATCCTTGGCCGTAGTGCATGGATGATGTGGATTATATATTGTCGAGTCCCAATGATAAAAGTGATGAAAAATCTTTTAAATCATAGAAGATAGTAGATTTTATTCTCTACTTGACTCTTTTAATGGATTGCTTGTTCCGTTGCAGTTAAACTTGATGTTTGTTATATTGTATCAGTTTAACACTGTTAAAGGCTAATGATAATTTATTCTCCATTATCTTAGTCATAATATTTCTTATTGGACTAGTTGAGCTCACCCTTTTGTTTTCATTGTTCTCTTCAGGAAATGAGAGCGTATCGTGGGACAATGGGGAGCGGAGTGACGGTCAGATGATAGCATTAGTAGTCCTCACTATTTTATAAAATAGTGTGTTAATAAATGTATTGAGGACTTATTTTGAGTTTAAATACTGTCTAGAAGACAATATTTGTATTAAAACTCACAGCTCATGTTGTATATTTAAGATTGTATTTGTATTCCGTACCATGTATTTGGCGACTCAGAATAGGTGATGTATACCTATTTTGGGGGCGTCACACTATTCACAGAATACTATTCACGGGGTACTATTTACCCAAAAAATATATTTCTTTTCTGTCCAAATTATTTTTGGTACATGAATATTATTCTTGAATTTTACTCCATAATGCAGTATCATGTTGACAATTTGGATATTTTTAAACTCTGGATAAATTTAAAGTCTTTAATATTTATCCTTGATTTCGTTTGATTAATGTTTATATCATTGTCATCATCCTCATGCTTATATTATGATGAAAGTTATCTCTGGCTTACGTGCAAAGATGGACTGTTGATTATTGATTTTATAGTTGTATATCTTTGGCTTACGTGCAAAGATGGACTGTTGATTATCGGTTTTACAGTTGTATATCTTTGGCTTATGTGCAAAGATGAACTATTGATTGATGAGTATCTTTGGCTTATGTGTATAGATGAATCTGTTGATTTATATGATTATGACCGAGGATCATTCGGTATAATCATGACCGTAATGTTCTGAGATGAGGTGGTAAAAGTCCTCATTGGCCCGTAGTGCATTGATGGGCCGATTATTGGTATGATTATAACCAGGAATTATTCGGTATAATCATGACCATTGTTGAAAACACGAATATCCTTAGCCTGTAGTGCATGGATAATTCGTGGTCAAAATAATAATGAATATCCTTGGCCGTAGTGCAGGGATGATTCGATGATGTAAATTATTTATTAAGCTGAGTCTGAGCGATAAAATATTAATTATACACTTTTAATTCGTAAAAGATAGTAGATATCATGCTCTATTTAACTCTTCTAAAATACAGTTGTATGTCTTTGGCATGTAGTGCAAAGATGAATTGTTAATGAATATCTTTGGCCGTAGTGCAAAAATAGATTTATTAGTATGATTATGAACAAGAATTGTGATTTGGTATAACCATGATTTTTGATGTTTCAGGTAAAGATAGGTGATGAAAATTATCTTCGTCCTGGGTGTGAAGAGGAATTTAGAATCACAATTATGATTATGAGTTATTCACATGATTGTGGACATGAAGTGTTGATTGATGTTACAAGGATAAAACATTGTTGGTGGAATTTTAACATGGAGAAGATAATAGACCTTATGGTCTATTTGACTCTTCTAATGGATTGCTCGTTCCGCTGCAACTATGGTTGAAAAGTTTTATCATCTACCATATGTTCTAAATCTCTGATTTATTACTGATGAAGGCTATTGATGATGTAAATTATCTTTAGTCATGATATTCTTTACTGGGCTAGTTGTGCTCACCCTTTTTGATTCACAATTCCTTTCAGGTAATAAGAGTGTTTCCGGGTTGAGCGGGGATAACAGGGGAATAAAACGGTGGTCTATAGCTGTTGAGGTTCTCCCTAAATAGTATGGAAATAATTTTGTTGAGAACTTTAGATAAGTGTGTCGTATTATATATGTCATTTGATATTTAATTTTGGTGAACCGAATAGGGTGAGGTGAACCTAACTTTGGAAGGGTGTTTTGCCACATCGTCATACAAGATGTCTAATAATGCACAACCTCGTGTTATCATAAGGCGGGGTTGTGTACATCCACTTCTTTGAGTATATCTACGAGCACATCCATTTGCTTGTATTCAGATGTTGTTAATAGGGCTCAGTTATTGGAGTGCGATAATGAGTCAACCCTACCAAAAGAGAGCAGCCGGCAAAATGATAATACCAGTGATAGAAGTCATCGAAGTGGTGACAACAAGCGTGGAGGGAATCAATATGCCATAAATGGTAACCACTTCAGTGGTAATCATGGTCAAAACAATAAGAGTGGACATTTCAAGAAGAGAAGATTCAACAATGATGGAAGACGTTAGCATCAGCACCCATCGTTAAGGAATGAGAACGACCACCTATCATATGCTTCAAATGTGGAGGGGAGGGACACATCAGTCCAAACTGCGTGATGCCATCCAAAGCATGTTACAATTGTGGAAGAAAAGGTCACCTGACCCGATTTTATCGTGCACCGAAGACAAGTCCAACTGGGATGGAGGCATCAAAGGCCGTCCCAGACAAGACAAAACCAGTAGTTCAAGGGAGAATGTTTGTCGTGACCTCTCAGAAAGTAAGGAACCCGAACGAGGTCATCACGGGTAAGATTATCATAAACTCTAGCGAAGTATATACCATCGGTTCTACCCATTCTTTTATTTCTCATACTTGCGCTCAACGTTTAAATTTGACTCCAGAGAAATTAGACTTTGACTTATCTGTTGAAACTCCGTTGGGAGAAACCTTCATTACATCCACTGTTTATAAGTATTGTTTGGTTCAAATCGGTACCCTCACATTACCTGTCGATCT
Organism: Panax ginseng; assembly: GCA_020205605.1. Lineage (NCBI taxonomy): Eukaryota > Viridiplantae > Streptophyta > Magnoliopsida > Apiales > Araliaceae > Panax > Panax ginseng. Next base: position 137,831,193 of record CM035129.1, on the reverse strand, counting down.
TATTTCATTGAAAATACTTGCATTTGACGTAATTTTAGGGATTGATTGGTTAACTACTCATCATGCAAAAATTGATTATTTTCGTAAGGTTGTTAGCTTTCATATTCCTAACCAACCTATTATGCGAATTCAAGCAACCAAACCATTAAAATCAATCACTGTCATCTCAAGCCATAAAGCTATTCATTTATTGAAAATGGATGTCAAGCTTTCTTAACTCATGTCACGGATCTAAACAAAAATACGTCAGTTTTGAATGATATTTCTATTGTTAATAAATTTCCTGGCGTATTCCACGAAGAACTTCTGGCCTACCCTGTGGTGTGAAATTGAATTTTGTATCGACCTTGAACTGGTACAAAACCTATTTCCAAAGCCCCATATCGAATGACTCTATTGAACTTGTGGAGTTAAAGACCCAAGCCGCAGGAATTGTTAGACATCGGTTTCATTAGTCCCTAGTACTTCTCCTTGGGGTGCTCTCTGCTCTATTCGTGAAGAAGAAAGATGGGAGTATGCGACTTTTTGTATTGATTATCGGGAGTTGAATCATGTCACCATCAAAAATAGGTACCCATTGCCACGTATTGATGACTTTTGTTTGACCCGTTGCAAGGCGCCAAATTCTTTTCAAAGATTGATCTTCATTCCGGATATCAGCAATTGAAGATTAGAACCGATTATATTCCAAAGACGACTTTTTAGAACTCGGTACGGGCATTATGAATTCCTAGTCATGTCTTTTGGATTGATTAATGCTCCTACTGCTTTCATGGATATGATGAACCGAGTATTCAAGGAATATTTGGATCACTTTGTGGCCGTCTTTATTGATGACATCCTCATATATTCTAAATGCCGTGAAGATCATGAGCAACACTTGAGGATGATACTCCAAAAGTTTCGTGAAAACAAGCTTTATGCCAAGTTGAAGAAATGCGAGTTCTGGCTTGAGGAAGTAGCATTCCTTGGGCACATGGTATCAAGTCATGGAATATCTGTTGACCCGGCAAAGATTGAAGCTATTCAAAGATGGAAACAACCTAAATCAGTGAGCGAAGTACGTAGCTTTCTCGGCTTAGCTGGTTATTATCGGAGATTCATAGAAGGGTTTTCTTGAATCGCTACTCCATTAACTCAGCTGACTCGGAAAGATACAAAATTCAGTTGGAGTGAGGAATACGAGAAGAGTTTTCAAGAACTCAAGAGAAGACTCATTTTAGCACCTGTTCTGACAATACCATCTGGTTTGGAAGGATTTGTCATCTACAGTGATCCTTCGGGCAAAGGGTTAGGATGTGTTCTCATGCAATATGAGAAAGTCATAGCCTATGCCTCTCGACAATTTAAAGAATATGAGAGAAAGTATCCTACTCATGATCTAGAGTTGGCAGCAGTCGTTTTTGCACTAAAGATTTGGAGGCATTACTTGTATGGGGAGAAAGTGGTGATCTTTACGGATCATAAAAGCCTCAAATATTTCTTCACTCAAAAGGAACTCAACATGCGACAACGACGTTGACTTGAACTATTGAAAGATTATGATCATACCATCCAATACCATCCTGGAAAAGTGAACGTGGTAGCTGACGCATTGAGTAGAAGACCATATCTTGCAGTGCGAAAAGTGCGATATTGTCAACGCGAAGGCCCATTTTGTATGGACCGCAAAGGATGAAGATAGAGATAAAGAATCCAGGACCCACGTGATGATGGCGAATATCTGAGTAGAACCAACTTTAATCGATAAAGTTAAAGCCGCAAGCAAGCTCTGACACTGGAGGCGATGCGTATGAGGAAGAAAGTACAAGAAGGTGTTATGCCGGAAGCAAGAATCGATGAAGAAGGAATACTTTGAGTTAACTCCAGACTTTGTGTTCTTAACGATCCTGAGTTAAAGTATAAAATCATGATGGAGGCGCACAACACACCATTTGCAATCCATCCTGGGAGTGCCAAAATGTATTGTGATCTTCATTATACATTTTGGTGGAGTAATATGAAGAGAGAGATTGTGATGTTTATCTCAAGGTGTCTAACTTGTCAAGGAGGAGCATCAAGTACCAAAAGGTCCATTGCAACCACTTGAAATTCCAGAATGGAAGTGGGAGGATATTACCATGGATTTCGTTACTGGTCTTCCCAAGGTTTCTCAAGGCATAGATGCAATTTGGGTCATTGTTGATAGATTGACCAAGTCTGCTCATTTCTTACCTATACGAGAAACTTATACACTTGAACATCTTGCTCGTATGTACATAAACGAGGTTGTAAGATTGCCTGGTATGAAAGTATCCATAGTTTCTGATCGAGACCCAAGATTCACTTCACAATTTTGGGTAAGTTTGCAAAAAGCTATTGGCACGAATTTACGATTTAGTTCGGCATATCATCATCAGACGGACGGACAATCAGAGAGGACTATTCAAACTCTTGAAGATTTATTAAGACTCTGTATCCTTGACTTCAAGGGAAGTTGGGACAAGTTCTTACCATTGGTGGAGTTTTCCAACAACAACAGTTATCAAGCAAGTATTGGCATGGCTCCATTCGAAGTGTTGTATGGAAGAAAGTGTCATTCTCCAGTATGCTGGGATGAGGTGGGTGAAGCAACGTTGTTGGGACTGGAGTTAGTACGTATGACTACAGAAAAGATTCAAATGATCCGACAATGTATAAAAACCTCACAAGATCGACAAAAGAGTTATGCGGATCTTCATCGAAAGGACGTGGAATTCGATATTGGAGATAATGTGTTATTACGTGTTGCTCCATGGAAAGGAGTTACGAGATTTGGAAAGAGAGGAAAGCTCAATCCTCGATTTATTGGCCCATTTTTAATACTCGATCGAGTAGGAACTGTGGCATATAGACTCGCTTTACCGCCAAGTATGTCTCGTGTTCATAATATTTTTCATATATCCATGTTATGTAAATATGCGGAAGACCCGAACCACATTATTGAGTTAGAACCGGACGAAATAGCGGAAGATTTAACGTATGAATAGGTTCCTGTTTAAATCTTGGATAAGAAGGAACATATTCTACGCTCTAAGGTTATACCTCAAGTCAAAGTTTTGTGGAGAAACCATGATGTTGAGGAAATGACCAGGGAGTTAGAATCTGAAATAAAATCAAGGAATCCTTACATCTTCGACATACCAGGTACGTAACCTAATTTCGAGGGAGAAATTTCATAAGAAGGGGAGGTTGTAAGACCCCAACTTTTTTTTAATAAAGATGATTTTTCTATAAATATCATTTTTAAATATTATGGAATGAATTTGATATAATGTTATAATTGTGGGTAATATTTATAAATTTTGCAAAGTACGCAAGTTGTTATATAATATTCGATTGGTCGGGGAATATTCGTTTTAACAGGGAATATTTGTACGACGACACAATCATTGGTGGACCCTACAACAAAATTATTGTCGGATTGAGAAAACGATAAAAATATTTTATAAAAATAACGGCAGAAGTTTTACCGTTAACTGTTGAAACACCCGGTGTTAAAAGTACAGGAATACGCGTGGTTGCATAGTAGCACACGGTATTGATTATTGATGCTTTTATGAGAAGTCACTCAGTTTTATTCAATTATTGTTTCAGTAATTGTTGCATAGTATCTCACGTTATTTGATTCAATTATTGTCGATATTTTATATATTATTAAATCAATAATTGAGATGACAGAGTTATTAATATTATTATTTGCAATATTAACGATGTCTAGAAATTCTGCCAAAGAGAGGTTTGGTCACCTAATTGCGCGCCAATAGGGAGAAATCCTTATTGGAAAGCCCCCTCTTTCCTGGGTAGGACCTGGTCGATTAATATTGTGAATTATAATAAAGGTGAAAAATTTTGTTTTATTATTATTATAAATGTAATAAAATAGAATACTTTTATAAAATTATTTGTTTTATGCATAGTGTTGCATAGTGCCTGCATAGAAATTTTATTATATTATAAATAGAATATATTATATTTTATTTAAAAGATTTTATTTTATTAGAATATTTTATTATTACTGCATAGTAAATCAATATGGACCGTCCGTTTAAAAGTAAATCAATCTGGACCGTTTATGAATTAGTTACTATTCAATCCATTCTCTTATAAATAGAAGCTCATTCCTTCATTATTTCTTACGAATTCACTGAAACTCTAGAGAGAGAAACTATAGAGAGAAAGAAGAAAAGTATTCTGCTACTTCACTACTCCTATATCCAGATTCTTCTAAGGTAATGGGTATTATTTCTTTCGTATTCATGAAGAGAACTTCTGTTATTCCATTCTTTATTATTCTGTTGGAATAACCTGTATACGCGGACTTCCCTATACTCGGTGAAATTCTTATGTTATTCCATTTTTTATTATTATGTTGGAATAACCTATCTCATCAAGCATCGCATACATGGTAAAATTCTTACATTATTCCATTCTTTATTATCCATTGGAACATCATATGCGCGTTTACGCATGACCGGTTCCGTTATTTATTATTATGTTGGAACATCCGATTCGGTGCGTAATTTTACCTAACACGGATCCGTTATTTATTATTACATTGGAATATTACGTACGTATGCGTTACGCATGACCTAGTTACATTATTTATTATTACGTTAGAATAACTTTTTATGCATTTGGCCTATCGCATTCTCGGTGATTTCTTTTGTTATTCCATTCTTTATTATACTCGGTTGGTTAAAGTTTTGGCTTTATACTCCATGAAATTAGTGGAATATCCTTGATATTTGCGCTTCATCCAGTATATTTTCATGGAAATATTCTTCTGAGCATTCTTGAGTTTTACCCCCACAAAGCAGTATCATGTTGACAATTTGGACGTTATTGGTTCCTGGATAAATTAATTCTTGAACTTGTTTTTATTGAATTCTTATATCATTGTCATCATCCTCATGTTTATATTATGTTGAAAGTCATTTATGGCCTGTAGTGCATAGATGGACTTGGTATGATTATGACCAGGGATTATTCGGTATAATCATGACCGCAATGTTATAAATGATGTGGTAAAAGTCCTCATTGGCCCGTAGTGCATTTATGGACAGCTGTTGGCATGATCATGACCATTGATGAATACACGAATATCCTTGGCCCGTAGTGCATAGAAAATTTGTGGTTGTGATACTAATGAATATCCTTGGCCGTAGTGCATAGATGATGTGGATTATATATTAAGCTGAGTCCCAGCGATAAAAGTGATGAAAAATCTTTTAAATCATAGAAGATAGTAGATTTTATTCTCTACTTGACTCTTTTAATGGATTGCTTGTTCCATTGCAGTTAAACTTGATGTTTGTTATATTATATCAGTTTAACACTGTTAAAGGCTAATGATAATTTATTCTCCATTATATTAGTCATAATATTTCTTATTGGACTAGTTGAGCTCACCCTTTTGTTTTCATTGTTCTCTTCAGGAAATGAGAACGTAGCAGGGACTAGTCGGGGAACGGAGTGACGGTCCAGATGATAGCATTAGTAGTCCTCACTATTTTATAAAATAGTGTGTTAATAAATGTATTGAGGACTTATTTTGAGTTTAAATACTGTCTAGAAGACAATATTTGTATTAAAACTCACAGCTCATGTTGTATATTTAAGATTGTATTTGTATTCCGTACCATGTATTTGGCGACTCGAGAATAGGTGATGTATACCTATTTTGGGGCGTCACACTATTATTCATGAATACTATTCACGGGTACTATTTACCCAAAAAATATATTTCTTTTTCATTCAAATTATTTTTGGTACATGAATATTATTCTTGAATTTTACTCCATAATGCAGTATCATGTTGACAATTTGGATATTTTTAAACTCTGGATAAATTTAAAGTCTTTAATATTTATCCTTGATTTCGTTTGATTAATGTTTATATCATTGTCATCATCCTCATGCTTATATTATGATGAAAGTTATCTCTGGCTTACGTGCAAAGATGGACTGTTGATTATTGATTTTATAGTTGTATATCTTTGGCTTACGTGCAAAGATGGACTGTTGATTATCGGTTTTACAGTTGTATATCTTTGGCTTATGTGCAAAGATGAACTATTGATTGATGAGTATCTTTGGCTTATGTGTATAGATGAACTGTTGATTTATATGATTATGACCAGGGATCATTCGGTATAATCATGACCTGTAATGTTACAGATGAGGTGGTAAAAGTCCTCATTGGCCCGTAGTGCATTGATGGACAGTTATTGGTATGATTATAACCAGGAATTATTCGGTATAATCATGACCATTGTTGAAAACACGAATATCCTTAGCCTGTAGTGCATGGATAATTCGTGGTCAAAATAATAATGAATATCCTTGGCCGTAGTGCAGGGATGATTCGATGATGTAAATTATTTATTAAGCTGAGTCTGAGCGATAAAATATTAATTATACACTTTTAATTCGTAAAAGATAGTAGATATCATGCTCTATTTAACTCTTCTAAAATACAGTTGTATGTCTTTGGCATGTAGTGCAAAGATGAATTGTTAATGAATATCTTTGGCCGTAGTGCAAAAATAGATTTATTAGTATGATTATGAACAAGAATTGTGATTTGGTATAACCATGATTTTTGATGTTTCAGGTAAAGATAGGTGATGAAAATTATAGCTATTGAGGTTCTCCCTAAATAGTATGGAAATAATTTTATTGAGAACTTTAGAGAAGTGTGTCGTATTGTATACGTCATTTGATATTTAATTTTGGTGAACCGAATAGGGTGAGGTGAACCCAACTTTGGAAGGGTGTTTTGCCACTATCATACAAGATGTCTAATGACATACAACCTTGTGTTATCATAAGATAGGGCTGTGAACATCCACTTGCTGAGTATATCTACGAGCACTACCTATATGATATTGGAGTATATTTGAAATATTCACTTGGAGACAACGAATATAGTTATATGTCAAGAGAAGACTCACCATTAGGAAGAAGATGATAGTAATCTTCTTATTTTTCTTTGGGGACTTTTGGGTCAACCAAGGATAATTCTGTGGACATATGATATCTATCATAACCTAGATGCATGGCCTCCCATGTACGAGGGTTTCCTTGAGTATTTTCCAAAGATTTTAATTTCTAAAACAATTATCGATTTGTACCTTTTATGTAAGGTACCATTGTAGAAGGTCTTGTGGTTAAGGCACCACGAGAGTTATATATATTTGTATTAAAACTCACAGCTTATCTGTTGTCGTACTCTGCACGACAGTTCAACAGTTGTATAAATGAAGTTTATATTTAATTTTAAGTTTGAGAAGGTGATTAACTTTCTATCCAATGCATATATTCCCTCCATTCTAAATTATTTATGATTAATATTAAATTTAATTTTGAGATATATTTTAGATTCAAAATTAATATAAATTAATTTAATTTTAGACAATATGGTTATAAAAATTAAAATTTTTTAATATAAATATAGTAGTAATTAAGTCAATCACATCAATTTTAATTGAATAATTTATTGTGGGGGTGTGTTTGCAGCATTTTAGGAGGAATTTTGTTGGTGGGAGGGCTTTACTGTGTGTTGTGGGGAAAGAGTAAAGAAGAACAGTGGATGTTGGAATTTGTAAAATAGTAGAAGCTGAGGTGAAGATGAGCTCCGAGTCAGATGGAGAACTCACAACCAAGACTATTCATCCATCATTAATTGTTTAGCAGTGTAGTGTTACTGTGCTAGTAGTGTAATCAATTTTGAGTATTAAATATAGTTTCATCTATCTAACAAAATACAACTGATTTTAAATTTTCCGTTCACCCTAATAAATTGTTTGGGCCGTTCAAAATTTGGAATAAATCCCACGGTCCACGTAGTGCCGGAGGCTCGGGACACATCTAGTCTGGTTATATTTCAAATTGGTGGTGGGCCACGTTCGAAAGCTATTAAATACATCAAAATCCATTTCAAAAACATAGATTTCTTATGTTTGTTTGCATGTATTATTAATGTTAGAAGTCTCAAATTTTATGCTCAAGGTACAAAATTAATCAACAAAATACACGAGACTATTTTTGTAATATGAATGTTGTGTTAAAATAATAATCAGGAAAATTTAAGGGAACTGATATTTTTACATAAAAATTGATAAGTTCGGTGATACGTTCAGCCTTCGTGCGAACGTTCGTTCAGCCTATGGGCGAGCATTTATTTTTATAGAGTTCGGTGATACGTTTAGCCTTCGTGTGAACGTTTGTTCAGCCTATGGGCAAACATTTATTTTAATGTTGCTTAGAAAAGCATTTAACCTTCGTGAGAACTTTGTTCAGCCTTTGTGTGAACATTTGTTCAACCTTTGTGCGAATTTTGGTGTTTTTGGAGGTTTAGTGATGCGTGTTCACCCATTGGGCGAACAATTATTTTATGTTTGGAGATACGTTCAGCCTTTGTACAAATTTTGGTATTTTCAGAGGTTCGGTGGAATGTTCAGGCTATGGGCGAACAATTATTTTATGGTCGGTGGTATGCACAGGTTTTGCGGTGAACTTTGGTGTTTTCGAAGGTTCGGTGGTATGTTCAGCTTTGGGTCGAACATTTTTTTATGGGGTTCAGTTGATATAAGGGTAATTATTTATTTCTTTGGTCATGATAAGGTTGGTTATTTGTCTTTGGTTCTGATAAGGCTGATTATCTGTTCGGCGTATGTATGGTGTCACTACAAGAAAACTGGCTAATTCCGACATAATTAATTACGACGGAAATATTCCCTCGAAGATAGGCTATGTCCGACGGATATTTCAATCGAAAATAATTCAGTCGCCAAAGTTCGCGCCAGTGCCAAACTTATATTCGACGGAATAGTGTTTACTTTCGACGGACTATCAGTCGAAGATAACATAATTACGACAAATTTATTCTCGACAAAAATTTCTTTGAAAATAAGCTTTAAAACTTAATCAGATTAGTTTTTCCCTAACCACCTCTCATTCTCATTCTCTCTCTCACTGCTCTCATATCCCTACCACCAAACGCCACCACCATCTCCGCCACCACCACCAAGAATGCCACCACCAGACGAGCACCACCTTGGCCACCACCACCACCAAAGAACCACCACCACCAAAGTAGCCATAGCGCATGCCAGACACCACCACAGCTAGACGCCACCACCACCACCACCACCACCACCGGTATTTTTGAAATTTGCACATTAATTCAAGGTATAATATTTCTAAACCTTTAGTTTGCAAATTAATTAAAGGTATGATATTTTTGATATTGGACATGATGTTTGTATGATATTTCTAAAATTTGTGGCTTAATTTGTTTTAGGTTTAGTATGAGTTTGACTATGAGATTAACCTAATTATATTTGTGATATTTGTATGATATGTTGTAGCTGTGAATTTGGGAGGCTGAAATTTGGACTCTTAAAATCTGAAATTGGGAGGCTAAAATTGGAATTTGAATTTTGGAATGTGGACATATGATAATTATGAATGTCTTTGCTTTTCTTTATGCAATTGCAGTTTATATATATGTTAGTGTATTGAATTTGGATTTTGGAATGTGGACAGTGTTGTATAAATGCGATATTTGATATTTCTGACGAAATTTTCAACGGAATTTTTGTCAGAATACTGCAATTGCCAAATGTGTGGGACCTACAAGTATATTTATTTATTATTTAATTAGTTTCCTAATATTAAAATAAACTAAGTAGTATTTACTTAGTTTCTTACTACTAAATTAAATTAAAATAAAGAAAATTAAATTAAATTAAAATAAAGTAACAAAGATAACATAAATAATTAATAAAATAAAATAAAATAAATAATAAATAATAAATTAAATTAAATTAAATTAAATTGAATAAAACAAAAAAAATGATTTAATTTAATAAAAAATTTAAAAATAAATTAAATTAATTTAATTTAATTAATATAATTCAAATTAAATTAAATTAAATAAAAAGAATTTAATTTAATTTAATAAAAAAATTAAAATCATATAATATAATACAAAATAAAATTATATAATATAATACAAAATAAAATTAAATAAATTAAAACATAATAATAAATTTAATCCGATTTAATAAAATAAATTAAGTAAAACAAAATGAATTTAATTTAATTTAATAAAATAAACTAAGTAGCATTTGCTTAGTTTGCCGCAATATTCAAAAAACTCAATAAGTACTATAATATGAAACTTAGAAACTCGTTTGCCAAGTATGAGTGACAAAGAGTACAGTAGTCTCCATATATTCCAAATAACAGATCTCACAAACTATGTAGCACGTACATAGTTTTTCATTGGCAAAATAAACTAAGTAGTATTTGCTTAGTTTGCCACAATTTTCAATAAACCAAGTAATACTCTCCCTTTAATTTTCAATACACTCAATAATGTACTATACTTTTAAACTTAGAAACCCATTTGACATTCACTCAGTAGGAGTGAATGTCGAACATTCCCCAGTTTGGGACTGTTACTGGATGTTATGTCTCTCACTTAGACCGGTGCCAATACGAAATGGTATATTTTTGTTATTTTGAGGATTTTTTGAATGTTATCTCTATATGTTCTTCGAGTGCATCCTTAGATTAAGTTATCTTAGTCTATTTTGTATGCTTGGAGACCATGCGAAAGTGTTGCCGAAATTTTCTTGAAACTCATGAAACGTACTCAACGTGTTAGCACTAGTGACAAGACACATCCAATAACAGGATAGAAGCCTTACCCCTGTATGAATATCCAAATTAAGTGAATGTGTCTTCTGTGTAGTTAAAAATGTCGACCGACCGAAGATGGATGTACCGTAGGATACCCAGTGATGGGAGGGGATTAGTCTCAACTTATCGTGATGGGGTGTCAGATTTCTTGAACAAAGCAATATAACATGTTGATGATCCGAACAGGAAGATGCGATGCTCGTGTGTCAAGTGTAAAAACCTAATTTGGAAGATAGTCGACGAGATTAAATTAACGTGTACCTTCGACCGTTAGTGTGTAATAACCCGAGAATTTCTATATAAAATAAATAAGAAATTTTGCGTATAAATTTTTTTTATTTAATGACGAGACTAAGTGTCAAGTAAAGTGAACAATAAATGCGAATACATTTATTACTTGAAAAATTAAAAATAATTTTGGAATTATTAATTACCACAAATTATATGGTAATAAATTTTTGTAAGCCGAAATGTTTTTATTAATTATTTTCCATGATAACATGATTGGAAATAATATATGAAGTGATAATTAGAACTTATATAATATATATTTTATTATATGAATTGTTCAGAATATTTAAATCAAGTATTATTGATATGCGAAAGAGAAGTCAGATATGAGATCCAAACCCTGAATTGGGATTGTGATCAAGAGATGAGAATAATAATATTATATTATTATTATAATGATTTTACCGAGACAATAATTATGTATCGTGTATATATGAGACAGATATTATTGAGGAATGACCATTGATTAGGTCATAAAGACAAGATCTTGTCTTTGTGAAACCCTAAACTCAGTTATGAGAAATGACTGAGTAGCGACTGTGTATATGAAGTTTACTGTGTATATGAAGTTACTATGTACACGAATGTCGGTAAACCCTAATTACTATTTTTTTACGCTGATAATTAGGACAAACCCTAATTATTATAACCTTAATCGGTTGAAGTTAGAGATTGTAATGACTGTGTTAGTAACATACATAGATAATTAGAGAACCCTAATGGTCAATTAGAAACCCTAATTGATGACGTTAAGAAACCCTAATTTTTCTATTGAAAACCCTAATTTAAAATTATCGGGTTTAATTACGATATTATTGTATAAATGTTTTAATTTACCAAAGGATAGAAATTAATTGGTAAATGGTAAGAATTATAATCTAATGGTTAAATATTACATTTAATTGCCTTGTACAAAAATGCCCTTGAAATTATATGTGAAATGACCAAAATGCCTTTTTTGGTTATTTAGTGTATTATTACTTACATTGTTGATGGAATCTTGTAACAAAATGCCCAACATGCTTACCCTACCATGTTATCAGCTAGCAAACAATGGAATTATCCAAGTGTAGCATCCAATGTATCTATTATATTTTTATATAGATTAAAGAGAGGGGAAATGCATTATTTTCATTAATTATGCTTTATTGCTACCACATGTCCACAAAATCCGGCCAAACTAGCTGACTAGAGAACCGGTTATGAAGTCCAAGATTTGATGAAGAGCACCCATAGTAACAGTTATATCACTATAAGCCCTTGAGTGATGATTTGATTTATTTTAAATTTTTCAATTTACGGAAAATTAGAAAATGATTAAAAGTAAAATGTCCGATATTTACAGATGTTGAGGTATAGATTAAGAGTCTTAGACTCAAGATTTACCCGATAAAAAGTCTTATGCAGACAAAACAAAATCGGAACCTTATAAAAGAAAGAAAAGACTCACTGTAAGAGCATGGATGAGATATTTGAAAATGTATAAAAATATTTCAAGTATATAATAGGAACTAAAAGTATGATCCTTTGTGATTATGTGATTGGACTATGTGCTGACTGTAATAGACAGTACTATGTGTTAAGATATATTGTTCTAATCGAACGAATGATCTGATTATTGATAGGTTGTGATAAAGAGATAAAACCTAAGTTGAGATTTGTAATCGTGAATCAAAAAGTATCCTACCTTTTGCACTTCCTTTACGCAATGGACATGAGTAAGAAGTTTGTAATTATTCTATCCCTATACAGATTATGTACTCTTTGATTATCGACATGTTAGCTCAGATATATATTTTGTTCATTGATTTCTATAAATGGTTATACAAGTGTCCCCACTTGGATAATCATGACATTTGTTCACATGTTGATACACCTTTGTCAATTACCCGTATATATATGTTGAATTACATATTATTGTTGAGCAAGATTAAAAACCTTCGGGTTTGGAACCAGACATGTATGAACATCCCTATATGGGAAGATTTTTGCGCAAGGCGGATAGAGTGAGTGATGAATTTCGTTCAAGTTATGTAGTATTGATCAATACAGGGTACAACGGGGCTGATCACCCTCCGTGCCCGTAAGTTATGACGGTTTGAGGATAGAATTCGCTAAACCTTTTCGAAAATGAAAAGAATGTTCATAGTATGTTTCTTAAACCCTATTCAAGGTAGAGCGAGCCAAATTTAAAGAATTTGAAAGAGAGTTGTTATGTGAATTTTTATCAAGATCAGATTACTTCACAACTTTCAATTCGATTTGTAGAAGTGTTATGTAAAGAGAATACTTATATTCTTCAAAACTTATATATAATTGCTATTACTTCTTTGGGCACTTAAATGCTCATCCTTGCTTAAATTAAATGTTTTCGATTATGTATGAGCAAACTTTGAAGGCTCGGGCACGAACAAAGGAAAAGGAAAGCTGATCGAATAAGTGTGTATTATGAGTTAATGTTTATAGTTGTATTGGTATCTATTCAAGTATTGTAAGGAATGTATTTGAAGGTCACGTACCTGGGGAAGTAAACTTTGATGTATGTAAGTTAAGTTCGAATGTATTATTATTTAGTATTATTCAGCTGAAAGAAATGGTATCGTGGAGAACCGAGTTCGGGTTTCAAGTACCTGGATTTGGGGTCGTCACATAGTGGATGAACTAAAGATGTTGTGGGAGACAGGGGTCCAGACGTATAATAAATTGATATGCGAGAATTTTGTGATGAAGGCAGCCCTGTTATGGACTATCACTGACTTTCAGGCTCTTGGGATGGTTAGTGGTTGGTCAAATCACGGGAAACTATTCTGTCCAGTGTGTATGGGGGATATGCAAGGCAATCAGTTGCAGCATGGGTAGAAATGTAGTTTCTTTAGAACTGCTTGTAGATTCTTGCCACTTGATCACAATTATAGAAAGATGTCTGCACAGTTCAACACAAAGACAGAGAAGAAGGGGGTTATTGGTCGATTGTCGGGCAGTAAGGTCTTGGGCTGGTTGAACCAACTTGATTTTCCTTTGTCGGGGAAGGAGCAAAGTAAATTGAGAGCAGCCGGGGACGTGAAGACTCATAATTAGATATACTTGCCCATACAGTTTGAGTTGCCGTATTGGGGAACACTTTCAGTTTCTCATTGTATAGATGTCATGAAAAGAATGTTTTTGAGAACTTGTTTTACACCATGTTAGATGCAAGTGGTAAAACCAAAGGCAATGACAACGCTCGAAAAGATTTGGAGGCATTGACCATTCGGCCAGAATTGTGGCTTCGCCCTAACAATACGAAACCTAAACCTAATTATGGTTTCACCCTAATAATACGCAATAAGTTGAAGACGTGTGTAAGTGGGTTAGTGGGTTGAAGCTCCCAGATGGATATACGTCGAACATAACACGTTGTTGTAAGGTTGAGCAATTAAAAATTTTTGTATTCAAGAGTCACGATTGTCATGTATTCATACAGAAGTTGATCCCAATTGCATTTCGTGAGATGTTACCCAGAAAAGTTGTGGATGCATTGACCAAACTTTCAAATTTCTTTTGAGATCTTTGCTCAAATGTAATTAAGTATAGTGATGTGGAGCAGATGGAGAACAATATCTTTTTATAAAAATAACGGCGGAAGTTTTACCGTTAAAACTGTTAAACTACCCAGTAGTAAAAGTATATAGTCTGGCGTGGTTGCATAGTAGTAGCACACTGCAGTATTGATTATTGATGCTTACGTGAGAAGTCACTTAGTTTTTGTTCAATTATTGCTACAGTAATTGCTGCATAATATCTCACGTTATTTGATTCAATTATTGTCGATATTTTATATATTATTAAATCAATGATTGAGATGACAAGTTATTCATATTATTATTTACAATATTGACGATGTCTAGAAGTTCTGTCAAGGAGAGGTTTGGTCACCTAATTGCGCGCCAATAGGGAGAAATCCTTATTGGAAAGCCCCATCTTTCCTGGGAACGACCTGGTTGTTAAATATTGCGAATTATAATAATGATGATAAATGTTGATAAAGATATTAAGGGGATTTTTATGAAGTATTTGTGTAAATTTTGCTTATGTTATGGACCCCCATTTACCCATTTTTCAAAATAATCGGTAGAAAGCTATTCAATATATATATAATATGGTAGGACCCACCTTTGTTGATGACATGTTGGTGGGAGGGGAACACGTGGGGCCCACGCATAGAAAAATGAAATGTGGGGAGAAGAAATGGATTCACGGGTGGATTAAGGAAAAAGGAGTACTATTATTACATTATATATATATATTTGATTATGACATGTGTTGAAATGAGGGAGTATGTGACGCCCCCAAAATAGGTCCACACGACCCATTCTGAGTCGCCAGATATCATACTATAAAAATCAAATACAAACTTCATTTATACAATTTGTTGAAGCTGTAAATGCGAGAATACGACCACGCTTAAACTGTGGGTTTTAATACAAATGTATGTAACTCTCATGGTGCCTCGACCACAACCTTACAATGTTACTTTTACATAAAAGTACAAAAAAAGCATTTTAGAAATTAAAATCTTTGGGAAGTGCTCAAGGAAACCTTCGTATATAGGAGGCCATAAATCTAAGTTATGATAGATATCATATGTCCACAGAATTATCCTTGGTTGACCCAATAGACCCCAAAGAAAAATGAGAAGATTACTATTATGTTCTTTCCAATGGTGAGTCTTCTCTTGACATATAACTATCTCCACTATCTGCAATTAAAAATTATATTTCAACCAAACTCTAGGATCATATAGGTAGTGCTCGTAGATATAATCAACAAGTGGATGTGCACAACCCTGTCTTATGATAACACGAGGTTGTATGTCATTAGAGATCTTGTATGACAGTGGCAAAACACCCTTCCAAAGTTGGGTTCACCTCACCCTATTCGGTTCACCAAAATTAAATATCAAATGACGTATACAATATGACACACTTATCTAAAGTTATTAATAAAATTATTTTTATACTATTTAGGAGAACTCTCAAATGACTATAGACCACCGATTTCTATTCTCCTGTTACCCCCGCTCGACCCAGCTACACTCTTATTACCTTAAAGGAATTGTGAAGCAAAAAGGGTGAGCACAACTAGCCCAGTAAAGAATATCATGACTAAAGATAATTTACATCATCAATACCCTTTATCAGTAATAAATCAGAGATTTAGAACATATGGTAGATGATAAAACTTTTCAACCATAGTTGCAGCGGAACGAATAATCCATTAGAAGAGTCAAATAGACCATCAGGTCTATTATCTTCTCCATGTTAAATGTCCACCAATAATGTTTTATCCCTGTAACATCAATCAACAATTCATGTCCACAATCATATGAATAACTCATAATCATAATTGTGATTCTAAATTCCTCTTCGCACCCAGGACGAAGATAATTTTCATCACCTATCTTCACCTGAAACATAAAAAATCATGGTTATACCAAACCACAATTCATGCTCATAATCATACTAATAAATTCATCTTTGCACTACGGCCAAAGATATTCATTAACAATTCATCTTTGCACTATAGGCCAAAGACATATAACTGTATTTTAGAGGAGTCAAGTAGATCATGATATCTACTATCTTTTACGAATTAAAAGTGTATAATCAATAAGTTATCGCTGAGACTCAGCTTAATAAATAATCCACATCATCGAATCATCCCTGCACTACGACCAAGGATATTCATGTAATCATTAATGGTCATGATTATACCGAATAATCCTTGGTTATAATCATACCAATAACTGTCCATCAAAGCACTACGGGCTAATGAGAACTTTTACCACCTCATCTATAACATTACAGGTCATGATTATACCGAATGATCCCTGGTCATAATCATACCAATAAACAGTTCATCTATGCACATAAGCCAAAGATGCTCATCAATCAATAGTTCATCTTTGTACGTAAGCCAAAGATATACAACTGTAAAACCAATAATCAACAGTCCATCTTTGCACGTAAGCTAAAGATATACAACTGTAAAACTAATAATGAACAGTCCATCTTTGCACGTAAGCCAAAGATACTCATCAATCAATAGTTCATCTTTGCACGTAAGCCAAAGATGACTTTCATCATAATATAAGCATGAGGATGATGACAATGATATAAGCATTAATCAAACGAAATCAAGGATAAATATTAAAGACTTTAAATTTATCCAGAGTTTAAAAATATCCAAATTGTCAACATGATACTACTTTGTGGAGTAAAATTCAAGAATAATATTCATGTACCAAAAATAATTTGGACAGAAAAAAAATATTTTTTGGGTAAATAGTACCCCGCAATAGTACCCTATGAATAGTACTCCGTGAATAGTACCCCAGCATGAAAGTACCCCAAATACCCGAGTAAATAATATTCGGGTGAATAGTAATTTGGGTAAATAGTAACTTGTGAATAGTATTCTTACACAAAAAATGCCCCGAATACCTGAGTGAATAATACTAGAGTGAATACTAACCGAGTAAATAGTAATCCATGAATAGTAACTCGTAAAAAAATACCAAAGAAAATGATATTCCATGACGAGTACAAAAAAAATGATATCTCATACGAGTATAATAGAATATACGAAACTGCAAATGAATTTTCACCCGCCATGCGGGAATCCACGTAGACAGATCATTTCCACAATTTAATAAGGAATGAATACAAAGGATCATTCACCATGCATGTGGTAATCCACATAGGCAAAGTTATTCCAATGAATAATAAAGAATGGAATAATGAAGAATTAATCGAGCATGCGATGTAACCGCGCATGCATGAGTTATTCCCAACATAATAATAAAGAATGGAACCGGTCACGCGTAATCGCATATTGAACAAGATATTCCAATGTAATAATAAAGAATGGAACCAGGTCATGTGTAATCCGCACAGAAAGGATATTCCAAAAGAATAATAAAGAATGGAATAACAACAGAATTCACTAGGCATGTTGTAGTAACCCACTCGGCCTCTGATGTTCTGCTTTCACTTTCTGACATGTCAGACACTTGGCAACACATTTTGCAACCTCTCATTTCAAATTTAGCCACCAGAAATGTTATCGAAGATCTTGGTTCATCTTGGTACTACCAGGGTGAATCGAATACCGTGAGTTATGATGTAAGACCCCAACTTATTATAAATGAAATTGAATTTTCTATATTTATTATTTTAAAATAGTAAGGGTTGATTTGATTAATGTGGTTAGTTATGGGTAAAATGTGCAAATATTTTAAATAAGCAAGTGGTTATAAAATATTCATTATTGTCGGGGAATATTCGTTTGGTCGTGAAATATTCTTACCGTCAGAATATTAAATAAATATGACCTTTGTGTGGCCCCTATAAAGGAAAGCGATTGGATGAAGGAAAATGACAAATATAAGTTGGTTATAAATAATGGCGTAGTTGTTTCCAATTATCTCTTGTTGGAATACCCGGTGATTAAAACACAAGAAGACATGCAGTATTGCACCAATTATTGATTCTTACGTAAGAAGGCCTTACTCAATAATTATTACGAGTAATTCTTATTCAATATTTTATTTTATTGATTCAATAATTTCTACGTTGATATTTTATATTATTGTTGTTTTAATAATTGTCAT
Organism: Panax ginseng; assembly: GCA_020205605.1. Lineage (NCBI taxonomy): Eukaryota > Viridiplantae > Streptophyta > Magnoliopsida > Apiales > Araliaceae > Panax > Panax ginseng. Next base: position 137,812,520 of record CM035129.1, on the reverse strand, counting down.
TACACAGTATTTTCCATTATCGGATCAATAATTGATACTATTTGAATAATATTATTAGATAACATTATTGACAATGTCTAGAAAGTTCTGTCTAAGGAGAGGTTTGGTCACCTAATTGCGCGCTAGTAAGGAGAAATCCTTATTGGAAAGCCCCCTCTTTCTTGGGAATAGCCTGGTTGCCAGTATTGTAATTCTATAATATTATTTGTGAATAATTAATTATTAATTTATATGATAAGGAAAATATTCATTTTATTTGGATATAGATGGAGAAAATTTTTAATGTGACAATTGTTAAAAATTGATATTTTAACTTTTTCGATAAAATAATTCACTTAAATATATTTTTATATTTTAATAATATAATAATAGTGATATTTTTACAATAAATGTGGGATATATGAATAAATGAGGAGAAAGAGTATTTTTGTTGCAATAAATATTTAAAACATGTTTTTCATGTTTGTGGACCGCATTTCTTGACTGAAATTTGATTATAGCCTGTAAAATTGTCCGTTTGTGGATTTCGGTCAATTTCTATTTGGAATTTGGAAAAAATTTCTTCTGGAAAGTTATAGAGAATGGAATTTTCAATGGAAAGGACATAAGGTTTGAATTTTTCTGATAAAAGGGCTATTTATTATGAATTATTGAAGTTTCGAAGTTCCGGAATAATTGATTTTTGGAAGTTTTAATTGTTTTATTCAAGAAAAACGTTTTTTGCAATCCCACATGTGTGGTAAATGAGCTGAATTCAGATTCTTTGGTGGTGGGCTTGAATATTTAATAAATAAAATTATTTTAATAAATTTTCTGCTTTGGTGTTCTAAGCAATTTCCTATAAATAGGGTGCTTAGGTTAGAATTGAAAATCACATTTAAACTCAAGTTTTTTCTCTTTTCTCTTTATATTATCGAGCGTATTCTTGTGAGTATTTTGATACTTTGAGTGTTGTTATACTGGTGCAAGTTTCCTTCAAAGACTATATCCGATAAAGATTCCAAATTAAGTACCGTCTTTTCGAGGTAAGGGATGTTATTTTTTTTAAAATGATATTATTTCTTCTAATATCATTATGCCGGATTATTGGTGAGATTTTTCTTGTGAAATTCTTGTCTTTTAGTTTTGGGGTTACTATTCACGTATACGACACTATTCACGTATAAGACACTATTCACGAATACGGCATTATTCGCAAAAAAAAATTAAATTTTCGTTTCTGTCCAACATATCTATTATGGATACTAGCTTTGATTGTATCCATGTTTTGATCATTCTTGAATTTTACTTCACTATGTTTATTTATGAAGTATTTTTGAACTCGGATTGTTTAAAGTACGAATCCTTAATATTTGTTCTTTTGTTTCACTGGATTCGTTTTCTTTAAAATATTTTTCATCATCCTCGGTCCTAAATGATGATATTATTGAATATCTTTGGGCTCAGAGTGCAAAAAGATGGTTGATTTTCCTATGAATATCTTTGGTAGTAGTGTAAAAGATGTACAGTGTTGAGATGAACATGACTAATCGATGAATATCTTTGACAGTAGTAAAGATGAATATTTGATTCAAGATGAATATTGATTGATGTTACAGGGATAAGATATTGATGATGGACTTTTAAATTCATAGATTATAGTAGATTTCATTCTCTACGTAACTCATCTATGAATTATTATTTCCGCTGCGAATATTGATCTGAAACTTGTTGTCTATTGTATTTTATCAGATTTTTCCCTATTGAAGACTAACGATAATTTGTTCTATATTATCTTAATCATAATATTCTTTACTAGGCTAATTGAGCTCACCGTTTTCCTTTTTTTCCATTTTTCTTCTCAGGAGGCGAGAATGTAGCGAGTTCTAGTCGGAGTATGGAATGATGGTTATAGAAAGTTGTTTTAGTAGTCCTCACCATTTTTATAAAATAATGTATCAATAATTGTAATGAGGACTTATTTGAGTGTGGTTATTGTCTAGAAAACAATATTTGTATTTAAACTCACAGTTTATATGTTGTATTAATAAAGTTGTAGTTGTTTCTGTACCATGTTATTGACGACTCAAAATGGGTGATGTATACCTATTTTGGGGGCGTCACATATGAGCCTCGTTCAAAATTTCTTCCTTAATCTCTGCCACCTGCGGTACCCAAATTCTGCTCTCAAATCTCAGTATTCCGTCCTTATCCATCTTGAATCTTGATTCGGTTCCTTCGGATATCTTCTTTTTCATCATTTTACATTCGTCATCCTGAAGTTGAGCCTCCTTAACCTTGTCTAGTAGAGTTGTACCAGATTGTATCTGAAACAGCTTCTCATCAATCTCCATAGGACACTTCACTTCCAATTCCAGCTTTTCCATTGCTGAAATTAACTCCTCCTGATCTGTCAAGATCATCAGTTCCCTTTCTACTTAAGGCGTCGGCAACCACATTTGCTTTACCCGGATGGTATAAATCTCGCAATCATAGTCCTTAATTAATTCCAACCACCTTCTCTAGCGCATATTCAGATCCTTCTGTGTAAAAATATATTTTAGACTCTTGTGGTCTGTATATATTTCACACTTCTCCCCATAGAGATAGTGCCTCCAGATTTTTTAAGCAAAAACCACTGCAGCTAACTCCAAGTCATGGGTCGAATACCCCTTCTCATAATCTTTCATTTGTCGTGGCGCATACGCAATGACTCTACCATTCTGCATAAGCACACAGCCAAGTCCTTTATGCGATGCATCACTATAAACCACAAAATTTCCTGTGTCATCCGGGAGAGATAACACAGGTGCTGAACTCACCTCTTCTTTAATTCTTGAAAGCTTTCCTCACACTTCTCCATCCAAACAAATTTCACCGATTTTCTAGTCTAATTCGTCAACGAAGTTGCGATCTTGGAAAAATCCTGAATGAATCTTCTATAATAACCTGCCAATCCAAGAAACTTCTTACTCGACGGCGCTTCTTGGTGATCCCGATTAATCACAACCGACTTTGGAGGATCAATCAAATTCTATCCCTATTGATCACATGTCCAATAAATTGTACTCTTTCAATCCAGAATTCACATTTCGAAAACTTGGAATACAACTTCTCCCTTCTCAATGTCTCTAATGTCACCCTCAAATGCTCTTCATGTTCTTCTTTGATTTTTCGAATATACCAAAATATCATCTATAAATACCACTACGAATTTGTCCAAAAATGGCTTGAACACTCCATTCATTAAGCCCATAAATGCTGTAAAAGCATTCGTTAGACCAAATGACATTACCAAGAATTCGTAGTGACCATATCGTGTTCTGAACGTTGTCTTCGGTACATCCTCTGGTCTCACCTTCAGTTGATGATAACCACTCCTCAAATATATCTTTGAAAAGTATCTTGCTCCCTTTAACTGATCGAACAAGTCATCGATTCATGGTAATGGATATCTATTCTTTATCGTGACCTTATTCAGTTCTCTATAGTCGATGCAAAGCCGCATTGTCCCATCCTTCTTCTTCACGAATAAAGCTGGCGCTCCCCATGGTGATATACTTGGTTGGATATACTTCTTGTAGTTGGACCATCAGTTCTTTCATTTCTACCGGTGCCATTCGGTATGGTACCTTCGATATTGGAGCCGTTCCTGGAGCCAAATCGATCATGAATTCAACTGCTCTATCTGGAGGAAGTCCTGGCAAATCATCCGGAAATACGTCTACAAAATCTCTCACTATTGGTATCTCATCTATTTTCGGATTCTCTTTACGACTATCGACTATGTAAGCTAGATATCCTACACAGCCTCGCATTAACAACCTCCTGGCTTACATCATCGTCATACAACTCACTTGTCTAGGCGACTTGCTGCCATAAAACACAACCTTTGACGGAGTCATAAGGTTAATACGCTTCCTCTGGCAATCAATTACCGCCCCATAATTGGATAACCAGTCCATACCCAAAATAACATCGAATTCTCCAAGTCGAATAGGGATAAGATCTACGTTCATGATATTACCCTTAATATCCACTCTACAGTTCTTATGCACGTATTTAACAGGGATTATTTCTCTATTCGCAATTTCTATGTTCATGGGGTATTCTAACTCAAATCTTAAACAATTCTAAGTTCTTAGCAAAGTCATCGGATATAAATGAACAAGTAGCACCCGAATCAAATAATACATAAGCATTAACTTTATTGTTCGGAATGATACCCGACACCACATCGCGTGGATCAGACCGTGATCCTCGTATCTCTGTCATGTTGAATGTTCTAATGGCTTCGGATTCGGTTGGTTGCGATTGGTCCGGTGGATGATCGAGTGCTTCCACTGCTGCTTTCTTTATTCCCTCCTGATCCCGTTCCTCCAGATCCCTTCTTAGGACAACCCTTGCAAGATGATCCTTTGAGCCACAAGTGAAGTAGGCACCCTTCTTTGGGTTAGGACAGTTAGGTGCTATGTGGCCTTCCTGACCACAATTGTAGCATACTCATTTTCCCTTCATGCAAACTCCCAGATGAGTTTTTCCGCAGGTTGGGCACGCTTTGATCTTCTTCTTCTGCCCTCCTTGTTGACTTCCAGCTGACGAGTTATCAGACCACTTCCTCTTCTGATTATGGCTACCCCCCGTGCTACTCCCACCAGTCTTGCTAATTCCTTCATTTTCACTCTTTTTCTTCTTCTGATCCTAATTATATTTAGTTACCGCATCGCTTCCACCCTCAGTGAGTATGGCCTTCTCTAATACTCCAGCAAAAGTGTTCAATTGGAACATTGACACCTTACTATACAACCAGGGCTTCAGTCCCTGTTTGAAATGTCTTGCCTTCCTCTCGTCAGTATGCACTTGGTATGTGGCGAACCTAGCCAACTAGTTGAACCTTGCCGCATAATCAGCTACGGACATACTCCCCTGCTTCAACTCCAGAAACTGAACTTCCATTTAATTTTGCGAGCTGGACGGAAAGTAAATCTCAAAAAACATCTCTTTGAATCTCTCCCAGGTTATTACACCTTCACCTCCCCGTACTTTGTTTGCCTGCCACCAATAACTGGCTTCAGACTTCAACATGAATGTTGCATACGCGGTTTTCTGGTCTTCCCTTACTCTAGCGACATCGAACACCTTCTCCATCTCCATAACCCATGTTTGAGTCTCGATTGGGTTTATAGAACCCTTAAACTCTGGAGGTCCTACCGCCTTGAAATCCTTAAACGATGTGTTTGGTGGGGCTTGTGGTTGATTGTTAATTGCTCCGGCTAATAGGTCCACCAACTGCTGAACAGGGTTAGCATTGGCGTCAATGTTGTTATTCATTGGTTCTTCTTGAGCTTGCTGATGGTTTTGTCTTCTTCTAGGCGGCATATTTCTGTTAAGAATATACGCTTATTAGGTCTTTATTCAATCTCTTAAACATTTAAGGCTTAACTAAAACATTTAATCATAATTCACTTAACACATTATTTCAAATAAACTCTAACATTTTATTCAATTCAAAAGTTTTAACATCATAAGATAGCATCACTGCTATTTACATCCACTATCCCAAGATAAAGAATCTACAGGATTTAAAACGTTAAAATATTCCTTTGTTTATAAACACATCGGAACTTACATCTTAAACTACCAGATAGTTTTCACATAATCAAACTAATTTTATCACTGCATGTTAAGGCGCTGAATAGCCTTGCCACGTTCCTCTTCCATGATGCGGGACATCGTCCTGCGATCTAGCATATACGATGGTAGACCTTCAAACTGGATTGGATACCTCATAACTCGATCTTGGGCTGCATCCATTGCATTTTGAAATATAGAGTACGTCTCCCCAAGCTTAGCCTTTTTCGCACGACAATCCTCTTTCAGAAGATCAAGACGATGTGACTCTCTTACCCAAACCCTCCTCCGCTTATGGCCAACCTTTCGAAAGCTCTCTTCGGATCTTTCTTCAACTTTTCTATTTCTTCGGACTTCTCCTCGGTTTGACCCTTCTCGTAAACCAAATCCCACTCCACATTTCCTAAACGTGTGTGAAGAGTCACAATTTCCCCATCCTTCTGCTCGATGGTAATCTGCTAAATAACAGCCCTCTCCTTCAGCTCATGAACAATGTCCTGCAACTCTATGTTACGATCATAAAGTGCATCATACATCTCAGCATCGATGAAGTTTGGTGGGAACTCTTTTTCATCCTCTTCTTCATCAGAATCCTCCTATGGATCCTTCTCAGGCTCATGCTCTTGACCAACAACAGTGACAAAGGAGATGGCTCTCTCTGTACCAACTGCTCACTGATGACATGAATGTCTCGGGGGCTCCTCCTCTGTAAGTACTCGGGGTTCCTCTTCTCCAACTCAACTAGCTCCTCCAACGTCCGACATCCTGACAACAAAATTTTAAGTTTTAGTTACTAATCCGCGCTAGCGAACACATAATTTAACACATAAGCACATAAAGTCTTTTATTATCTTTAATGAATTAAGAAATTCATTTCTTAGAACTCAATAAGAGTTTACCACCACTATGTTCTCAATCTCCTACAACGCTACTACCTAAGGTTGTTCCCCCACCTAAGGTTCATAACCAACAGCTTTGATACCAACCTATGACACCCCCAAATCTGGTACTTCCATTTCCACAGGATTTGGTGTTCACTATACAAATATCATCTATCTATCTACCCATAAATAAATGCAAACCATGCAATTGATAGAAATAATAAATAAATCTCCCCTTATGGGGTTACATCAACTGCATAAAAATACAATCCCCGGTCAATCTAACCTTAAACATCTATGCGGAATCATAAACAATAACAAGTCTTAATAACATCAAGTCTGAAAATAAATACATAAGAACAACAAATCCTCCTCATTTGTTAACCTTGCCCTTGCCTTTACTAGTGGAAGGCTCGTCTGATCTTTCGTTCTTAACTACAATCTTATTATTACGCAAGAGTGAGCACGATTGCCCACAAGTATAACAATATAACAAATGAATTATAACATACGAATAATCAAAGGCTTCTGAAACATAAAACTCAGCTTTTGAATCAAGAATGAATAATAAGAAACAAAAGAACTTATGAGGGTCATAAGACCTTAAACCATGTCCTAGGTTGTCAAGTGTTTATATTTGAAACCTTTAACAGTCATAAGACTATGGACTCTTCTTCTCGTACTTGGGGGATCGATCCTTAGTAGTACCATCTGTGCAATAATATCTTAACGCTTAACGCATAAGTAATCCCCTATATAGGGTTGTTCATCTCAGTTTGACATTAGAGTCCGCACCAAAAGAAGTTTGGTTTGGATAATTCATCAAGGGTTCTAAAATTTAGAACGCTCATCAACTATGGACTAGTCGAATCATTAAGGGTTTGCTAGTCTACAAAGTTCAACAGTATCTGATAATTTAAAATTGAATAGCAATCTCAAAAGGTATACAATAGAATAATTATTGTATAACAGAATCATACTTTGAAAGATTAATACGCTTTAATGTAATAAATGGACTTGATCAATAATAACGAGTATTTGCTCGAAGTAAAGAGACAACTTATAAGCTCATATTAAGATAATGAGTAAGGTTAGGAAACTTGCCTCGTGCGTAGATTACACGTTAATTAAACTCGTTCCTTGATTTAAATTCTACATATCATTTACGTTCACAATACCAGTCAATTATAACGTACTAATCATCACAAGTTCGTTCTTTTTGTCTAACTCGAATTCATGACTATACTTAGTCAAATTACTACACTCATAGCCACAATTAACACGTCATGAACAATAAGCTAACTATGCATTTAATTGTTCAATTCATACATAAATGTGTTATTGACATGTTAAGAATTTATCTTAATGTCTCATTGTACGTCTAACATAATTTTATGTTCTTTATATTTGGTTACTATCACATTTCTATACTTGAACACTTAAAAAAAATGCATTTATGGACATTTCGCTAAAGTGGTATTGCTTGGCCACCGTTAAGCTTGTTCTTGGTGTCAGTCTTTGTTGTGTGCAGTTAGCCTTTAAGAGTTGGCTTATGACTGAGAGATTTTAGTTACGAGTTGGCGTCGCAACATGAAAACTCCAGATTTTGAATCTCAGTTCGCGAAGAACACAGAGTTAAACGAATTTATCATTATATGGTCATTAATTTCATTACATTAAACATACCCACATACTAGAATTCGTACATAATCATTACCCAACCTTTATAGAATGATTTTAACCAATTAAAACACATAATTACAGAATTAAAACATGCTATTTTCACTGTTCTTGATGTTCTTGAACGTTTTGAACACAAAACATAAAAATTAACACCACGAATTCGTTATGACACCAAATCCATCTATTCAAGTTTTGTTTTCTTCTTTTTAGTATGCATAATCATATACAGGTGTGAATTTTACAAAACAATTTATGTTTGACATATTAATTTTACGTATAAGGGCCATATGGCCATATTATATACTCTGTAATTTTTGAAACAACAACATACGTTATAATATTATGAAATTGATGATATGGAACCATCTAATACATAGGAAAACAAATTAAAACAACATCTTAACACATATATGCACATAATCAATACAATTTTCCAATTTACAGAGACTTTACAGAATTTTGAAAGCCATATTCATAAAAACTTTAATAACATAATTAACAATTGGGTTGAAGAGATTAACCTTAAAATAATTTTTCTTACTTTCACGTTCTTCTAAAATACCACAATAATTCACACTGCTTCTCTCTATTTCTCCAAAATTCTCCCTGAATTCTCTTAGTTAACTCATAAAATAATACGTCTTCTCAACATAAGACTGATTAATAAAGAAGAAGGCGTACGCATAGTGGAGGTCAGTTACCCATCATGGGTCAGCTGCTATTAACTCCCCTTAGGGCCTTGTTTGGCTGACAATAATAAATTTCAAAATCATTTAATTTAATGATTCTCTTATACTATAGTTTAAATCATGTCACGCCCAATTGCTTAATAATTCAATTATCTTATTTAATTTATTTTAAATAACATATAATATTTTCTCATTAATTCACATAGTCACATAATTAAATTTCTCATTTATTAATTATGTCAAATTATTAAATTAATTAAAATAACATTAGGCTTATTAAATATTTCTTTTTAATACAATAAGCTCACATAATTACATACTTCGAAATAATAAAATTCTCCACATTAATTTAATAAGTATAACACATATAATTAGATTAATTTACCACAACTTCACCAATTAATTATTTAGTCTAATAATTAATCCATTGAAAATATTTATTCAATCCAATAAATATTAAAATTAAATTACAAAATCTCAGTTGTCACAAAACTCATAGATCTAACTCTAGAACTTGACCACATTCAAAAATTCGAAATATAATAGAAGATATGGTCAATTGAATTTCATGTTCCATTTTCTCCCAAAATCTGATTTTCAACCCTTTGTGATTTCTAAGAAACTTTCATGTTTTCACATAATAACCAACATAACTCATCATAACACTTATTTATACTACATATACCCATGATTTTCATCAGTCCAATGCTTTTATTATGACTTTCATCAAAATCCACGTAAATAGATTATTTTCACAATTTAATAAGGAATGAATACAAAGGATCATTCACCAAGTATGTGGTAATCCACATAGACAGGTTATTCCAACAGAATAATAAAGAATGGAATAACTGAAGAATTCACCATGCATGCGATAGATCGCATGCAGAAAAGTTATTCTCAATGTAATAATAAAGAAGCGGAACCGGTCGAGCGTAATTAACCGGCTGAGCGGGATATTCCAATAGAATAATAAAGAATGGAATAACAGAAGAATTCACCACGCATAAGATAGACCGCACAGACAGGTTATTCCAATAGAATAATAAATAATGAAACCAGGTCATGCGTAATCCGCACAGACAGGATATTCCAACAGAATAATAAATAATGGAACCAGGTCATGCGTAAAAGCACAGACATGATATTCTAACAAAATAATAAATAATGGAATAATAGAAGAATTTCACCATATATGCAGTACTTTGCATAGACAGGTTATTCCAACATAATAATAAAGAATGGAATAACAGAAGAATTTCACCAAGTATAAGGTAGTCCGCGTATACAGGTTATTCCAATGGAATAATAAAGAATAGAATAACAGAAGTTCTCTTTATGAATATGAAAGAAATAATACCCCTTACTATAATAATAATATCCCTTACCTTAGAACAAACTGGATATAGGAGTAGTGAAGTAGCAGAATATTTTTCTTCTTTCTCTATATAGTTTTTCTCTCTAGAGTTTCAGTGAATTCGTAAGAAATAATGAAGGAATAAGCTTCTATTTATAGGAGAATGGGTGGATAAGAACTAATTCTGAACGGTCCGTGATTGATTTACTTTTAAAGCAGACGATCCAGCATTGTTTTACTATAAAATATTCTAATAAAATAAAATCTTTTAAATAAAATATAATATATTTTATTTATAATCTAATAAAACGAATAACTTTATAAAAGTATACATTTTATATAAAAAAGATTTTACTATGCAAATATTATCTGAGCACTATGCAAACACTTTTTGCATAATAAAATATAATAAATTCTAATTATTATCTAATAAAGCAAATAACTTTATAAAAGTATTTTGTTTTATATAAAAAGATTTTAATATGCAAAACACTATGCATAATAGAATATAATATATTCTATTTATAGTCTAATAAAACGAATAACTTTATAAAACTATTATGTTTTATATAAAAAAAATTTTTATTTTATTACATTAATAATACTAATAAAACAAAACTTCATCATCATTATTATAATTCACACTATTAATCGACCAGGTCGTTCCCAGGAAAGAGGGGATTTCCAATAAGGATTTCTCCATATTAGCCCGCAATTAGGTGACCAAACCTCTCCTTGACAGAATTTCTAGACATCGTTAATATTGCAAATAATAATATTAATAACTTTGTTATCTCAATTATTGATTTAATAATATATAAAATATCGCCAATAATTGAATCAAACTGAGTGACTTCTCACGTAAGCATTAATAATCAATATCATGTGCTAATATGCAACACCGCGTATTTTACCACCGATTATTTTATGACAACTTGCTTACTTTGAAAAATTTTCAAATGTCACCCTTAACTTTAAACTTTTATCAATTTAACTATTCACCAAAATAGAAAAATTGAATACTTTTATTTCATAAAATTCGGGGTCTCACAACGAATATTCCCTTTGAAAACGAATATTCCCCGACCAATCGAATATTTTCCGACACAACGAATAACAACTTGCTTACTTTGTAAAATTTTCACATATCACCCTTAACTTTAACCTTTTATCAATCTTAACCATTTACTAAATAGAATAATTATAAGAAAATTGAATACTTTTATTCATAAAATTCGGGGTCTCACAGAGTACATTATATATATATATATATATATATATATATATATATATATGATAGTTGATTAAGGGGGGGAAGTCACGGGAAATGGAAAATGGCAGGGAGGGAGTACAATTATTATTATTATTATTATTATTATTATTATTATTTTATATATATATATATATATATTATAATAAGTTTTATTTTATTAGATTATAAATAGAATATATTATATTTTATTAAATGTTTTTATTTTATTAGAATATTTTATTGCATAGTGGTAAATCAAAATTTTCAAACGTTTCAGCCAATGAATTCACCCGTGACATTTTCCTTCACTGTGCGCTCAAATAGTATCCTTTCTATTCTCCTATAAATAGGATGCTTATTTAGAATTGAAAATCACACCAGAATCAGAGAATTCTTCTTCTATAATATTGAGCGTATTTCTTTCGAGTTTTAAAAAGCTTTGAGTGTAAAAAATAGTAAAAGTTTTCTTCAAGAATATATCCGCTATACCAGTTGGAATACTCTTCTTTTTGAGGTAAGGAGTATTATTTATTTCACATTCTGAAGAGATATTATTTTTCAGATTCGTATTATGAATATTATTTAGATTCAATATTCATAAGAAATTTTATTTCGTTCAATATTCGCAAGAAATATTATATTCGTTTACGTAATGAATATTATTTTCGTTTAATATTCGTAATGAATATCATTTTCGTTTAATATTCGTAAGGGATGTTATTTTTGTTCAATATTCGCTTGAAATAATATTTTCTTCCATACCATGTAGTATGTAAGTAATATTATTTCATTTCAGATTTTGAATTCTATACTTATTTGGTTAAAGTTTTGGCTTCTATACTCCATGAAATTAGTAGAATATCCTCGATATTTGTGCTTCATCTAGTATCTTTTCATGAAAATATTATTCTAAGCATTCTTGATAAGTTTTAACTTTTTCATACCGGAGTACTATTCACAGGTTAATATTCATGAAGTACTATTCATGGGATACTATTCACTCGAGTACTATTCATCCAGGGTACTATTCATGATAAAAATAGATTCACTTTCGGTCCAAATCATTTTTGGTACAATATTATTCTTGAATTTTACTCCACAAAGCAATATCATGTTGACAATTTGAACGTTATTGAATTCTGGATAAATTAAATTATAAATCTTTAAAAATTTATCCTTGAACTTATTTTATTGAATTATTATATCATTGTCATCATCTTCATGTTTATATTATGTTGAAAGTCATCTGTGGCATGTAGTGCATTGATGAACTTGGTATGATTATGACCAGGGATTATTCGGTATAATCATGACCGTAATGTTACAAATGTTGTGGTAAAAGTTCTCATTGGCCCGTAGTGCATTGATGGACAGTTTTTGATATGATTATGGCCATGGATTCTCTTCAGCCAAGGGTGTAAAGATGAATTGTTTTATGGCATGATCATGATCGTTGATGAAAACACGATTATCTTTGGCCTGTAGTGCATGGATAATTCGTGGTCGTGATACTAAACAATATCTTTGGCCCGTAGTGCAGGGATGATTCAATGATGTGGATTATTTATTAAGCTGAGTCTCAGCGATAAAATTGATGATAAATTTTTAAATAGTAGAAGATAGTAGATATCATGCTCTACTTGACTCTTCTAATGAATTGCTTATTCCGCTGCAGTTGTTGATCTAAAACTTATTGTCTATTATATTCTATCAGTTGTTATACTGTTGAAGGCTAAGGATAATTTATTTTGCATTATCTTAGTCATAATATTTCTTACTGGGCTAGTTGAGCTCACCCTTTCTTTCACTGTTCTCTTCAGAAAATGAGAATATAGTTGGGACTAGTCGGGGAATGGATTGACTGTCCAGATATTTGCATTAGTAGTCCTCACTATTCTGTAAAATAGTGTGATAATAAATGTATTGAGGACTTATTTTGAGTTTGAATATTGTCTAGAAGATAATATTTGTATTAAAACGCACAGCTCTTGTGGTATATTTAAGTTTGTATTTAAGTTCTGTACTATGTATTTGGAGACTCAGAATGGGTGATGTATACCTGTTTTGGGGGTGTCACATATAAGGTGATTCTAAAAAGGACTTCTACTTCTAATTGGATTTCGATCGGTTGACATGACATCTATAAATACATCAATAAGCAAGGATTTGAGGGAATGAGACAATTACATATGACACAAATAAACAATTTGTACTCTCCATATTATTATAGTGGATTTCTCTCTCTCTCTGTGGTTTTTTCCCAATTGGGTTTTCACATAAATTCTTGTGTTCATATTTTATATCTCTTTGTTTATGTTTATGTGAGTGTATTTCGTGAGTTTGATTTCACAAAAATGCAATCAACTTGTTAGCGCGATTTTGGCCTACTGTTTTGGTGATTTCGTCTGACGTACAAAATTTGGCGTCAACATTGGCACCATCTGTGGGAAAGTAAAATTATGTTCGAAAAATCAACAATTCACCAAGAAAAGATTCTACACATAAAAACGCACCCAAATTTACGACGCCCCCAAAATAGGTCTACACCAAAGTTTTAGCTCACAGTTGGTGAATTAGGCCTACTGCAAGAAAGAAAGTCATAGGTTCGAAAATTGACAGCGGCCAAATTAGATATATGTATTTAATTTCAATCAAAAACTAGCCAAAAAAAAAAAGAAATTAAAACTATGTCCATGCACAAAGACGAGCAATAACAATTCTCAACGTGAATAAGAAAAGAGAATTGTTAAATTCAGAACCATTTTTGTTATTTCTACGACAAAATAACTCAGATCAAGTACTTTTTTATTATATTTTATTATTTCTAAGACAAACAGAGTGCTAATTATGGTGAAAAGATTCAAGCGTTGGACCCTTCTATCCTGCGAGATGCATCTCACACGAGATGGCTAAAGGATTGACTTATTACCACGACAAAAATTGGAGGCCCGATCAGTTTAGCTGAACTAAACTTGAGTTTACAATGAATTAAGGCCCATAACAATTGGCCCAAAAAACAAAAGAAAAAATACAATATATATATATATATATATATATATATATATATATAGGGAAAAGGGTCAAAAAAACGCGATGTTTACACGATGTAAAACTTTGCATTTTAAACTAATTTTTTTCCAAAAGTATCTTAACGTTACGTTTTTGAATTGCGCTTGTGTTTCTGCCAGTTAATGAGAATACAAACGGTGTTAAAATCGATGGCGTGGCGAGAAGCTTAATTATAAAATATATTTTAAATAAAATAATATATATCATTTAATCAAAACAAAAAATGCTAAAATTCAAAATAAAAAAAGCATAACATATTTACAAAAAATTTTAAAACAGATTTGTTTAAAAAAAATATAATTTTTAAAAAATAGAATTTTTAAAAACAAACTTTTAAAAAAACGGAACTTTTTAAAAGCAATTTTTTAAAAAAATATTGAATTTTTTAAAAATAGCTTTTAAAAAAACAGAATTTTTAAAAACAATTTTGTTTTAAAAAATATAATTTTAAAAAAATAGATTTTTTAAAAACAAACTCTTTTAAAAAAATGAAAGCAGATTTTTTTAAAAAAAATAGAATTTGCTTAAAAACAACCTTTTTTTAGAAAACGAAAACAGATTTTTTTTAAAACAAACTTTAAAAAAAACGAAACTTTTTTAAAAACAGTTTTTTTAAAAAAAATTGAATTTTTAAAAATAAATTTTTCAAAAAAAAACAAATTATTTTTAAAAAACAGATTTTTTTAAAAAATAGAATTTTTTTAAAAACAAACTTTTTAAAAAAAACGTAACTTTTTAAAAGCAGATTTTTAAAAAATTAGAATTTTTAAAAACATATTTTTTTAAAAAGGAACTCTTTTAAAAACAGTTTTTTTTTAAAAAAAACAGAATTTTAGTATAATAGAATTTTTTTAAAAAGTCTTTTTAAAAATATAATTTTTTTAAAAAATAGAATGTTAGTATTTTAGTATTTTTTAATTTGATTTTTTAGTATTTTAGTATTTTTTTTTAATTAGTATTTTAGTACTAAAATACTAATTAAAAAATAATACTAAAAATACTAAAAAAATTCTGTTTTTTTTTAAAAAAGCTGTTTTTAAAAATTCTATTTTTTTTAAAAAAACTGCTTTTAAAAATGTTCCGTTTTTTTTAAAGTTTGTTTTTAAAAAAATCTATTTTTTTTAAAAAAAAATCTGTTTTCGTTTTCTAAAAAAGGTTGTTTTTAAGCCAATTCTATTTTTTTTTAAAAAATTTGCTTTCATTTTTTTAAAAAAGTTTGTTTTTAAAAAAATCAATTTTTTTAAAAATTATGTTTTTTTTTTAAAAAAATTGTTTTTAAAAAATTCTGTTTTTTTTAAAAGCTATTTTTAAAAAATTCTATATTTTTTTAAAAAAATGCTTTTAAAAAGTTCCGCTTTTTTTTTAAAAGTTTGTTTTAAAAAATTCTATTTTTTTAAACAAATCTGTTTTAAAATTTTTTGTAAATATGTTATGCTTTTTTTATTTTGAATTTTGTATTTTTGTTTTGATTAAATGATATATATTGTTTTATTTAAAATATATTTTATAATTAAGCTTCGCTACGCCATCGATTTTAACACCGTTTGTATTACGTTACTATTTGAGGCACAAGCGACCCAAAAATATAACGTTAAAAGTACTTTTGGAAAAAAAATTAGTTTAGGGTGCAAGTGGGACATCGGGGTAAACATCAAGGGCTTTTTTGACCCTTTTCCCTATATATATGTGTGTGTGTGTGTGTGTGTGTGTGTGTGTGTGTGTGTGTGTGTCATGTACCCAAATTTAATTTAATTGTACATGAAACCTAAAAAACTATGTTTGAGTGATATTTAATGTTGAACATATAAAGTTTATAATAAATCTTTTAGAAAATACAGAGTGTTCTAATATTCATTGTATTAATATCACAAAATTAATGATTTTTTAGATATTATCATAATTACTTCCCCGAATTTATGGTTTCAATATTAAGAATTCCAATTTTTTGTTTTGTCTTGAAATTTTATTATTTCAATTATAAAATTAAAAGTTGAACAACGGTTGGATTCTTAAAACCTTCAAGCATTAAAATAGAAAATTAATAAATGAAAAGGATATGGTATCTTGAATAATAATAACATTTCTTTGTAATAATTATTCACTTACCATAAATGTAAGACAATATTTAAGCAAACATTCCATAAAAAGAAAAAATTACTTGATTAATAGGTGAGTAAATTCTAGCTCTTCATTATATATAGGTTATGATTAACATCATAATCTATGTTATTAGTTGAGGAACATTAGAGGGAAGCCATTAAAGTTAGGTTACTCTTCTTCATTATTATATATTTATACTCTCTCCCTTCTCAATAAACAACTACTAACTGGTATTATAATAGTAGTTTTACATTTATTATATTATATTATAATGGATTTGACTACAATTCCTTTAAACTCAATTATAAATTATTGGTGCTTTTTGTTTTTTCATTTTTTATTTCTTTATTATTATTATTGTTATTATTTATTTATTTGCTTCATTGAAAAATTATGCATATATGGGTTGAGTGTGATCTGGATTAACAGTTATTATCATTAGATGAACTCCATAATCTAATTAATTGATTTATTTCTTTAGATTCATTTTCTTTCCCTCTCTAATCTCTACGTTTACGCAATCAATAATAAGAAAAATTCGATCACAAAATATGGGTAAGGATACATGTCTCACAATAAATGGGAAAAAAAATAAAATTCCTTCATTATAAACTTACGGTGAAAATCGAACATAGAGATTAGGTTCGGTAATAAGGTTGGTTATTTATCTTTGGTTGAGACAATTCGTCTTCAGCAAATACGGATCTTTTGTTGGGATATGTAAGACTCTTGAATTTATTTTTTTTGTATAAATAAAACTGAATTTCCTCTATTCATTATCTTGAAATAATAAGGAGTTAATTTGATATAATATTTTGGTTATGGGTGAAATGTGTAAATTTTACAAAATAAGCAAGTGGTTATAAAATATTCATTTTATCGGCGAATATTCGTACGACGGCGTAGTCATTTGTGGGCTCCATAAAAGAATAATTGTTGGATGAAGAAAACGACAAGTTTGAATTTTTATAAATAACGGTGATTGTGATTATTACAATTAACTTTGTTGGATTATTCAGTGGTTAAAAATCTGATGTCTGGCGTGGTTGCACAAAGAAGTACGCGGTATTATGCGATATTTTGAATTATTAATTCTTACGTATGAAGACACTACTAAATAATTATTACGGTAATTATCGTTCAATATTTTATTTTATTGGTTCAATAATTCTTTGCGTTGATATTTTATATTATTGTTGTTTCAATAATTGTCATTTTGATGATATTTCTCATTATCAAATCAATAATTCATATTATTTGAATAATATTATTAGATAGCATTATTGGCAATGTCTAGAAAGTTACATCAATGAGAGGTTTGGTCACCTAATCAATTGCGCCAAGTAAGAGAAATCCTTATCGAAAAGCCCCCTCTTTCCTGGGAACGTCCTGGTTGTCATTATTATGATTCTGTAATATTATTTGTGAATAATTATTTATTGATTTATATGATAAGGAAATATTTATTTTATGTGGATATAAATGATGGATATATTTTATGTGGTTGTAAATGAAGGAATTAAAGCTGAGGTATTTTATCAGTATTTTGTCGAAATGAAGAACAAAATATGGGATTTTTAGAAAAATTAGTTTATTACTTGATTTTGTAAAATCCATAACTCTTTGTGTATAATGAGTTAGGAGATGACTCATATATCAAAAGAAAGCCCTGGAAGTAAGCTAACCGTAGAAATTGGAATCACCCAAAAATTCTTTGTGAATTTTTCGTGGTGACTGTTTGAATGAAACTGGTCCAAATGACTCATAGTCCAAAAAATCAGTGTTCTTAAGCTATATTGCATGAGTTATAAATTTTAATCTGACCGTTGGATCGTTGTGATTTTTGGATATGTTATACATATATAAGTTGAGTATATGTCCACAAATTTTGAACCGTTAAAAATTAACGCATGATTTGTTATAAATTTTAAGAGGTGACTGATTCAGAAATTATTTTATTTTGGTGGAGATTTCTAGAATGTGGGACCCACTTTTGGTTGTTGGAAAAAGTGGCTGATTTTTCGTGGGCCCCACTTGTGGTGGTTGAAGTTTTGGTCTAGCTTGGAATGCGTAAGAAAAATAAAAAAAATAATAATATTTTATTATTTTAGTCTCCTATGGCGTTCTAGCATTTTTCTATAAATAGGCGATTAAGTTAGAATTGAAAATCACACCAGAAACATAAGTTTTCTCTCTTTATATTGTCGAGCGTATTTTTGTGAGTATTTAGATACTTTGAGAGTTGCTATTCAGTGCAAGTTTCTTTCGGCTTTACATCGGATATTCCGATCAGAAATACTGTTATTTTGAGGTAAAGGATGTTATTTTCTTCGTAAATGATATTATTTTCTTCAATATCATTATGCTGAAATATTGATATAAATTTTATTGTGAAATTTTTACTTTTTTGTGTCGGAATTACTATTCACGTATACAATACTATTCACGTATAAGGCACTATTCACCGAAAAATAAAATTTTCTCTTCTTTATCCCAGATGTCTATTATGGCTACTATCTTTGATTGTATCCATTTTTTGATCTTCATTCTTGAATTTTACTCCATTATGGTTTATTATGGAGTGTTTTTGAACTTGGATTATCTAAAGTACGAATCTCTAATCTTTGTCCTTTTATCTTATTAGATTCGTTCTCTAAAATGTTTTTCATCTTCCTCAGCCCTTAATGATGATACTTGATGAATATCTTTGGCCTGTAGTGCAAAGATGAATGATTACCTGATGAATATCTTTGGCCCGTAGTGCAAAGATGAACATGTGTTGAGATAAACATGACCAACTGGTGATACAAATTTATATCTTTGGCCCGTAGTGCAAAGATGAATATTTGATTCAAGATATATATTGATTGATGTTACAGGGATAAAATATTGATGATGGACTTTTAAATTCATAGATTATAGTAGATTTCATTCTCTACTTAACTCTTCTAATGAATTGTTGTTTTCGCTGCAGTTGTTGATCTAAAACTTGTTGTCTATTATATTCTATCAGATTTTTCCCTGTTGAAGACTAAGGATAATTTGTTGTATATTATCTTAGTCATAATATTCTTTACTGGGCTAGTTGAGCTCACCCTTTTTCTTTTTGTTCCATTTTTCTTCTCAGGAGGTGAAAATTTAGCAGGAACTAGCCGGGGTATGGAGTGATGGTCCAAGGCAGTTATTATAGTAGTTCTCCCTATTTTGTAAAATAGTGTATCAATAAGTGTAATGAGGACTTATTTGAGTGTGGATATTATATAGAAGACAATATTTATATTTAAACTCACAGTATTTGTGTTGTCGTATTTTGCACGATAATTGTATTAATGATGTTGTAGTTGTTTCTGTACCATGTATTTGGTGACTCAGAATGGGTGATGTATACCTATTTTGGGAGCATCACAGGATAAATTTGTATACTCTCTTATAAGTTCCTTATAAATAAGAGACTAGCGGGCAACATTGGGATGTGATTATTTGGTCTAGCCCAATTATTTAATGGACCGAATTTGGTGTTGGACCATATATTTATTTTTAAAGTGGGAGAATTCCTATTAAAGTAAAATTGTGTTTCCTTATTTGGTGGGATAAGGAGATCTAATTTAGAAAGAAATCTATCATAAGGTGATTGTAAAAAGGACTTCTACTCCTAATTGAATTTCGGTGGACATAACATCTATAAATAGAGTAATAAGCAAGAGTTTGAGGGAATGACACAATTACATATGACACAAATAAACAATTTGTACTCTACCTATTATTATAGTGGATTTTTTTTTTCTCTCTCTCTCTCCATGGTTTTTTTCTAATTAGGTTTCACTACAAGAAAAAGGTTTATCGTGATGCTTTATCGTGATCGCTTTTCGGTCAGAGATAACCATCAACGACCTGCGATTCTTTGATAGTCGTCGCATAAAATCTGGTCGTTGGGATGCACATCAGCGACCACTATTAGCAACCGATATATCTGCGACCGATATTAGCGACCAAAACGACAAATTCGGTCGCTAAGCTAAGTCAGCATGGTCCAGGGACAAAGCTAACATGGTCCACGTGTCAGCGACCACTATCAGCGACCGCATGCGGTCGCTGATACCCTTAAATTGCATGCCGTCGCTAATAACTATCAGCGACCGCATGCGGTCGCTGATCTGAAAAAAATGAAACCCAAATTTTTGTTGTTTTATAGAATTCCCAAAAACCTGTACCTGCTTTATCCCAACACACATACACAACAAGATAAACAGCATGCACAACAATATAAACATCCATCGTCCACCGACACATATATACACCAAACTAGTATATAAACTATATAAACCTTTAAAAACCAATATGAATTGAATAAATATAAACAAATGTAATATTGTTTAAGTAACATACAGAAAACCAATATGAATTGAATGAATATACAAGTACAAGCTTATCAAATAACTACAAAACTGATCTAAAGCAGGAACGTCAAGCATCATCGCCTCCTTGATCACCCTGTAATTAATAAAAATAATAAAAATAAGTTACAAATATAGTAACTATGTTGATACTGGTATATATTACGACAATATATACAACAAATTGATTTTATACCTCGTCGCCATCCCTATCTATGTCATCCTCTTTGCATTGTTATTCTCTTGCTTGACTAACTCCTCGGGACTTAGAGGCCTCGGATGCCTTGATTAATAGAGTATGAGCAATTTGGATGGCTCGATGACTGTGAAGACTGGGTAGAAGAGCAGCCTAAGCCACTGAAGGATGGGCGTCGTCGTTGTCCTTGACCTTTAATGTAGTTCTTCTTCACAACAGACGTCCTCTCCCACAACTCTTAATCAATAAGCGGATGTGGAGTGCCTTCAGGATAGCGCTCATTCAATAAACGCTTATAAGTATCCTGTCATCATGTTAACAATTAAATAGTTAAAAATAAATTCTGTAAGCATTGATAAACAAGATCAAGTTGTTAAAACTTATTACCGCTATCTAGATAGCATCAGGCAAACCATCACGGGTGGCCACGTACACATCCAGCCAATGGATAGGCTAACCGTGAGACTGAGACTCCTATACAAAAAATAGCACAATATTACTAAGCAAAAATGTGATATATTTTCTACAATTCATGATCGTAAACATATTAAAACTTGTAAATACGTACCCTGGCAGTGATATGCTGCAACTGTGAAATATTGCCGCCTTTGTATGTTCCTTTAGCCTTTTCGCCATCGTGTACACCCGAGGATCTGTTGGTGACGGCGGTCTTTTCGTCTTTTCACCTGACTCTCGACTCTCCATTGGGCACACATCAAATTTATATGGACTGGGTGCACCACTAGGGGCTATGCTCGTGCATGTAATCCTCTCCCTGGACTGGATGGTCGATCTCAGCATTGTGAAGGGCTTTTTGTCGTTCTTTGTTCAAATTATCCTTGGTGCGGACGGCGCTCTTCTGCCAGAATAATTTCTGAATCACTAAAGAATGTGCGTCCTCCCATCTATACATTTTCTACAAATAAAACAACAATAATAACATTACTAAACAATTATCCTTAATTAGAATATTATATTATCTGTCATAATTAAAAAAACATACACGGAATGCAGCATTCAAACACGGCATCCTTGTGGGCGATAGGTGTCTTCGCATACGTAATCACGGTGTAGGCCAATTTCTGTAAACACTGTTGTGATATGCACTTGACGATCTTATTATCTGAAAAATCATTATAGTATACAACAATTTACATCAACGATAAGTAGATATATTAAAGCAATTTACATCTAAGTTCTATATATCTTGTATAAATGAAATCTAAAATGCTTATATATAAATTATGTGGGACGTACGTGCTATTCGAAGGAGGGAGAATCTGAATAAGAATCCGATCATCCAGATTAGTAGGGGCCTTGGGCACATGATTAGGTTCCCTACCCAAGCCGCGCTTTTTCTACGCTACTTCAGAAGCCATCTGTATATTACAAATTTCAAGATGTATATATAAGTTATATTTGATTACATGTATAAATGAATATATAAAATGACAATAAACATGACAGTGATATAAACATGTATATATATATATGAATATAAAATGACAATAAACAAAAATTGCATTTAAATAGTTAAGTACATAAACATGACAATAATATAAAAAACATGTAATGCTAAACATACATTTCATTTGTTCAAGTGTCAATGTCTAATTCAGAATCATCCTGTATACGTGTTGTAGATTCATAACCATCATCTGCTTCAGATTCAGTGTCAGATTCAGTCAATAACTCTTCCTCCTCAGTATCAATGTCATCTGACACAAGTATTGACTCAGGATCTAATTTGTGAAACCCCGAATTTTATGAAATAAAAGTATTCAATTTTTTTTTATTTTGGTGAATAGTTAAATTGATAAAAGTTTAAAGTTAAGGGTGACATTTAAAATTTTTTTAAAGTAAGCAAGTTGTTATAAAATAATCGGTGGTAAAATACGCGCGGTCAGATAAGAAGCACTACGGTATTGATTATTAATGCTTACATTGAGAAGTCACACTGATTTGATTCAATTATTGTCGATATTTATATATTATTAAATCAATAATTGAGATAACAAAGTTATTAATATTATTATTTGCAATATTAACGATGTCTAGAAGTTACGCCGAGGAGAGGTTTGGTCACCCAATTTGCCGCTATTAATAGGAAGAAATCCTTATCGAAAGCCCCTCTTTCCTAGGAACGACACTGGTTGATTAATAGTATGAATTATAATAATGATGATGAAGTTTTGTTTTATTAGTATTATTAATGTAATAAAAGCAGAAAAGATTTTTATATAAAATAAAATACTTTTATAAAGTTATTCGTTTTATTAGACTATAAATAGAATATATTATATTCTATTATGCATAGTATTTGCATATAGTAAAAATTTTTATATAAAACATAATACTTTTATAAAGTTATTCGTTTTATTAGACAATAATTAGAATATATTATATTTTATTATGCATAGTTACTGCATAATGTTTTGTATAGTAAAATATTTTTATATAAAATGCAGAATAATTTTATAAAGTTAATCATTTTATTAGACAATAATTTGAATATATTATATTTTATTATGCATAGTATTGCATAGTCTTAAGCATAGTGTTTTGTATAGTAAAATCTTTTTATATAAAAGCAGAATACTTTTATAAAGTTATTCGTTTTATTAGATTATAAATAGAATATATTATATTTTATTTAAAAGATTTGTTTTATTAGAATATTTTATAGTAAATCAATCTGGACCGTCCGTTTAAAAGTAAATCAATCTGGACCATTCATGGATTAGTTCTTATTCAGGTCCATTCTTCTATAAATAGAAGTTCATTCCTTTATTATTTCTTACAATTCTTTGAAACTAGAGAGAAGAATTCTCGCTTTATAATCTTGAGCGTATTTCTTTAGAGTTTAAGAAAGCTTTGAGCATAGTGCAAGTTTCTTCAAGTATATCCCATACTGCTACAGTAGTACTCTTCTTTATAAGGTAAGGGATATTATTTGTTGTACTCGTAAGGGGTATTATTTTTTCGTATTCATGAAGAGAACTTACATTATTCCATTCTTTATTATTTTGGAATAACTTTGTATACTGGGACTACCCTATACTTGGTGAAATTCTTACATTATTCCATTCCTTATTATTTCATTGGAATAACTTTTGTATATGCAAAATCTGCATACATGGTAAAATTCTTACATTATTCCATTCTTTATTATTATGTTGGAATAACTCAGATATATGCCACAATACCGCATACATGGTGAAATTATTCTATTATTCCATTCTTTATTATTCGCCGGAATATCACATGCGTGCGTTTACGCATGACCAGTTCAATTATTTATTATTACGCCGGAATATCCGCCTACATACGTTTACGTCGGACTGGTTCCATCATTAATTATTACATTGGGAATAACACATGCATGCGATCTATCGCATGCATGGTGAATCCTTCTCTTATTCCATTCTTTATTATTCTGTTGGAATAACCTGTCTATGTGGATTACCACATGCATGGTGAATGATCATTTATATTCATTCCTTATTAAATTGTGGACATGATCTGTATACGTGGATTACCGCATGGCGAGTGTAAATCCATTTGCAATTCCATATATTCTTTATTATACTCAGTTGGTTAAAGTTTTGACTTCTATACTCCATGAAATTAGTGGAATATCCTTGATATTTGCGCTTCATCCAATATCTTTTCATGAAAATATTCTTCTGAGCATTCTTGAATTTTACTCTACAAAGAAGTATCATGTTGACAATTTGGACATTATTGAGTTCAGGATAAATTAACTTATAAATCTTTAAAATTATTCTTGAACTTATTTTATTGAATTATTATGTCATTGGCATGATGAGTTATGTTGGTTATTATATGAAAACATGAAAGTTTCTTAGAAATCACAAAGGGTTGAAAATCAAATTTTGGTGAAAATGGAACATGAAATTCAATTGACCATATCTCCTATTATATTTTGAATTTTTAAGTGTGGTCAAGTTCTAGAGTTAGATCTATGAGTTTCCTAACTTATCCAAGTGGAATCACTGGAAAAGGTGTTGTAGATTTTCGTGTGGACTGATTTTAGCAAAACACAAAAAACTGAAAAATGAAAAATGGCTACTGTCCATATTTTTAAAAGGGTATTTTCGGCCACTTAATTTGTGAGAAAAATTCCGACCTTTTAGGACGTGGAAATATATGGTATAAAGTACCTCCTGTCCAAAAATGAGCTCATTCCGACTTAAAATGAGCAAGTTATGACTATTTCCATATTTAAGTTTTTTCGACGAAAAACGCTATAACTAGAGTTCTATAACTCCGATGACCATGAAATTTAAACTGGAAGCTCACGTTAACATGTGTAAGATCCTGCCAAGATTTGGGAATTTCTAGAGTTAAACTTGAGGCGGCTATTTTCTTAAGGAATTAATTAGAAATTGATTTTTAAAAAAATAGTAAATGAATTTTAAAAATTTCGAGAAAAATATATGTTCAATATGGGACTATATTCTGCTAAATTCGTAAAAGAAATATTTTGGTAACTTGATTTGATATTTTCATGAAAATGATCTAGTTATGAGTAAATGAGTTAAATATGTTATGTGAAGTAACAAAGTTGGAAAATAGGATTTTATGGCTTGAAAATCCTATATAGGGTATATGCAGATTTTTGATGAGGGATGTGATCATTGGTGATAAAATTTTATGAGTATGGCATTTTTGAATGATTAAATGTATTATTTGGTAAAGTGTAAACAATTGAAATAAATTATTTATAAGTTTAAGAAGTGATTAAAATATTGTTATAATATTAATAATATTAGATTATGAGTTTATTAAGTGATTGATAATATTAAGATAAATTTAAAGTCTTTAATATTTATCTTTGTTTTCTTTTGATTAATGTTTATATCATTGTCATCATTCTCATGCTTGTGTTGTGTTGAAAGTCATTTGTGGCCTGTAGTGCATAGATAGACTTGGTATGATTATGACCAGGGATTATTCGGTATAATCATAACCGTAATGTTATAAATGATGTGGTAAAAGTCATCTTTGGCCCGTAGTGCATAGATGGACTTTGTATGATTATGACCAGAGATTATTCGGTATAATCATGACCGTAATGGAAAACACGAATATCCTTGGCCCGTAGTGCATGGATAATTCATGGTCGTGATACTATTAAGCTGAGTATCAGCATTATTGGTTTTACAGTTGTATATCTTTGGCCTGTAGTGCAAAGATGAACTGTTGATTATTGGTTACACAATTGTATATCTTTGGCCGTAGTGCAAAGATGAATTTATTAGTATGATTATGAGCAGGAATTGTGATTTGGTATAACCATGATTTTTGATGTTTCAGGTGAAGATAGGTGATGTAAATTATCTTCGTCCTGGGTGCGAAAAGGAATTCAAAATCACAATTATGATTATGAGTTATTCATATGATTGTGGACAGGAATTGTTGATTGATGTTATAGGGATAAAATATTATTGGTGGACTTTTAACATGGAGAAGATAATAGACCTGATGGTCTATTTGACTCTTTTAATGGATTGCTCGTTCCGCTGCAACTATGGTTGAAAAGTTTTATCATCTACCATATGTTCTAAATCTCTGATTTATTATTGACGAAGGGCTATTAATAATTTAATTATCTTTAGTCATGATATTCTTCACTGGGCTAGTTGTGCTCACCCTTTTGCTTCACAATTCCTTTCAGGTAATAAGAGTGTTCTTACGAGTCGGAAAGGGGATAATAGGGGAATAGAACGGTGGTCTATAGCTATTGAGGTTCTCCCTAAATAGTATGAAAATAATTTTATTGAGAACTTTATATAAGTGTGTCGTATTGTATACGTCATTTGATATTTAATTTTGGTGAACCGAATAGGGTGAGGAGAACCCAACTTTGGAAGGGTGTTTTGCCACTATCATACAAGATGTCTAATGACATACAACCTCGTGTTATCATAAGACAAGGTTGTCCACATCCTCTTGCTGAGTATATCTACGAGCACCACCTATATGATCTTGGAGTTTATTTGAAATATAATTTTCACTTGGAGACAGTGGAGATAGTTATATTTCAAGAGAAGACTCACCATTGGAAGGAACATGATAGTAATCTTCTCGTTTTTCTTTGGGTTCTATTGGGTTAACCAAGTATAATTCACTAAACATATGATATCTATCATAACTTAGATTTATGGCCTCCTATGTACGAAGGTTTCCTTGAGCACTTCCAAAAGATTTTAATTTTTAAAATAGTTTTTGACTGTACTTTTATGTAATGTACCATTGTAAGGTTGTGGTCGAGGCACCATGAGAGTTACATATATTTGTATTAAAACTCATAGTATACTTGTCGTCATATTTTGCACGACATTTGTATAAAAGAAGTTGTCAGTAGTGTATTTTCTGGCGACCCAAGATGGGTGATGTATACCTATTTTGGGGGCGTCACATAATTCATGTGGTTCATCTCCACCGTCTAACTGGATTACTTCATTGTCGTCCTCCACATTTATTATAGTTTGACTATGAAGCATCTGCTCTTGGTAAATCTCCCCATCAACTACTTCTACACGACTACGCGCGGGAGTATGAATTACAACTTGCCAATCTGTAAGCGGTCTATCCCTTTAACTAACAGGAATAAGAGTGTAGTATACTTGTACTATTTGAGTTGGTAAAACAAACGGTTCGTTGGAGTACGCAGACCTATGGAGGTCAATATCGACGATTCAATGTCTGTGTCAACACGTATCCTTTTTTCTGAAGCAAACTAACGGCACTTGAACAAGTGAATATGACCCCCGTACGTGCTCTTGTACGATAACTCTACGATTTCCAACTCCCCATAAAAGGCACGACCAAGCTCATTGTAACAATCTCCTTGGAGACACACTCCAGAGTTTGTTGTTCTTTTCTTCTGCCATATGCCTTTGTATGAAATTCACAACCATTTATTTTGTAACCATTGCGGTGACTTGGTCCCTATGCGGTCCCATAGCTAGGACTTGTACATTAGCTTTAATTGTTGATCCACGATCAAAGCCTACAAAAACTCCATCTTATTAAATGAAGTCATAGTTAACATGGTATATATATATATATATATATATATATATATATATATATATATATCGTCTTAAGAAATTGAACTTACTTTTTTCCTTTAGCCAAAGTGCAAATTTTTATCACGATTGATTTGAATATCTTTATCGATTATGCTTGGGATGCTTCCTTTTAACTCGTCATCGTGACAATTTATACCATGTTATAAACATTAACATATTGGAATAAATTTTCAACTTAAAATATAAATTATCAAGTTTACATATGTACTCTTAGACAAATAAATCAATCTCTCGCAATTGAGAAGAATGTAAGTATATGCAAGCATGTAATTCTTGCTCAAAGAGGAATATGCGCTTCCCTTTTCTATAAGCACGGCTCGATAAACCAAATACAGAGAGCCGACCATTTAGTTCAACATTTCTCCCATCATCATGTCTCGATACTCAATTGGCCTTTGTCAAGACTTCGTCCAAAAAATAGTCTGAGACAAACGTAGATATCTCATCGAAACTGTATGCCTCATATATCGACCCCTCGACATAAGATCTATTCTTCACCTTCCTCTTAAGGTTTCCCATCACCCTCTCGAAAGGGTACATCCATCTATATTGAACTGGACACCCAACACGAGCTTCATAGGGAAGATGGATTTGCAAATGCTCCATGGAGTCAAAAAAACCAGGTGGGAATATTTTTTCCAGTTTACACGTGATCTCTATGATGTTCTTCTCAAGTATAGACGTGTCCTTCCCATTTAATGATTTTGAACATAAGTCTTTGAAGAAACGACTAAGATCCGTTAAAACATCCCATATTGGTTTATCAAGCAGATCCCGAAATGCTATAGGCATGAGTCTCTCCATGAACACATGACAGTCATGACTCTTCATCCCTTGCAATTTCCCACCCGTAACACACCTTGCAATGTTTGACGCATATCCATCTGGTAGTTTCAGAGACTTAACCCATGTGCACACATCTTCAACTTGCTTTTTGGACAATGTGTACCTTGCATGCAGTTTGACAATCTTACCATTAGGAGATTCATAAAGTTCTAATCCGGACCGCTTACAAATATCTTTCATGTCCAAATGTGCCTTATCGTTATCTTTTGTCTTCCCCGTAACATTCATCACAGTGTTAAACACATTGTCAAACACATTCTTCTCAATATGCATCACATCTAGATTATGATGAATCAAATTTGTAGACTAATAAGGAAGTTCCCAAAAGATGCTTCTCCGAACCCAGTTATGAGATTCGCCAAACCCATTAATTATGTTTGCAGCATCAATCTTACCAAATGGGATAACTGGAAATCTCATCACACGATATAGCATCTCCATTCCCGACAATCGCGATGCAGGCATGTGACGCCCCCAAAATAGGTATACATCACCCATGTTGAGTCGCCAGAAAATACACTACTGACAACTCCATTTATACAACTGTCGTGCAGAAAACGACCACAGTTAAACTATGAGTTTTAATACAAATATATATAATTCTCGTGGTGCCTTGACCACAAGACCTTACAATGGTACCTTACATAAAGTTACAGTCAATAACTGTTTTAGAAATTAAAATCTTTAGAAAATACTCAAGGAAACCTTCGTACATGGGAGGTCATGCGTCTAGGTTATGATAGATATCATATGTCCACAGAATTATCCTTGGCTGACTCAATAGTCCCCAAAGAAAAATAAGAAGATTGCTATCATCTTCTTTTCAATGGTGAGTCTTCTCTTGACATATAATTATCTCTATTGTCTCCAATTGAGAATTATATTTCAAACAAATTCCAAGATTATATAGGTAGTGCTCGTAGATATACTCAGTCAGTGGATGTGCACAACCATGTCTTAATTATGATAACACGAAGTCGTCTGTCATTAGACATCTTGTATGATAGTGGCAAAAAACGCCCTTCCAAAGTTGGGTTCATCTCACCCTATTTGGTTCACCAAAATCAACGGTTAAAATGACGTATAAAATACGACACACTTAACTATAATTCTCAATAAAATTATTTCTATACTGTTTTAAGGGAAACCTCAACAGCTATAGACCACCGTTCTAATCCCTTGTTACCCCCGCTCGACCCAGCTACACTCTTAATACCTGAAAGGAATTGTGAAACAAAAGGGTGGGCACAAATAGCCCAGTAAAGAATATCATGACTAAAGATAATTAAATTATCAATAACCTTCATCAGTAATAAATCAGAGATTTAGGACATATGGTAGATGATAAAACTTTTCAACCATAGTTGCAGCGGAACGAGCAATCCATTAGAAGAGTCAAATAGACTATAAGGTCTATTATCTTCTCCATGTTAAAAGTCCACCAACAATGTTTTATCCCTGTAACATCAATCAACAATTCCTGTCCACAATCATGTGAATAACTCATAATCATAATTGTGATTCTAAATTCCTCTTCGCACCCAGGACGAAGATAATTTTCATCACCTATCTTTACCTGAAACATCAAAGACCATGGTTATACCAAATCACAATTCCTGTCCAAAATCATACTAATAAATTCATCTTTCCACAACGAGTCAAAGATATTCATTAACAGTTTATATTTCCATTCCAGACCAAAGACATGCAACTGTATTTTAGAAGAGTAAAGTAGAGCATGATATCTACTATCTTCTACGAATTAAAAGTTTTTCATCAACTTTATCACTGAGACTCAGCTTAATAAATAAACCACATCATCGAATTATCCATGCACTACAGGCCAAGAATATTCATTCGTATCTCGACCATGAATTATCCATGCACTATGGGCCAATGATAATCGTGTTTTCATCAACGGTCATGATCATGCCATAAAACAATTCATCTTTGCACCCTTGGTCGAAGAGAACTCATGGTCATGATCATACCAAAAACTGTCCATCAACACACTACGGGCTAATGAGGACTTTTACCACATCATTTGTAACATTACGGTCATGATTATATCGAATAATCCCTGGTCATAATCATACCAAGTCCATCTATGCACGTAAGCCACAGATGACTTTTATCACAATATAAGCATGAGAATGATGACAATAATATAATGAATCAATCAAATGAGATAAAGGATAAATATTAAACATTTATAATACAATTTATCCAGAGTTCAAGAATATCCAAATGTTATCAATCACTTAATAATCTCATATTCTAATATCATTAATATTATAACAATATTTTAATCATTTCTTAAACTTATAAATAATTTATTTTAATTATTTATACTTTACCAAATAATGTATTTAATCATTCAAAAATGTCATACTCATAAGATTTCATCACCAATAATCAAATCCCTCATCAAAAATTCGTATATACCTTATATAGGATTTCCAAGCCATAAAATCCTATTTACCAATTTTTCAACTTCACATAACATATTTAATTTATATGTTCATAACTAAACCATTTTCATGAAAAATACCAAATCAGTCCCAAACATTTTTCTTTTCTGGAATTTTGCAGAATATAGTCCCATATTGAACATATATTTTTCTCGGAATTTTAAAAATTCATTTTCTATTTTTCATATGGCCAAAACTGCTGAATATTTAGACATTTATCATAAACTGTACTTTTGTCCAAAAATTTCGAAATTTACAAGGTATAATCCTGTTATATACATGTACTCCCAATAAATATTTCACCAATTTTGGAGTTAACCACAAAAGGTTATAAAGGTTTACTTTTACAATAGTCTTTTCTCATAAAATTCATAACTCCTAATCTATACATCCAAAAATCGCCATTTTTGGACACAATCTAGAAAACTCATCAAATTATCAATTCAAATTTTTCCGAAATTTTTGAGGTCGGAAAAATTACTTAAAGCGCAAATAGATTTTCACCCGCCATGCGGTAATCCACATAGACAAATCATTTCCACAATTTAATAAAGAATGAATACTAAGGGTCATTCACCATGCACTTGATGAGTCCACACATGCATGAGTTATTCCAATGTAATAATAAATAATGGAATAATGAGAAGAATTCACGTGCATGCGATAGACCGCATGCATGCAGACGGAGTTATTCAAACAGAATAATAAAGAATGGAATAATGTAAGAATTCACCGTGCACGCGATAGAATCGCATGTACATGTTATTCCAATAGAATAATAAAGAATGGAATAACAGAAGAATTCACCAAGCATGCAATAGACCGCATAGACAGGTTATTCCAACAGAATAATAAAGAATGGAATAATAACCCTTACGAGTATTAAAAGAAAATAACTCTCTTCATGAATACGAAAGAAATAATATCCCTTACCTTAGAAGAAAATTGGATACTGGATAGTGAGGTAGCAGACTTCTCTTCTTCTTTCTCTCTATAATTTCTCTATAATAATTGCTCTTGTGAGACTTAGTGAATTGGTGAGAAATGAAGAAAGAATGTGCTTCTATTTATAGGAAAATATAGTTTCAATAATTGCACATTTTGGGGCTCGAAATATTATAGTATAATACCTTCCTCTTTTTTTTCATTTTTAATTTAGTCCTGCAAGTATTATCAAACTTACACCACCTCCCCTAATAGTAAATCATGTGAATCAATAGTAAATCATGTGACTCAATAGTTCTAAACATGTTAAAAAATTAATTATAGTATAGTACCTTCATCTATACCTCTATTTCTAATTTAGTCATGCAAGTATTATCAATCTTGCACTAACTCCCCTAATAGTAAATCATGTGAATCAATAGTACACACATGTGAACACATAGTTATAAGCATGTGAATTAATAGCAATTAATTGCTCATTTATCCGGTGAATTACCCGATTGATCAATATAACTTCCAGACATCAATTATCATCGAAATAATTGTCAATTTCCACTAACACTAATAATTCCAACACAATGCACTTATCAATTTCATCTTTAATCAACACGAATTTATTCATCATTAATATTATAACTCACAACATTTAACAAATAGGTCGTTCCCAGGAAAGAGGGGGCTTTCCAATAAGGATTTCTCCCGATTGGCGCGCAATTAGGTTATCTAACCTCTCCTTGACTGAACTTCTAGACATTGTCAATATTGCAAATAATAATATGAATAACTTTGTCGTCTCAATTATTAATTTAATAAAATAAAATATTGTGACAATAATTGAATAAAACTGAGTGACTTCTCACGTAAACATCAATAATCAAAGATACTCTACAATACTGTGTGCTACTATACAACCATGCATATTACTATACTTTTACCACCGATTATTTTATAACAACTTGCTTACTTTGAAAAAATTTCACATATCACCCTTAACTTTAACCTTTTATCAATTTAACCATTTACTAAATAGAATAATTATAAGAAAATTGAATACTTTTATTTCATAAAATTCGGGGTCTCACAAGGCATATCATTGTCTACTTTCCCTTTCCTGAAGTGTTATCTATTTCTTCGAAACGGGTGATCTACCGGCAAGAACCGACGATGACAGTCAAACCAGCAAGGCTTTCAATCTTTTGATAGATTAAACGACTTGGTATGCTCCATACAATACGGAGAAGCCAACTTCCCGTGTGTACTCCATCCAGCTAACATACCATAAGCTGGGAAGTCACTTATAGTCCACATAACTGCTGCCCTAAGGTTAAAAATTTTTTTCGTCACAACATCCCAATTCTGTACTCCATCCTCTCACAATACCTTCAACTCGTCTATAAGAGGTCTCAAGTAAACATCTATGTTCTTTTCAGGACTCTTAGGACCAGGAACCACGAGTGAAAGAAAAAAGTATGGCTGTTTCATACACATATAAGGAGGAAAGTTGTACGGAGTAATAATCAGAGGCCAACATGAGTACGGAACAGCTGAGTGGCCAAACGGATTAAAACTATCGGTGGACAATCCAAGCCTCACATTTCTAGGTTCCAATGCAAACCCAAGATGTGCTAAGTTGAAATCTTTCCAAGCCTGCCCGTCTGCAGATGATTTAGTTCTCCATCTTTAGCTGAAGATTTCGCATGGCAACTCATATGTTCAGCTATTCTTGAAGACATGTACAATCTTTTTAGCCGATGTGTTATTGGAAAACACCTTAGAATCTTAAATGGTATACTTGATTTTTTTGTAGTCACACCCTCTTTATTAGGCCTAAAACGATGACTGCAAAACGTGCACCTTGTTATCTGTTCATTTTCCTTATAAAATAACATGCAATCGTTGGGACATGCATCGATCTTTTGGTATCCAAGACCCAACTTCTTCACCATTTTCTTATAAAAGTAATAGTTATCAAGTAATTTCTCATCGTCAGGCAACATACTCTTAATGCCCTTCAAGAGCGACTCAAAACACTCATGGCTCATGTTGTGATCAGCCTTGATGTTAAGTAATGTCGCCACTACAGACAATGTAGTGTGTTTGGTGCAACCATGCCACAATGGCTCGCTACCTTCGTCTAACAACTTAAAGAAGTCTTTGGCATCAGAATTCATAGGTTGCTCTCGCGCGCTTGTTCCCAATCAAAATCGTCCTTGCAATATCATGAACCATTTCATTAAATACGATGATGAGTACTCTCTTGCCCGAATTGTGTACTTTTATGATGCCACCATCTCTTCTCTGCCCATGTGCTCACCAGCATTCTTCGTAATTTTTCATGAACCCAAAAACAAGTAAATGATAGTTTACCACATCTCTGTCCATATAATTTACATTCTTACACTTTAAACATGGACATCGTATCTGCGACTGACCATTCATACATTCCGGGTGACTATACGCATACTCCAAAAATACTTGGCAACCAAATTTCTAAATTCAACCAGAAGAGATTATCTGGGCACTTGACTTTCGTCGTGCCATCCAACTACGGTCTAAATAGAGGTCCATGATTCCATGGTATCTACTACAGAAAACATGAGCTTA
Organism: Panax ginseng; assembly: GCA_020205605.1. Lineage (NCBI taxonomy): Eukaryota > Viridiplantae > Streptophyta > Magnoliopsida > Apiales > Araliaceae > Panax > Panax ginseng. The sequence goes on along the minus strand of CM035129.1, from coordinate 137,777,302 downwards.
TTAATCATATGACTTGAGCATACTTGTAAGCATATGATTAACATTTCAGCATACTTGTAAGCATATGACTTGAGCATACTTGTAACCATAGGACTTGAGCATACTTGTAACCATATGATTAACATTTAAGCATACTTGTAAGCATATGACTTGAGCATACTTGTAAGCATATGATTAACATTTAAGCATACTTGTAAGCATATGACTAGAGCATACTAGCCAGTAAGCATATGACTTGAGCATACTAGTAAGCACATAAAGAGCTCGTTAATATTATAAATGTTCGCAACTACCGGTACCCGACCAATAAAAAATTTTTGCCAGAGTCTCCCCTATAATATGGACTAGCCACATGCACGACGGCATGTATATAAGGTCATTTCTAGGCACCCAAGACACAAACCAAGAGAAATATACAAATTCCCAATATAATAAGACCAAAACAATAACGATTGAATGCAAATTAAAACAGTAAAAAGTTCAGGAGTATACTACAAATTCAGAGTTCCAAAAACTTGAGCTTTCATTTTTGCAAGCTTCTATCTTTACTTTACACATGAACGCAACACAAAAGCATATGACTTATCTCTTAGTTCTGTAACTTCAGATTATGATATTGCTGATGTTCATTAATATTTTATTCCATTGGAATGCGTGGTTGTTTATTTTCTGAAATGATCACCAAATACATTGAAGATCATTTCATTCCTTCCTCAATTAAATTTATTCAATCTAAACGGAATAGAGATGCCATATTTTGGGATACCTTGATTTTAAGTCGCTCAAAAAATGGTAGTGTGGTCTAATTGAGCGATTTATAGAAATTAGTTGTATTTTTATAGTTTGCATTCTAGATAACTTTTTTTATACAAAAAAAACTATGTTGTACAATGCAACCAATTTTTATAACTGTCCAAATGAATGTCCAATTTGGACTGTCTAAAATTCAAATCCATTTTTTTGGTGTAGATACTAGTTTACTAAAACCTCGTCTTTTAAGTATTCATTCACAGTTTTCTCTTTGTTGTAGGATAACCCTCTAGTTATCGAATGTTTCGATTTTAATAGTAGTGGAGATCATGTCCTTATCGGGTAATTGTTGCAGTTGCAATATTTTCGAGCATCTACTTTTAGTTTAGTAATCCTGATAAAAGTTTTTTGTTTGTAAACAGTAGCAGGGTTTTAAAGGATTATATACTTGTATGTTTTCTCTTTGTTTGTTATTTCATCTTGGAATTTGCATTCCTGCTGCAGTCTATTTTATTAACTCCATTTACTTTTCTTGTTTTTACCTTCTCTTTTTTCTGCTCATTCTTCACATTTCATTTTTCTTTTTAAATGTCTATTTTCATGTCTCTGTTATCTTTTGTCTTCCAACTATATTTAAACTACACTTTCAAGTTTCAACCATTAAAGAAATAACCACATCCCTTTTATTTTCCTAAAATCGAAGGAATTCTCAACTTTTACTTCGCGTCTGTTTGATTAATTACATAATAAGAAACCCAAATCTTTATTATAGTGATGTAGACTTTAACATAAGTTCCAGAATGTTGTATAGTTTCTGTCTATTGCTTAAAATTAAAGCTTTCACCAAAATAATACTACATGTTGTACAGGCTTATCAAGATTCAACGAAGGAGAAACGACGTGCACAAATTGCCCAAGGTTGTATCCATTTTCCCCCATTGTTATTTTACTCTACATCACATTATTACATGAACATTACAAATGAATATTGTTATGTTCTATTCATTTTATTTTGCTGATACTTGTATAAATAATCTGAACTAGAAAACAAGTTGTATAAGACTATTAAGGTCATTGAAATGTTGCAATGAATACTGGAGAGATTTATGTGCTAATTAGAAATCCATGACCATGATATATCAAATAAGGAGCAAATCAACAAATTATCAAATAATTCCTCCAAAAATCACTGTACAAATTAGAGAGTAATGGAGCATAAGATCACTGTAATGAGCAAATCAACAAAATCCAGAAAGAGAAAAAATAAAAAATAAAAATCATCAAATAGCCCTAAAAACAAGACAAATTATTCCCTAAATATATAGGAGAGATGAAATAAATTGAAAGTTCATACCTTTAATTAGAAACCGATTGTGGGTGTTGTCAATTTTGGGAATCACCGGTTGGTGAACAATGTGAAAGGACCGGTTACCGATTCTGCGAAAATGAATCATAGTTCTGAAAGGATTTGAATCATTGGTTTGGGGGTGGCGTCGCAGTGAAGATGGCGTCGCTTGAGGCGGCGTGGCAAGGCGTGGCGCCCTCTTCCCTTCTTCTCTTCTCCTTCTTCTCTCTCTTCTCTCTATTCTGCTATTCCCTCTTTTTTTTTCTTCGCCTGTGTCGAGCGAATGACTGAAACTGGTAACATTAAGTTTGATCAGCGACCGCATGCGGTCGCTAATTTTTAATGATGTGGAAGTATCAGCGACCCCATGCGGTCGCTGATGGTGAGTGGTCGCAAATAGCTAACGCGCCAACATTTTCTGCTAATTTTTTTAGAGGTAAAATTGAACCAGCGATCGCTTAGCGACTGGGGCCGGTCGCTAACATAATCTAGCGACCATATGCAAGGGTTGTCGTTACTGTCGGTCGCTACTAATCCTATCTGCGATCGGATGTGCGATCACTAATATATTTGGTCGCTGTTAGAGCATTTTCTTGTAGTGTTTTCAAGTAAATTCTTGTGTTTATATTTTATATCTTTATGTTTATGTGAGTGTATTTCGTGAGTTTGATTTCACAACAATACAATCAACTTGTTAGCGTGATTTTGGCATGCTATTTTGGTAATTTCGTCAGGCTTACAAAATTTGGAGTTAACATTGGCGCCGTCTGTGGGAAAGTAAAATTATGTTTGAAAAATCACCAATTCATCAAGAGGATCCTACACATAAAAAGATAAGTGATTCTTTTTTATTAAATCAATAGTATATATCCAGCATGTGCGTGAGATTTCTATTACTGATCCGATGCATTCATAATATTTTGTAGTATCATCATAATATACATATTTTGAATACGAATTCATACAAAACTACACCATTTTTGAATTAGTAGATTCATGTTATAGCAGCATGAACAATTTGTATAAGAATTATGTGACGGACAAAATTAATTATTTATTCATGGAGAGCTGCAAAAAGGGAGAAATAACTTTACATGCTTTCGACTGTTGAGGCACATGGAATAAGTATAATCTTTTAGTGTCGATATATATATATATATATATATATATATATATATATATATATATAATGATATTGAGCATAGAGATAGAACCCCCCTGTAATTTTACCTTTTGAAAATGTGACCCACTAGTTAAGTTTGGTGAGATATGGGAGATTCATTATCCAAAAGGCAGAAGGTCCAATCTATTTTTCTCTCTCTAGACTCCCGTCCTTATCAAGTTTTCTCCGAACAAATCTCTCTCGCCCAGGCTTTGGAGATGCGTGCTTGTTGAGATTCCTTCTTCTTTCTAAATGTTATCCATAAATATCACGAGTGCATGTGTTTGTCATTTGTTTATTTTATGAAAATCTTGGTGGGTCGTTTTTATTGCCATGAACAGGGTTTATTTAGATAGAGAAGATGGAGAATGATGTAGCAAAATTACAATACCATTTTTTGGATCCCTGGAACACCAAGAGTTTGTAACTGCAAGAAGATGAGAAACCTAGCAAGAGCCCCAAGTTTTAGGAGGAAATTGTTATCTGTACTATATAGTATTATTTAATATATGTAGATATAATAAAACAAAATAAAATTATAACACAGAAAACATATAAATCCGAGTCCTTTGAATTCACAAAGTCTCCTTCAAGCAAATTTATTCCCTCACTGGTGCTAAGGATTAAATGAATAATTGCTTCCCAAGATAAAACGGATTTGCAATTCTTAATTAGTAGCACTACAAAATTAAGAATTCGTTGAACGCAAATTCTATGTTATATACTCGAACTTTTACTATCAATAATAATGATGCATGTAAATGGAAATTACAGTAATAATGCATGAAAATGGTGTATTCATACACTTACTCAGAAACGAGAAAAGTATGCAGAACGGGACTTGAAAATATGCAGAACGGAAACGGGACTGCAACACTTTTGCAGAGAATGGGATTCTGCAGAACAGAGAACGGGATTCTATACTGCAGAACGGGGAAGGAAGGAAAGGAACGAGAATTATAGAAAAGAACGGGACTTTTCTTATTCTGAAACGGGAATCCCACATAACTTATTTATAGATTATTTTCTGGCCGTTAGAAAGGATATGACCGTTGGGTATAGTCAAAACGACGTAGTATTGATATAACTTAAACAAAATCTGTTAAATCATTAAACAGATTTTGCCCAAAAAATTATATATCATAACCCACCCACGCACCCGAACTCGAGCCCGGCCGGACGGTGGCACGCGCGTGTGGGTTTGAACCAAGCCTTGGCTAGGTCCTCTCCCTTCCATAAAAGTGGGGTGCCCCTTGGGGCCCTTCCCATTGAACAAACATCTCATATATATGTTCTTCATTTTTCCCTCTAATGCCCTATGTGGGACTTTTGCAATTTACAACATTAAAGTAAGTGACTTTGGAGTCAATTTTCTCATTCAATTCTTAATGGATTTGAACACATAAATATACCACGTTATACTCCTCATTGAGGAGAACGCATTTGTGCAAAAACCCAACATTTACGGAATGTGGGTCCTACAATAAATTAAGCCTCAAAATGTTTTAATATTTATTTTGTCAAACCCATTTCCAATAATCCCCCACATGAATGTAAAATTGGCTTTACAATATGTAAAATATGTTATGAATATGCAGACACTAGTTCGAGTACATGAGAAAAGATATTTCATCAGGTTAAGTAGCCTAGTGGCTTTGAACTTGCCCTAGTAAAATCTATCGGATTTACTTGGCTAATCAGTAGACTTGATGTCTTTGAACTGTCAGCTTTTCGTGTAAACCTAGACAATAGAATTCACAAAATATCTCTTCAGACATAGTTGGTTCTCACGTTTGTGTTCATTTTGGCCTTGAAATACCTCTTGGTTCCATGAGTATATTAGAGAATTCAGCCTTCAAAATTTTCACAGAAGTGGCCCCCTTCTTACTCATGTAGGTGACTTCTATCAAGAGTATCCTGCAATACACCACTTGAACGTATTTGAAGATATAAAAGTCATTAAAAGCGTAACTTATCCTAATTCTCGCGGCAGATGTACATTGTCTCATAATAGGAATGGTTTGGAGTAAATATCTCCTCAGTGCTTTACTGAGTATTATATAGTTCGGTTTGCCCATTGAACCTAGATCTTGGGATCTCCAGTCTGCTAGGTTGGGTTGCCAATATGACGACTCTTATTTAAACAGTAGGCTTTAAATCCATTCCCTTCGATGATTTTTCCACTTGCTCTCTTGTTAAACCTTTTGTAAGCGGATCCGCAATATTATCTTTTGACTTTACATAGTCAATTGAGATAATTCTATTTGAGAGCAATTATCTAACGGTATTATGTCTTCGTCGTATATGACGTGACTTACCTTTATATAAATGACTCTGTCTTTCTTCCATTCTTGATTGGCTATCACAAAGGTATACATATAGGCGGGCATGTGTCTTGACCAATTTGGAATATCCTCTAAGAAATTACGAAGCCACTCAGCTTCTTCTCCAGCTTTGTCTAAAGCAATGAATTCTAATTCTATTGTAGACCTTGCAATACACGTTTGTTTTGAGGATTTCCAAGATACCGCTGCACCTCCAAGGGTAAAGACATATCCACTTGTGGATTTTGAGTCTTTATTGTTAGATATCCAATTAGCATCACTATATCCTTCCAATACTACTGGATATCTTGTATAGTGCAATCCATATTTTTGAGTATGTTTTAAATGTCCCAAAACTCTCAAAATAGCTTTCCAGTGATCTTTACTTGGATTACTCGTATACCTGCTTAGCTTACTTACAGAATAAGCTATATCTGGTCTAGTACAGTTCATGACATACATTAAACTGCCTATTATACGAGAATATTCTAGTTGAGATATGCTATCACCTTCATTTTTAGCTAAATGAAGATTTATATCAACTGGGGTCTTATTTAGAATTATATTATACTTATTAAATTTTTCAAGTATTTTTTCAATATAATGAGTTTGAGATAATATAATTCCATTAGATGTTCTAAAAATCTTGATTCCTAATATTATATCAGCAACCCCCAAGTCTTTCATGTCAAATCTATTTGACAACATACGTTTGGTAGAGTTGATAACTTCATTGTTACTACCCATGATTAACATATCATCCACATAAAGACAAACAATGACATATTCCTTTTGAGTGCTTTTGACATAAACACATTTGTCACACTCATTGATTTTAAATCCATTTGATAACATAACATTATCAAATTTTTTGTGCCATTATTTTGGTGCTTGTTTTAATCCATACAAGGATTTAACAAGTTTGCATACTTTCCTCTCTTGTCCAGGAGCTATGAAACCTTCAAGTTGTTCTATATATATTTCTTCATCTAATTCACCATTTAAGAATGCAGTCTTTACATCCATTTGATGAATTTCAAGTCTATTTAAAGATGTTATTGCTATTAGCATCTGAATAGATGTAATTCTTGTAACAGGTGAATAAGTGTCGAAATAATCCAATCCTTCTTTTTGTCTATAGCCTTTAACAACAAGCCTTGCTTTGTATTTATCAATTGAACCATCAGCTTTCATCTTCTTTTTGAAGATCCATTTATACCCTAAGGGTTTGAAACCAGGTGGAAGGTCCACCAATTCCCATGAATGATTTTGCATAATGGACTCAATTTCACTATTAATTGCTTCTTTCCAATGAGAAGCATCTGGAGAGGATATTGCTTCCTTGTACGTTTGAGGATCATTTTCTAACAAGAATGTTAGAAAATCTGGACCAAAAGACTTTAAAGTCCTTGCCCTTTTGCTACGTCTAGGTTCATCCAATACAGACTCTTTGTCTATATTTTCAGGATTATTACTAGTAGCATCCAAAGGTCTTTTGTTTGAATTTGAATCTTTATTTTCATTATATGGAAAAAGATTCTCAAAGAATGATGCATCTCTTCATTCAATAAATGTATTAACATGAATATCATTAATTTTAGATTTATGAACAAGAAAGCGATAAGCACTGCTGTTATTTGCATAATCAATGAAAACACAGTCAATTATTTTTGGTCCTATCTTAACCTTTTTAGGTTTAGGAACCATCACTTTTGCTAGACACCCCCACACTCTTAAGTATTTATAGCAAGGTCTATGACTTTTTCATAATTCATAAGGCATTTTGTGAGTTTTCTTATGGGGCACTTTATTAAGAATATAATTGGCAGAAAGCAAAGCTTCCCCCCACAAATTCTGGGGTGCTCCAGAACTGTTTAACATAGCATTTAACATTTCTTTCAATATTCGGTTCTTGCATTCAGAAATACCGTTAGATTGAGGTGAATAAGGAGCGGTTGTTTGGTGAATAATACCATAAGTAGAGCATATCTCTTCAAATGGTGATTCATATTCACCACCTCTATCGCTTCTTATTGCTTTAATCTTTTTGCTAAGTTGATTTTCAACTTCATTTTTATAAAGTTGAAACATTTCTATTGCCTCATCTTTGCTTCTTAGCAAATATACATAACAATATCTTGTGCAATCATCAATAAAGGCAATGAAATATTTTTTCCCACCTCTTGTTTGCACAAACTTCAAGTCACATATATCAGTGTGAATTAAATCTAGAGGTTCAGTTTTCCTTTCAACAGAATGAAAGGGTAATCTTGTCATTTTTGATTTCACACATATTTCACATTTATGTTTTTGATTAATATCAAATTTAGGCAAGAATTCTAAATTAATTAATCTACGCAAAATATTATAATTAACATGTCCTAATCTAGCATGCCATATATTTGAATATTCTAACAAGTAAGCAGAAGAATTAATTTTATTATTATCAATAGATTTTGGTACAACAGTCATAACATTCATCTTAAAAAGCTCATCATTCATGTAGCCCTTTCCTACAAACATATCATTTTTAGTAAGTACAAATTTATCAGACACAAACACCAACTTGAAGCCATTATTGCTAAGTAATGACCCAGAAACTAGATTTTTGCGGATATCTGGCACATGAAGCACTTCGTTCAAAGTCAGTTCTTTGCCAGATGTCATTTTTAGTACAATCTTTCCACGTCCTTCAACCTTTGAACTTAAGGAGTTTCCCATGAATAGTTGATCATCATTTTCTATTGGTTTGTAAGTAGAAAACATCCATTTATTGGAATAAATGTGACGAGTAGCCCCAGTGTCCACATACCATTCTTTGGGGTTTCCTACCAAATTACATTTAGATACAACTGCAGAAAGATTAATGTCTGAAACATTTTCAGAAATTTTTTCCAGTTCTGTCACATTTGCTTGAGGCTTTTGTTCTTTCTTGAACTTCTTTGGCTTGCGACATTCACTAGATTTATGTCCTTGGATGCCACAGTTGAAGCATTTGCCTTTGAATTTCTTCTTGGCCTTGAAAGCTTCTTTACCTTCACGCTTCATTTTGTTGTTGTTTGGCCTTTGTTCTACCACATTTGTAAGACCCCGAATTTTATGAAATAAAAGTATTCAATTTTTCTTATAATTACAATTCAGTAAATGGTTAAATTAATAAAAAGTTAAAGTTAAGGGTGATATATGAAATTTTTTCAAAAATACGCAAGTGGTTATAAAATATTCATTGTTGTTGGAGAATATTCGTTTGGTCGTGGAATATTAAATCTTTTGGGAATATTTATACTGATTTTGTGTAGATCTTTTGTGTGGGCCCCATAACTGAAAGCGATTGGATGAAGAAAAGCGACAAATATAAGTTGTTTATAAATGATGGCGTAGTTATTCTGCTATTATCTTTGTTAAAATACTCGGTGGTTAAAATACAGTAGCACACGGTATTGCACCAATTATTGATTCTTACGTAAGAAGACACTACTCGATCATTGTTACAAGTAATTCTTTGTTTAGTATTTTATTTTATTGATTCAATAATTGCCGCATTGATATTTTATATTACTGTTGTTTCAATAATTGTCACTACACAATATTTTTCATTAGCGGAGCAATAATTCATATTATTTGAATAATATTATTAGATAGCATTATTGGCAATGTCTAGAAATTTCTGTCAAGGAGAGGTTTGGTCACCTAATTGCGCAAGATGAGAGAAATTCTTATTGGAAGCCCCTCTTCCCGTGAGCCGCACTGGTTGTCAATATTGTGATTATGTAATATTATTTGTGAATAATTAATTATTGATTTTTATGATGAGGAAAATATTCATTTTATGTGGATAAAGATGGAGAAAATTTTTAATGTGACAATTGTTGAAAATTAATATTTTTTCTTTTTCTGATAAAATAATTCATTTAAATATATTATTATATTTTTTAATAATATAATAATGGTGATACTTTTACAGTGAATGTGGGATATATGAGTATATGAGGAGGAGGAGTATTTTTGTTACCAAAAATTTTTAAAACATGTTAAACATGTCAGTGGACCCCATTTCTTGACTGAAATTTGATTATAGCCTGTAAAATCGTCCGTTTGTGGATTTCGGTCAATTTTTGTTCGGAATTTAGAAAAACTTTCTTCTGCAAAGTTGTAGAAAATTGAATTTCCTATAAAAACTCACTAGATTCGAATTTTTTGGCAAAAGGGCTATTTATTATGAATGATTGAAGTTCTGAAGCTCCGAAATAATTGATTTTTGGAAGTTTAAAATATTTAAAGTGTGAAAAATGTTTTTTGTTTTGTGGGCAGCCCTAGCTTGTGTTTATTAAGCTAAAATCAGATTTCTAGAGGCGTAGGAATCTTTATCTATATATATTATTATTAAATTAAATTTTCTACTTTGGTGTTCTAAGCATTTTCCTATACATAGAGTGCTTAGGTTATAATTGAAAATCACACCAGAAATTGAAGTTTTCTCTCTCTATATTATCGAGCGTATTCATGTGAGTATTTTGAGTATTGCTATACGGTGCAAGTTCGTTCAACGTTATTCCAGTCAGAAGTACTGCTCTTTTGAGGTAAGGAATAATAAGGGATTTTAAGGGTTATTATTTCGAAATTCTTCTGAAACTTCAAAAATTCTGTAAAAATTTTAAATGATAATTTGATGAGTTTTGTTGATTGTGTCCAAAAATGGCGATTTTTGGATGTATAGATTAAGAGTTATGAATTTTATGAGAAAATGCTATTTTAAAAGTAACCGCTTATAACTCCTTATGATTAACTCCAAAATTAATGAAATTTTTATTGGGAGTACATCTATATAATATCAGTATGCCGTATAAATTTCAGAATTTTTGAATAAAAGTACAATTTATGATAAATGTCTGAATTTCGATGGTTTTGGCCATGTGAAAAATAGTAAATGAATTTTAAAAATTCTGAGAAAAATATATATTCAATATGGGACTATATTCTTCTAAATCCCAGAAAAGAAATATTTTTAAAACTGATTTGGTATTTTCATGAAAATGTTCTAGTTATGAGTAAATGAATTAAATATGTTATGTGAAGTAAGAAAATTAGAAAATATGATTTTATGGCTTGAGAATCATATATGAGGTATATGCAGATTTTTGATAAGGGTTTTGGTTATTGGTGATGAGATTTTATGAGTTTGGCATTTTAAGATGATTAAATGCATTTATTAGTAAATTGTAAATAATTAAAATAAATTGTTTATAAGTTTAAGAAATGATTAAAATATTGTGGTAGTATTAATAATATTAGATTATGAGATTATTAAGTGATTTATAACATTTTGATTAAGGTGTTATAAGATCATTGATTTATGAACCTTACTCTTAAGATTAAATCTATATGTTGATTATATTATTTTTATTATCATATTTAACATTCTTATAACCCTAATGATGATATTTCTCTTTGACTTGAGTGTAAAGATGGATAGATTATTGGTATGATCGTGACTATAGGTTCTCTTTGGCGATGGTGCAAAGTTGAATTGTTGGTGGTATGATCATGACCATTGAATTTATAATTGAATATCTTTAGCTTAAAGTGCAAAGGTGAATTAATCAACATATATGGTTATAATTATGGTTTATATAAATTCTGAAATGATTATGTATTTCTTTGAGATATGAATATCTTTGGCCTGTAGTGCAAAGATCAATTATTGATGAATATCTTTGGTCCGTAGTGTAAAGATGACCCGTTGATGAATATCTTTGGCCTGTAGTGCAAAGATGAACTGTTGAGGAATATCTTTGGCCTGTAGTGCAAAGATGACTTGTTGATGAATATCTTTGGCCGTAGTGCAAAGATGAATTTATTAGTAGGATTATGAACATAAACTGTGATTTGGTATAACCATAATCTTTGATGTTTCAGGTGATGAAAATTATCTTTGTCCTGGATGAGAAAAAGGAATTTAGAACTACAATTACGATTATGAGTTATACATGTGATTGTGGGCGAGGAATTGTTGATTGATGTTACTGAGGATAAAATATTGTTGGTGGACTTTTAACACGGAGAAGATAATAGACTTTATGGTCTATTTGACTCTTCTAATGGATTGCTCGTTTCGCTGTAACTATGGTTGAAAAGTTTTATCATCTACCATATGTTCTAAATCTCTGATTTATTACTGTTGAAGGCTATTTATAATTTATTTATCTTTAGTCATGATATTCTTTCTTGAAGCTAGTTGTGCTCACCCTTTTGCTTCACAATTCCTTTCGTGTAATAAAAGTGTGTATTTGGGTCGAAGGGGGAATAACAAAGGAATAGAAGCGGTGGTCTATAGATGTTGAGGGTGAGGTGAATTTAACTTGGAAGGGTGTTTTGCCACTATCATATAAGATGTCTAATGACATACAACCTCGTGTCATCATAAAGACGAGTTGTGCTCATCCACTTGCCGAGTATATCTACCAAAGACTACTATATGATCTTGGAGTCTATTTGAAATTTAACTCTCAATTAGAGACAGTAGAGATAATGATATGTCAAGAGAAAACTCACCATTGAGAAGAATATGATAGTAATCTTCTCATTTTTCTTTGGGGTCTATTGGGTCAACCAAGGATAATTCTGTGGCTATATGATATCTATCATAACCTAGAAGCATGACCTCCCATGTACGAAGGTTTCCTTGAGCACTTCCCAAAGATTCTAATTTCTAAAATAGTTTTCGACTATACCTTTATGTAAGGTGTCATTATAAGGTGTTGTCCACAGTTGGGACATGAGTCACAGTTGATATATATTTGTATCCAAATTCACAGCATATGTGTTGTTGTATTTTGCACGACAATTGTTGTAATAAAGTTGTAGTTGTTTTCTGTACCATGTATTTGGCGACTCAGAATGGGTTGGATGGAATGGACCTATTTTGGGGTCGTTACATTTGGTATCAGAGCTTAGGGATATGATCTCTGGCGAAGATCGGGGAATAGAACTAGGAGGGGAGAGATGAGTAAATCTTTCGCTAGTGTGTCCTACCTAAGCTTATTTGTTGTTCAGTCATAATATCAGGATATTATGTGATATGTTAATTTGTTCAATTAACCCTTGTTTTGAAGCTGTATTCTAGAATGATATCTGAAATACAGGAGATGAGCATTGGAGAAATTATGATGGTGAAGATGGAATCTGAAATTAAAGCAAGGTATTCTCAACTCTTTGAAATACGAGTCACGTAAATTTGAGGGACGAAATTTCATAAGAGGGAGATTGTAAGACCTAATTTTATGAAATAAAAGTATTCAATTTTTCTTATAATTACAATTTGGTAAATGGATAAATTGATAAAAGTTAAAATTAAGGGTGATATATGAAATTTTTTTTCAAAAAAACGCAAAGTGGTTATAAAATATTCATTGTTGTCGGAGAATATTCGTTTGGTAAAGTGGAATATTCTTTTTGTCGGAGAATATTAAATGCATACTGACGTTTGATCTTTTGTGGGCCCCATAACGGAAAGGCGATTGGATGAAGAAAGCGACAAATATAAGTTGTTTATAAATGGACTGGCGTAGTTATTCTCAATTATCTTTGTTAAAATACTAAGGTGGTTAAAATACGAGAGCACACGGTATTGCACCAATTATTGATTCTTACGTGAAGAAGACGCTACTCAATCATTGTTACAATAATTCTTTATTCGATATTTTATTTTATTGATTCAATAATTCTTTGCATTGATATTTTATATTCTTGTTGTTTGATAATTATCACTACTACAGTATATTTTCCATTAGCGGAACAATAATTCATATTATTTGAATAATATTATTAGATAGCATTATTGGCAATGTCTAGAAAGTTACATCGAGGACGAGGTTTGGTCACCTAATTACGCCGCAATGAAGGAGAAATTTTATTGGAAAGCCCCTCTGCTCACTGAGGCCGCTGGTTGTCAATATTGTGATTATGTAATATTATTTGTGAATAATTAATTATTGATTTTTATGATGAGGAAAATATTCATTTTATGTGGATATAGATGGAGAAAATTTTAATGTGACAATTGTTGAAAATTAATATTTTATCTTTTACGATAAAATAATTCATTTAAATATATTATTATATTTTTTAATAATATAATAATGGTGATATTTTTACAGTGAATGTGGGATATATGAGTATATGAGGAGGAGGAGTATTTTTATTACCAAAAATATTTAAAACATGTTAAACATGTCGGTGGACCTCATTTCTTGACTGAAATTTGATTATAGCTTTTGTAAAATCGTCTAGTTTGTGGATTTTGGTCAACTTTTGTTTGGAATTTGGAAAAACTTTATTACGCAAAGTTGTAAAAATTGAATTTCCTATAAAACTCACGAGATTGAATTTTACGGCAAAAGGGCTATTTATTATGAATTATTGAAGTTCGAAGCTCAAAATAATTGATTTTGGAAGTTTAAAATATTTAAAAAGTGTGAAAAACGTTTTTTGTTTTGTGGGCAGCCCTAGCATGTGTTTATTAAGCTAAAATCAAATTTCTAGAGGCGTAGGAATCTTTAATTATATATATTATTATTAAATTAAATTTTCTGCTTTGGTGTTCTAAGCATTTTCTATAAATAAGTCTTAGGTTATAATTGAAAATCACACGAAATTGAAGTTTTCTCTCTATATTATCGAGCGTATTCATGTGAGTATTTTGAGTATTGTTATACGGTGCAAGTTCGTTCAACGTTATTCCAGTCAGAAGTACTGCTCTTTTGAGGTAAGGGATAATAAGGGATTTTAAGGGTTATTATTTCGAAATTCTTCTGAACCTTCAAAAATTCTGTAAATATTTTAAATGATAATTTGATGAGTTTTGTTGATTGTGTCCAAAAATGGCGATTTTTGGATGTATAGATTAAGAGTTATGAATTTTATGAGAAAATGCTATTTAAAAAAGTACCGCTTATAACTCCTTATGATTAACTCCAAAATTGATGAAATTTTTATTGGGAGTACATCTATATAATATCAGTATCTTAGTATAAATTTCAGAATTTTTGAATAAAAGTACAATTTATGATAAATGTACGAATATTAAATTGGTTTTGGCCATTTGAAAAATAGTAAATGAATTTTAAAAATTCTGAGAAAAATATATATTCAATATGGGACTATATTCTTCTAAATCCCAGAAAAGAAATATTTTTAAAACTGATTTGGTATTTTTCATGAAAAATGTTCTAGTTATGAGTAAATAAATTAAATATGTTATATGAAGTAAGAAAATTAGAAAATATGATTTTATGGCTTGAGAATCATATATGAGGTATATGCAGATTTTTGATGAGGGTTTTGGTTATTGGTGATGAGATCTTATGAGTTTGGCATTTTAAGATGATTAAATGCTTTTATTAGTAAATTATAAACAATTAAAATAAATTGTTTATAAGTTTAAGAAATGATTAAAATATTGTGGTAGTATTAATAATATTAGATTATGAGATTATTAAGTGATTTATAACATTTTGATTAAGGTGTTATAAGATCATTGATTTATGAACCTTACTCTTAAGATTAAATCTATATGTTGATTATATTATTTTTATTATCATATTTAACATTCTTATAACCCTAATGATGATATTTCTCTTTGACTTGAGTGTAAAGATGGATAGATTATTGGTATGATCGTGACTATAGGTTCTCTTTGGCCAGTAGTGCAAAGTTGAATTGTTGACTGGTATGATCATGACCATTGAATTTATAATTGAATATCTTTAGCTTAAGTGCAAAGGTGAATTAATCAACATATATGGTTATAATTATGGTTTATATAAATTCTGAAATGATTATGTATTTCTTTGAGATATGAATATCTTTGGCCTGTAGTGCAAAGATCAATTATTGATGAATATCTTTGGTCCGTAGTGTAAAGATGATTGTTGATGAATATCTTTGGAAGTGTGTAGATGAAGATGACATTGTTGTTGAATATCTTTGGCTTTGTAGTGCAAAGATGACTTGTTGATGAATATCTTTGGTAGTAGTGCAAAGATGAATTTATTAGTAGGATTATGAACATAAAGCGTGATTTGGTATAATCCATAATCTTTGATGTTTTGGTGATGAAAATTATCTTTGTCCTGAATGAGAAAAAGGAATTTAGAACTACAATTACGATTATGAGTTATACATGTGATTGTGGACAGGAATTGTTGATTGATGTTACAGGGATAAAATATTGTTGGTGGACTTTTAACATGGAGAAGATAATAGACTTTATGGTCTATTTGACTCTTCTAATGGATTGCTCGTTTCGCTGTAACTATGGTTGAAAAGTTTTATCATCTACCATATGTTCTAAATCTCTGATTTATTACTGTTGAAGGCTATTTATAATTTATTTATCTTTAGTCATGATATTCTTTACTGAGCTAGTTGTGCTCACCCTTTTGCTTCACAATTCCTTTCAGGTAATAAAAGTGTAAATTTGGGTCGGCGGGGGAATAAAAGGGAATAGAGCGGTGGTCTATAGATGTTGAGGTGAGGTGAATTTAACTTGGAAGGTGTTTTGCCACTATCATACAAGATGTCTAATGACATACAACCTCGTGTCATCATAAAAGCGGGGTTGTGCTCATCCACTTCTTTGAGTATATCTACCAAAGACTTACTATATGATCTTGGAGTCTATTTGAAATTTAACTCTCAATAGAGAGATAGTAGAGATAATGATATGTCAAGAGAAAACTCACCATTGGGAAGAATATGATAGTAATCTTCTCATTTTTCTTTGGGGTCTATTAGATTGACCAAGGATAATTACGTGGCCATATGATATCTATCATAACCTAGAAGCATGACCTCCCATGTACGAAGGTTTCCTTGAGCACTTCCCAAAGATTCTAATTTCTAAAATAGTTTTCGACTATACCTTTATGTAAGGTGTCATTATAAGGTGTTGTCCACAGTTGGGACATGAGTCACAGTTGATATATATTTGTATCCAAATTCACAGCATATGTGTTGTTGTATT
Source organism: Panax ginseng (assembly GCA_020205605.1). Lineage (NCBI taxonomy): Eukaryota > Viridiplantae > Streptophyta > Magnoliopsida > Apiales > Araliaceae > Panax > Panax ginseng. The sequence continues at coordinate 137,760,698 of CM035129.1, read as the reverse complement.
TTGCACGACAATTGTTGTAATAAAGTTGTAGTTGTTTTCTGTACCATGTATTTGGCGACTCGAGAATGGGTTGGATGGAATGGACCTATTTTGGGGTCGTTACATTTGGTATCAGAGCTTAGGGATATGATCTCTGGCGAAGATCGGGGAATAGAACTAGGAGGGGAGAGATGAGTAAATCTTTCGCTAGTGTGTCCTACCTAAGCTTATTTGTTGTTCAGTCATAATATCAGGATATTATGTGATATGTTAATTTGTTCAATTAACCCTTGTTTTTGTTGTATTCTAGAATGATATCTGAAATACGAGGAGATGAGCATTGGAGAAATTATGATGATGGGAAGATGGAATCGAAATTAAAGCAAGGTATTCTCAACTCTTTGAAATACAGTACGTAAATTTCGGGACGAAATTTCATAAGGAGGGGAGATTGTAAGACCCGAATTTTATGAAATAAAAGTATTCAATTTTTCTTATAATTACAATTCGGTAAATGGTTAAATTGATAAAAAGTTAAAGTTAAGGGTGATATATGAAATTTTTTTCAAAAAATACATGAAGTGGTTATAAAATATTCATTGTTGTAGGAGAATATTCGTTTGGTGGTAGAATATTATTTTTTGTGGAGAGAATCAAATGCATGCTATGTGGCTTGACCTTTTGTGGGCCCCATGTGAAAAGCGATTGGATGAAGAAAAGCGACAAATATAAGTTGTTTATAAATGGCCAGGCGTAGTTATTCAGATTATCTTTGTTAAAATACTAAATTGGTTAAAACACGATAGCTTTGCGGTATTGCACCAATTATTGATTCTTACTTACGTGAAGACACTACTCGATAATTGTTACAATAATTCTTATTCGATATTTTATTTTATTGATTCAATAATTCTTTGCATTGATATTTTATATTCTTGTTGTTTGATAATTATCACTACTACGGTATTTTCCATTATCAGAACAATAATTCATATTATTTGAATAATATTATTAGATAGCATTATTGGCGATGTCTAGAAAGTTACATCGAGGAGAGGTTTGGTCACCTAATTACGGCGCTTGATGAGGAGAAATTCTTATTGGAAAGCCCCTCTTTCACAGGAGCGCACTGGTTGTCGATATTGTGATTATGTAATATTATTTGTGAATAATTAATTATTGATTTTTATGATGAGGAAAATATTCATTTTATGTGGATATAGATGGAGAAAATTTTTAATGTGACAATTGTTGAAAATTAATATTTTATCTTTTACGATAAAATAATTCATTTAAATATATTATTATATTTTTTAATAATATAATAATGGTGATATTTTTACGATGAATGTGGGATATATGAGTATATGAGGAGGAGAGTATTTTATTACCAAAATATTTAAAACATGTTAAACATGTCGGTGGACCCCATTTCTTGGTGAAATTTGATTATAGCTTTGTAAAATCGTCAGTTTGTGGATTTGGTCAATTTTGTTTGGAATTTGGAAAAACTTTCTTCTATAAAGTTGTAGAAAATTGAATTTCCTATAAAAACTCGCGAGATTGATTTTTACGGATAAAGGGCTATTTATTATGAATTATTGAAGTTAGAAGCTCAAAATAATTGATTTTTGGAAGTTTAAAATATTTAAAGTGTGAAAAAACGTTTTTTGTTTTGTGGGCAGCCCTAGCATGTGTTTATTAAGCTAAAATCAGATTTCTAGGCGTAGGAATCTTGATTTATATATATTATTATTAAATTAAATTTTACGCTTTGGTGTTACAAGCATTTTTCTATAAATAAGTCTTAGGTTATAATTGAAAATCACACGAGCTGAAGTTTTCTCTCTCTATATTATAAAGCGTATTCTTGTGAGTATTTTGAGTATACTTTGAGTATTGCTATACGGTGCAAGTTCGTTCGGTTTATTCGATCGGAAATCTTGCTCTTTTGAGGTAAAGGATAATAAAGGGATTTTAAGGGTTATTATTTCGAAATTCTTCTGAACCTTCAAAAATTCTGTAAAAATTTTAAATGATAATTTGATGAGTTTTGTTGATTGTGTCCAAAAATGGCGATTTTTGGATGTATAGATTAAGAGTTATGAATTTTATGAGAAAAGACTATTTTAAAAGTAACCGCTTATAACTCCTTGTGATTAACTCCAAAATTGATGAAATTTTTATTGGGAGTACATCTATATAATATCAGTATACCGTATAAATTTCAGAATTTTTGAATAAAAGTACAATTTATGATAAATGTCTGAATATTCGGTGGTTTTGGCCATATGAAAAATAGTAAATGAATTTTAAAAATTTTGAGAAAAATATATATTCAATATGGGACTATATTCTTCTAAATCCCAGAAAAGAAATATTTTTAAAACTGATTTGGTATTTTTCATGAAAATGTTCTAGTTATGAGTAAATGAATTAAATATGTTATGTGAAGTAAGAAAATTAGAAAATATGATTTTATGGCTTGAGAATCATATATATGAGGTATATCTGATTTTTGATGAGGGTTTTGGTTATTGGTGATGAGATCTTATGAGTTTGGCATTTTAAGATGATTAAATGCTTTTATTAGTAAATTGTAAACAATTAAAATAAATTGTTTATAAGTTTAAGAAATGATTAAAATATTGTGGTAGTATTAATAATATTAGATTATGAGATTATTAAGTGATTTATAACATTTTGATTAAGGTGTTATGAGATCATTGATTTATGAATCTTACTCTTAAGATTAAATCTATATGTTGATTATATTATTTTTATTATCATATTTAACATTCTTATAACCCTAATGATGATATTTCTCTTTGACTTGAGTGTAAAGATGGATAGATTATTGGTATGATCGTGACTATAGGTTCTCTTTGGCGATGGTGCAAAGTTGAATTGTTATTTGGTATGATCATGACCATTGAATTTATAATTGAATATCTTTAGCTTAAGTGCAAAGGTGAATTAATCAACATATATGGTTATAATTATGGTTTATATAAATTACGAAATGATTATGTATTTCTTTGAGATATGAATATCTTTGCTTTGCTGTAGTGCAAAGATCAATTATTGATGAATATCTTTGGTAAAGTAGTGTAAAGATGACTTGTTGATGAATATCTTTGGCACAGTAGTGCAAAGATGACTTGTTGATGAATATCTTTGGCATGTAGTGCAAAGATGACTTGTTGATGAATATCTTTTAGTAGTGAAGATGAATTTATTAGTAGGATTATGAACATAAAGCGTGATTTGGTATAACCATAATCTTTGATGTTTTGGTGATGAAAATTATCTTTGTCTGGATGAGAAAAGGAATTTAGAACTACAATTACGATTATGAGTTATACATGTGATTGTGGGCGGGAATTGTTGATTGATGTCACGAGGATAAAACATTGTTGGTGGACTTTTAACATGGAGAAGATAATAGACTTTATAGTCTATTTGACTCTTCTAATGGATTGCTCGTTCATTTGCAACTATGGTTGAAAAGTTTTATCATCTACCATATGTTCTAAATCTACGATTTATTCTTTGTTGAAGGCTATTGATAATTTATTTATCTTTAGTCATGATATTCTTTCTTGAGCTAGTTGTGCTCACCCTTTTTGCTTCACAATTCCTTTCGGGTAATAAAAGTGTATTTGGGTCGGCGGGGGAATAACAAAGGAATAGAGCGGTGGTCTATAGATGTTGAGGTGAGGTGAATTTAACTTGGAAGGTGTTTTGCCACTATCATACAAGATGTCTAATGACATACTGACCTCGTGTCATCATAAGGCGAGGGGTTGTGCTCATCCACTTCTTTGAGTATATCTACGGCCACTATCTATATGATCTTGGAGTCTATTTGAAATTTAACTCTCAATTAGAGGCAGTGGAGATAATGATATGTCGAGAGAAAACTCACCATTGGGAAGAATATGATAGTAATCTTCTCATTTTTCTTTGGGGTCTATTAGATTGACCGAGGATAATTACGTGGCCATATGATATCTATCATAACCTAGAAGCATGGCCTCCCGTATACGAAGGTTTCTTGAGCACTTCCCAAAGATTCTAATTTCTAAAAGCAGTTTTCGACTATACCTTTATGTAAGGTGTCATTATGAGGTGTTGTCCACGGTTGGGACATGAGTCATGATTGATATATATTTGTATCAAATTCACGACATATGTGTTGTTGTTATTTTGCACGACAATTGTTGTAATAAAGTTGTAGTTATTTTTTTGTACCATGTATTTGGCGACTCGAGAATGGGTTGGATGGAATGGACCTATTTTGGGGTCGTTACATTTGGTATCGAGCTTAGGGATATGATCTCTGGCGGAGATCGGGGAATAGAACTAGGAGGGAGAGATGAGTAAATCCTTAGCTAGTGTGTCCTACTAAGCTTATTTGTTGGTCGATCATAATATCGGGATATTATGTGATATATTAATTTGTTCAATTAACCCTTGTTTTGAAGGGTTGTATTCTAGAATGATATGAAATACGAGGAGATGAGCATTGGAGAAATTATGATGGCGGGGAAGATGGAATCGAAATGAAAGCAAGGTATTCTCAACTCTTTGAAATACCGAGTGCGTAAATTTCGGGGACGAAATTTCATAAGGAGGGAGATTGTAAGACCCGAATTTTATGAAATAAAAGTATTCAATTTTTCTTATAATTACAATTGGTAAATGGTTAAATTGATAAAAAGTTAAATTAAGGGTGATATATGAAATTTTTTTCAAAAATACATGAAAGTGGTTATAAAATATTCATTGTTGTAGGAGAATATTCGTTTGGTCGTAGAATATTCTTTTTGTTGGGAATATAATATGCTGACAGTAGCGACCTTTTGTGGGCCCATGTGAAAGCGATTGGATGAAGAAAGCGACAAATATAAGTTGTTTATAAATGGCCAGGCGTAGTTATTACAGATTATCTTGTTAAAATACTAAATTGGTTAAAACACGATAGCTTGCGGTATTGCACCAATTATTGATTCTTACGTAAGAAGACACTACTCGATAATTATTACGATGTAATTCTTATTCGATATTTTATTTTATTGATTGATAATTCTTTGCATTGATATTTTATATTCTTGTTGTTTGATAATTGTCACTACGGTATTTTCCATTATGAACAATAATTCATATTATTTGAATAATATTATTAGATAGCATTATTGGCAATGTCTAGAAAGTTACATCGAGGAGAGGTTTGGTCACCTAATTACTTGCGCTTGATGAGGAGAAATTCTTATTGGAAAGCCCCTCTTTCTGAGGCGCACTGGTTGTCGATATTGTGATTATGTAATATTATTTGTGAATAATTAATTATTGATTTTTATGATGAGGAAAATATTCATTTTATGTGGATATAGATGGAGAAAATTTTTAATGTGACAATTGTTGAAAATTAATATTTTATCTTTTACGATAAAATAATTCATTTAAATATATTATTATATTTTTTAATAATATAATAATGGTGATATTTTTACGATGAATGTGGGATATATGAGTATATGAGGAGGAGAGTAGTATTTTGTTACCAAAAATATTTAAAACATGTTAAACATGTCGGTGGACCCCATTTTTCTTGGTGAAATTTGATTATAGCTTTGTAAAATCGTCCAGTTTGTGGATTTGGTCAATTTTTGTTTGGAATTTGGAAAAACTTTCTTCGCAAAGTTGTAGAAAATTGAATTTCCTATAAAAACTCACGAGATTGAATTTTTAGGATAAAAGGGCTATTTATTATGAATTATTGAAGTTAGAAGCTCAAAATAATTGATTTTGGAAGTTTAAAATATTTAAAAGTGTGAAAAACGTTTTTTGTTTTGTGGGCAGCCCTAGCATGTGCTTATTAAGCTAAAATCAGATTTCTAGAGGGTAGGAATCTTGATTTATATATATTATTATTAAATTAAATTTTACTGCTTTGGTGTTACAAGCATTTTTCTATAAATAGAGTCTTGGGTTATAATTGAAATTCACACCGAAGCTGAAGTTTTCTCTCTCTATATTATCGAAGCGTATTCTTGTGAGTATTTTGAGTATACTTTGAGTATTGCTATCTGGGTGCAAGTTAGTTCAAGCGTTATTCGGTCGGAAATCTTTGCTCTTTTGAGGTAAGGGATAATAAGGATTTTAAGGGTTATTATTTTGAAATTCTTGAACCTTCAAAATTCTGAAAAAATTTGAAATGATAATTTGATGAGTTTTTTGTTGATTGTGTCCAAAAATGGCGATTTTTGGATGTATAGATTAAGAGTTATGAATTTTATGAGAAAAGACTATTTTAAAAGTAACCGCTTATAACTCCTTGTGATTAACTCCAAAATTGATGAAATTTTTATTGGGAGTACATCTATATAATATCAGTATACCGTATAAATTTCAGAATTTTTGAATAAAAGTACAATTTATGATAAATATCTGAATATTAAATTGGTTTTGGCCGTATGAAAAATAGTAAATGAATTTTAAAAATTTGAGAAAATATATATTCAATATGGGACTATATTCTTCTAAATCCCAGAAAAGAAATATTTTTAAAACTGATTTGGTATTTTTCATGAAAATGTTCTAGTTATGAGTAAATGAATTAAATATGTTATGTGAAGTAAGAAAATTAGAAAATATGATTTTATGGCTTGAGAATCATATATGAGGTATATCTGATTTTTGATGAGGGTTTTGGTTATTGGTGATGAGATCTTATGAGTTTGGCATTTTAAGATGATTAAATGCATTTATTAGTAAATTATAAACAATTAAAATAAATTGTTTATAAGTTTAAGAAATGATTAAAATATTGTGGTAGTATTAATAATATTAGATTATGAGATTATTAAGTGATTTATAACATTTTGATTAAGGTGTTATGAGATCATTGATTTATGAATCTTACTCTTAAGATTAAATCTATATGTTGATTATATTATTTTTATTATAATATTTAACATTCTTATAACCTAATGATGATATTTCTCTTTGACTTGAGTGTAAAGATGGATAGATTATTGGTATGATCGTGACTATAGGTTCTCTTTGGCGATGGTGCAAAGTTGAATTGTTATTTGGTATGATCATGACCATTGAATTTATAATTGAATATCTTTAGCTTAAGTGCAAAGGTGAATTAATCAACATATATGGTTATAATTATGGTTTATATAAATTACGAAATGATTATGTATTTTTTGAGATATGAATATCTTTGGCTGTAGTGCAAAGATCAATTATTGATGAATATCTTTGGTCGTAGTAGTGTAAAGATGACTTGTTGATGAATATCTTTGGCCTGTAGTGCAAAGATGACTTGTTGATGAATATCTTTGGCTTGTAGTGCAAAGATGACTTGTTGATGAATATCTTTGGCCGTAGTGCAAAGATGAATTTATTAGTAGGATTATGAACATAAACTGTGATTTGGTATAACCATAATCTTTGATGATGTTTCGGTGATGAAAATTATCTTTGTCTGGATGAGAAAAGGAATTTAGAACTATAATTACGATTATGAGTTATACATGTGATTGTGGGAATGAATTGTTGATTGATGTTACGAGAGGATAAAATATTGTTGGTGGACTTTTAACATGGAGAAGATAATAGACTTTATAGTCTATTTGACTCTTCTAATGGATTGCTCGTTTATTTGCAACTATGGTTGAAAAGTTTTATCATCTACCATATGTTCTAAATCTACGATTTATTCTTTGTTGAAGGCTATTTATAATTTATTTATCTTTAGTCATGATATTCTTTCTTGAGCTAGTTGTGCTCACCCTTTTGCTTCACAATTCCTTTTCGTGTAATAAAAGTGTAAATTTGGGTCGGCGGGGAATAACAAGGGAATAGAGCGGTGGTCTATAGATGTTGAGGTGAGGTGAATTTAACTTGGAAGGGTGTTTTGCCACTATCATACAAGATGTCTAATGACATACAACCTCGTGTCATCATAAAGACGGGGTTGTGTTTCATCCACTTCTTTGAGTATATCTACCAAAGACTACCTATATGATCTTGGAGTCTATTTGAAATTTAACTCTCAATTAGAGGCAGTAGAGATAATGATATGTCAAGAGAAAACTCACCATTGGGAAGAATATGATAGTAATCTTCTCATTTTTTCTTTAGGGTCTATTAGGTGACCAAGGATAATTACGTGGCCATATGATATCTATCATAACCTAGAAGCATGACCTCCTATGTACGAAGGTTTCCTTGAGCACTTCCCAAAGATTCTAATTTCTAACTATACCTTTATGTAAGGTGTCATTATAAGGTGTTGTCCACAGTTGGGACATGAGTCACAGTTGATATATATTTGTATCCAAATTCACAGCATATGTGTTGTTGTATTTTGCACGACAATTGTTGTAATAAAGTTGTAGTTGTTTTCTGTACCATGTATTTGGCGACTCATAATGGGTTGGATGGAATGGACCTATTTTGGGGTCGTTATAACATTTGCCTTTGCTTCAATGAAGTTTTTCCACTCTTTTTCTCAGATCTTCGATTGTCCTCTTCAATCCTAAGTCGCACAATTAGTTCTTCAAGATTCATCTCTTTGCGTTTATGCTTCAGATAATTCTAGAAGTCTTTCCATGATGGTGGAAGTTTCTCAATCATTGCAGCAACTTGGAATGAATCACTTAATGACATTCCTTCAAAATGAATGTCATGTAGAATTACTTGTAATTCTTGAACCTGAGTGATAACTGCTTTAGAATCTACCATTTTATAATCAAGGAATCTACCGACTATGAATTTCTTCATGCCAGCATCTTCAGTTTTATATTTCTTGTCTAAAGATTCTCAAAGTTTCTTTGCAGTTTGAATTGTACAATACACATTTTACAGTGTATTGTCTAATCCATTCATTACATAATTTCCGCAAAGGAAATCTGCATGTTTCCATGCATCAACTGCAGCCACCTTTTCCTTGTCAGTTTCTCCTTCAACAAGAGTAGGACAATCCTCTTGTAGAAACCTTGCCAAGTTCAGTGTTGTGAGATAAAAGAGCATCTTTTGTTGCCAACGCTTGAAATCTGTTCCATTGAACCTTTCAGGCTTTTCTCCATGAGACATACTCACGGCAAGAATGGTGCTAGTAGATGTCATTTCTGTTATACAAGAAGATAAATATTAATAAACAGAAACAAATTTCTGTTGTACAAAGATTTAACAGAATTTAAATAACAAATTTGTTTGCAAAATTCAAACAACAATTTTGTTTTACAAATTTGTATAACACAAATCCAAATTCTGTTTACAAATTCAATTTACAAACTTCTTTGTTTAACAGATTTATACATAATTTAAATACTATGTATTAACAAAGAGAAAAAATTTAAACAAATAACAGAATACTATTTATATTACTCATATATATATTAAACAATAATTGCGGTTTGGAAATATATATATAATAACATAATATAAATCACTTAACAAATAATATATATAATATTCCTGTTTCAACATACACTATCTTGTTATTTAATATTCTGTTTCAACATATACTATTTAACATATTTATAAATATGAACAGTAATATATAACATTACTTATTCGGGGGTATTTATTGATTTATGTATCTTTTCTTAGATTTGAAACAAGATAGAGATGGAACCGAGCAAAAGAAATTTGTAGTTCCTGAATCTCTATTTTAATGGTCTGTACTGGAGTTATATGGGAACAATATATGCTGACTGGTACTCATGTAAACGTATGATTTAAACGGTTATGATGAAACAATGCATCAGTTGCATTTAATATATATTCAGGAAAATATATCATATTTGCATGTATATATACATCCTTGCATTAATTTATTTAATATTCAGTAAGATATATCATATATGCATGTATATATATTAATATATATATAAAAAAAAAACTCTTTCCCCGAATCAGTGTAATTCGATTTTTTGGTCCATTTGATTTTGCAATATATACAAATAATGCATGCAAAAATATATATATATATATATATATATATATATATATATATATATAAAACGTAAAAGATTACAGAAGATGACTTGATCATACCCAACTTCTTTGTATACAAATTCTCTTCAGAAAGTCTTTGAAAATTCCCCTCCAGTCTAACGTAATATATTTAGAATGCATGAATGTAATATTACGTAATATATTTACATGATACATAAAATCGGATATTCTGTTCACATAAATAAACAGACCAAAAAATACTACAATCACAGAATAGTAAATTTGCTTTAAGATTGTTATCTGTAATATATAGTATTATTTAATATATGTAGATATAATAAAACAGAATAAAATTATAACACGAAAAACATATAAATCCGAGTCCTTTGAATTCACAAAGTTTCCTTAAAGCAAATTTATTCCCTCACTGATGCTAAGAATTAAATGAATAATTGCTTCCCAAGATAAAATGGATTTGCAATTCTTAATTAGTAGTACTACAAAATTAAGAACTCGTTAAACGCAAATTCTATGTTATATACTCAAACTTTTACTATCAATAATAATGATGCATGTAAATGGAAATTACAGTAATAATGCATGAAAATGGTGAATTCATACACTTATTCGTAAAGCGGGAAAAGTATCTTTGAAGCGGAATTTGGAAAATATGCAGAAGAGGAAAGCAGGATCGCAACACTTTTTTGCAGAGAACGGGATTATGCAGAAGCGGAGAAGCAGGATTCTATCTTTGCGAGCGGGGAAGGAAGGAAAGGCAGGAATTATAGAAAAGAACGGGACTTCTTATTCTGAAACGGGAATCCCACATAACTTATTAATAGATTATTTTCTGGCCGTTAGAAAGGATATGACCGTTGGGTATAGTCAAAACGACGTAGTATTGATATAACTTAAACAAAATCTGTTAAATCATTAAACAGATTTTGTCCAAAAAATTATATATCATAACCCACCCACTTCCTCAACCCGAGGCAGCAAGGATAACAATGGCACAAGACGTGTGGGTTTGAACCAAGCCTTGGCTAGGTCCTCTCCCTTCCACAAAAGTGGGGTGCCCCTTGGTGCCTTTCCCATTGAGCAAACATCCCATATATATCCCTCTAATGTCCTATGTAGGACTTTTGCAATTTACAACATTCAAGTAGGTGACTTTAGAGTCAATTTTCTCATTCAATTCTTAATGGATTTGAACACATAAATATACCACGTTATACTCCTCATTGAGGAGAATGCATTTGTGCAAAAACCCGACATTTACGGAATGTGGGTCCTACAATAAATTAAGCCTCAAAATGCTTTAATATTTATTTTGTCAAACCCATTTCCAACAGAAATTAGCTGCAATTACTCACAAATCGAATCGAAAAGTGTCAAGTGTTCTGAAATTGAGATTGCTATGGCTGTTGGAGAATCGAAATTGACGAAGAATTTGTATATGTTGCATTTTGAAAACCATAGACGAATGGCGGTGACTACTGATTCGAGAACCTTGAAGAAACAGTTAGAGGAGCAGTTGAACCCTCGCATTGTAACTTCAGTGCTTGTGTAGTTGGGAACCGTTTAGTTCTTTTCGGGGGGAAGGAGTCAACATGCAACCAATGAATGATACCTTCATATTGGACTTAAACTCCGGCAATCCGGAATGGGGACATGTAAAAGTGGATTTTCCGCCCCTTGGGTGTTGGGGACACACATTTTTTTTGCATAAATGGGTCTATTCTAGATGTCTTTAGAGGCTTTGGGCAGCATGGCTTACGCTGGAGTTCTTAAGTGGGTGAGCAAATTTTAATGCTATGTTTGAACTCTGTAAAAAAAAGGTAAAGACGAACAAAGGAAGATCAAAACACAAGCTGAAATTTTACAAGAAGGTAGTGAGCTTACCGACTCAATCCTGGCTTTGGAAGGGGATTCCTCTCTCCCTACAGCTCTCAAAGAAAATGTGGAAGTAGTGCAAATTAGTAACGAGTCAGTTGGTTTTGAAACTAAGTTGTAGCAATTTAGAGATATGAGGAGGATTTATATATAAGAGTGAATACAAGCTGTTTTATGCACAAGTTCGAGGGAATTTTCTTCAGATTTCGGTGAAACGTTCAGCCTTCGTGTGAACGTTTGTTCAACCTATGGGCGAATATTTATTTTAATGGAGTTCAGTGATATGTTCAGCCTTCGTGCGAACTTTCGTTCAGCCTATAGGCGAACATTTATTTTAATGGTGCTTAATGAAGCGTTCAACCTTCGTGCGAACGTTTGTTCAGCCTTTTTGTGAACGTTTGTTCAGCTTTTGTGTGAATTTTGGTGTTTTTAAAGTTTCGGTGATGTGTGTTCAGCCTTTGGGCGAACAATTATTTTATGTTCGGAGATACGTTCAGCCTTTGTGCGAATTTTGGTGTTTTCAGAGGTTCAGTGGTATGTTCAGCCTGTACAAATTTCTTTTAGTCTTCCGGTTCAATTATCATAACCAATTTACCTGTTCACGAGCATAGAGTTATTATTTATGAGATATATAATAAATGATTAATTGGTTCTTGATTTTATACAAGGTAATGCGATCAAAAGTTATCCTTCAAAGCTTCTCCTAATCCTCACAACTCTTCGATGTTTTTTAAGTTTCATTCAATCATTTATCATTGCCAGTGCTATGGAAAGAGACCCTTCTCAATGGAAACTGGGATGGAATGTCAGGCTCCTTATCGTAACTTATTGTGTAAGCACCGCGCTATATATAATATGCATTTTTTTTGCTAATGAATTTTCATCTTTTTTATACTCCGTTAAATCAGAAATGAGAATCTTATTTGACTTTTACTGAAAAAATTGTGATATAGTAATTAAATTGGTGAATAATTGTGACATGCAAGGAGTTGTGGTTTGACATACTACTTACAGGCATAGGTAATTGAGAAGAAAGGACCAGTGTTCCTAACCATGTCAACTTCTTTGGGCTTTGTTTTCACAATCTTTTGTTCAGCATTCCTCTTGGGGGAGATACTTAGTTTGAGAAGGTGATTAACTTTCTATCCAATGCATATATTCCCTCCATTCTAAATTATTTATAATTAATATTAAATTTAATTTTGAGATATATTTTAGATTCAGAATTAATATAAATTAATTTAATTTTAGACAATATGAATATAAAAATTGAAATTTTTTAATATAGTAGTAATTAAGTCAATCACATCAATTTTAATTAATTAATTTATTGTGGGGGTGTGTTTGCAGCATTTTAGGAGGAATTTTGTTGGTGGGAGGGCTTTAATGTGTGTTGTGGGGAAAGAGTAAAGAAGAACAGTTGGGTGTTGGAATCTGTAAAACAGTAGAAGCTGAGGTGAAGATGAGCTCCGAGTCAGATGGAGAACTCACAACCAAGACTAATCATCCATCATTAATTGTTTAGCAGTGTAGTGCTACTGTGCTAGTAGTGTAATCAATTTTGAGTATCAAATATAGTTTTATCTATCTAATAAAATACAACTGATTTTAAATTTTCCGCTCACCCTAATAAATCATCTGGGTCATCTAAAATTTGAGAACTATTTGTATTCTAATTGAGAGATTATTACTAAATAGAGGTATTGGTACAAAATATTTTTCGAACACCTAACAATATCCACTTTAAGAAAACTATCAATAAGAACTCCCACATAAATTATTTAGATTTTCAAACTAGGAAAATATAGTCTTTTATAGAAAATGTAGTCTTTTATAGGAAAATGTGGTCTTCTAAATATAATCTTTTATAGGAAAATGTAGCTTTTTATAGGAAATGTAGTCTTTTAAAATTAATAGTGTCTCTCTCTCTCTCTCTCATATATATATATATATATATATATATATATATATATATAGGAAATTATTATTATATAGAGTTATAGTTTCTTAATCTGGGACTTAAAAAGTATATAACATATTACAATTTAGAGGTTATTCCTATTTATAAACTGGCCCAACTTGGGACCAAATTTTTTTATAATATTGTAGAGGTTATTTTTATATAGAGTATTCCTAAATAGGGGTTTTACTGTAGTATGATTATATTTCAAATTGATGGTGGGCCACGTACGGAAGCTAATAAATACATCAAAATCCTTTTCAAAAACATAAATTTATTATGTTTGTTTGCATGTATTATTAATGTTAGTAGTCTCAAATTTTATGTTCAAGGTACAAATTAATCAACAAAATACATTGGACTATTTTTGTGATATGAATGTTGTGTTAAAATAATAATTAGGAAAATTTAAGGAAACTGATATTTTTACATAAAAAATTGATATTTTTATATGATTTCTCCCACGTAAACAGTGAGTGAGTCTCACCTCCATATGAGAGAGATCCAAATTAATCTTAAAATCCATAAAAATAATTCTTACAAACACTCCAAAGTTGTTTACGTATTTGTTAGAACTTAGAACTATACACCAAAGTTTTAGCTCAGAGTTGGTGAACTAGGCCTACTGCAAGAAAGAAAGTCATAGGTTCTAACCTTGACAGTCGCCAAATAAGATATATGTATTTAATTTCAGTCAAAAACTAGCCAAAAAACAAGAAATTAGAACTATGTCCATGCACAAAGACGAGCAACAACAATTCTCAACATGAATAAAAAAAAGAGAACGGTTAAATCCATAACATTTTTTAATTGTACAAAACAAAAAACTATATATATATATATAGTTTATAATATATAGTTTATATATTATATTATAAAAAAATTATATATATATATATATAACAAAAAAACAAAAGCAAAAAACTATATATATATATATATATATATATATATATATATATATATATATATATCAAAAAAATTGAACATATCTGTCATGTACCCAAAAAAGAACCAAAGATATATATATATATATAAAGTGCATATACTTATTTTATTCTAAAAGTCTTCACTCCCCTTTAGCGACGCAAATGCATGCGACAGTTTGGTCATATACACAAAGTCGTCTATACTTTTAGCGACGCTATATGTTGTCCGTCGCTAAAAATATAGACGACGGTTGTATGACCGAAACCTCCGTCGCTAAAAATGGATGAGCACGGATGAGTAAGATAAGGGGTATGCACTTGATCCGAACTTATATATATATATATATATATATATATATATATATATATATATATATATATATGTCATGTACCCAAATTTAATTTAATTGTACATGAAACCTAAAAACTATGTTTTTGGTAATATTTAACGTTGAACATATAAAGTTTATAATAAATCTTTCAAAAAAATACAAAGTGTTCTAATATTCATTGTATTAATATCAATATCACAAAATTAATGATCTTTTAGATATTATCATAATTACTTCCCCGAATTTATGGTTTCAATATTACAAATTCCAAATTTTTGATTTGTCTTGAAATTTCATTATTTCAATTATAAAATTAAAAGTTGAACAACGGTTGGATTCTTAAAACCTTCAAGCATTAAAATAGAAAACTAATAAATGAAAAAGATATGGTATCTTGAATAATAATAACATTTCCTTGTAATAATTATTCACTTATCATAAATATAAGATAATATTCAAGCAAACATTCCATAAAAAAAAAAAATTACTGGCCGGATTAATAGGCCAGTAAATTCTAACTCTTCATTATATATAGGTTATGATCAACATGATATTCTATGTTATTAGTTGAGGAGCATTAGAGGGAAGCCATTAAAGTTAAAGTATTCTTCTTTATTATTATACTCTCTTCTTTCTCAATAAACAACTACTAACTGGTATTATAATAGTAGTTTTACATTTATTATATTATATTACATTATAATGGATCAGAGTACAATTCCTTTAAACTCAATTATAAATTCTTGGCTTTGTTACGTACCCTGCTTTTTGTTTTCCATTTTTTATTTCTTTATTATTATTATTGTTATTATTTATTTTTTGCTTCATTGAAAAATTATGCATATATGGGTTGAGTGTGATCTGGATTAACAGTCATTATCATTAGATGAACTCCATAATCTAATTAATTGATTTATTTTTTTAGATTCATTTTCTTCCCCTCTCTAATCTCTACGTTTACGCAATCAATAATAAGAAAAATTCGATCACAAAATAAGGGTAAGGATACATGTCTCACAATAAATGGAAAAAAAAATAAAATTCCTTCATTATAAACTTACGCTGAAAATCGAACATGAAATCATTAAGTTATCAATGTCTCTCTTCTACAGTCATGGTAATTTAGGATCCCTTCTTTAATTTCTTTAAATACGTATTTAACGATAAAATTTATTATAAATAATTATCAGTACAATAAAATTTATCGCAAGTAGTTGTATCGCTTGTACCGTTGTTAAAAGTAATATTTTGTATTGTAAATATGTATTAGAGAAAATTGAAACATAAGTGTAATAGAGGGGATCCTAATCCAATAACTTCAAACGCATAGCTATAAATTTTTTTAATGAATTCTCTTTCATGTTATATACAGACTTGTTCCTCCATTTATGTAGTAATTGGTCGAACTCCATAATCTAATTAATTATATTATGTGCATGCAAATGGGTCGAGCTAAGCTAAACATGAAACTCATAGAAAACAAAAAGATCCGAAATTCCACTTTCCAGAAGAGGAAGAATAGTGTGAAAAAGAAAATTTATGAATTATCAACTCTCTGCTGTGTCGAAGTGGCCCTCGTCATTTATGGGCCCACAATTAATAACAACGATTTACTCGAACTTAAAATTTGGCCTGCAAATTGTGACAACGAAATTCTCCAATTGATCAACAAGTACAAAGCCCAATCCCCTGAAAAACGCAAGAAGAGAACATATCATTTGTTAGACTACTTTGTGGACCGCAAGAATAAGGCCCAAAATGAGCTTGCAAAATTGCGAAAAATACACGACCAGGCCCAGTACCCCACGTGGGACCACTGGTATAATGGTTTATTGGTAGATCAACTAAGGAGAATTAGTAGCATATTGGAAATGGAGCTTAATGATGCAAAGATTAGGCATTATAATTATGTTTATTTTATACAACAGCAACAGTTGTGGTAGCAACAACAACATCAACAACTCTTGTTCAACAACTTTTTGATTACGATCAACTCACAAGAGCCGTATGAGCAGCCTTATAATTATCAGTTGCAGCAGGAGATTAATACTTTTGATCATCGCACGTATTTATCCCCGATCAATCAACTTGAACCGTTCGATCAGCCCTACAATTATCAGCTGCAACAGGGGTTTAGTACTTTGATCAACGTACGAATTTAATCTCGAATTCGAGGATGATTGAGCCAATTAATGATGCTGATTATGTTGAGGGCACCTCTAGTTGCAAAAATGTTGTGTATGGGCCTACGCTTAAGGCCGAACCAAGGGTTTATGACGAACCGATTAAGGCTGGGATGGTGGAGAGTATTGACATTGTGAAAAATTTAATTAGGGCACCCCAAATGAGCTATTATGGGGAGGCCAAGCTGCCTATGCCACATGAGTACAATATGTAACTTTAAGTGGGCAGGTGATGGTGCTATGACGGATCAATTGCGTGATTTTTTTCAAACGGATGGTTATAAGTACTGTAAAAATCGTGATTATGATGTAAAAAATCGTGAATGATTTAAGGTACAAAATTTAAATATTAACTTACTTGAAGCGGATTGATTTATATGCTTATTAATTTAGTTTAGTTGACATAAAATTTAGTTTATTTTTGTGTTGGTTTTATAAACTCTTTATACTAATTTAAACAGTGGTAGATATTCTATTTGAATTATTTGCGGTGATATATTATTTCTTATTGATGTCATTATAAGTTTTTTTAATTACTTTTGAATGTGAAAATTCTTACTTAGTTTTTGAGCCAAGACCTGAAAGAGGTGGTTAATATATATAATTAATGTCATTATAAGCTTTTCTAATTACTGTTGAATGTGAAAATTCTTGGTTAGTTTATGAGCCAAGACCGGAAAGAGGTGGCTTATAAATTATATATGCAATTTTTTGGTTAGTTTCTGAGCCAAGACCGAAAAGAGGTGGCAAAATTATATATGGTCTCATTTCCACTTTTTTCTGTTAGATTTTGTTCTTTTCCTTTTTTTTAAAAATCTTTTTATGGTGGTGGAATTGGGTTTTGGAATGTTAATGCGCTTATGTAGAATTTGGATTTCATGTTACGTACACACTCGATTGTATATAATTTATTTTATTTTTATTTTTATTTTTATATTTACTATAACAAAAGTTGTATATGATATTTTTATCGTCAAAAAATAAAATAATCAAAAATCTCGAGTAACTGGTTGAGCCACTAAAGTAACTATAATGGTGAGCGCCATAAGTCGATACAACATTTGTTATAAGAAAAATAATTAATAAAAAAAAAGGTATAAGCTTAATTTTATGATTCCGAATTATATCTTTATTTTTGTTGGTACTTCTCATTTATAGCTCAATAATGTAGTTATATATCGTACGGGTAAAATGTAAATGTGGTCATTGAATTTTAAGTGTTTTTAGGTATTGAGTCACTTTCTTTTGGTTGAGCCCCTTTTTGCTCGAAAATTTGAATATTGAGTCCACATATGCCACATGTGCGTTAACCTGCCTACGTGACACACGTGGCACCGCTTACATGTACTTTTTCAAAATTAATTCTTAAAAACATGGTTCTTCCAAGAATTAAACCTAAGACCTCTAAAATTTTGGGCATGAGACCATCCAAGCACAACTGACTTAACTATTAAATTGTCCAAAGAATTAACTTTTGTACTAAAATAATTTTTATTTTTATTTTTTATTATTATTATTATTATTATTATTATTATTATTATTATTATTATTATTATTGTTGTTGTTGTTGTTGTTGTTGTTGTTATTATTATTATTATTATTATTACTATTATTGTTGTTATTATTATTATTATTATTGTTATATAAAATTAAAATTAAAATTTAGAAAATAATTAATATTTTTGCAAAAAAAGTTAAATTTAATCTAAGGCGGATATTTATAATAAATAAATACATAAAAAATAAAAATAAAATAACAAATACTATAATTAAAAATACAAAACATCAATTAAATTAAAAGAAAAAAAAGACTAACTCAAAAAATACAAAACACCTTTACAAAAATATAAAACATCTTTTTTTCTTAAACAAAACATCAATTCAAAATAAAACCCAATTTTAGTATATAATTTTTTTTATATAAAAAAAAAACCAACTATTTGCAGGTAATATGATTTCGTTGGATTTGGTTCACGGCAAAATTAGATCTGCACTTCCTCCACTACACAGATTGCAAGATTTAATGATTTAATTAAGTTGTTGACGGGGTGACGGCTTGTTCAAGGGCTTGATAGATGGGGGCTTTCTCGACGAGTTCAGAGAGGTCGGTATAGCGGGAATCGAGGAGGGCTCAAGAACAGAGTTGGAGTTTATCTGGGCGTTGGCGTGGTCGTGGCCGGGGGCGCACTACTACAAAACAGTAAATAGATAACGCGAAAAAAACGTTGTGGTTTCAGTCAAAAAAACGTCATGGTTAAAAATGTCATCTATTTGACACCTTTACACAACATTTTTAAAACGTTGTAGTTAAGCACATTACACAACGTTTTTAAGAAAAAAACATTGTAGATTTATTTTTCATAAATTAGCAAATGCTTAAAAACGTTGTAGAAGGTATGATTCCACAACATTTTTTGGATAAAAAACGGTATAATTTAATATATCAGACAACGTTTTTAACCAATTTATACAACATTTTTAAAATGTTGTAGATAAAGAAGAAAAAAAAAGGTTGTGGTTCACCTATATTACCAATGCACCTGCAATATGCTAATACCATGATATATAGCTAAAAAATCTAAATTCTCATTTAAATTTAAAGCCAAAATGTATCAACCATTCAAAATACATCCCAATAATACCATTAGTTTATAATTTCAAATTACTATTACAAAAAATTAAATAAACAAGAGACTCAAAAACCATGACATGAGTCCACTACTGTAGAGCTAAAAACAACATTATCTTGAATAGAGTTTCATCCCTATGGTATTAAACTCTGGTGAATGCAATAAATATCACCAGAAACAATTAAGATAAAGAATAAAGTTAAATAGCTACAGCAAAACACCACCACAATATTGAATAAATATAAGCACAAACACCTCTTAATCCTCTTCAAGGTCTCGGGACTGATCTCGTTACTCGAACCAGGGATCATCCTCTTTTTCATAACCTCGTTCCCCCATTTCAACCTGTCAACCCATAATTCAATAACATCACTATTCTGTCACTTCTTAATCAAAATTAATTAGGTATTACAACACTGATGCTTTCTCCAGAAATATTAGAAAATATCAAACATATAGATTTAGAATTCAGAATTTCAACAAATTTGGAATCCTTTCTTCTAACAAACTAATTTAACAGTCAAATGGAGAAATTTCCTAGCTTTTTTAATCTACTTTTGGTCTTACATCAGTTTCTGTTGGATGTACTCATTTGATGCAGCTTCAACTTGTATGAGTTAAAAGATTTCAGACCCAACAATCTATTTTGTACTTGGCCTATTCTAATTGTGAATTGTATATCTCAATTCTGTCCAATCTCTTAAGATTAGTCATTTATCCGTTAAAATTTTAGTACAATCTCTTAAGATTAGTCATTTATTTTAGTACATTCTCCCCTGTGAAAGAATATATATCAATCAATTTATGGGAGAGAGAGAGAGAGAGAGAGAGACTACCTTGAGCTGAACAAGACAAATCCAGGAGGCAAACTTCAATCTATTAGATACAAGAATAAGTGTAAAGAAGACCTTGATTGAAAAACTTGAAGATGTCATCCCATAGTTGAGGTTCTTTAGATCCTGGTACTTCAACCTGATGGAAGTTACGAAGTTGCTTCGCAATTTCTGCAGCTAGCTTTGGCTTTCTCATGTCTGTCGAGGGAAAGAGTGACTATAATATCAAAAACAGATTACAGGTCTCCATGTATATTGGTATAATGGTATTCGTATGTAATCATAAAGAAAAACAATATTACATTTACTAAGCTATTTTCATCTCACTTAGAATGCAACACCTTCAAGCATGCCTCTGTGATGAAAAATAATGTGTATACATGGCAAGATAACTTCTAAGACTAAAAGTTATAGATGTGAGCCATGGAATGCATTGTGGTTGTCATTTATTACACCTTCAATTCTGAAATTAAATCAAGTTTGTAGTTGTCATTTATTACATATTCGTCTTGGACTGTTACAGTTATAGGGAAAATTGTTGTATTATAATATAGAAAAACAGACCAGATGATATCATTAAAGTGTAGAGCATGACCTAGTATTTTTAACATAAACAGCAATATCTTCAGTGTATTAAGAACAGAGCAAACCAAACCTCCATTTCTGTAATGGCATTGCAGGAAGCTGGGTGCTTTTCTATCAGTCCGTTCCCTGGTCATGTAATTTAAGCAGGCGATTTGGCTGTATCGATGATTTGGCTGTAACTAACATCCAACTTGGGACGTGCAATGGAATTAATCAACTGGAATTCACACTTACCAATCCAATATTTAAATAGATCGATCTGATTAAAACAAGTACTCGGTACTAACGACACCTCTAGGAATTCAAAACTAAAGGTTAGTATAATAGACAGACCTTTAGAGCATTCTGGATAATCTGAACACCAATCTTCTGATAAAAATTGGCAGTCTGCAGCTTTTCAAGTTCCTTTGAGGCATAAAGAAGAGCTACACCACCACCTGCAGAGGAAAAATTCCTCTAACTTATTGTATGGTCATCACAGGCCCGTGTTTAGGAGTCTCTCATACAAATATTCTATCATAAAACTTTGTGATTATTACCTGGGACAATGCCTTCTTCAACAGCTGCCTTTGTAGCATTTAAAGCATCAGTTACTCTATCCTTCTTCTCGCTAACCTCAGCTTCGCTTGCTCCTCCAATCTGTCAGAAAATCAGATTTATCAGTACCCAATTGTTATATGATCCAGTAAATTTCCTTTTGGCTTTTTATATTGATTGTTGTTCCATCAATGACACTAAAAAACCCTTTACACAAGAGGCTGACCTTCAAAACAGCTACACCACCGGAAAGCTTTGCTAGCCTCTCCTGATGCTTCTCCTTGTCATAATCAGAAGTGATCAACTCAATTGTCGATCTTAGCTGTCACAAGAGAATGGCAACCAATTCAGTGTCATACTTATGAATTGGGAGAACGACAGAATTTCATACAGCTGGGAATGAGTCTAAACCTGCTCACATCTTTCTTCAATAGCTTTCTTGTCACCTGCCCCATCAAGGATTACTGTATCATCCTTTGAAATTGTAACCTACACATCCACAAATAGAATGGCACTATGCAGTTATGATTGTAATAATTATAAAGAATATGAACTGTCAGCCAAGAAAACTGTGCAAGAGATCATGGTATACCAGCACCTGCATCAACAATTATATTCCATTAATATCAATTATCCATGTTCTGTAATTATCTTTGTAGTTCGTAATCAAAATGAGAATTTCAATCCCTACAAAGTGTAGGAGGATCTCAATCTTCAATACCCACAGACTAGGACCCAAGACATTTGAATTGCTGCAACACAAGATTTGAAATTCATAGACTTATTACACGAGCCACCGTGAGAAAATTGAGATTAATTCTCTATCAACAAATTAAAAGATTTTGAGTAAATATATGGGGTGGCTAAAGTATATAGGATATGACAGAGCAAACGTATATCGTCCATGCCTAACTTACAGATTAAAGAGGAATGCAGATGGCTAGAGAATCAACTAACCTGCCCACTGCAGAATGGCCCAGCCCCAATTCCAATGGTGGGTATTTGAAGAGCAGATGTTGCTGCAGCAGCCACAGGTGCAGGCACACATTCGAGAACAACAGAAACTGCAGCTTAGGTCCATAAACTGCTGCTTAGGGTTTTCATTCTTCTATGTCCCAGCTTTAGGTCCATAAACTGCAGCTAGAACTTTAGTATCACCTTAAACAAAGCAGAAACCACCAATAATCACTAACTTTAGTCTCACCTTAAACAAAGCCAGATACAATGAAGTCTTAAGAGACATGCATTAATCTAATTCACCATATTTAAATTCATTTTAAATATATAGTCATTTGTAAATGTCTGAACGAGAATCATATACCATTTGTTAAACACAGCTTTCTCACAAAGAGGATTCCAATTCAGTACTAGATTTTCACCTTTTCTTAGGTTTCAATGTCTTGAAGACTTGATAAGTTATATAGAGTTTTATTTGTTTAGATACCAGATTGACGAAATTCATTTTTTTCTAGGGGGTCTATTTTGACATATTCTTTTAGAACTATGAATGTGTTTCTATGTTCATACCAAGATAGGAAACTGCAAAAGATACGCCAAACCATTTGATCAATCTACACCAAAAAGTAATAATGAAGTGGTTCAGCCGGGAGATATCTTGATTCAAGGACTGACAGTCTATGATAGAATATGTTATATATAATATACGTGTTTGTGCAATAGTACATCTCGTATATACATCAAGTAATACATGGGGGAAGGATGAAACTCACAAAAAGGAAGGGTATTCTACCAGTAGGCATCCATGCCTTACGGATTGCATCTCTATTGTTCTTACGGCCAAACCTTGTCATGATCCCTATCACAGCTAGAAGCATTTTCTTTGTATTACTCTCACTATTTTCTGTGAGATGCTTTGCAGTAAATCCTTCTAGTCTAGATTTGTCCAACTCTAACTGATGTGCATCTAATTTCTTCTGTTGTTCCCTGGAAAAATACAAATTGGTTACTTTACTTCTACAACGATTTCTATAACGAAAACGAATTTGCCGTTCAAAAAAATTGCCATTGCATTTGGCCATAATTAACTTACCTGCAGGCTATGATTTTTAATGTATCGTCAACAAATATAGTAGACTGCCCCTGAAACAGAAGACTAATTGTCTAGTTTAGCTTAAACCAAGATTTAGTAAATGAGATATGATAATATAACACAACAACAATCTTCAAATTCAAAGGATAAATGAAAATACCTTGCCAGTTCTCCTGTCTAGCTCCTTAATTACATAAACCCTGCTATCTGCGTCCTGCCATAGTCTACACACGATGTACAAAATTTAAAAACCCAAGTCACCAAGATTATGTTTGGAACACCCAAAAAAAAATATGAACTCCTTTGTTTATATTTTTTCTCTCTAATTTTTTTATCAGAGTTCCAAACAAAGACAGAAACTTTTTTGGTTATAAACCCAAAACCACAAATATTGTTAACAGGAAAAATAAAAATTGGCATTATAGTGACATAACTGACCGGCCAGCGACATAAAACGAAGCCATTGTTGCGAACATAGAGAGCAGGAGAGTTGAAACTCGCGATCGAAAGGCCGATTCGGAAGATAGCCGCTAGATGGTGAAGTTTAGGGTTTTGGGGGAGTATCATTCGGAAGTAGTGCCGTTAGCGATTGAGGAAGAAAAAGAGGCATGGGCGGTGTATTTATGGTGGTGGTGGTGGAGTTTGTTAGGGCAGTTGTTGCCGTAGACGAAAAAGTTGCAGCAATGAGAGTTCTGTGGTGGAGGTGCCGGATGAGTAAGTGGAGGAGGAGCTGATGGCAGATGGTGAGGGGGAAAAGTATAAAGAGAATGAGGAGCCTCTCTCTCTAAACCCTCGAGGATGCACTCCAGTCACGTTTTTTTTAATTTCAAGTTTTCACTTTTTTGCTCCCTGTTTTTTATATAGATAACTTTTTTTAAAAAAAAATATTATCTAATTAAAATCAAAAAATACCCCTTTTAAATAGATAACGTTTTTTTATATATATTTATAATATTTTTTTTAAAAATATTGTGAAAATATTATGATTTTACTATTTTGCGCGAGGGCGGGAGAGTTGGTTGTTGGAGGCGACATATACACAACCAAATTAACGATTCAATTATAACACTTGAGTACCTTTCACACCACCAATAAATACATAAAATTTTCTTCAAAAACAAGTGATACAAACTAATCGGGAGACCTATCATAGTCGATGGAAACTATAAGGAAAAAAAATCTTTTTTCATTGAATTACTTGAAATTTTTTACCAATAGTACTATGAATTTTAGTTTTAAATTCTTACAAACATCTTAATGAGGCAAAAATAAATTACCAAAATCTAACAAAATTAAATATTCCAGTAAAAGTGAATTTTAATTAATAAGATTGTTAAACAATTCAACATATCAGCAATGAAAATATGTGTTTGCTTCATTTGGGGTGTAAAATGTGCCCACAAAACGGAAGCAATATAAAAAGAAGAAAAGTTGTTGGTGAAGAGCATCCCACCACAGAAGCAGTCAATACATAAAATAAGACTCAATTTCCGTATATATTGAATAGCAAATTATTGAGAGGAGAGAGAGTAAGAATATGAGAATCTATGGTATGGGGGAGAATAGCAAGTACAGCTCCTCCTTAAACACACAGATATGTTTTGTCGTGATTGTGTAGTCTCAATTTGTAATTTTTACTCTGCAAACCCTAGATTTTAACGATCTGAAAAGAAAAGGTTGAAATACATGGAGACGTTTGAAATTAATATGGTGCATTTATCTTTTAATATTCTATTGAGAAAATGAATTGATTTAATACAAAACTTCCTTCTTTGGATAATTTAACAGCTATCTTGTAGTGTTGGAGTGGTCTCATGGCCAAAATTTCAAATTGTGCTCAAATACACCTCAACAGTTCCACGCCACTTATCACAAGTAGGCAGGTCCACACACACGTATGTACCCCAGTGACTTTCGATTTCGATTACCAAAAAAAAAGAGGCTCAATACTCAAAAATATTTAAAGTTCATTGACCACATTTATATTTTACCCTATATGGTACTCATTTTTAAATGTTAAAAAGAATTAATTATGGTATTATACATTGCCCGCAAATCACTTCTAACTATGAAAAGGAGTAATAGCTTAGTTTATTCTTCCTTGCTTGTTTTAAGTTTTATTTCACCAATAATTTGTCCCAAGACTGCAAATATTACCAACTACTGCAAATATTACCAACTACCATTAGTTTTACAAGAGATTTTAACTAAGCAAACAAACACACTTGCTTAGTTCATACTTGCGTATTTTAAGTTTTAGTTTACTACTAATGCTCCCAAGACTACAAATATTACCTATTATCATTAGTTTTTCAAAATATATCAGCTAATTCAAATAAATCTCTATATATTATTTTAGTTAAGGCTGTAAAATAAAGGATTAAATACTTTTTAAGTCACTATATTATAAGTCGACTTACAAATGGGTCACTGAATTTTTTTTTTCCTTACAGTCAACTCACTGAAATCGATTTTTCTAACAAAAAGTTAAAAAAATCGTTAAACTCGTTTGACTATTAACGGGAAACGATTGAGTTGTTAAAAAAAGCCTATGTGGCAGTTAGTATACGAAGTGACAGTGATGATGTGGATTTGAAGGAAAATTTTTATGAAAAATTGGAAAAAAATATTTTAAAGTATATTATAAATTTAAAAAATATATTTAATTATTTTAAAATTAATTTGTTAATTTTTTTTATTAAAAAAAATTGTGTTTTTAATTATTTATTAAAAAACTGCGCTTTTTTTATTATAAAAAAAAGTGCATTATTTTTATTTTATTAAAAATATTTATTTTTATTAAAAAAATTTATGTAATAATTTTTTTTTTTAATAAAATAAAAAACAAATATTTTTATTAAAAAATTGAGTTTTAATTTTTTTTTTTAATAAAAAAATTATTAAAAAAACTGAGTTATTTTATTTTTATTAAAAAAGTGCGTTTTTTTATATAAAAACTGCATTTTTTTAATAAAACTAAAGTATAAAAACTGCATTTTTAATAAAATAAAAAAAACTAAGGTATTTAGTGACAATGAATAAAAACTATGTGAAATTTTTATTAAAAATGTTTATTTTGATTAAAAATATTGCAGTTTTTATTTTAATAAAACTTTCACATAAAACTGCATTTTTATAAAAAAAAATTGCAGTTTTTATATATAGTTTTATTAATAAAACTGCAATTTTTTTAATAAAATAAATATTTTAATAAAAATTTCACATAGTTTTTATTCATTGTCACTAAATACTATAGTTTTTTTTATTTTTATTAAAAAATGCAGTTTTTATACATTAGTTTTATTAAAAAAATGCAGTTTTTTTTAATAATTTTTTTTATTAAAAAAATTTAAAACGCAAATTTTTAATAAAATATATTTTTATTTATTTTATTAAACAAAATTATTATGCAAATTTTTTAGTAAAATAAATATTTTAATAAAATAAAAAATACACTTTTTTTAATAATAAAAAATGCAGTTTTTAATAAAATAATTAAAAACACAATTTTTTTTATAAAAAAATTAACAGATTAATTTTAAAATAATTAAATATATTTTTATTTATTTTCTTGTTTTTGACTAATTTTTTAAATTTGTATTAAACTTTAAAATACTTTTTTCCATTTTTTCATAAAAAAATTTCTCCAAATCCACATCATCACCATCACGTCAAGATACTAATCTTGCAGATAGGCTTTTTTTTAACAACTCGCTTTCGGTTTTTAGTTAAATAAAGCGAGTTTAACGATTTTTTTAACTTTTTGTTAGAAAAATCGAGTTCAGTGAGTTGACTAAAAGAAAAAAAAAAGTTAAGTGACCCATTTGTAAGTCGACCTATAATACAGTGACCTAGAAAGCATTTAATATGGAGGAGATGAGAAGGAGAAGAAATATAGAGGAGAAGAGCTATGGTCACCGTCACTGCTGCTAATTAGGAAGAAAGGGAAAGAATGAAAAGAGATTAGGGTTGCTGGTACGCTTATTTTAAAAAAAAGAATAAGTTCGACGGACTTCGATCGAGGTTATTTCTGTCGCCCTTTTGCTATTCTCGACTAACCATTCGGTCGATTTTAATAATATTCCGTCGACATTAAACTCGCGCTAGCGGGAAATCTACGCGCCAAGGAAAAAAGCTTAATTCCGACGGATATTTGTCGATTTTAGTCTAACCTTTGACGCAATTAATGTTGACGTAATATTCCGTCGAACTTATATTAACCTCGACGAAATGTATTCGGTCAAAATTGATTCCGTCGGAGATAACCCTTTTTCTTGTAGTGAAATAAATCAAACAGATTCAAGTTTGATTCGTACTCACTCGACTAAAATTTTGATTCAAGTTCAACTCGAAATTATAAACGATTCAAATATGAGTAAATTTTTAAGTTCGATAAATTACTCGAGTCTTTTCAAATTATAATTTTTTTTTGATATTTGAATCATATTCGCTCGAATAATTTAAACTGCTCAAACTCGATTCAAGACCGTGCTCGACTCGGTAGCTAAACGAGTTTCAATCAAAATCTTATTTCAACTCGATAACTTTTATAAACCAAATCTGAGCAATTCAATACTCATCTCGACTCGGTTCATTTACAACCCTAATTTTAGCAATAATCTTATCAATCATTACAACATTAATTACAAAAAAACATTATCATTTCGAGTTTTATTTCAAACCGAGACATATATATATATATATACTAAAAAAAAGTTTAATATTTTATGGAACTGAAATTTTTTCATAATAAAGTATTTTGGATGTGATTTGTATACTTATAACAAAACAGGTATGTGCAGACTGTACATATATTTTTTAGTATAGGTATCCAAATTACGCCCAAAACATTGTATTATGGAAAAATTCCAGTTCCATAAAATATTAAAAAAAAAATTAGTTGTTTTTAAAAAAAACAAAAAAAAAGACTGCATTTTAATAAAGTAAGAGAGTCATCACCTGATCGGTTATATATATATATAACATTGTTTCCTTATATTATAGTTCACTAGCAATCAAGAAAAGATATATACTGTTGATATTGTCAAAATAAAAATGATATTATCAGAATAAATATACATTTAACGTCATTTTATAATTATTCTAACAACACTTAACACTTTAAATGACAGTAGTTTCTTTTTTTAAAAAACTCATTTTACTCTGACAGTAGACATATATAGCTAGTTCACTCTGACAAAGCTTTAAAATGATACTATTGTTTTTGGTATTTTAATAATGATAAATGTATTATTTCACCGAGTTTATTAATTATAATTTTAGTATTTTAATATTTTATTAATTAAAACAACGTGGTTATAAATAAATTCATAGGCAATGTTTATTTGTAAAATTTTTACTTAAGATAAGAATATTAATCTCAAATGTCTTTTTTATTTTCAAATTTAAATTTAAGACTATTAATTTAGGAATTATAAAATGACTTCTGTTAGGACTTGTAATTTTGTAATCTTCATTTTTTCTCTTTATTGGTACTTTGCCCGAACTTTATATGATCGAGTCTTGTAAAAATTCGAGAATATGAATGAAGTATAAAATTCTTGTTGGTAAAGTGTTTCGATCAGTTATATTCGCGACTCTCCCCGATCAGTTACGTTATTTCGAACTTTCTAATCGTGTTATGCCCGAAGCTCGTCTGATGAACAATTACCATTTTCCCGTTCAGTTATACTTGTGACTTTTCCCGACTAGAGAGATTGCATCGAACTATTCTGATCGAGTTTTGTCCGAAGCTTATCTGATTCCAGAATTATAGTCTCGATCAATTATACCCGTGACTTTTATCGGTCAGTTAAGTCGTCTACGACTTTCTGACTGGTTTAAGTCCGAAGTTTGTTTGATCGGGTACAAAAAACCGTATGAATATAAATGAAGTAAAACTCATATGACCCCGGATCTCAGCCCCGATGTAAGACCCTAACTTATTATAAATAAAATTAATTTTTTTCTATTTATTATCTTGAAATAATTAGAAGTTAATTTGATATAATGCTTTGGTTATGGGTGAAATGTGCAAATTTTACAAAATAAGCAAGTGGTTATAAAATATTCATTTTTGTCGAGAAATATTCGTTTGGTCGTGGAATATTCTTGTTGTCGGGGATATTAAATATTTACTTGTAGCAAACCCATTCGTGGGCCTCACAACAGAATAACTGTCGGATGAAGAAAACGACAAAGTATGAGTTTTTATAAATAACGGCGTAATTATTACCGTTAACACTGTTGGAATACCCAGTGGTTAAAATATAGTAATACGCGTGGTTGCACAGGAACACACGGTATTGCACAGTGTTTTTGAATTATTGATTCTTACGTAAGAAGGCACTACTCAATAATTGTTACAGTAATTACTGTTCAATATTTTATTTTATTGATTCAATAATTGCTACGTTGATATTTTATATTATTGTTCTTTCAATAATTGTCACGGCACAGTATTTTCCATTATCAAATTAATAATTCATATTATTTGAATAATATTATTAGATAGCGTTATTGGCAATGTCTAGAAAGTTCTATCAAGGAGAGGTTTGGTCACCTAATTGCGCACCAGTAAGGAGAAATCCTTATCGGAAAGCTCCCTCTTTCCTGGGAATGGCCTGGTTGTCAATATTGTGATTCTATAATATTATTTGTGAATAATTAATTATTGATTTATATGATAAGAAAATATTTATTTTATGTAGATGAATTTGATATTATAATAAATGCATATAGATGACTAAGTGTGAAACAATTGTATTATGAAATCAAATATTTTTATTCGAACTTGGAATTTAGTAACTATTGGCTATTAATAAAATAATGGGATGAGGAACTTTTGTTCAGTAGCTTGCATTAAGTCTTGATAGGCGTGTTAAGAATAAAAAAGAATGTTTATTATATTATGATTGGTGGAACATGAATTTGTATGTTTGCAGGAGACTTATATTATAATGGTATTATATCATTACTAATCAACCTTGGCCACCTTTTAGCAACTTGGCAATTATTCCATACACGTTGTTTTTATTTTACACGCAAACTTTTTAATAATGCAACCGTTTGTCAAAGTTGGCATGTTAAAATTCTCTATCAGCCAAAATTTTCAAACTTGGTGTAATAGAATTTTCATCCGATGGAGTTTGTCAAATGAGGCGTGCTAACCATTCTCCTATAAATAGGTGCTTAGGTTAGAATTGAAAACCACACCATAAAACTAAGTTTTCTCTCTCCATATTATCGAGCGTATTTTTGTGAGTATTTCTTTTGAGAATAAGAATACTTTGAGCGTAGTTTTTCTGCAAGATTTTCTCAGAATAATATCCGATATTCCAGTCAAATTCAGTTTCTACTAAGGTAAAGGATATTATTTTATTGCAATATTCATGAGAAATATTATTTCCTTTCATACTCCATATTATGTAAGCGATATTTTTTCATCTTGTATTCCTAATTTTGAACTTACTATGGTAAGTATTGCTTCTATAATTCCTGAAATGATTATAAATTTCACTACATCTAATATCATTTCATAAGAATATTGATCTGGAATTTTAATCAAATTTGGAACTTTTCATGATCGAAGATCGTTTCACGGTGCTTCACAGTGCACATCGTTTCATTTGCATCGTTCACAAAAAAAATATTTTTTTTTTCTTTCAAGTTATCTGTTGTGACCCTTATTCTTGAAATTGAATCCATGTTTTGATCTTCACTATGGATTATTATGGAGTGTTTTTAAACTTGAATTATTTAAATTACGAATCTCTAATCTTTGTCCTTTTGTCTCAATGGATTCGCTCTCTAAAATATTTTTCATCATCCTCTCATCCTTAATGGTGATACTTGATGAATATCTTTGGCCTCAGAAGTAAAGAGATGAATGATTACTCGATGAATATCTTTGGCCCGTAGTGCAAAGATGAAGCAGTGTTGAGATGAACATGACCCAATCAGTGATACAGATGGATATATCTTCGCCTATAAGTGCAAAGATGAATATTTGATTCAAAATGTATATTGATTGATGTTCTGAGGATAAATATTGATGATGGACTTTTAAATTCATAGATGATAGTAGATTTCATTCTCTACTAAACTCTTCTAATGAATTGTTATTTCCGCTGCGAATATTGATCTAAAACTTGTTGTCCATTATATTTTATCTGATTTGTTGAAGGCTAATGATAATTTGTTGTTCACTATCTTAGTCATAATATTCTTTACTGGACTAGTTGAGCTCACCCTTTTCCTTTTTGTTCCATTTTTCTTCTCAAGAGGTGAGAATATAGCAGGAACCAGTCGGGGTAAAGAGTGATGGTCCTAGACAGTTGTTTTAACAGTCCTCGCTAGTTTTGTAAAATAGTATATCAGTAAATATAATGAGAACTTATTTGAGCGTGGATATTGTCTAGAAGACAATATTTGTATTTAAACTCACAGCATGTGTGTTGTCGTATTTTGCATGACAATTGTAATAATAAAAGTTGTAGTTGTTTCTGTACCATGTATTTGGCGACTTAGAATGGGTGATGTATACCTATTTTGGGGGCGTCACACCCGAGCAGTTCGGCATCCGTCTTCATCTGAGCTTCCCTCTTGGTGGCGAAGGCCAGAGGTGACACTGCTCGGGCGAGAATGGCATTGGCCTAACACACAGCAAAAATTCGCATCAGTGGTGAATAACTCAACATTAATGAAGCGGACATTTCAAATTAACAGGCTTACCTGACACTTGGCCTTGACATAGGCCACCAAAAATTCTTCCGAGGTCATTCCTCTAAATCGCTTGTCATCACCCGAAAGCTTGAAATGATCGAGCTGGTGGTAGGGGAATACCTCAGAAGGACTCCTCGGCCAGAACGTAGTCGGCGTCCCGTGAGAGGAACTCACTTCAGGGTTCGGCCTCAAAGTAGGAGTCGAGGCTGGCGGTGGATCGGCTTCCACAACTTGGAGATCGGGCCATTCATCCAAGCTGGGTCTCTTCGCGCAGTGATCAAGAGGAACTTCCTCGGTTTCCTCTGAATCCTCGCGGATGATAACAGGTTGTGGCTTCGAAATCATCGCCGAGGGAGGCTTCAGAACCGCCGAAGACGATGGCTTGGGGGGGCCTTGGCAGAAGGTTTCTTCTTACTCTGCTTGAGCAAAGCCATTTTCTCCGACCGATTCATCTTCAGCACATTCTTGGTGGAAGTATCGGCATTGGAGTTTGGGGGTGCAGGATCCGACGCAGAACCAGTGGAGAGTTTCGCGATCGGGATGGTCTCGTCTGTGATAGGAAGACGAATCGGCTCAATTGTGATGGGCAGAGGAGCTAAGGACTCGGCAGCACCTTCGGGCTTGAAAATTGTCACTGCACAAAAAGGAGCAAGTTAGAAAATTGGTTATGGCAACAAGATGGAAGATAATGAAGAGTGGAGTCTTTGTTTTGTTGCATCTTCTTCTGTAAAATAAACACCCTTTGGTCTCGGCTGCCCTCGCCTCGGTCATTTCCTTGCACCTTAAGTGCCCGAGAGTTGTTCTCATCCGCACGACTAGCCTGATTGGGCTTATGCTGGCTGTCATGGAAGAGTTTTCGCCGGAGGGAAGCAATTGGTTCCTCCTGATCCTCCTGGATTCTAGAACCCAATCTATCCTTCACCGACCCCCTCACCTGTGTGGGTTGGTGGGTCTTCACCTTCTCCATGAAAGAGCCACTATTTTCCCTACTCGCCATGGCCTCTTACCGGAAAAGTTGGTTGTGATTGAATAAGCACTAAAAGCCCTCCTTCTAGCACCAATGTTAACGCCAAGTTTCGCCGGCACATCCAATCACAGAATCCACGCGCTTGAACCTGCACAATAATAGATCACACACGAAGCTTGAAGGCTTGTGCCGCCGGGGGATAGCTCCGGTGTGAGAATAAGTACAGGTCGTTCACAAGGTTTAACAATGGAGGCTAAGTGTTTAGTGCTCAAAAGGAGGTATTATTTCTTAATTATAACCCTAACATTGTATTTATAGTACTCTCATCACCCTAGAATCCTTCTCCGAGTCAGTTTAGGACTCCTAATTATGGTAGTTACCATAATTCGGGTCCAACACAATCTCCTTAAAAGGTGGAAGTGGAATCCAAACCAAACATTATCTTTGGAGTTACCTTATTCAAATACGGTTAGGACTCCAGACTCCAATCACTATAAATAGGTGCTTAGGTTAGAATTGAAAATCACACCATAAAACTAAGTTTTCTCTCTCTATATTATCGAGCGTATTTTTGTGAGTATTTCTTTTGAGAATAAGAATACTTTGAGCGTAGTTTTTCTGCAAGATTTTCTCAGAATAATATCCGATATTCCAGTCAAATCCAGTTTCTACTAGGGTAAAGGATATTATTTTATTGCAATATTCGTGAGAAATATTATTTCCTTTCATACTCCATATTATGTAAGCGATATTATTTCATCTCGTATTCTAAATTTGAACTTACTATGGTAAGTATTGTTTATAATTCTTGAAATGATTAGAAATTTCACTTCATCTAATATCATTTCATAGGAATATTGATCGTAATTTTAATCAAATTTGGAACTTTTCATGATCGAAAATCGCTCATGGGTCTTTGTTCTCATAATTCTTTGTTCTCATGGTTTGTTCACGAGCATCGTTTCATGTGACGCCCTAAATCCGTGTTCTCTAACCTCGATTCAAGGTGCTCACGATCCTATCATCATCATAAGCATTCTATAACTATTTCAAATAATAAACATACATTGTTCATTATACAAAAGTCTCAAAACATGGTCCCAAGGTCTCTCTAACCTTAACTTTAAATACACCATTTATAATACAAATAGTTTACTCAAGAAATTCCATTAGATAATAACTAATTTAACATTCATTCTAAAATTACTCCCGGATCTTGCTTCTTGCCCTTGTCTTTCAGATTAGATCTTTTGCTTAAGCGAAAATAGAGGTCATGATATAACAAGAGTAAGCAACTAATTTGCTTCACAAGTTTATAAAGACAAAGGATATATATCATGACTTAGAAAGAAATATTGCCTTCAATGTTCAACAATAATATAAGATTATGAAGGAACATGAATTAATAATCAACAATTGAATATTCGATAATTGAATAACATGAATCGAGTGGTTTTGAATAACCATGAACATTTGCCGAGTCTTTCGTTGATTTAAAGCTGGACCTTTTAAAAAGTTTTGGTATTCAAGGGGATCAGCCTTTCATACCCCGTGATTTATGCATAAACACTTAATAATCCGACATTGATATCATGCCTTAATCAAATTTGTTCATTTCTCAGTCAAGAGTTCTTACCATATCAATTAATAAGAACGGTTATTTAAAATCCATTTGATTTAACAAATTTAGACATGCTTGATCTAGTGATACAATTAGGATAGATCTATCCCATAAACAATTCATAAATGAAGAACTTTAATTTAATTCACGCGATTCAATGGCGGTAGAAGCGAATTCAATTGCACAAAGTGCTAATTTCAATAATCAATAAAGACGTGAATAATCATCAATAATTATTCACTAATATGCTTTGAAAATAATAACTCAAGTTGAGTTAGAAACTTGCCTCGATCAGAGAGTTACAGCCTCTGAAATAAATTTCTATCCACTATGTAGTTAAATTATCTTCCTTCGAGAGAGACCTATAATTAGTTAATGCATAACATCGATTATGTAATCACATAGATATCATACATTACAATAAGTTCTTATAAACATTATCATGCCTAGATAGTGTTATTATTAATTAACGACTACCTTTAATTCACATAATATTATTAACTTAGATAATATTAATTCACCTTCTAGTATTATTGGTTCACTAATAATACTTTAAATTATTTACCAACATTTTATTCACTTACTAATATTATTAATCATTTAATAATATTTTATCCCTTTACTAATATTATTAATCATTTAATAATATTTTATTCACTTACTAATATTATTAATCATTTAATAATATTTTATTTACTCTCGAATATTATTATTTAATAATAATACTCTAATCTAATATTTTTATTTATATAACAACATCATATTATAATATTATTAGTATTATAATAATATTCCAATGATTTATTAAATTAATAAACAATTTATTCTAATTGTTCATCCTTTAATAACCTCTTATTTAATATCCATAAAAGGTCATAAGTAATATTTATTATTATAAATTACCAAAATGCCCTAAGATAGTCATGATATAATATATTATGAGCATTCAAGCATAAAAATCATATTTTTTCTCATTAAAGGCATCATTTAACTATTTATTTCTTTTTATTCATAACCTAATCATTTTTAGGAAAAATAGCAAACTGATTCCAAAAATTCTCAGCTTCACGGATTTTAACAGAATATGAACCAACAATGATCCTCTAATTTTTCTAGAATTTTAGAAAATGATTTACTATTTTTAGAGTGTCCAAAACACTCAGATCTTGCTCTATTTTTCATAAATTGAGTTTTACTCAGACAAATCTAAAATATTCAGGGTATGCTCTCTTAACATATATGAAGCTACTGTAAAAATTTTGGAATTTTCCAGTGTATACACAGTGAGATATTCGTAGGATAATATTTATGGAGTCCTTTACGGAAATAGTCATTACGCACAATATATAACTCAAACGTGTCCGCTTTTTTTTCCTCACGCGTAGATAACTTCATAAGGTACCTCTGTAATAT
Organism: Panax ginseng; assembly: GCA_020205605.1. Taxonomy (NCBI): domain Eukaryota; kingdom Viridiplantae; phylum Streptophyta; class Magnoliopsida; order Apiales; family Araliaceae; genus Panax; species Panax ginseng. The sequence continues at coordinate 137,724,081 of CM035129.1, read as the reverse complement.
TTTTCCAGATTTTTACAAGACAAGGAACTGACCGAAATAGCCTCATGAAAAACAAGTCAGTAGCTGATTTAGAGTTTCAAAGCTTTAGCATATAAAGTGGACTGCTGTTTTGGGAAAAATAATCTTAAAGGTTTCAAAACTTACTAGATTTGTGATCTACCACTTGGGTTTACTAGATAACTCATGTATCTAGCACCCCCCCCTTGACGGATCATAATTCCAAGTTGTAGAACTTGAGTTACACAAGATTTAGTGGAAGAAAAACAAGAGTTTTCACCCTTGGAGAACATATGCTCATTTTCTTCCTCTAAGCCTTAGATCCAACACTCAAGATACTTAGTTCCATGCATGATGGTATGTATAACTAGTGTATCTTGAGTAGTTGTACATAACCCCATCAAAACTCAAGCTATCAAAACAAGGTAAGAGAAGAAGATGAAGGTACATTATACCTTGACTTAGTGGCTACCTTCCTTGATTTTCCAAAGTAACTAATAAACTTAGGGGCATAAACAACTAGCACTCCTATATTTTTTTCTTTCTATGGATGAAATTCTCTCTTTCTTTTCTCTCTTTGAAGTTGGCTAGCTTGGGAGCAAGAGATAGAAGAAGAAGATGAAGAAGATGGAGAGAAAATGAAATGTTGGAATACTGAATGAAGTGTTGGAAGAATGAGATGTGCATTCAAAATGTAATGGGCAATTCATTATTAATTCTCCCACAATCATTTTGTTGCCCATTAGGTAAAAAACACTTTGTATTATTACTTACCTTAGGTTAAACATGATTAAATGTGCATAATGGAGTGGCAACCAATGGGAGCCTCACAACATTGTCCTTATGTTTAATCATGTCTACTAATGGACAAGCTAGATTAATTAATCCACTTAGGATCCTCATAATATCCACCATTTAGCTTTTATTTTAAATGCCCAATTTTGATTAATCAAATGTCTAGAATACCCCCAATCAAGTGGGCTAAGTATTTGATTACATTTTATTTTCCTTGGGCTTTTCTTTTTAATTGATTTGGGCTAGATAAAAACATAGTCCAACAATTTTAATAATGTTACCCAATTTGATAATTTAGGGCTTTCATCTCCAATCATATGAAGTTTAATTACTTATACATATGATTTTATCTCATAACCTAATTAGATTTACAAGAATTAGGTTTAAAATTATTAGTCACTTGAAATACTAAGTTTACCCACTTAAGTTAGTATACATATAAAATACTAACTTTTTCGTGTTACCATAACCCTTAGGTTATTTAATATCCTTACCTAATGTATAATTAGGTCACAAGGCTTTCATTTTTAATGAAATCCATAAATGTATGTATCCATATATAACACAAAGTAAAAAAAAAAATGTACATACATACATGGTGACTTAAAATTCACGGTTATTACATCCTCCCCCCCTTATAAGAATTCCGTCCCCGGAATTACATATAAGGTTACTCAAAAAGGTGTGGGTAATTTTCTCTTATCCTTTCTTCAAGTTCCCACACGTAGCTTCTTGAAGATTGTGGTTCCTCCAAAGAACTTTTTACGTGAATGTATAACCTTATTTCGCAATTTACATTTCCTTTCTATCTAAAACTTCGATCGAATTTCCTCGACGATAAATCTTTTTCGACTGAATTGGCTAAAGACGATATCACATGCTTGTAATCGAGCTTATATGGTCGTAGAAGATCGACACATGAAACACATTATGAATATGTTCCGATTCGGAGAGGTAGAGCTACCTCAGACGCCACTTCGCCTTATCTTCTTCAAGATCTCAAAAGGTCCAATAAATCTCGGACTCAATTTTACCTTTCTTTCCAAACCTTATCTTTCCTTTCCAAGGAGATACTTTCAAAAATGCATGGCTTCCCACCTCAAAATCTCGCTTCAGCGATGTAAGTCCGCATACTTCTTACGGCGATCTTGAAGTCGCTACCAATCGGGCTCTAATCACCTTAATGGTCTCTACGATTCGCTACATCGATTCTGGTCCCCAATAGTTGACGTTCACCCACTTCATCCCAAAGATATCAGGCGTTTCTACATTTCCTCCCATCTGTTGCTTCAGACGGCGGCGGCATTCGATCTTTGGCGTGGTAGCTATTGTTGTATCGCGAACTCTACCAATGGAAGATGATCCTCCCAACTACCCTTGAAGTCCATCACACAAGCTCGAGCATGTCTTCAAGTGTTTGAATCGTGCTCTCTCACTTTGCCCATCGGTCTGTGGATGATACGCGGTGCTCATCCGTAGATGCGTCCCCATTCTTTCTTGAAGACTCTTCCAGAAGTTTGACGTGAAACGCGGATCCCTATCCGACACAATAGATACTGGTACGCCATGTCTCGATATAATTTCTTTGATGTATAGTTTGGCTAGCTGGTCCAGACTATACCTGATCTTGATCGGCAAAAAGTGAGCCGACTTCGTAAGACGATCTACGATCACCCATATGGCATCGTGTCCCTTTTGCGTTGCTGGAAGTCCCACCACAAAATCCATCGTGATGTGCTCCCATTTCCACTCTGGAATCTCTAAAGGCTGTAATAGTCCACTCGGTCGTTGATGTTCTGCCTTGACTCTCTGACAAGTTAGACATTTACTGACACATTCTGCAACATCTCTCTTCATGTTTGGCCACCAAAAGTGTTGACGTAAGTCTTGATACATTTTGTGCTTCTCGGTGTATCGAGTACCTCAGATTATGTGCTTCTTGCAGAATCTCTTCTCTTAGTTCGTATTAATTGGTATCCAAATTCGTCCTTCAAATCTTAGCAAATCCGGTGCCAAAAATCTTGTATTTCAATTCATCCCCTTCATTGCTTAAACTTCTTTTGATGTCGCCGTAATCTTCGCCCTTCTCTTGAGCCTCTTTAACCTTATCTAATAAAGTAGGGCTCACGCCACAAGAATAATTTCTCATTGACCTCGTCGGTACTTAACCTCTAAGTCAAGTCGTTCAAATCCTTCACCAATTCCTCTTGAATGGTTAACTTCAATAACTTCTCTCGCTTTTTCTCGCTTTCGGGGCATCACCACTACATTTGCTTTGGTTCGGATGGTACGTAATCTCACAATCATAATCCTTGATCAATTCTAGCCATCGGTACACGCCTCATATTTAGCTCCTTTTGGGTGAAGATATACTTTAGACTCTTATGATCCGTATATATCTCACACTCTCTCCATAAAAATAGTGCCTCCAAATTTTTAAGGCAAAAACTCTGCTGCTTAACTCTAGGTCATGAGTCGGATAACCCTTCTCATAGTCCTTTAGGCGACGTGAAGCGTCTGTAATGACCTTGCCCATCTTTGATCAAGACATAGCCAAGACCCTTGTGTGACGATCACTATACACTACAAATCCTCCCGTGTTGTCCGGTAAAGCCAACACAGGTGCTTGACTGAGCCTCTTCTTCAATTCCATGAAACTCTGTTCACATTTTTCCGTCCAAACGAACTTCACTGCCTTTCTAGTAAGGTTGGTCAATGGCGATGCTACCTTTGAAAAATCTTGGATGAATCTTGATAAGTATCCCGCTAATCCCAAGAAACTCCTAATTTACGCTTGTCTTTGGTCGTTCCGATTGATAACCGCTTCTACTTTTGCTGGATCTACCGAAACACCATCTTTGTCGATAACGTGACCCAAAAATTGCACTCTCCGCAACTAAAATTCACACTTGGAGAACTTTGCATACAACTTCTCCCTCCTTAACGTCTCCAACACTTTCCTTAGATGTTGGCGTGATCTTCCTCTCGTCTCGTAATATACCCGTAATGTCGTCGATGAACACGACAACAAACTTATCCAATCATCGCTTAAACACTGCGTTCATCAAATCCATGAATGTCTTTGGTGCATTAGTTAACCCAAAAGACATTACCAGAAACTCAAAGTGTCCATACCGAGTTCTGAATGCCGTCTTTGGAACATCCTCATGTCTCACCTTCAGTTGGTGATAACCAGTCCTCAAGTCAATTTTTGAAAAGTATTTTGCCCCCTTCAACTGATCAAACAAATCGTCGATCCTGGGCAATGGGTATTTATTCTTAATGGTGACCTTGTTTAACTCTCGGTAGTCGATACAAAGTCTTAATGACCCATCCTTCTTCTTTACTTAATAAGACCGGTGCTCCCATGGTGATACGCTTGGTCGAATGTATCCCTTATCTAACAACTCTTGTAGTTGAACCATCAGTTCCTTCATTTCTACAAGAGCCATACGATACGGCGCTTTGGATACCGGTGATGTCCCTGGTGCCAAATCGATAACAAACTCTATCTCTCTATCTGGTGGCAATCCCGGAATTTCATCTGGGAAAACGTCAACGAATTCCCTTACAATAGGTATTTGACCCAGTTCACCCTCGATTCTGCGGGTATCCACAACGTGAGCCAAATAACCTATACAACCCTTCCTAAGCAACTTCCTTGCTTGCATCATCGTCAGACAACAAGATTGTCTTGGCGATTTACTGCCATAAAATACCACCTTTGACTTATTCGGAGTCTTTAGGTGTACGCACTTTTTCTTACAGTCAATGACCGCTTCATGACTTGATAACCAATCCATCCCAAGGATTACATCAAACTCTCCAAGACGAATCGGTATCAAATCCACGTTAAGCTTAAAACCTCTTACATTAGCACAACAGTTCCTATAGATGTAGTCTACAGGGATAATTTCTTTGTTTGCTACTTCTACATTTAGTGGGTGTTCTAATAGTTCATGAGGTAAACTTAATCTTTGAGCAAATTCATCGAGATAAAAAGAACATGAAGCTCCGAATCGAATAACACATAGGCATTTATATCATTGATCGGAATTATACGACACCACCTCCCGGATGCCACAAAGATCTTGACCGTCATATTGAATGTCCGTCTTTGTTCGCTTTGTCAAATTTGGTCCTCCACCGTTGTCTTTGTGTTATTGCCTTGTTGCCATTTCCGCCATCCATGCTTTTCTTCTTCTTGGGCAATCCTTGATCCGATGTCCCACTTCACCACAATTAAAGCAACCTCCTTTCTTCACCTTAGTACAATTGGGTGAGGTATGCCTTCTTCTTGCCCACATGTATAACATATCATTTTTCCTTTCAAGCACTCCGAGAGTGACCCTTTCCACAGTTCCCACACACACCGACTTCTTTTTGTTGCACGCTTCTTGCATGCATCTCCGACATTACTACCCCCATCGCTTCCATTTCCGCTTCTTATTGTTGCCACCGCCATCACGACATTTTGATTCCCACCTACGCTTTCTTTTTGTTCTTCTCCGATTGTATCTTGAGACCGCTTCACTTCCTCCTTTCGCTATAAGAGCTTTTTTCCAATGTGAGTTGAGAATGATATGATTTGTAAAACCGCTACCTTACTATAAATCCACGGCTTTAGTCCATTTTCAAACCTTCTCGCTTTCCTCGCCTCTGTGTCCACGATGTGGAGCGAATCCGCCAATTCATTGAATTTCGAGATACTCGACATCGACATATTCTCCTGTTTCAGTTCAAGAACTTGATCTCCATTCTTTCTTGAACACTCTCGTGGAAGTAGTTCTCAAAGAACAACTTCTTGAATGCTTCCCAAGTCACGATTCCGATCCCGGCTTTGTTCGGTTGGCATCCCACCAATAGCTAGCCTCCCCTTCATTAAGTAGGTAGCAAAAATTGTCTTCGTTCTTTTCGCTACTCTAGCAATAACGAAGGCCTTCTCAATCTCCTTTACCCACATTTGGGCTTCTATCGGGTATATGTTGTTCCTCCGAACTCTGGCGGTCCCTCTTGCCTTGAAGTCCTTAAAGTTTACTATTGGGGCTCTGCCGATTTCCTGCAGTTGAGCTTGATTCCTCATGGCTTCAACCATCATGTTAATAAAATCTTGCATTGGGTTTTGTTGAGATCATTTTTGCATTATTAATCGACTCTTCAATATCTTGGTTCACGAGTCCACGCTCTGCGGCGCCATTATCTAGTGAAACAAAAATTCTAACACGTTACTCGGATTTATTATCATATGATTACTTAGTATGTAATACGCTATTTATTTAAACAATCGGATGATCATTATGTGAGAGTTTTAAGTTACCGAGATTTGGAAGTCTTTCTCCCGCTTAGTGGGTTAAGTTTGTTTTAAAGAACATTTTCCAAATCGATCATGAATTCACATAACATTAAATAGAAAATTTACTATTTAAAATTTTCTAACACATATCATAATATCGCATTTATATTCATACACCAATCTTCAAATGACTTACACGATTAATACGGTATATTTTATAAATGCTACTATCCCATTTTAACACAAAAGATGGGATTAACTCATAATGATACCTCCCTACAAACACAATTAGGAAAGTACCTAACCATTTACTACCTCACACCGGTGAGGTTTACATCAACATAAAACCTTATTACACAACAAGAAAGGTACTAATGCATCTATTTACAACTTGGCCATCACATCATCACCACTGGTGGCCCTGCCAGGTCACCTGCACAGGCTCCTAGGGAAGCAACTACTCCAGAACTCTACGTCGAACGGATCGACTAGACTCTCTTATCTCAGAGTGGACCCTCCTAGCCCCACTGCGCTGGCCCTCATACGCAGCGTCTAATGCAAGTCCTAAAGTCTCCACTCTGACCTTCATGGCATCCAGTGCCATCTCTAATAGGTCCACCTGTTTGGCCGACTTATGAAATGCTTCTTCCACCCGTATCTTGTCTGCAATAATCTACGTCAAACTCACTGCAGACGCTGATGCTCTACTCTCAATGTTGCGAACTTTGCCTTCTCTCCGCTTCTAGTTGGACTCAGATTATCCTTGCTAGCTCCATCTGCTTCGATAAGAAGCATCCTTATACTGCTTTGCTTTCCGTGTGTTAATGGTTCATATTCTCCGCCTCAATGCGCAAAATCCTTTTGCTCTCGAAAGCATGGTTTTTTTCTAACAAAAGTTACTAATCATCACATCCCTTCGAGGTGTCCGATACCTCCTCCGGGACGACCCTCCTCCCGGTTCATGTAATGGCTCCTCGACTATCACCGCATCCTATAAAACAAGGATACAACATCAAGACTACAATAAAATATATCCATTGATGAAATGAAATAATATTTTATTAAGTATAACACATACTCGATGAATTTCCACAATCCATCTCCTAACATACTCCGTAAGAGTTTTCTACTAAGGTTATAACCTAGGTTTTGCATTCCTAATGTTTATAACCCATGCCTTTGATACCAACTCGTGGCGCCCCAAATCCGTGTTCTCTAACCTCGATTCAAGTGCTCACGATCCTATCATCATCATAAGCATTCTATAACTATTTCAAAAATAATAAACATACATTGTTCATTATACAAAAGTCTCAAAACATGGTCCCAAGGTCTCTCTAACCTTAACTTTAAATACAAAGATTTATAATACAAATAGTTTACTCAAGAAATTCCATTAGATAATAACTAATTTAACATTCATTCTAAAATTACTCCGGATCTTGCCTTCGCCCTTGTCCTTCGTGATTAGATCCTTCTAAGCTTAATCGAAAATAGAGGTCATGATATAGCAAGAGTAAGCAACTAATTTGCTTCACAAGTTTATAAAGACAAAGGATATATATCATGACTTAGAAAGAAATATTGCCTTGATGTTCAACAATAATATAAGATTGTAAAGGAACATGAATTAATAATCAACAATTGAATATTCCATAATTGAATAACATGAACTGAGTGGTTTTGAATAACCATGAACATTTGCCAAGGTGCTCGATGATTTAAAGCTGGACCTTTTAAAAAGTTTTGGTATTCAAGGGATCACCTTTCATACCCGTGATTTATGCATAAACACTTAATAATCAAACATTGATATCATGCCTTAATCAAATTTGTTCATTTCTCGGTCAAGAGTTCTTACCATATCAATTAATAAAACGATTATTTAAAATCCATTTGATTTAACAAATTTAGACATGCTTGATCTAGGCGATACAATTAGCATAGATCTATCCCATAAACAGTTCATAAATGAAGAACTTTAATTTAATTCACGTTCGATGGCGGTAGAAGCGGAATTCAATTGCACAAAGTGCGTAATTTCAATAATCAATAAAGGCGTGAATAATCATCAATAATTATTCACTAATATGCTTTGAAAATAATAACTCAAGTTGAGTTAGGAAACTTGCCTCGATCGAGAGTTACTGACTCTGAAATAAATTTCTATCCACTATGTAGTTAAATTATCTTCCTTTGAGAGACCTATAATTAGTCAATGCATAACATCGATTATGTAATCACATAGATATCATACATTACAATAAGTTCTTATAAACATTATCATGCCTAGATAGTGTTATTATTAATTAACGACTACCTTTAATTCACATAATATTATTAACTTAGATAATATTAATTCACCTTCTAGTATTATTGGTTCACTAATAATACTTTAAATTATTTACCAACATTTTATTCACTTACTAATATTATTAATCATTTAATAATATTTTATCCCTTTACTAATATTATTAATCATTTAATAATATTTTATTCACTTACTAATATTATTAATCATTTAATAATATTTTATTTACTCTCGAATATTATTATTTAATAATAATACTCTAATCTAATATTTTATTTACATAACAACATCATATTATAATATTATTAGTATTATAATAATATTCCAATGATTTATTAAATTAATAAACAATTTATTCTAATTGTTCATCCTTTAATAACCTCTTATTTAATATCCATAAAAGGTCATAAGTAATATTTATTATTATAAATTACCAAAATGCCCTAAGATAGTCATGATATAATATATTATGAGCATTCAAGCATAAAAATCATATTTTTCTCATTAAAGGCATCATTTAACTATTTATTTCCTTTTATTCATAACCTAATCATTTTTAGGAAAAATAGCAAACTGATTCCAAAAATTCTCAGCTTCTGGATTTTAACAGAATATGAACCAACAATGATCCTCTAATTTTTCTAGAATTTTAGAAAATGATTTACTATTTTTAGAGTGTCCAAAACACTCGGATATTGCTCTATTTTTCATAAATTGAGTTTTACTCAGAAAAATCTGAAATATTCAGGGTATGCTCTCTTAACATATATGAAGCTACTGTAAAAATTTTGGAATTTTCCAGTGTATACACAGTGAGATATTCGTAGGATAATATTTATGGAGTCCTTTACGGAAATAGTCATTACGCACAATATATAACTTTCGAAAGCGTGTCCGTTCTTTTTCCTCTGGCGTAGATAACTTCATAAGGTACCTCTGTAATATTTTTCCAGATTTTTACAAGACAAGAAACTGACCGAAACAGCCTCATGAAAAACAAGTCAGTAGCTGATTTAGAGTTTCAAAGCTTTAGCATATAAAGTGGATTTGTTTTGGGAAAAATAATCTTAAAGGTTTCAAAACTTACTAGATTTGTGATCTACCACTTGGGTTTACTAGATAACTCATGTATCTAGCACCCCCCTTTGACGGATCATAATTCCAAGTTGTAGAACTTGAGTTACACAAGATTTAGTGGAAGAAAAACAAGAGTTTTCACCCTTGGAGAACATATGCTCATTTTCTTCCTCTAAGCCTTAGATCCAACACTCAAGATACTTAGTTCCATGCATGATGGTATGTATAACTAGTGTATCTTGAGTAGTTGTACATAACCCCATCAAAACTCAAGCTATCAAAACAAGGTAAGAGAAGAAGATGAAGGTACATTATACCTTGACTTAGTGGCTACCTTCCTTGATTTTCCAAAGTAACTAATAAACTTAGGGGGCATAAACAACTAGCACTCCTATATTTTTTTCTTTCTATGGATGAAATTCTCTCTTTCTTTTCTCTCTTTAAAGTTGGCTAGCTTGGGAGCAAGAGATAGAAGAAGAAGATGAAGAAGATGGAGAGAAAATGAAATGTTGGAATACAAATGAAGTGTTGGAAGAATGAGATGTGCATTCAAAATGTAATGGGCAATTCATTATTAATTCTCCCACAATCATTTTGTTGCCCATTAGGTAAAACACTTTGTATTATTACTTACCTTAGGTTAAACATGATTAAATGTGCATAATGGAGTGGCAACCAATGGGAGCCTCACAACATTGTCCTTATGTTTAATCATGTCTACTAATGGACAAGCTAGATTAATTAATCCACTTAGGATCCTCATAATATCCACCATTTAGCTTTTATTTTAAATGCCCAATTTTGATTAATCAAATGTCTAGAATACCCCCAATCAAGTGGGCTAAGTATTGGATTACATTTTATTTTCCTTGGGCTTTTCTTTTAATTGATTTGGGCTAGATAAAAACATAGTCCAACAATTTTAATAATGTTACCCAATTTGATAATTTAGGGCTTTCATCTCCAATCATATGAAGTTTAATTACTTATACATATGATTTTATCTCATAACCTAATTAGATTTACAAGAATTAGGTTTAAAATTATTAGTCACTTGAAATACTAAGTTTACCCACTTAAGTTAGTATACATATAAAATACTAACTTTTTCGTGTTACCATAACCCTTAGGTTATTTAATATCCTTACCTAATGTATAATTAGGTCACAAGGCTTTCATTTTTAATGAAATCCATAAATGTATGTATCCATATATAACACAAAGTAAAAAAAAATGTACATACATACATGGTGACTTAAAATTCACGGTTATTACAGTTCACAAAAAAAAATATTTTTTTTTCTTTCAAGTTATCTGTTGTGACCCTTATTCTTGAAATTGAATCCATGTTTTGATCTTCACTATGGATTATTATGGAGCGTTTTTAAACTTGAATTATTTAAATTACGAATCTCTAATCTTTGTCCTTTTGTCTCACTGGATTCGCTCTCTAAAATGTTTTTCATCATCCTCAGTCCTTAATGGTGATACTTGATGAATATCTTTGGCCTGTATTGCAAAGATGAATGATTACCTGATGAATATCTTTGGCCCGTAGTGCAAAGATGAGCGTGTATTGAGATGAATATGACCAATTTGGTGATATGGATGGATATCTTTGGCCTGTAGTGCAAAGATGAATATTTGATTCAAAATGTATATTGATTGATGTTACAGGGATAAATATTGATGATGAACATTTAAATTCATAGATGATAGTAGATTTCATTCTCTATTAAACTCTTCTAATGAATTGTTATTTCCGCTGCGAATATTGATCTAAAACTTGTTGTCCATTATATTTTATCTGATTTGTTGATGGCTAATGATAATTTGTTGTTCACTATCTTAGTCATAATATTCTTTACTGGGCTAGTTGAGCTCACCCTTTTCCTTTTTGTTCCATTTTTCTTCTCAAGAGGTGAGAATATAGCAGGAACCAGTCGGGGTAAAGAGTGATGGTCCTAGACAGTTGTTTTAGCAGTCCTCGCTAGTTTTGTAAAATAGTTTATCAATAAATGTAATGAGGACTTATTTGAGTGTGGATATTGTCTAGAAGATAATATTTGTATTTAAATTCCTGACATGTGTGTTGTATTTTTTTGCTACGACAATTGTAATAATAAAAGTTATAGTTGTTTACATGCCATGTATTTGACGACTCAGAATGGGTGATGTATACCTATTTTGGGGGCGTCACAGTTGGTATCAAAGCTTAGGGATATGGTCTCTGGTGGAGATCGGGGAATAGAATTAGGAGGGGAGAGAAAAGTAAATCCTTCGCTAGTGTGTCCTACCTAAGCTTATTTGTTGGTCTGTCATAATTTAGGGATATTATGTGAGATATTAGTTTATTTAATTAACCCTTGTTTTATGGCAGTTTTTTTTAGAATGGTAGCTGAGAACGTTAACAATGGAGTGTATGAGACTGTGGAACAACCTTCAATCACCAACCAAGAGAACGTGCAACAAGAAGGCAATATTCCTCCTGTAAACAACACTACCGAGCAAACGATGAATGATGGGATGTTTTTTAGAAGCTTTTTGCAGTTCATGCAAAATCAGACGAGGGAGACTGTGACACCCCCAAAATAGGTATCCATCACCTATTCTGAGTCGCCAAATACATGGCACAGAATACAAATACAATATTTAATATACAACAAAAGAATTTGTGAGTTTTAATACAAATCATCTTCAAGACAATATCCACTCTCGAGAATAAGTCCTCATTACATTTATTGTCACACTATTTAATAGAATAGTGAGGACTACTAATGCTATCCTACAGACCGTAACTCGCTTCCGATCGGTCCCCGCCACGTTCTCATTTCTGAAGAGAACAATGAAAGCAAAAGGGTGAGCTCAACTAGCCGGTAAAAATATTATGACTAAGATAATGCGAATAAATTATCATTAGTCTTTAACAATGTTAAACCGATAAAATACAATAGACATCAAGTTTAAGCTGCAATGAACAAGCAATCCATTAAAAGAGTCAGTAGAGAATAAAATCTACTATCTTTTATGATTTAAAAGGTTTTCATCACTTTTATCATTGGGACTCAAATTTTAATAAAAGTCAAGGAGACGTCTTTAGGGACGAATGACATAGATGTCTAACAATTCATGCAGTTGGGTCTTTAACTCTTGAAGTTCAATAGGAGCCATTCGATATGGGGCTTTGGAAATAGGTTTTGTACCAGGTTCAAGGTCAATACAAAATTCAATTTCACGCTCTGGGGGTAAGCCAGGAAGTTCTTCAGGGAATACGTCAGGAAATTCATTAATAATAGAAATATCATTCAAAACTGACGTATTTTTATTTAGATCCGTGACATGAGCTAAGAAAGCTTGACATCCGATTTTTAATAAACGAATAGCTTTATGGCCTGAGATGATAGTGATTGATTTTAATGGTTTGGTTGCTTGAATTCGCATAATAGGTTGGTTAGGAATATAAAAGTTAACAACCTTACGAAAATAATCAATTTTTGCATGATGAGTAGTTAACCAATCAATCCCTAGAATTACGTCAAATGCAAGTATTTTTAATGAAATAAGATCGACAGATAATGTGAGGAAACCGATTTGAACTAAACAAGACTTATAAACAGTAGATGTAATGAAGGTTTCTCCCAATGGAGTTTCAACAGATAAGTCAAAGTCCAATTTCTCTGGAGTCAAATTTAAGCGTTGAAGCGCAAGTAGGAGAAATAAAAGAATGGGTAGAACCGATTATCAAATAAGGTATAGACTCATTTGGAGTTTATAATAAGCTTACCCGTGATGACCTCGTTTGGGTTCCTTGCTTTCTGGGAGGTCACAACAAACGCTCTCCCTTGCACTACCAGCTTTGACTTTTCTGGGACGGCCTTTGGTGCCTCTATCCTAGCTGAACTTGTCTTCCGTGAATGACAAAATCGGGCTAGGTGACCTTCTCTTCCACAATTATAACATGCTTTGGACGGCATCGCGCAGTTTGGACTAATGTGTCCCTCCCCTCCACATTTGAAGCATATAATAGGTGGTCGTTCTCCTTCCTTCACAACGGGTGCTGGTGCTGACGTCTTTCCATCATTGTTGAATCTCCTCTTCTTGAAATGTCCATTCTTATTGTTTTGGCCCTGATTACCACCGAAGTGGTTACCATTTCTGGCATGCTGATTCCCTCCACGCTTGTTGTCACCGCTTCGATGACTGCTCTCACTGGTATTATCATTTTGCTGGCTGCTTTCTTTTGGTTGGGTTGACTCATTATCGCGTTCCAATAACTGAGCCCTATTAACAACATCTGAATACAAACACAGTTTATGAGAGATAAGATATTGACGTATCTCGGGTTTCAAACCTCTTAGAAACATTCGCGACATTCTCTCCTCATTATCAACCAAATGGGACGCAAACCTGGGGAATTTCGGCAAACTTGGCTTCAGATCGCGACACGGTCATGTTGTTTTGCTCCGGTTTAATGAACTCTACCTTTTTCATATGCGAATACTTTCGGGAAAGTACTTGTCGTTGAGCGATTCTTGAAACTTCTCCCAAGACATCTTGATGCGGCGGGTTGGGTACTCTTTCTGATTCCCACCGGTAACCGCCTCCGCCCATAACATGAAGGTGGCGAAGGAACCTTTTCCTCTGAGCAACCCAAGACATCAAATATCTTGTTGATCTATTTTATCCACGTCTCGCCTTTAAGAGGTTTTGGCTCTCCAAAAACTCGTGGTCCCAGCTCCTTGAACTGTTTGGCGGTGACCGTCCGAGAGTTTTCAGTGTTTTCACCTGCATTTTGGACAGGAGCCGCTCTTGTCTGATGTTGCATGAATTGCATGAAGCCTTAGAACATTCCATCGTTCATCATTTGGTCAGTATTGTTGTTTGCATGAGGATTGTCGCCTTCCTGATGCACATTGTCCTGGTTATTGATCTGTGGAGACTCAGCGGCGGTCTCTGTGCTCCATTGATGTTCTCAACATTCTCGGATGCCATTTTCAAATAATCGCCACAAAACAAGGGTTAATTAATATATCACATATTATCCCTATACTACTCGACCGACCAATTAAATACCAATTAAACTTAGGTAGGTCATACTAGCGAAGGAATTCCCCGCTCTCCCTCCTAGTTCTTATCTCACATCTTAGCCAGGGATCATATCCCTAAGCTTTGATACCAACTGTGACGCCCCCAAAATAGGTATACATCACTTATTCTGAGTCGCCAAATACATGGTACAGAATACAAATACAATCTTTAATATATAACAAGAGAGCTGTGAGTTTTAATACAAATATTGTCTTCAAGACAATATCTACTCTCAGAATAAGTCTTCATTACATTTATTGTCACACTATTTAACAGAATAGTGAGGACTACTAATGCTATCCTCTGGACCGTCACTCCGTTCTCCGACTAGTCCCCGCTACGTTCTCATTTCCTGAAGAGAACAATGAAAGCAAAAGGGTGAGCTCAACTAGCCCAGTAAGAAATATTATGACTAAGATAATGCAGAATAAATTATCATTAGTCTTCAACAATGTTAAACTGATAAAATACAATAGACATCAAGTTTAACTGTGCAATCCATTAAAAGAGTTAAGTAAAGAATAAAATCTACTATCTTTTATAATTTAAAAGGTTTTTCATCACTTTTATCGTTGGGACTCAGCTTAATAAATAATCCACATCATCGAATCACCCCTGCACTACGGCCAAGGATATTCTTTAGTATCACGACCACAATTATCCATGCACTACGGGCCAATGACATTCGTGTATTCATCAATGGTCATGATCATGCCAACAACTGTTCATCAATGCACTACGGGCCAATGAGGACTTTTATCACATCATTTATAACATTACAGTCATGATTATACCGAATAATCCCTGGTCATAATCATACCAAGTCCATCTATGCACTACAGGCCATATATGACTTTCAAAAAAATATAAACATAAGGATGATGACAATGATATAAGAATTCAATAAAACAAGTTCACGAATTAATTTATCCAGGAACTAATAACGTCCAAATTGTCAACATGATACTTCTTTGTAGAGTAAAATTCAAGAATGCTCAAAAAAATATTTCCATGAAAAGATACTGGATGAAGCGCAAATATCAAGGATATTCTACTAATTTCATGGATTATAGAAGTCAAACCTTTAACCAACTGAGTATAATAAGGAATGAAATAACAAAAGAAATCACCAAGCACGCGGTGAAGCCGACAGCAGGCGAGTTATTCCAGCGAGAATAATAAAGAGCGGAACCGGTCGGCGTAAAATGCATCGACATGATATTCCAACAGAATAATAAAGAGCGGAACCCGGTCCGGCGTAGAAAGCCTGCATGGATGTTCCAACGAGAATAATAAAGAGCGGAACCAGTCCGGCGTAAAAGCCTGATGATGAGGATGTTCCAAATGTAATAATAAAGAATGGAATAATGTAAGAATTTTACCATGTATGCGAGACTTAGCATAACCGAGTTATTCCAACATAATAATAAAGAATGAAATAATAGAAGTTCTCTTCATGAAGACGAAAGAAAGAAATAATACCCTTACCTCGTAAGAAAGCCGGGATGGAATAGTGAGGTAGCGAGCTTTCTTCTTCTATAGATTTTTCTCTATAATTTCTCTCTATAATAATTGCTCTATAGCTTTAGTGAATTGGTGAGAAATGAAGGAAGAATGAGCTTCTATTTATAGAAAAATATAGTTTCAATAATTGCACGTTTTGGGGCTCGAAAAATTACAGTACAATACCTCAAACTTTTCTTTTATTTTTAATTTAGTCATGCAAGTATTATCAAACTTGCACCACCTCCCCTAATAGTAAATAATGTGATTCAATAGTAAATTATGTGAATCAATAGTTCTAGACATGTGAAAATACAAATTACAGTATAGTACCTCCGTTTTTAACTTAGTTATGCAAGTATTATCAATCTTGCACCAACTCCCCTAATAGTAACAAGAATGTGAAACAATAGTATACACATGTGAACAAATAGTTATAATCTTGTGAAATAATAGCAATCAATTACTCATTTATCCGGTTAAATACCCGATTGGTCAATATAACCTCCAGACATCAATTATTATCGAAATAAATATTAATTTTCACTAACACAAATAATTCCAACACAATGAAACTATTTTTATCAAAAATATAAATTTTAAAATTTCGAAGTTTTTTTCCTGAAAAAGTCAACTGTTGACTTTTTGACCAAATAATAAAATCTGGAAAATTTTGTGTTTATAGTCTATTTTTACTAATTTCATCGTTTCGGACTCAAATATCACGTCCGCGTCTCCAAATTCAACTCCGAGCACAACTTCAATTCTAATAACATTCATCATTAATATTATAACTCAAAAAATTTATCAACCGGTCGTTCCCAGGAAAGAGGGGGCTTTCCAATAAGGATTTCTCCCTATTGGTGCGCGATTAGGTGACCAAACCTCTCCTTGACAAAACTTTTAGACATTGTAAATATTGTAATTTAATAATATGAATAATTTTGCCGTCTCAATTATTAATTTAATAAAATAACATATTATGCAGATGATACTATGACAATAATCGAATCAATAATATGAGAGATATGAGCAGCAATTACTGTAGCAATAATTGAGTATAAGCGAGTGACTTCTCACGTAAGCATCAATAATCAATAT
The DNA here is from genome assembly GCA_020205605.1 of Panax ginseng. Classification (NCBI taxonomy): domain Eukaryota; kingdom Viridiplantae; phylum Streptophyta; class Magnoliopsida; order Apiales; family Araliaceae; genus Panax; species Panax ginseng. Next base: position 137,706,916 of record CM035129.1, on the reverse strand, counting down.
CGTGCTCTTCTTATGCAACCACAGCGTATTCTTTGTACTTTTACTACTAAAGTAGTTCAACAAAGATTATTGACCAGTAAAACTTTCGCCGTTATTTTCATAAATATATTTTTATCATTTTCTCAATCCGACAATAATTCTGTTGTGGGGTCCACCAATGATTGATTACCATTGTTATGCGAATATTCCTCGCTAAAAGCGAATATTCTCCACCAATCGAATATAATATAACAACTTGCATACTTTGCAGAATTTATAAATACTATCCACAACTATAACATTATAACAAATTCATTCCATAATATTCAAAAATGATAATTATAGAAAAATCATCTTTATTCATAAAAGTTGGGGTCTTACAGAGACTCGTGTATAAAATACGGGTGGAAATAATAGCAACGCGTGGTTTGTCACAGCCAGGCAGTTCAAAGAGTTGGGACCACCAGATTTCTGAAAAAAGCCCAATCCGATTAAGGCGAAAATGTGGGTTAAGCAAATTATCAAGATATTCGATGTCTTCAATGCATTTGAGGAATGAAGGTTCCATTCACCACCTTTATGTTTCATGCATGAAGGAGACATTGGTGGGAATCGTGAAGCGCACCTGACCGACCACACTCAACATGTCTTGGAAAAGATTTTAAACTGCTCAATGAGAAGTATTTTCCGAAAGTATTCGGCTATATGAAGGAGGTAGAGTTTATTAGACCGAACAAAACAACATGGACGGTGTCCCAAAGACGAGGCAAAGTTCGCAGAGTTATCCAAGTCATACTCATTTGGTAAAGAATGAGGAACGAATGACGCGGATGTTTCTCAGAGGTCTAAAACCTGAGATTCGACAATATCTTATCTCTCATAAATTTTCTTTATATTCAGATGTTGTGAACAAGTCTCAATTATTAGAGCGGGATAATGAGTATGTTCAACCGAGGGACCACGACCAGGGTCATACCGGTGACAGCAGTCATCGGAGCAATGATAACCAGCGAGAAGGAAAAAATACGGACAAAAGCGGTAACCACTCGGGTGGTAATCGTGGCCATGATAACAGGAGAGATGGGTCAAGTGGAAATTTCAAAAAGAGGAGATTCAACAATGACGGGAAGACATCAGCACCAGCACCAGCACCAATAACAAATTCTAGGAGAGGAGAACGATCGCCAATCAGATGCTACCGATTCGGAGAGGAGGGGTACATAAGTTCAAACTGTTCACAGCCTTCCAAGGTGTGTTTTAATTGTGGAAAAAGATTATTATATATAGCCCGATTTTTGTCTCTGTGAATAAGTCAAGTCCAAGCGGGGGACGGCGGCACCAAAGGCGACTACGGACAAAACAAAGCCGGTGGTTCAAGGGAGGGCGTTTGTCGTGACTGGCCAAAACGCAAAAAATTCGAACGAGGTGATCACGGGTAAGCTAATCTTAAATTCTTGCGAAGTTTATACCTTACTAGATACAGGTTCTACCCATTCTTTTATCTCTCTTGCTTGTGCTCAACATTTAAACTTGACTCCGGAGAAATTGAACTTTAACTTATCTGTTGAAACTCCGTTGGGTGAAACCTTCGTTACATCTACAGTTTATAAATCTTGCTTAATTCAAGTTGGCACAACCACATTACCTGTTGATCTTATCTCTTTAAAGATTCTTGCATTTGATGTGATTTTAGGGATTGATTGGTTAACCACTCATCATGCCAAAATTGATTATTTTCGTAAGGTTATTAGTTTTCATATTCCTAACCAACCTGTTATACGAATTCAAGCAACTAAACCACTAAAATCGACCACCGCCATATCAAGCCATAAAGTTATTCGTTTATTGAAAAACCGGATGTCAAGCTTTCTTAGCCCATGTTATGGACTTGAACAAAAACACGTCGATTTGAATAATATTCCTGTTGTTAATGAATTTTTTCGACGATTTCAAGAACTTCCGGTCTACCCTAGAACGAGAAGTTGAATTCTTTATTGATCTTGAACCGGGTACAAAGTCCATTTCTAAAATGCCATATCGAATGGCTCCTATTGATCTTTAGGAGTTAAAAGTCCAACTACAGGAATTGTTAGACATCGGTTTCATTGGTCTAAGTACATCTCCTTGGGGTCTTTCATGTTTTATTTGTAAAGAAGAAAGGCGGAGTATGTGACTTTTGTATTGACTAAGGAATTGAACCATGTCACCATCAAGAATTGGTATCCCTACCTCGCATTAATGACTGCATTCGACCGGTTACAAGGGAGCACAATTCTTTTCAAAGATTGATCTTCGATTCGGATATCATCACCAAGATTAAAGCGGCGATATTCCAAAAGCGCGCCCAGAACTGAGACGAGCATTATGAATTCCTAGTCATGTATTTTGGATTGACTAATGCTCCAGCGATTTTCATGGATATGATGAATCGTGTGTTCAAGGAATGGGATAAGGTTCAAAAATGCCCCTGATTTTTATCCCGATGTCTACCGAGCACCCTATATTTTTTTTTTGTCCAAAAATACCCGTAACATTATATTTTTTGGGTCGCTCGTGCCCATGCCGTTAACAGATCTGCCAACTAGACTAACGGAGTTATAATCTTGATGATGTGGCTGCCACATGGACATACTAAAATACTAATTACATATTTACATCAAATACTAAAAATACTAATTTAAAGAAAAAAACTAAAATACTAATTTAAAAAAAATACTAAAATACTAATTAAAAAAATCAAATTCAAAAAAAATACTAAGATTCAAAAAAAATATTAAAATATTAAAATTTAAATTATTTTGTTAATTAATCAAAATAACAAAAATTCAAATTACATCATTAAAATATTAAATTTGGAATACAAATCCAGATCTGCTACGATCAACTATTTCTCACCAAACAACTTTTCGTTTGTGAAAAATCAGTAGCCTTGAAGAGTTTCTCACAATAATATCGAGATGGATTGGGTTCTACAGCGACACCATTGTGGATCGACGTCCTAAGAGCTCTAACTCTTCATCTTCTTCGGTTGCAGTTAGGCGTCATAGCAACGCGTCAAAAATATAAAGTCATCACTGATGATCGCATCTCATATTTTCACTTAGATCTGCAGTCACACAACTCTTAAATCTGTTGTGTCGCGCCTAAATCTGTTGGGCAGTGCCGTGGAGGCTCGAACGACGATGAATTGGACATGGATTTGGTTTAGAAGCTTCCATCGATTTTACTAGATGATCTGTTGTGTTTGGAAATGATATGGTGATGGAGTTTCTATTTTTAATTGTTAATTTGTTTGAAAATGATTTGTTTATGGGCAGTTGATTTAATGAATTCATTATATAATAATTTTAGTTTTTAAATTTTAAAATAATAATATGAGCGATGAACTGGACATGGTTTGAAGATGAACTAGACATGAATATGGTTTGAAGCTTCCATCGATTTTACTAAATTTGTAATACTAAAATACGAATATATTTAGTATTTTAATGATGTAATGATGGACATGTTTTAGTATTTTTTTTGAATTTTAATATTTTTTTTGGTTTGATTTTTTAAATTAGTATTTTAATATTTTTTTAATTACATTTTAGTATTTTTTTAAAATTGGTATTTTTAGTATTTGATGTAAATATGTAATTAGTATTTTAGTATGTCCATGTGGCAGCCACGTTATCAAATATGTTTTGAATTTTAGTATTTTAACTTTCATGTGGCAGTCACGTCAGCAAAATATGTCTAGCTGTCAACTCCGTTTGTCTATTTAGCATGTCTGTCAACAGCAGGGGTATAATTGACCCAAAAAACGTAACGTTAAAGGTAATTTTGAAAAAAAAAATATAGGGTGCTCGGTAGACATTGGAAAAAATATCAGGGGCATTTTTGGACCTTATACCAAGGAATATTTGGATCAGTTCGTTGTTGTCTTTATTGATGACATCCTCATCTATTCCAAAAGTCGTGAAGATCATGAGCACCATTTGAAGCTGGTACTTCAAAGACTTTGTGACAACAAGCTATATGTCAAGCTGAAGAAATGCGAGTTCTGACTTAAAGAGGTAGCATTCCTTGGGCACGTGATGTCAAAACATGGAGTATCTGTTGACCGCCAAGATTGAAGCAATCCAAAGTTGGGGAGCAAACCAAGTTTGTCGATGGCCAAGTACGTAGCTTTCTGGACTTAACTGGTTATTATCGGAGATTCGTTGAAGGATTTTCTCGAATCACTACTCCATTAACTCGGTGACTCGGAAGGATACAAAATTGCAGTATGGAGCGAGGAATGCGAGAAGAGTTTCAAGAGCTCAAGAGGAGACTCATTTAAGACACTGTTACGACAATACCATCTGGTTGGATGGATTTGTTATCTACGATGATGCTTGAGCAAAGGGTTAGGATGTGTTCTCATGCAATATGGAAAAGTCATAGCTTTATGCCTCATGACAACTCAAAGAATATGAGAGGAATTATCCTATTCATGATCCGAGTTAGCAGTGATGCTTTTTTTGCGTTAAAAACTGGAGACACTCACCGTATGGGGAGAAAGTGGAGATTTATACGGATCATAAAAGCCTCAAATATTTCTTCACCCAAAAGGAACTTAACATGCGAAAACGACGTTGGCTCGAGCTGTTAAAAGATTACGACCATAACATTCAATATCATCCTAGAAAAGCAAACGTTGTAGCTGACGCATTGAGTAGAAGATCATATGCGGGTACGAGTGCAATGTTGTTAACACAAAGGCCCATTTTGTATGACTTGCAAAGGATGAAGATAGAGGTAAAGGCTCCAAGTACCCACGTGATGATATCAAATATACGAGTAGAACCGACTTTAATCGATAAAGTTAAAGTTGCTCAAACTACAGACATGGAGCTGATACGTATGAAGAAGAAAGTGCAAGAAAGTGCTATTTCGGAAGCAAGAATCGATGAAGAAGGAATACTTAGAGTCAACTCCAAACTTTGTGTTCCTAACGACTCTGACTTGAAGCATAGAATCATGATGGAGGCACACAACACACCATTTGTAATCCATCTTGGGAGTACCAAAATGTATCATGACTTTCGACATACATTTTGGTGGAGCAATATGAAGAGAAAGATCGCGGAGTTTATCTCGAGGTGTTTAACTTATCAACGTGTAAAGGCAGAGCATCAAGTGTCAAAAGGTCCATTGCAACCACTTGAGATTCCGAAATGGAAGCGGGAACACATTACCATGAATTTTGTTACAGGTCTTCCCAAAGTTTCTCAAGGCATAGATGCGATTTGGATTATTGTTGATAGATTAACCAAGTCTGCTCATTTATTGCCTATACGTGAGACTTATTCCTTTGAACGTCTTGCTCGTATGTATGTAAATGAGATTGTAAGATTGCACGACATGTCAGTATCCATAGTTTCGGATCGTGACCCAAGATTCACTTCACGATTTTGGGTTAACTTACAGAAAGCTATGGGCACGGATTTCTGATTGGCCCAAAGATATCATCCTCAAATGTAAGGGCAATCGAAAAGGACTATTCAAACCCTGAAGATCTATTAAGACTCGTGTCCTAGATTTCAAAGGAAGTTGGGATAAGTACTTGCCATTGGTGGAATTCTCCTACAACAATGAGTTATCAAGCAAGTATAGGCATGGCTCCATTCAAGCATTATATGGACGAAAGTGTTGCTCAAAGATCTTTGGGGACGAGGTGGGAGAAATAACGTTGTTGGGACCGAATTAGACGCATGACTACTGAGAAAAGATTCAAATGATCCTAAGAACGTATAAAGACCTCACAAGATCGACAAAAGAGTTATGCTGATCTTCATCGAAAGGACGTGGAATTTAATATTGGAGATCATGTACTGTTACGTATTGCTCCATGGAAGGGAGTTACAAGATTTGAGAAGAGAGAAAAGCTCAATCCACGATTTGTTGGTCCATTTGAGATTCTTGACCGAATAGAAAATGTGGCATATAAACTCGCCTTACCTCCAAGCATGTCTCGTGTTCATAATGTTTTTCATATATATATGCTTCGTAAGTATGTGAAAGACCCAAACCACATTATTGCGTTAGAACCAGAAGAGATAGCCGAAGATTTAACGTACGAGGAGGTACTTGTCAAGATATTGGATAGGAAAGAGCATGTCTTACGAACAAAGGTTATACCACAAGTCAAGATTTTGTGGAGGAACCATGCTATTGAAGAAATGACCTGGGAGTTGGAAACGGAAATGAAAGCGAGGTACCTTCACCTTTTAGAAATACCAGGTACGTACGTCAATTTTGAGGACAAAATTTCATAAGGAGGGGAGGTTGTAAGACCCCAACTTATTATAAATAAAATTAAATTTTCTCTATTTATTATCTTGAAATAATTAGAAGTTAATTTGATATAATGCTTTGGTTATGAGTGAAATGTACAAATTTTTCAAAATAAGCAAGTGGTTATAAAATATTCTTTTTTGTCGGAGAATATTCGTTTGGTCGTGGAATATTCTTGTTGTCGGGGAATATTCGTGAATATTTGCAGTAGCTTGACCATTCGTGGGCCTCATAATGAGAATAAGCTGTCGGATGAAGAAAAGCGACAAAGTATGAGTTTTTATAAATAACGGCGTAATTATTACCAATTAACCTTCGTTGGAATACCAAAGTGGTTAAAAATATAATAACGCTGGCGTGGTTTAAAGAATAATACTGCGGTATTGCATAAAGATATTTTGAATTATTGATTCTTACGTAGAAGGCCTTTACTCAATAATTATTACGAGTAATTATTGTTCAATATTTTATTTTATTGATTCAATAATTGCTACGTTGATATTTTATATTATTGTTGTTTCAATAATTGTCACGGCACAGTATTTCCCATTATCAAATCAATAATTCATATTATTTGAATAATATTATTAGATATCATTATTGGCAATGTCTAGAAAGTTCTGTCAAGGAGAGGTTTGGTCACCTAATTGCGCGCCAGTAAGGAGAAATTCTTATCGGAAAGCCCCCTCTTTCCTGGGAATGGCCTGGTTGTCATTATTGTGATTCTATAATATTATTTGTGAATAATTAATTATTGATTTATATGATAAGGAAATATTTATTTTATGTAGATGAATTTGATATTATAATAAATGCATATAGATGACTAAGTGTGAAACAATTGTATTATGGAATCAAATATTTTTATTCGAACTTGGAATTTAGTAACTATTGGCTATTAATAAAATAATGGGATGAGGAAATTTTGTTCAGTAGCTTGCATTAAGTCTTGATAGGCGTGTTAAGAATGAAAAAGAATGTTTATTATATTATGATTGGTGGAACATGAATTTGTATGTTTGCAGGAGACTTATATTATAATGGTATTATATTATTACTAATCAACCTTGGCCACCTTTTAGCAACTTGGCAATTATTCCATACACGTTGTTTTTATTTTACATGCAAACTTTTTAATAATGCAACCGTTTGTCAAAGTTGGCATGTTAAAATTCTCTATCAGCCAAAATTTTCAAACTTGGCGTAATAGAATTTTCATCCGATGGAGTTTGTCAAATGAGGCGTGCTAACCATTCTCCTATAAATAGGTGCTTAGGTTAGAATTGAAAACCACACCAGAAACCTAAGTTTTCTCTCTCTATATTATCGAGCGTATTTTTGTGAGTATTTCTTTTGAGAATAAGAATACTTTGAGCGTAGTTTTTCTGCAAGATTTTCTCAGAATAATATCCGATATTCCAGTCAAATCCAGTTTCTACTAAGGTAAAGGATATTATTTTATTGCAATATTCATGAGAAATATTATTTCCTTTCATACTCCATATTATGTAAGCGATATTTTTTCATCTTGTATTCCTAAATTTGAACTTACTATGGTAAGTATTGCTTCTATAATTCCTGAAATGATTATAAATTTCACTTCATCTAATATCATTTCATAGGAATATTGATCTGAAATTTTAATCAAATTTGGAACTTTTCATGATCGAAAATCGTTCACTGCATCTTTTTCACAGTCTTGTTCACAGCACTTATTCACAAAAATTTTTTTTTTTTTTTTCTTTCAAGTTATCTGTTGTGACCCTTATTCTTGAAATTGAATCCATGTTTTGATCTTCACTATGGATTATTATGGAGTGTTTTTAAACTTGAATTATTTAAATTACGAATCTCTAATCTTTGTCCTTTTGTCTCACTGGATTCGCTCTCTAAAATATTTTTCATCATCCTCAGTCCTTAATGGTGATACTTGATGAATATCTTTGGCCTGTAGTGCAAAGATGAATGATTACCTGATGAATATCTTTGGCCCGTAGTGCAAAGATGAACAGGTGTTGAGATGAACATGACCAACTGGTGATACAGATGGATATCTTTGGCCTATAGTGCAAAGATGAATATTTGATTCAAAATGTATATTGATTGATGTTACAGGGATAAATATTGATGATGGACTTTTAAATTCATAGATGATAGTAGATTTCATTCTCTACTAAACTCTTCTAATGAATTGTTATTTCCGCTGCGAATATTGATCTAAAACTTGTTGTCCATTATATTTTATCTGATTTGTTGAAGGCTAATGATAATTTGTTGTTCACTATCTTAGTCATAATATTCTTTACTGGGCTAGTTGAGCTCACCCTTTTCCTTTTTGTTCCATTTTTCTTCTCAGGAGGTGAGAATATAGCAGGAACCAGTCGGGGTAAAGAGTGATGGTCCTAGACAGTTGTTTTAGCAGTCCTCGCTAGTTTTGTAAAATAGTATATCAGTAAATGTAATGAGGACTTATTTGAGCGTGGATATTGTCTAGAAGAAAATATTTGTATTTAAACTCACAGCATGTGTGTTGTCGTATTTTGCACGACAATTGTAATAATAAAAGTTGTAGTTGTTTCTGTACCATATATTTGGCGACTCAGAATGGGTGATGTATACCTATTTTGGGGGCGTCACACCCGAGCGATTCGGCATCAAAAGTCTTCATCTCGAGCTTCCCTCTTGGTGGCGAAGGCGGAGGTGACAATCGCCGAGGCGAGAATGACATCGCCTAACACACTGCGGCAAAAATTCGCATCAGTGGTGAATAACTCAACATTAAAGAAGCGGACATTTCAAATTAACAGGCTTACCTGACACTGGGCCTTGACATAGGCCACCAAAAATTCTTCCGAGGTCATTCCTCTAAATCACTTGTCATCACCCGAAAGCTTGAAATGATCGAGCTGGTGGTAGGGGAATACCTCAGAAGGACTCCTCGGCCAGAACGTAGTCGGCGTCCCGTGAGAGGAACTCGCTTCAAGGTTCGGCCTCAAAGTATGAGTCGAGGCTGGCGGTGGATCGGCTTCCACAACTTGGAGATCGGGCCATTCATCCAAGCGGGGTCTCTTCGCGCGGTGATCAAGAGGAACTTCCTCGGTTTCCTCTGAATCCTCGCGGATGATAACAGGTTGTGGCTTCGAAATCATCGCCGAGGGAGGCTTCAGAACCGCCGAAGACGATGGCTTGGGGGGGCCTTGACAGAAGGTTTCTTCTTACTCTGCTTTAGCAAAGCCATTTTCTCCGACCGATTTATCTTCAGCACATTCTTGGTGGAAGTATCGGCATTGGAGTTTGGGGGTGCAGGATCCGACGCAGAACCAGTGGAGAGTTTCATGATCGGGATGGTCTCGTCTGTGATAGGAAGGCGAATCGGCTTAATTGTGATGGGCGAGAGGAGCTAAGGACTTCAAGAAGACCTTCCGGGCTTGAAAATTGTCACTGCACAAAAAGGAGCAAGTTAGAAAATTGGTTATGGCAACAAGATGGAAGATAATGAAGAGTGGAGTCTTTGTTTTGTTGCATCTTCTTCTGTAAAATAAACACCCTCTGGTCTCGGCTGCCCTCGCCTCGGTCATTTCCTTGCACCTTAAGTGCCCGAGAGTTGTTCTCATTCATACGACTAGCTTTGATTGGGCTTATCTTTGTTTGTCGTGGAAGAGTTTTTCATGGAGGGAAGCAATTGGTTCCTCCTGATCCTCCTGGATTCTAGAACCCAATCTATCCTTCACCGACCCCCTCACCTGTGTGGTTTGGTGGGTCTTCACCTTCTCCATGAAAGAGCCACTATTTTCCCTACTCGCCATGGTCTCTTACCGGAAAAGTTGGTTGTGATTGAATAAGCACTAAAAGCCCTCCTTCTAGCGCCAATTTTAACATAAGTTTCACGCACAAGATCCAATCACAGAATCCACGCTTAACCTCAAGACGATAATAGATCACACACGAAGCTTGACGGCTTGTGCCGCCGGGGGATAGCTCCGGTGTGAGAATAAGTACAGGTCGTTCACAAGGTTTAACAATTGAGGCTAAGTGTTTAGTGCTCAAAAGGAGGTATTATCTCTTAATTATAACCCTAACATTGTATTTATAGTACTCTCATCACCCTAGAATCCTTCTCCGAGTCAGTTTAGGACTCCTAATTATGGTAGTTACCATAATTCGGGTCTAACACAATCTCCTTAAAAGGTGGAAGTGGAATCCAAACCAAACACTACCTTTGGAGTTACCTTATTCAAATACGGTTAGGACTCCAGACTCCGCGCGCAAGATAGCTCACTGCACAGGCCCAACCCAATCGAACTCACCATCGGGTCTGAGCCTCGGCCCAAATGACTCGAGGGCCCGACCCCGAACACGATACACTAAGGTAAAGCTCCAGTCCAAAGGACTCGGATGTCAAACCCGAATACCCTTAACTTCTCCATGGGCTTCAGCCCAATGGGTTCATAAACCCTTTCTAGTGTCAGACCTTCGACCTATATGAAGGTCGGTAAAATGCTCCCAGAATTATTATAATTCTTCCAAAATTATAATTCTTATAAACTGTTATTGCAATTTTATTTTTTTACCAAGTTATGGACAATAAATAGTTATTCTTATCGTCCAGCTGTCCCTCTCACAAGAAGATCCCACTATTAAGTGTGACTGCCATTTTCAGGATAAGATGTGAGGCGTGAGTTTTAAGAATGATATAAGCAAGACTTAATTTTCATATTAGGATAAGTTGCTTGTAAGGCATGAGTAATTATAATGATTTATCATTATTAAAATACAAAAAACAATATCATTTTAAAGCTTTGTCACAGTTAACTAGCTATATATGTCTACCACTTAATTGATTGAATGAGGCGTTGATCCCAGTCATTGATTTGATTGCAATTGAGCCTCTCTCTTTGTTTGATTGCATGAGGCGTTGATCCCAGCCAATACATCCGCTCAGTCAATACATCAACCAATACATCCGCTCAGCCAATACATCCGCTTGGGGGGGCTAATTTGGGTATTAAATTTTAACCAATACATACGCTTGTTCGTGTAGCGGACTGTGCTTAATATTTTTACCTTCCGCTACTTCAAGTAACGGACGACGGCTTACCATATTTAATCTGCGTCCTTGATTTATATAATGGACGGTTATAATGTTATTTGTCCAATTTTCCGCCATAGCAAATACTTACTATGAATTATTTCTCTCTCTATCTATCTATCTATCTATATATATATATATATATATATATATATAGTCCGGCTCTCTCCAGCGAACTGGAGGGAGCGAACTAAGAGCGAACCAGCTATAGCGACGATTTTTTCCGTCGATATAGCATAAAAAACCGACTTTCTATGCTATAGCGACGAAAAAAACCGTCGCTATAACTGGTTCGTTCTTAGTTCACTAGAGTCGCCTGGAGAAGCGGACTGATATATATATATATATACACACACACACGTACGATCTTCTTTTCCAACGAACTTTAAATAGCGAACCAAAAACGAAAATTTTTAACAATAAATTTGATCATCATTTTCCTAGAGTGCAATGGTTATTATACGACAGAAAAGGGTTGTAAATAATCCAAATTGTTCGTGAACAAAATTCGACTAAACTCACTCATTTACAGCCTTATATATGTATATTGCAGACATACATATTTATGTTAAATGAAATTGTGAAGGCTTAGATTCTACTATACGGAGTCCCACAAATAATAATATACATCTTCATGAATTTGTTTTATAAGTGTGCGTTTACTTAATTCATCTGGATCCCATGATGTATTTTATCCTCTCTTTTTTGACTTCCCTAGTGACAAAAATAAATAAATAAACAACAACTAGTATTAATTTTGCTTGATCTTTGAAACAAAAATTAGCAAACAAAAGATTTAAAACAATAGTACCTACAGTTCTTTTCTCATGTCCTAAAAAAATACATCGAACTTACAAGGCTACTTAGGACCAGGATTTATAATAAATGGACTCAAAAATATGATTCAATAATCAAAAAAAAAAGAAGAAAAACTGATACAAATAAGTAGCCATAGCAGACTGTTACATGAGATTTGGCTTAGATCAATACATTACTCAGTATATTCCTGGTATAATCCTGTAAGGAACCTTCTGGCAATATAATTTCCAATATTTCCCATACCTGCAGTTAGTAATTTGTGGAAATATTCATTCAATTTCCTAAAAACGAAGCTCAGTGAACAATATTTACGACAGTCGACAGAGTTCTAAGTTATAACAGATTGTTTATACAATCGTGTAGAATATTATTTTTACTATTTTCTTGCCAATAAAATTAAAAGTAAAGGTATGATCAGTTTCCAGCAAAGACTATTAATTAAAAGATGAGGATTATATTGCTTACTTGGAACGACATCTATCATCATCTCTCTTGGCTCGGTCGAAAAGAAGGATGGTAAGAAACACTACGTAAAAGTAAGGAAGAAACTGCAGAGAAGTGACCAAAATAACATGTAAGCAAAATGTTGCCCAAATTTTGCAATGACTATGCTTATTCCAAAATATAATTGCTTACGTGGTCGAAAAGAGCTGGTACTGTCCAGAAAAAGGCGGCTAATATTTCTGGCACATAATGAAAATGACGAGATAAGCCCCACCTGCAGGATACACAGAAAGTTTTGGACATGGGCAGGTCCAAAAGTACTTAAAAATCTGTAAAACAAAACCAAATTATGCCCCCTCAAAAAAAACTGATCACTCCTTATTTACGTAGCACTAGGAAATTTTTAAAATTACTTTTCAAATTCCATGCAACTCGTGACCGAGAAATATAAATTTACTTACCATCCTGAAGTCAAGAGGAGGCTGCTTTTTGTCTCGCCAGAAGTAGTAGTATATGAAGCAAGAATCTGTATAAGATACAATACCAGAGAGAGAGAGAGAGAGAGAGAGAGAGAGAATTATTTTCTCATGAACAAGAGCAAATATAGGATACCAACAATTAAGCAGATATTAAAGCGAACTTATGTAAACCGATTGATTATTATATGTACCTTTGATGGTGCCTTTCCCCAAACCAAACACTTGCCATTTGTTCTGCGAAATTCTTGCCTTTGCCGATCACAGTCATAGTTGATGTATATGCATAGTATGCCTGCTAGAAGAATATAAACAGCGAGCTGGAACAATAGATAAAATTATTAGGTGTCAAAAAATTGTGATTTATTTCGAAATCACCAGTTCTAGATGAGGCAGATACCTGAATTCCGAGATTCACAGGATGATTGACTAGGTACATTCCAGGAGAAGTATACATAGACGGAACAAACACCAAGCATCCCCAACATATATAAAAGCCGGCTGCCAAAAAGAAAATGTAAAGCATTTACGACAATAGACAAAGGAAAAGATATAACAAAGATCGGATTCTAGACATAAGAACAGAGAGCAAAGCATATATAAACCTCGATCATGTGCAATATCCATTGTGTTCCAGTATCCAGCTTCCCACCAAAAGAATTTTGTAACATAAACCAGCATTAATGTAGTGTTTACAAGCATCGAATCAGAAACTTTCCCATTTGTTTCATACTGTTAGACAAAGAACAGAGTCAACAGACAGATGAAAATAACAAGAAACATATTTTATGGCTAAAACTTTAAATCAAAGTTACATTAATGTTGTAGAATCTTGAATAACATATATATGCCTATATGGACCATCAGAAATGGTAAACTGGAATGAAGTTAAGGATAAAGGAAGTTGGTGGGTTTAACATGTGAATAAAGATACCTAGGCAGTGGGTAACTAATTATGGTGCACATGGTTTCAACCAGTGAAGGTGTTATTTATAATATGTTATAAAATATTCCTACACAAGTTACTCTAATGTTCATCAGGAATTGTCTTGGCGCAGGTACCTGCTTTATGCAATATGTCACAGCAAGAACTGCCCAAGACATCATTCCAAATCTGCAATTCGTGAAAACTTTAATATCGAAGCTCTTGCCAATGCGAGGATACAGCTCCATACCCTGTAAGAATTACAAGAATTAGGTCATAATGCATCAAATTTAGGAGTTTAGACAAATAAATATGCTATGCCAGGTGTAAATAACTCTTCTAATAGTGCTGAGTCTGTCAAGAGTTAGGATAATCTTACATATATCTAACTAAAGTTCATTAGCTATTGGCATTATTAATCAAGTTGATACTCCAAGTCTTACTCATGAGTGAGTCTCTCTCGGACTCGTGACCAAAGACTGTCCAATAAACTGTTGGATCACTAGTCTCAATGACGTGCTTGAATGCACAAAGTTCTGCAAATATTGGGAGTCAACAAAAAATTTGCTTTTCATCTGATTAGCTAAAAATCTTGGTTCTTTCCCAGATTTCCAACAAATCTTATTGTTGTTTAAAACTTATATCTAAATTCATTACTGGCAATAGTTATAAATAGATTGAACTAAAGAACTTTCTGTAGAACGAAAAAGATGAACAATTAGAGAAAAATAATATTAAATCATAAAGATTTACAGATGCTTACCCAATAGAAGTCTATTATTAAGTTGCCTGAAGAACCAGAATCAGCAGAAGATGGTGCCACATGACCCTTGTATATAATGAAACACGTGTTAGGAAGACAAAGAATTCATATATTACAACAAATACTAAAAGTTACATGACCCAGTGTAAATCTCACCTTTAGGTATAGTAAAATACAAAAGACGAAGCTTCCAAAAATGAGGGCTGAAAATATTTCTCCTAGATGGTCATAGACGATCGCAGGGTTAAATATACCAAACCTGAAGGACAAATTGAGCAAAACACGCACAAGGATGTGTACTTGAATTATTGAAACCACAAACCAAAATTAATATATTTTTTCCAGCAAAGAATAGGAAACAGAAGCAAAGATAAGCTACAAAACACAGTTGATTTTCTTATAGAAGGCTATGCAACATGTAAGGATACATAGCACTTGAATTATTGAGAACAATCACATTTTTTAGCAAAGAATAGGAAAAAGAAGCATAGGGATGCTACAGAGTATGTAAGCTCATAGTGAATACTCATAGTTAGGACATTACCTTTAGCAGAGAATCGGTAAAGAAATACGCATAAAAGCACACAACTTTAATCTCAAATCAATTCATTCACTAATCTAAAAATAATGATGTGTTACAATGCTTAAATAGAAACCCAATACTTGGGAACAAAATAAAAAACCCTAATTTAAAAAGAAAATAATGTCCTAACTAAAATCTACTGAACTTAATCAATTCTAATTATTCAATGTCTCCAAATAATAAAGTACATCACTATTTATAATAGACTTAAATATGATTTACTACTCTAAACTATTGGTCATATTTTACTTTGGTGATCCGCCTTTCAATTTTGTCACTTAACTGATTGAACTATTATTTTTTTCCAATTTCTTTCAATTGGGTCTGCCACATCAGAAATTGTTGATGTGGCCCGGCTGACTAGGCTAATAACTGTCTACATGTAATTAAAAATTATTATTTCAAATAAATTTTTACATTTATTAAATGTCCAAGGGTAAAAAGGCCAAATCTCATTTAAAAGGTCTACCCCAAATCAATTTAAGCTTCTTCCAAACCCAGATCTATCACCAAATCCATTCCAAACAAATAGAAATAATCCTGGTAAAATAGGTTTAAGCTTGTCGTCAAAGACCAAATCCATGGTCCAGATCATTGCCCGTCGAGCCTCCATGGCACAACCCAGATCCGTGGCGAACTATGAAGGAGATAAGAGCTAGGTGGATCGTTGAGATTGGCAAAAGGGGCTCCATAACCAAATGTTGTGGATCGTTGCCAACGAATGTCAAATCACACACGGCTACGAAATCAAAAATCAAGTCAAAAATCGAAGCAAAAATCTCAATGGTACTGAGATTGGCAAGAGGGGCAACATTAATTTGGATTTGAGGATGCAAAAATCTCAATGGTAAGATCGGCAAGGCTAGGTTTAAGGCTTGAGTAAAATCCGCAGAGCATGAGTAAGAGCCTCACCAGAAAAGGGAGAAAAAAAAAGAGAACGGGAAGGAGAATTCCTGTTTCGTAACTTTCACTCTCTCTCTTCTTTCTCTTTTTATGATAATTTTAGGTTTACAACTGTCAAATGATTATTTAAGGGTTTGAGGAGAAAAAGATGACGAGTTACTTTGGATTAATTGAGTTGTGATGTGATAAGATTTTTGAAGTAATGGGTTCTTGATTTGAGGACTTTTTTTTGGCAGGGAGTTTAAAGAAGCACCGCTGATTGTCTTCCAATATTAATCTTCTATTCATTTTTAGATTGTTATTTTTTATTATGTTTTGTTTTTAGTTTTAATTTTGCTTTATTTATTTTTATTTATTAATGTTGGTTGTTGGATAATAAGAAAGGTTTAATGCATTGCTTAAACTAAATTTGATTTTAGTTTCTTATTAAGGTTGGCTGCTGGATAATAAAAAAAGTTTTTATTTAAAAATTTTAATAATAATTTTGTTTTAATTTTTGTCCTTTTAAAACACTAAAATGATAGTAAAACTAACTTTTTAATGAGTTTTTTTAACACCTTAGCACTAATACGTCAGGGGTACAAGCACGTCAGCAATTTCTGATGTGGCAGATTCAATTGAATGGAATTAAAAAAAATTAATAGTTCAATCATCTAATTGACAAAATTGAAAGGTAAATCACCGAAGTGGAATATGATCAATAGTTTAGGATAGTAAATCATATTTAAGCCTTTATAATACACCTACACAACTTTCCTAACCCAAATTGGACTCTAATAAGATAACTGCAAATTAAAATACAACTTCTAGTTCATGAGCATGGGCTTCTAAAGCCTTTTGTATTGTTCTAACCAACTTTCATGGGCTCGTCCTACATAAGTTCTTCTCCATTGAAAAAAAAACTCAACTTCGTCGAGTTATGAACATCAACACAAGAACAATCACGTCGGATTACCAAGTCTTTGCAATTTTCAAATTTGGCATGTCGAGAGCACAAATAAGAGTAAATTTGGTATTGCATAATCGAATAGATATTAGCACGAGTATTATGTTACGCATGACGACCCCATAGCCATTTACGCCCTAAAATAATGTGACAAACCTTAAGGGCTAGAACACCACACATAACAGTATCCTTAAGCTTGCCAATGGAAAATGTAACTAAACACCACTAAATAACCCGAAACTTTGTATTAGTAATCCATGCAACATCATACGGCTCTTGGTGAGGCTCAACTTTTAACCCCAAGTGTATTAACTGCTTCCTCAAATATAACATCCATATAACTCCCAGTATCAATCACAACCTGTCCCGCACATGACTCACGTCTGAAAAATTCGTCCACGATGGATTTTAAGATCCTCCTTATGTTTCTGGGCAACAATTAAAGGTTGAAGAACACCTAAACATCCTTCTAAATGAGCATCAGCTTCCAACTCTTGCTCATCAGACTCATATTCAACGTCAAATGGCTTGCAAATCTCTTTGTTTAAGTCAGTTTTCCCGCGCTCTTCGTCAACAATAGCAAGTTGTCTAGAGGGAGAAGAGGCAACACTCATCTTCGGAGAAGGACACTCAAAAGACATGTAACCAAAACCACGACAATTATAGCACCTAGACGTATGGTTGTTACTGGCATCAGAAGAACTTGGGGTACGATTAGGCTTGCTAGTAACTGAATGGCTTGCTGACGATCTTTCCACCAGTTCAAAATAGACTCCACAAAAGTATGCTCCATCCGAGTTTGGACTTGTATTGGAGGCCTAACAGAATTCCTTTTCAAATTATCATCTACTTGGGTAGCAACTTGAACAGTATCATCCAAAAGTAAGAGTTTACCTGAAGCTACACTATCTGCAATCTCCAAATTCAATCCTCGACGATACATGGACATCGAGATTAAAACTTTTTCAACCCAAGGGAGTTGGGAGTTGGGACCGTGTAGCCAAATTTTAGAATATTGAAGTATTCGGGCTACAGATTTACTTACTTGTATCAACTCAGTTAATTGCAAATATGCTCGCTGCTTATAAGGTGAAGGTACAAAACGTTGTGTCAATGCAGCTTTCATATCTTCCCATCTTCTCGCAGATGTATAT
This sequence comes from Panax ginseng, assembly GCA_020205605.1. Lineage (NCBI taxonomy): Eukaryota > Viridiplantae > Streptophyta > Magnoliopsida > Apiales > Araliaceae > Panax > Panax ginseng. Next base: position 137,688,514 of record CM035129.1, on the reverse strand, counting down.
AAATTACGTTGATGTTGATCCCATCAAATACGAGTTCCTTTTGACTTTGCTTCGAAAAGTTTTCTCTATGAAAGAAGCTCTCCAAATTATGAATCCAATCGAAGAATGCTTCGGGACCATTATTGTCATTGAAGTCTCCAACATCTAATTTCGCTCCTCTATCCACTGTATTCATCCTAGGATCTAGAACATGAAGATTAACTCGTGGATTAGGGTTATGTTGTTGTAATATCTGACTATTAAGATCCGGGATGAGATCTTCAAAATTCTTATGAGCATCTACAATCCTTTTGAGACGCTCATCTTGATGCAACATATATAAGCATTAAGCTTGGCGTTGATTTCTCCGGCATTTACCATGGTTCCTGCAAATAAAAATATAGACTTCTTTTTTTTGGACTTGTATAGGGGCTCAAGTGCAAAAGGTATAAAGAAACAGGGACTGAACTGAAACTAATGAAACTTCATGGGCTGGAATTGAAGAAGATGAAAGTACATAGACTAATGTGTAAAATTTTCAGGGGTATTTTAAAATTTAAGAAAACTTGGGGGATTAAACTAGAAAACTGTAAAAACTTTGGGGTAACTAAGAGTAATTTACCGGGAGATAGAATCAAATCGAGAGCTAGTTGCTTTTTTCTGCATGCCCGAGCAGCAAGGAAGGAAGGCTATATTAGAAGAGAACTCTTAGATGAAGATGACAATAGCGGCAGGAGGAAAAATGTGTGGCTTTGGCAGTAAAGTTGGGTGGCTGCTTTGGCAACAAACTTTAGTCTTCAACTCTTTTTTTTCTTTTCTTCTTCTTTTTCTTTTTCTCTGTAAATTATGTTGCAGAGAGTTGTTTGCAACGAATTCAGTGGCTTCAAACAAACTGCGATGGCGGCAATAATGGTGGATTTAATGGGTTTGGGTTGTATTATTAGGATTATTTGGTTTGTTTTTAGGTGGAAATTTTGTGACAATGGTTTTGTAGTACTGGTTGACTCAACTTATGAATATGCAGATGGGTCAAGGCTTAAGTTTGTTTGGCAAAGGCTTGGGGTCACTAAATAATGTTTTGGGCATCGCTGCGGTTTTGTGAGACTGTTTAACAAGTGGGCAGAAATTTGGGACAAGATTAGTGTACGAGGCTCTGATATCAAAAATGATGGGGATGGGGGTTTTGGGACAAAGGAATAATCTCTCACAAAACTTGATCAATTTTATTTATTCAATGTCTCCAAATAATGAAGTACATCACTATGTATAATACTCTTAGACAAATTTCCTAACCCAAATTGGACTCTAATAAGATAACTAAAATTAATGAAACTAATTAAAATACAACTTCTACATCAAAAAATGTTGAACGTAATTGTGCTTTTCTTAACAAGTCTAGGACAAAAAACAAAGAAATGGCAAAGCCGAAATCCTCTCACAAGGATACAAGTAGATGAAGGCTGAATATTAATGAAACAGAATGACATCAATTTTATTTCCTTGTGCAGGTTCAATGAAAGACACAATAACACACACATAAACTTCTTAGTAATGCATGCCTCCATTGAAATTTTATATTTAGTCTATGAACCAACTAACATTATTCTACAGTAGCCCACAAGCAACAAATGGTAGACTATGCTTTCAACAACAAAAAAATTGATAATAGAAAGGAACTGGGAGAGTATGAATTAGCAACATGGAAACTTCTAAACACAAATCCTTAGTTCTCTGATAAGTGGAACATGCCTTAATCCATGATTTACGGAAGTAAGCTTACCACCAAAGGCAAATGTATGTAACCAATGTCACTGCATATGACGCCATGCCATTTGCCTGCAACAAGCAAAGAACACCAAAACTATAAAGATAACACCCCTCAACATAGCTGAAGCTATGATCTTCAGGTCTTTTTTAAACGAAATGAGTGCAACATTCATGGGTGCATACATGCGTCATGAATGCACAGAAACGATATAATTGTTGCAGTGATTCTTTTATCTCGTACCTTGTACACAGGCCTATTGCCAGCAGGAGAAACTGGTCCTTCAACCCTCTTCCCAGGTAGCAATAGCTGAAGTGCGGCCTCAAACACGGCATAACAAGCAATAATTTCCCATGCAATTATTGTGGGTTTTGGCCAAATATCAATAAATCCCTGCAGCCCATGCTGTTTTAGAAAATCCCATGTCTGCAACACAGATCCATCAGCATTCACCATTGTGTACCATCTGTAGCAAAGTCCAATTAGATATTTATCTTCACCGAATTTATGAGACTTCATGATTAGATAGATGAGAATACAACTGAATTCATGTAACTAAAATGCTTGAATTGTTCAAAATTAAATCACTGAAAAATAAAATCTTTTGCTACAACGATCCTTCAGTTGGATCTCTAAGTGAAACTGCAATTAAGGCTTGTTGCAGTGTGCAATTATGAGGGTGTTTACATGTCCCTTGAATCCATTTGCAGTTTACAAGATAATGCATTACTCCCTCCGTTCAATATGAGATATTTTCAAATTTAAATTTAAATGATTCATTTAACTTCTGAAAACAATAACTCTTGTCAGTAATAGTACTTTTTCTATTGTTCACAATTTTTATAATTGTGTTTTCTAAAATTATATGTATTCATATCAATTCTAATTTAAAAAATATCTACTTCAAAAAGTCATATTCTATCCTATATTTTGAACCGAGGGAGTATTTTAGTTTTCTTTATTTTATGGATAGGTATGTAAGTGTGTTTGTTACCTCATAGAACTTGCTTTAAGGATAACTTCGCAAATATTAATTGTCACTCCTAAAAAGAGCATATTTCATTAAGCATGTTCATGAAAAAGACTTTCAAAGATAAACTACTTTTAGAACTTTTTTTTTTGTTCCTCTTATCTGGGTTTAAAAAAATTACTGAAAATAGTCATTAAAAAAAAGGTCCAAAAAAGAATCATTAACATAATTAAACATTACTCCCACCATCTCAAATCAAGAATCCATCCTTTTAGCGTACATCTCAAAATATGAGTCCATTTCGAATCTCAACTATCATCAAATCTCATAATTTTCAAGAGAATTACCATCTTCCTGCTAGGTCATATCAAATTCAGTTTTTATTCCGTTTTTGTTACAGTTTTCCCCTTACAAAGTTGGCAACCTTTCTTTGATTGAGTAAGTCAAATTGGTGCAGTCATACAAACATGTTGGTTCACCATCCAATGGAAATGACATATCAAAACAGCCTCCCAATTCAACAATCATTCTTTCTTGAAAACTACAACCCATTTCAATTCTAACTTCAACAAAACTTCCTATCAATTATCTTCAATTATAAAGCTTACACTAAATCAAATTCACATAGAACAAGAACATATAAATTTTAAAATAAAATAAATAAAAAAATTACAACTCTTTTAGATGATTTGGAAAAATTGATCAGCATTGATTAGTAAAAACATGTACGGTAAAATTAATGATTCTTGAATCTGATAAAAACTTGAAAGATCTGAAAAATCTGCCAAAAAGATTGAATCTTTGTGAGAGTAAAAGAGAAACTTACAGTAAAATCACAAAGGGAGGACATAAAGAGAGAAGTGATAGCATAGAAAAGTATGTAACGATGGGTGAGTGAACCATCATCTTCTCCTCCGCCATTTTTTCTTCCTTCCACTGATAAATAGTCTGTGTGTTCTGCCTTCACTTATAAAACACTCGTTAGAGATTGTGAACAAAGTTTTATATACGAGAAAGTTATTATTCATTGTCTTTACCCTTAGAGTTGGGGTTTATTACGATAGTGGCATTTCGTGATGACGCACCACCAATCACGTGACCTTAACTTGAAGAACGAAGAAGATACTCTCTGACTGGCGTGTTTTGATCCGGCTAAAATGAAGTTTATTTTTGAGTAAATTGATCAATTAATTAATAAAATATTGACACATATAGAACTTAGCCCGAGTGTTAATCACTTCTGTGTGTTCTAGTCTTGTGGGCCCGTTATGACATAATCTTGAGAGACAGAGGTTTGAACCTAAAAATTCTTACTTAAAATACCACCGAGTCAAAGACTCGATTTTTTTTAAAAAAATTACATGGTTCCGTTTTGAGTATTTTTGACCCATAAATATATTTTTGAACTTCTTTAACTAAGTGTGTGTTATTTTTAATAATTTAAGTAAACATTTTTATTGCTTAGTTTAATACTTTAATCATAAAGATGCAACTTAAAGTGAATTGCCTTAATGTTTCAATTTAACCAAATGTGATAGTGTAGTAATAAGACTTTTTTTTTATATGTTTGAGTGTATCTCTGGGTATAAGTATACTAAGAATTAACCCTCTTAGAATAAAATGTATCCTTATAATTAAAATGTAACAGTATAAGTTCTCAAAAAAATATATTCTAAAGGTCATGGGCCATGGCCTAATTGAGTTCAAAGGGTTCTACCTAAATAAGTAAATTATAAATTAATATATAAATTGTTATATATATATATATATATATATATATTATAAAACAGGAGGAGAAATTTACAGTTATTTTGGTGTTAACACAAAAGGTAAGTTTTTAATTTCATTTTTACCCTTTTCATCTTTATTAATTCTCTTATATATATTTTTATTCCTATTTTCTCTCTCCCACTCTTATTTTTTACTCTCCTCCACTCCACTGTTATCTTTTTTACACTAAATTATACACGTAATGTGTGTGTCAAGATATGTGTCTTTTTTAAGAATAAATTTATTAAGGATCCATTTTTGGACCAGGAAGCCCATTTATTAGGTGTAGTTAACTTTTTTGGGCCAAATTAATGGGCTGGGATGGGCTGGGTTAGGATTCATATAAAATATATAAGGCTCTAAAATGTGGTCAACTATACAACTACTCGAGTCGACATTGATCTCAGGGAGTCTTATTTCTTTTTTCCTTTGGAAAATAGTAAAAGGCTATTTTTGCATATTGTGGCTTATATTCTTGCAATTACTCATTTTAATCGAGGATATCAATCAATCAACATATACCGAAATATAATATGACAAACACCGAGTCGTTTTAGTTCATCCGGAGTTAATTTAACAATCCAAACAAATTTTGGGCCCAAGTTTTTTTTGTTTTTGCGTATCATAAATTTATTTATAATGACTTTTCAAATTCATAAACCAAATATATTGTATAGAATCATTATGTTGGTAAGGATGTAAAATGAACATACAGTTCAGGCTCGATTTGTACTCGCTCGACTAAAAGTTCGATTCGAGCTCGACTCAAAATATAAATGAGTCAAATATGAACATATTTTAAAGTTCGATAAATTACTCGAACCTCCTCAAATTGTAATTTTTTATTGATACTCGGATCATATTTATTCGAAAAATTCAAACTGCTCGGAATCGTGCTCGACTCGATGGCTAAATGAGCTTTAATTAAATCTTATTTTATACTAGATAATTTTGTGAACCAAATCTGAGCAATTCAATACTCGGTTCGTTTACACCTTATATGTTGGGAAGTTGAAAGAATTACTCTTGAGGTCATGTTTGTTTGCAATGATTGCAATTATGAGATTATATTCCATGAATTATAATCTCAAGACTATTAATACTAGGATTAAATAATCTTAATCATATGTTTGTTTCTCATGAGATTATTTATGGGATAACTTAAAATAATCTTATGTTATGTTTGTTTTGTCCATAATTATTTAAAAATATTGAATAAAAACTTATCATTTGAACTATTATACATTTACCACTAATAACAAAAATATCATAATCTCATTAGTTTGAGTATAGATAGATAGTATACATCGGTCTTTTTAAACAAAGTTTAAGGTTAATTTTGTTCACAAATTTTTAGTCTTAAATGTTATGGATTATAATACTTGGTTGGACATGATATTAAAGATTTAAATATAAATAACTACCCTAAACTATCAACCTTTTTTTAATTTAGTGATTAATCTTTCAATTTTTTCAATCAAGCCAATAAATTATTAATTTTTTTTACTTTCATTCAGTTAAACTTGTCATGCCATTAATTGATATTGTGATCCTGCTAAATAGATTAATCAATGTCTAGGTGTAATTAAAAATTAAACTTAAATATAACTGCATGGGTTACCAAACTTGTGGATTAAATGTTTCCAAGGAATCTCCATGGATTTTGAGCCCATAATATGAGTTCCAAAGTCTCTAGTTTCTTTCCAGAAAATAAAAGCAAACAATTATAATAGGTAAGGACAGTAATACCCCTGCTGAATAATTGGATTAGGTGATTAAAAGGCTGTAAAACATTAGTGGAAATGAGGACTAGGCTGGAAAGTAGAATCATTAAAATATCATAAAACAAAGTCACAAACAATACATTAGGTTTATAGATGGGCAAACCGCAAAAGTAGGGCATACATAGGTAGCATGATGGAATTCCACCAAACAACTTTTGCTTTAGGATTCAATTGGATTCTTTTTTTCATCCTAATTATAAATAAAGAATTTAATGTGCCTCCCTCTTTCACCTTTTTCTTATTTTATTTTTTTGCTTTTTATACATTTGTTTATTGCTGCCTCTTGGAACCTACCTAATATATATATATATATATATATATATATTATTAAGATAATTTGTTGGTAAAAAGATTTTAAGTAAAGTGGGAATTGGTATTTCTACAAATTAATTTGATATTTCTGCAAGTGTGTTCTATTTTTAATTAAATTAACTCTGTGCAGTAAACTAATTATTGGATTTAGTTCTTATGTCCAAATTGCCCCCACTTGATAAATAACTAAACATTTAGTTACTAATTTTATTTAATTAGTAGCGTTACTCGGTTGAAGATAACTTTTATTTATTTAATTATTATGATAGTAATAATATTAATAATAATTAGAAATTTGTTAGGAAATAAGTGAGAAAAAGTATTTACACATAAAAATTAGGATCTAAGACTTTCTCCCACAAGAAAAAAAATTTATTTTCAAAATTTCTATTATCATATCCTATTATTTAAAAGTCTAGACTTTTTAGTAATATAATAATTATTTTTTTAGTAAAAAACAAAAAATAATTTTATAACTAAAAGAGTCCAAAAAAGCTTGGACAACAAAACATAGTCTGAACTTTGTTGCATATCCACAACAACAGAAGAAACATTGAAACATCAAAACAGAGATATCTAACCAATGAAACAAAATCTAGAAAGAGCAACATCTGCTGCATCACACCATTGAGCAGCAACCTCTTGAATGATCCACATAGTCGCCATGTACTCAAATAATTTTCCCTTTCTTCCTCAAAACTTTGACAAAATAATTCCACTTAGTACATGAATAACATCACTCTAGGATTAATATTTATTATTATTATTTTAATTCTAAATTTTGTTGTGAACAATTTACATCCGTTGCTTATCGTACATCCTCAGTTAGAACTGAACAAAAAACGGATATAACCGAATTACCGAACAGAACCGAAATAATTTAATCGAATTTTTTTGATAATTTGATTATTTTTAACATTTCGGTTATATCCAAAATTATTTACAGTTACTGAATAACCGAACAAAACTTTACAAAGTTGAAATAATATATAACCGAACAAAGCCTTGCAAGTTACAAAGTTGCACAGCATTGAGTTGTCAGCACTTGAGTTAAAATAATAATATAACTACAGACTACTTGTCTACTTTACTAAATTACTAGCTGGCTAGCCCCAGACTAATATTTATTATTATTTTTTTAATTTCAAGTTTTGCTGTGAACAATCTACATCCGTTACTTATCGTACATCCTCAATCGTATGAACTTCTCAATTCTCTCTCTCTTGTGTGTATTTATATATACAGTGTTATGTTTACACTTCTTTTTTGTTTATACATGTCTATGTACACATTACATGTGAATTCAATAAGAAAGAGAATATGAATAGAATTTTGAACAATAGTTAAAATATATTAGAATTCAACTTTTATTAAATAAGGGCAAATTGTGCATAAAAACTAAATCTTATAAGTTAGTCTACTGCATAAAGGGTTGGTTTAATTAAAAATAAGACTCAATTGTGAAAATATCATATTAACTTGTGAAAATTCGAACTATTACTGAAATATGCAATTCAGATAAATAAATAAAAAATCTGAACTTTGTTTCAAAAACCGAATATAAAAATTATATTTATGAATCGGTTGAGAGATCAGAATTATATAGTTTTATTAATTTAAAATTTAATATGTTGTGGATTGATTTTAAAAATTATATTATATATTTAATTTTGAAACAAACGGGGGTATATTAAAACAATCTAAAATCCAGCAACAGGACCAAACATAATATCAACATCACATGTGCAGGAAGGAGGTTTCTCCATACGCGACCGTTCAATATATTTGCCAAGGAACTTTTAGTTTGCTTGCCCATCCCTGCCCTGAACTATTTGTCTAATCTTGTTTGTTTATAGGATTGGGAATCGAACCCACAAAAGCATTTATTAGTAGTGCTGCCGAAAACGGATATTGATGGATACGTATAACTCACACAAGTATTTTTATATGTACATAATTCTACCTCATATTTTAATTTGTATTTTTATCCTACATGTATTTAAAAATGAGTTATATATTTATATATACAATTGTGTGTTATACAATCGAGAGTTATAATGAAGTGGTATGGCGTGACTGGCTCACCCGTCGTCGGCCCGTCATCAGAATCTCCAGAATAACTATGATGACGGATGGCTATCGCTTATAGTCAAAAAAAAAATCGTCATGTAGGCATGGATTCTATTACATGTGTGTGTACATATATTTTTTCTATTTAAAAATAAATATTTATAAGTTGAACTTAGAAGAATTTACTATTTTGATGTGAATAAGTCTTGATAGACATTTTTATTGGACATTTTCAATTTTTTTTTGTTTGTGACTTCCAAAAAAGTATAGTATTTATTCCAACGGAATATTTTATAAAATATAGTGGTTTAGGTGTAATTTTGATACATATACAAAAACAGGGTTATACAGACTGTATAATCCTGTTTTTGTATATGTATCTAAATTACACCTAAAATACTATATTTTGTAAAAATTTCTGTTAGAATAAATATTATACATTTTTTAAGAATCACAAAAAAATAAAATAAAATTACACATGTCCAATAAACGGATCTGTGTAGAAGCATTCTTTTGATGCATGTTTTGTTTCTGATTTTACCAAGATAGAGCCGTTCAACAAGATGCTCAGTCACAAAAGTATTTGCAAAAATGCCCCCAAGTTTCAAAATATGTTCTATTATGTCCTTCAAATTTAAAAATTACTATCCTAAACTATTATCATTTTTCTACGTGATTCACCTTTTAGTTTTTTCAATCAGATGATTAAACTATTAATTTTTTTTACATTCGTTCAATTATATGTCACGTCATACCTTGATAACTTGATGATGTGAGCCTAAAAACGTGACATACCATGTTTATGTGTCAAAAAAAAAGTTATTTTTGAATTATTATAAATCATTTTATTAAAATAAGGAAAAAAATAATAATTCAACATTCATATCATATTCAATCAACCTAAACAAAATCCATTCAATACAAATAAAAATCATCACCATTTAAAAAATAACAATTAAACTAATAGATTAACATCTTCTTCAACCTCAAAACTTCACCAGTCATCACCATTGTTAATATAACAACTAAAGTATTCATAAATATCTCACTACCACCCACCCAGCCATCGTCGTCATCTAGCCAGCATAGTTGGAACAGACCATAAAAACATAATTATTACTCCCTTTATCCCATTATATTTGACGTTCTAGAGGATTTTTTTCTTCCCAAAATATTTGACGTTCTACAAAATCAAGAATATTTTGCCTATTTATTTTCTTTTCTACCCTTCCTTCTCCACCACCATTAATGGCTATTTTCTCTATTTTCAAAAAACAGTTCAAATTCTATTCTTTAATTAGAAGAGAAAATTAGGAGAGAGAGTGTGAAATCAAGTTTGGTGTTAATAGAGAATTAAATGAGATCAAAATATTAATTAAGGGTAAAATAGTAAAACTACATCTATTCTTAATCTATGTGAAAATCTCTAGAACGTCAGATATAATGGGATGTGTAGACACTCAATTTTTTTTTTCCTATTACTAACTATGCAGGAGGGCAAAAACGTCTTTTTCACACTCTAGAGGTAACCCTGGAGGACTACAACATCATTTCTCGACCCCGGAGTTAACCCCGAGAGGTCAAGCCAACCTCAGAGATAACCCTGAGTACATTCAAAGTCAACAGCATAACCATCTCAGAGATAACCCTGGGAAAAACCCGCTACAACTGTGCGAAAACCGGAGATAACCCCGAGAGGGGCAAAATGGTCATTTTGACAACTCAACTTCACTTCAAATCAAGTAAACTCATGTTAACTCATATTGATTCAAAATTAGTCCCACAAGACTCATATCTTAACTTCGGAGCGAAAAATACGCGAAACAGCTCACCGGATTGCCTGACGGGAACCCTGAAATGCTATTTCGGTCATGGACCCATCTTCCTGGAATTAAAAAGGGCAAATCCCATGTCATTGCGTAACTCTCGATAAAAGAAGTCTGAAGAAGGTCAGATACACTTCGTTCGGATGCTCGGATTGAAGTTCTGCAAGTTCGAGCGGATATTACATTGCACGAGTGCACGTACATCGAGACGACGGGACCCGCGAAACCCCGAAAGCAAACAAGTAGTGTATGCAGAGGCTATCGCGAGTACACTGCGACGATCGATTCTATAAATATGGGGCTTGGGCTAGCCATTTTGGGAGAGAAAATAGCAAGGAAGCCCTGTTCAATTGGCTTTGTACACCCCATAAACTGAGTGCTGTCTTATTTCAAACACTTTTGAGCTTATATTTTGTTATATTTTTACCGGCGGGAGCCGAGTATTCATCCATCTAGAGTCATAGAAGTCTACATTGGCAGCCCACTGTAAGCCTTCTCACATTCTATAAAGCCTTCTTCTCATATTAACACACATTGTTATACACATTGAGAGTCGTGTTGTGTGCGTTTGCCCGGACTTCGGTCCGTGGTTTTCATTTATGTCTGTATATATATACTTATATATGTATATATTTCATATATAGACTAATATTATCGAGTTATGCCTCGATTGAGCCTAGACTTCGGTCTGGAGCGTTTATTGCTTTTATATATATACTTATATATATATATATAATTATTGTCAGACATATCTGATGAGCCTGAATTTTACATTCTAGACATTTACTCGCTTTTTATATATATATATATATATATATATATATATATATATATACTTATATATATAATTATTGTCGGACATATCCGATGAGCCTGGATTTTACATCCGGTGTATTTACTTGCTTATATATATATATATATATACTTATATATATAATTGTTGTCGGACATATCCGATGAGCTTGGATTTACATCCGGTGCATTTACTGCTTTTATATATATATATTTGTACATATATATATATATATTTACATTTTTGTCAGGCCTGGAGTTTACTTCGTGGCCTTTTACTGCTTTATTTATATTTCGTCCCGCCTGGAGTTTACTTCGTGGCGGTTGATCGCTTTTACTGCTTTATTTATATTTCGTCCTGCCTGGAGTTTACCGTGGCGATTGATTGCATTTATTGCTTTATTTACTTTTCGTCCCACCTGGAGTTTACTTCGTGGTGGTTGATCATGTCCATATATATATATTTACCACTTTTATATATTTATATTTCCGATCCCCCATGGAGTTGCTTCGTGGTGGTTGATCTTGTCTGTATATATATATTTCTGACTTTTATATATATAATCTTCATTGTTTTTCCATACAAACCGCAAAGATTATCATGTGAACCTAGGAATCATGTGATCACAAGTTCAGTTTACTGAATCTAGATTCGGTTCCCATGATGGACATATTTTTCAGCTGTAAGCAGCTTGTACATTATTTTACAGTGTCTGAATTTTCTTGTATGGCTGTCATGCCCATGAGGAGTTCGGCACTGGTGTATATTATTTTCTCGAGAATGCTTCGCATCTCGAAAATAAAAGCAAAAAAGCCGAACATTTAATAATAAAATGGAAGTATGAAAAGGTCTCAATTCCTATTGAGCACAGGGTTTGAAAAAACCTCTTTTACAAAACTTCATTGATATATCTTGGTTAAAACTGAATTTTTCTATAAAATTCAAACCTTGTGTATATAGGTGCGAACGAGGCCTCGCACTACTTTCAAATAACTGCACATTGATCTACACAAACACACATTCATATAATAATTTCTTTGAAAAGTGGCGGTCACCGTGGTAACACGGATGTCGGGGGGTGCCTAACACCTTTCCTCCGCATAATCAAGCCCCCGGACCCAAAAATGAATCTCGGTTTCACAGACCCGTCTAGCAGTGTCAAATCACTGGGTCAATGTGCAAATCTTTTTCGGTTGCGTTGGTGCAACCAGTTAAATACACCAACTGGCGACTCTTAAAGTCAAATCGTCGACATTATACATGTCGGACCTTTTTCACTTGTTTTTTCAAACAAATCTCACATTAACATGAGAACACCAAAGAACAAGTAACGAAAAGGGACACTCAAAAATCCCGACGTCGACAGGTGGCAACTCTGCTGGGGACTCCAGTAAGAGGGCTTAAGCCGCTATTACAAGCTTTTCAAAATTATTATATACTTGTGTGTGAATGTTGCATTTACATTTCTGATGAATGTGTATGAATGCATTTTAATTACTGCACTGCTAAATATCTATCTGTGATATTAGTGCTTCGCACATGTCATCATTTTGCATAAATGGTGAGACACGTTGTATGTGAATGTGTGTTGTGTGGTCCCTCCACCAGGAGGCTATCCTGTCGGTGTTTGATTACTGGACTCGTGGGAAGAATAATTCCTCGGGGCTCAGGAAAGGCACCACTCAGATTCGCTCTAGTTGAACGACCAGATTAACTTCCCGTCAAGTAGATTGCGATGATCTGGGAACCTTCATGCCAAAAAGTCGCGAGAGTAACCTAAGATAGGTCAGCCTCTGATAAACCAAACGCGAAGGGAAGTCTCTTCATACTTTCCCATTTAAATTACTTGTAATTTCAATTACTTGTCAATCTCAATGTAATGGAAAATATGAAGAAATATGTGTACATGCATATTAAAACCTTACATGCTATAAACCGCTTGCATCCGTTTTATAGGATAAAATTCCTAAAAACGGATACATCACATAGCATGTAACATTTATACATTCCCTAAGACTAAACTACATAAGTTTTTGTAGGGAAGCAATTGATCCCGTTTCCCGTTCAAAGTCCAAAAGGGCATTAAGCCCACAGTCAGACATGGATAAAAGTGCCCAACCTGATCCAACTTCTGTCTCTCGCGAAGAGTTTGAAAAATTAAGCTACCAAATGACAGAGTTGGCTGTTATGCTCAAAGAACTACACCAATCTATTCAGGGTCCACAAATACCCATCCACACAGAATCCTCTACACATGGAGGAATCCAGCGACAAACAATGCCTACTCAACCATTTCAATTGGCATTTGAAACCTTTTTTTTCTTTTTGAACTCCATTTCAATTGGCGTTTGAAACCTTTTTTTTTAAGAAATGTTAGGTAAAAGACGTAGAGAGCTTTTTTTGAACGCCACTTGAAATGGCGTTTGTGAGACCCCAAATTTTATGAATAAAGACTTAAAATTTCTCAAAATATTTTTTTAAAAAATTATGGTGTGGATTTGATATAATGTTATAGTTGTGGGTAATATTTATAAATTTTACAAAGTACGCAAGTTGTTATATAATATTTGATTGGTCGGGGAATATTCGTTTTAACAGAGAATATTCATACGACGACACAATTATTGGTGGACCCCACAGCAGAATTATTATCGGATTGAGAAAACGACAAAAATATTTTTATGAAAATAACGACGGAAGTTTTACAGATTATCTGTTGAAATACACCGTGTTAAAAGAAATACGATGTCTGGCGTGGTTGCATAGTAGTAGCACACGGTATTGATTATTGATGCTTACGTGAGAAATCACTCGGTTTGGTTCAATTATTGCTACTGAGAATTGTTTCATAAGTATCTCACGTTATTTGATTCAATTATTGTCGATATTTTATATATTATTAAATCAATAATTGAGATAACAAAATTATTAATATTATTATTAGCAATATTAACGATGTCTAGAAGTTTCACAAGGAGAGGTTTGGTCACCTAATCATGCGCCAATAGGAAAAATCCTTATTGGAAAGCCCCCTGCTTCCAAGAGCGACTTCGGTCGATTAATAGTGTGAATTATAATAATGATAATGAATTTTGTTTTATTATTATTATAAATATAATAAAACAAAAAACTTTTTATATAAAATGTAATACTTTTTATAAAGTTTTATTTTATTTGATTATAAATAGAATATAATATATTTTATTATGCATAGTGTTTGAATAGTGCATGCATAGTGTTGGCATAGTAAAATATTTTTATATAAAACAGAATACTTTTATAAAGTTATTTGTTTTATTAGATTATAAATAGAATATATTATATTTTATTATGCATAGTATTTGCATAGTGCTTTGCATAGTATTTGCAGATAGTAAAATCTTTTTATACAAAATAGAATACTTTTATAAAGTTATTTTTTTTATTAAATTATAAATAGAATATATTATATTTTATTGTGTATAGTGTTTGCATAGTGCTCGCATATTGTTTGCATAGTAAAATCTTTTTTATATAAAATAAAATATTTTTATAAAGTTATTTATTTTATTAGATTTTAAATAATATATATATATATATATATTATATTTTATATTATATAGTATCCTTTCCATTCTCCTATAAATAGGATGCTTAGTTAGAATGGAAAATCATACCGTAAATTACGAGAATTCTTCTTCTATAATAATCTTGGCGTATTTCTTTAGAGTTTAAGAAAGTTTTGAGCGTAGAAAACAGTATTAGTTTTCTTCAAGAATATCCTCGCCCTACCAGTCGGAATACTCTTCTTTCTATGGTAAGGGGTATTATTCTTTCGTATTCATGAAGAGAATTATTTTCTTTCAATACTCGTAAGGGGTATTATTTCTTTCGTATTCATGAAGAGAGCTTTTGTTATTCCATTCATTATTATTATGTTGGAATAACTGCATCTGCATCAACACCGCATACATGGTGAAATTCTTACGTTATTCCATTCTTTATTATTACATTTGGAATATCGTATGCATGCATATTACGCATGACCTGGTTCCATCCTTTATTATTCTGTTAGAATAACCTGTCTGTGCGGTCTATCACATGCCTGGTGAATTCTGTTGTTATTCCATTCTTTATTATTCTATTGGAATATCCTGTCTGTACGGATTACGCATGACCTGGTTCCATTCTTTATTATCCTGTTGGAATATCCTATGGTGCGGATTACGCATGACCTGGTTCCATTCTTTATTATTCTATTGGGAATAACTTGTCTGTGCGATCTATCGCATGCCTGGTGAATTCTTCTGTTTTTCCATTCTTTATTATTCTGTTGGAATAACCTGTCTATGTGGATTACCGCATGTATGGTGAATGATCCTTCGTATTCATTCCTTATTAAATTGTGGAAATGATCTATTTACGTGGATTACCGCATGGCGGGCGAAAATCTATTTGCAGTTTCATATATTCTATTATACTTCGTGGGCTAACATTTTGGTTTCTATACTCCATGAAATTAGTAGAATATCCTGAATATTTGCACTTCATTCAGTATCTTTTCATGGAAATATTCTTCTGAGCATTCTTGAATTTTACTCCACAAAGCAGTATCATGTTGACAATTTGGACGTAATTGATTTCAGGATAAATTAACTTATAAATCTTTAAAATTTATTCTTGAACTTGTTTTATTGAATTATTATGTTATTGTCATCATCCTCATGCTTATATTGTGATGAAAGTTATCTTTGGCTTACGTCCATAGATGGACTTGATATGATTATGTCCAGGGATCATTCGGTATAATCATGACCTATAATATTATAAATGATGTGGTAAAAGTCTTCAGTGGCCTGTAGTGCATTGATGGACAGTTTTTGGTATGATTATGACCAGAGATTATTCGGTATAGTCATGACCATGGATGATTTAATGAATATCCTTGGCCTGTAGTGCAGGGATGACTCGATGATGTGGTTTATTTATTAAGATGAGTCTCAGCGATAAAAATTGATAAAAAAATATTTTAAATCATAGAAGATAATAGATATTATGCTCTACTTGACTCTTCTAATGGATTGCTTTTTTCGCTGCTGTTAAACTTGATGTCTATTGTATTTTATCAGTTTAACATTGTTGAAGGCTAATGATAATTTATCCTGCATTATCTTAGTCATAATATTTCTTACTGGGCTGGTTGAGCTCACCCTTTTGCTTTCATTGTTCTATTCAGGAAATGAGAACGTAGGCGGGACTAGTCTGGGGAGCGAGTGATGGTCCAGAGATGGTGTTATAGTAGTCCTCACTATTCTATAAAATAGTGTGACAATAAATGTAATGAGGACTCTATTTGAGAGTGAATATTGTCTAGAAGGCAATATTCCTGTTTAAACTCTCAGTTATGTTTTGTCGTATATTACACGACGTTTGTATAATTAAGTTTGTATTTCTATTATATACAATGTATTTTCTAGTGACCCAAGATGGGTGATGTATACCGGTTTTGGGGGCGTCACAGTTGGTATCAAAGCTTAGGGATATGATCCCTGGCTAAGATGTGAGATAGGAACTAGGAGGGGAGAGACAGGGAATTCCTTCACTAGTATGACCTACCAAAGTTTATTTGGTATTTAATTGGTCGGTCAGAGTATAGGGATAATATATGATATGTTAATTAACCCTTGTTTTGTGGTAGTATTTGAAAATGGCATCCGAAAATGTTGAGATAAGCAATGAAGCACATGAGACCGTTGAGACACCTTTAATCACTAACCAGGTTAATGTGATGTCAGACGGAGAAGAAATCAGAGATATCTATGTGGTGAGTGAAGAACTAATATTTGCACGTAAGCTAGTTGCAGAGGTAGCAGCTGAGAGTGAGGAAGAAGAGGAACCTGAGGAGAATTTATTAGAAGAATTTTATGATATAAATTTAGAATTACAAAATCGTGTTCATGAGTTAGAAGAGCAGGACGAAGAACGGCAGGCATTCGTGGAGCAAAGAGATGTAACAATTCAAAATTGTGTTACCCGATGTGCGATGCTTGAACAGAAGCACTCTTTGGCAGAGTATAAGATATTAGAGCTGGAATCTGAGAATGCTATGAACAAAGTTCTGATGAAAGAAGAAACAAATAAACGAAGGAGAATAGATGATGCCTGGGTAAAAGCCGCACGATGCGTAGATATTGTAGAAAAAGACGTCTGATCCAATAAGGCCAAAATAGATGAAATGGATTTTGCTTTTTGGAAAACAATTGGGAGAATCTAACATCGAATTCGGAATTAACCTATGCAAAGCGGTCAA
The DNA here is from genome assembly GCA_020205605.1 of Panax ginseng. NCBI lineage: Eukaryota > Viridiplantae > Streptophyta > Magnoliopsida > Apiales > Araliaceae > Panax > Panax ginseng. Next base: position 137,670,956 of record CM035129.1, on the reverse strand, counting down.
CCCCAATTCGATATGGATCGGAGAGTAATGATTCAAATCATGGATTAGGAATGTGACGAAGCAATTAAGGGTGGAATGTACTCTATAGCAAAGTCAAAATCGGTAGTTTAAGTGAACGTTTATCGAGAAACCCGAACGAAGTTATTACGGGTAAGTTAATTATAAACTCTTGCGAAGTCTATACCTTATTCGATACCAGTTCTACCCACTCTTTTATTTCTCCTACTTGCTCTCAATGTTTAAATTTGACTCCGGAGAAATTAGACATTGATTTATCTGTTGAAACTCCGTTGGGAGAAACCTTTGTTACCTCCACTATGTATAAATGTTGTTTGATTCAAATCAACACTTTCACGTTGCCTATCGATCTTATCTCTTTGAAAATATTTGCCTTTGATGTGATTTTAGGAATCGATTGGTTAACTACTCATCATGCTTTTCGTAAGGTTATTAGCCTTTATATTCCTAACCAACCTGTTATGCGAATTCAAGCAACCAAACCACTAAAGTTAATCACTATTATATCAGGCCATAAGTAAAGAGCCCCGAGCCTTTCTCTAGTAACTTTCTTGTGTGAAATGCACCGAAGCCGAACTTTCCGTAGGGGACGCTGTGAATGACGGTGACAAGTTGATAGGTATCAATGTGACGTGCTATCCAAGTCTTGGATGAGGGTCACAGTTTTGAATGATATTTCTATCGTTAATAAATTTCTTGACGTATTTCTGAAGACTTCTTGGCCTACCCCCAGAGTGTGAAATCAAATTTTGTATTGACCCCAATACAAAATCCATTTCTAAAACCCTCAAATATTTCTTCAACTAAAACGAATGTATCATGCGCCAAAGACGTTAGCTCGAGCTGTTGAAGATTACGATCATACCATTCAATATCATTATGGAAGAGAGAACGTGGTAGCTAACGCGTTGAGTAGAAGATCGTATGCGTTTACGAGTACGATGTTGTTAACATAAAAATCCATTTCGTATAACTTACAAATGATGAAGATAGAGTTAATGACTCTAGGAACCCACATGAAGATAACGAATATACGATTAGAATCGAATTTAATCGATAAAGTTAAAGTCGCTCAAATTACACACCTGAAGATGATGAATAAGAAGAAGAAGGTTCAAGAAGGCGTTATTCTAAAAGCAAGAGTCGATGAATAGAGGAAATCTCAACCCTCGATTTAATTGGCCCATTTGAAATCCTCGATCGAATAGGAACTGTGGCCTATAGACTCGTTTTACAACCAAGTATGTCGCGTGTTCATAACGTTTTTCACGTATCGATGTTACGTAATTATGTGGACGACCTGAACCACATTATTAAATTAGAACTAGACGATATAGCAGAAGATTTAATGTATGAGGAGATACGTGTTAAAATCATGGATAAGAGGGATCGTATTCAAAACTCAAAGGTTATACCTCAAGAGTTAGAATCTGAAATGAAGTCAAGGTATCCTCATCTCTTTGGCATACCAGGTACGTACGTAAATTTTGAGGGAAAAATTCTATAAGGAGGGGAGATTGTGAGACCCCAAATTTTATGAATAAAGATTTAAAATTTCTCAAAATATTTTTTTGAATGTTATGGTGTGAATTTGATATAATGTTATAGTTGTGGGTAATATTTATAAATTTTACAAAGTACGCAAGTTGTTATATAATATTTGATTGGTCGGGGAATATTCGTTTTAACGGGGAATATTCATGACGATGGCACAATCATTAGTGGACCCCTAATGGAATTATTATTCGGATTGAGAAAAGCGACAAAAATATTTTTATGAAAATAACGACGGAAGTTTTACCGTTAACTGTTGAAACACCCAGTGTTAAAAGTACAGTAATACGCGTGGTTGCATAGTAGCACACGGTATTGATTATTAATACTTACGTGAGAATTCACTTAGTTTGGTTCAATTATTGCTACAGTAATTGTTTCATAGTATCTCACGTTATTTGATTCAATTATTGTCGATTTTTTTATATATTATTAAATCAATAATTGAGATAATAAAGTTATTAATATTATTATTTGTAATATTAACGATGTCTAGAAGTTCTGTCAAGGAGAGGTTTGGTCACCTAATTGCGCGCCAATAGAGAGAAATCCTTATTGGAAAGCCCTCTCTTTCCTGGGAACGACATGGTCGATTAATAGTGTCAATTATAATAATGATGATGAATTTTATTTTATTATTATTATAAATGTAATAAAACAGAAAACTTTTTATATAAAACAGAAAACTTTTTATATAAAACAGAATACCTTTTATAAAGTTTTATTTTATTTGATTATAAATAGAATATAATATATTTTATTATGCATAGTGTTTGAATAGTGCATGCATAGTGTTGGCATAGTAAAATATTTTTATATAAAAATGTAATACTTTTATAAAGTTATTTGTTTTATTAGATTATAAATAGAATATATTATATTTTATTATGTATAGTATTTGCATAGGTTTGCATAGTATTTGCATAGTAAAATCTTTTTATACAAAATAGAATACTTTTATAAAGTTATTTTTTTTTATTAAATTATAAATAGAATATATTATATTTTATTGTGTATAGTGTTTGCATAGTGCTCTGCATATTGTTTGCATAGTAAAATCTTTTTATATAAAATAGAATATTTTTATAAAGTTATTTATTTTATTAGATTTTAAATAATATATATATATATATATATATTATATTTTATTGCATAGTATCCTTTCCATTCTCCTATAAATAGGATGCTTAGTTAGAATGGAAAATCATACCAGAAATTACGAGAATTCTTCTTCTATAATCTTGAGCGTATTTCTTTAGAGTTTAAGAAAGTTTTGAGCGTAGAAAACAGTATTAGTTTTCTTCAAGAATATCCTCGCCCTACCAGTCGGAATACTCTTCTTTCTATGGTAAGGGTATTATTCTTTTCGTATTCATGAAGAGAATTATTTTCTTCAATACTACTGTAAGGGTATTATTTCTTTCGTATATTCATGAAGAGAGCTTTTGTTATTCCATTCATTATTATTATGTTGGAATAACTTTTATCATCTGCCAATACCGCATACATGGTAAAATTCTTACATTATTCCATTCTTTATTATTCTGTTGGAATATCCTTTCTGTGCATATTACGCATGACCTGGTTCCATCCTTTATTATTCTGTTAGAATAACTTTATGCATGCTGGCCTATCACATGCACAGTGAATTCTGTTGTTATTCCATTCTTTATTATTCTATTGGAATATCCTGTCTGTACGAATTACGCATGACCTGGTTCCATTCTTTATTATCCTGTTGGAATATCTTGTCGGTGCGGATTACGCATGACCTGGTTCCATTCTTTATTATTCTATTGGGAATAACTTGTCTGTGCGATCTATCGCATGCCGTGAATTCTTCTGCTTTTTCCATTCTTTATTATTACGTTGGAATAACTTTTGCCTATGTGGATTCTAGCATGTATGGTGAATGATCCTTCAGATTCATTCCTTATTAAATTGTGGAAATGATCTATTTACGTGGATTACCGCATGGCGCTAAAAATCTATTTGCGATTTCATATATTCTATTATACTTGTGGGCTAAAATTTTGGTTTCTATACTCCATGAAATTAGTAGAATATCTCGGATATTTGCACGCCGTTCAAAGATCTTTTCATGGAAATATTCTTACGAGCATTCTTGAATTTTACTCCACAAAGCAAAGATATCATGTTGACAATTTGGACGTAATTGATTTCAGGATAAATTAACTTATAAATCTTTAAAATTTATTCTTGAACTTGTTTTATTGAATTATTATGTCATTGTCATCATCCTCATGCTTATATTGTGATGAAAGTTATCTTTGGCTTACGTCCATAGATGGACTTAATATGATTATGTCCAGGGATCATTCGGTATAATCATGACCTATAATGTTATAAATGATGTGGTAAAAGTCCTCAGTGGCCTGTAGTGCATTGATGGACAGTTTTTGGTATGATTATGACCAGAGATTATTCGGTATAGTCATGACCATTGATGATTTAATGAATATCCTTGGCCTGTAGTGCAGGGATGACTCGATGATGTGGTTTATTTATTAAGATGAGTCTCAACGATAAAAATTGATAAGAAAACATTTTAAATCATAGAAGATAATAGATATTATGCTCTACTTGACTCTTCTAATGGATTGCTTTTTCCGCTGCTGTTAAATTTGATGTCTATTGTATTTTATCAGTTTAACATTGTTGAAGGCTAATGATAAACTGGGCTAGTTGAGCTCACCCTTTTGCTTTCATTGTTCTATTCAGGAAATGAGAACGTAGCCGGGACTAGTCGGGGAATGGAGTGATGGTCCGAGATGGTGTTATAATAGTCCTCACTATTCTATAAAATACTGTGACAATAAATGTAATGAGGACTCTATTTGAGAGTGGATATTGTCTAGAAGACAATATTCCTGTTTAAACTCTCAGTTATGTTTTGTCGTATATTACACGACGTTTGTATAATTAAGTTTGTATTTATATTCTGTACCATGTATTTTCTGGCGACCCAAGATGGGTGATGTATACCTGTTTTGGGGGCGTCACAGTGTTTCAACCTAAATTATTTATTTTTATATTGCAAGTTTTGAAAAAAAGTTGTGATTTTATTTGCAATTTTTTTTTAATGCCAATCTGAAAGTTCAATGGAATTTTTTTAAATAAAAAAAATTCACCCACGCCACTTCACATTTTTTTTAATAAAAAAAATTCACCCACGCCACTTCAAGTGTTGAGTTTCTAATTTTTTAAAGAATCCTTGGAATATTTTGTTTGCGTTGTAATTTTATAAAGTTTTTTTTTAACTTTTTATTTATTTTAAAAAAATAACATGCAAGAGATTTAAAGCATTTCAAAAAATAATAATACTTTAGTTTAAAAATAAAATTATGTTTTGTTTAATATTATTAATCATTATTATAAAATAAAATAAAAAATCAGATAATGTGTTTCCCATATTTATAAACCAAATGAAAAATAATATGTTTAAGAAATAAAACACTAACATCTATATTTACAATTTCAATACTAAATACAAATTAATAAGATAGGTCCAAGAAAATTTAAATTAATCTATCTATGCACTTTCGGTTTAGGGGGTGTTCAACCCAATAAAACAAATTCGAATCCGGACCAAACCGAATCCCAGATTTAAACCGACTAAATGCGGATACCGATCTGGGGTTGATTCCAGACACACAAACCATGCAGATCTTTGTTCTAGATCTTGGTTTTTACCAAAAAATAATATAATTATTATTTTTATTATTATTTTATTATTATTATTATTATTAATATTATTTTTATTATTATAATCATTATTTTTTTTTTATTATTATTAATAATAAAAAAATTAAAAAATCGGTATATACCTAGAATTAGGTTTAGTAAAAATCGAATCATAAAATGCCGAGGCAGAAATCGGTCTTAGAAAAACTAAGATATACAATTTTTTGTACTGAACCGGCCGATTTGGTTCGATCCGAAAAATCAGAAAAACCAAAAAAATTGGTTTGTTTGAACAGCCCTACACTCGGTCATGTGTGCCACATGGCCTCCCTCTATCTCTAGCCTCTCGCGGGGGTCTTCTACGTGGTTCCCAAATATGTGCAGGTGAAGGTGTTGGCAATGTCGACTCGTCTTGTATTGTCGATGGCTGGAAAGGTGAAAATTGTGGTATGGAGGGAAAAACTTGATATAAGAATGGAACTCTGTCACGTGATGAAAGTGGACTCGGGTAGTGTTGCACAACAACAGTAGGGCTCGATCCGGCTCGCTTCTGGGCTCGCCAAAGCTTTGGTAGATTGACCAAGCCAGACCTTGACTTTTGGGCCTTCAAGCCAGGCCAGGCTAGTCTTATGCAATAAAAGCGTGGTCGAAGAAGAAGTGTGTAGAGCCGGACAGTCTGAGGCCTGGGCTAAAGCTAAAATTTGATGGTCCGATCTCGTCCATACACATTTTTTTTTAAATTTGCTTTTGTGTGTGGTTTGGTATTTGGGGGTTTAGGGGCGGTAAATGGGAAATTTGGGGTAATGAAGTATGGTCAGCGACAATTTGTCTTGTTATTATGGAAATTTGTTGTGCAACACTAGGCTATAACATTGTTATTAGTAGACTAGAGAGAGGATTGTTATTATTTTATTTTATTATGCCTTAATGGCTAATGCCTTATTATGCCACTGATGTGCACCAAGCCACCAACCGTCCATCTCTGATCTCTCCATTTAAAAAGAAATAACTCACAACTATTAGTGTATTTAATATTGTACCTATTATTGTATTTAATTAATTATTTATGTAATTATGTCTATAAATATTAATAAATCTTTAATCAACTAACTTATTAATATTAAATAAACTAACTAGTATGTTAATATTAAATTTTAATTAACCAACTTATGAATCTTAAATAAACCAAGTATTATATTGATATTAAAATTTAATCAACTAACTTATTAATATTAATAAACTAACTATATATTAATATTAAAATTTAATCAACTAACTTGTTAAGTTATTAATATTAAATAAACTAACTAATATATTAATTAAATATACTTACAAGAAATCAAGAATGAATAATTAAACTTTAAACTTGATTGATGTACTAATTAAAAGTAATGTATTACAATTTACAACTTAGAAGTTACGACTTACATATTACAATAATGAATAACAAAATAAGTAATAATTTATTGAATCAATAATTTGATGAATAATTATAACTTTTTAACTTTAAAGTATAACTTAAACGATAATCAATAATGAGTCTATTACAAATATTTGTCTTCAAATCTTCAAAAATTATTTATTCAAATTTTCAAAAAAAGTATATCATCAAGCTTCATGAATGTACATTTTCGGCAATTCCTGCTCCGACTTCAAGATCTTTCGAGCTATCTTGATCATCTATTACGTCTTGTATTCTTCTTTGTGCGGCAAGATAATCTCTATAGCAAATACATATCTCCAATGAATCCGGACTAAGTCTACTTCTTTTTTCATCCAGTACCCTGCCAGATAAAGAAAAACAAGATTCCGAAGCTACCGTACTAGCTTGGATAGTTAGTAAATCACGGGCCATGGCGGCCAAAGTAGGAAATTGTCGGTTATGCTTTTTCCAAAATACAAGTATATCAAAATTTTCAAATTCTTGGTCGGTCATAAACTTCTAAAATCAGTACTACAATATAAACCAAGTTCTTTTAAATTGCTTGTGTGTGATGAAGTTTTTGATTTTTTTTTATAATGATTTTAATAATGATGAAAACTTAGAAGATGAAGGGGGAGGGGGTGGTACACGTGTAGATGTAGAATATACAGACTCATATTGTCTATAAAATTCAGTAAATGTATTATTAAAATTTATTTTAATGTACTCAATATTTTCAGTACCTATATTTTCTACTATATCTTTTAAATCACTTTTCACACCTTTTAATTTTATTATGGGATTTAATGTTGCTGCACAAGTAATAACAATAGGCATGTCTTCAAAATATTTTGAATTTTTTTCTTCCATACTAAAAATAAGATTAGTCCAAACAGGATCATATTTATATTGTTTAAACATATTTGTTATTTCCAAACATGAAAATAGAACATGATGAATTGTAGGATAATAAACACCACTTAAGAATTTTCTGTATTTTTTGAAAACTTTGAGAATATTTAAAAGTTGACATAATAAATTCCAATCTTGATTTGTTATTTTATGATCACTTTGTGTGTTATAAAACTCCATAAGTATATTTTGACGTTTATAAAAATCTTTAAATAAATCATATGTACTATTCCATCTAGTGTTATTATCAAATTTTCCTCTTTTAAATTTTTCACCTCTTGCATGACAAAAAGTTCTAAAATCTTGTATTCTTCTATTTGAACCATATATAAAACTAACAATACGACGAATTTTATTTATTGTATCTTGCAAGTAAGCGAATCCGGATTGTACAATCAAATTTATTATATGGCATACACATCTAACATAAAAAAATACTCCATTTACTAAAGGCTTTAAATTATTTTTTAATATATTAATAGAACCAGTGATATTTGTTGCATTATCTAAACTAATAGTCATTATTTTATCTTTAATTTTAAAAGTACGAATTATGGACATAATTTGAGCATATATTGATTGACCATTATGTGGTAATTCAAAATATTCAAATCCTATAATTCTTTTTTGTATAAACATTTCAGAATCTATCCAACGAGCTGTAATACAAATATAACTAATTCCAGGTTGATAATTAGCAGACCAAGTATCACTAGTTAAACAAATTTTACCATCAAAATTATCAAAATATTTAATTAATTCATTTTTAGCTTTGTTATATAATTTAATTGCATCACATTTTGTAGTCATTCTACTTACTTGTTTATATTTCGGTTGCAATGCGCCTTGAATGTAGTCGGTACAATGCGCATCGTCCAAAAAATTGAATGGAAGTTCCTTCTCGATCACTAACTTAGCTTGTCACTCCTTTTGTAATATTTGATCGTAACTCCAATTGTGACCAGAACGATCAATTTGGGATTGAGAGCTTTTATTAATTATTTTATGCTTCTTCAAACACGACTCGTGGTGACGGAGTAATGTGTTATTTCCTTTAACTCCAAATAAGTTGTTACATATTTTGCATTGGGCTTTTTTAATACCTTCTGTAATCCACACTTCGATGAAATGAATGCAGAATACTCAATATAGATATTTGAGAATTGTGAATGTTTTGCAGTTTAACAAATGATTTTTATAGGAGTAAAATATAACCGTTGTTATAAAATTATAACATATATATTTATGGATTTCTAGATTTAATTCTAATGATCTTTGGAATTTTGGAACCCCCATGTTCATTAAGTATGGAACCCCCATGTTCATTAAGTTTTAAACTCATGACTTTTGAGTTTTGAAACTTCCAAGTCCATATATCTATAAATAAGAGCATTGTAAAAGAGAATGAAAATATATAGAAAATATTATGAGACATGCCTCTTTTCTCTAATCATTCTTGTTCTTAATTTTAGTAATCTTTTATAACACGTTATCAACACGAATTGCTTCACATTCGTCTTGAAGATAATCATATTTGATTTGAAGGAGAAGGTATATTAATCTATTATATATATATATATATATATATATATATATATATATATGGATACGCAAAAAAATTTTTAGTATAACATACTGCATGTTATTCCATTAATAACCTATTATTAGAATTTGTTGATTCTTGGTTCTAGCATGCTAATGACTGTCATACTCATATGTAAGTCATCATCACACCACCCTTAAATTGTCTTTTTGCTATACGATGAAATATCTAAACTTCAATTATTGTACAGTGTTTATTTTTATAAAAGTGCATTGTAATTTTGCATTCCTTCCAATCTAAATAAATCAAAAGGGATCCGATAAAATACATGATTCTTAGATATTCTCATATCTCAGCAGATAACAACTAGAAGATATAATCTTCAAAAAGGGTACTTTTAATTTTCGTACTAAAACAATCTTTTGATATATTTCTAATGATTTTTGATATATTTCTTTTTGGCATGCATGGTAGCATATTTGATATATTTCTAATGATTTTTGATATATTTTCTTTTGGCATGCATGGTAGCATATTTGATATATTTTTAATGATTTTTGATATATTTCCTTTTGGCATGTATAGTATCATATTTGATATATTTCTAATGACCTTTTGATAAATTTTTGTATGAAGTGACAATGACAAATCTTGCCAAACTTGAATTCGTGGAACTTGATATTACGGATAAGAATTATTTGTCATGGATCCTTGATGCCGAAATTCATCTTGATGCCATGGGTCTTGGAGACACCATTAAAGATGGTAATGAAACATCAAGCCAAAACCAGGCAAAGGCCATGATATTCTTACGCCATCATCTCCATGAGGAGTTGAAGTTAGAGTATCTCACAATAAAAGATCTTCTTATTCTTTGGAAAAAATTGAAAGAAAGATATGACCATCAAAAGACAGTTATTCTTCCAAAAGCTCGTTATGATTGGATACATTTACGATTCTTTGGATTTTAAATCGAAGTGAATCTGATTCTGCAATGTTTAAAATCAGTTCTAAATTGAAATTATGTGGAGATAATATCACTGATAGAGATATGTTAGAAAAAACATTATCTACTTTTCATGCCTAGAATGTGCTCCTGCAGCATCAATATAGAGAACGAGATTTTAAGAAATATTCTGAACTGATTTTATGTCTTCTTGTGGCTGAACAAAATAATGAGCTTTTAATGAAAAATCATGAATGACAACCGACTGGTTCAGCTCTATTCCCTGAAGTGAATGTTACAAGACATAATAATAATTATGGTCGTGGTTGTGGTCGTGGTCGTAATAAAGGTCGTGGTCGTGGTCATGGGCGAGGACGTTTTAATTACTATAACCATGATACCAAACCTTCAAAGAATGAGGAGAAACAAGAAAAGGGGAAGAACATAAATAACAGAGATACCAAGAAGGAAGAAAATATTTGTTATCGGTGTGGAATGAAAGGACATTGGGCTCGTACCTGTCGTACGGCCAAACATCTTGTTGATCTATATCAGTCCTCTTTGAAAGGAAATGAGAAGAACATAGAAATAAATTTTTCTCATCCACATCAAGATAATAATGATATTTATTTTGATCCTATGGATATGACACACCTTGACGTTGCAGATTTCTTTGATCAAAATAATGAGCAAGTTAATATTTCTTGTAATGAAAATAATTAGTTCAAAATTATGTTAATCCTTTTTAAGAGTGTTTCTTTTATGCTAATAAATTCCCATGTATTTTTTTCATTTTATGTTGGTTTGTGTTATTAATATTATGTCTTATTATAGACTTATTATTTATTCCTTTTTATGAAGAAAATATGGATTGGCGTCATGCTATATATGAGCCTAATATCAGTGGTGGAGATATATGCTTAGCAGATAGTGCAACGACGCATACTATTCTCAGACATAAGTAATATTTTTCAAATTTAAAAATGATGAAAGCTTATGTGAATACAATATCAGGTTCAGCAGACTTGATTGAAGGCTCCGGAAGAGCCAATATAATGCTTTCTAGTGGAACAAAATTTATTATTGATAATGCTTTGTTTTCCACTAAATCAAGAAGGAATCTGCTAAGTTTTAAAGATATACGTCTTAACGGTTATCATATTGAGACAACCAATGACAATGGTATAGAATATCTTTACATCATATCAAATGTCTCTACTAGAAAACAAATATTGGAAAAAGTATCCGTTCTATCTTCAGGTTTGTACTATACAAGTATTAGTACAATTGAAGTCGATGCAATAATGAACCAGAAGTTCAATGAACCAAATAATTTTACTATTTGGCATGACTGGTTGGGTCATCCTGGATCAATAATGATGCAAAAAATTATTGAGAATTCATATGGTCATCCATTGAAGAACTAGAAGATTTTTCAATTGAAGGAATTCTCATGTGCTGCTTGTTTCAAAGCAAATTGGTCATTAGACCATCACCAGCTAAAATTGGGATTGAATCTCCAAAGTTTCTGGAACGTATTCAAGGAGATATTTGTGGGCCTATTCACCCACTAAGTGGACCATTTAGATATTTTATGGTTTTAATAGATGCATCTACAAGATGGTCACATATGTACTTATTATCAACTCGCAACTTGGCGTTTGCGAGATTACTTGCTCAAATTATTAGATTACGGGCACAATTTCTGGATTATACAATCAAGACTATTCGTCTTGACAATGTTGGTGAATTTACATCCCAAACATTTAATGATTATTGCATGTCACTTGGGATAAATAATGAACATCCTGTTGCTTATGTTCATATTCAGAATGGTCTTGCTGAATTATTTATTAAACGCCTCCAGTTAATTGGAAGACCATTGCTTATGAGAACAAAACTTCCTGTCTCTGTTTGGGGGCATGCTATTTTACATGCAGCAGCACTTATTTGCATTAGGCCAACATCATATCATAAATTCTCCCAATTACAATTAGTTTTTGGTCATTAGCCAAATATTTCCCATCTAAGAATTTTTGGTTGTGCGGTATATGTTCCAATTTATCCTCCACAACATACAAAGATGGGTCCTCAAAGGAGGCTGGGAATATATATTGGGTTTGAGTCCCCATCAATAATTAAATATCTTAAACCCTTAACAGGTGATTCATTTACTGCACGATTTGCTGACTGTCATTTTGATGAGACTATGTTCCCAGCATTAGGAGGAGAAATTAAACAGCTAGATAAAGATATAACTTGGAATGCATTATCATTATTGAATTTTGATCCTCGTACAAAACAATGTGAAGAAGAAGTTCAAAAGATACTTCGTTTGCAAAATATAGCAAATCAGCTACCGAATGCATTCACTGACTCAAAAGGAGTAACCAAATCTCATATACCAGCTGTAAATACTCCAGCTCGGATTGAAGTTCCAATAGAACAATCCGCGAAAATTGTAGCAAATGAGTCTAATGCATGCCAGAAGCGTGGTAGACCAATCGGTTCGAAAGATAAAAATTCTAGAAAAAGAAAAGAAGTAAATAAACAAGTGAGCATTATTGAGGAGGAAAATATTCATGAGGATGTAGACATAACTAAAATCCCAGAAGAGGTTCAGGTACCTAAAAACAATAAAAATGATGAGATCTCGATAAGTTATGTCTCTACAAAGAAAATATGGAACCGAAGTGAGATAATTGTTGAAAATATTTTTTCATATAATATATCATTTGATATAATTAATGAAAACGAGGATTTTGAGCCTAATTCTTTCGAAGAATATAGACGCAGTAATGATTGGCCAAAATGGAAAGAAGCAATCCAGGCAAAATTAAATTCACTTAGAAAACGTGAAGTTTTTGGACCTGTAGTCCAAACACCCGAAGGAGTAAAGCCGGTTGGATACAAATGGGTATTTATGCGAAAAAGAAATGAGAAAAATGAAATCGTAAGATATAAGGCACGACTTGTGGCACAAGGGTTTTCACAAAGACCTGACATTGATTGTGATGAAACATATTCTTCTGTGGTAGATGCAATTACATTGCGGTATCTTATTAGCCTGGCAACCCATGAAAAACTAGATATGCGTCTAATGGGTGTTGTTACAGCCTATTTATATGGGTCAATTGATAATGATGTTTATATGAAAATCCCTAAAGGATTTAAAATGCTTGAAGCATATAATTTAAATCCCCGAGAAGTTTACTCGATGAAGTTGTAAAGGTCCCTATATGGGTTAAAGCAATCAGGACGCATGTGGTACAATCATCTTAGTGAATATTTATTGAAAGAAGGGTATAATAATAACCCTATATGCCCATATGTTTTTATAAAGAAGTCGGAATTCGGTTTTGTTATCATTGCTGTGTATGTTGATGATTTAAATATTATTGGAACTCATAGAGAGATTCCAAAGACAATGAATTATTTAAAGAAAGAATTTGAGAAGAAAGATTTAGGAAAAATAAAATTTTGTCTAGGCTTGCAGATCGAGCATTTAGCAGATGGAATTTTCATTCATCAATCAACTTACACAGAGAAGGTCCTTAAAAGATTTTATATGGATAAAGCTCATCCATTGAGTACCCCAATGGTTGTTAGATCACTTGATGTGAAAAAGGACCCTTTTAGACCTCGTGAGGATAATGAAAAATTACTTGGTCCTGAAGTACCATACCTCAGTGCAATTGGTGTGTTAATGTATCTTGCTAATAATACACGACCTAATATAGCATTCTCTGTGAACTTATTAGCAAGATATAGTTCTTCTCCTACCCGGAGACATTAGAATGGGGTTAAACATATTTTTCGTTACCTACGGGGAACTATGGATATGGGCTTATTTTATTTAAATAATAATAATCATAAATTAGTTGGATATGCTAATGCAGGATATTTATCTGATCCACATAAAGGTCGATCTCAAACAGGTTATCTCTTTATGTGTGGTGATATTACTATATCATGGAGATCTACAAAGCAAACATTAGTTGTCACTTCATCAAATCATGCTGAAATACTTGCAATCCATGAAGCAAGTCGAGAATGTGTATGGTTAAGATCAATGACTCAACATATTTGTGAAACATGCGGTTTATCCTCCAGCAAAGGAACTCCAACCATTCTGTATGAAGACAATGCTGCATGTATAGCTCAATTAAAGGGAGGATACATCAAAGGTGATAGAACAAAACATATCTCACCAAAATTCTTTTTCACACATAACCTTGATAAGTGTGGTGACATTGATGTTCAACAAATTCGATCAAAAGATAATCTAGCAGATTTGTTCATCAAAGCATTACCAACTACAACGTTTGTAGGATTGCGTCGTAATATTGGAATGCAACAACTGAAGGACTTAAGGATACATTCATGAGGGAGTGCTAATACGCGTTGTGAGACCCCGAATTTTATGAAATAAAAGTATTCAATTTTTTTATTTTTGGTAAATAGTTAAATTGATAAATGTTTAAAATTAAGGGTAATATGTGAAATTTTTTAAAGTAAGCAAGTTGATATAAAATATTCGTTGTGTCGGGAAATATTCGATTAGTCGGGAAATATTCTTTTTGTCAGGGAATATCCGTACGACGGTACAATCATTGCCCACAACGAAATTATTGTCGGATTGAGAAAGCGACAAAAACATTTTTATGAAAATAACGGCGGAAGTTTTACCGTTAAAACTATTGAACTACTCGGTAGTAAAAGTATAGTAATACGCGTGGTTGCATAGTAGCACACGGTATTGATTATTAATGCTTACGTGAGAAGTCACTCAGTTTTGTTTTATTAGCATTATTTATGTAATAAAACAGAAAAGCTTTATATATAAAACAGAAAAGCTTTTTATATAAAACAAAATACTTTTATAAAGTTATTCTATAAATAGAATATTATATTCTATTATTTATAGTGTTTTGCATAGTAAAATCTTTTTATATAAAACAGAATACTTTTATAAAGTTATTCGTTTTATTAGATTATAAATAGAATATATTATATTTTATTTAAAAGATTTTGCTTTAAATATGGACTGTTCGATTAAAAGTAAATCAATCTGGACCGTTTATGAATTAGTTACTATGCAGTCCATTCTTCTATAAATAGAAGCTCATTCTTTCATTATTTCTTACGAATTCATTGAAACTCTAGAGAGATAAACTATAGAGAGAATTCTTCTTCTGTAATCTCGAGCGTATTTCTTTAGAGTTTAAGAAAGCTTTAAGCGTAGAAGATAGTACAAATTTTCTTCAAGTATATTCCCGGCCTACCGGTCGGAATACTCTTCTGTCAAAGGTGAAGATAGGTGATGAAAATTATCTTCGTCCTGGATGCAAAAAGGAATTCAGAATCACAATTATGATTATGATTTATTCATATGATTGTGGACATGAATTGTTGATTGACGTTACAGGGATAAAACATTATTGGTGGACTTGTAACATGGAGAAGATAATAGACCTGATGGTCTATTTGACTCTTTTAATGGATTGCTCGTTCGTTCCGCAACTATGGTTGAAAAGTTTTATCATCTACCATATGTTCTAAATCTCTGATTTATTATTGACAAAAACTATTGATAATTTAATTATCTTTAGTTATGATATTCTTTACTGGGCTAGTTGTGCTCACCCTTTTGCTTCACAATTCTTTTCAGGTAATAAGTGTGTAATTTGGGTTGACGTGGGATAATGAGGGAATAGAAGCGGTGGTCTATAGTCATTGAGGTTCTCCTAAATAGTATGGAAATAATTTTATTGAGAACTTTAGATAAGTGTGTCGTATTATATACGTCATTTGATATTTAATTTTGGTGAACCAAATAGGGTGAGGCGAACCCAACTTTGGAAGGGTATTTTGTCACTATTATACAAGATGTCTAATGATATACAACCTCGTGTTATCATAAGACAGGGTTGTGCACATCCACTTGCTGAGTATATCTACAAGTACTACCTATATGATCTTGGAGTTTATTTGAAATATAATTTTTATTTGGAGACAGTGGAGATGGTTATATGTCAAGAGAAGACTCACCATTGAAAGGAACATGATAGTAATCTTCTCATTTTTCTTTGGGGTCTATTGGGTCAACCAAGGATAATTCTCTGGACATATGATATCTATCATAACTTAGATTCATGGCCTCCTATGTACGAAGGTTTCCTTGAGCACTTCCCAAAGATTTTAATTTCTAAAAGCAGGTTTTGGTATCGTAATTTTATGTAAAGTACCATTGTAAGGTTGTGGTCAAGGCACCATGAGAGTTACATACATTTGTATTAAAACTCACAGAATACCTGTCATCGTATTCTGTACGACAGTTCACCATTTGTATAAATGAAGTTTGTATTTGATTTTTATAGTGTGATATCTGGCGACTCAAGATGGGTGATGTATATCTATTTTGGGGGCGTCACATTTGGTATCAGAGCTTAGGGATATGGTAGCTGGCAGAGATATGAGTGTAGAACTAGAAGGGGAGGGACGAGGAATATACTTCGCTAGTGTGTGACTTACCTAAGCTAAAATTATTTACTTGATAAGTTGACAAATTATGATATGTTAATTAACCTTTGTTTTGAATTATATTCTAGAATGATATTTGAAACCCAGGAGATGAGCAGTGGGAAAATCATGATACAGAGGAAATAACCGGAAAGGTACAATCCGAAAAGAAAGTAAGGTATTCTCATCTCTTCGAAATACCAGGTACGTACGTAAATTTCGAGGGCGAAATTTCATAAGGAGGAGAGATTGTGAGACCCCGAATTTTATGAAATAAAAGTATTCAATTTTTCTATTTTGGTAAATAGTTAAATTGATAAATGTTTAAAATTAAGGGTAATATGTGAAATTTTTTAAAGTAAGCAAGTTGATATAAAATATTCGTTGTGTCGGGAAATATTCGATTAGTCGGGAAATATTCTTTTTGTCAGGGAATATCCGTACGACGGTACAATCATTGCCCACAACGAAATTATTGTCGGATTGAGAAAGCGACAAAAACATTTTTATGAAAATAAATTTGAAGTTTTACCGTTAAAACTATTGAACTACTCGGTAGTAAAAAAAGTACGATGTCTGGCGCGTGGTTGCATAGTAGCACACGGTATTGATTATTAATGCTTACGTGAGAAGTCACTCAGTTTTGTTTTATTAGCATTATTTATGTAATAAAACAGAAAAACTTTTTATATAAAACAGAATACTTTTATAAAGTTATTCTATAAATAGAATATATTATATTCTATTATTCATAGTGTTTTGCATAGTAAAATCTTTTTATATAAAACAGAATACTTTTATAAAGTTATTCGTTTTATTAGATTATAAATAGAATATATTATATTTTATTTTAAAGATTTTGCTTTAAATATGGACCGTCCGATTAAAAGTAAATCAATCTGGACCGTTGAATGAATTAATTCTTATCGTGATCCATTCTTCATAAATAGAAGCTCATTCCTTCATTATTTCTTACGAATTCATTGAAACTCTAGAGAGAGAAACTATAGAGAGAATTCTTCTTCTGTAATCTCGAGCGTATTTCCTTAGAGTTTAAGAAAGCTTTAAGCGTAGAAGATAGTACAAATTTTCTTCGAGTATATTCCCGCCCTACCGGTCGGAATACTCTTCTGTCAAAGGTGAAGATAGGTGATGAAAATTATCTTCGTCCTGGATGCAAAAAGGAATTCAGAATCACAATTATGATTATGATTTATTCATATGATTGTGGACATGAATTGTTGATTGACGTTACAGGGATAAAACATTATTGGTGGACTTGTAACATGGAGAAGAAATAGACTTGATGGTCTATTTGACTCTTTTAATGGATTGATCGTTTCGCTGCAACTATGGTTGAAAAGTTTTGTCATCTACCATATGTTCTAAATCTCTGATTTATTATTGACAAAAACTATTGATAATTTAATTATATTTAGTTATGATATTCTTTCTTTTGGGCTAGTTGTGCTCACCATTTTGCTTCACAATTCCTTTCGTAATACTGAGTGTGTAAATTTGGGTGTTGAGGGATAACGGGGGAATAGAGCGGTGGTTTATAATTTGTTGAGGTTCTCCCTAAATAGTATGGAAATAATTTTATTGAGAACTTTAGATAAGTGTGTCGTATTATTATATCGTCATTTGATATTTAATTTTGGTGAGCCAAATAGGGTGAGGCAAACCCAACTTTGGAAGGGTGTTTTGTCATTATCATACAAGATGTCTAATGATATACAATCTCGTGTTATCATAAGACAGGGTTGTGCACATCCACTTGCTGAGTATATCTACTGAGTACTACCTATATGATCTTGGAGTTTATTTGAAATATAATTTTCATTTGGAGACAGTGGAGATGGTTATATGTCAAGAGAAGACTCACCATTGGAAGGAACATGATAGTAATCTTCTTGTTTTTCTTTGGGGTCTATTGGGTAAACCAAGGATAATTCTCTGGACATATGATATCTATCATAACTTAGATTCATGGCCTCATATCACGAAGGTTTCTTGAGCACTTCCCAAAGATTTTAATTTAAAACAGTTTTGGTTTTATTTGTGATTTTTATATAAAGTACCATTGTAAGGTTGTGGTCAAGGCACCATGAGAGTTACATACATTTGTATTAAAACTCACAGTATATCTGTCGTCTTATTCTGTACGACAGTTCAATAGTTGTATAAATGAAGTTTGTATTTGATTTTTATAGTGTGATATCTGGCGACTCAAGATGGGTGATTAATACCTATTTTGGGGGCGTCACACGCGCTGTACTCTTTTTTCCTTAACTAAGTTTTTTTTCCATTGAGTTTTTCTTGGTAAGGTTTTTAATGAGGCAGCTTTCAATGCGTATGTCTATACAATAGACATCCAAGGGGGAGTGTTATAAAATTATAACATATATATTTATGGATGTCTAGATTTAATTGTAATGATCTTTTGAATTTTGGAACCCCCATATTCATTAAGTATGGAACCCCCATGTTCATTATGTTTTAAACTCATGACTTTTGAGTTTTAAAACTTTTAAGTTCATATATCTCTATAAATAAGAGCATTGTAAAAGAGAATGAAAATATATAGAAAATATTATGAGACATGCTTCTTTTCTCTAATCATTCTTGTTCTTAATTTTAGAAATCTTTTATAACAAACGTTTATTTGTACTATTAATTTATTTATTTTACTGAGCTTTATGATTTATCAGACGGTCGGGACAACTCAATTCTGAATGTTGCTTATTGAAATTTGCTAGTCAGCTATTTTGGATTGGAAAGTTCATTGAACTTTCTTCCTTTATCTTCAATTCTCAATACTTCAATAATTTACAATTATGATACTATCATGACTCATCTAAACTGGAAGTGAAACTCTAAAAGTCTAAAATCAATTAAATGGCCTACTGAATGCATTCCACTCAAATGTGATATAAATAATGATATTATAATATTGAAGTCACTAATTACTTTGCAAAGATGATGTTTTTAAATTTAAATTAATATAAAATTATATAAATAATTAATAATATTGTTAGATAAATTAGAATTTTTTAATTATTAAAAGTTAATTAAAAACATTTAATATATTAAACTAGAAAAATATTAAGTTTAAACGAAGTCTTGTTTTGATTTTGAGAAACAATACTTTTACAATTAAATGTCCCTTAATATATATATATATATATATATATATATATATATATATATATATGCACAATTATAAGGAAAATGATTGTATATAATTAAATATATATACTATCAATTATTTATAATGTAATTAAATTCTCATAATTAATTACCATACTTAATTCTCATAATTAATTAATACGTTCAGTGTTAAAAAGAAAAGTAATTTTCTATTTTAAATTATATATCCTTTATTGTCTCATTCTTTATATGTGTAGTTTAATTATTTTAGATAAATAAAACTTATTTGACATCCGAATTGTCATTCAACAATGAATACTTACTAGCCTATTAGCCTATTAGCCTATTAGCCTATTAGCCTATTAGTAAAAGTAATGAGGAGGCATCATATTAGCCTATTAAGCATACTAGCCTATTAGGCCTGCAAAGGCTTGTCACTAGCCAGTAGCCACTAGGCTGTTTGCCTGTTAGTAGTCACTAGTCAGCTTAGTGTATTGGCAATTGCTTTGTGTCATTGTAGGCTTATAGCCGTTATAGGCTGCTTCATGCTTGGGCCTTGGGGCCTGCCGGCCTGGGCGCCTGCCGCCTGGGAATGACCGATAGAGTAATGTGTGGACTGGGTTGGCCGATGGGGGCTGGACTGGGTGAGGCTGGAGCGATGGAGCCTTTTGTAAATGAGTAAGGTCAGGCTTCAGACCGGTCCAGGCCAAATGCCGGACCAGGTCAGTTTGGGCTTTTTAGAAAGCCAGGCTAGGCCGAATATTTGTCAAAAAATTGTGGTCTGTTTACAGCCTAGTAGGCCGGGCCTGGTCTGTCCGAACTTTACCAGGCTTGGTTTTGACCAGGTCGGGCTCAGGCCAGATCAATGCCGGGTCGCAGGCCACGGGCCATTTATGCAGCACTAGGACTCGGGAATGGTTGTGTATATACCAAATGATACGGAGTACAAAATTGAGATGGATCATAATAATCCATATCTTTTGTCTCTACATCATCTTGCAGCGTCCGAGATGTAGATGGGATGTCGCGTGCTTGAGATGTTGACGGGATGTTCTTATGATCTCTAAACTGGTGTTCTGTGTAAATTGGTGTTGAGGATGTATCCATACGTCGACTGTCAGATCCACGTGTGAGAGGTTCCCTAATTTGTATGACGAGATCAGTTGGTTGATTGTCTAACAAGTGTGTCTGGCCTACATGAGTAAGGGTTGTAGTACATATCCTCACAGCTTCAGTAATATGAAGAATTGCTTCAGCATTTACGTTTACGCATTTGTATCCCTCTACCAATGTATGGTATACACGTGCAAGATTCTTAACCTGTTAGATAATATACGTTGAATATGTCATATCATAGGTAAAATCAGAGTATCAATGTATTTATAGTGTTTTACTATATTATTTTATTTTATGCAAGACTATAACAAATAATAATAATCATCATTTAAAAAATAGCAGTGTAACAATGAATTAATTCTTTTCTAACATACCAAATAAGTAGTAGCTCCATATGTCCCCTAGAACTCCCTCGTCGTCTGCTTAGCCAGCCTAGGATTTAAAATCTAATGTCGTGTAACACTGCGATACCAAGGCATATAATTAGGGTCACACTCTGGATACTCATCTGTATCCTCTCCAATTACCACAAGAGTTTGACTATTACCCCATAATGTTATGCAGTAGTAGTGTTGTGCCTCCGAGTTTTATTCGAGCTGCTAGTAATGTTGTGAAGATATCTGTGATTTTCTGGTGCCCGAGGTATGAACTGTCGTATTCCAAACTGTCAGAGCACTCTGTCTGCATGATGCCATTCCACCACATCAAAATATATCAGTGGACATCTAATACGCCAAAGACCCTGACCAGTACTCCAATATGCTGGCAATAAATTCATCACAACTTCTGTATATGGTTGCCAAATAACTAGGCTGTATCGATGGATTGGCACGGTATGTTGAGCAACACGGTCCAACACATAATGCATGTTCCACCTATAAGGGGTGGTAATTGTTAATGGTTTATTTGTTTACATATCATTTTGTATTGCTAAAGTACTTTTGTAACTAATATAACAAAATTTTAATTAATGTTTACATATCATTTTAATTTTAAATATCAATATACGATAAATTTCAATTACCTTGCACCCCACGGCCGGTGTGGCAAAGGAAATTGTGTAGATAAGCTAGATTTTGATAACAAGTCTGTAAGCATGTCATCATGATCTGGTTTCCTACACGGTGCTATAGATGTAAAGCACTACCAAGTCCATATCTACAACCGCACAATAACAATTTAGACAATGTATTTTAAATTATATGAATATATTATTAACAAATAAGTCAAATAAATCATTACCTGTAATAATAATAAGCAGCCTGCGACATCGCTGGTAGCTACATTAGTCCCACGACATAAATGATGATATAAATACCCTAGACATGGACTGCCCCAGCTGTGACGCCCCCAAAATAGGTATACATCACCTATTCTGAGTCGCCAAATACATGGTACAGAATATAAATACAATCTTAAATATACAACATGAGTTGTGAGTTTTAATACAAATATTGTCTTCTAGACAGTATTCAAACTCAAAATAAGTCCTTAATACATTTATTATCACACTATTTCATAGAATAGTAAGGACTACTAATGCTATCATCTGGACCGTCACTCCGTTCCCCGACTAGTCCCTGCTACGTTTTTATTTCATGAAGAGAACAATGAAAGCAAAAGGGTGAGCTCAACTAGCCCAGTAAGAAATATTATGGCTAAGATAATGCAGAATAAATTATCGTTAGGCTTCAACAGCGTTAAACTGATACAATATAACAAACATCAAGTTTAACTGCAGCAGAACAAGCAATCCATTAGAAGAGTCAAGTAGATAATAAAATCTACTATCTTCTATGATTTAAAAGGTTTTTCATCACTTTTATCGCTGAAACTCAACTTATTAAATAAACCACGTCATCCCTGCACTACGGCCAAGGATATTCATTAGTATCACGAACACAAATTATCCATGCACTATGGGCCAAGAATATTCGTGTTTTCATCAATGGTCATGATCATGCCAACAACTGTTTATCAATGCACTACGGGCCAATGAGGACTTTTACCACATCATTTGTAATATTACGGTCATACCTATACCGAATAATCCCTGGTCATAATCATACCAAGTCAATCTATGCACTACAGGCCACATATGACTTTCAACATAATATAAACATGATGACAATGACAATGACATAATAATTAAATAAAACAAGTTCAAGAATTAAATTTTAAAGATTTATAAGTTAATTTATCACGAACTCAAAACGTCCAAATCGACAACATGATCTTGCTTTGTGGAGTAAAATTCAAGAATGCTCGGAAGAATATTTCCATGAAAAGATATTTGGATGAAGCCTTGCAAATATCAAGGATATTCTACTAATTTCATGGAGTATAGAAGCCAAAACTTTAACTAGCGAGTATAATAGAATATAAGAACACCGCAAATGGATTTTTCGCCCACCATGCATTAATCCACGAGATGAGATCATTTCCACAATTTAATAAGAAATGAATACAAAGGATCATTCACCATGCATGTGGTAATCCACATGAAGACAAAGTTATTCCAAAAGAATAATAAAGAATGTAATAACAAAAGAATTCACCATGCATGCGATAGACCGCGATAGGCAGAGTTATTCCAAATGAGAATAATAAAGAATGGAACCAGTCATGCGAAATCGCATGCATGCAAGGATATTCAACAAAATAATAAAGAATGGAGTAACAAATGTAATTCACGGACATGCAATAGACCGCATATGCGAGATATTCCAATGAATAATAAATAATGGAACTGTGGGACACGCGTAATACATGCACCGGATATGATATTCCAACGAATAATAAAGAATGGAATAATGAAGAATTTCACCATGTATACGATATTTCGCGATGAAATAGGTTATTCCAATGAGAATAATAAATAGTGGAACTGGGTTATGCGTGTAATATGCATGCATGGGATATTCAATGAGAATAATAAAGAATGAAATAACAAAAGAATTCACTAGGCATGTGATAGGCCGCATGCAGACAAGTTATTCCAACATAATAATAAAGAATGGAACGAAGTCATACGTAATCCGCATGCAGATGGGATATTCCAACATAATAATAAAGAATGGAATAATGGAAGAATTTCACCATGTATACGGTAGTCAGCGTATCTGAGTTATTCCAATGAATAATAAGGAATGAAATAACAATAGCTCTCTTCATGAATACTGAAAGAAATAATACCCCTTACTATAATAATAATATCCCTTACCTTAGAAAAAAGCTGGATCTTTGGAGTAGAGGTAGCAGGACTTCTCTTCTTCTTTCTCTCTATAATTTCTCTCTATAATAATAATTGCTCTATAGCTTTTGTGAATTGGTGAGAAATGAAGGAATAATGAGCTTTATTTATAGAAAATATAGTTTCGATAATTGCACGTTTTGGGGCTCGAAATATTATAGTATATAATAAATCAACTTTTCTTTCATTTTTAATTTAGTCCGCAAGTATTATCAAACTTGCACCACCTCCCCTAATAGTAAATAATGTGAATTAATAGTACAATCATGTGACTCAATAGTTATAATCATGTGAAAATCTGAATTACAAAGATATAGTACCTCCATCTATACCTCCATTTTTAACTTAGTCATGCAAGTATTATCAATCTTGCACCACCTCCCCTAATAGTACATGTATGTGAATCAATAGTACACACATGTGAACAAATAGTTATAATCATGTGAATTAATAGCAATTAATTCCTCATTTATCCGATTAATTACCCGATAACTTCCAGACATCAATTATTATCGAAATAAATGTCGATTTTCACTAACACTAATAATTCTAACACAATGGAACTATCAATTTCATCTTTAATCAATACGAACTTATTCATCATTAATATTATAGCTCACAATATTTAACAACCAGGTCGTTCCCAGGAAAGAGGGGCTTCCGATAAGGATTTCTCCTTATTCGCACTTGATTAGATGACAAACCTCTCCTCGATGAACTTCTAGACATTGTAAATATTGAAATTTAATAATATGAATAACTTTGTCGTCTCAATTATTGATTTAATAATATATCATATTATACGGATGATCTTGTGACAATAATCGAATCAATAATATGAGAGAGATATGATGCAAAGAATTATTGTAGCAATAATTGAGTATAAGCGAAAGTGACTTCTCACGTAAGCATCAATAACCAATACCGTGTGCTACTTTGCAACCACTCATCTTACTGTACTTTTACTACCGGGTAGTTCAACAGTTTTAACGGTAACACTTTCGCCGTTATTTTTATAAAAAGATAATTCTGTCATTTTCTAAATACGACAATACTTCTGTTGTGGGGTCCACCAATGATTGTGACATTATACGAATATTCCCCAACCAATCAAATATTATATAACAACTTGCATACTTTGCAAAATTTTTAAATATTACCCACAACTATAACATTATATCAAATCCACACTATAATATTAAAAAAAATATTTCGAGAAATTTAAATCTTTATTCATAAAATTTGGGGTCTCACAATTTCCCCTCCTTATGAAATTTCGCCCTCGAAATTTACGTACGTACCTGGTATACCGAAGAGATGAGGATACCTTGACTTCATTTCATATTCCAACTCTTGAGGTATAACCTTTGAGTGTCGAATATGATTCTTCTTATCCAAGATTTTAACACGTATCTCATCATACGTTAAATCTTCTGCTATCTCGTCTAGTTCCAATTCAATAATGTGGTTCGGGTCATCCACATATTTACGTAACATCGATACGTGAGAAATGTTATGAACACGCGACATACTTGGTGGTAAAGCGAGTCTATAGGCCACAGTTCCTACTCGATCGAGGATTTCAAATGGGCCAATTAAATCGAGGGTTGAGATTTCCTCTATTCATCGACTCTTACTTCTAGAATAACTTCTTCTTGAACCTTCTTCTTCATATTCATCATCTCCAGGTGTGTAGTTTGAGCGGCTTTAACTTTATTGATTAAAGTCGATTCTACTTGTATATTCGTTATCTTCACGTGGGTCCCTAGAGTCTTTAACTCTATCTTCATCATTTGTAAGTTATACGAAATAGGTTGTTGTGTTAAAAACATCACATTCGTAAACGCATACGATCTTCTACTCAACGCGTCAGCTACCACGTTCGCTATTCCACGATGATATTGAATGGTATTATCGTAATCTTCAACAGCTCGAGCCAACGTCTTTGGCGCATTATACGTTCATTTTGGTTGAAGAAATATTTAAGGGTTGAAGAAATGGGTTTTTTACTGGGGTTAATACAAAATTTGATTTCACGCTCTAGGGGTAGGCTAGGAAGTTCTTTAGGAATACGTCAGGAAATTTATTAACAATAGAAATATCATTCAAAATTGTGACCCTCATCCAAGACTTGGATAGTACATCACATTGATACCCATCAACTTGCCATCGTTATTCACGACGTCGCCTACAGAAAGTCTGGCTTTAGTGCATTCCACACAAGAAAGTCAACAATGAAAGGCTCGGGGCTCTTTACTTATGGCTTGATATTCGAATGATTGACTTTAGTGGTTTGGTTACTTGCATTCGCATACCAAGTTGGTTAGGAATATGAAAGCTAACAACCTTACGAAAAAGCATGATGAGTAGTTAACCAATCGATTCCTAAAATTACATCAAAGGCAAGTATTTTCAAAGAGATAAGATCGACAGGTAATGCGAAAGTGTTGATTTGAATCAAACAAGATTTATAAACAGTGGAGGTAACGAAGGTTTCTCCTAACCGAGTTTCAACCGATAAGTCAAAGTTTAATTTCTTTGGAGTCAAATTTAAACGTTGAGCGCAAGCAAGAGAGATAAAAGAATGGGTAGAACCGGTATCTAATAAGGTATAGACTTCGCAAAAATTTATAATTAACTAACCCGTGCTAACTTCATTCGGGTTACTCGCTTTTTGAGAAGTCACGAAAAATGCTCTTCCTGAAACCACCGACTTTGTTTTGTCCGTATCCGCCTTTGGTGCCTCCATCCCAGCTGAACTTGCCTTCCCTGAACGACAAAATTGAGCTAGGTGACCTTCTCTTCGACAATTGTAACAGGTTTTGGACTACTGCGTACAGTTTGGACTGATATGTCCCTTCCCTCCGCATTTAAAGCATATGATAGATGGTCGTTCTCCTTCCTTAACAACGGGTGCTGATACTGACGTCTTTCCATCATTGTTGAATCTCCTCTTCTTGAAATATCCATTCTTATTGTTTTGGCCATGATTACCATCGAAGTGGTTACCATTTCTGGCATGTTGATTCCTTCCACGCTTATTGTCACCGCTTCGATGACTGCTATCACTAGTATTATCATTTTGCCGGCTGCTCTCTTTTGGTTGGGTTGACTCATTATCGCGCTCCAATAACTGAGCCCTATTAACAACATCTGAATACAAACACAGTTTATGAGAGATAAGATATTGACGTATCTCAGGTTTCAAACCTCTTAGAAATATTCGCGTCATTCTCTCCTCATTATCAACCAAATGGGATGCAAACCGGGACAAATCGGCAAATTTAGCTTCGTACTGCGACACGGTCATGTTGTTTTGCTCCAGTTTAATTAGCTCTACCTCTTTCATGTGACGAATACTTTCGGGAAAGTACTTGTCGTTGAACAGTTCTTGGAACTTCTCCCAAGACATCTTCAGTGCGGCAGGTTGAGTACGCTTTTCTGATTCCCACCAAGAATCGCCCGCCTGCGTAACATGAAGGTGGCAAAAGGAACCTTTTGCTCCTCGGAGCATCCCAAGATATCAAATATCTTGTTGATCTTCTTTATCCACGTCTCCGCCTTAAGTGGTTTTGGCTCTCCAAAAAACTCCGGTGGTCCCAGCTCCTTGAACTGTTTAGTAGTGACCGTCCGAGAGTTGCCAGTATTTCCACCTGCATTTTGGACAGGTGCCGCTCTCGCCTGATGTTGTATGAATTGTATAAAGCCTCTGAACATTCCATCGTTCATCATTTAGTCAGTGTTGTCGTTTTTATGAGGATTGTTGCCTTCCTGATGCATATTATCCTGATTATTGATCTGTGGAGACTCAACGGTCTCCTGTGCTCCATTGCTATTTTCAACATTCTCGGATGTCATTTTCAAATATTGCCACAAAACAAGGGTTAATTAACAAATCACATATTATCCCTATATACTGACCGACCAATTAAATACCAAATAAACTTAAGTAGGTCATACTAGCAAAGGAATTCCTCGTTTCTCCCTCCTAGTTCTTGTCTCACATCTCACCAGGATCATATCCTAAGCTTTAATACCAATCAGGCGCCCCCAAAATAGGTATACATCACCTATTTTGAGTCGCCAAATACATGGTACGGAATACAAATACAATCTTAAATATACAACATGAAGTTGTGAGTTTTAATACAAATATTGTCTCTAGATGTATTCAAACTCAAAATAAGTCCTCAATACATTTATTATCACACTATTTCATAGAATAGTGAGGACTACTAATGCTATCATCCGGGACCGTCACTCCGCTCCCGACTAGTCCTCGCTACGTTCTCATTTCATGAAGAGAACAATGAAAGCAAAAGGGTGAGCTCAACTAGCCAAAGAAGAAATATTATGGCTAAGATAATGCGA
The DNA here is from genome assembly GCA_020205605.1 of Panax ginseng. NCBI lineage: Eukaryota > Viridiplantae > Streptophyta > Magnoliopsida > Apiales > Araliaceae > Panax > Panax ginseng. Next base: position 137,642,443 of record CM035129.1, on the reverse strand, counting down.
GAATAAATTAGCGTTAGCCTTCAACAATGATGTTAGCGATACAATATAACAAACATCAAGTTTAGCTCTGCGGTGAACAAGCAATCCATTAGAAGAGTCAAGTAGAGAATAAAATCTACTATCTTCTATGATTTAAAAGGTTTTTCATCACTTTCATCACTACGGCCAAGGATATTCATTAGTATCACGACCACAAATTATTCATGCACTACGGGCCAAGGATATTCGTGTTTTCATCAATGGTCATGATCATGCTAACAACTGTCCATCAATGCACTACGGGCCAATGAGGACTTTTACCACATCATTTGTAACATTACGGTCATGACTATACTGAATAATCCCTGGTCATAATCATACCAAGTCCATCTATGCACTACGGGCCACAGATGACTTTCAACATAATATAAACATGAGGATGATGACAATGACATAATAATTCAATAAAACAAGTTCAAGAATTAAATTTTAAAGATTTATAAGTTAAGTTATCTTGAACTCAAAAACGTCCAAATTGTCAACATGATACTGCTTTGTGGAATAAAATTCAAGAATGATCAGAAGAATATTTCCATGAAAAGTTACTGGATGAAACACAAATATCCAGGATATTCTACTAATTTCATGGAGTATAGAAGCCAAAACTTTAACCAACTAAGTATAATAGAATATATGAACCTGCAAATGGATTTTCGTCCGCCATGCGATAACCCACGTAGACAGATCATTTCAACAATTTAATAAGGAATGAATACAAAGTATCATTCACCATGCATGTGGTAATCCACATAGACAGGTTATTCCAATAGAATAATAAAGAATGGAATAACAGAAGAATTCACCATGCATGCGATAGACCGCACAGACAGGTTATTCCCAACAGAAAAATAAAGAATGGAACCAGGTCATGCGAAATCCACACAGACATGATATTCCAACAGAATAATAAAGAATGGAATAACAAAAGAATTCACCAGGCATACGATAGACCGCACAGGCAGGTTATTCCAACAGAATAATAAATAATGGAACCAGGTCATGCGTAATACGCACAGATAGGATATTCCAACAGAATAATAAAGAATGAAATAACAGAATAATTTCACCATGTATGCGGTTCTTCTAACAGAATAATAAATAGTGGAACCAGGTCATGCGTAATATGCACAGACAGGATATTCCAACAGGATAATAAAGAATGTAATAACAATGAATTCACGTGCATACGATAAACCGCATGCATGATGAGTTATTCCAATGAGAATAATAAAGAATGGAACTGTGTCATGCGAATCCATGCAGCATGGATATTCCAACATAATAATAAAGAATGGAATAATGAAGAATTTCACCATGTATACGGTAGAGTCCGCACAGATATCTGAGTTATTCCAATGAATAATAAGGAATGGAATAACAATAGCTCTCTTCATGAATACGAAAGAAATAATACCCCTTACTATAATAATAATATCCCTTACCTTAGAAAGAATCTGGACACTGGAGTAGAGAGGTAGCAAACTTCTCTTCTTTTTTCTCTCTATAATTTCTCTCTATAATAATTGCTCTATAGCTTTTGTGAATTGGTGAGAAATGAAGGAAGAATGAGCTTCTATTTATAGAAAAATATAGTTTCGATAATTGCACGTTTTGGGGCTCAAAATATTATAGTATAATACCTTCAACTTTTCTTTCATTTTTAATTTAGTCCTGCAAGTATTATCAAACTTGCACCACCTCCCCTAATAGTAAATAATGTGAATTAATAGTACAATCATGTGACTTAATAGTTATAATCATGTGAAAATACGAATTACAGTATAGTACCTCCATCTATACCTCCATTTTAACTTAGTCATGCACGTATTATCAATCTTGCACCACCTCCCCTAATAGTACATGAATGTGAATCAATAGTACATACATGTGAACAAATAGTTATAATCTTGTGAATTAATAGCAATTAATTCCTTATTTATCCGATTAATTACCCGATAACTTTCAGACATCAATTATTATCGAAATAAATGTCGATTTTGACTAATACTAATAATTCCAACTCAATGGAACTATCAATTTCATCTTTAATCAATACGAACTTATTCATCATTAATATTATAACTCACAATATTTAACAATCAGGTCGTTCCCAGGAAAGAGGGGGCTTTTCGATAAGGATTTCTCCTTATCAGTGCTTGCAATTAGATGACCAAACCTCTCCTCGATGTAACTTCTAGACATTCTAAATATTACAATTTAATAATATGAATAACTTTATCGTCTCAATTATTGATTTAATAATATATCATATTATCTGAGATGATCTTTGTAACAATAATCGAATCAATAATATGAGAGATATGATGCAAAGAATTCTTCGTAGTAATAATTGAGTATAAGCGAGTGACTTCTCACGTAAGCATCAATAACCAATACCGGTGTGCATCTTTGTGCAAACCACGTGTCTTATTGTATTTTTTTACTAAGGGTAGTTCAACAGTTTTAACGGTAACACTTTAGCCGTTATTTTTATAAAAAGATAATTTTGTCATTTTCTAAATACGACAATACTTTCATTATGGGGTCCACCAATGATTGTGCCGTCGTACGAATATTCCCTGTTAAAACGAATATTCCCCAACCAATCGAATATTATATAACAACTTGCTTACTTTGAAAAATTTTCAAATATTACCCACAACTATAACATTATATCAAATCTACACCATAATATTAAAAAAATATTTCGAGAAATGTAAATCTTTATTCATAAAATTTGGGGTCTCACACCAGCTGTATGTATGCACCGTCCCTATATTCTCTAGTAAAGGTAAAAACCTTAATTTAACACAATTTTGTGTACAATCACAAAGTATGTTAGTTATGAGTATAAGTAGGTGAGCCCTAATGTGGTATGCTAATGTTAAATCAGTATCATCTGTATCTATTAAATCTAACAGCCACCCCAACCTAATACTCTTAGCACTAATATCTACATGAGGAGTCACTCTATTTCCGAGGAGTTGCTCAGCTAAATTTCACAACTCCAGAATTGTAGCAATCTCGTTATTAGTATGCGTCACAGGGGATCCAAGAGTGGGAAGACCCATTAGTACCTCCACATCTTGGAGGGTGATAGTACTCTCGCCAATGGAAAGATGGAATGTGTGAGTCTCCACTCGCCATCTCTCTATCATGGTTGTGATCAAAGCACGATCATATCTAATTTGTCATATTCTATATACTCCATAAAATCCAGCATGTGCAATACTATGAAGAATGTGCAAATCAGTATTTTCCACAGCTGAAAATACCCCTCATCAACACGCCTACATTTAAGAAGAGTTGGTTCCTATAAAATGTTTAAATATGTTAACGTGTTTTTAAATTTCATGCAAGCCCAGGTTCATCGTTTCTGTCTTCGTCATCTTCAAAGCAATTTTGCATCTGCAAACCCAGGTTCTGAATTAAAATTGCTCTGTTGGAAAGCAGGGGGCACCCATCAAGTACGAAAATTTGAGGCATACATGAAAGATATTTAAAAAAATATCGCGTGAAGCTTATGATTGGTTGCGTAATATCCCGCCGAAGATGTGGACACTTTCCCATGACGGTGGTTGTCGATATGGTGTAATGAGCTCAAACTTAGTGGAATGTTTTAACAACAATATAATGTCTAGCCATAGATTAACCTAACAGAATTGATCTCTTTATCTATATAGGTAAAACACTCAAAGGTTAAGATCAACCTAACAACTTTGATCTATCACTAAGTCCTTGTACATATATTCTTTGAATGACTTTACATAATCATGAGCTGTTTCATAAAACATCAAATCACAATATGCATTCTTCCAACAATATCTCTAAGCTCTGATACCAACTGTGACGCCCCCAAAATAGGTATACAACACCCATTTTGAGTCGTCAATAACATGGTACAGAAACAACTACAACTTTATTAATACAACATAAAAACTATGAGTTTAAATACAAATATTATCTTCTAGACAATATCAACACTCAAATAAGTCCTCATTATAATTATTGATATATTATTTTACAAAAATAGTGAGGACTACTAAAGAACTTCTAGAACCATCATTCCACACCCGACTAGTAGTATTTCGCTACATTCTCGCTCTTGAGAAGAAAAATGGAACAAAAAGGAAAAGGGTGAGCTCAACTAGCCCAGTAAAGAATATTATGACTAAGATAATATAGAAAAAATTATCGTTAATCTTCAACAGGGAAAAATTTGATAAAATACAATAGACAACAAATTTCAGATCAATATTCGCAGCGGAAACAATAATTCATAGATGAGTTACGTAGAGAATGAAATCTACTATTATCTATGAATTTCAAAGTCCATCATCAAATTTTTACCCCTGTAACATCAATCAATATATAGCTTGAATCAAATATTCATCTTTGCACTACAGGCCAAAGATATTCATCAGTTGGTCATGTTCATCTCAACACCTGTACATCTTTGCACTACGGGCCAAAAATATTCATAAGAAAATCAACCATCTTTGCACTACAGGCCAAAGATATTCAGTAATACCATCATTTAGGACTGAGGATGATGAAAAATATTTTAAAGAAAACGAATCTAGTGAAACAAAAGAACAAATATTAAGGATTCATACTTTAAACAATCTAAGTTCAAAAATACTTCATAAATAATCATAGTAGAGCAAAATTCAAGAATGATCAAAACATAGATACAATCAAAGCTAGTATCCATAGTAGATATCTTGGACAAAAATAAAAATTTAGTTTTTTTGTGAATAGTGCCGTATTCGTGAATAGTGCCGTGTACATAAATAGTGTCGTATACATGACTAGTAACCCCGACACTAAAAGACAAGAATTTCACAAGAAAAATCTTACCAATATTCCGGCATAATGATATTAGAAGAAATAATATCATTTTAAAAAAAAATATCCCTTACCTCGAAAAGAATAGTACTTCTGACTGGAATACTGGATATAGTGCTGAAGGGAACTTGCACCGTATAGCAATACTCAAAATATCAAAATACTCACAAGAATACGCTCGATAATATAGAGAGAGAAAGAGAGAAAATTTTAGTTTCTGGTGTGATTTTCAATTCTAACCTAAACACCCTATTTATAGGAAATTGCTTAGAACACCAAAGTAGAAAATTTAATAAAATAATAATATTTTTAAAAAATTTCCTACGCACACCAAAAAGATTGAATTCAGCATGCTTAACATTCATTTGGGGCCCACCCAAGTGTAAAAAAACATTTTTCTTAAAATAATTATTTTAAACTCCAAAAATTAATTATTTTGAAACTTCGGAACTTCAATAATTCATAATAAATAGCCCTTTTATCAGAAAAATTCGAACCTTATGTCTTTTCTATGGGAAATTCCATTCTCTACAACTTTGTAAGTTTAAATTTTTCCAAATTCCAAATGAAGTTAACAAGAAATCCACAAACAAAGCGATTTTATTAATTGTGCTATAATCAAATTTCAAATCATGAAATGGGCCCACAGACATGTTTAACATGTTTTAAATAACTTTTGCAACAAAAATACTCTTCCTTCTCATATATTCATATATCCCACATTCATTATAAAAATATCACCATTATTATATTATTAAAATATAATAATATATTTAAATGAATTATTTTATCAGAAAAGATAAAATATCAATTTTTCAACAATTGTCACTTTAAAATTTTCTCCATCTATATCCACATAAAATTAATATTTTTCTTATCATATAAATCAATAATTAATTATTCACAAATAATATTACGTAATCACAATATCGACAACAAGCGGTTCACAGGAAAGAGGGGCTTTCAATAAGGATTTCTCCTTCTTGGCGCCGCAATTAGGTGACCAAACCTCTCCTTAGATGTAACTTTCTAGACATTGCCAATGATGTTATCTAATAATATTATTCAAATAATATGAATTATTGAAATAACAATAATATAAAATATCAACGTAACAATTATTGAATCAATAAAATAAAATATAAGCAAGAATTATCGTAACAATTATTGAGTAGTGCCTTTTTACGTAAGAATCAATAATTGGTGCAATACCGCAATGCTCTTCGTGTTTAAAACCACCGGTATTCTAACAAGATAATCTGTAATAACAACTTCCGTTATTTATAAACAACTTATTCTTGTGCGTTTTCTTCATCCAATCGCTTTCAGTTATGGGGGCCACACAAGGTTCTTGTGCCGTCGCATTTAATATTCCCGACAAAGAAGAATATTCCACGACCAAACGAATATTCTCCTATAAAAATGAATATTTTATAACCACTTTGAAATATTTGCGCATTTTACCCATAACTAACCACATTAATCAAATCAACCCTTACTATTTCAAAATAATAAATAGAGGAAATTTAATTTCATTTATAATAAGTTGGGGTCTTACAACCTCCCCTCCTTATGAAATTTCGTCCTCAAAATTGGCGTACGTACCTGGTGTTTCGAAAAGGTGAGGACACCTCGCTTTCATTTCTATTTCCAACTCCCAGGTCATTTCCTCAATAGTATGGTTCCTCCAAAAAACTTTAACTTGTGGTATGACCTTTGTAAGTAAGACATGCTCCTTCCTATCCAAGATCTTGACAGGTACCTCCTCGTACGTTCAGTCTTCGGCTATCTCGTCCGGTTCTAACTCAATAACGTGGTTCGAGTCTTTCACATATTTACGAAGCACAGATATATGAAAAAAATTATGAACACGAGACATACTTGGAGGTAACGCGAGTCTATAAGCCACATTTCCTATCCGGTCAAGAATCTGAAATGGACCAATAAATCGTGGATTGAGTTTTCCTCTCTTCCCAAATCTTGTAACTCCCTTCCATGGAGCAACACGCAACAATACATGATCCCCAATACTAAATTCCACGTTCTTTCGATAAAGATCCACATAACTCTTTTGTCGATCCTGTGCCATTTGTATACGTTGTCGAATCATTTGGATCTTTTCTGTAGTCATACGTACCAACTCTGGTCCCAACAATTTTTCTTCACCCACCTCGTCCCAACATACTGGAGAGCGACACTTTCGTCCATACAATGCTTCGAATGGAGCCACACCTATACTTGCCTGATAACTGTTGTTGTAGGAGAATTCCACCAATGGTAAATACTTATCCCAACTCCCTTTGAAATCTAGGACACAGAGTTTTAATAGATCTTCAAGAGTTTGAATAGTCCTATCTGATTGTTCGTCCGTTTGAGGATGGTATGCCGAACTGAATCATAAATCCACGCCCATAGCTTTTTACAAACTAACCCAAAATCGTGAAGTGAATCTTGGGTCACGATCCGAAACTATGGATACTGGCATGCCATGCAATCTCACAATCTCATTTACATACATATGAGCAAGACGTTCAAGGGAATAAGTCTCCCGTATCGGCAAGAAATGAGCAGACTTGGTTAATCTATCAACAATAACCCAAATAGTATTTATGCTTTGAGAAACCGTGGGAAGACCCGTAACGAAATCCATGGTAATGTGTTCCCACTTCCATTTCGGAATCTCAAGTGGTTGCAATGGACCCTTAGGAACTTGATGCTCCGCCTTCACACGTTGACAAGTTAAACACCTTGAGATAAACTTTGCAATCTCTCTCTTCATATTGTTCCACCAAAATGTATGTCAAAGATCATGATACATTTTGGTACTTCCAGGATGGATTGCAAACGGTGTATTGTGTGCCTCCATCATGATCTTGTACTTCAAATCAGAATCGTTAGGAACACAAAGTCCGAGTGGACTCAAGTATTCCTTCTTCATCGATTCTTACTCGACGGAATAACACCTCTTGTACTTTCTTCTTCATACGCATCACCCGGTTCGTGGCTTGAGCAACTTTAACTTCATCGATTAAAGTTGGTTCTACGCGATATACTTGACATCATCGCTTTTCGTTCCTCGTGATATGATCTTCTACTCAACGCGTCACTACCACGTTTGTTTTTCTAGGATGGTATTGAATAGTGTGGTCGTAATCTTTCAACAGCTCGAGCCAACATCGTTGCCGCATGTTGAGTTCCTTTTGGGTGAAGAAATATTTGAGGCTTTTATGGTCTGAATATATCTCCACTTTCTCCCCATATAGATAGTGCCTCCGGATCTTTTTAGCGAAAACAACTCATCGCTAACTCTAGATCATGAGTAGGATAATTCCTCTCATATTCTTTAAGTTGTCGCGAGGCATAGGCTATGACTTTCCCACGTTGCATGAGAACACATCCTAACCCTTTGCCTGAAGCATCGTTGTAGATAACAAATCCATCCGAACCAGATGGTATTGTCAGAACAGGTGCTGAAATGAGTCTCCTCTTAAGCTCTTGGAAACTCTTTTCTCATTCCTCGCTCCATAAGAATTTTGTATCTTTCTGAGTCAGCTGAGTTAACGGAGTAGCGATTCGAGAAAATCCTTCCACGAATCTCTGATAATAACCAGCTAAGCCCAGAAAGCTGCATTCTTCGGTCACCGTCTTTGGTTGCTCCCAACTTTGTATTGCTTTAATCTTCACTGGGTCAATAGATACTCCATGTTTCAACACCACGTGCCCAAGGAATGCTACTTCTTCAAGCCAGAACTCGCATTTTTTCAACTTGGTATATAGCTTATTTTCACGAAGCCTTTGGAGTACCAGCTTCAAATGGTGCTCATGATCTTCACGACTTTTGGAATATATGAGGATGTCATCAATAAAGACAACAACGAACTGATCCAAATAATCCTTGAATACTCGGTTCATCATATCCATGAAAGCCTCAGGAGCATTAGTCAATCCAAAAAACATGACTAAAAATTCATATTGCCGTCCGTCTGAAGTTAAGAAAGGATCTTTGGAATATCTTGATTCTAATCTTGATTGATGATATCCGAATCTAAGATCGATCTTTGAAAAGAATTGTGCTCCTTGCAATTGGTCAAACAGGTCATTAATACGAGGTAGCGGATACCTATTCTTGATAGTGACATGGTTTAATTCTCGATAGTCAATACAAAGTCGCATACTCCCGTCTTTCTTCTTTACAAATAAAATAGGAGCACCCCAAGGAGATGTACTAGGACGAATGAAACCGATGTCCAACAACTCCTGTAATTGGACCTTTAACTCCTGAAGTTCAATAGGAGCCATTCGATATAGGGTTTTAGAAATGGGCTTTGTACCAGGTTCAAGATCAATAAAGAATTCAACTTCACGTTCTGGGGGTAGACCAGGAAGTTTTTTAGGAAATACGTCAGGAAATTTACTAACAACAGGAATATTATTCAAATATGACGTGTCTTTATTCAAATCCATAACATGGGCTAAGAAAGCTTGACATCCGTTTTTCAATAAACGAATAGCTTTATGAATAGATATGACAGTGATTGATTTTAATGGTTCAGTTGCTTGAATTCGTACAATAGGTTGGTTAGGAATATGAAAACTAACAACCTTACGAAAATAATCAATTTTGGTATGATGAGTAGTTAACCAATCAATCCCTAAAATCACATCAAAAGCAAGTATCTTTAAAGAGATAAGGTCAACAGGTAATGTGATGGTGCCAACTTGGATCAAACATGATTTATAAAACAGTGGATGTAATGAAAGTTTCTCCTAACGGAGTTTTCATAGATAAATCAAAGTCTAATTTCTTCGGAGTCAAGTTTAAATGTTGAGCACAAGCAAGAGAGATAAATGAATGGGTAGCACCGGTATCTAGTAAGGTATAAATTTCGCAAGAATTTATGATTAGCTTACCCGTGATCACCTCGTTTGGGTTCCTCGTATTTTGACCAGTCACGACAAATGCTCTTCCAGGAACTGTTGACTTTGACTTTTCTGGGACAGCCTTTTGAGTCACCATCCCCGCTTAACTTGGTTTCGCTACTGTACAATCTCGAATGATATGTCCTTCTTTTCCACAATTATAACATACCTTGAACTGTTGTGGACAGTTTGGACTGATATGTCCCTCTTTCCCGCATTTATAGCATACGACCGGTGGTCGCTCTCCTCCCTTAGAACCGATTCTTTCTTTGGTCTTTGATGTCTTCGCATTGTCATTGTTGAATCTCCTCTTTTTATAATCTCCCCTCGACTCGCTTCTTCTATTTTCATGGCCATGATTGCCACCAGAGTGGTTACCATTTTTGTCCATATTTTTCTTTCTTCGCTGGTTATCGTTGTTCTGATGATTGCTATCACCGGTATGATCCTGGTTGTGGTCCCTCGGTTGAACGAACTCGTTATCTCGCTCTAATTATTGAGCCCTATTGACAACATCTGAATAAAGAGAAAATTTATGAGAAATGAGATATTAACGTATGCCGGGTTTTAAACCTCTTAGAAACATCCGCGTCATACGTTCCTCATTCTCCACCAAATGAGGTGCAAACCTGGATAACTCTGCAAACTTCACCTCGTACTGGGACACCGTCATGTTATTTTGTTCCAATCTAATAAACTCCACTTTCTTCATATGACGAATACTTTCAGGAAAGTACTTGTTATTGAACAGTTTCTGAAATGTCTCCCAAGAGACGCTTTGAGTGAAATTTGGATGGGTACGCTTCATGATTTCCACCAAGAATCTGCCTCATTACGGAACATAAAGGTGGTGAATGGAACCTTCTATTCCTCCGTGCATCCCAAGACATTGAATATCTTGGTAATTTGTTTGACCCACATTTATGCCTTAATCGGATCCGGCTTTCCCCAAAATTTTGGTGGTCCTAACTCTTTGAACTGCTTGGCTGTGACAAACCGTGCGTTGTTATCATTTCTACCTGTATTTTGTGCACGAGTCTCCCTCGTCTGATTTTGCATGAACTGCAAAAAGCTTCTAAACATCCTTCGTTCATCATCTCGCTTTCGTTGGTGTTGTTCACGGGAGGAACATTTACCTACTGTTGCAGACGTTTTTCTTCATTGGTGAGTAAAGGTGTCTCCACGGTCTCATTTACTCCACTGTTAACATTCTCAGTCGACATTCTCAAATACTGCCATAAAACAAGGGTTAATTAAAGAAATCAATATATCACATAATATCCCTATATACTGACCAACCAACAAATAATCTTAGGTAAGATACACTAGCGAAGGTTTTACTCGTCTCTCCCCTCCTAGTTCTATTCTCCGATCTCCGCCAGAGATCATATCTGTTAGTTCCATTGGATCTACTCAAGATTTGTAGGCTGTATTATAGAACCTGCTTTGATACCAATTGTTAGTTCCCGAAGGCACAATAGTTATCTAGAAGGGGGGGGGGGGGTTGAATAGTTATTAAAAACTTTTCTTTGTTTAAAGAATGTTTTGATAAATCTTTAAGCACAGCGGAATTATTGATTCTTTGAAAAACCTTTTAGATACCAGGTTAAAGAGAGAAATGCAGTTATTGCAGTTATAGCAGTTATAGCAGTTATAAAGACATAGTTATTTTTAAGTGGTTCGGAGCACTCAAAGCTCCTAGTCCACTCTTCTACTCATTGAGTAGGAAATCCACTAAGGATGTCTTTTACACTTTCTAAATCTCACAGATTCCTTCTAGACCAGCAATCTAGGCACTTCTAAGTTCACTCTTGAACTCTTCAAGTCCAGCAGACTTGGCTCTTTACAGTTCACTTAGAACTCTTCAAGTCTTTCTGACTTGGAACTTCTTACTTTAGTAGATTAATAGTTGTTGAGTTGTGATTGAGGCTACTCAGTTGCAGTTAAGAACTTGTTCGAAAGAACTGAGTAGCTAAGAAAGCTTTCTCTTTTTTCTCAGATCGTAGAGTTTAGCGTTTTGTGTTTTTGTGCGTTTTGTTCAATACTTGCTTGCCTCTCTTATGTGTTTGTATTCTGTATATATGAGATCCTTAAAATCTATATGTTGAAGTCATCTGATGAAGCATTAAATGCGTTTGACATTTCTGAGCTTTGATGGAGACATTTCTGCACATCTTCTGAATTGCACTTTGGCCCACTGACACGGCAGACTGCTTTCTCACCTAACACCTGAAAATGTGTTTTCCTCTGCCCAATGGTCCTTTTCTTAGCTTCTTGACTACGTTTCTTTTGATCAATACTAAGGATATCTTTTGTACCGTTGGGACTAGTGAGAGCTTCAACATTCAAAGCCCATTCCTTATTTGTTGGAGTCTATCTTCAATTGAACGTTAGGGCTTGATGTTTTTGACACAAGGCAGGTGACACTCTACTATTCAAATTGTAGTGTCTTATCATATTGATGCTTGCTCTTAAGAGTACACTACGCTTTCTTCACCACGACGATCATCACTTGCTCATCTTGCAAACTCTATGTTTCGAGAGCACACTCACGATCTCTAAGTTAGCTCGCAACGTGCGGATCACTCTCTACGATTCACGGAGAGGCCCTTCAAGGCGATACACTATGATCATCTCAAATTTCTGCGATCCCGCTTTATCTTACGCATTTCGTTGATCAAACGGATAGACTACCAAAAATTTATTTATTTCTTTTCTAGCCATAGATCAACCTAATGATTTGATCTCTTTATCTATATAGGTAAAACACTTAAAGGCTAAGATCAACCTAACAACTTTGATCTATCACTAAGTCCTTGTACATATATTCTTTGAAGGACTTTACATAATCATGAGCTGTTTCATAAAACATCAAATCACAATATGCATTCTTCTAACAATCTCCCCCTATTTGATGTTGACATAACCAAGGAAATTTGTTGTCATGATTATAAAGTTTTATATGCAGTTATAGAAAAGTAAACATGACTTAGTATTTCAGTGAGTAGCTGAAATTTCTAGAGAATAAGCATGAATTTATTGATGTATGAAGACAGATTTTACATTTAAGAATGACTACATCAATACAATTTGAACTTTAACTTATCTCTATTTCTTTGGTCTTTTGCTTCTTGGAGGATTTGCATATTCCTCGGCTCTCCTCTTCTGCTTGCTTCTTCATCTCTTACGGCGGATCTTCCATTTCACTTGGACTTAGTGCGGGATTGTGATCATGCCTATTCATGAATGCGGGATCTCCAATTGGCATTCAGTAGGCTGTTGTTGTCACCGCATGAGAGAGTGGTAGTTGGCCTCGACTCTTAATGGTTGAGCCATTAAAATTTCCGCGCTAATCGGATCTTTGAGTCGATGGTGGCTCGTGGAGTCTATTTGAGTGATTTGCCTTGGCCTTGATTGGAAGTGACCTTTGCCTCGCTTCTTTCCTCCCTGATCTCCTTTCCCTTTATTCTCCCCCGTTATGTCAGCATCAAGGGTTCGAATGTCTTCCAGAGGCGAGTGACTCCTTGGACAAGCTCATTGAGTTGACTCTGAGTTTGAGCAATGTCCTCACGATTCTCTTGGATCAAAGCATCAAAACGAGTTTCTCGTCGTTGAAGTATGTCAAGGACAATCTCAGTTTGCTTCATTTGTCCCATGGAAAAGTCTTGAAACTCTTTGACTGCAGTTAGAAGACTTTTGATGCTCTGTATCATCAGATAGTTCTGAGATTCTTGTGTTTTCTGTAATATCAGGACAGCATCCCTATGCTTTTTAGCTGCAAGAAAGTGAATATCGTCCCTGTCTTTAATGCTTTGAAGCATTTCTTTGATGATCTCTTTGAGTGTTTTAGACATTTCGGAGCTTAAGGAGCTGGGAAGATTGTTTGCAGCATTGATCATTGATGTCAATCTCAGCTGTATCAGTGCAGTATGATCTTTAAGACTCTCGTCTAGTTCTTTGATCACTTTCTCAGACATAGCTGACAAATCAGTCTTTGTGGATAGTTCTAACAGGATTTCATCTACATTTGGAATTTGTGAGGGAGGTGACGTGTTCTTGAATTTATCTTGCAGTGAGTAGAGAGCAAGTTCAAGATTGAAGCATTCATTTCTAGATGAGGAGGGAATATCTGAAGGAGGAGCCTAGGTTTGAATATTGAAGCTTAGTGACTCTACGATTTGTGGTGGATACTCTACCAAAGGGCTAGAGTCAGTGATCGTAGAGGTGGTAGGCTGTGGGAGTAATAGGGAGTGGCTCTTATTTGGTTCCTCAGTTACAAAATTTTGAGATTCTGCAACTGGAAATTGATTTAGTGGATGAAGATGATGGCAAGTGATTATTTCTGAAAAGAGTTGGGATAGATAGTACCTCAAGTGTGTTTTCTGAGGAAGAACTGTTGGTGAGAAGCTTCTTGGAAAAATTGAATTTCCACAGGAATCCATTTCATGAAATCTTGAGATATTTGGATACTCTTTGAAACTCCAGAATATCTGATCCCAAGAGTTCAGAATTTGAGCTCGGTGGAAGGGCATCATAGAAAGATATGCAAATAATTGCTCATAGTTTGCTCTTCTGTGCCCATCAATGCCTACAGATATGATCTCAATCTCATCATCTTCTTCTCTGTTTTTACTGGAGGATTCCATTATGTCAATTACTTCAGGATGTTCTTGCACTGGTTCTTCATTATCTCCTCCAGGAATTTCTTTTTCTGCTATTGAGGTGTCATGATCCTCCCCCTCAGCTTGATCATTCTTTTAAAATGTCGATAACTCCCCCTCAACTGGAGCATCCTTTGGCAGGAGATCTTCAAGCTTCTCCCCCTCAGCAGGAGTATCTATTATCATCAGATCTTTTGGTGTCTCCCCCTCAGCTGGTTCCTTTTCAGCAGATAGTTCTTTGTCTTCCTTCTTTAGAGCTTTCTCATTGACAAGAATATACTTCTTGACCAATTTCCTTCTTGGCTTTTTAGGCCGTGCCACAGCCTCAGGACTTTCTTCAGTTTTGTCCTTCAGATCAGCCAATACATTTGATGCAGCTGCTTCCTTGTTTGGTTTTGGCTCTATGATCAGAGGAGAATCTACGATCGAAGAGGCTGATGGCTTTTTACTCTTGTGGCTGATCTTACTCATCTTTAGCAGCTGAGATATAGTTGCTCTATCTTCTTCTGCCTCAGCCTGCTGTTCCTTTCTTCTCAGGATCCTTAGAGTCTCAATATCTGAGGACTCTACAGACTTGTTGGTGGTGGATCCTTGAGGTTCTTCTGAAGTTCTGGCTTTCTTTTTCCCTTTGCTTTTTCTGATTAAAACAATGGGTTCTCCTTTCTTAGCTTCTTCTTCTTCTTCAGTTTCTTTGACAACAGACATATTCCCTGACACTCCTGTTCCCTTTATTTCACCAGTTCGACCATTGGATTCAGACATCATCTTCATATTTTCAGTTGGATTTCTTTTCCAGTTTTTAAACAACTGCTGAGTCATTCGTCGATTTGGATTTATGACTTCTCCTTCATCATCCTCAATTAGGTCACCAAGAGCAGCCTGTAGGATAATGCTGATAAATAGTCCGTAGAGCATCTTCTGTGAGCTCTTTGTTTTCTTTGAGCTGATTAACCATTTTCCAATCCACTCAAGTAATAGAGCCCCATAGTTGAGTTGTATTTTGTAACATATGGCAGTCATGATTTTGAGTTGTACCTCATTCACAGAGTCATGACCTGAGCTCTTACAGCATATGCATTTTCCAATAATATCAGCTAGAAACTCATACCTTTATGGGAACTCCTTCTTTTTGTATCCTTTAACAAAAGGTGACTTCTTGTGATGCATCTTCTTGAGACCCTTGTGAAAATCTATGCCTTCTATGGACGGGTGCCCTTATGATTTGAGACCTAGGGCTAGGTTGATGTCCTCAGCCTTTAGTTTGATTTCAACGTTCCTGACTTTTGCAGTGATGGTGTTGTTTTCAAACACACCGTTATTGTAGAACTCCTTTACCAGTTTTGGGTAGATCAATGTGTCCATACCCAAGGCTTCTTCGAGACCTGCCTTCTTTAGTAGCGACAGAGTCTTGTGAAATTGGGGTTCAGCAGTTTTGAACTCATCAAATCATAGTCTATAGCCGGAGATAACACTGGAAGCTGCCATTGATTTCTTCGCAGGAAGTGAAACTGACTGAGCTTGCTATTGATTTAGGGTTTCTTCTTGAGAGAGGAAGAGAGAGATGGTCTTTTGAACTTTCAGATTTCAAACAGACAATTTTAATTTGTACTTGAAACTTCCCTCTCTCTATTTTGCTTAGTGGGACAGGTGTCAAGTTTCGCTTGGCTCTACGAATTTTGACAGAGAGGGATTGTACTGAATTGCCCTTAACTCCTTCTGGGATGATATATTCTTTAGTGGGACTACGATCGTTGAGATGGTCCTTGGAGTCGTCGAGTCTGTTCTACCATCGTTGAGTCTGTGTAGCAGTCGTCATGTCTGAGCTATAAACGTAGACTCTGAATTGCGATTATTGAGTCTGACTGTCATTCGTAGAGTCTGAACAAGTCCTTGTGATGAATCTTTTTGACTTAGCATTCTCCTTAAATTAAGGTAGCTCAGGAAGGGCCAACCTCTTGAATGAAACAAGGGTTAGGTTTTTCCCTGAGGCACTTATCAGAGAAAATGCTTTGATTTATGCTTGATCATTATAGGGTGCTCCTTTTGTTTTGTTGATGTAGCTCTGCTATCGTTGAGTCTGTGCTGCGATCGTTGTCATTCTATGACACTTTGGCTCTACGATCGTGGACTTCCTTTGATCATGTCTTTGATTTTGGACATAGCCCTTAAATCTGTATGATTAGCACAAACTAGAGCATAATATTTCAGGTTTGTAAGTTAAGCATGCCTAGCTCACTTATCAATTTGTTGAATTTGGATTCATCTAGAGGTTTTGTAAAAACATCAGCAAGTTGATTTTCAGTAGGAATATATTATAAAGATATATTTCCATTTTGTACATGATCCCTAATGAAGTGATATCTTATTTCTATATGCTTAGTCCTAGAATGCATGACAGGATTATGAGTTATAGCAATTACACTTGTGTTATCACAATGAATAGGTATGGATTTGAATTCAAACCCATAATCTGCTAGTTAATTTTTCACCTATAGGATCTCGAGCATGTTAATCGCCGGTGCAACAATGTACTCCACTTTCCGCAGTTGAGGTGAATCGAAGTTTTGAGTTTTGCTTCTTGCTAAACCGGGACACAAGTCTCATTACCTAGTAGTTGACAAGTGCTTCTTGGTACTTTTTTCTATCTATTTTGCAGCCTGCAAAATCAGCATATGTATATCCTGTTAGCTCAAATGAGGATTCCTTGGGATACCATAACCCCAAGTGGGGTGTACGTTTGAGATACCTGAAAATCCTCTTAACAACAGTTAAATGAGATTCTTTAGGGCTAGCCTGAAATCTAGCACAAATGCATGTTGAAAACATTATATCTGGTCTACTGGCAGTTAGATATAAAAGATAGCCAATCATACCTCTGTATTAAGTTGTATCAATACTTTTACCTTTTTCATCTTTGTCAAGCTTGGTTGCAGGAGCAATTGGGTTTTCATGGGAGAGGCGCACTCCATGCCATACTTCTTAAATAAGTCTTTAATGTACTTGGCTTGATTTATGAAGATTCCTTCATCAGTCTGCTTTACTTGCAGTCCAAGGAAGAAGTTCAGCTCACCCATCATGCTCATTTCAAACTTGCTCTGCATAAGCTTGGAGAATCTCTTGCATAACTTTTTATCAGTAGAACCAAAAATGATATCATCAACATAGATTTGAACTAATAGGACTTTATCCTTATGTTTTCTAAGGAATAGTGTGGTATCTACTCTACCTCTAGTGAACCCATTTTCAATAAAAAAAATTAGTCAGTGTTTCATACCATGCTCTAGGTGCTTGTTTAAGACCATATAAGGCTTTGTCTAATCTAAAGACATAATTAGAAAGAGATGGATTGATGAAACCTGGAGGCTGCTCTACATAGACTTTTTCTTGAAGTTCACTATTCAAGAATGCACTTTTGACATCCATCTGGAAGACTTTGAACTTCATGTGAGCAACAAAAGAAAGGAATATTCTAATGGCTTCTAGTCTGGCAACAGGTGCAAATGTCTCATCATAGTCAATGCCTTCTTCCTGAGAGTAGCCCTTGGCTACTAGTCTAGCCTTATTCCTTGTTATCACCCCCATCTTCATCCATCTTGTTTCTGAAGACCCACTTGGTTCCAATTACAAGATGGTTCTTTGGTCTTGGAACCAATCTCCAAACTTTTCTTCTCTCGAACTGATTAAGTTCTTCCTGCATGGCCTCTATCCAGCTGGAATCTTCCATAGCATCCTCTATCTTCTTTGGTTCTATTTGAGATAGGAAGCTTAGATAGAAGCATTCATTTTGAGTGGCAGCTCTTGTCTTGACTCCCGCACTTGGATCTCCAATGATTAGATCTTGAGTATGATCTCTTGCCCATCTGCTTCCTGTTGGGACATACATTTCTTATGCCTTCTTGTCTTAGATCTTCAAGATCTATTTCTTCTTCTTGGTGTGGAGTTTCGATTTATGCGGCATAGGTCTCTCTACGATCTCGTTTCCTTGCTCAACGATTTCTCGTCAGTTCTACGATCGTAGTGTTGAGCTCGACGTCCTCGTTCAGTAGTGTCTTCCTTTGTTGATCATAGTGTCTTGAGAACCTTTGTTTTTGTCTAAGTCTGTTTTATCAAAGATGATGTGAATCGAGACTTCTACGGTCAATGTCTTCTTGTTGAACACTCTGAGGCCTTCTTTGTATGTGGCATATCCAAGAAAGATTCCTTCGTCTCGATTTTGGTTGAAACTTTGTCAAGGCATCGCTTTCCATTATTGAGTATGTAGCATGTCTTGTAGAACACATGAAAGTAGCTGACACTTGGCTTTCTTCCTTTCCAAAGTTCATAAGGAGTCTTCTTAATCGTAGAGTGTATGAGTGATCTGTTCTGAGTATAGCATGCAGTGTTGACTGCTTCTGCCCAGAAGTATTCTGGTAGATGAGCTGCCGCTAGTAGAGTCCTTCCAGCCTCTATTAATGTCCTGTTCTTTCTCTCAGCAACTCCATTTTGTTGGGGAGTTCGTGGAGCTGAGAAGTTGTGACTAATCCCATTGTCTGTGCAGAACTGGTCCATTTCTGAGAAATCGAATTCTCTGCCATGATCACTTCTTATGGCCTTGATTTTTTCTCCTTTCTCATTCATCACCAGCTTGAACATCTTGATCAGTTGAGAGCTTGTTTCATCTTTTGAGGTTAGAAAGAATACCCATGTAAATCAGTGCGTTAAATCGATCACTGACTAGTGAGTATCTCTTTCCCCAAGGCTCGTCATTGGAATTGGTCCAAAAGATCCATATGTAGTAATTGCGCAGAGGCTTGTCAATTGAGTTGATGGTTTTGCTCTTAAATGAGCTTACAGTGCATTTTCTAAGTTGACAGGCATTGCAGGGCCTTTCTTTAACGAAGTTGAGTTTGGGTAGGCCTGCAACTAGATCTTTTAAAGCTAATTTGGACATGCTCTTGAAGTTGAGATGAGATAATTTTCGGTGCCATAGCCAGCTCATTTCTTCAGATGCTTTAGCCAGAAAGCATATTGTCTCATCTGAGCTTAGTTGACCAAGATTTACTGTGTAGACATTTCCTTCTCTTGTCCCGGTTATCTTTACTGCAGATGTCTTCAGGTCTCGGACTTGGCATTGGTTGTTGAGGAAAGTTACTTGATGACCCTTGTTGCAGAGTTGGCTAATACTTAGAAGGTTATGTTGTAATCCTTCCACATAGGCCACTTTGCTAAAGGATACTGCACCATTTCCTGCTGAGCCGTAGCCTCTTGTCTTGCCATAGCTATTATCTCTAAAGATGACCGAGGGACCCTCCTTCTCTATGTAATTGGACAGAAGGGCTTTATTTCCTGTCATATGCCTTGAGCATCCACTGTCCAAGTACCAGGTTGTGATTTTGAAGTCCTTTCCCTACAAAAATATTAAGCCTTCATTTTGGTACCCATACTTGGATGGGTCCTATATTGTTAGTGCCCTTGTGGACCCAAATCTGCTTGATTTTGGGTCTCATACGCATGGAATTGTAATAACATTTTCGCAGACTTGTGACCAGTAGTGTAGCACACAAATCTTTTGATATGATGCATGTTTGTGTGTGTGTGAAAGTTCTTCCTCCATTTGCACTTGTGTGGGATATTGATTATCCTCCTATTGGGTTGATATTCCTTCTTCCATTTGTTCTTATGTTTCATCGTTTGTGAAGAGTATGTTTTACTTCTACTATACATTCAGGTTGGTTCGTCGAGTTAATCTCATTGAACTCAACGATCCTTCGAGGTTGGTGAGTAGGAGCTAGATTACTCTTTTCTTTTCTGAAACCTAGATCAGCATGAGATCCCTTGCTCCTAGGAATATGGATTGAATCAGATGAGCAGGGTTTGACAGGCTCATCCTTCTGTGAGGATTTCACAAATATAATGCCTCTACTAAAACCTGAGGCATTTCTAGTGTTAATATCCTTTTCTTTTACCACACATGACTCTGAGGTAGGTTCCCCAAAGCCTAGCCCTATTCTATCAGAGGCGCTTCTCTGAATAGAGATTAAAGAATCCATGGATGAAGAGGATTTATTCCATGTAGAGATAGTCTTTTCTAGATCCTCAATTTTTGAGGTTAGACTAGACTCTCTTTTTGCACTGAGCTCATTTGTTGGTCTCAAGAGCTTATTCTCAGCTTCAAGCTCAGAGAAAGAATTAGTACTGAGAAGAGCAGTTTCCAGTTCTTCATGAACCTTTTCTTTCTCCTTTTGAAGAAGTGAATAATCCTTAGATAGAACTCTAAACCACTTCATGTATTGGTGTTGATCTGATGTTATGCCATGTAATGCAGTTCTAAGATCATCAATATCTACATCAGGAGAATTAAAGTCAAATACCTCGTCGATACTTACTTCATGTATGTTGGAGTTCTGCTTGTCCCTTGCACTTTTGGCCATTAGGCAGAGGTTAGCCATTTGGGGATCTTCATCGTCTCCAGATTCTGGAATTGAGTCATTATCAGAGTCACTCCACGATCCTCCAGCTACAAGGCCTTTGTCTTTCTTTGCTGGTCTCTTGTTGCCTTTGTATTCCTTCTTTGCATGTGATTTCTTTTTGAGTTCTTCTCTGAGAGGTTTGTTGTAGTTGGCAATGAAGTGACCAGGTTTCTTGCAGTTGTAACATAGGTCATTCATTTGTTCCTAGCTGTTGTAGTTTCCAACTTTCTTTAGCTTGATGGTTCTACCTTGTCTCATGAATCTTCTTAGTCTTTTAACTAGCATTGCAAAGTCCTCATCATCATCTTCATCGTAGTAGTAGAATCAACTTCCGGTGTTGATTTTGGAGGTGTTTTCGATTACTTTGAGCGCAACACCTTTGTCCTTCTTTCTTTCTTCGAGATAACGTTTCAATTTCGTTGTGTTAGCTCCGGTTAAATGACGTGAGGAGGTTGCCATATAACTGTTGAACAGTCATTTCATGTAGATTCTTTGATTCTCTAATGGCAGTGGTTTTGGCATCCCACTTGCTTGGTAAAGCTCTCATGAACTTTATGATCAGATCTTTATTTGGATAGATCTTTCCATAGGCTCGTAGAGAATTGAGCAGAATATTGAATCTTTCGTATGTAGCAGTGACGTCTCTCCTTGAACATGGGCAAACATCTCATATTGTTGAGTCAAGAGAGATTGTTTGTTTTCTCTTACTTCTTCTGTTCCTTCATGCATAATGTGTAGTGCTTCCCAAACCTCCTTTGTTGTTTTGCAGTTGACCATGTTTTCAAATAGATCATCTTCTAATGATTGAAATAAAATGTTCTTGGCCTTTTTGTCAAGTTGGACAGCTCTCTTCTCGTTCTCTGTCCATTCTCCTTTGACCTTAATCTGTACTCTGTCTGGATCATCTGTAGTTGGTGCAAGCTTTGTAGGAACATAGGGCCCATTCTGAACAGTTTCAAATAGATCTTCATCTATTGAATCCATGTAAGCTTGCATCCTAACCTTCCAGTTATCAAATTTATCTTTGTTGCACATAGGTGGCTTGCTGCCTCCTCCAGTCTTTGATTCGCTTGGAAAGTGTGCCATTGGATCTACTCAAGCTTTGTAGGCTGTATTATAGAACCTGTTTTGATTCCAATTGTTAGTTCCCGAAGGCACAATAGTTATCTAGAAGGGGGGGGGGGGTTGAATAGATATTAAAAACTTTCCTTTGTTTAAAGAATGTTTTGATAAATCTTTAAGCACGGCAGAATTATTGATTCTTCGAAAAACCTTTTAGATACCAGGTTAAAGAGAGAAAGGCAGTTATAGCAGTTATAAAGACACAGTTGTTTTTAAGTGGTTCAGAGCACTCAAAGCTCCTAGTCCACTCTTCTACTCCTTGAGTAGGAAATCCACTAAGGATGTCTTTTACACTTTCTGAATCTCACAGATTCCTTCTAGACCAACAGTCTAGGCACTTCTAAGTTCACTCTTGAACTCTTCAAGTCCAGTAGACTTGGCTCTTTATAGTTCACTTAGAACTCTTCAAGTCCTTCTGACTTGGAACTTCTTACTTCAGTAGATTGATAGTTGTTGAGTTGTGATTGAGGCTACTCAGTTGCAGTTAAGCACTTGTTCAAAAGAACTGAGTAGCTGAGCAAGCTTTCTCCTTTTTCTCAGATCGTAGAGTTCAGCGTTTTGTGTTTTTGTGTGTTTTGTTCAATACTTGTTTGCCTCTCTTATGTGTCTGTATTCTGTATATATGAGATCCTTAAAATCTATCCGTTGAAGTCATCTGATGAAGCATTAAATGCGTTTGACATTTCTGAGCTTTGATGGAGACATTTCTGTACATCTTCTGAATTGCACTCTGGCCCACTGACACGACAGACTTCTTTCTCACCTAACACCTAAAAAAGTGTTTTCCTCTGCCCAATGGTCCTTTTCTTAGCTTCTTGACTATGTTTCTTTTGATCAATACTAAGGATATCTTTTGTACCGTTGGGACTGGTGAGAGCTTCAACGTTCAGAGCCCATTCCTTATTTGTTGGAGTCTATCTTCAATTGAACGTTAAGGCTTGATGTTTCTGACACAAGGCAGGTAAAACTCTACTATTCAAATTGTAGTGTCTTATCATATTGATGTTTGCTCTTAAGAGTAAACTACGCTTTCTTCACATGACGATCATCACTTGCTCATCTTGCAAACTCTACGTTTTCGAGAGCACACTACGATCTCTAAGTTAGCTCGGCAAACGTCTGGACCACTCTACGATTCCTGGAGAGGCCCTTCAAGGCAGATACACTACGATCATCTCAGCTCTGCGATCCTGCTTTAGCTTCTGCATTATGTTGATCAGACGGATAGACTACCAGCCTATTTATTTCTTTCTAGCCATAGATTAACCTAACAGAATTGATCTCTTTATCTATATAGGTAAAACACTCAAAGGTTAAGATCAGCCTAACAACTTTGATCTATCACTAAGTCCTTGTACATATATTCTTTGAATGACTTTACATAATCATGAGCTGTTTCATAAAACATCAAATCACAATATGCATTCTTCCAACAATATCTCTAAGCTCTGATACCAACTATGACGCCCCCAAAATAGGTATACAACACCCATTTTGAGTCGTCAATAACATGGTACAGAAACAACTACAACTTTATTAATACAACATAAAAACTATGAGTTTAAATACAAATATTATCTTCTAGACAATATCAACACTCAAATAAGTCCTCATTATAATTATTGATATATTATTTTACAAAAATAGTGAGGACTACTAAACAACTTCTAGAACCATCATTCCACACCCCGACTAGTACTCGCTACATTCTCGCCTCTTGAGAAGAAAAATGGAACAAAAAGGAAAAGGGTGAGCTCAACTAGCCCAGTAAAGAATATTATGACTAAGATAATATAGAAAAAATTATCGTTAATCTTCAACAGGGAAAAATTTGATAAAATACAATAGACAACAAATTTCAGATCAATATTCGCAGCGGAAACAATAATTCATAGATGAGTTACGTAGAGAATGAAATCTACTATTATCTATGAATTTCAAAGTCCATCATCAAATTTTTACCCCTGTAACATCAATCAATATATAGCTTGAATCAAATATTCATCTTTTGCACTCTAAAGTGCCAAAGATATTCATCGATTAAGTCATGTTCATCTCAACACTGTGTACATCTTTGCACTACTACGGCCAAAGATATTCATAAGAAAATCAACCATCTTTGCACTACGAGCCAAAGATATTCAAGAATACCATCATTTAGATCGAGGATGATGAAAAATATTTTAAAGAAAACGAATCTAGTGAAACAAAAGAACAAATATTAAGGATTCATACTTTAAACAATCTAAGTTCAAAAATACTTCATAAATAATCATAGTAGAGCAAAATTCAAGAATGATCAAAACATAGATACAATCAAAGCTAGTATCCATAATAGATATCTTGGACAAAAACGAAAATTTAGTTTTTCTGTGAATAATGTCATATTCGTGAATAGTGTCGTATACGTGAATAGTAACCCCGACACTAAAAGACAAGAATTTCACAAGAAAAATCTTACCAATATTTCGGTATAATGATATTAGAAGAAATAATATCATTTAAAAAAAAATAACCCTTACCTCGAAAAGAATAGTACTTCTGACTGGAATACTGGATATAATGCTGAAGGGAACTTGCACCGTATAGGAATACTTAAAGTATTAAAATACTCACAAGAATACGCTCGATAATATAGAGAGAGAAAGAGAGAGAAAACTCCAGTTTCTGGTGTGATTTTCAATTCTAACCTAAGCTGTAAGACCCCAAATTTTTATTAATGAAATTAAAATTTCTTCTATTTATTATTTTGAAATAGTAAGGGTTGATTTGATTAATGTGGTTAGTTATGGGTGAAATGCGCAAATATTTTTTTTAATAAGCAAGTGGTTATAAAATACTCATTGTTGTCGGAGAATATTCGTTTGGTCGTGGAATATTCTTCATTGTCGGAGAATATTCGTGAAGTAGCTTGATTTTGTGTGGGCCCATAACAAAAAGAGATTGGATGAAGAAAACGACAAGTATAAGTGGTTTATAAATAATCTGTAGCGATGAGTTATCGTTAATATTGTTGGAATACCGGTGGTTAAAACACAAGAATGTCTGGCGTTGCACAGAGAAGATGATTTGCGGTATTGCACCAATTATTGATTCTTACGTGAAGGCACTACTCAATAATTGTTACGAGTAATTCTTATTCAAAGATTTTATTTTATTGATTCAATAATTCTTTGCATTGATATTTTATATTATTGTTGTTTCAATAATTGTCATTACACAGTATTTTCCATTATCAGAGCAATAATTCATATTATCTGAATAATATTATTGGATAACATTATTGGCAATGTCTAGAAAGTTCTGTCTAAGGAGAGGTTTGGTCACCTAATTGCGCGCCAGTAAGGAGAGATCCTTATTGGAAAGCCCCCTCTTTCATGGGAACGGCCTGGTTGCCAGTACTGTGATTCTGTAATATTATTTATGAATAATTAATTATTGATTTATATAATGAGGAAAATATTGATTTTATGTGGATATAGATGGAAAAAAATTTTAATGTGACAATTGTTGAAAATTAATATTTTATCTTTTTCTGATAAAATAATTCATTTAAATATATTATTTTAATAATATATTAACGGTGATATTTTTATAATGAATGTGGGATATATGAGTATATGAGGAGGAAGAGTATTTTTGTGGTATTAAATGTTAAACACATATTTTGTGTGTTGGTGGACACAATTATTGACCGAAATTTGATTATAGCCTGTAAAATCGCCCGTTTATGGATTTCGGTCAATTTCTGTTTGGAATTTGGAAAAACTTTCTTCTATAAAGTTGTAGAGAATTGAATTTCCTATAAAGAGTCTCAAGATTCGAATTTTTTGATAAAAGGGCTATTTATTATGAATTATTGAAGTTTCGAAGCTTCGAAATAATTGATTTTTGGAAGTTTAAAATATTTAAAATAGGAAAAACATTTTTTTTGTTTTGTGGGCAGCCCTAGCATGTGCAAGATAAGCTGAAATCATTTGTCAAAATGTGCGCAGAGAATTTGTAATATATATAATATTATTATATTAAATTTTCTACTATGGTGTTCTAAGCATTTTCCTATAAATAGGTGCTTAGGTTAGAATTAAAAATCACATTTAAACTCAAGTTTTTCTCTCTATATTATCGAGCGTATTCTTGTGAGTATTTTGAGTATACTTTGAGTATTGCTATACGGTGCAAGTTCAAGTCATAGCCTATATGTCAGGTGTTTCAATTTAGAAATCTTGTCTTTCGAGGTAAGGGATGTTATTTTATTCGAAAATGATATTATTTCTTCAATATCATTATGTCAAAATATTGGTTGGAAATTTTTATCAAATTTGGAACTTTTTCATGTCGGGGTTACTATTCATGAGTTACTATTCACGAGTTACTATTTATGAGTTACTATTCACGAGTTACTATTCACGAGTTACTATTCACGAGTACTATTCACGAAGCGTGATGATGTTTTTTTTATGAAATTTCTATCTTTTGAGGTCGGAGATACTATTCACGTAGATGCAAGCTTTATTCAAGCGATATCTGACTTTATTCATGAATACGACCTTTATTCACGTAAAAATTAAATTTTCTTTTTTGTGTCCAAGATTGTCTGTTATGATTCCTATCTTTGATTGAATCTATGTTTTGATCTTCATTCTTGAATTTTACTCCAATCTGGTTATTTATGAAGTATTTTTGAACTTGTATTTTTTTAAAGAACGAATCCTTAATATTTATTCTTTTGTTTCAATTGGATTCATTTTCTTTAAAATATTTTTCATCATCCTCGATCCTAAATGATGATATAATTGAATATCTTTGGCACAGTAGTGCAAAGATGAATGATTTCGATGAATATCTTTTGGCGTAGTGCTGAAGATGAGCAGTGTTGAGATGAACATGACCGATTGATTAATATCTTTGGCCCGTAGTGCAAAGATGAGCAGTGTTTAGATGAACATGATTAATGATGAATATCTTTTGGCTCAGTAGTGCAAAGATGAATATTTGATTCAGATATATATTGATTGATGTTCTGAGGGGATAAAAGATAGACGATGAACTTTTAAATTCATATATATAAGATAGTAGTTTGCATTTCTACTTAACTATTCTAATGAATTATTATTTCATTGCGAATATTGATTTAAAACTGGTTGTCTATTGTATTCTATTAGATTTTTCCCTGTTGAGGACTAACGATAATTTGTTCTATATTATCTTAGTCATAATATTTTTTACTGGGCTAGTTGAGCTCACCCTTTTCCTTGTTGTTCCATTTTTCTTCTCAGGAGGCGAGAATGTAGCGAGTACTAGTCGGGGTTTGGAATGATGGTTCTAGAAGTCGTGTTAGTAGTCCTCACCATTTTTGTAAAATAATGTATCAATAATTGTACTGAGGACTTATTTGAGTGTGGATATTGTATAGATGACAATATTTGTATTTAAACTCATGCAGCTTTTTTATGTTGTATTAATAAAGTTGTAGTTGTTTCGTACCATTTATTTGGCGACTCGGAATGGGTGTTGTATACCTATTTTGGGGGCGCATGATTGGTATCGAGCTTAGGATATGGTCTCTCAAGCGGAGATCGGGGAATAAGTACTAGGAGGAGAGACGAGTAATCCTTCACTAAAGTGTGTCATACTTAAGCTTATTTGTTGGTCGGTTGAAGTATATGGTTAATATGTGATATGTTAATTTGTTTAATTAACCCTTGTTTTATGGCGAGATTTAAGAATGGCATTTGAGAATATGTGGTGGAGTTAATGAGACCGTGGAAACACCTTTAATCACCACCCGTGGGGCGTGCAACAGAAGGCAATATTCCTCCTATAAAAAACACCACCGAAAGAGACGATGAACGACGGATGTTTAGGAGCTTTTGCGAGTTCATGCAAAACCCAGACGAGGAGACTCGTATACGAATACGGGTGGAAATGATAATAACGCTTACGCTTGTCACCGCCAAGCGATTCAAAGAGTTGGGACCACGTAATTTAAGGGAAAGCCGGATCCGATCATGGCGGAAACATGGGTCAAGCAAATTACCAAGATATTCGATGTCTTGGGATGCACGGAGGAACAGAAGGTTCCATTCGCCACCTTTATGTTCCATGGCGAGGCAAATTACTGGTGGGAGTCTCGTGAAAACGACTCGACCGCAGACTCCGCATGTCTTGGGAAGCGTTTCAGAAACTTTTCAAAGAAAAATACTTTCCTGAAAGTATTCGTCATATGAAAGAGGTAGAGTTTATTAGACTATAACATAATAACGTGACGGTGTCCCAATACGAGGCGAAGTTCGCAGAGTTATCCAGGTTTGCACCTCATTTGGTAGAGAATGAAGAACGAATGACGAGGATGTTTTTGAGAGGTTTAAAACTCGAGATTTGGCAATATCTTATCTCTCATAAATTTTCTTTATATTCAGATGTTGTCAACAGAGCTCAATTATTAGAGCGAGATAACGAGTACATTCAATCGAGAGACCACAACCAGGATCATACCGGAGATAGCAGTCAACAGAATAACGAGAACCAGCGGAGAAAGAAGAATACGGACAAAGGCGGTAACCACTCTGGTGGTAATCGTGGCCATGAAAATAGAAGAAGCGAGTCAGGGGGAGATTTTAAAAAGAGGAGATTCAACAATGACAATACGAAGACGTCAAAGACCAACAAAGAATCGGTTCTAAGGGAGGAGAAACGACCCCCGGTCGTATGCTACAAATCTTTGGACGAGAGGACATATCGCCCAAACCGCCCACAACAGATTTAAGGTATGCTATAATTGTGGAAAGGAAGGACATATCGCTCGAGATTAGACTATATAAAAACCATCCAATGGGATGGTGACTCAAAAGGATATCTCGAGAAAAGTCAAAGTCGGCGGTTCACGGAAGAGCGTTTTTTTTCGTGGCCGGTCAAAATGCGAGGAACCCGAACGAGTTTAGTACAGGTTAGTTAATTATAATTCTTGCGAAGTTTATACCTTACTAGATCTGGGGTTCTACCCATTCTTTTATCTCTCTTGCTTGCGCTCAACGTTTGAACTTGACTACGGAGAAATTAGACTTTGACCTATCTATGGAGACTCCGTTAGGAGAAACTTTCATTACATCCGTTGTTTAGAAATCTTGCTTGATTCAAGTTGGCACTATCACATTACCTGTTAACCTTATTTCTATAGAGATATTTGCTTTTGATGTGATTTTAAGGTTAACTACTCATCATGCCAAAATTGATTGCTTTCGTAAGGTTGTTAGTTTTCATATTCCTAAGCAACCTGTTATTCAAATTCAAGCAACCAAACCATTGAAGTCAAACTCTTTCATATTAAATTATAAAGCCATTTGTTTATTGAAAAACGAATGTCAAGCTTTCTTAGCCATGTCATGGACTTGAACAAAAATATGTCAGATTTGAACGATATTTCTGTTGTTAGTAAATTTCCTGACGTATTTCCTGAAGAATTTCCTGGCCTACTCCTAGAGCATGATATTGAACTTTGTATCGACTTTGAACCCGGTACAAAACCCATTTTTAAAATCTCGTATCGAATGGCTCCTATTGAACTTCAGGAGTTAAAAATTTAACTATAGAATTTGGTACCTGAGCATTTATCTGTTGACTTCCTTTATGGAATGCACCAAAGCCAGACTCTCCGTAGGGGACGCCATATTCGTGCGGTAGTAAACTGATAGGTGTCATTGTGACGTGCTATCCAAGATTGGGATGTGAGTCACAGTTGAGAGCAACCTAAGTCAGTAATCGAAATACGTAACTTTCTAGGCTTAGTTGGTTATTATCGGAGATTCGTCGAAAGATTTTCTCAAATCGCTACTCCATTAACTCAGCTGACTCGTAAAGATACAAAATTCGAATGAAGCAAAGAATGTGGGAAGAGCATCGAAGAACACAAGAAGAGACCCATTTTGGCACATGTTCTGACCATACCGTCTTAGAAAAGCGAACGTTATACCTTCTGTTAAGGTAATTTGGAGGAACCACAACGCTGACGAAGCTACGTGGGAACTCGAAGAGAATATGATGAAGAATTACCCTCATTTATTTACTTAATTATGTGTAACCGATTCTGGGGACAGAATCTTTGTAAGGGGGGAGAATGTAACGGGTCGAATTTATTGAGTCGTGATTCTGGGGACAGAATCCTTTTAAGGGGGGAAAGATGTGACGAACGAGAATTTGTAATTAATTTTAATATTTATTGAATTAAATAAATATTTTTGATGATTTAATTATTAGATTAAATAATTAATTGACGCAATTGTGGTAGATTAATTTAATTATATATGTTACATTTATTAAATTAATGTAGAAAGTTTTTATTATCAAAGTATGTGATTATGTGAGCTTATTGTATTAAAAGAAATATTTAATAAGCATATTGGTATTTTAATTAATTTAATTATTAATTAGAGAGTTAATAATTTGACATTATTAATTAATGAGGAAATTAATTATGTGACTATGTGAATTTATGAGAAGTTATTATATTTTATTTATATTAAATAAGATATTTGAAATGGGTGTGACATTAATTAAACTATATGATAAAGTTTTATTAAATTATATAGTTTTTGAAACATATTCTAGCTAGGCAAACATGGCACTAAAGGGAGTTGGGGCCAGTTAACCCATGATTGGGTAACTGACCACCAATGCGTCAGTTGTTATTATTTAGTTTACATATTCTTTTATTTCATCTTCATTATTTGCCTAAGTCTAGAAATCATAACAGAGAGAAATACAGAGAAAAAGTTGAGAAGTCAGAGTTTGTTAAGAGGATTGTGAGAGTCATCTGAGAAGGAATTCATCTTCCATTAATTATACACTTGGGTAATTCTCTCCAACCCAATTTTCATTGTTACATCATTTAGTTTTTATAAAAATGGCTTTCAAAGTTTGGTTTAACATCTGTAATTGGGATAAGAGTAATGATTATGGGTTTTGTTTGTGTTATGGCATATCAAATCGTATTTTATTATATATATTTTGTAAACCATATCATCAGTTTCATGAAATTACGTCGTGTATGATTTCTACAAAATTACAAAGTATGGGTTTTGGCCTTATGGCCTTATACGTGATATTTTATGTATTGATCGTATATTATCCCTAAATTTTACACTCGTATGTTGTTATGCATGTTGATCTGAAGAGACCAAAGTTTAAATGAAGCGGATTCGGTGTTATAACGAATCCGTAGGGACAATTTTCATGTTTTATTTTCAAAACCTTCAAGAACATCAAGAACAGTGGAAGTAAATGTGTTAATTTTGCAAATTATGTGTTGTAACTTGTTAAAAATCATGCTAGATGGGTTAAGTAATGATTATATATGTATTACAATGATTGGGTAAGTCTAAATTCGTGTAAAAATAACTAATTGGAAGTTATTGCCATATTCATGTATAATTTTACCTGTGATTGATTTTTGGCCTAATTTGGCCTTGTTACGTTCATGAGGAATGAGCTATGAACTACTCGAGAAAATGAGCTTAGGTAACTTAGCCTTCGTGCATGCGTTACCAAACTAAATTACCAGCCTTTACCAGTCAAAAAATAAATAAATAAAAAATAAAAAAAATATATATATATATATATTTGATGAAAATTATTATTAAAATATTTATAAATAAATTAAATATTTTAATTGAGATATTTATGGAATAAAATAAATATTTGATGAAAATTATTATTAAAATATTTATAAAATAAATTAAATATTTTAATTGAGATATTTATGGAATAAAATAAATATTCGATGAAAATTATTATTAAAATATTTATAAAATAAATTAAATATTTTAATTGAGATATTATGGAATAAAATAAATATTCGATGAAAATTATTATTAAAATATTTATAAAATAAAATAAATATTTTAATTGAGATATTTATGGAATAAAATAAATATTCGATGAAAATTATTATTAAAATATTTATAAATAAAGTAAATATTTTAATTGAGATATTTATGGAATAAAATAAATATTCTATGGAAATTATTATGAAATAATTTATTAGAGTGTAATAATAGTAAGAGAATGAAAATATTCTAATTTAATTAAGTAATTAAATTAGAAGGTAATGATTTGTTAAATAAAGTGAAGTTTATATTAAATAATTAAGTGAAAATGTAACTAATGAATGTCGTGAATACATATGGTATGTGTGTAGGATTTGTGGTGAGCTAAGTAGTAATCGTTTAGCCTACGCTTGCGAGGCAAGTTTCCTAACCCTACTTGTCATTATTGTTCAAGTTTATTAATTACCTCGAGAAAATTATCATTATTATTATTCATGTTCAAATGTTATATTAAAGATTGATTATCTTTTCAAAGCATGATTCAGCTTATACAATAATTGTCCTATTGTATACTTCACGAGATTATTATTCAATTTGAATATCATTATTATTGAACCTTATTAGACTAGCGAACCCTTATTGATTCGACTAGTCCATAGTTGATAAGCGTTCTAAATTTCCGAACCCTTGATGAATTGTCAAACCAAACTTCCTTTAGTGCGGACTCGAATGTCAAACCGAGATGAACAACCACGCAAAGGATTTACTTATGCGTTAGCGTTAAGATATTGTGCGCATATAGGTACTGAAAGGTGATCCCCCAAATCACGAGTAGAAAGGTCCATAGTCTTACGATCATTAAAGGTTTCAAGTATAACCCTTGATAACCTAGGACATAGTTCAAAGTCTTATGACCCTCGTAAATCTTTTGATTCTTGTTATTCATTCTTGATTCAAAAGTTGAGCTTTTATTCAGAGATGTCTTTGATTCACTCGCATGTTATTATAATTGTTATTTCATTGTTATACTTGTGGGCATTTGTGCTCACTCTTGCGTAATAATAACATTGCGAGTTAAGAACGAAAGAACCCATTTAACCTTCTACTACTAGTAAAGGCAAGGGCAAGGTTAACAAGTGATGAAGACTTGTTGTTTTATATGATGATGTATTTTTTAAGACTTAAGTTAATGATGTTGTTTAAGACTTAATTATTTATGATTCCATATGATGATGTTTAAGGTTAGAGTAACTTTGGGATTGTATTTATTATGTAGTTGATGTAACCCCATAAGGGAGATTTATTATTATTTCTATCTATTGCATGGTTTGCATTTATTATGGGTAGATAGATAGATAGATGATTTGTCTGATGAACACCAAATCCCGTGGAATTGAAGTACTGGATTTGGGGGTGTCACAAGTTGGTATCAAAGGCGTAGGTTATGAACCTTAGGTGGGGGAACAACCTTAGGTAGTAGCCTTCTGAGTAAAGAAGATAGTGATGGAAAACTCTTATCGAGTTATAAGAAATGAATTTATGTAATTCATTGAAGATAATAAAAGACCTTATGTGTTTATGTGTTAAAGTATGCGTTAGATGATACGACTTAGTAACTAAAACTTAAAATTTTGTTGTCAGGATGTCGAATGTTGGAGAAGCTAGTCAAAATTTGGGAGGAAGAACCCGTGTACCTATAAATCTTGACGAGAGGAGGAGCCCCGAGACATTCATGTCGTTAGGGGAAGCGGTGATGCAGAGAGGAGTCATCTTCATTGATCACCGTTGTTGGTCAGGAGCATGAGCCGGAGACTGATCCTGAGGACGATCCTGAGGAGGAATTTGTTGAGGAAGAGGAAGAAGAAGAGTTACCACGGTACACCGTTGATGCGGAGATGTACGACACGTTATACAACCGTAACGTGGAGTTACGAGACGAGGTCCAGGATTTGACTGAGCGAGCGGTTATTCAGCATATTACTCTAGGGGAGAAGGAGAGGAGATTTCGACTCTTCACTCTCTACCGGTAAATGTGGAATGGGATTTGGTCCATGAGAAGGACAAAGCGAAGAAGATAAGACCCAGGAGATAGAAAAGTGAAGAAGGAATGAAGGAAACCTCCGAAAGACCGAACATAAAGAGAAGAGGGATGGGTAAGAGAATCGCGTCGAGCTGATCGTGCAGAAGATGATAGTCGTGCAAAGAAGGCAAAGCTTGAAGAGACATATTCTACACTTAATCATGCAATGGATGAGGCCCAAGATCGAGTTTTGAGGTACCCCATTCAGTTCGAAGGACTTCCATCGTATATCTTTGGATCGCAGGACGATGTCTCTCAGATATAGATGAGGGCGTGGCAAGGCTATTGAAGACCTTGATGATAAAGTGATAGAATTTGTTTAATTATGTGAAAGACTTAATTAGTTTTTATATGTAAATTCTGACGTGTTTATGAACGAAAGAATATTTAAATGTTTTAAATCCTGTGGATTCTTTATTCCAGAATAGTTGATGTAAATAGCAGTTATGCTATCGTTTAATTCTAAAACTTTGATTTGAATGCAAATATATCAAGTTGTTTGAGATGATGTGTTAAGTGATATGTTAAATTGTTGAGTAATGCCTTAACTATTTAGAGAAATAAATAAAGTTCTAATAAAGCGTTTATTTAACGAGAAAAATGCCGCATGAGGAGAAGACAACAACGTCAACCTACTCGGGAAGAGTCAACCAATAATAACAATTATGCCGACGCTTAATCCCGATGCAAAGTTGATTGGTGAACTTCTTGACCGGAGCCATGAATAACCAACCTCAAGCTCCACCAAACACAACGTTTAAGGACAAGCGGTGGGACCGCCCCAAGTTCAAAGGTTCCATGAATCCAATCGAGGCTCAAACGTGGATTATGGAAATGGAGAAGGTTTTGACGTTCTTAGGGTTAGAAGACGAGAAGACCGCTTTTGCAACGTTTATCTTCAAGTGCGAGGCTAGCTCTTTGGTGGCAAGCAAACAAAGTACGAGGAGGTGAAGGTATAATTACGTGGGAGAGATTTAAAGAGATGTTTTTGAAATGTATTTCCCAACTAGTTCACAGAACCGGATGGAGGTTCAATTTCTAGAGTTGAAGCGAGGAAATATGGCGTGCCTAACTATGCGGCTAAATTCAACGAATTGTCAAGGTTTGCCCCGTATCAAGTTCACACGGATGAAAAGGAAGGCGAGACGGTTTGAGCAAGGACTAAAGCCTTGGGTGTATAGCAGCAGTATCAATGTTTCAAATTTAAACACGCTTCTTGGAGTATCGAAAAGGCCATCCTCATTTGAAGGAGGAAGCGATGCGGTGACCAAGTACAATCAAGATCAAAAAAAGAAGAAGAGTGAAGGTGAAGGAAATAACAAGGTCGGTGGAAGTGACACGGGGAGGTGGAAATTTCAATCGGAAGAAAAGGTGGAGCAAATGACTCATCATCGGGGAATCAAGCAAGGTAGTCGGAAGAAAAGAATCGAAGCATGCCCGACTTGCGGGAAAGCCCATCTGGGAGTTTTTATGAAAGGAAAAAGAGTGTGCTACAATTGTGGACAGGAAGGCCACATAGCACCAAACTGTCCAAACCCAAAGAAGGGTGCTTGCTTTACTTGTGGTTCAAAGGACCATCTGGCAAGAGATTGTCCTAAGAAGGGATCGGGAGGGTCAGGATCAGGAGGAAACCGGGGAAATAACAGTGGAAATGTCTTAACCATCACCGGACCAACCGCAACAAACCAACCGACCGCCCGGACTTTCAATATGACGGTGCAGGATGCAATCCAGTCTCGTGATGTGGTGTTAGGTATCATTCCGATCAATGAAATTAATGCTTATGTTTTATTTGATTCAGGTGTTACTTGTTCCTTTATATCCGAAGACTTTGCTAATAGTTTAGATTTGCGTATGGATGAGTTGGAATATCCCATGAATATAGAAATTGCGAATAGAGAGATAATTCCTGTTAAGTACGTGTTTAAGAACTGTAGAGTGGATATTAAGGGTAATATCATGAACGTAGATCTTATCCCTATTCGACTTGGGGAATTTGACGTTATTTTGGGAATGGACTGGTTATTCAATTACGGGGCTGTAATTGATTGCCAAAAGAAGCGTATTAACCTTATGACTCCGTCAAAGTTGTATTTTATGGTAGCAAGTCACCTAGACAAGCAATTTGTCTAACGATGATGCAGGCCAGGAAGTTATTGAGACAAGGCTGTGTAGGATACTTAGCTTACATAGTCGATAGTCGAAAAGAGAATCCGAAGGTAGAAGAAATACCGATTGTGAGGGACTTCGTCGACGTATTTCCAGACGATTTACCAGGACTTCCACTAGATAGAGAGGTAGATTTCTTAATCGATTTGGCGCCCGGAACTGGTCCAATATCGAAGGCACCATACCGAATGGCACCAGTAGAGATGAAGGAATTAATGGTACAACTACAAGAATTGTTGGACAAGAAGTACATTCAACCGAGCGTATCACCGTGGGGAGCGCCGGTGTTGTTTATGAAAAAGAAGGATGGATCGATGCGACTCTGCATTGACTACAGAGAACTGAATAAGGTCACGATTAAGAACAGATATCCATTACCGAGGATCGACGACCTGTTTGATCAATTGAAGGGAGCGAGATACTTTTCCAAGATAGACTTGAGAAACGGTTATCATCAATTGAAGGTGAGGCCGGAGGATGTACCAAAGATCGCGTTCAAAAGCGCGATACACGGTCACTACTGAATTTTTAGTAATGTCGTTTGGTCTTACGAATGCTTCAAAGACATTTATGGGACTAATGAATGGTGTGTTCAAGCCGTTTTTGGACAAGTTCGTAGTTGTATTTATAGATGACATTTTGGTCTATTCGAAAACCAAAGAAGAACACGAAGAGCATTTGAGATTAACGTTGGAAGTATTGAGAAGGGAAAATTTGTATGCCAAGTTTTCGAAATGCGAATTTTGGGTTGAACGAGTGCAATTTCTTGGGCACGTGATCGATAAAAACGAAATTTTGGTAGATCCATCCAAAGTAGAAGCCGTGATTAACTGGGATCAGCCGAGGACGCCGTCGAAAGTATGAAGTTTTCTTGGATTGGCAGGATATTATAGAAGGTTCATACAAGACTTTTCCAAGATCGCAACTCCGTTAACGAATTTAACTCGAAAAGCTGTGAAATTTGTTTGGACGGATAAGTGTGAGGAAAGTTTTCAAGAATTGAAGAAGAGGTTGAGTACGGCCCCTGTGTTATCTCTTCCGGATGATACAGGAAATTTTGTTGTTTATAGTGATGCATCACATAAAAGACTTGGGCGTGTCAGGTCGATGCAAAAGCGGCAAAGAAAGTCATTCAGATGCATTCACGATAATTGAAGGATTACGAGAAGGGATATCCACCCATGACTTGGAGTTAAGCTGCGAGTTGTTTTTGCTTTGAAAATTTGGAGGCACTATCTCTACGGGGAGAAGTGTGAAATATATACGGACCATAAGAGTCTGAAATATATTTTCACGCAGAAGGACTTGAATATGCGTCAAAGAAGGTGGTTGAAGCTATTTCAGATGCAATCTGGTACAACTCTACTAGATAAAGTAAAGGAGGCCCAGCTTCAGGACGAAGAATGTAAAAAGGTGACAAAGAAGATATCTGAAGGAACCGAACCAAGATTTAAGATGGATAAGGAAGGAATACTGAGATTTGAAAATAGAATCTGGATTCCGCCAGTACAAGAAATTAAGGAAGAAATTCTGAGTGAGGCTCATAGTTCGAGATATTCGATTCACCCAAGTAGTACAAAGATGTATCAAGATCTTCAACAACATTTCTGGTGGCCGAATTTCAAACGCGATGTTGCAGAATGTGTTGCCAAGTGTCCGACTTCGCCGAAAGTAAAAGCGAGAACATCGAGAGGCGAAAGTGGATTTCTACAACCGTTAGAAATCCCAAAATGGAAATGGGAACATATTACAATGGACTTCGTGGTTGGCCTTCCGACGACTCAGAAAGGCTACGACGCAATATGGGTTATCGTTGACCGACTGACGAAATTCACACACTTCCTTCTAATCAAAATCAGATTCAATTTAGATCAGTTGGCAAGGTTATATGTGAAAGAGATTGTTTCGAGACACGGAGTGCCGGTGTCAATTGTTTCTGATAGAGATCCGCACTTCACATCAAATTTCTGGAAACGTCTTCAGGAATGCATGGGTACGCAATTGCGAATGAGTACAACTTACCACCCTCAAACAGACGGACAGAGTGAGAGAACGATTCAAACATTAGAAGATATGCTGAGAGCCTGTGTGATGGACTTCAAAGGAAATTGGGATGATCACCTACCGTTAGTAGAGTTCGGCTACAACAACAGTTATCACGCTAGTATTGGCATGCCGCCTTACGAAGCGTTATACGGCAGAAAGTGCAAAACTCCGCTTTACTGGGATGAAGTTGGTGAAAGACAAATGCTAAGGCCAGAATTGGTACAGCAGACGGCAAAAATAGTCAAAGTGATCCGAGCACGACTGATCCACATCGTAAATATATCGAATTTGAATCAAGTAGTTATGTTTTCTTGAAGGTCTCTCCCTGGAAGGGGAAGATCAGGTTCAGAAAGAAAGGGAAATTGAGCCCAAGATTTATTGGACCCTTTGAAGTACTGAGAAGAATAGGAGAAGTTGCGTACGAGGTAGCCTTACCTCCATCACTTGAGAATGTCCACAACGTCTTCCATGTTTCTGTATTACGACCCTACAAGGCCGATTACAAGCATGTAATTGAATATGAACCCCTACATTTTGAGAAAGACTTATCTTACGAAGAAATTTCTGTCCAAATTGTCGACCGAAAAGAACAAGTTCTCAGAAATAAAGTTATACCTTCTGTTAAGGTAATTTGGAGGAACCACAACGCTGGCGAAGCTACGTGGGAACTCGAAGAGAATATGATGAAGAATTATCCTCATTTATTTACTTAATTATGTGTAACCGATTCTGGGGACAGAATCTTTGTATGGGGGGAGAATGTAACGGGTCGAATTTATTGAGTCGTGATTCTGGGGACAGAATCCTTTTAAGGGGGAAAAGATGTGACGAACGAGAATTTTT
The DNA here is from genome assembly GCA_020205605.1 of Panax ginseng. Classification (NCBI taxonomy): domain Eukaryota; kingdom Viridiplantae; phylum Streptophyta; class Magnoliopsida; order Apiales; family Araliaceae; genus Panax; species Panax ginseng. Next base: position 137,603,442 of record CM035129.1, on the reverse strand, counting down.
AATTAATTTTAATATTTATTGAATTAAATAAATATTTTTTGATGATTTAATTATTAGATTAAATAATTAATTGACGCAATTGTGGTAGATTAATTTAATTATATGTGTTATATTTATTAAATTAATGTAGAGATTTTTATTATCAAAGTATGTGATTATGTGAGCTTATTGTATTAAAAGAAATATTTAATAAGCATATTGGTATTTTAATTAATTTAATTATTAATTAGAGAGTTAATAATTTGACATTATTAATTAATGAGGAAATTAATTATGTGACTATGTGAATTTATGAGAAGTTATTATATTTTATTTATATTAAATAAGATATTTGAAATGGGTGTGACATTAATTAAACTATATGATAAAGTTTTATTAAATTAAATGGTTTTTGAAACCTATTCTAGCTAGGCAAACATGGCACTAAAGGGAGTTGGGGGCGATTAACCCATGACCGGGTAATGACCACCAACGCGTCGATTATTATTATTTAGTTTACGTATTCTTTTATTTCATCTTCATTATTTGCCTAAGTCTAGGAATCATAACAGAGAGAAATCTGAGAGAAAGAGTTGAGAAGTCGAGTTTGTTAAGAGGATTGTGAGAGTCATCCGAGAAGAATTCATCTTCCATTAATTATACACTTGGGTAATTCTCTCCAACCCAATTTTCATTGTTACGTCATTTAGTTTTTATAAAATGGCTTTCAAAGTTTGGTTTAACATCTGTAATTGGGATAAGAGTAATGATTATGGGTTTTGTTTGTGTTATGGCATATCAAATCGTATTTTATTATATATATTTTGTAAACCATATCATCAGTTTCATGAAATTACGTCGTGTATGATTTCTACAAAATTACAGAGTATGGGTTTTGGCCTTATGGCCTTATACGTGATATTTTATGTATTGATCGTATATTATCCCTAAATTTTACACTCGTATGTTGTTATGCATGTTGATACGAAGAGACCAAAGTTTAAATGAACGGATTCGATTGTTATAACGAATCAAGTAGGACAATTTTCATGTTTTATTTTCAAAATCTTCAAGAACATCAAGAACAGTGGAAGTAAATGTGTTGATTTTGCAAATTATGTGTTGTAACTTGTTAAAAATCATGCTAGATGGGTTAAGTAATGATTATATATGTATTACAATGATTGGGTAAGTCTAAATTCGTGTAAATATAACTAATTGGAAGTTATTGCCATATTCATGTATAATTTTACCTGTGATTGATTTTTGGCCTAATTTGGCCTTGTTACGTTCAAGAATCATAGAAGCTATGAAATGAAGAAAATGAGCTTAGGTAACCCAGCTTCGTGGCGTTACTAAACTAAATTACCACTTAGGCAGTCAAAAAAATAAATAAATAAAAAATAAAAATAAAAAAATATATATATATATTTGATGAAAATTATTATTAAAATATTTATAAAATAAATTAAATATTTTAATTAAGATATTTATGGAATAAAATAAATATTTGATGAAAATTATTATTAAAATATTTATAAAATAAATTAAATATTTTAATTGAGATATTTATGGAATAAAATAAATATTCGATGAAAATTATTATTAAAATATTTATAAAATAAATTAAATATTTTAATTGAGATATTATGGAATAAAATAAATATTCGATGAAAATTATTATTAAAATATTTATAAAATAAAATAAATATTTTAATTGAGATATTTATGGAATAAAATAAATATTCGATGAAAATTATTATTAAAATATTTATAAATAAAGTAAATATTTTAATTGAGATATTTATGGAATAAAATAAATATTCTATGGAAATTATTATGAAATAATTTATTAGAGTAATAATAATAGTAAGAGAATGAAAATATTCTAATTTAATTAAGTAATTAAATTAGAAGGTAATGATTTGTTAAATAAAGTGGAGTTTATATTAAATAATTAAGTGAAAATGTAACTAATGAATGTCGTGAATACATATGGTATGTGTGTAGGATTTGTGGTGAAGCAGAAGTAGTAATCGTTTAGCCTACCTTGCGAGGCAAGTTTCTAACCCTACTTGTCATTATTGTTCAAGTTTATTAATTACCTCGAGAAAATTATCATTATTATTATTCATGTTCAAATGTTATATTAAAGATTGATTATCTTTTCAAAGCATGATTCAGGTTATACAATAATTGTCCTATTGTATACTTCACGAGATTATTATTCAATTTGAATATCATTATTATTGAACCTTATTAGACTAGCGAACCCTTATTGATTCGACTAGTCCATAGTTGACGAAGCGTTCTAAATTTAGAACCCTTGATGAATTGTCCAAACCAAACTTCCTTTAGTGCGGACTCGAATGTCAAACCGAGATGAACAACCCCGCATGAAAGGATTTACTTATGCGTTAGCGTTAAGATATTGTGCGCGATGATGGTACTAAGGTCGATCCCCCAAGAAATGCAGTAGAAAGGTCCATAGTCTTATGAGTATTAAAGGTTTCAAGTATAACCCTTGATAACCTGGGACATAGTTCAAAGTCTTATGACCCTCGTAAATCTTTTGATTCTTGTTATTCATTCTTGATTCAAAAGTTGAGCTTTTATTGAGATGTCTTTGATTCACTCGCATGTTATTATAATTGTTATTTCATTGTTATACTTGTGGGCATTTGTGCTCACTCTTGCGTAATAATAACATTGCGATTAAGAACGAAAAAGAACCAATTTAACCTTCTACTAGTAAAGGCAAGGGCAAGGTTAACAAGTGATGAAGACTTGTTGTTTTATATGATGATGTATTTTTTTAAGACTTAAGTTAATGATGTTGTTTAAGACTTAATTATTTATGATTCCGCACAGATGTTTAAGGTTAGAGTAACCTGGGATTGTATTTATTATGTAGTTGATGTAACCCCATAAGGGGAGATTTATTATTATTTCTATCTATTGCATGGTTTGCATTTATTATGGGTAGATAGATAGATGATATTTGTACAGTGAACACAAAATCCCGTGGAATTGAAGTACCCGAATTTGGGGGTGTCACAGAGTATATCCTACGCACGAAGGTCATACCACAAGTTAAAGTTTTGTGGAGAAACCATGCTATAGAGGAAATAACATGGGAGTTGGAATCAGAAATGAAAGCGAGGTATTTTCACCTTTTTGAAACACCAGTTACGTACGTCAATTTCGAGAACGAAATTTCATAATGTGGGGAGGTTGTAAGACCCCAAATTTTTATTAATGAAATTAAAATTTCTTCTATTTATTATTTTGAAATAGTAAGGGTTGATTTGATTAATGTGGTTAGTTATGGGTGAAATGCGTAAATATTTTTTTAAATAAGCAAGTGGTTATAAAATACTCATTGTTGTCGGAGAATATTCGTTTGGTCGTGGAATATTCTTTAACGTCGAGGGAATATTAAATGCGATAAGGTATGACCTTGTGTGGGCCCATAACGAAAAAGCGATTGGATAAAGAAAAGCGACAAGTATAAGTGGTTTATAAATAACTGTTGTGATGAGTTATCGTTATCTTGTTGGAATACCCGGTGGTTAAAACACGATGTCTGGCGTTGTTGCACAAGAAGATACGCAGTATTGCACCAATTATTGATTCTTACGTAAGAAGGCACTACTCAATAATTGTTACAGTAATTACTGTTCAGTATTTTATTTTATTGATTCAATAATTGCTGCATTGATATTTTATATTACTATTGTTTCAATAATTGTCATTACACAGTATTTTCTATTATCGGAGCAATAATTCATATTATCTGAATAATATTATTGGATAACATTATTGGCAATGTCTAGAATGTTCTGTCTAAGGAGAGGTTTGGTCACCTAATTGCGTGCCAGTAAGGAGAGATCCTTATTGGAAAGCCCCATCTTTCTTGGGAACGGCCTGGTTGCCAGTACTGTGATTCTGTAATATTATTTGTGAATAATTAATTATTGATTTATATGATGAGGAAAATATTATTTTTATGTGGATATAGATGGAGAAAATTTTTAATGTGACAATTGTTGAAAATTAATATTTTATCTTTTTCTGATAAAATAATTCATTTAAATATATTATTTTAATAATATATTGACGGTGATATTTTTATAATGAATGTGGGATATATGAGTATATGAGGAGGAAGAGTATTTTTGTGGCATTAAATGTTTAACACATATTTTGTGTGTTGGTGGACACAATTATTGACCGAAATTTGATTATAGCCTGTAAAATTGCCCGTTTGTGGATTTCGGTCAATTTCTGTTTGGAATTTGGAAAAACTTTCTTCTATAAAGTTGTAGAGAATTGAATTTTCTATACAAAAAAATGCGAGATTCGAATTTTCTGATAAAAGGGCTATTTATTATGAATTATTGAAGTTTCGAAGCTCCGAAATAATTGATTTTTGGAAGTTTAAAATATTTAAAATAGGAAAAACGTTTTTTTTGTTTTGTGGGCAGCCCTAGCATGTGCAAGATAAGCTGAAATCAGTTGTCAAAATGTGCATAAAGAATTTGTAATATATATAATATTATTATATTAAATTTTCTACTTTGGTGTTCTAAGCATTTTTCTATAAATAGGGTGCTTAGGTTAAAATTGAAAATCACACCAAAAACTGAAGTTTTCTCTCTCTATATTATCGAGCGTATTCTTGTGAGTATTTTGAGTATACTTTGAGTATTGCTATACGGTGCAAGTTCAAGTCATAGCCTATATCCGGTGTTTCAACTAGAAGTACTGTCTTTCGAGGTAAAGGATGTTATTTTATTCGAAAATGATATTATTTCTTCAATATCATTATGGCCGAAATATTGGTTAGAAATTTTATCAAATTTGGAACTTTTTCATGTCGGGGTTACTATTCATGAGTTCTTATTCACGAGTTACTATTCATGAGTTACTATGCATGACGAGTACTATTCACGTAAGCGATGATGATTTTTTTTGTGAAATTTTTATCTTTTTTAGGTCTGAGTTACTATTCACGTAGAGCGGCACTATTCACGATATCAAGACTATTCTTTATTCACGAAATACGACCTTTATTCATTCAGAAAAATTAAATTTTCTTTTATGTGTCTAAGATTGTCCATTATGATTCCTATCTTTGATTGGATCTATGTTTTGATCTTCATTCTTGATTTTTACTCCAATCAAGTTATTTATGAAGTATTTTTGAACTTGTATTGTTTAAAGTACTAATCCTTAATATTTATTCTTTTGTTCCTTTGGATTCGTTTTCTTTAAAATATTTTTCATCATCCTCGATCCTAAATGATGATATAATTGAATATCTTTGGCTCAGTGCAAAAGATGAATGATTTCGATGAATATCTTTGGCTCGTGTAATGCAAAGATGAATAGGTGTTGAGATGAACATGATCGATTGATTAATATCTTTGGCCCGTAGTAAAAAGATGAGCAGTGTGTTTAGATGAACATGACTAATCGATGAATATCTTTGGCTCAGTAGTGCAAAGATGAATATTTGATTCGAGATATATATTGATTGATGTTACTGGGGATAAAAGATAGACGATGAACTTTTAAATTCATATATAGAAGATAGTAGTTTGCATTCTCTACTTAACTCTTCTAATGAATTATTATTTCCGCTGCGAATATTGATTTAAAACTAGTTGTCTATTGTATTCTATTAGATTTTTCCCTGTTGAGGACTAACGATAATTTGTTCTATATTATCTTAGTCATAATGTTCTTTACTGGGCTAGTTGAGCTCACCATTTTCCTTGTTGTTCCATTTTTCTTCTCAGGAGGCGAGAATGTAACGAGTACTAGTCGGGGTGTGGAATGATGGTTCTAGAAGTCGTGTTAGTAGTCCTCACCATTTTTGTAAAAAATAATGTATCAATAATTGTATTGAGGACTTATTTGAGTGTGGATATTGTATAGATGACAATATTTGTATTTAAACTCACAGTTTTTATGTTGTATTAATAAAGTTGTAATTGTTTCTGTACCATGTATTTGGCGACTCAGAATGGGTGTTGTATACCTGTTTTGGGGGCGTCACATAAGCACCCTATTTATAGGAAATTACTTAGAATACCAAAGTAGAAAATTTAATAAAATAATAATATTTTTTAAAAATTTTCTTACGCACACCAAGAAGATTGAATTCAGCATTCTTAACATTCATGTGGGGCCCACCCAAGTGTAAAAAAATATTTTTCTTAAAATAATTATTTTAAACTCCAAAAATTAATTATTTTGGAACTTCGGAACTTCAATAATTCATAATAAATAGCTCTTTTATCAGAAAAATTCAAACCTTATGTCTTTTCCATAGGAAATTCCATTCTATACAACTTTGTAAGTTTAAGTTTTTTCAAATTCCAAAGAAGTTAATCAAATCCACAAATGCATAATTTTATGTGCTATAATCAAATTTCAGTCAAGAAATGGGCCCACGGACATGTTTAACATGTTTAAATAATTTTTGCAACAAAAATACTCTTCCTTCTCATATATTCATATATCTCACATTCATTGTAAAAATATCACCATTATTATATTATTAAAATATAATAATATATTTAAATGAATTATTTTATCAGAAAAGATAAAATATCAATTTTTCAACAATTGTCACTTTAAAATTTTCTCCATCTATATCCACATAAAATGAATATTTTCCTTATCATATAAATTAATAATTAATTATTCACAAATAATATTACGTAATCACAATATATCGACAACCGTGCAGCTTCCAAGAAAGAGGGGCTTTCCAATAAGGATTTCTCTCTTCTTGGTAGCGCAATTAGGTGACCAAACCTCTCCTTAGACAGTAACTTTCTAGACATTGCCAATAATGCTATCTAATAATGTTACTCAAATAATATGAATTATTGATCTGATAAAGGAAAATATCGTGTAATGACAATTATTGAAACAACAATAATATAAAATATCAACGTAGCAATTATTGAATCAATAAAATAAAATATTAAACAGTAATTACTGTAACAATTATTGAGTAGTGCCTTCTTACGTAAGAATCAATAATTGGTGCAATACCGTGTGCTACTGTGTTTTAACCACCGAGTATTTCAACAGTATTAACGGTAACAACTACGCCATTATTTATAAACAACTTATATTTGTCGTTTTCTTCATCCAATCGCTTTCCGTTATGGGGCCTACACAAGGCTGCGCCATCGTACGAATATTCCCCGACAGTAAGAATATTCCACGACCAAACGAATATTCTCCGATAAAAATTTTATAACCACTTTGAAATATTTGCGCATTTTACCCATAACTAACCACATTAATCAAATCAACCCTTACTATTTTAAAATAATAAATAGAGGAAATTTAATTTCATTTATAATAAGTTGGGGTCTTACATAATAGAATTTTATATGCGAACGAATGTAGTTTTGTACTTATCCAACATTTTTCTTCATTTTCAATGAATACTCGTTCTTCTTGCTTTCCTAATTTGAATGTCTTTTATATTTCAATGGTTTTTATGTTGCTATAATATATTTATTTGATGTCTTAAACTTTTTTAAAAAAACTTAGCATTAGAAAAAAATTCCAAGGATTCTTTGAACAATTAGAAATCAACATTTGAAGTGGCGTAGGAGAATTTTTTTTATTAAAAAAAAATCCATTGAACTTTCAAATTGGCATTAAATAAAAAAAAGTTGCAAAAAGCCTCGCATCTTTTTTTTCCAAACTTTCTATATAAAAATAAATAATTTAGGTTGAAATGTCATTTCAAGTAGTGTTCAAAAAAAGTTCTTTTACCTAAAATTTCTTCTAAAAAAAAGGTTTCGAACGCCAGTTGAAGTGGCGTTCAAAAAGATTCTCCTTTTCCCAAAATATGAAAAATAAAAAAACAAATAGTTGAAGTGGCATTTAAAAAAGATTGCTTGATTTAAAAAAAATGAAGTTTAAATGGCATTAAAAAAAATTGCACTAGGTTCCAACGCCAATTCAAGTGGCGTTCAACCCCTCTCTCTCAAATTTGCTTTTTTAAAAAAAAAAATAATGTTTCAAATATTTCAAACGCCAATTCAAGTGGCATTCTCTCTCTATCTTTTGAATCTGACATCTTTGCTTTAAAAAAAACTTCTAATATAACGCCAATTTTACTAGCGTTTACCCTCTTAACTTACCCAGATTAGTTATTTAATAAAAAAACGTTTGTGCCTTTTAAAAAAATATTCGTTTTTTTTAAATTTTTTTAAAAAACGTCTATTTAAAAAAATGATTAAGTTAATATAATAATTTGATTAAGTTAATTTATTAATTTTAGTCCAACGCCACTTGAATTGGCGTCTGATTTGATTTTCAAATTTAAAAGCCAATTCAATTGGCGTTTGGCCTATTTTAAGAAATCTTGAAATTTTTGGATAGAATCTAGAAAATTGGATGTCATAAAGGCCATTCTTGGAAAATACTCGGTATAAATGCATCAAATTGTTGCAATCCCACCTCGATCCGTCAATTTTGATATGTTCTACAACAACCCAACACCCCAATGAACCACCACTAATCGTTAAAACCCAATAACATCTGCTCATGGAAGAAAAAAAAAGAAATGGAGATGAAGAAATAAAAAAAAGGAGAAAGATGAAAATAAAAATATAATTATCGCTTTGTTCACTGACGAATTTACTCGTTGGATTTATATTGTGTTGGTTCTCAATGATCTTTGCTCTATTTTCTTTTCTCTTTTTTTGTCATCTGTGTTAAAAAGAGGATGGAGGAAAGGGGAACGACGAAAAAGAGATGACGGGACGGCGGAAGGGGAAGGGTCTGAGATGGAAATGGTTAGTATGAAGTTTATTTTGGGGTAAGTTAGTCAATTGACCAATAGAATACTGATACGCAGACGAGGTTGTATTTGTGTCAGTATTATATTGGCCAATTGACCAACTTACCAAAAAATAACTTTATGCTAACTGGATCCATCTGGGATGGGGAAAGGGATGGAAGATTGGGAGAGAAGGGATGGATTTAATTTTGTTTTGTTTAATTATTATTTTACTTTTAGTAAAACTAGTTGATAGCCCGTGCGTTTGAATAATGGATTGACTAACCTAAACTTGAATATATCTAACAAAAAAATACATTCATTAAAGCATAAAAACATCCTATCAGTCTTATTTCATCAAAAAATTGAAATGCCAAACTCGTTCTAGGTAACCTATATTTAGTACCCTCCTTGAGTGTAGCTGCAACAAACAAAAAGTTATTTAGTGATCCGTTGTTATCCAGTATTTAAATTATTTAAGAGGTGTACAATTATGTTCTTACCAAAATTTGATTTTTGTAAATTAATCTTATTACGCGTCCTACTCTCTGTGGCAACACCTGTAACCAAAGCATCATCATCACACAATTTGTTATTGCACAATATGAGATGTGCTAAAAATAAAAAATAGTAACTGAACTAAATAATAATTTACACCAAACCTAAACAACCACAAAATAGATAATAAATTCATTGTACAATAGCAAAATACAAACTCAAATCTCAGAATTGATTGGCGTCAAATCTCAGTACTGGAAAAGATCTAGGGAGGGAGTAATTTACCTTAGCGTCCGAGTTCCTTCTCGCAATCGCAGTTAAAGGTTGGGAAAGATGAGGATTCAAACCTTTCAAAAAGTTTGCTAGCGAGAGGTATGTTTGTTCCAATTCTCATTATCATCTTCTATTCTTCTTATTTTCTTCTACAATAATCTTTTATGGGCATAGTTTATGCTATTTTAACGGCCACCTCCACTACAAAGGCCGCACATATTTGAGAAGATGGGAGAAAGGGGAAGGGGAAGGGGAAGAGGAAAGGAAGGGAAGGGGAAGGGGAAGGGGAAGGGGAAGGGGAAGAGGAAGAGACACCGTCGGTAATTTGAGAAGATGAAAAAAAGGGATAGGGGAAGGGGAAGAAACTGAAAGAGGAAGAGGAAGAGGAAGAGGAAGAAAAACCGAATTAATGGTTAAAATTGGGTGTGTTAATTGATTGATTTGAATTTTGTTTTATTAATATCAATTAATGGGTTTATGTTATGTATTTATGTTATGTATGTATTAATGGTTAATTGATTTCAAATTAATCTAAAATTATGGATTTCAATTGATTAAAATTGGGTATGTTAATTGATTGATTTGAAATTTGAAATTAATTGATTTCAAATTTTAATATGAAATTATGGGTTTCAATTGGTTAAAATTGGGGGTGTTAATTTGAAATTAATTGATTTCAAATTTTAATCTGAAACTATGAATTTAATTTGAAATTAATTGATTTCAATTGGTTAAAATTGGGGGTGTTAATTTGAAATTAATTGATTTGAAATTGATTTTTAACAGCCAAATTAATTAATTATTTTGAAATTTATTTGAAATTGATTGAGTTGGAGGATAGGTTGTGATGTATTGAAATTGATTTGAAATTGATTGAGTCGGAGGATAGGTTGTGATGTATTAATTAATTGATTTGAAATTGATTGAGTTGGATTTGAAATTGATTGAGTTAAAGATAGGAGGATAGGTTGTGATGTATTGAAATTGATTTGATTTGAAATTGATTGAGTTGGAGGATAGGTTGTGATGTATTGAAATTGATTTGAAATTGATTGAGTTGGAGGATAGGTTGTGATGTATTGAAATTGATTTGAAATTGATTGAGTTGGAGGATAGGTTGTGATGTATTAATTAATTGATTTGAAATTGATTGAGTTGGATTTGAAATTGATTTAAAATTGATTGAGTTAAGGATAGGTTGTGCTGTATTTATATATATAAATTGAATTGGTTTGTTGTATTACTATTTTACCCTTATTATTTTTATAAAATGATAAAAGAAAATTTGAAAAATGACTCAATTTTAACACATAAATACTAACATATGCCATGTGTGACATCTGAATTGAACTAAATTGGAAAAAATTAAAAGTATAATCGTCTAATTATAAAAATTAAAAGGTCAATCACCGAATAGTAATTTATATTTAAGTCTTAAAAAATCAACTTCAACTTTTAGAAAACTTCCTCTTTTACCATCCAAATTATAACATATTCCTATTTTGTCCTCCGACCTGAAATTTAAACTTTTACAATTTTATAATTAATAATTTAAATATAAATTTGCACACACATGTATCAAAGGGGGTTAGGATTAGGCATGCACAAAGACCCATCTGAACTTGTCCTGGATAGACATAATTTAATCAAATCAGACTCATATACTCATGCCGCCTGATGTAACGAACGAAATTTTTATATTTGTTTTTTTAAAAATATTTATTGAATTAAATAAATATTTTGTTAATTTATTTATTGAGTTAAATAATTATTTGATAGAATTGTGGTAGATTAATTTAATTAAGTATGTCACATTAATTAAATTAATGAAGAATAATTTAATAGTTCAAAGTGTGAATTTAATTGAGATAATTAAATTAAAAGAGTTGTTAAATAATTATAATGCTATTCTAATTAATTAGAGATTTATTGACTTGTTATAATTAATAAATGAGAATTTTAATTATGTGATGATGTGATTTAATGGGTAATATTGTTTTTTATTTAATTGAGTTTAAATAATATTATGTGATTAATTAAAGTATGACAAATAAACTATATAATAAACAAGTTAATTAAAATAATGGGAAAGAAATTAAATTAAAACAAGCCAAACATGGCCTTGAGAATGTGGGAACAGTTAAGGCCAGACTGCGCTTAACCGCTACCCACATCTCACCAGTTATATTATATACGCATTCTAAGTCTGGAAAGCTCAAACACAAAGAGAAAAGAGAGAGATTGAGATAAAATCTTTTACTAAGGAAGAAGTTTTGTAGAATCAAGAAGGAAGTTCATATCATCTTTGAGTATCTAAGCAGAGAAATCAAGGGTAATCCCTTAATCTAAACTTTTAATTTACGTTCTTAAAGTTTTTCATGAACATTGGTTTTAACCCTCTGTAATTGAAATTTCATGGTTAATTGTTGATTATACGACGTTGTATATGTTTATTAACATGTATAGTTCAATTATATATGATTTATATGTGTTTTAGAGTAATCAAATCCATGTAATTATGTTTTATTGGAATTTTGTAGTTTACAGAGTAAGAACATATGAATATGGCTTAAAAGTATGAAAATTTATGTTTAAATTGCCTATTAATCGGTAAATTGATAATTGATTATGTTTATACATGTAAAAACGAAAAGAGCAAAACTTAAACGGACTGATTTGGTGTTATAATGAATCGTTAATTCGAGATTTCATGAAATTTGACGAAACTTTAAAATATAGCAAGAACATGAAAACTATGAGTTCAAATCTTGTTGTTTATGTGACTTAAGATGTTAAAAGCATGCTAAGAATGTCATTAAATGTTTCTGTTAAGTTCAAAACACACGGGTAATATTGAATTCGTTGTTTGAGCGAAGTTTTGGCCTAATTTGGCCATGTTATGTGTTTATTCGCGAACTGCAGAATTGGATACTGGGTAGTCATGTATGTGCCTTTGGGGTCAGAGTTTGACTTTGGATGGCGTCACGACTATGCTTTCGGGGTCAGAGTTCGACTTCGAATGACGTCATGTCTATGCCTTCGGCTTCGGTCGAAGTTTGACTTTGGATGGCGTCCCGACTGTGCCTTTGGGGTCAGATTTCAACTTCAGATGGTGTCATGTCTGTTCCTTCGGGGTCAGAGTTCGACTTCGGTTAGAGATCGACTTCGGTTAGAGTTCGACTTCGGATAACGTCATGTCTGTGTCTTCGGGGTCAGAGTTCGTCTTTGGTCGGAGTTCGACTTCGGATGGCATCACGTCTTTGTCTTCGGGGTCAGAGTTCGTCTTCAGTCGGAGTTTGACTTCGGATGGCGTCACGATTGTGCCTTCTGGGTCAGAGTTCGGCTTCAGTCAGAGTTCAGCTCCGGATGGCGTCATGACTTCGGGTATGGCGAACTTCTTTAGAAGAAGCGTCGAGACTTCGGGAGGATGACTTCGGAAGTATGACTTCGAAAGTCGATGGGATTTACACTTTTTGCAAAATCCTGCCCCGGCAGGGGTAACAGAACAGGGCAGTTTTGGTTTTGTGGCGTACAGTCCATTGTATGTTAGTTTAACCTAATCTAAAGAACAATGTGTTGGACATATAATAAGGTGTTATATCAGGTTGTCAACGTTTATATAGTGAAATTTCATGATAATTTGATAAGTGTATAAGGGCTAAAATGTGATGCTCATGAGAAGAGGTAATGTTGTTTAAACTTAAGATTGAGACTTCAATCCTGTATATGTGAATGATGGTAATGAGCAGAACTTAAATCAAGTTAACAAGTTGTATTAAAAGAGAGAACTAAACCTATAAGGTTAATATTAATGTAACTAATGAATGTTGTGAATACATATAGTATGTGTATAGAACTTGTGGTGAACATAAGTGGTAATCATTTACCTACGCACGAGGCAAGTTTTCGAATCCTACTCTTATGTTAAGCAAGTTCCCTAACCTTTGCTACTTTATTATTCAGTAATATTTTCTTTTAACCGTTATTTTGTTATACTTATGCAAGTCTCCTAACCCTAATTTTATGTTATGCTAGTCTTGAATCTATTATTCAACTAAGCAAGTTCTCTAACCCTAATCCTTCTTCATGCAAGTTCCTATTCCTAAGTTGTTATTGTTATGCAACTTCTTTAACCTTAATTTATTGTCGAACAAGTTAATTAATCTTTGCTTACTCATTCCAAGTAAGATTGCTTTAGTCATTCAAAGTCTGTAATTTTATTGTAAGCATTATCTTGTTGCAAAGTGTTTGTTTAGCTACAAATAATTGTTGTTCGATCTTTGATCACCAATGTCATTGTACAATCTTACATTGTTGTACCGAACTCTTAGTTGACTAGCGATACTTCTATTGATTCAACTAATTCTTAGTTAATGAATGCTCTATAAACTAAATTACCCTTGAAGTCAATCCAAACCAAACTTCCTTTGGTTTGCTTATGTACCTTTACAGTTTTGAAAGTATGTACTTGATGATTAACACTTGTTCATTTATAACCCATTGAGACTTTATCTCTTATTGGTTCGTTGTTATACTTTGTTCATGATGATATTGTAATCGAACTCTTGAGTAGTTATTGATCCCTATTTGATTCAACCAGTACTTGGTTGATGAACGTTCTAAAGATCTAGAATTCCTTTGAAGTTAATTCCAAACCAAACTTTCTTTGGTACGGAACCTAATTATCTAAGCTGAGATGAACAACCCTATATCAGGGGATTAATTTAGAGTTACGCAATAACGTTTAAATGTTTGCGCAATACATAGTACAAAGGGCTGATCACCTGGAGTACGAGATGGTGGTCCACATAGATGTTCAGACTGATAAAGGTTACAGTAGAAACACTTGTTAACTTAGGACATAAATAATGATTATAGTCTTTTAGACTGTTAAAGGTTAAAGTAGAAATACTTGACAACCTAGAACATAGTTCGTGGTCTTGTGATCCTCAGTGTATTCCTTTGATATTGATATCTATTATTTGATTTAAAAATTCATTATCTCTTTGAATTCATAGCTCTTGAAGTAAAGCTTATAGTTTGCGATAAGAATATATATTACCATCTAAAGCTTAGTCGATTATTATTCATAGACTTTTATTAGAAACTGTTCTTCTTGTGGACAATTGTTTGCTCACTTTTATACAAAACAATGCAGATGGGTCAAGAAGTCTGAAGAGTCTTCTACAAGCAAGGGCAAATGCGAGATGCTTGAATAAATGATGTTTAGTCTACTGTTTATTTATGAAGCTTATGTAATAGACTTGATTATGTTTTTTTTTAATTATTCCGCTGATGATGTAATTGTTAAGGTTAGAAAACTTGAAATTTCGTTTGATGATGTCTTTAATGGGATTATTATTTATGAAATTTTGTTATCCTTTATTTTGGGTAGATATATATAATTTTAATGAACAATAAACACCTGATTTGTAGAAATTAAAGTACTCGAATTTGGGGTGCCACAAGTCATGTTAAACTAGATTGGTCCAAGTCGGACTTTGCACAAAAATGAAGGGATTGATTCGGACCAGGTTTAGTGGTATTTTAGGCCTCTTAGGTTCTAGATTCAATTATTGGCAGTGGTTAAGGTAGGTTGTGTATGCTAATAATAATAAAAAAGATTTAAGTCCAAAACTAGCCGAACTTTTTTAAGTCAGACTCAAATCAAACTTTTGAGCTGGGATAAATAACGTTTTGTCATTTATCTTTGGTCAGGTTCGTTTCGTTACAGTTCTAGAAACTTTTTTTTCGTTACAATTGAATAAGCTGTCTTTCATATATTACAAAATGGTCACTCGTCGATTTTCCGTCAAAAAGCGTTAAGAATCTTGTTATGTGAGTTGACTTGACTTTTTTGCTTACATGGAATCTGAGAAAAAAGACAAACATGCGGATTATTATAACACAAATGACCAAAACTATTAACTACTTCACCTAAACAATTCCAAAAATAATAATAATAATAATAATAATAATAATAATAATAATTTCAAAATAATAATAATAATAATAAATACTATTAAAAGTCTGTTTTTAAAAAAGTTAATTTTTTAGAATTTTTTTATAAAATCTGTTACTTTTAAAAAGTCTTTTTTAAAAAGTCTGTTTTTTTAAAAGTCTGTTTTTAAAAAGTCTTTTTTTTAAAAAGTCTGTTTTTTAAAAAAATCTGTTACTTTTAAAAATTCTTTTTAAAAAATTCTGTTTTTATATATATATGAATATGATTAGATTCTCAATATATATAATTTTTTTTATAAAAGAATTTTTAATTTTTTAAAAACGTTAATTTTTAATTTTAAAAAAACAGAATTTAAAAAACGTTAATTTTAAAAAAAAACAGAATTTAAAAAACAGAATTTTTAAAAAAACGTTAAATTTAAAAAACAGAATTTAAAAACGTTAATTTTAAAAAAAACAGAATTTTTTTATTTTAAAAAAACGTTAATTTTTAATTTTAAAAAACAGAATTTAAAAAACGTTAATTTAAAAAAAACAGAATTTTAATTTTAAAAAAAACAGAATTTTAATTTTAAAAAACAGAATTTAAAAAAAACAGATTTTTTTTAAAAAACGTTAATTTAAAAAAAACAGATTTTTTTAAAAAAACGTTAATTTAAAAAAAACACAAATTTTTAATTTTTTTAAAAAGCGTTAATTTTAAAAAAACGTTAATTTTTAATTTTTTAAAAAGCGTTAATTTTTAATTTTAAAAACAGAATTTTAAAAACGTTAATTTTAAAAAAATAGAATTTAAAAGAACAGATTTTTTTAATTTTGTAAAATTAACGTTTTTAAAAAAAATTAAAAAATATGTTTATTTTAAATTCTGTTTTTTTTTAAAATTAACGCTTTTTAAATTCTGTTTTTTTAAAATTAAAATTCTGTTTTTTTTAAATTCTGTTTTTTTTAAATTAACGTTTTTTAAATTCTGTTTTTTAAAATTAAAAATTAACGTTTTTTAAAAATTAACGCTTTTTTAAAATTAACATTTTTAAAAAATTAAAAATTCTATTTTTTTTTAAATTCTGTTTTTTTTTAAATTAACGTTTTTTAAATTCTGTTTTTTTTAAATTAAAAATTAACGTTTTTAAAAATTAAAAATTCTGTTTTTATAAAAATTATATATATTGAGAATCTAATCATATTCATATATATATAAAAACAGAATTTTTTTTAAAAAGACTTTTTAAAATTAACAGATTTTTAAAAAAAACAGACTTTTTAAAAAAAGACTTTTTTTAAAAAACAGACTTTTTAGAAAAAGACTTTTTTTAAAAGTAACAGATTTTGTAAAAAAAATTCTAAAAAATCAACTTTTTTAAAAACAGACTTTTTTATTATTATTATTATTATTATTATTATTATTATTATTATTATTATTATTATTATTATTATTAGTTTTGGAATTGTTTAGGTGAAGTAGTTAATAGTTTTGGTCATTTGTGTATTAATAATTCGTGATGTTTGTCTTTTTCTCAGATTCGTAAGAAAAAAAGTCAAGTCAACTCACACAACAAGATTCTTAACGTTTTTTGACTTGAAAAAATCGATTTGAGTGACCATTTTGTAATATATGAAAGATGCTTATTCGATCAGAATTTAAAAAAAATTTGGTAAACTAGAATGAAAACTCTGACCTCAAAGATAAATGACCAAAACGTTATTTATCCCCTTTTGAGCTCAGCTTTTTATGCACTCATAACTAGTGCCCCCTCTGTTCATAAATAATTGTTGTTTAAAATTTTTGCATATAGATTAAAAAAATCATTTACTCCCTCTGTTTTTAAATAACTGATGTTTTAGAAGAATGGTTTTGTTCTAAAATATTTGATGTTTTAAGAAATCAATATGTTTTTATTACCTTTTTTTTCTAATTTTGCCCTTGTCATTATTAGCTTCATTAATACTCACCTTAATTATTTTTCACACTCTTTCTTTTTTCCAATGTTGATGTTTCATATTCTTTAAACTATAATCCATTTAACATTACTTTAAAAAATTTGTTTTAAAGCTGAAAAAAATTTCATACGTTAGAAAGAAAAAAAAAAGTTGTCTCTAAGGAAGAAAATGAAGATTCCATATACTTGAATTCCAAAAAGAAGAAAGCTCCACTAGATTTTAACTCGAATGAATATGCAGATTGTGGGTTTAATTTGAACAAGTTTCCGAATGAGGGAGAAGAAGTTTTTGAAGAAAAAGAATTTCAACAAGTCGTTAAGGACTTAGGGTCATGTTAAAGGTTTTTCTTCCTAATTTTTATTAAGAGTATCATTCTGCTGGTGAGATGTTTGAAAAGTTGTGAATTAATAGTGGAGATAAATAATTTAATAAGGTATTAATCAAGGATATATTAGGAATGTTTTAAAATATTAAATATTTTTTTAATCTGTATGCAACATTCTTAAACATCAGTTATTTATGAGCAGAAGGAGTAATATTATCATTTAATAATTAAAATTTGTGTGAAATTCTATCACTATATTTTATGGGAAGTTAAAAACTATTACTAATACATGGAAATTGAGACAATAAGAGAAGGTAGGGGTGATATTAAAAAATAAATAATTTATTCTCTTAAAAAATTATAAACAATAAATAAATTAAAATAAATTTTTTCTTTTATAACGTGACTTATTCAAAAACGGAGGGAGTAGTATTAATAAAATTTATGCCTAGCTAGCTAACAAGTACTAATGTAGTAGTACTAGCATTGATGTTACCAACTAGATTATTAGTAACATTGGTGTTACCCAACAAGAATTTTAGATGTTTTTGCTCACTAATAAAGTTAAATCTAGTTCTTAATTTGAGGGATCAATGGACCCCATTTTCTTAGACGTGGAGCCAATAAATATGGCAGGGCAACTCATTCGCGCTGGAACTCTACTGTCCTTCTATTGTGCTGTAATTATATCACAAATAATTAATTAATTAGTCACTAATATAATACTTCTCCTTAATATCCTCCGCCAAACCCCTCTATATTTTTTAATTTAATATTCTCTACTCGTAATTAAATACTTCTATTTAAAACGAGTTTTATTAAAACTCAAAACGTTAAATTTATACTCGAATTTAAATTATATTTGAAATATTCTACTTAAATTCGGCTCAGACATTCATTACTCGAATTCGATCTAACTTGAATTGAATTATATTTAAACTACAAGCGAGTTTTGAATTTAAGTTTAAATTCGAATCTCTTCATAAGAACTAATTTTATACAAGATTTTAAATAAATTATTTTAAAATTAAACTTCGAACACGTTGTTAATAAATTGGGGTTTAAAGAAAAACAGAAAGAAAAGAGAGATGAAAAAAAAACAAGAAAAAAATAACACTTCCATGACATTTATCATTATATTTTTTTTATTGTGTTGGTCCTTTTAATTATATCTTTTTCATTTTTTCTTACCATCGAATTTAAATTTTAGTATTTCTTTAAGCGTTCAAAGATCAAAGTTTACTTTCACACTTAATTTTTCAATATGCAATGACAATTAATTTCTAAAAATGGTATTCTTTTTTATTTTTGTTGAAAATTAACAAATATAAAGATTTGTAATTGACATTCAAAGACATAATAATTCAAAAATAATAATTAACTATAAATCTCAATGTTAAAAATATAAATATAAACAAAAAATAGGATTCTCCTTTTCAAAAGCTGAGACCATTCCATTAATTTCATAATCAATTATTAGTAGTCCTAATGTAACACTTCAGTTTTACATTAAAATATATGAAATTTTTTCTTCTGTATATAAGAAATTAAGTTACTAATATTAGTACAATCATGATTTTTTGAGTGAATCTGTGGTGGGCAAAGATGACTCGAAAAAGATATTATTGAGTTAGTGATTTAAGATTTTATTTGGATAAATTTAATTCGATTCGAACTTGAGATTTGACCCGATTTGTTATATATAGTATTTTATAGTCGACTCTCAAATGTTAGGGTTGAGTCATTCGATTGGGTTGTCGAAGGTGGGGATATGAATATATTTGATTCGATTCGGACTTGAGATTTTACTCGATTTGTTACATATAGTATTATAGTCAACTCTCGAAAGTTAGGGTTGGGTCATTCGATTAGGTTGTCGGAGATGGGGACATGAATGGATTTGATTCAATTCGGACTTGAGATTTGACCTGATATTTATTTTGGACTCGGAGATTTGACATTAGTTGTTACATATGATATCAGAGTCGACTCTTGAAAGGTAGGGTCATGTCATTTGATCGGGTTGTTAAAGATAAAGACATATTAGTGATAATATTCCACAATTGAAAGAAGTTCAGAGGTGGGGAGGTCGTACATTCAGTCATGATTTTTTGGATGAGTATGTGGTGGTTCCAAAAATTTTATGTGGAAATAAAATTGGACATGAATATATTTGAATTTCACTTATTTGTATTTTGACCCTCAATTAGGAGGGGGTAAAAATACAAATAGGTAAAATTTAAATACACTCATGTCCAATTTACATGTCCGCGTAAAAGAGCTCATTTGATTCGATTCAAACTTAGTATTTGATCTAAAATTTATTTCGGACTCAAAATTTGATCTGAATTGTTACAACTACTTTTTACTTAGCAATTATTAGTAGTACTTTCTTTTTTCTATAAGAAAAAAAAAATCTGAAAGAAGAGAAATAAAAAAATTGAATTAAAAAAAGTTACAATAATAATATTTTAGTTACAAAATAATAGTTATAAAAAATTGATACAAAATGATATGGTTGATTATTATCACTAGATTCACTAATATATGATGCATTATTAAATAATTATATTTTGCCACATTATTTTGTAAGTGATTTTTTGTAAGAATATTTGTCACTATAGCAATACTCAAAGTTACAGTATGTCGACTTAAGTTTGCCACTAAATAAATAAATTAAAATATACTCTCTTTTAAATTATAAGATTATTAATGATTTTAAAAAATTAATTTAAAATATTTTTAAATTTAAAATTAAAATAAGTTATTAAAAATAATAATACAAAATAAATATTATAATAAATAATATTTTTTACATAATTTTAATTTTTTATTTTATCGTTTAAAATTTAAAAAATTATGTCAATTTTAAATTGTAAAATATCGTAAATTAATTTTAAAAAATATATATATATATATATATATATATATATATATATATATATATATGTAATCGTCGGTGAGGACTCCTTATTTTGTTAAAATGCGGACTTTTTTTTTTTTTTTTTAAAACAACAAAAAAAATATTTAATATTTTATGGAATCGATATTTTCCATAATATTATTTTTTTAGGCGTGATTTGAATACATATACCAAAAATGGTGATATAATGCATGCACGTATGCATGCACTGCTTTTGTTATAATGATCCAAATCACATCCAAAACATTGTATTATGAAAAATTTCATTCCATAAAATATTAATTTTTTTTTTAGTTATTCAAAAAAAAAAATCAAAAAAAAATAATCCGTATTTTAATAAAATAAGGGAGTCCTTTCCTGATCCAGATCTTATATATATATATATATACTCCGAAAGGATCAGAAGGGCTCCCTTAATTTTTTTAAATATATATCTATATATATTTGTGTCAATTAATGACACTGCGCGAATGTCGGAACTCGGAACAACGAAGCGCTGAATTCGCGCCCTATAAATTTACCCGTCACCCCTTCGCTTTCTTTCTCATCACTCGCCACTTTCCGCCTCCCAAAACCCTTGTTTCTCTCACTAACTTCCATACATAGAGAGACAAACTCAGACATATACGTCAAATTTAGAGAGAGAATGGGCGGCTGTGCGACCAAACCAAAGGTCTTGAAGGCGGATACAGAGAAGGCTCCGGCACTGGCGCCGGAGGAGAATGCTGACACTGTTATCGAGACCAAGGAGGTTTTGGCTGTTGATGGTGAAAAGCTCCGATCTCTTAGTAATTTATTCAAGGAGAAGGAGGTAAAATGATTTATATGGGCTTTTGTGTTGGAAGGGTAATGTATTAGTAGTAATTTCTTATGACTTTTTGATTAATTAGTGAATAATTGTGGATTATTGGGGTTTTTGTTTTTTGTTCTTTGATTTTTGTTGAACTATTCTAAACATGTTTGTTAGTATTTTGATTTTTAAAGATTTGGTAGTATTTTGTACTGAAGAAAATTGTATGAAATTGAATTAAAATGGGAAGGATGAACTTAGGAAAATTACTTTCCCTTGTCTATTTGGTTGACATGATAATTTGTAAAAAAAGTACCAACTTTTAAACTGTCCCACTTTCCAAAATTCGGCCTATATTTGATGTAGGGAAGTACTTATTGGTGGAAAAAGCTGTTTTCTTGAGAATCAAACACACTAGATGAAAGGAAATAAATTTCTTTTTCTTTTTCCTTTTCACTTTTCACTTTTCACTTTCTTCTTGCATACAAATGTGTAGTATGTGCTTTGGACCGTGTACTTTTAGTGGTAAGAGGTTTGAATGCACAAGGAGATATGGTAAAAGGAAAAAATAAACAGAGTTCATGGAACTGAATGGTATTTTAATTTATATTAGAAAAGGTCATTTTCAGATATATTTACGAAGCAGGCCTTCTCATTGTTGATTTATATTTTGAATATACTTCCAATATGCCATAGCTTATAATTTAGATCTCAACATTTTAATATCTAGACATAGAAAGACACTGTAATTGAAAGCAAGACACATCAATATCCTTGCCGCTTGTTATGTATGCTAGCCAGCACATAACCCGATATACTATTGCCCTAATATCCAGATTCAGTTTTTCCAATTCAATAAAATTGTAAGTCTAGAAAGTTACATTGGAGCCCTGTTTGATCTTATATAGTTTTTGATTTGAGGGTGTTTGGGATTGCTTATTAATTATTAGCAGTCAACATGCTTGTAAAAAGTTCAGGAAAGTAAAGGGTTTGGTGAACTGCGTTTTGAAACTGCTTATAAGCACTTTAGATGAAGATAAGCACAAACATCGATTTGGTGTTTCTTATAAGCAGAAATGCAATAAGCAGGTTTGACCAAGTATATTACTATATTATTACTCTATCACTAATTTATACATATACTATATATTCTTTTTTGGCCATTTCCCTGAAAATCAATACCAAACACTTTATGCTTTTTAATTGTTATTAGTGCTTTACTGCTTTTCATTTCCAAACAGAAATTATTTTTTAAAACTGCTTATAAGCAGAAGCAGTATTCAAAACCGATGAGCATAATTTTAATGCAAACACCTCTTAAATTATGTATATCCAGTTTAATGCAAGCTGGTCCATCTCATATTTTTTGTCTAATGTCCTGTTGGCATCTCAGATCTATCCTAAAATTCTTATGACTCTTTGTTCAAACTTCTCCAATGTTAATTGTATCTTTGAGCTATTGATAAGGTAATTGTTCTGGTTAGAATATTTTGTTATTGGAGATTCCTGGGCAGTCACCTTTAAAAAACAATGTTGGATCTTTATCTCATGACAAAAAGACAACTCATATTTGGGGACCAGCCACTTGTATTTTCCTCTTTGTTTTTGCCCCTGCTGTTTTTTGTTGGTTGTTTCTAGCTGTTGTGAATTGTGACAGGTAGTATTGTTATAGGACTGTGCCTTTTATTGTTTCCTCTGTATTTATATCCCTTTGAGGCTTTGTTACATGGAGTATTCAAAATGCGTCAAGTACCTGTGTTTGACACTCTATACAAGGATGAGAACAAGGGTTATTCGTTCAGGAATTCAACTATTAATTTTTGTAATATCTAAGTGGGAGTGTGGGAGGTGATATTGTTTGGTAATATTTGCACACCTCTCCTCTTTCTAATAATTAAGGTTAAATGAGTGCCCTGGTATTAATTTTTAATCCAGCACTGAGCCACCAAATACTCCTCTTTTTCTATGATAATGAGGTATTTGGAGCAATTTTTTTTTGGGTATTATCATGCTTATCAATGCTGTGAAAATATGTTTAAATATAGGTAATAGGTTATGTAGAAAGACATTTAACAATGCAGGAAAAGTAGTCTGCACATTTAGCAAGAAATGCCTAAAAATATAATATTTAAGAGAGAATGCAAAGTTTTTTTAACCTTTGAATCTGTATTTATTTAGGTTCATAACTGCTTAGCCTGAAATTATATCAGATACGTGGTATATGGAAAGTAACCACTGTCAAATAGCATCAAGACCTCCTGGCTTAATTGTTAAGCTCTGCTGAATGCTCATGTTGATGATTTAGTTAGGTCTACAAAACAAACTACCTCAACTGTGCTTAGGCTTTTGTGTCATCTTATACCCAAATCTACTTACTTGGTCAACAGGACCTTTTGTATACATGTCTTTGAATTTTTGCTATATACAGGGCATTATAAATTCTAAACATGTACTCCCCTGTTCCAAAATATTAGAGCAAAATATTTTTTGTTTTGTTTTAAAATAAATGAGTAAAATAACTTTCGAAAGTATAACTATACAAGTGAGTGTCTCATTTCTCAAGAGAATAAGCTATCTCCTTAATATTTACATTTTTAGTTTGTTGCGCTTATAACACGAAGATAGTAATCACTTTACCTGAGTCCTTGTATGATATTCGGGATTAGCTGATTATTAGTTACTAGACACAAGCGACTCTTTTTAATATTTGCTAGACCCAAGGTAGGCTTTGCAAAAAAATCAATTGTTTGACTATTCTGTTCCAGTATTATGTCTATCAATGTATTAATCGATTGATTCTGTAGCAGAGTGAAGAAGGGAAGGACTCAACTGAAATTGACAAGACGCCAGAGCCAGTGAAAGAAGAGGCGCGTGATGCTGATGTGCCTGAAACCAAGACACCTGAAGTTGAGAAAACTGAAACTTTGGTAGAAAAAACATCCACGCCACCGATTGTTGATGCTCCTGTTGAGGTGGAAGCAGAAAAAGCAATTGATGTTGCACCAGCTACTGATAAGACTGAAACTTTGGTAGAAATAGCATCCACACCACCAATTTTTGATGCTCCAGTCAAGGTCAAGGCAGAAAAAGCAATTGAAGTAGCACCAGTTACTGATATGACTGAAACTTTGGTAGAAAAAACATCAATGGTACCGATTGTTGATGTTCCTGTTGAGGTGGAATTAGAAAAAGTAACTGAAGTAGCAGCGGCTACCGATAATACTGAAACTTTGATAGAAAAAGTACCCATACCGCCAATTGTTGATGTACCTGTCGAGGTGGAAGCAGTAAAAGCAATTGACGTAGCAGTAAAAGCAATTGACGTAGCACCAACTACTGACAAAACTGAAACTTTGGTAGAGAGAACATCAACACCAGTGATTGATGCTCCTGTTAAGGTTGAAGCAGAAAAAGAAATTAAAGTAGCACCAGCTACAGAGATCCAAAAACCCGAGGCAGTTGAGAAGAAAATTGAAGAACATGTTGGAGCTGTAGAAACCCAAAAGCCTGAATCACCTGAGAAGATGGCAGTTGAAAATAAGCAAGTTACAGAGTTGGAAAAAACAGCTGAATTATCAGAAGATAAACAATCTTTAGAGACTCCAGAACCTAAAATTGAAGCAGAAAAACCAGTCACTGAAACCCAAAAGGCTCCTGAGGAGAAGACAACAGAGAAATGAAGTGTTTGCTGAGAATGTCAAACCATAATACATAAGGCTTTGAAGTTAATATCCCCAAGGAAGAAGTTTATTTATTTATTTTTTACCTTTTCTTGGATAGTTCTTTACAGGAGGTGTGAACTGATATGGCAGTGTGTTACTATGAAAAAACTTGTTTCTATTCTTTCTTTGTTGTCATTTCCATTTCGTTTCGAGTTGTCTTCTGATTTTATAAGTTTTCTAGTTTTGTTCGGCTCATCTTTTAAACATATATATTTTTGTTAGTTAAATTATACAGTTTTATATTTTCCAGTTTCTAGTGCCATTTTGTGTTTTCTCAGTACAACATGTTGGTTCATTTTGGAAGGAGTTGATTTATTAGCAATGGGCAAAACATGAATGCAAAGTGAATGAAACTGCATCGTCGTCTTTGCCTATTTTTAACAAATCAGTAGAAGGGAAACCATTATTTGTTTGCGTACGAGGAAAGTTCAGAACTCAATTATCTGGTGCATTGTAGTTTACAATTGTCGTCTATGCTGATTAACTATGGTATGTCATTACTTTTCTCTTGTTGTACTAGTAGCATTTCAGAGCTTCACATCAAAATAAGGAGCTGCTATATACTAGTAGCATTTAAGATATCACTAGTATTTTTGGTGCAGCAGGCAGATGCTGATTTCCCAACACAGTGGACAATAGCAGCAATGCATTTGGCCTCATCTCCTCCATTTCAAACCGATGATTCTCCTCCGCTTGCCGATTTAGTCATCTCCTCGCGCTTTCCCCACAAGACAGTGTATAAACCGCCTATGATCAGTACGGATCCTATAACACTGTCATGAAAAATATAAAGAGAGATCGATTATATTATTTGAGGAGGAGGAGACAAAAAGCAAAGCACCTTATGACCTTACCTTCCCAAATGCAGCTTCTCGTCAAGAAAGAGGGATCCAACAAACGCAACAACTATGAGGCCCAAGGGAGAAAAAGACGTAGCGTATAATGGACCTTTGATCTGTGAGCACCAGCTCATTGTTGCAGCTATAAATACAGAACCCACAGTCCCCTGTAACCAAATAAATAAATAAATAAATAATATATTCCAGACACACACACACTGCCATTTGATTTTATTTATAAAAACAAGTAAGTTGCATATGTAATGTAGCTTACTTACGCAATATGCAGTCGAGACAAGTCTAATGTCCCACCCGAGCTTCCAGGCGGACCAATTCTTCTCTGTACACATCGCATAGACGCCGGCCTGGATGGCTCCCCACGTATTCACCAGGGCAATGCTTGTATACAAAGGGTACCTCGCGTTCATTTTAGTCTATATATATTTTCCACATAGAGATAGAGGAGAGAGAGGGCAACATGTTAGTATTTTCGAGTGTCGAGTCAAAATCAGATTACTCATTAATTTAGGACATCAAAATTTTTAATAATACCCCACCTGAATAATCAACCATATTGCGAAACAGAGAGAACTGCCTATACACATGAATGGGCCCCACAAAGAACGCTGTGATGCTGCCACGTCATGATGGTGTAGCACATTTGTGTGGGTGGACCATATGTTGATCGTCAACCCTTTGTAAAGTGTGAGAACCATTGCCCCAGTAATTCCCAATACAGTGCCAACCACCTTAGCTTTTCCAGCCAACGTTTGAATTCCCACTCTCTCCAATCTAATTTCACAACTAACTATATATTAATTTCATTTACAATTTTAGGTAGGTTTAATTTTCGATGGATGATTTAATTATGATAAAAAGTAACCTAAAAATGATGGCCAAGATCAAAGTTATGGCTGGCGTGAGGTTAGATATGGAAGATGCAAATGTTGCAGATGTAAACACCACGCCTTCTGCATTTAAATTGTTTCCTAATGCGCCTCTGAAAGAATTAAGAAAAAGAAATTCTCAGTTGATATATCACCTACCTACCTAGCTAAGATATATATATATATATATATATATATATATATTAAATTGTACATACATAAAAATGCATCACTTAGCTTTAATTTCTTACCCAAATAATCCAGAAAAAAACCCTTGCACCGCTACCATCCATGTAATTCTCGGTCTATTTTTCCTATAAAATCAAAATATAACTTAAAAATGAGGCTTGCATGATATATATATATATATATATATATATATATATATATATATATATATATATATAACATACAATACCTCAGAAGGCTAGTGTAATTAAATATCATCTTACATATTAGACATCTACTAATTAACAAATAACAATGCATGGCTATGATCATTCTCATATATATATGTATATAGTGAACATTAAAGAATCAAGCATTAGTACAAATATATAAACCTTTCGAAGACTAGGGCAAGAGGAACTGTGAAAGCTGTGGCAAACAATAATCGATAGACGATCAAAATTTTGACATGCATACCATCAATAGTTGCAAGTTTATAGAAGATATTTACACCTCCCGCTACAACTTGACAAAACACCATTAACAAAAATGGTTTTAATTCTTCCGCGATACGGCTAATATCAATATTATTATTAGCCATTAATTAATCCTTAATAATTTGAAACGAGAGAATGAAAAAATAGGCAATGAACTTAAGCCAAGCCTCTCTAGTTAGATCTTAATTCTGTAGTTTGAAATGAAAACCTACTATCCCATATATATATATATATATATATATATATATATATATATATATATATATATATATATATATACTGATCGATAGTGCGTGTGATTTTGTAAAGGAGATGATTTATTGATTAATTAAGCTATTTACATTTAGGAGTAAAAGTGATAAAATTAAGTTAGGTGGATGGCTATTTTGAAATCATAGTTCTTCATTCGTGTACTATATAGGGTAATTAAGTAATTAATGAAAATAAAATGGTAACGAACTTGAATGATTTGAATCCATTTACGTGACAATTTTACTTGTCCAAGACTCGTACGTGTATATATATATATATATATATATATATATATATATATATATATATGCATGCATGACCTCATTGTTCATGGAGCTTTTCGTTTATCAGCATGCATGCATGTCCAAGTGCCATTTATGCACAACAACACAAGTTTCGTTCTCGTGTGCTGTGCATAATAAATATCTTGATCAATTTTACCTTTTGAGGTCTAAATTTTTTAATGTCCCGACTCTTGAAATAAATCACATAATCAATCTCAAGTATTCTCAACAATTTCTCAAAAACAATACTATTAAGTAAACCTCACACTTTAAATGTAAATGACATGAAAGTAATATACGTACGTAAAATGATGCTAGCTTTGTTCTACCAAAAAGTCTCATTTTGACTCTGTGTAATTACCTCGCAAAATCATAAAATTTAAAATTATTATGATTCATATAAACTTTGAAAATTACAATTTTTTAAAATAACATTAATTTCAAATAGTGTCTACTACTTAATTTAAAATTAATAGTGTATACTGATTTGAATTATATTAACTAAAATTTAATAAATTCACACCAATTTAAAATTTTAAAACTTCATAAAGTGATTTCAAAAAGTTAAAATATGCTACTCTTGTTGTGTGGACAGACGTAAAGAATAGTGTTTTTTCTTGGTCCCAAAATAAAGGTAATTACTTCAAAGAAATATTTAGAAAAAGGGAGTTGTTTTGGAAATGCATGGTACAATCTTTTAATTTAGAGTTACTTTTATATAATCATTTTATCGTAATTGTAGAATTATTTTATTTTGTAATCATCTTTATTTTTATAAAACTTTCCCAGTTTATTATACATTCCATATATATATATATTTGTATCAATAGGGAAAGAGCTCCAATTAGAGAAATAGGTTAAAAGGGGTAAAAGGTAAGATAAATCAATAAGATATTATTATCCCCAACCAAAAAAACATTAAAATAAATCAATTGGTTGCATAAAAAAAAACGGATTCGGTTAGCATGAAGTTATTTTTTGGGTAAGTTGGTCGATTAGTATCTAGAATCTACACATACAACCTCTGATATAGCATGCAAGATTATTACATTAATCAATCAACTTACTTACCCCAAAATAAACTTCATACTAACCACTTTCAAAAAAAACAATAGGTTGAAAAGGCTCTCATTTTTTATTTTTATTTTAAAATGAAGCGACAATGAGTGTAAAAAAAAATTTCTTAAAAAAAAGGAGAATATTTTAATTTACAGATATACCATCCTCTATTTTTCTTTTTACTTGTAAAATAATTTATGCCATATAAATTCCTCTTTTCTTGTTTGATTTTCAAGTGCTACTAATGCTAGACGTACTGAAACATCTTTTCATTATTTCACATAACTACATATATAAGAGGGGATGGTGACACCTGAACTGGTTTGGCAAAAAAAAATTTGCCCCAACCGTTTTTTCTTTCAAGTGTTATATTCTTTTTTTTTTCCCCATAAAAAGTCCTATTCATATAAAAAATTGTTCTACAGAAATAGTACTAACAAACCTTCTTACACATAAATGGCATAATATTTTTAAATTTATCATTATAATTTCATTATATTGTCATTATTATTTAACTACCAACTTATATTTTTAGAGATAAATACAAAATAAAAAAATTCCTTAATACTTGCACATTTTACAAATTACTACTCTTTTTGTAGGTGGGAAAATTTTTGTTTGCCTAGCCTGTTATCAAAGATGTGAAACATTAATCTAATTAAGTTTATCAATTTTTTTTCAAGTCTCAACATATAATATAATTTCATAATCAATTATATCATCACCATTACAATTTCAAAAATCAATCAAACCCCACTAAAAGAAAAATAAATAAATTTACAAATGGCAAAATTAAGAATTTTCCCACTATAATTGGCAGCTTTTACTTATTACACCACTGAACTTTTAATTTTTTAAATTATCTCATTGAAGTAATTAAAATTAGACCATTTTGTTAAAAAAAAAAATTAACGACCATTAACTTGATTCACGCGTGGCATTAAAAGAAAAGATAAAAGAAATAACTAATGACATGACCAATTTAACTGATCAAAAATAAAAATAAAATAAAAAATAAACATAAATTTCATCAATCTCATTCATCGGTTTTCTTCTTCTCCCCCTACCTTCACCACTCTCACCTTCACGTAATTAATCCTCATAGGGTGTGATAAACCTCCACCGCCGGCGGTCACCACCAGTTTCTCACCCAGTTTCATAAACATTGTCTCCACTGAAAAGCCCACCAAATGGACGGCCGTAAACCGCCTGTTGGGCACAATGCATGTGAAACCTCAAATCTTGTACGTACTCGTGTGTTCCGACAGCGAAGATTGATTCTTTGTCGAGCGCAAATACAGTGGCGGCGTGAAGCTCGATGAGCTCTTTGTACTTCTCTCTCATGGAAAGAGCGCGGACACCGTAGTCATCGACGTATATAGAGATGACAGAGAAAACCCTGATGGTTGTGGACGATGAGGAGGTCGTTTTAGAAGAGATTAGGGCGAGTGATTTGGGCACCGTTGACGAAGAGGGTGGCGTGTTAGATGATCCATTGGAAGTTAGGGTTAGGCAGCATAGATTTGGGAAGAGGGTTTGTATTTTGGTGCTGAAGGAGAGGGAGAGTTGTTCGAAGCCCAGGGCCACTATAAAAAAAATGGTTAATTCTGACGGAGTATATTCTGTC
Organism: Panax ginseng; assembly: GCA_020205605.1. Taxonomy (NCBI): domain Eukaryota; kingdom Viridiplantae; phylum Streptophyta; class Magnoliopsida; order Apiales; family Araliaceae; genus Panax; species Panax ginseng. Next base: position 137,572,596 of record CM035129.1, on the reverse strand, counting down.
GATATAAAGTTATTTCCGAGGGAATTTTCTGTCGAAGATAATTCTGTCAGCAATAAAATAATCTCGACGTATTTCCGTCGGAGATAGGATACATCTTTTAGTGCCAATGTTCCCACTAGCGCCAACCTTTTTATATATGGAATGACTTATAATGTCAACAAAAATTCCGTCAAGGATAACCAAATTTCGACGGATCGTCCGTCGGAAATAAGCTTTAAAACCTAAACTTATCGTCGTCCCCTTCCCAGCCGCCGCTGCTATTTTCTCACAAACACACATTCTCTCTTTATCTCAGTCTGACTCTCTCCTCTCTCTGACTCTATTCTCATCTCTCTTATTACTCCACCACCACCATACCATCCTTGCCTCCCTCTCACTCCAACCACCACCACCAACCTAGCGTCAGGATCACTCCACCACCACCGTGTTGTGCCGCTAGCTGTTCTTCCTTGGTTCTCCTCTTTTAGATAAATACATTAATTCAAGGTTAGTTTTATTAATTTTGTTTTAAGGGTTAATTTGTTGCAAAGAGTTGAATAATGAAAATGATTTTGTGATTACTGAAATTTATAGCTTGTTACTGAAATTGGGATCATATTGAAATTATTGCAAAAAGATTTATGAGATTACTGAAATTTTTGGGTTAAATTATTTTTAGGGTTAATATGTGTTTTAATATGAGATTAGCTCAATTTGGATAATTTGTTATTACAAAATAACAGTTGCTGAAATTTGGATAATTTTTGAATATAACATTACTACTGAATATGTTAGGAATAAGCATGTGAATGATATTCTTATTTATATAAGATTTGATTATGATCTTAGTGAATGAATATGCAAATATGTCTGCATTGAAATAAGTTGTAAAGTCCTTGAATAGATAATAGGAATATATGTACAAGGACTTAGACTGAAATGATCAAATATGTTAGGTTGATTCTATATAAACAAAATAGCTTTGTGAAGTCCTTCAAAAGAACATGATGTACAAGGACTATATATAGAAAAATCAAGCTTGTTAGGTTGATCTTATATGATGTAATAGATAGAGTCATCTTATCGTCCGAGCATCGCACACCGATCTTGAAGTCCGCCAAGACAGAATCGCATGATCGACAAGCGGTAGAGGGACCATAGAAGCCAAGGAAGAATCGTAGAGTATCGAGAAAATTGCTAAAAGAATCGTAGTCTACTTTGGAGTGCCTCACTCGGAATCGTAGAGTTGGTCCAAGCACCTGCCGACCCAAGTCAAGAATCGTAGACCACAATCGAAGTCGTGGAGTCTACTGATCATATCAGAGGCAGAAATCTTAGTCTGTTCTCGGAGTCGTAGTGTCTGCAGAACCAAAGCTAGATCGTAGTCTGCAGAACAAAGTCTTCGACAAAGTCTATCAGTGCTCACAACGCCAAGGAAGAATCGTAGTGATAACACGATTCTCAACACATGAGCACTTCCAAAGCATCCAAAGAATGTAGCCTCTGGTCAGAACTATAAAGATGCAATCTGCCTGAAGGAAGCTAGAGAGCACTTACCAAATGGCTTGCAAGCAAACAAAAGATCGAAACACAAATTCAGCCAGCATCCTGTTTGAAAAGGTTAAGCCATTCAAGAGAAGTCTTCCAAAATCAAAAGTAAGAAGACTTCAGAAAATGTGACTGACAAAAGGAAGTTAGCAATGCAGTAGATGACAATCTTGAAGGGTTTCAACACATAAAACGCAGCGGAAATAGAACAATTTAAAAGCAATTTCGAAACCCTAAACAGGATCCATGCGAAAAATCAATTAACTCAGAGGTTAGAAATTATACCGATTATTAAAGCTAGAATCGATGCGGTCGAATCTCCAATGCAATTCAAACGAACTGCGTCTCTACGGTATCCACACGAACGCTCCGTGAATCGTCCTACGATCTGCAGAAGAAGGAACCGCGGTACTAGCCACCAAGGATGAGGATTTTCGAAACTGTTTTCTCTAGTCTCTCTCTAAGAGCGGCTATGGTTTTGTATTTTGACGTAATCCCTAAAATGACTGATATATATCATACATATAGCAGTTAGGAGGAATTAATCAAAACCTAATATTATTAAAATCCGAATATATATATATATATATATATATATATATATATATATATCTTAATTAGGTCTTACTTAATTAATATACATATATACAAATTATCCTTTTAATTTAAATTGTGATTTAAAATACTATCAATCATATTGATATATTTAAATTCTTACAATTTAAATTAATTTTCTTTTTAAATTACGTTCTATGTGTGTGACCCTATAGGTTATTATTACATTGGCAATAGTTTTAAAACCATATTATAAAATTATAAACAGTGAGCGGCATCTAGTAATGCATCATTGCTACCCAAGTAATAATAAGATCGATGATTCGATGCAATCTTTTCGTGACCAATGTTTCAATGTAATTTAATCCTTTTAACCTTAATATCCTAGATTAAACTCGAGTCATGGAATATGTCATACTCTTCATAATTTAATCTGAGTTTTTCTTGATCAATGAGTAGACTATATGAAATAAATCACTATTTGAGCATGGCCATGCATTTCATAGTACGTCTTACTCAATCAAGAGGCCTATGGATATCACCCCTAATATATAGATTCCCGTGTAGAAATATAGTGATTTCAGGTCGGAGGACCATTACATCATTGTCACTATGAGAATTGCTAATGACACTTCGCATAATGCTCCACATAGAATTCTCATGGTGGATACATCCAAAGACATCGTTCTCTAACATGTACCTATGCATTGACTTAATATCTCATATATTTATGACCAATGAGATTTGGTCATCAGTCAATCCATATACTAGTCTTAATGCATCATTGTTGTCCCATCAACAATGATACTCGACTAGGGACATTTAAGAACAATGATACTAATTGTAATTATATAATCTCATGTTCAAGTCACATACTTGAAACTATATAATTTGTATCACTATTCTAAGGATTTTTATTATGTTAACATTTATATAACGCAGTAAATAAAACCATAATAAAATCATTCATTTATTCAATCAAATATAATATCAAAACGTTAAGCAATTATATCAAATAATTGGCCTCTAGGGCATAAACTCTAACAAATCTTAGGTATAACTATGATCGTAATGCTTGCCAGATGAGAAGCAGAAACTTTTGAGGTCTATAACAGAGATACTGGCCAACCTATACAGAATAGACAAAGAAGATTAAGCATGGGTCAGACCATTGATGATATGTGAACGGGAGATCATAAGGAGAAAGAGAGTTGATCATGAACAATCTGATGAGTCTTGAGTAAGGGTGTAAACGAGTCGAACCGGAGCGAACAGAGAGCTACTCGAATTCGACTCGAAATAATAAATTCGTACTCGAATTCGACTCGAATTCGAATTATATTTGAAAATTCCTACTCAGATTCAACTCGACTCGAATATTTATTACTCGAATTTGATCTGACTCGACTCGAATATTTATTCAAACTACTCGCGAGCTTCAAATTCAAGCTCGAATTCGAGTCTCCACATAATAACTAGTTTTATAATAAATATAATTATAAATTAAATTTGTTATTTTACTTAAAAATGAGAAAAATATATTTATTATTATACTTTACAAATATAAAATCACAATTAAAATTAAAAACAAAACAAAATAATAACTAATTATCCTAATTTGATTTAAATTTGTATATATTATAAGAGAATGTATTGAACATTTAATTGAATATGTATTAACCGAGTATATATCGAATCACAATCAAAAATTCGAGTAGTTTGAATCTTAAACGAGTCGAGTATAACCTTTTTCAGATTCTACTCATATTTTTATTCAAACTATTTTTAATGCTCAGATTTGGATCATATTATTAACGAATCCGAGTCTCGCTCGTATTTTTTTGAGTCGAGTCCGAATCGAGCCCGAACTGTGTTGGCTCGTTTACAGCCTTAGTCTTGAGGTTCAGGAAGGCCAGAACATTCAAACGAGTTGTCAGTGTCTATTGCAAGTCAAAGGCAAGCAGAAGTGTTGAAGCACTGCAAGAGTGAGAGAAGAGAGGTTCTACATTGCAAAACCAAACACTCTCAGAATTGTAGTGTTGTCTCAATCAGTCAATGGGAAATATTCAAAAGACTAACTACGATCAAGTTTAAGGTCATCTGCATCAGAATCGTAGAGTTCGGTCATCTGAGTATTGAAGCCTTGGCAACGTCTCAATACAAAGAATGACATTCCAACATTGTTGATTGAAAGCATCGATGCAGAAGGACTACTTCTGATGTTCTGATCGAGGAGTCAGAAAGAAGAAATAAAGGTGACTAACAGCCTGACACGTTAAAGTGACATCTCTGATGTGGTAGGTGAAATAGTAGACTGCAGTGTTAGAAAAGTGAAGAAGGGGCTGTCATGTCACATCATCAGTCTGCACCGAATAACTCAAGATCTGCGAATTAATTCAAATAGCTTCCAACGACTATAGTCCAACGGGAAGCTTATGGAAGGATATTTAACAGCCGGAGCTTGAATGCAGAAGGGTTGTTGGTTTTCAACAAGTTGTTGACTCTAAGAGTTCTACAGCGCTAAACAGAATATATCTCAGTGACAGTGAGACTATGAAAGTAGAAGTGAAGCAGATAATAAAAGAGCTCTAACAGAAAGAAAAAGGGCTTTACTCAACAAAAATAAGAATACCATTAAGAATGTCAGTTAAGCTGAGAGTCGGGAAGGCCAGGAAAATAGCTTTTAAAAGATTGGCAGATCAGAAAGAAGACTCAAAGAGCCACTCTACGAATCATCATGAACCATCAAGAGATGAAGAAGAATAGATACAGAACCAAATCTGTACACAAGTCAACCAAGGTTCGGGGGATGCTAAATGCCAGACTCAGTCTACCAAAAGTGCAAAGACTTAACAAACCTCAAATGGTGAAGGTGTGCAAGATGAGATCAGATAAAGATAAGAACGAACCACAAGATCTACTGCACCAAAGAAGGAGTGAAAGGCTGTTAAATACTCAAAGAGAATGAGCTTCATGAAAAACTTAACAGTCTGTCAAATAGTGATCTAGTTTCAATGCAAAATCCAAAGACGATCACAACAAGCTGCTGAGTATCAAAGGATGAACAAGCTTAAAGTCATCTTAGCAGCTCAACACAAACAACAACATCAACAAAATGCCAGGGCTTGAGGGGTCCTTGTCCTAGGGAATAAACTGAGTTCCAAGTTTGCTGGACTTGAAGAGTTCTTAGTGAACTAGAGTTCCATGTTTGCTGGACTTGAAGAGTTCTTAGTGAACTAAAGTTCCAAGGCTGCTGGCCTTGAAGGAATCTTAGTGATTCAAAAATGTAAAAACTTCCTTAGTGGAATCCCTGCTTGTTAAAGAAGAAGAGTGGATTAGGAGCTTGAGTCTCTGAACCACTTAAAATTCCTTATGTCTTTTACATACTGTCATTTACATTATGAATCTATAAATGCTATGGATATGATAACTACTTACATCTAAACTAACTCTAAAAAAAGGTCAACATAACATCTATGAAAGGAAACCTTAACTTATTCCGCCGTGTTTGAAATAATTCTTAAGTTTGTCATCTGCTAATTACTTAGCAATGAAAACTAAAATGGAAAAGATTTTTGAAATCTAAAAGGATCTATTCAACCCCCCCTTCTAGATCTATTGTGTGCCCTCTGGGAACTAACATAATATATTGTTGCTGAAATTTAGATAAATTGTTGTTGATATTGCTGAAATTGGGACAAATTTTGGGCTTCTTGTTGTTGTTACTAATATTTGATTCTCCTAAATTATCCCTGAATTATAGTTTTGCATATTTTGTTTTGTTGTTGGGATTAAATTTTGGTGAAATTGGAATTCACATCCTTTGATTTGGGACTTCATATTATTTGGAAATTTGAAACTTTAGAACATTGCAATTGTCTGTATATTGCTACAATTTGTATATATGTTTGTTTATAATGGTTAGATTCAGATAAAAATTTGATATTTGTTATTTTTGACAGAATTTCAGATTGAAAATTTGACAAAAATTTTCAATTGCAATATGTGGGCCGTATTAATTATTTATGTATTTTACGTAAACTCTCAATATAAAAATAAACTAAGTAACATTTACTATACTTCTTACTAATAAAATAAAATAAAATGAACTATGTAGCATTTATTTAGTTATGATAGGTCTCTAAACCTTTAAGTTTATTTGATGATAACAATATTTAAGTAATATGATTAATTAAATGGGTAGAATCCTCTCCATAAGATTTTATATATAAATTATGTTTAATATCTTATTTATTTTGATCAAAAATATTTTTCATCATAAATTGAATCTATTTTTTTGACCTTGATAATTTAAATATCAAGTGTTATATGAAATTGATTCATATAATAACATATCCTAAGGCAAGGAGATTTCCTATTCTTTCTCAAAATAATTTATTAAAATAAAGATTTCAAAAATCATTTGAGTTGTTTTCACAAAGAGGACAAAAAGAAAAATTAAAAATATATATAGAACGTCCATGTGTGTGCAACTGTTATTAATATAACATGTGTGTGTGTGTGTGATGGCATGTGAGTAAAAGAAAGTGAAGGCATGATAACCTCCACCTTTATCGAGCTTGAATGTTTGATGTGAATCTGATGGGAGATTTTACTTTCAAATGTACTGACTTAAAAGTTAGCAATATTTGTTATGAGCTTAAAATAATTTTACTTTCAAAAACTTCCTGCTCCCTGACTCAATCCGCGTACTTTATAAAACGTTATTTATTATTAAAATTGTGTCGTTTTGGGAAGCGTCATCTGCTCGAACTGACGCCCCAAAACTACATTGTTTTTGGCCCGAACGGACACGCCCTTTCTGCTAAAGTCAAAAACTATGTCATTTTTGACTAAAAGGTGTCTTTTCAAGCATCTAATGGGTTACTAATCCGGCCTCCTATAAATAACCTAGAGGGTTCTGCCTTTTGATTCATTCCATTTCGAAGCATTCTAGTCTTCATTATTACATAAGTTCTTCATAGTTTATTTGAGTGATAAGTTCAGAGCATTTTCTTTGGTTTGTTGAGTATACTATTTGTAATGTTGTCATAGTATACGTTGTCATTGTATCATTGGAGACAAGTGCTATTAACTTTGAGCACCGTAAGGAGAACATAATTGTCTTAAGGATATAGTTTTAAGAACTAACCTTGACATATTCTTATTGCTATCGATTCTATTACTATAGTCGGTTTTTCTTCTGCACCAATAATTCTAAATGTACTTGTGAACCATGGAGAAAAACCAGAAAGGTTCAATGGTACAAAATTCAAAAGTTGGCAACAAAAGATGTTGTCTTATCTTACTACTCTCAACTTAGTAAGATCACGAAGATCCCTCTGTGCTCAAAGAAGATGAAACAAACAGGCAAGTTCTTACCGTAATAGATGTATGTAAACATGCTGAATTTTTGTGCCAAAATTACATCCTTAATGGATTGGAGAAAACATTATACAATATGTATAGTTCTTTCAAAACAACAAAAGAACTATGAGATTCCTTGGATAAAAAATATAAAACGAAAGATGATGGCACGAAGAAGTTTGTAGTTGACAGATTTAGACTACAAGTGATCCTGTATGAAATACATGCATAAAGTATGTCCTTGAGTGAATCTTTTCAAGTTGTTGCTATTATTGAAAAACTACCACCAATGTGGAACGATTTTAAGAATTATCTCAAGCATAAACGAAAAGAGATGAAACTTGAAGACTTAATCGTGAGATTAAGGATATAAGAGGACAACAATGCTTTTGAGAAGAAAGCAAGAAGGACCTTTGTAGAACATAAAGCCAACGTGGTGGAACAAGGTCAGAAGTCTAAAAAGAGAAAGTACTCCGGAAATGGGCCTCAACAGGGAACAAATAAGAAGTTTCAAGACAAATGCTACATTTGTGACAAGCCCGGACATAGGGCAAATGATTGTCGTAAACGCAAAGACCAGAACAAGAAGTCCACACTAGCTAATGTAACAGAAGTGGATGGTCTTCTTCAAGATTTTTTTGAAATGAACCTATCAGCGGTTGTTTTGAGGTAAACATGGTTGAGAATCCCAGGGAATGGCGGGTAGATACTGAAGCAACCCACCATATGTGTTCTGACAGGAAGATGTTCTCCACATATTAAGAAATTGAGAATGGAGAAAATTTATACATGGGGAATTCATCTACATTCAAAATTGCTGGACAAGGAAAGGTAGTTCTAAAGATGATTCAAATTTAGTCTTTGTATCGGACAAATTTGTCCTAACTAAAAATGAGATGCATGTGGGGAAGAGATATATGAGCTATTGACTCTTTAAAATGAATGTAATGACAATTATACCTTTCAATATTAATAAAAATACATCTTCTGCTTATATGATTGAGTCATCTAATTCATAGCATGATAGATTAAGACATGTTAATTATAAGACTATACATAGATTAATTAATATGGAATGTTTGTCAAAATGTGAGATTAACTTCAATCATAAATGTGAAGTTTGTATTGAGGCAAAATTTCGGAAATCTTCTTTTAAATCAATTGAAAAAAGTACAGAACCTCTTAAATTAGTACATACATACTGATATTTTGTGATTTAAAGTATATACAAACAAGAGGAGGTAAGAAATACTTTCTTACTTTTTATAGATGATTGTACAAGATATTGTTATGTTTACTTATTGAGAATAGTATAATGAGACTTTGAAAATGTTTATACATTACAAAAATGAGATTGAGAATCAACTTGATAAAAAAAATCAAGATAGTTAGAAGTAATAGAGGTGGGGAATATGAATTTTCTTTTGTTGAAATTGTTTCACAACTTGGTATAATACACCAAACAACTGCACCTTATTCACTACAACAAAATGGTGTTATTGAAAGAAAGAATAAAACTTTTAAAGAAATGATGAATGCATTATTGTTACGTTCTGAGCTACCTCAAAATTTGTGGTTGTGGGGGGGGGGGGGGAAGCAATTTTTTCAATAAATTTTATTCTCAACCTAATACCTCAAAAGAAATATAATGTTTCACCCTATGAATTATAGAAAGGACGTAAACCGTCATATAAACAGTTAAAAGTGTGGGGGTACTTAGCAGAACTAATGATTTCTCCACCCAAAAAAGAGAAAATAGGATTGAAAATAATAGATTGTATATTCATTGGTTATGCTAATAATAACAATGCATATAGATTTCTGGTTAATAAATCAAAAATAGAGAAAATACATGAGAATACTAATATTATTGAGTCAAAAGATGTTGAATTTTTTGAAATAGTATTTCTTAATAAAAAGGAATAAGAGTCAAGTTCTAATGAGTACAGGAATCAAGTTCAAACAAAGGAACTTACGATACTGTTAGTGACAGTGATCATGGATTAGAAGATTTTGATGAACCTAAACGTAGTAAATATACTATAATATCAAAATCTTATGGAACGGATGTGACGCCCCCAAAATAGGTCTACACGACCCATTCTGAGTCTCCAAATACATGGTACATAATTTAAATACAAACTTCACTTATACAACTATTAAACTGTCGTGCAAAATACGACAAAACATAAACTGCGAGTTTTAATACAAATATTGTCTTCGTAGACAATATCCAAACTCAAAATAAGTTCTCATTACAATTATTATCACACTATTTTATAAAATTATGAGGATTACTATAGCCACCATCTTGGACCATCACTCTATTCCCCGACTAGTCTCAGCTATATTCTCATTTCTTGAAGAGAACAATGAAAGAAAATGGTGAGCTCAACTAGCCCAGTAAAGAATATTATGACTAAGATAATGTAGAATAATTTATCTTTAGTCTTCAATAGTGTAAAATCTGATAGAATACAATAGACAACAAGTTTAGATCAACAACTGCAGTAGAACAAATAATCCATTAGAAGAGTTAAGTAGAGCATAATGTCTATTATCTTCTATGATTTAAAAGTTTATCATTAATATTTAATCTCTGTAACACAACTCAATAAATATTTCACATCAACGAATTATCCATGCACTACGGGCTAAGGATATTCGTTAGTATCACCAGTGGTCATGATCATGCCAAACAACTGTCCATCTATGCACTACGGGCCAAAGAGGACTTGCACCACATCATTTGTCTGTAATATTATATGTCATGATTATACCAATACACAATTCCTGGTCATAATCATACCAATCAATAGTCCATCTATGCACTACGGGCCAAAAATGACTTTCACCACAATATAGGCATGAGGATGATGACAATGATATAAGAAATCAATCAAGTGAGATCAAGGATAAATATTAAAGATTTATAATTCAATTTATCCAAAGTTTAAGAATATCCAAATTGTCAACATAATAATTAATTGTGGAGTAAAATTCAATAATGATATTCATGTATTAAAAATAATTTGGACAGAAAAGAAACTAATTTTGCCATAAATAGTACATCGTGAATAGTATCTCGGGTGAATAGTACCCGAGTAAATAGTACCCAATGAATAGTACCTGAGTGAATAGTACCCCGGCATGAAAAGATTAAAATTTAATAAGAAAGTTCAGAAAAATATTTATGTGAAACGATACTAGATATAGCGCAAAATTCAAAGATATTCTACTAATTTCAAGGAGTATAGAAGCAATACTTATCAAAATAAGTGTAGATTTAGGAATATGAAACGAAATAATATTACTTACATAATATAGAGTATGGAAGAAAATAATATTTCTTACAAATATTGAACGAAAATAATATCCTTCACCTTAGTAGGAGAGTAATTCCGACTGGTATAGTAGAGATATTCTTGAAAAAAACTTGTACTATTTGCTACACTCAAAGTATCCTTATACTAGGAAAAAAATACGCACAATATTATAGAAGAAAAATTTTCTGATTCTGGTGTGATTTTCATTTTTTAACTAAGTATCCTATTTATAGGAGAATGACATGACACTATTTAAGAAAATAATCATGGACGCACAGTAATAATTTTACGGGCGCATAAATTCAGCGAAAATTTAATTTTTACTATTCATTACTATGCAATAAAATATTCTAATAAAACAAAAGGTTTATATAAAATATAATATATTCTATTTATAATCTAATAAAATAAATAACTTTATATATAATATAAAAAGTATTCTGTTTTATATAAAAAGTTTTTTGTTTTATTACTATTATAATAATAATAAAACAAAACTGAGATAACTTTCTACCGTCGATTTTGAAAAATGAGTAAGTGGGGGTCTATATAATAAGTCAAACTTACAACAAATACTTCATGATAAACCCCTTTATTTATATCAAAAATTGAATAAATATTTATCACAAATTACTTATCTTCAATAACCATATTTTTAATCTTTCAATAATTATTCATCATTAATATTATAACTCACAATATTGACAACCAGATCATTCCCAAGAAAGAAGAGACTTTTCGATAATGACTTCTTCTTATTGGCGCGTAATTAAATAACCTAACCCCTTTCCTTGACAGAACTTTCTAGACATTGTCAATAATGCAAATAATAATATGAATAATTGTGTCGTCTCAATTATTAATTTAATAATATAAAATATTATGCAGATGATACTGTGACAATAATTGAATCAATAATACGAGATACTATGCAGTAACTACTGTGGCAATTATTAAATGAACTGAGTGAATTCTTACGTAAGAATCAACAATCAGAGATACTGTACAATACCGTATGCTACTGTACAACCACGCGTATTACTGTACTTTTATAACCGGGTATTTCAACAGTTAACGATAAAAGTTTTACCGTTATTTTTATAAAAAAGTTATTTCTGTCGCTTTCTATATTCGACAGTAATTCCGTTGTGGGGTCCACCAATAATTTTTTTTTTTTTACTTTTATTTTTTTGGTTGGGGTTCATTATATCTTATTGATTTATCTCACCTTTTACCCCTTTTAACGTATTTCTCTAATTGGAGCTCTTTCTCTATTGATACAAATATATGGAATGTATAATAAACAGGGAAAGTAGTTTTCTAAAAATAAAGATTCGATAAGATGATTACAAAATAAAATAATTCTACAATTACGATAAAATGATTACAAAATTAACTTTAAATTAAAAGATTGTACCATGCATTTCCAAAACAACTCACTTTTTCTAAATATTTCGTTAAAGTAATTACCTTTATTTTAATGGGACCAAGAAAAAACACTATTCTTTAATTCCGTCCACACAACAAGTGGAATATTTTTACTTTCTGAAATCACTTTATGAAATTTTAAAATTAGTGTAAATTTATTAAATTTTAGTTAATACAATTCAAAGCAGTATACACTATTCTAAATTAAGTAGTATACACTATTTTAAATTAATAATATTACAATTACAAAGAGTAAAAATATGACTTTTTGGTGGAACAAAGTTAGCATATCATTTTACGTGCGTACATTACTTTCATGCATGTCATTATGTGAGGTTTACCGTTTATTTAATACTCCCTCGCTTCCATAATAATTATCTTTTTAAAAAAAAAATTTATTTTAATTTATTTGTCGTTTATAACATTTTTAGAGAATAAATTATTTATTTTTTTATATTACCCCTAATTTCTCTCATTCTTCCAATAAATTTTCTCCCTTACATTAATAGTGACCAACTTTCTATAAAAAGGTAGTGATGAATTTTCATACAAATTTTAATTCTTAAATGATAGTAGTATTAAATGACTTTCTTAATTCATATTTATGAAGTTAAAAAGACGGTAATTATGGAAAGGAGATAGTATTGTTTTTGAGAAATTGTTGAGATTAATAATTGAGATTGAGAGATTAGGCACACGTTTTCTGTTTTCAAAACAGATTAGGGTTGGCTTATTACTTATCCATGTTCTCAAGGCCGGATTAGGGCACAACAAACACAACACACGTTCAGCCCCTTCTGCTTCATCTCCTGTTTTACTAGCTATATGCACCAAAGTACTCTAGCTCTTGTATACACGCATTATCATATATATATATATATATATATATATATATATATATATATATATATATATATATATATATACAGATTTGATCAAGTCGGACTCGGACTTGATCAAATCCGACTCATTTTTTTTTTTTTTGCTTTTTTTTTAAATTACTAAAAAAAATAAAATTATTGAACTTTTTTTTTTACATGAAATAGTGTTTTTGGTGTGATTTGGATACATACAACAAAACATGTCTGTAACACACCAAAAACAATGTTTCATGTAAAAAAAAAAGTTCCATAATTTTTTTTTTAGTAGTCTAAAAAAAAAAGCAAAAAAAAAAAAAAAGGTCCAGATTTTAAACCTGTCCGGGAGTCCAGACAGGATCCAGACTATATATATATATATATATATATATATATATATATATATATATATGATTGCGTACCTTTTCCTTCTTTGGTTTCAAATTATTAAGGATTAATTAATGGATATTAACCGTATTACAAAAGAGTTGAAACCATTTTTGTTAATGGTGTTTTGTCAAGTTGTAGGGGGAGGGTGTAACCATCTTCTACAAACTTGCAATTGATGATGGTATGCATGTAAAAAATTTGATCGTCTATCGATCATTGTTTGCCACAGCTTTCACAGTTCCTCTTGCCCTAGTCTTCGAAAGGTTATATATATATATTAACTGTGAAAGCTGTGGCAAACAATGATCGATAGATAGATGATCAAAATTCTGACATACATACCATCAACAATTGCAAGTTTATAGAAGATAATTACACCTCCCGTTATAGCTTGACAAATCATCATTAACAAAAATGGTTTCAATTCTTTTGCGATACGGCTAATATCCATTAATTAATCCTTAATAATTTTTGAAACGAGAGGGAAAAGATAGGCAATGAACTGATCAAGCCTCTCTAGAATGAGAGAAGGAAAAGATATATAGGAATGAAGTTCAAGTCTTAAACGAGGAGGTAGTAACTCTTTACAATTAGCTTGCGAAAATCATAAAATTTAAAATTATTGGGATTCATATAAATTTTAAAAATTACAATTTTTAAAGTAATATTAATTTTAAATAGTGTATAGTACTTAATTTTAAATAGTGTTTACTGATTTGAATTGTATTAACTAAAATTTAATAAATTCACACCAATTTTAAAATTTAAAACTTCATAAAGTGATTTCAAAAAGTAAAAATATTCCACTCTTGTTGTGTGAACGGAATTAAATAATAGTGTTTTTGCTTGGTCTCATTAAAATAAAAGTAATTACTATTTTAGAAAAAGTGAATTGTTTTGGAAATGCATGATACAATCATTTACTTTAGAGTTACTTAATTTTGTCGTAATTGTAGAATTATTTTATTTTGTAATCATCTTATCGAATATTTATTTTTAGAAAACTTGCCCTTTTTATTATACATTCCATATATTTGTATCAAGAGGGAAAAAGCTCCAATTAGAGAAATAGGTTAAAAGGGGGTAAAAGTGAGATAAATATCTTATTATCCCCAACCAAAAAAAAAATAAAAAAAATTCAATACTGAGATGGCATGGTTACATAAAAAAAAATAGGTTGAAAGGGCTCTCACTTTTTATTTTTATTTTAAAATAAAGCGACAAGGAGTATAAATTTTTATTTCTTACAAAAAAAGAAGAATAATATTTTAATTTACAGATATACTCAAACTTGTAGTATAACATCAAATAGGATTTAGCTAGGAAACTTAGGAGCTGTTTGTTTGTGTCTGAATATTTCTTAATTTATTTATCTCTGATTCGGTTAGAGACAAATCTTATTTGAGAATTTTTTTTTACCTCTTAATACCTTTTAATCGTTAAGATAGAAACTCAAATCTTAACTATTAAGAGCTGCCTCTTAATAGTTTATTTAAAATTTATGGACAAAAATATAATCTCAATATTGTACTCCTTCAATTTCAAATTTAAGATCATTTAAATAAAAATTTTAAATAACTCAGAGGGTTAAAATGGTAAAATAGTGTCATTCGGATGTTTTACACTTTTTAGTTATCAAACAGTTTTTTAGATTAAGATGTTATTTCATTCAGATAATCTAATTTATTAAAATGTATTAACTATTCAGATTTTAATTACTCAGTTTTATCAAACACTACTTTAATTGGTTTATTAGACTTTCGCTCACGCTTCAACCTAAAAAGGTCATAATATATATATATATATATATATATATATATATATATATATATATGAGAAATGATTCATGAAAAACTTTAGTTCTGGACACTATTTCAACTAACTGTTATCCAGTCGTCCAATGGAAGATCTAAAGTCATGGGTTGGAGCCAGCCGCTACTCCCTCTAGCAGCTAGCCAAATTCTTAATTTTATGTTGGTCGCTACTCCCTCTAGCGGATAGTCAAAATGACCGTGTAATTTGACTGACCGCTAACATTTTCCATGAAACACTACCTTAGTTGGTTTATTGGACTTTTGTAAGACCTCAACTTATTATAAATGAAATTAAATTTCTTCTATTTATTATTTTAAAATAGTAAGGGTTGATTTGATTAATGTGGTTAGTTATAGGTAAAATGCGCAAATATTTTAAATAAGCAAGTGGTTATAAAATATTCATTATTGTCAGGGAATATTCGTTTGGTCGTGGAATATTCTTACTGTCGGAGAATATTAAATATTTGACTCACAAGAACTTTTGTGTGGGCCCCATAACGGAAAGCTATTGGATGAAGAAAAACAAGTATAAGTTGTTGTTACCGTTAATATTGTTGAAATACTTGGTGGTTAAAACACAGTAGCACACGGTATTGCACCAATTATTGATTCTTACGTAAGAAGGCACTACTCAATAATTGTTACAGTAATTACTGTTCAATATTTTATTTTATTGATTCAATAATTCCTGCGTTGATATTTTATATTATTGTTATTTCAATAATTGTCACTACACAGTATTTTCTATTATCAGATCAATAATTCATATTATTTGAATAATATTATTAGATAGCATTATTCGCAATGTCTAGAAAATTCTGTCTAAGGAGATGTTTGGTCACCTAATTCTTGGCAAGAAGGAGAAATCCTTATTCGAAATCCCCTCTTCCTCGAGGAGCGGCACGGTTGTCGATATTGTGATTACGTAATATTATTTGTGAATAATTAATTATTGATTTATATGATAAGGAAAATATTCATTTTATGTGGATATAGATGGAGAAAATTTTTAATGTGACAATTATTGAAAATTGTTATTTTATCTTTTTTGATAAAATAATTCATTTAAATATATTATTATATTATAATAATATAATAATGGTGATATTTTTACAATGAATGTGGGATATATGAATATATGAGGAGGAAGAGTATTTTTGTTACTAAAAATATTTAAAACATATTTTTCATGTTTGTGGGCCCATTTCTTGACTGAAATTTGATTATAGCCTGTAAAATCGTCAGTATGTGAATTTCGGTCAATTTCTGTTTGAAATTTGGAAAAACTTTCTTCTGCAAAGTTGTAGAGAATTGAATTTTCTATGGAATGAACTTAAGATTTGAATTTTTCTGATAAAATGACTATTTATTATGAATTATTGAAGTTCTGAAGTTTCAAAATGATTGTTTTTTTAAAGTTTTAAATTTTTTTTTATGTGTTTGGTGGGCCCCACTGGTTGTTAAAATGGTTGAATTCAGTTATTCAAGGTGGGCGTAGGAATTTAAATAAATAATATTAATATTTTATTAAATTTTCTACTTTGGTGTTCTAAGCAATTTTCTATAAATAGGGTGCTTATGTTAGAATTTAAAATCACACCAGAAACAAGTTTTCTCTCTCTCTTTCTCTCTCTATATTATCGAGCGTATTCTTGTAAGTATTTTGATACTTTGAGTGTTGCTATACGGTGCAAGATCCTTCAAAGACTATATCCAAAGATTCCAAATCCAAATAATCATGTTTTTCGGGGTAAGGGATATTATTTTTTTAAAAAAAATAATATTATTTTTTCCAATATCATTATGCCGAAATATTGGTAATATTTTTCTTGTGAAATTCTTGTTTTTTTAGTGTCTGGGAGTTATTTATTCACGATATATGACATTATTCATGTATACTATAATTATTCACTTATCGACCTTTATTATTCACGTAAAAATTAAATTTTCATTTTTTGTCCAAAATATCTATTATGGATACTAGTTTTGATTGTATCCATGTTTTGGTCTTCATTCTTGAATTTTACTTCACAATGGTTATTTATGAAGTATTTTTGAACTTGGACTATTTAAAGTACGAATCCTTAATATTTGTTCTTTTGTTTCACTAGATTCATTTTCTTTAAAATATTTTTCATCATCCTCAGTCCTAAATGATGATATTACTGAATATCTTTGGTCCGGTAGTGCAAAAGATGATTGATTTTCTTGAATATATCTTTGGCCCGTAGCAAAGATGTACAGGTGTTGAGATGAATATGACCAACTGATGAATATCTTTGGCCTGTAGTGCAAAGATGAATATTTGATTCAAGATGTATATTGATTGATGTTACAGGGATAAAATATTGATGATGGACTTTTAAATTCATTGATAATAGTATATTTCATTCTCTACGTAACTCTTCTATGAATTACTGCGAATATTGATCTAAACTTGTTGTCTATTGTATTTTATCAGATTTTTCCCTGTTGAAGACTAACGATAATTTGTTCTATATTATCTTAGTCATAATATTTTTTACTGGGCTAGTTGAGCTCACCCTTTTCCTTTTGTTCATTTTTTTCTTCCTGGGAGGCGAGAATGTAGCAAGTACTTAATTAAAGGTGTGGAATGATGGTTCTAGAAGTTGTTTTAGTAGTCCTCACTATTTTGTAAAATAGTGTATCAATAATTGTAATAATGACTTATTTGAGTGTGGATATTGTCTAGATGACAATATTTGTATTTAAACTCACAGTTTATGTGTTGTCGTATTTTGCATGACAATTGTATTAATAAAGTTGTAGTTGTTTTTGTACCATGTATTTTGGCGACTCAGAATGGGTGTTGTATACCTATTTTGGGGGCGTCACAGTTGGTATCTGTTGCCTCTTTTTAAGTTCTAACAAAAGAGCTCTAACTCATGCAAGCATACATGTGTCAACAAGTAATACAGTGTAAGTAGAGTATCGTCCCACATAGAAAGTTGTTTAATTTAAACTCTTATGCATCAACTAAATCACTATTTTTATATGCTTAAACTAATGATTATAATTGTGAATTTATTCTAAATGCAAATAATAACTAAAATGAGAATAAGAATGTAATAAGAAAATCTGGAAATAATGGGATCCTAACTTCATTTAATACTTCATCTAATTGCCACCATCATGCAAGATTGCCTACATATCACAGAAAAGTAGTCAAGAGCACTAAAATAGTCATAACCATTTTTTAATGCATTATGACCTACTCACACAGCATCCACAAGCGATAGACACCATGTAATCATCAATATAACCAAAATCACTATATGTCTATGTGAAATTGCAACTATATTGAATTTAAGCACTAGCCCTTATATTAACTCATACGGTGAAACAGTATATGTCTATCTGATTCACGAAATACACAAGCCATGTAAAACAGCCCCATATACGTATGCTATCATGATTACAATCCATACTCGCATGTTCATTGTCAATTCCATACAAGTACTGAAAACGAATGTTGATCAATCATTCATGCATGCAAAACAACCATGATAGAAATTCTTTATGACATGCAAAACAGTCCAGCATTCAAGCATGCAATTGAACTACATATTAAAATCCGTTAGAATCCCATAATGGAGTTTAGTTCATGACTGAACCAAAAGCCATTATGGGATCAAAGCTAAACATAGCTAATAAGCAAACAATTGAAAGAGAAGGGATAGAAACGATCAAACCCAATTGCTGATTATAAACCAATATTAACGTTCAAATCCTCATATAAATCTAGCAAAATAACAAGAGTTATCCATAATGATTGGAAATCCCACAAAGAATTAGAAACGATGAAATTTAGGCTTCGTTCTCCGTTGGAATCTCTCCCAGAGTGTAAACCCTAGTTCCAATATGAAAAATATGTAAAAAGTGATGAAAGATACGTCTGACACCAGTCAGAAATCGTTTTTAATTAATTACAACCTTTAAAATTAAAAATTAAAATAAATACTCAACAAAGAAGACAAAGATTACCATCGTTGGCAAGTGCGCCTTCTTAATTTGGTAAATCCGGGGCATCATGCAGCGGCGTGTGTAGGCAGCTGTGTAGCCGTGGCAACCTGCAATCTGCGTTCTCGTTCGGTTCTACAGTGTTGCTGCTGCTACTATTCATTCTTCTCCTTCATTCCTTCAATCCTTCATTCTCAGTCCCTTTGCTCCACTAGCTCCTCACGTCATGCATCCATTAGCCTCATGCCATCGAACACCACCGATCATGCCATATCCTGCAATTGTTCCACCAAAGGAGTTTTAAGTAAATGCAATGTGAAATAACATGGAATACAGCTAAAAACATACTAAAATGTACTTGAGATGAGCATAATTCGCGTAAATTAATATCCAATAAGTAGGTGTAAAACCCACTTATCAATATCAGATCTTAGGGATATGATCTCTGGCGGAGATCGGGGAATAGAACTAGGAGGGGAGAGACGAGTAAATCCTTCGCTAGTGTGTCCTACCTAAGCTTATTTGTTGGTTGGTCAGTATATAAGGATATTATGTGATATGTTGATTTCTTTAATTAACCCTTGTTTTATGGCAGTATTTGAGAATGGCAACTGAGAATGTTAACAGTGGAGTAAATGAGACTATGGAGACACCTTTACTCACCAACGAAGAGAACGTGCAACAGACTGACAATGTTCCTCCTGTAAACAACACCACTGATCAAACGATGAACGACGGAATGTTTAGAAGCTTTTTGCAGTTCATGCAAAATCAGAAGAGGGAGACTCGTGTTCAAAATACAGGTGGAAATGATAGCAACGCACGGTTTGTCACAGCCAAGCAGTTCAAAGAGTTGGGACCACCATAATTATGGAGAAAGCCGGATCCGATTAAGGCGGAGACGTGGGTCAAGCAAATTACCAAGATATTTGACGCCTTGATGGATGTAAGAAAAAATGAAGGTTCCATTCGCCACCTTTATGTTCCGTAATAAAGGCGATTCGGTGGGAATCGTGAAGCGCACTCCATCCAACCGCACTCAAAGATGTCTTGGGAAACGTTTCAGAAACTATTCAATGACAAGTACTTTCCTGAAAGTATTCGTCATATGAAGGAAATAGAGTTTATTAGACTGCAGCAAAAAAATATGACGGTGTCCTAGTACGAGGCGAAATTTGAAGAGTTATCCAGGTTTGCACCTCATTTGGTGGAGAATAAGGAACGTATGACACGGATGTTTCTGAGAGGTTTGAAACCCGGCATATGTGACGCCCCCAAAATAGGTATACATCACCCTTCTTGAGTCACCAAATACATGGTACAAAATTCAAATACAACTTAATTATACAACAATAGTGTAAAATACGACAAAACATATGCTGTGAGTTTTAATACAAATATTGTCATCTAGACAATATTCACACTCAATTGAATCCTCATTACATTTATTATCACACTATTTAACAGAATAGTGAGGACTATTAATGCTATTATCTGGACCGTCCACCCGCTCCCCCGACTAGTCCCTGCTATGTTCTCATTTCTTGAAGAGAACAATGAAAGTAAAAGGGTGAGCTCAACTAGCCTAGTAAGAAATATTATGACTAAGATAATATAGAATAAATTATCGTTAGCCTTCAACAGTGTTAAACTGATACAATATAACAAACATCAAGTTTAACATAGTTGAACAAGCAATCCATTAAAAGAGTCAAGTAGAGAATAAAATCTACTATCTTTTATGATTTAAAAGGGTTTTCATCACTTTTATCGCCGGGACTCAGCTTAATAAATAATCCACATCATCCTTGCACTACGGCCAAGGATATTAATTAGTATTACAACCACAAATTATCCATGCACTACGGGCCAAGGATATTCGTGTATTCATCAATGGTCATGATCATGCCAACAACTGTCCATCAATACACTACGAGCCAATGATGACTTTTACCACATCATTTGTAATATTACGGTCATGATTATACCGAATAATCCCTGGTCATAATCATACCAAGTCCATCTATGCACAACAGGCCACAGATGACTTTCAACATAATATAAGCATGAGGATGATGACAATGATATAAGAATTCAATAAAACAAGTCCAAGAATTAATTTATCCAGAATTCAATAACGTCCAAATTGTCAACATGATACTGCTTTGTAGAGTAAAATTCAAGAATGCTCAGAATAATATTTCCATGAAAAGATACTGGATGAAGCGCAAATATCAAGGATATTCCACTAATTTCATGCAGTATAAAAGTCAAAACTTTAACCAACTGAGTGTAATAAAGAATGGAATAACAAAAGAAATCACAAGGCATGCGATAAACCGCGCATGCAAAAAGTTATTCCAATGTAATAATAAATAATCGGAACGAAGTCAAAGTAAAACGCATGCACAAGATATTCCAACAGAATAATAAATAACGGAACCGTGTCGTGCAAAATTTGCAACCGGCTGGATGTTCCAATGTAATAATAAATAACGGAACGGTGTCATGCATAAACACACGCATGGGATGTTCTAATGTAATAATAAAGAATGGAATAATGTAAAAATTTCACCATGTATCCTAGATTTTTTGCATAGACAAAGTTATTCCAACATAATGATAAAGAATGGAATAATGTAAGAATTTCACCAAGTATAGGGTAGATCACAGATAAAAGTTATTCCAATGTAATAAAAAAATGGAATAATGAAGTTTTCTTCATGAATACGAAAGAAATAATACCCTTACCTTAGAACAACCGGATATAGGAGTAGTGAAGTAGCGTAATACTTTTCTTTTTTCTCTATAGTTTCTCTATTTAGAGTTTCAAATTGAATTCGTAAGAAATAATGAAGGAATGAGCTTCTATTTATAGGAGAATGGACCTGAATAAGAATTAATTTCTAAGCGGTCCGTATTGATTTACTTTTTAAACAGATTTCATTCAGATTGGTTTACTATAAAATATTCTAATAAAACAAAATCTTTTAAATAAAATATAATATATTCTATTTATAGTCTAATAAAACGAATAACTTTATAAAAGTATTCTGCTTTTATATAAAAAGATTTTACTATGCAAAACACTATGCATAATGTAATATAATATATTCTATTTATAGTCTAATAAAACGTAATAACTTTATAAAAGTATTACATTTTTATATAAAAAGCTTTTCTCGCTTTTATTACATTAATAATACTAATAAAACAAAACTTCATCATCATTATTATAATTCACACTATTAATCCACTGTGTCATTCCTGTGAAAGAGGGGCTTTCAATAAGGATTTCTCCCTATAGTAGCGCATGCAATTAGGTGACCAAACCTCTCATTGGCGTAACTTCTAGACATCGTTAATATTGCAAATAATAATATTAATAATTTCGTCGTCTTAATTATTGATTTAATAATATATAAAATATCGACAATAATTGAATCAATTAACGTGAGATACTATGCAACAATTACTGAAGCAATAATTGAATAAAACTGAGTGACTTCTCACGTAAGTATCAATAATCAATACCGTGTGTTACTATGCAACCACGCGTATTCTTGTACTTTTAACACCGGGTGTTTCAATAGTTAACGATAAAACTTCCGTCGTTATTTTCATAAAATATTTTTGTCATTTTCTCAATCCAACAATAATTCTGTTATGGGGTCCACCAATGATTGTGTCGTCGTACGAATATTCCCTGTTAAAACAAATATTCCCCGACCAATCGAATATTATATAAAAACTTACGTACTTTGTAAAATTTATAAATATTACCCACAACTATAACATTATATCAAATTCATTCCATAATATTTAAAAATGATATTTATAGAAAATTATCTTTATTCATAAAAGTTGGGGTCTTACAATCTCCCATTCTTATGAAATTTTGCCCTCGAAATTAGGGTACGTACCTGGTATGTCGAAGAGGTAAGGATACCTTGATTCCATTTCAGATTCTAACTCCCAGGTCATTTCCTCAACATCGTGATTTCTCCACAAAACTTTGACTTGAGGTATAACCTTGGAGCATAGAATATGTTCCTTCTTATCTACGATTTGAACATGAACCTCTTCATACGTTAAATCTTCCACTATTTCGTCTGTTTCTAATTCAATAATGTGGTTCGGGTCTTTCACATATTTACGTAAAATGGATATATGAAAAACGTTATGAACATGAGACATACTTGGCGGTAAAGCGAGTCTATAGGCTACAGTCCGTACTCAATCGAGGATTAAAAATGGGCTAATGAATTGAGTATTGAGCTTTCTTCTCTTTCCAAATCTCGTAACTCCTTTCCATGGAGCAACACGTAACAACACATGATCTCCAATATCAAATTTCACGTCCTTTCGATGAAGATCAGCATAACTCTTTTGTCGGTCTTGTGAGGTTTTTATACGTTGTCGGATCGTTTGAATCTTTTCCGTAGTCATACGTACCAACTTCGGTTCCAACAACGTTGCTTTACCCACCTCATCTCAGCATACTGGAGAACGACACTTTCTTCCATACAATACCTCGAATGGAGCCATGCCAATACTTGTTTGATAACTTTTGTTGTAGGAAAACTCCACCAATGGTAAGAACTTGTCCCAACTTCCCTTGTAGTCAAGGACACAGAGTCTTAATAAATCTTCAAGAGTTTGAATAGTCCTCTCTGATTGTCCGGTCCGTCGAGGATGATATCTTGGGACTAAATCGTAAATCTGTGCCCATAGCTTTTTTGTAAGCTAACCCAAAATCGTGAAGTGAATCTTGGGTCTCGATCGTAAACTATGGATACTGGCATACCATGTAGTCTTACAATCTCATTTATGTATATACGAGCAAGACGTTCAAGTGTATAAGTTTCTCGTATTGGTAAGAAATGAGAATACTTGGTCAATCTATCAACAATGACCCAAATTGCATCTATGACTTGAGAAACCTTGGGAAGACCAAGAATCTAAATCCATGGTAATGTGCTCCCACTTCCATTCGAATTTCAAGTGGTTGTAATGGACCTTTTGGTACTTGATGCTCTCGCCTTGACTCGTTGAAAAGTTAAACACCTTGAGATAAACAAATACTTATCTCTCTCTTCATATTGCCCCACCAAAATGTATGTCAAGAAGATCATGATACGTTTTGGTACTCGCAGATGGATTGCAAACGGTGTGTCAGACGCCTCCATCATGATTTTATACTTTAACTCGTGGATCGTTAGAACACAAAGTCCGGAGTTGACTCAAGTATTCCTTCTTCATCGATTCTTACTTCCTAAGATAGCACCTTCTTGTACTTTCTTTCTCATATGCATCATTTTCTAGGTCCAGTAGCTTGAAAGCGACTTTAACTTTATCGATTAAAGTTTCTGGTTCTACTCGTATATTCGCCATCATCACATGGGTCCCCCGAGTCTTTATCTCTATATCCATCCTTTGCAAGTCATAAAAATGGGCCTTTTGCGTTGACAAAATCGCACTGCATTACCAAGATATGATCTTCTACTCAATGCGCCACCTACCACGTTCGCTTTCCAAGATGGTATTGGATGGTATGATCATAATCTTTCATCAGATTCAAGCCAACGTCGTTGTCGCATGTTGAGTTCCTTTTGAGTGAAGAAATATTTGAGGCTTTTATGATCCGTAAAGATCTCCACTTTCTCCTCATACAAGTAATGCCTCCAAATTTTAAGTGCGACGACAACAACTGCCAACTCTAGATCACGAGTAGGATAATTCCTCTCATATTCTTTGAGTTATCGAGAGGCATAGGCTATGAATTTTCCATGTTGCATGAGAACACATCCTAACCCTTGGCTCAAGCATCAGCCAGAGATGACAAATCCCTCCGAGCAGGATGGTATTGTCGTAACAAAATGAAATGAGTCTTCTCTTGAGTTCTTCAAAACTCTTCTCACATTCCTCGTTCCAACCGAATTTGTATCTTTCCGAGTCAGCTGAGTTAAGGGAGTAGCGATTCGAGAAAATCTTTCTACGAATCTCCGATAATAACCAAAAATGTTCGAGAAAGCTACGACTTCTAATCATCGATTTAGGTTGCTCCCCAACTTTGAATTGCTTCAATCTTTCTTTGGGTCAACAGATATTCCATGACTTGATACTGACGTGCCCAAGAAATGCTACTTCCTCAAGCCGTAACTCGCATTTCTTCAACTTGGCATAAAGCTTATATTCACGAAACTTTTGAAGTATCAACCTCAACTATTGCTCATGATCTTCACGGCGTTTGGAATAAATAAGGATGTTGTGACGCCCCCAAAATAGGTCCAATCCATCCAACCTATTCTGAGTTGCCAAATACATGGTATGTAAAATAACTACAACTTTATTACTACAATTGTCGTGGTAAAATACAACAACACATATATCGTGAGTTTTAATACCAATCGTGACTCATGTCCCAACTATGGACAAGACTCACAAAGGATACCTTATATAAAGGTACAATCTAGAAACTGCTTTTAGAAATTAAAATCTTTAGGAAGTGCTCAAGGAAACCTTCGTACATAGGAGGCCATGAATCTAAGTTATGATAGATATCATATGTCCAGAGAATTATCCTTGGTTGATCTAATAGACCCCAAAGAAAAACGAGAAGATTACTATCATGTTCCTTCCAATGGTGAGTCTTCTTCGACATATAACTATCTCCACCGCCTCATGATTGAACATTATATTTCAACCCAACTCCAAGATCATATAGGTAGTGCTTTCGTAGATATACCCAAAGTAAAGTGGATGTGCACAACCCTTTCTTATGATAACACGAGATTGTATGTCATTAGACATCTTGTATGATAGTGGCAAAACACCCTTTCAAAGTTGGGTTCACCTCACCCTATTGTTGTTTACCAAAATCAATTATTAAGTGACGTATAATATACGACACACACATCTTAGGTCCTTAATACAATTATATATTGTATGTCATGCCGTTTTATAATGTGTTGAGAAACTTCAATAGTCTCGGACCACCACACTATTCCCCTGTTATCCCCGCTCGACCCAGCTACACTTTTATTACCTGAAAGGAATTGTGAAGCAAAAGGGGTGAGCACAACTAGCCCAGTAAAGAATAACATAACTAAAGATAATTAAATTATCAATAGCCTTCATCAATAATAAATCAGAGATTTAGAACATATCGTAGATGATAAAACTTTTCAACTATAGTTGCAGTGGAACGAGCAATCCATTAGAAGAGTCAAATAGACC
This sequence comes from Panax ginseng, assembly GCA_020205605.1. NCBI lineage: Eukaryota > Viridiplantae > Streptophyta > Magnoliopsida > Apiales > Araliaceae > Panax > Panax ginseng. Next base: position 137,546,109 of record CM035129.1, on the reverse strand, counting down.
CTAAAGTCTATTATCTTCTCCATGTTAAAAGTCCACCAACAATGCTTTAACCCTGTAACATTAATCAACAGATCCTATTCACAGTCATGTGAATAACTCATAATCATAATTGTAGTTCTAATTTTCTCTTCTCATCCAAGACAAAGATATTTTTCATCACATGTCTTTACCTGAAACATCAAAGATCATTGTTATACCAAATCACAGTTCCTGTTCATAATCATACTAATAAGTTCATATTTGCACTACGGGCCAAAGATATTCATTAACAGTTCATCTTTGCACTACATGCCAAAGATATTTAACAACAGGTCATCTTTGCACTACGGGCCAAAGATATTCATCAATAATTCATCTTTGCTGTTAGACCCCAGATTTTATGAAATAAAAGTATTCAATTTTTCTTATAATTATTATTTAGTAAATGGTTAAATTGATAAAAGTTTAAAGTTAAGGGTGATATATGTAAAATTTTTAAAATATGTAAGTGGTTATAAAATACTCATTTTTGTCAGGGAATATTCGTACGACGGCGCAGTCATTTATGGGCCCCATAACAGAATAATTGTCGGATGAAGAAAACGACAAGTTTGAGTTTTTATAAATAATGGCGTAGTAATTCTGCAGAATAATCGTTGGAATACCCGGTGGTTAAAATGCAAAGAATATACGTGGTTGCATAAAGAAATAACACACCAGATTGCACAATATTTTGAATTATTAATTCTTACGTAAGAAGGCACTACTCAATAATTGTTACGAAGAATTATCGCTCAATATTTTATTTTATTGATTCAATAATTCTTTGCGTTGATATTTTGTATTATTGTTGTTTCAATAATTATCACAAAGATTTTCCATTATCGATCAATAATTCCTATTATTTGAATAATATTATTAGATAGCATTATTGGCAATGTCTAGAAAGTTCTGTCAAGGAGAGGTTTGGTCACCTAATTGCGCACCAGTAAGGAGAAATCTTTATCGGAAAGCCCCCCCTTTCCTAGGAACCACCTGGTTGTCATAATTATGATTCTGTAATATTATTTGTGAATAATTAATTATTGATTTATATGATAAGGAAATATTTATTTGATGCGCATATAAATGATGGATTTATTTATATGGTTATAAATGAAAGAATTAATGTGGAGGAGTTTTATCAGTATTTTGTCGGATTGGAGGTATTAAAAGATTAAACCAGTGTTCTTGAGATATATTGCGTGAGTTATAATTTTTAATCCGACCGTTGGATCGTTTTGATTTTTGGATATGTTATACATATATAAATTGAGTATATGTCCACAAATTTTGAACCGTTAAAAATGAACGTATGAATTGTTATGAATTTTAAGAGGTGACTGGTTCAGAAATTGTTGAAGTTTCAGAATTTATCATTTTGGTGGAAAATTCTAGAATGTGTGGGCCCCACCTATGGTTGGTGAAGAAATATGTTGAAATTCTAATTCAAATGTTGTGGGTGGCAATAGTAAAGTGTAAAGCCATCGTAAAGCAGTCAAGTCTGCTTTACAAGGCTTAACATTTTCCTATAAATAGAGGGCTAAGTTAGAATTGAAAATCACACCAGAAACATAAGCTTTCTCTCTTTCTCTCCCTATATTATTAAGCATGTTTTGTGAGTATTTAGATACTTTGAGAGTTGCTATTCAGTGCAAGGTTTCTTCGGCTTTACATTCCTGGCCGTAAATATCGCTTTTTTTCGAGGTAAAGTGGATTTTAAGGGTTATTATGTTTTTTAGTTTCGTAATTTTTCCGACCCTCAAAAATTCTAGAAAAATTTGAAATGATAATTTGATGAGTTTTATAGATTGTGTCCAAAAATGGCGATTTTTGGATGTATAGATTAGAAGTTATGAATTTTATGAGAAAAGACTATTTTAAAAGTAAATCCTTATAACTCCTTGTGGTTAACTCCAAAATTGATGAATTTTTTATTAGTAGTACATCTATATAATATCAGTATACCCAGTAAATTTTGGAATTTTTGTATAAATGTATAATTTATGATAAATGTCTAAATATTCGGCAGTTTTGGCCATATGAAAAATAGTAAATGAATTTTAAAAATTCCGAGAAAAAATATATGTTCAATATAGGACTATATTCTGCTAAATTCAAGAAAAAAAATATTTTTGGAATTGATTTGGTATTTTTCATGAAAATGAACTAGTTATGAATAAATGAATTAAATATGTTATGTGAAGTAAGAAAAGTGAAAAATAGGATTTTATGGCTTGGGAATCCTATATGAGGTATATGCAGATTTTTGATGAGGGTTTTGGTTATTGGTGATGAAATCTTATGAGTTTGGCATTTTAGGATAATTAAATGCATTATTTAGTAAAGTGTAAACAATTAAAATAAATTGTTTATAAGTTTAAGAAATGATTAAAATATTGTGGTAATATTAATGATATTAGATTATGAGATTATTAAGTGATTTATAATATTTGGATTAAGGTGTTATGAAATCATTGATTTACGAATCTTACTTTTGAAATTAAATACAGTTGTTGATCATATTGTTTTTATTATCATATATAACATTTTTATAATCTCGGTGATGAAATTTCTCTTTGACTTAAGTGTAAAGATGGGTAGATTATTGGTATGATCGTGACTATGGGTTCTCTTTGGCCAGTAGTGCAAAGTTGAATCGTTGACTGGTATGATCATGACCATTGAATTTACAATTGAATATTTTTAGCTTAAGTGCAAAGGTGAATTGATCAACATGATTATAATTATGGTTTATATAAATTCTGAAATGATTATATATTTCTTTGAGATATTAATATCTTTGGCCCGTAGTGCAAAGATGACATGTTGTTGAATATCTTTGGCATGTAGTACAAAGATGAATTGTTGATGAATATCTTTGGCCCGTAGTGCAAAGATGACCTGTTGTTGAATATCTTTGGCCCATAGTGCAAAGATGAACTTATTAGTATGATTATGAATAGGAACTGTGATTTGGTATAACCATGATCTTTGATGTTTCGTAAAGACATGTGATGAAAAATATCTTCGCTCTTAGATGAGAAGAGAAAATTAGAACTACAATTATGATTATGAGTTATTCATACGACCGTGAACAGATCTCATTGATTAATGTTAAGGTGGTTAAAGCATTGTTGGTGGACTTTTAACATGGAGAAGATAATAGACTTTATGGTCTATTTGACTCTTCTAATGGATTGCTCATTCCGCTGCAACTATGGTTGAAAAGTTTTATCATCTACCATATGTGCTAAATCTCTGATTTATTACTGACGAAGGCTATTGATAATTTAATTATCTTTAGTCATGATATTCTTTACTGAGCTAGTTGTGCTCACCCTTTTGCTTCACAATTCCTTTCAGATAATAAGAGTGTTGCCGGGTCGAGCGGGGATAACAGGGGAATAGAACGGTGGTCTATAATGTTGAGGTTCTCCTAAATAGTATGGAAATAATTTTATTGAGAACTTTAGATAAGTGTGTCGTATTGTATACGTCATTTGATATTTAATTTTTGTGAACCGATTAGGGTGAGGTGAAACCAACTTTGGAAGGGTGTTTTGCCACTATCATACTAGATGTCTAATGACATACAACCTCGTGTTATCATAAGACAGGGTTGTGCACATCCACTTGCTGAGTATATCTACGAGCACTACCTATATGATCTTGGAGTTTATTTGAAATATAATTTTCAACTGGAGACAATGGAGATAGTTATATGTCAAGAGAAGACTCACCATTGGAAAGAACATGATAGTAATCTTCTCATTTTTCTTTGGGGTCTATTGGGTCAACCAAGGATAATTCTCTGGACATATGATATCTATCATAACTTAGATTCATGGCCTCCTATGTACGAAGGTTTCCTTGAACACTTCCCAAATATTTTAATTTCTAAAACAGTTATTGACTATACCTTTATGTAATGTATCAATGTGAGGTGTTGTCCATAGTTGGGACATGAGTCAAAGTTGGTATTAAAACTCACAGTATATGTGTTGTTGTATTTTGCACGATAATTGTAGTAATAAAGTTGTAGTTGTATTCTGTACCATGTATTTGGCGACTAAGAATAGGTTGGATGGATTGGACCTATTTTGGGGGCGTCACATTTGGTATTAGAGCTTAGGGATATGATCGGAGATCCGGGATTAGAACTAGGAAGGGAGAGATGAGTAATATCCTTCGTTAGTGTGTGTCCTACCTAAGCTGAATTTTCTTACTTAAATTGACAAATTGTGATATGTCAATTAACCTTTGTTTTGAAGCTGTATTCTAGAATGATATCTGAAATAAAGGAGATGAGCAATGGAGAAATCACGATGACAGGGAAGATGGAATCTGAAATGAAAGCAAGGTATTCTCAACTCTTTGAAATACTAGGTACGTAAATTTCGGGGGACTTAAATTTCATAAGGAGGGAAGATTGTAAGACCCCGGATTTTATGAAATAAAAGTATTCAATTTTTCTTATAATTATTATTCAGTAAATGGTTAAATTGATAAAAGTTTAAAGTTAAGGGTGATATATGACGCCCCAAAAATAGGTGTACATCACCCATTCTGAGTTGTCAATACATGGTACAGAAACAACTACAACTTTATTATTACAACAGTAAAACTGTGAGTTTGAATACAAATATTATCTTCTAGACAATATCTATACTCAAATAAATCCTCATCATATTTATTGATACATTATTTTACAAAATGGTGAGGACTACTAAACAACTCTCTCTAGAATCTTCATTCCATACCCCGACTGCAGACTCGCTTATATTCTCGCCTCACGAGAAGAAAAATAGAACAAAAAGGAAAAGGGTGAGCTCAACTAGCCCAAGAAGAATATTATGACTAAGATAATATACAACAAATTATCGTTAGTCTTCAACAGGAAAAATTTAATAGAATACAATAGACAACAAGTTTTAAATCAATACTCGTAATGAAAATATTAATTCATAGAAGAGTTACGTAGAGGATGAAATCTACTAATATCCATGAATTTAACAAATCCATCATCAATATTTTTTATCCTCGTAACATCAATCAATATATATCCGAATCAAATATTCATCTTTGCACTACAAGCCAAAGATATTCATCGATTGGTCATGTTCATCTAAACACTGCTCATCTTTTGCACTACGGCCAAAGATATTCATCGAAATCATTCATCTTTGCACTTCGTGCCAAAGATATTCAATAATATCATCATTTAAGACTGAGGATGATGAAAAATATTTTTAAAGAAAGGAATCCAGTGAAACAAAATAACAAGGATTAAGGATTAAGGATTAAGGATTCGTACTTTGTTTTATCTATGTCCAAAAATACCTCAAAAATAATCACAGTGGTGTAAAATTCAAGAATGATCAAAATATGGATACAATCAAAGCTAGTATCCACAATAGATATTTTAGACTTAAAAAGGAAAATTTTCATTTTTCGATGAATAATCTTTGTGATTCGTGAATAGTGTCAGATACGTGAATAGTGCCAGTACACGTGAATAAGTAACTCAGACACCAAAAGTTCCAAATTTGATAAAAACTTCAGATCAATATTTCAAAGATAATGATATTGGAGAAATAATATCATTACTGAAAAAATAATATCCCTTACCTCGAAAGAAAGATTTTCTTAGTTGAAAAACCGTATATATAGGCTATGACTTGCAGACCAGTATAAAGAACACTCAAAAGTATACTCACAAGAATACGCTCAATATATCGAGAGAAGAGAGAAGTTTTAGTTTCGGTGTGATTTTCAATTCTAACCTAAGCACCCTATTTATAGGAAAATGCTTAGAACACCAAAGTAGAAAATTTAATAAAATATTAATATATATTATAAATTTCCTTAGCCCACCTTTGATGATCTGAATTCAGCACATTGATAACACATGTGAGCCCACTAATTGTACAAAAAACATTTTTCTCAAAATAATTAACTAAAACTCCCAAAAAATTAATTATTTCAGAACTTCGGAACTTCAATAATTCATAATAAATAGCCCTTTTATCAGAAAATTCGAATCACGCGATTTTTTATAGAAAATTCAATTCTCTACAACTTTGCAGAAGAAAGTTTTTCCAAATTCTAAACAAAAATTGACCGAAATCCACAAACGGGCGATTTTACAGGCTATAATCAAATTTTGATCAATAATTGTGTACAAAACATGTGTTAAACATTTAATGCCACAAAAATACTCTTCCTCCTCATATACTCATATATCCCACATTCATTGTAAAAATATCAATGTTAATATATTATTAAAATAATATATTTAAATGAATTATTTTATCAGAAAGATTAATTTTCAACAATTGTCACATTAAAAATTTTCTCCATCTATATCCTCATAAAATCAATATTTTTCTCATCATATAAATCACTAATTAATTATTCATAAATAATATTATAGAATCACATTATTGACAAACCGTGCGGTTCCAGGGATAGAGGGGCTTTCCAATAAGGATCTCTCTCATCTTGGCAGCAATTAATTAGATGACCAAACCTCTCCTTAGATGTAACTTTCTAGACATTGCCAATAATGTTATCTAATAATATTATTCAGATAATATGAATTATTGCTCGATAATAGAAAATCGTGCGGTGACAATTATTAAAACAACAATAATATCAACGTAGCAATTATTGAATCAATAAAATATAATATTGAACAGTAATTACTATAACAATTATTGAGTAGTGCCTTCTTACGTAAGAATCAATAATTGGTGCAATATCGCAGCTATCGTGTTTTGACCACCGGGTATTCCCACAAAGATTAATCGTGTAGTAAATTCACGCCTGAATTATTTATAACCAACTTATTCTTGTCGTTTTCTTCCTCCAATCGCTTTCCGTTATGGGGCCCACACATGGCTGCGCCGTCGTATGAATATTCCCCGACAGTACGAATATTCCACGACCAAACGAATATTCCCCAACAATAATGAATATTTTATAACCACTTGCTTATTTTGAAATATTTGCGTATTTTACCCATAACTATCCACATTAATCAAATCAACCCTTACTATTTCAAAATAATAAATAGAGAAAATTAAATTTCATTAATAATAAGTTAGGGTCTTACAACCTCCCCTCCTTATGAAATTTCATCCTCGAAATTGACGTACATACCTGGTGTTTCGAAAAGGTGAGGATACCTCGCTTTCATTTCCGTTTCTAATTCCCAGGTCATTTCCTCTATAGCATGATTCCTCCACAAATCTTTAACTTGTGGTATGACCTTTGTGCGTAGGACATGCTCCTTCCTATCCAAGATCTTGACAGGTACCTCTTCATACGTTAAGTCTTCGGCTATCTCATCCGGTTCTAACTCTATAACGTGGTTAGGGTCTTTCACATATTTATGAAGTGCAAATATGTGAAACACATTATGAACACGAGACATACTCGGAGGTAATGCGAGTCTATAGGTTACATTTCCTACTCGGTCAAGAATTTGAAATGGACCAATAAATCGTGGATTGAGCTTTCCTCTCTTCCTGAATCTTGTAACTCCTCTCCATGGTGTAACACGCAACAATACATGATCTTCGATATCAAATTCCACGTCCTTTCGATGAAGATCCGCATAACTCTTTTGTCAGTCCTGTGCCGTTTGTATACGTTGTCGAATCATTTGGATCTTTTCCATAGTCATACGTACCAAATCGGGTCCCAACAATGTTGCTTCCCCAACCTCATCCCAACATATTGGAGAGTGACACTTTCGTCCATATAATGCTTCGAATGGAGCCACCCCTATACTTGCTCGATAAGCTGTTGTTGTTGTAGGAGAATTCCACCAATAGTAAATACTTATCCCAGCTCCCTTTGAAGTCTAGGACACAGATTCTTAATAAATCTTCAAGAGTTTGGATAGTCCTCTCTGATTGTCCGTCCGTTTGAGGATGGTATGCCGAACTAAATCGTAAATCCGTGCCCATAGCTTTTTGCAAGCTAACCCAAAATCTTGAAGTGAATCTTGGGTCACGATCCGAAACTATGGATACTAGCATGCCATGCAACCTCACAATCTCATTCACATACATACTACCAAGACGTTCAAGGGAATAAGTCTCCCGTATTGGCAAGAAATGAGCAGACTTGGTTAATCTATCAACAATAACCCAAATAGCATTTACGCCTTGAGAAACTGTGGGAAGACCCATAACGAAATCCATGGTAATATGTTCCCACTTCCATTTCAGAATCTCAAGTGGTTGCAATGGACCCTTTGGCACTTGATGCTCCGCCTTTACACGTTGACAAGTTAAACACCTTGAGATAAACTCCGCGATCTCTCTCTTCATATTGTTCCACCAAAATGTATGTCGAAGATCACGATACATTTTGGTACTTCCAGGATGGATCGAAAATGGTGTATTGTGTGCTTCCATCATAATCTTATACTTCAAATCAGAGTCGTTAGGAACACAAAGTCTGGAGTGGACTCGAAGTATTCCTGCTTCATCGATTCTCGCTTCTGGAATAATACCTTCTTGTAATTTCTTCTTCATACGCATCAGCTCCGGGTCGGTGGCTTGAGCAACCTTAACTTTTTCTATTAAAGTTGGCTCTGTCGCGATACTTGACATCATCGTACTCGTCCTCGCATATGTTCTTCTACTCAACGCGTCGCCTACCACGCTCGCTTTTTCCGGGATGGTATTGAATAGTGTGGTCATAATCTTTCAATAACTCGAGCCAACGTCGTTCTGTCGCATGTTGAGTTCTTTTGAGTGAAGAAATATTTGAGGCTTTTATGGTCCGAATATATCTCCACTTTCTCCCCATATAGATAGTGCCTCCAATCTTTAGCGGCACAAAACGATTGCCGCTAACTCTAGATCATGAGTAGGATAATTCCTCTCATATTCTCTAAGTTGTCGCGAGGCATAGGCTATGACTTTCCCACGTTGCATGAGAACACATCCTAACCTTTTGCGAAGCATCATTTGTAGATAACAAATCCATCCGAACCAGATGGTATTGTTAGAGCAGTCTTAAATAAGTCTTCTCTTAAGCTCTTGAAACTCTTCTCGCGTTCCTCACTCCAAACGAATTTTGTATCCTTCCGAAAGTTAGTGAGTTAATGGAGTAGCGATTCGAGAAAACCCTTCCACGAATCTCCGATAATAACCAGCTAGGCCCAGAAAGCTACGTACTTCGGTCACCGACTTCGGTTGCTCCTAACTTTGTATTGCTTCAATCTTCCCCGGGTCGACAGATACTCCATGTTTAGACACCACGTGCCCAAGGAATGCTACTTCCTCAAGCCATAATTCGTATTTCTTCAACTTGGCATATAGCTTGTTTTCACGAAGCCTTTGGAGTACCAGCTTCAAATGGTGCTCATGATCTTCACGGCTTTTGGAATATATGAGAATGTCATCAATAAAGACAACAACGAACCGATCTAAATAGTCCTTGAATACTCGGTTCATCATATCCATGAAAGCCGCAAGAGCATTAGTCAATCCAAAAGACATGACTAAAAATTCATAATGCCCATACCGAGTTATGAAGGCAGTCTTTGGAATATCCTCAGTTCTAATCTTCAGCTGATGATATCCAGAACGAAGATCGATCTTTGAAAAGAATTGTGCTCCTTGCAACTGGTCAAACAAGTCATCAATACGAGGTAGAGGATACCTATTCTTGATGGTGACATGGTTCAATTCCCGATAGTCGATACAAAGTCGCATACTCCCGTCTTTCTTCTTTACGAATAAAACAGGAGCACCCCAAGGAGATGTACTAGGATGAATGAAACTGATGTCCAACAATTCCTATAGTTGGACCTTTAACTCCTGAAGTTCAATAGGAGCCATTCGATATGGGGTTTTAGAAATGGGCTTTGTACCAGGTTCAAGATCAATAAAGAATTCAACTTCACGTTCTGGGGGTAGACCAGGAAGTTCTTCAGGAAACACGTCAGGAAATTTACTAACAACGGGAATATTATTCAAATTTGACGTGTCTTTATTCAAATCCATAACATGGGCTAAGAAAGCTTGACATCCGTTTTTCAATAAACGAATAGCTTTATGATTAGATATGATGTTGATTAATTTTAATGGTTTAGTTGCTTGAATTGCATAACAAAGTTGTTTAGGAATATAAAAGCTAACGACCTTACGAAAACAATCAATTTTGGCATGATGAGTAGTTAACCAATGAATCCCTAAAATCACATCAAAAGCAAGTATCTTTAAAGAGATAAGGTTAACAGGTAATGTGATGGTACCAACTTGAATCAAACAAGATTTATAAACAGTGGATGTGATGAAAGTTTCTCCTAACGGAGTTTCCACAGATAGGTCAAAGTCTAATTTCTCCGGAGTCAAGTTTAAACGTTGAGCACAAGCAGGAGAGATAAATGAATGGGTAGCACCGGTATCAAGTAAGGTATAAGCTTCGCAAGAATTTATAAATAGCTTACCCGTGATCACCTCGTTTGGGTTCCTCGCGTTTTGACCAGTCACAACAAATGCTCTTCTAGGAACCGTTGACTTCGACTTTTCTGGGACAGCCTTTTGAGTCACCGTCCCCCCTGGACTTGATTTCGCTACCGTACAATCTCGAGCGATATGTCCTTCCTTTCTACAATTATAACATACCTTGAACTATTGTGGACAGTTTGGACTGATATGTCCCTCTTTCCCGCATTTGTAGCATACTACCGGTGGTCGTTCCCTCTCCTTGGAACCGATTCTTCTTTGGTTTTGTGTTTTCACATTGTCGTTGTTGAATCTCCTCTTTTTAAAATCCCCTCCCGATTCGCTTCTTCTATTCTCATGGCCATGATTACCACCAGATTAGTTACCATTTTTGTCCGTCTTTTTCTTTCTCCGCTGGTTATCGTTATTCTGTTGACTTCTATCTGCAGTATGATCCTGGTTATGATCCCTCGGTTGACCGTAATCATTATCTCGCTCCAACAATTGAGCCCTGTTGACAACATCTGAATAGAGAGAAAATTTATGAGAAATGAGATACTGACGTATGTTGGGTTTCAAACCTCTCAGAAACATCTGCGTCATACGTTCCTCATTCTCCACTAAATGAGGTGCAAACCTGGATAGCTCTGCAAACTTTGCCTCGTACTGGGACACCGTCATGTTATTTTGTTCCAGTCTAATAAACTCCACTTCCTTCATATGACGAATACTTTCAGGAAAGTACTTGTCGTTGAACGCTTTTTAAACGTCTCCCAAGACACGTCTTTGAGGCAATTTGGATGGGTACGCTTCACGATTCCCACCGATGAATCGCCTCATTACGGAACATAAAAGTAGCGAATGGAACCTTTTGTTCTTCCGCACATCCCAAGACATCGAATATCTTGGTAATTTGTTTGACCCACGTCTACTCGCTTTAATCGATCCGACTTTCCCTGCATTCGGTGGTCCCAACTCTTTGAATCGTGGCCGTGACAAATCGTGCGTTGTTATCATTTCCACCGTAGTTTGTGCACGTGTCTCTCTAAATCGATTTTGCATGAACCGCAAAAACTTCTAAACATCCCGTCGTTCATCATCTCGCTTTCGATTGGCGTTGTTCACGGGAGGAACATTGCTTACCGTCTGTGACGCTTTCTCCTCATTAGTGAAGTACAAAGGCGTCTCCACGGTCTCATTTACTCCACTGTTATCATTCTCAGTCGACATTCTCAAATATTGCCATAGAACAAGGGTTAATTAAGGAAATCAATATATCACATAATATCCCTATATATTGACCAACTAAAAAATTAAATACGCTTAGGTAGGACACACTAACGAAGGATTTACTCGTCTCTCCCCTCCTAGTTCTATTCCCCGATCTCCAGAGATCATATCCCTAAGCTCTGATACCAACTGTGATGCCCCAAAAATAGGTATACATCACCCATTCTGAGTTGTCAATACATGGTACAGAAACAACTACAACTTTATTATTACAATAGTAAAACTGTGAGTTTGAATACAAATATTATCTTCTAGACAATATCTATACTCAAATAAATCCTCATCACATTTATTGATACATTATTTTATAAAAATGGTGAGGACTACTAAACAACTCTCTCTAGAACCTTCATTCCATACCCAGGCTCGCACTCGCTTATATTATCGCCTCCTGAGAAGAAAAATGGAACAAAAAGGAAAAGGGTGAGCTCAACTAGCCCAGTAAAGAATATTATGACTAAGATAATATACAACAAATTATCGTTAGTCTTCAACAGAGAAAAATCTAATAGAATACAATAGACAACAAGTTTTAAATCAATATTAGCAATGAAATAATAATTCATTAGAAGAGTTAAGTAGATTATGCAAACTACTATCTTCTATGTATGAATTTAAAAGTTCATCGCTCATCTTTTATCCCGTAACATCAATCAATATATATCTGGAATCAAATATTCATCTTTGCACTACAGGCCAAAGATATTCATCAGTTGGTCATGTTCATCTAAACACCTGTTCATCTTTGCACTACGGGCCAAAGATATTCATCAGAAATCATTCATCTTTGCACTATAGGCCAAATATATTCAATAATATCATCATTTAAAACTGAGGATGATGAAAAATATTTTTAAAGAAACGAATCCAGTGAAACAAAATAACAAGGATTAAGGATTAAGGATTAAGGATTCGTACTTTGTTTTATCCATGTCCAAAAATACCTCAAAAATAATCACAGTGGTGTAAAATTCAAGAATGATCAAAACATGGATACAATCAAAACTAGTATCCACAATAGATATTTTAGACTTAAAAAGGAAAATTTTCATTTTTTCGATGAATAGTCTTCAGATTCGTGAATAAGTGTCAGATACGTGAATAGTGCCGATATCGTGAATAAGAATCTCGGAGACACCAAAAGTTCTAAATTTGATAAAAACTTCGGATCAATATTTCAAAGATAATGATATTGAAGAAATAATATCATTTTTAAAAAATAATATCCCTTACCTCGAAAGACAAGATTTAGTTGAAAAACACGTATATATATAGGCTATGACTTGCACCAGTATAGTAACACTCAAAAGTATACTCACAAGAATACGCTCAATATATCGAGAGAGAAAGAGAGAGAAGTTTTGGGTTTTCGTGTGATTTTTAATTCTAACCTAAGCACCTATTTATAGAAAATGCTTAGAACACCAAAGTAGAAAATTTAATAAAATATTAATATATATTATAAATTTCCTTAGCCCACCTTTGATGATCTGAATTCAGCACATTGATAACACATGTGAGCCCACTAATTGTACAAAAAACGTTTTTCTCAAAATAATTAACTAAAACTCCCAAAAATTAATTATTTCAGAACTTCGGAACTTCAATAATTCATAATAAATAGCCTTTTTATCAGAAAATTTGAATCTCGCAAATTTTTATAGGAAATTCAATTCTCTACAACTTTGCAGAAGAAAGTTTTTCCAAATTCCAAACAAAAATTGACCGAAATCCACAAACGGGCGATTTTACAGGCTATAATCAAATTTCGGTCAATAATTGTGTACAAAACATGTGTTAAACATTTAATGCCACAAAAATACTCTTCCTCCTCATATACTCATATATCCCACATTCATTGTAAAAATATCATCGTTAATATATTATTAAAATAATATATTTAAATGAATTATTTTATCAGAAAAAGATTAATTTTCAACAATTGTCACATTAAAAATTTTCTCCATCTATATCCTCATAAAATCAATATTTTTCTCATCATATAAATCACTAATTAATTATTCATAAATAATATTATAGAATCACATTATTGACAACCAGGCAGTTCTCAGGATAGAGGGGGCTTTCCAATAAGGATCTCTCTCTCATGCCGCAAGTAATTAGATGACCAAACATCTCCTTAGATGTAACTTTCTAGACATTGTCAATAATGTTATCTAATAATATTATTCAGGATAATATGAATTATTGTCAGATAATAGAAAATACTGTGCGGTGACAATTATTAAAACAACAATAATATCAACGTAGCAATTATTGAATCAATAAAATATAATATTGAACAGTAATTACTATAACAATTATTGAGTAGTGCCTTCTTATGTAAGAATCAATAATTGGTGCAATACCGTAAAGCATCAGTATTTTAACCATCGAGTATTCCCACAAAGATAATCTGAAGAACTACGCCAATTATTTATAACCAACTTATTCTTGCTGTTTTCTTCCTCCAATCGCTTTACGTTATGGGGCCCACACACATGGTCGCTGCCGTATTGCATTTAATATTCTCGACAAGCGATGCGAATATTCCACGACCAAACGAATATTCTCCGACAATAATGAATATTTTATAACCACTTGCTTATTTTGAAATATTTGCTTATTTTACCCATAACTATCCACATTAATCAAATCAACCCTTACTATTTCAAAATAATAAATAGAGAAAATTAAATTTCATTAATAATAAGTTGGGGTCTTACATTCAACCTCTAGCGGGTAAGCACGCGGGTCGGGCTGGCCCGTAAAAATTGAGCTTTAGGCTTAATTTTTTTAGCCCATGAAAACTTGGGCCATTTTGGCCCGAACAAAATTTAACCGGCCCGCAGTGGCCCACCTGCGGGCTATTTTTTTTTAAAACAAAACAATACTTTACTTGAGAATCAAACTCTAGACCTCCCCCACTCCTTAAACAAATGCTTAAACCAACTAAGCTACAAGAGTTTTTTATTCTAAAGTCACTCTATACCTTACTACATCTCTTTTTAATATTTTTTGTTTTATTTAATCATATTTCCATCCATTTTATTTTCTACTACTGTTATACGCACTGGGGGTGCACGCTCCTATTAATATGACGTTCTTTCTTCTTTGTCCATACATAAAACTCTGAGTAATTACATTTATGCCACATGTTCCTCCCTTGAAAATTAAAATTACTACTCCATTTTTCTTATTCGATGTAATTTGGACCAGAATTATTGTTAGGCTAAAGAAAATTAAAATATCCTGAATCTCATTAAAAAAAGAGTTTGCAAAGAAAATTTGATTGAATAAATAATATAGTTTCAAAATGTGTAACAAAAAATATTAAGTCCCGTGTTGAGTTTTTAATTAATCAAGTTCAATTAAAATTTAAATATTACTTTTTGTCTCTAACTTAGTCTATTCTTGTGAGTTGTGACGGCTAACTCTACCAGCCTTGAATTTGATTTTTTTTTACCTCTGGCACATTTTCTCAATTCGATGATATTTTTATCCACGTCAAAATATATAGTAAATTTGTTTTGTTTTGGGTGAGACATGATAGAGACATTGATGTAATTGGTTTTAGAATATTTTTTTCAAACTATTAGATTATATATGAATGTGATCTCATTCACTTTTTTGTGACATTTGCATTTTTTAGTCGAAAAGCAAGGTTTATTTTAAAATAAAAAGTATTAAAAAGAGATGTGGTAATGTATAGAGTGACTTTAGAATAAAAAAATTTGTAGCTTAGTTGGTTTAAGCATTTGTTTAAAAAGTGGGGAAGGTTTAGTTTAATTCTCAAGGAGAGCATTATTTTGTTAAAAAAAAAAAAGAAGCTCGCGGGCTTTCCCGGCATGGGCTACGGGGCTTATATTTTAAACCCAAAAAAATTGGGCCATTTGGCTCACAGCCCAAATTTGGTCCTCCCAACCGACAAATTGACTACTGCTTTTCCGTGTTTATATCTCTCTCACTATATATATAAATCTGTAAGATCACAACTTTTATGAATAAAGATTTAATTTTCTCTAAATGTTATTTTGAATAATAAGGTGTGGATTTGATATAATGTTATAGTTGTGGTTAATATTTACAAATTTAGCAAGGTAAGCAAGTTGTCATAAAATATTCGTTTGGTCGGGGAATAATCGTTTTATCGGGGAATATCAGTATGATCGCACAATCCTTAGTGGACCCCCACAACAAAATTATCATTGGGATAGAAA
Organism: Panax ginseng; assembly: GCA_020205605.1. Taxonomy (NCBI): domain Eukaryota; kingdom Viridiplantae; phylum Streptophyta; class Magnoliopsida; order Apiales; family Araliaceae; genus Panax; species Panax ginseng. The sequence continues at coordinate 137,530,109 of CM035129.1, read as the reverse complement.
GCGGCGTAAATAACCTTTTTACAAAAATAACGACAAAACTTTTACCATTAAACTTTTGAAATACCCGGTGATAAAAGTATAGTAATACGCGATGGGTTGCACAAAGAAGACACTACCGATATTACAAATATCTCTGATTATTGATGCTTATGTGAGAAGTCACTTAGTTTTATTCAATTATTGCAACAATAGTTGATGCATAGTATCTCATATTATTGATTCAATTATTGTCATAGTATCATCTACACAATATTTTATATTATTAAATCAATAATTGAGACGACACCATTATTCATATTATTATTTGCATTATTGACAATGTGAGACCCCGAAATTTATGAAATGAAAGTATTCAATTTTCTTATAATTATTCTATTTAGTAAATGGTTAAATTGATAAAAGGTTAAAGTTAAGGGTGATATGTGAAATTTTTTCAAAGTAAACAAGTTGTTATAAAATAATTGGTGATAAAAGTATAGTAATACGCGTGGTTGCATAGTAGCACATGGTATCGTACAATATCTTTGACTATTGATGCTTATGTGAGAAGTCACTCAGTTTTATTCAATTATTGTCACAATATGTTATATTATTAAATCAATAATTGATATGGCAAAGTTATTCATATTATTATTTGCAATATTGACAATGTCTTGAAGTTCTGTCAAGGAGAGGTTTGGTCACCAAATTGCGCGCCAATAAGGAGAAATCCTTATCGGAAAGCCCCCTCTTTCTTGGGAACCACCTGGTTGTCATAATTGTGATTCTGTAATATTATTTGTGAATAATTAATTATTGATTTATATGATAAGAAAATATTTATTTGATGCGGATATAAATGATGGATTTATTTATGTGGTTATAAATGAAGGAATTAATGTGGATGAGTTTTATCAGTATTTTGTCGGATTGGAGGTATTAAAAGATTAAACCAGTGTTCTTGAGATATATTACGTGAGTTATAATTTTTAATCCGACCGTTGGATCGTTTTGATTTTTGGATATGTTATACATATATAAATTGAGTATATGTCCACAAATTTTGAACCGTTAAAAATGAACGTATGAATTGTTATGAATTTTAAGAGGTGACTGGTTCAGAAATTGTTGAAGTTTCAGAATTTATCATTTTGGTGGAATATTCTAGAATGCGTGGGCCCCATCTATGGTTGGTGAAAAAATGTGTTAAAATTATAATTCAACTGTGGTGGGTGGAAATAGTAGCAGGTAAAGCCATCAGGTAGCAGGTCAAGTCTGCTTCGACGTGCTAACATTTTCCTATAAATAGAGGGCTAAGTTAGAATTGAAAATCACACCAGAAATATAAGCTTTCTCTCTTTCTCTCTCTATATTATCAAGCGTATTATGTGAGTATTTAGATATTTTGAGAGTTGCTATTCAGTGCAAGGTTCCTTGACTTTACATTACGGCCGAAATAATCGCTTTTTTTTGGGGTAGGGGATTTTAAGGGTTATTATGTTTTTCAGTTTCGTAATTTTTCCGACCCTCAAAAATTCTGTAAAATTTTGAAATGATAATTTGATGAGTTTTATAGATTGTGTCCAAAAATGGCGATTTTTGGATGTATAGATTAGGAGTTATGAATTTTATGAGAAAAGACTATTTTAAAAGTAAACCCTTATAACTCCTTGTGGTTAACTCCAAAATTGATAAAATTTTTATTGAGGAGTACATCTATATAATACCAGTATACCCTGTAAATTTTGGAATTTTTGGATAAATGTATAATTTATGATAAATGTCTAAATATTCGGCAATTTTGGCCATATGAAAAATAGTAAATAAATTTTAAAAATTCTGAGAAAAAATATATGTTCAATATGGGACTATATTCTGCTAAATCCCAGAAAAGAAATATTTTTGGAACTGATTTGGTATTTTTAATGAAAATGGACTAGTTATGAATAAATGAATTAAATATGTTATGTGAAGTAAGAAAAGTGAAAAATAGGATTTTATGGCTTGGGAATCCTATATGAGGTATATGCAAATTTTTTATGAGGGTTTTGGTTATTGGTGATGAAATCTTATGAGTTTGTCATTTTAGGATAATTAAATGCATTATTTAGTAAAGTGTAAATAATTAAAATAAATTGTTTATAAGTTTAAGAAATGATTAAAATATTGTGGTAATATTAATAATATTAGATTATGAGATTATTAAGTGATTTATAACATTTGGATTAAGGTGTTATGAAATAATTGATTTATGAATCTTACTTTTGAAATTAAATACAGTTGTTGATCATATTGTTTTTATTATCATATATAACATTTTTATAATCTCGGTGATGAAATTTCTCTTTGACTTAAGTGTAAAGATGGGTAGATTATTGGTATGATCGTGACTATGGGTTCTCTTTGGCCAGTAGTGCAAAGTTGAATCGTTGCTGGTATGATCATAACCATTGAATTTATAATTGAATATTTTTAGCTTAAGTGGCAAAGGTGAATTGATCAACATGATTATAATTATGGTTTATATAAATTCTGAAATGATTATATATTTCTTTGAGATATTAATATCTTTGGCCCGTAGTGCAAAGATGACATGTTGTTGAATATCTTTGGCATGTAGTACAAAGATGAATTGTTGATGAATATCTTTGGCCCGTAGTGCAAAGATGACCTGTTGTTGAATATCTTTGGCCCATAGTGCAAAGATGAACTTATTAGTATGATTATGAACAGGAACTGTGATTTGGTATAACCATGATCTTTGATGTTTCAGGTAAAGACATGTGATGAAAAATATCTTCGTCTTGGATGAGAAGAGAAAATTAGAACTACAATTATGATTATGAGTTATTCACATGATCGTGAACAAGATCATTGATTAATGCTTCTGGGGGTTAAAGCATTGTTGGTGGACTTTTAACATGGAGAAGATAATAGATTTTATGGTCTATTTGACTCTTCTAATGGATTGCTCATTCCATTGCAACTATGGTTGAAAAGTTTTATCATCTACCATATGTTCTAAATCTACGATTTATTCTTGACGAAGGCTATTGATAATTTAATTATCTTTAGTCATGATATTCTTTATTGGGCTAGTTAGTTGCTCAACCCTTTTGCTTCACAATTCCTTTCGGGTAATAAGAGTGTTCACGAATTGAGCGGGGGGATATGAGGGGAATAGAGCGTTGGTCTATAGTTGTTGAGGTTCTCCCTAAATAGTATGGAAATAATTTTATTGAGAACTTTAGATAAGTGTGTCGTATTGTATACGTCATTTGATATTTAATCTTGGTGAACCGATTAGAGTGAGGTGAACCCAACTTTGGAAGGGTTTTTTGCCACTATCATACACGATGTCTAATGACATACAACCTCGTGTTATCATAAGACAGGGTTGTGCACATCCACTTGTTGAGTATATCTACGAGCACTACCTATATGATCTTGGAGTTTATTTGAAATATAATTTTCAACTGGAGACAGTGGAGATAGTTATATGTCAAGAGAAGACTCACCATTGGAAACAATATGATAGTAATCTTCTCATTTTTCTTTGGGGTCTATTGGGTCAACCAAGGATAATTCTCTGGACATATGATATCTATCATAACTTAGATTCATGGCCTCCTATGTACGAAGGTTTCCTTGAGCACTTCCCAAATATTTTAATTTCTAAAACAGGTTATTGGTATTTGTACCTTTATGTAATGTATCAATGTGAGGTGTTGTCCATAGTTGGGACATGAGTCAAAGTTGGTATTAAAACTCACAGTATATGTGTTGTTGTATTTTGCACGATAATTGTAGTAATAAAGTTGTAGTTGTATTCTATACCATGTATTTGGCGACTCAAAAAAGGTTGGATGGATTGGACCTATTTTGGGGGCGACACATTTGCACTACACGCCAAAGATATTCATCAACAATTCATCTTTGCACTACAGGCCAAAGATATTCATATCTCAAAGAAATATATAATCATTTCAGAATTTATATAAACAATAATTATAACCATGTTGATCAATTCACCTTTGCACTTAAGCTAAAAATATTCAATTATAAATTTAATGGTCATGATCATACCAGTCAACAATTTATCTTTGCACTACTGGCCAAAGAGAACTCATAGTCACGATCATACTAATAATCTACCCATCATTACACTTAAGTCAAAGAGAAATTTCATCACCGGGATTATAAAAATATTATATATGATAATAAAAACAATACGATCAACAACTGCATTTAATTTCAAGGGTAAGATTCATAAATCAATCATTTCATAACACCTTAATCCAAATGTTATAAATCACTTAATAATCGCATAATCTAATATCATTAATATTACCACAATATCTTAATCATTTTTTAAACTTATAAATAATTTATTTTAATTGTTTACACTTTACTAATTAATGCATTTAATCATACTAAAATGCCAAACTCATAAGATTTCATCACCAATAACCAACAACCTCATCAAAAATCTGCATATACCATATATAGGATTCCCAAGCCATAAAATCCTATTTTCAATTTTGTTACTTCACATAACATATTTAATTCATTTATTCATAACTAGTCTATTTTTATGAAAAATACCAAATCAGTCCCAAAAATATTTTTTTCCTGAGATTTAGCAGAATATAGTCCCATATTGAACATATATTTTTCTCGGAATTTTTAAAATTCATTTACTATTTTTCACATGGTCCAAACTGCCGAATATTTAGACATTTATCATAAATTTTATTTTTGTCCAAAAATTCCGAAATTTATAGAATATACTAATGTTATATAGATGTACTCCCAATAAAAATTTTACCAATTTTGGTGTTAACCACAAGGAGTTATAAGGGTTTACTTTTAAAATAGTCTTTTCTCATAAAATCCATAACTCCTAATCTATACATCCAAAAATTGTCATTTTTGGACACAATCAAGGAAACTCATCAAATTATCATTTCAAATTTTTTCAGAATTTTTGAAGATCAGAAAAATTACGAAACTGAAGAAACATAATAACCCTTAAAATCCCTTACCTCACAAGAATAGTACTTCTGACTGGAATATCGGATGAAAAGCCGAAGAAAACTTGTACTGAAAGCAACTCTAAAAGTATCTAAATACTCACAAAAATACGCTCAACAATATTGAGAGAGAAAACTTATGTTTCTGGTGTGATTTTCAATTCTAACATAAGCACCTATTTATAGGAAAATGCTAGAACATCAAAGGAGACTAAATTAATAAAATATTAATTTATTTTATACGCATGCGATTTTGAAAAAAAATGGCAGCCATCACCTTTGAAAATCCAATTCAGCACATGCATTCAATCACCAACCAAAAAGTGGGGCTCGCCTTCTAGAATTTTTCACTAAAAACATTTATAAAAACAATTTCTGAATTAGTCACCTTTTAAAATTCATAACAAATCATACATTCATTTTTAACGGTTCAAAATTTGTGGACATATACTCAACTTATATATGTATAACATATCCAAAAATTACAACGATCCAACGGTCGGATTAAAAATTATAACTCACGCAATATATCTCAAGAACAATGATTATCGGATTATAAGTCCTTCGGACCAGTTTCATTCAAAAATTCACCACGAAATATTCACAAAGAATTTTTGGGTGATTCCAATTTCTATGGTTAGCTTACTTCCAGGGATTTCTTTTGATATATGGCTCATCTCCTAACTCATTATACACAAAGAGTTATGGATTTTACAAAATCAAGTAATAAACTAATTTTTCTGAAAATCCCATATTTTGTTCTTCATTTTGACAAAATACTGATAAAACACCTCATCATTAATTCCTTCATTTATAACCACATAAATAAATTCATCATTTATATACGCATTAAATAAATATTTCTTTATCATATAAATCAATAATTAATTATTCACAAAAAATATTATAGAATCACAATAATGACAACCAGGCAGTTCCCAAGAAAGAGGGGGCTTTTCGATAAGGATTTCTCCTTACTGGCGCGCAATTAGGTGACCAAACCTCTCCTTGACAGAACTTTCTAGACATTGCCAATAATGCTATCTAATAATATTATTCAAATAATATGAATTATTGATATGATAATGGGAAATACTGTGCAATGACAATTATTGAAACAATAATAATATAAACTATCAACGCAGTAATTATTGAATCAATAAAATAAAATATTGAACAGTAACTACTGTAACAATTATTGAGTAGAGCCTTCGTAAGAATCAATAATTCAAAAATACTGTGCAATACCGTGTGCTACTGTGCACCCACGCATATTACTGTATTTTAACCACCGGGTATTCCAACAGTATTAACGGTAACAATTACGCCGTTATTTATAAAAATTCAAACTTGTCGTTTTCTTCATCCGATAGTTATTCAATTATGGGGCCCACAAATGACTGCGCCATCGTACGAATATTCCCCGACAACAAGAATATTCCACGACCAAACGAATATTCCCCGACAACAACAAGTATTTTATAGCCACTTGGTTATTTTGAAAAAATTTCATATATCACCCTTAACTTTACTTCTTATCAATTTAACCATCTACTGAATAATAATTATAAGAAAAATTGAATACTTTTATTTCATAAAATTTGGGGTCTTACAGATGTCTTTAATAAAGACGACCACAAAGTGATCCAAATATTCCTTGAATACTCGATTCATCATATCCATGAAGGCAGCAGGAGCATTAGTCAATCCAAAAGACATAACTAGGAATTTATAATGCCCGTACCGAGTTCTGAAAGCTGTCTTTGGAATGTCATCGGTTCTAATCTTCAATTGGTGATATCCGGAACGAAGATCAATCTTTGAAAAGAATTTGGCACCTTGCAACTAGTCAAACAGGTCATCAATACGTGGCAATGGGTACTTATTTTTGATGGTGACATGATTCAACTCCCGATAATCAATACAAAGTCGCATACTCCCGTCTTTTTTTTCACGAATAGAGCAGAGCACCCCGAGGAGACGTCTTGGGGCGAATGAAATCGATGTCTAACAATTCCTACGATTGGGTCTTTAACTCCACGAAGTTCAATAGAGCCATTCGATATGGGGCTTTGGAAATAGGTTTTGTCTGGGTTCAAGGTCGATACAAAATTCAATTTCACGCCTCGAGGGTAAGCGGAAGTGTTTCAGGGAATACGTCAGGAAATTCATTAACAATAGAAATATCATTTAAAACTAACGTATTTTTGTTTAGATCCGTGACATGAGCTAAGAAAGCTTGAAATCTATTTTTCAATAAATGAATAGCTTTATGGCTTGAGATGACAGTGATTGATTTTAATGGTTTGGTTGCTTGAATTCGCATAATAGGTTGGTTAGGAATATGAAAGCTAACAACCTTACGAAAATGATCAATTTTTGCATGATGAGTAGTTAACCAATCAATCCCTAGAATTACGTCAAATGCAAGTATTTTCAACGAAATAAGATCGACAGGTAATGTGAGGGTACCGATTTGAACCAAACAAGACTTATAAAAAGTGGATGTAATGAAGGTTTCTCCCAACGGAGTTTCAACAGATAAGTCAAAGTCCAATTTCTCCGGAGTTAAATATAAATGTTGAGCGCAAGTATGAGAAATAAAAGAATGGGTAGAACCGGTATCAAATAAGGTATATACTTCGCTAAAGTTTATGATAAGCTTACCCGTGATGACCTTGTTCGGGTTCTTGCTTGCTTTCTACGGGAGGTCACGACAAACGCCTCCTCACTGACTCTTGGCTTTGAGTTTTTCGGGACGTCCTTTGGTGCCTCCATCCTAGCTGAACTTGTCTTCAGTGAACGACAAAATCGAGCTAGGTGACCTTCCCTTCCATAATTATAACATGCTTTGGATGGCATCGCGCAGTTTGGACTAATGTGTCCCTCCCCTTCGCATTTGAAGCATATGATAGGTGGTCGTTCTCCTTCCTTAACAACGGGTCTTTGATCTTCGACGTCTTTCCATCATTGTTAAATCTCCTCTTCTTGAAATGTCCATTCTTATTATTTTGGCCATGATTACCACCGAAGTGGTTACCATTTCTGGCATGTTGATTCCCTCCACGCTTATTGTCACCACTTCGATGACTGCTATCACTAGTATTACCATTGCTTAAATTTCGCTCTCTTTTGGTTGGGTTGACTCATTATCGCGCTCCAATAACTGAGCCCTATTAACAACATCTAAATACAAACACAGTTTATGAGAGATAAGATATTGACGTATCTCGGGTTTCAAACCTCTTAGAAACATTCGTGTCATTCTCTCCTCATTATCAACCAAATGGGACATAAATCGGGACAACTCGGCAAACTTGGCTTCGTACTGCGACACGGTCATGTTGTTTTGCTCTAGCTTGATGAACTCTACCTCTTTCATGTGACGAATACTTTTGGGAAAGTACTTGGCGTTGAACAATTCTTGGAACTTCTCCCAAGCCATCTTCAGTGCGGCAGGTTGAGTACGTTTCTGATTCCCACCAAGAATGCGCCACCGCACCTTAACATGAAGGTGGAAAAGGGAACCTTTTGCTCCTCGGAGCATCCCAGGACATCAAATATCTTGCAGATCTGCTTTATCCATGTCTCCGCCTTAAGTGGTTTTGGCTCTCCAAAAAACTCCGGTGGTCCTAGTTCCTTGAACTGCTTAGCGGTGACCGTCCGAGAGTTGTCAGTGTTTCCACCTGTATTTTGTACAGGAGCCGCTCTTGCCTGATGTTGCATGAATTGCATAAAGCCTCTGAACATTCCATCGTCCATCATCTGGTCAGTGTTGTTGTTTTTCTGAGGATTGTCGCCTTCCTGATACACATTATCTTGATTATTGATCTGTGGAAATTCAACGGTCTCCTGTGCTCCATTGCTTATCTCAACATTTTCGGATGCCATTTTCAAATACTGCCACAAAACAAGGGTTAATTAATATATCACATATTATCCGTATACTCTAACCGAACAATTAAATGCCAAATAAACTTAGGTAGGTTCTACTAGCGAAGGAATTCCCCGTCTTTCCCCTCCTAGTTCTTATCTCATATTTCAGCCAGGGATCATATCCCTAAGCTTTGATACCAACTGTGACGCCCCCAAAATAGGTATACATCACCCATCTTGAATCGCCAAATACATGGTACAAAATACATATACAAACTTAATTATACAAACGTCATGTAATATACAACAAAACATAACTGAGAGTTTAAATAGGAATATTGCCTTCTAGACAATATCCACTCTCAAATAGAGTCCTCATTACATTTATTGTCACACTATTTAATAGAATAGTGAGGACTACTAATGCTATCATCTGGACCGTCACTCCTTTCCCTGACTCGTCCCAGCTATATTCTCATTTCCTGAAGAGAATAGTGAAAGAAAGGGTGAGCTCAACTAGCCCAGTAAGAAATATTATGACTAAGATAATACAGAATAAATTATCATTAGTCTTCAACAATGTTAAACTGATAAAATATAATAGACATCAAGTTTAACTGCAGCAGAACAAGCATTCCATTAGAAGAGTCAAGTAGAGAATAAAATCTACTATCTTCTATGATTTAAAAGTTTTTCATCAATTTTTATCGCTGAGACTCAGCTTAATAAATAAACCACAATATCTAATCATCCATGTTCCACGGTCAAGGATATTCATTAAATCATCAATGGTCATGACTATACCGAATAACCCCTGGTCATAATCATACCAACAACTATCTATCAATGCATTACAGGCCACTGAAGACTTTTATCACATCATTTATAATATTACAGGTCATGATTATATCGAATGATCCCTGGTCATAATCATACTAAGTCCATCTATGCACGTAAGCCAAAGATGACTTTCAACACAATATAAATATGAGGATGATGACAATGTTATAAGAATTTAATAAAACAATTTCAAGAATTAATTTATCCAGGAACTAATAACGTCTAAATTGTCAACATGATACTTCTTTGTAAAGTAAAATTCAAGAATGCTCAAACGAATATTTTCATGAAAAGATACTGGATGAAGCGCAAATATCAAGGATATTCCACTAATTTCATGGAGTATAGAAGTCAAAACTTTAACCAACTGAATATACTAAATAATAGAATAATAAAAGAAATCACCATGCATACGGTGATTTGCGCAGACAGGTTATTCCATGAATAATAAATAAACGGAAACGGTCAAAGGTGTAATGACCTTGCGAGGATATTTCAACGAGAATAATAAAGAATGGAATAACAATAGAAATTACCATGCATGCGGTGCCTTTAAAGACAAAGTTATTCAAATGAATAATAAATGATGGAACCAGTTTGGCTTAAGCGCATGCATGTGAGGATATTAGAAAGAATAATAAAGAATGGAATAACAACAAAATCACCATAAATGCGATACTTCAGATGGCGAGTTATTCAACGAGAATAATAAATGATGGAACCGAGGTCCAACGTATAGAACGCATACGAGATAGGATATTAAAGCGAATAATAAAGAATGGAATAACAACGAAATCACCATGCATGCGGTACTTAGCATAGAGCGAGTTATTCCACGAGAATAATAAATGATGGAACACAGTCCCAGTAAACGCACGCGATACGAGGATATTAAATGAGAATAATAAAGAATGGAATAATAGAAGAATTTCACCATGTATGTGGTACTTAGCATATCTGAGTTATTCCAACATAATAATAAGGAATGGAATAATGAAGTTCTCTTCATGAATCTGAAAGAAATAATACCCCTTACCTTATAAAGAAGCTGGATAAAGAAGTAGTGAAGTTGCGAGAATACTTTTCTTCTTTCTCTACATAGTTTCTCTCTCTAGTTTCAAGGTGAATTCGTAAGAAATAATGAAGGAATGTGCTTATTTTTAGAAGAATAGATGAATAGTAACCAATCTATGAACGGTCCAGATCGATTTACTTTAAACGGACGGTCCAAATTGGTTTACAATAAAATATAATATATTCTATTTATAATATAATAAAACGAATAACTTTTAAAAAGATTTTAATATGCAAACACTATGCAGGCACTATGCAAACACTATGCATAATAAAATATAATATATTCTAATTATTGTCTAATAAAACGAATAATTTTATAAAACTATTCTGTTTTATATAAAAAGATTTTACTATTAGCCTAGTAAAACGAATAACTTTATAAAAGTATTCTGTTTTATATAAAAAGCTTTTCTGTTTTATTACATTAATAATACTAATAAAGCAGAACTCATCATCATTATTACAATTCACATTATTAATCGACCAAGTCGTTCCCAAGAAAGAGGGGGCTTTCCAATAAGGATTTCTCCCTATTGGCATGCAATTAGGTGACCAAATCTCTCCTTGGTAGAACTTCTAGACATCGTTAATAACGCAAATAATAATATTAACAACTTTGTTATCTCAACTATTGATTTAATAATATATAAAATATAAACAATAATTGAATCAACCGAGTGACTTCTCACGTAAGCATTAATAATCTATCCGTAGTGCTACTTATGCAACCATGCGTATTCTGTACTTTAACACAAGAGTGTTTCAACGATTAACGGTAAAACTTCCGCCATTATTTTTATAAAAATATTTTGTCTTTTCTCAATCAAATAATAATTACATTTGTGGGGTCCACTGATGATTGTCTTGAGTAAATGCGAATATTCCCTGATAAAACGAATATTTCCCGACCAATCGAATATTATAAATAACTTGCGTACTTTGTAAAAATTCTAAATATTACCCACAACTATAACATTATATCAAATTCATTCAAAAATGATAATTATAAAAAATTTATCTTTATTCATAAAAGTTGGGGTCTTACAATCTCCCCTTCTTATGAAATTTTGCCCTCGAAATTAGGATACATACCTGGTATGTCGAAGAGGCAAGGATACCTTGATTTCATTTCAGATTCTAACTCCCATGTCATTTCCTCAACATCGTGGTTTCTCCACAAAACTTTGACTTGAGGTATAACCTTGGAGCGTAGAATATGTTCTTTCTTATCCAAGGTTTGAGCAGGGAATCTCTTCATACGTTAAATCTTTCCGCTATTTAAATGCGGTTCTAACTCAATAATGTGGTTCGGGTCTTCAACATATTTACGTAACATGGATATATGAAAAATGTTATGAACACGAGACATACTTGGCGGTAAAGTGAGTCTATAGGCCACAGTTCCTACTCGATCGAGGATTAAAAATGGGCCAATTTGGTAAGAAATGAGCAGACTTGGTCAATCTATCAACAATGACCCAAATTCCATCTATACCTTGAGAAATCTTGGGAAGACCAGTAACAAAATCCATGGTAATGTGCTCCCACTTCCATTCTGGAATTTCAAGTGGTTTCAATGGACCTTTTGGTACTTGATGCTCCGCCTTGACTCATTGACAAGTTAGACACCTTGAGATAAACAGCGTTATCTCTCTCTTCATATTGCCCCACCAAAATGTATGTCGAAGATCATGATACATTTTGGTACTCCTAGGATGGATTGCAAACGGTGTGTTGTGAGCCTCTATAATGATTTTATACTTTAACTTTCGTGGTCGTTAGGAACACAAAGTGCGGAGTTGACTCAAGTATTCCTTCTTCATAGATTCTTGCTTAGGCGTGATAGCACATTCTTGTACTTTCTTCCTCATATGCATCGACTCCAGTCACGTAGCTTGAAGCGGCTTTAACTTTATCGATTAAAGTCGGTTCTACTCATATATTCGCCATCATCACGTGGGTCCCTGGAGTCTTTATCTCTATCTCCATCATTTGCAAGTCATACAAAATGGGCTTTTGCGCTGACAATATCGCACTCGTACCCGCATATGATCTTTTACTCAATGCGTCAGCTACTACATTCGCTTTTCCAGGATGGTATTGGATGGTATGATCATAATTTTTCAACGGTTCAAGCCAACGTCGCTGTCGCATGTTGAGTTCATTTTGAGTGAATAAATATTTGAGGCTTTTATGATCCGTAAAGATTTCCACTTTCTCCCCATACAAGTAATGCCTCCAAATTTTAAGTGTGAAGACAACAGCTGCCAACTCTAGATCATGAGTAGGATAATTCCTCTCATATTCTTTGAGTTGTCGAGAGGCATAGGGTATGACTTTTCCATGTTGCATGAGAACACATCCTAACCCTTTGCCTGAAGCATCACTGTAGATGACAAATCCCTCCGAGCCAGATGGTATTGTCAGAACAGGTGCTGAAATGAGTCTTCTCTTGAGTTCTTGAAAACTCTTCTCACATTCCTCGTTCCAACCGAATTCTGTATCTTTCCAAGTTAGCTGAGTTAAGGGAGTAGCGATTCGAGAAAATCCTTCTAATAACCAGCTAAGCCGAGAAAGCTATGTACTTCGTTCACTTATTTAGGTTGCTCCCAGCTTTGAATTACTTCAATCTTTGCTGGGTCAACAAATATTCCATGATTTGATACTACGTGCCCAAGGAATGCTACTTCCTCAAGCTAGAACTCGCATTTCTTCAACTTGGCATAAAGCTTATATTCACGAAGCTTTTGGAGTATCAGCCTCAAGTGTTGCTCATGGTCTTCACGGGTTTTGGAGTATATGAGGATGTCATCAATACAGACGACCATAAAGTGATCCAAATATTCCTTGAATACTCGGTTCATCATGTCCATGAAGGCAGCAAGAGCATTAGTCAATCCAAAAGACATGACTAGGAATTCATAATGCGTCATCGAGTTAAAGCGGTCTTTGGAATGTCATCGATTTTAATCTTCAACTGATGATATCCAAACGAAGATCAATCTATGAAAAGAATTTGGCTCCTTGCAATCGGGTCAAAACAGTCATCAATGCGAGGCAAGCGGGTACCTATTTTTGATGGTGACATGATTCAACTCCGAAAATCAATACAAAGTCGCATACTTTCATCTTTCTTCTTCACGAATAGTAAGGAGCACCTCATGGAGCGTATTTAGGATGAATGAAACCGATGTCTAACAATTCACGTAGTTGGGTTTTTAACTCACGAAGTTCAACAGAGCCATTCGATATGGGGCTTTGGAAATGGGTTTTGTCTGGGATTCAAGGTCGATACAAAATTCAATTTCACGCTCTGAGGGGTAGGCCAGGAAGTTCTTGAGGAATACGTCGGAAATTCATTAACAATAGAAATATCATTCAAAACTGACGTATTTTTGTTTAGATCCGTGATATGAACTAAGAAAGCTTGACATCCGTTTTTCAATAAACGAATAGCTTTATGGCTTGAGATGACAGTGATGGATTTTAATGGTTTGGTTACTTGAATTTGCATAATAGGTTGGTTAGGAATATGAAAGCTAACAACCTTACGAAAATAATCATTTTTTGCATGATGAGTAGTTAACTAATCAATCCCTAGAATCACATCAAATGCAAGTATTTTCAAAGAAATAAGATCGACAGTTAACGTGCGGTTACCGATTTGAATCAAACAAGACTTATAAACCGTGGATGTAATGAAGGTTTCTCCCAACGGAGTTTCAACAGATAAGTCAAAGTCTAATTTCTCCAGAGTCAAATTTAAACGTTGAGCGCAAGTAGGAGAAATAAAGGAATGGGTAGAACCGGTATCAAATAAAGTATAAACTTCGCTAGATTTTATGATTAGCTTACCCGTGATCACCTCGTTCGGATTCCTCGCTTTTTAGGAGGTTACGACAAATGATCTCCCTTGAACTACCGGTTTTGTCTTGTATGGGACACCCTTGGATGCCTCTATCCCAGCTGGACTTGACTTTGGTGCACGATAAAATCGGGCTAGGTGACTTTCTTTTCCATAATTTTAACATACTTTGGATGGCATCGTGCAGTTTAGACTTATGTGTCCTTCCCCTCCACATTTGTAACATACGACCGGTGGTCGTTCTCCTTCCTTAATAAAATGGTGTTGGTCTTGACGTCATTCCATCTTTCTTTGAACCTTCTCTTCTTGAACTTTCCACTCCTATTGTCTTGGCCATGATTACCACCCAAGTGGTTATCATTTCGGCATATTGATTCCTCCACGTTTGTTGTCACCGCTTCGATGATTCGCTAACATTTGGTATTATCGACTTGTCAATTACCGCTTCTCTCTTGGTTGGGTTGACTCATTATCGCGCTCCAATAACTGAGCCCTATTCACAACATCTGAATACAAACACAGTTTATGAGAGATAAGGTATTGACGTATCTCGGGTTTCAAACCTCTTAGAAACATCCGCGTCATTCTCTCCTCATTATCAACCAAGTGGGACGCAAACCGAGACAACTCGACAAACTTAGCTTCATACTGCGCCACGGTCATATTATTTTGCTCAAGCTTGATGAACTCTACCTCCTTCATGTGACGAATACTTTCAGGAAAGTACTTGTCATTGAATAGCTCTTGGAACTTCTCCCAAGACATCTTCGCCATGCAAGAAGTTAAAATGCGCTTCTGATTCGCACCGATGTCTGCTTCTGCACGTAACATGAAGGTTGAAAAAGGAACCTTTTGCTCCTCAGAGCATCCTAAGGCATCAAATATCTTGTTGATCTGCTTTATCCATGTCTCCGCCTTAAGTGGTTTTGGCTCTCCGAAAAACTCCGGTGGTCCCAACTCCTTGAACTGCTTAGCGGTGGCCGTCCGAGAGTTATCAGTGTTTCCACCTACATTTTGGACAGGAGCCGCCTTCGCCTGATGTTACATGAATTCTAAAAAGCTCCTAAACGTACCGTCGTTCATCATTTGATCAGTGTTGTTGTTTACAGGAGGATTATTGCCATTCTGTTGCACATTGTCCTGATTATTGATCTGTGGAGACTCAATGGTCTCCTGTGCTACATTATTTATCTCAACATTTTCGGATGCCATTTTCAAATACTGCCACAAAACAAGGGTTAATTAATATATCACATATTATCTGTATACTCTGACCGACCAATTAAATGTCAAATAAACTTAGGTAGGTCCTACTAGCGAAGGAATTCCCCCGTCTCTCCCCTCCTAGTTCTTGTATCACATTTCAGCCAGGGATCATATCCCTAAGCTTTGATACCAACTGTGACGCCCCAAAATAGGTATACATCACTCATC
Source organism: Panax ginseng (assembly GCA_020205605.1). Classification (NCBI taxonomy): domain Eukaryota; kingdom Viridiplantae; phylum Streptophyta; class Magnoliopsida; order Apiales; family Araliaceae; genus Panax; species Panax ginseng. The sequence goes on along the minus strand of CM035129.1, from coordinate 137,514,005 downwards.
TTGAGTCGCCAAATACATGGTACAAAATACAAATACAAACTTAATTATACAAACGTCATGTAATAAACGACAAAACATAACTGAGAGTTTAAACAGGAATATTGCCTTCTAGACAATATCCACTCTCAAATAGAGTCCTCATTACATTTATTGTCACACTATTTAAAAGAATAGTAAGGACTACTAATGCTATCATCTAAACCGTCACTCCTTTTCCCGACTTGTCCCAGCTATATTCTCATTTCCTGAAGAGAATAGTGAAAGAAAGGGTGAGCTCAACTAGCCCAGTAAGAAATATTATGACTAAGATAATACAGAATAAATTATCATTAGTCTTCAACAATGTTAAACTGATAAAATAAAATAGACATCAAGTTTAACTGCAGCGGAACAAGCAATCCATTAGAAGAGTCAAGTAGAGAATAAAATCTACTATCTTCTATGATTTAAAAGCTTTTCATCAATTTTTATCGCTGAGAATCAGCTTAATAAATAAACCACAATATCTAATCATCCATGTACCACGGTCAAGGATATTCATTAAATCATCAATGGTCATGACTATACCGAATAACCCCTGGTCATAATCATACCAACAACTATCCATCAATGCATTACAGGCCACTGAAGACTTTTATCACATCATTTATAACATTACAGGTCTTGATTATATCGAATGATCCCTGGCCATAATCATACTAAGTCCATCTATGCACGTAAGCCAAAGATGACTTTCAACATAATATAAACATGAGGATGATGACAATGTTATAAGAATTCAATAAAACAAGTTCAAGAATTAATTTATCCAGGAACTAATAACGTCCAAATTGTCAACATGATACTTCTTTGTAAAGTAAAATTCAAGAATGCTCAGAAGAATATTTTCATGAAAAGATACTGGATGAAGTGCAAATATCAAGGATATTCCACTAATTTCTTGGAGTATAGAAGTCAAAACTTTAACCAACTGAGTATAATAAAGAATGGAATAATAAAAGAAATCATCATGCATGCGGTATTTCGCATAGACAGGTTATTCCAACAGAATAATAAATAATGGAACCAGGTCAAGCGTAATACGCACCGACAGGATATTCCAACAGAATAATAAAGAATGGAATAACAACAGAAATCACCATGCATGCGATACTTCACATAGACAGGTTATTCCAACAGAATAATAAATGATGGAACAGTCCCGTAGAACGCCTTGAGCATGGATATTAAAACGAATAATAAAGAATGAAATAACAACAGAAATTGTGACGCCCCCAAAATAGGTCCAATCCATCCAACCTATTCTGAGTCGCCAAATACATAGTACATAATACAACTACAACTTTATTACTACAATTGTCGTGCAAAATACAACAACACATATACTTTGGGTTTTAATATCAACTTTGACTCATGTCCCAACTATGGACAACACCTCACATTGATACATTACATAAAGGAACTGTTTTAGAAATTAAAATCTTTGGGAAGTGCTCAAGGAAACCTTCATACATAGAAGGCCATGAATCTAAGTTATGATAGATATCATATGTCCAGAGAATTATCCTTGGTTGACCCAATACACCCCAAAGAAAAATGAGAAGATTACTATCATGTTCCTTCCAATGGTGAGTCTTCTCTTGACATATAACTATCTCCATTGTCTCCAGTTGAAAATTATATTTCAAATAAACTCCAAGATCATATAGGTAGTGCTCGTAGATATACTCAGCAAGTGGATGTGCACAACCCTGTCTTATGATAACTCGTAGGTCATTAGACATCTTGTATGATAGTGGCAAAACACCCTTCCAAAGTTGGGTTCAACTTACCCTATTCGGTTCACCTTACCCTATTCGGTTCACCAAAATTAAATATCATATGACGTATACAATATGACACACTTATCTAAAGTTCTCAATAAAATTATTTTTATACTATTTAGGGAGAACCTCAATAGCTATAGACCACCGTTCTATTCCCCTGTTATCCTCGCTCGACCCAGCTACACTCTTATTACCTAAAAGGAATTATGAAGCAAAAGGGTGAGCACAACTATGTGAGACCCCAGATTTTACGAATAAAGATTTAATTTTTTTGAAATATTTTTTCAAAATTTTGGTGTGGATTTGAGATAACGTTATACCTGTGGGTAATATTTATAAATTTTACAAAGTACGCAAGTTGTTTTATAATATTCGATTGGTCGGAGAATATTCGTTTTAACAGAGAATATTAAATGCGATGACTCAAGACAATCATTAGTGGACCCCACAAATGTAATTATTAGCCGGATTGAGAAAAATGAAAAATATTTTTATGAAAATAACGGCGAAAGTTTTTACCGTTATCTTGTTGAACTACTCGGTAGTAAAAAAAATACGATGTACGTGTGGTTGCGTAGTATCTCACGTTATTTGATTCAATTATTATCGATATTTTATATATTATTAAATCAATAATTGAGATAACAAAGTTATTAATATTATTATTTGCATTATTAACGATGTTCAGAAGTTCTACCAAGGAGAGGTTTGGTCACCTAATTGCTTGGCATGATAGGAGAAATTCTTATTGAAACCCCTCTTTCACAGGAGCGACACGGTCGATTAATATTATGAATTGTAATAATGATGATGAGTTCTGTTTTATTAGTATTATTAACGTAATAAAACAGAAAAGCTTTTTATATAAAATAGAATACTTTTATAAAGTTATTCGTTTTATTAGGCTAATAGTAAAATCTTTTTATATAAAATAGAATACTTTTATAAAGTTATTCGTTTTATTAGACAATAATTAGAATATATTATATTTTATTATTATGCATAGTATTGTATAGTGTATTGCGCATAGTATTTTGCATAGTAAAATCTTTTTATATAAAGCAGAATACTTTTATAAAGTTATTCGTTTTATTAGATTATAAATAGAATATATTATATTTTATTTAAAAGATTTTACTTTAAATATGGACCGTCTAATTAAAAGTAAATCAATCGGACCGTTCATGAATTAGTTCTATATGGGTCCATTCTTCTATAAATAGAAGCTCATTCATTCATTATTTCTTACTGAACTCTTTGAAACTCTCAGAGAGAGAAACTATAGAGAGAATTCTTCTTCTATATAATCTTGGCGTATTTCTTTAGAGTTTAAGAAAGCTTTGAAGCGTAGTACAAGTTTTCTTTGAGTATATCCTCGCCTACCAAATTGGAATACTCTTCTTTCAAAGGTAAGGGATATTATTTGTTGTGCACTGTAAGGGATATTATTTGTTGTGTGCCGTAAGGGGTATTATTTCTTTCGTATTCATGAAGAGAACTTCTGTTATTCCATTATTTATTATTATGTTGGAATAACCTATTTATGCGAAGTACCGCATACATGGTGATCTTCTTCTGTTATTCCATTCTTTATTATTATGTTGGAATAACCTGTCTATGCGAAGTACCGCATACATGGTGAAATTCTTCTATTATTTCATTCTTTACTATTTTGTTGGAATATCCTGTCTGTGCGTTTTATGTCGGACCTGGTTCAATTATTTATTATTCCGCATTTATTATTACGCCGGAATATATCGTCATGCATGCGTTTTATGCCTGGGACTGATTCTATTATTTATTATTCGCATTTATTATTACGTCGAATATCACATACATGCGTTTCTGTGGGACCTAGTTCTATTATTTATTATTACATTGGGGATAACCTATCATGCGGGGTCTCTATCGCAAGCATGGTGAATCCTTACATTATTCCATTCTTTATTATTACGTTGGAATAACTTGCCTACATGTGGATTACCACACGCATGGTGAATGATCCTTTATATTCATTCCTTATTAAATTGTGGAAATGATCAGTTACGTTGATTATGATGAGAGTCATAATAAAAGCATTAGATCGATGAAAATCATGGGTATATGAAGTATTAGTAAGTGTTATGATGAGTTATGTTGGTTATTATGTGAAAACATGAAAGTTTCTTAGAAATCACAAAGGGTTGAAAATCGATTTTGGTGAAAATGGAACATGAAATTCAATTGACCATATCTCCTATTATATTTTGAATTTTTGAGTGTGGTCAAGTTCTAGAGTTAGTCTATGAGTTTTGTAGCATCTCCAAGTGGAATCCTTTGGAAAAGGTGTTGTAGATTTTAGTGTGGATTGATTTTAGTGAAGGAGTCAAAAGTGGAAATTACCAAAATGCTCTTATCCAGATTTTTAGAAGGGTTGTTTGACCACTTAATTTGTGAGAAAAATTCCGGCCTTTTGGGACATGAAAGTATATAGTATAAGGTACCTTCTGTCCAAAAATGAGCTCATTCCGACTTAAAATGAGCAAGTTATGACCATTTCAATATTTAGGTTTTTCCGACGAAAAATGCTATAACCGGAGTTCTATAACTCCGATGACCATGAAATTTAAACTGGAAGCTCACGTTTACATGTGTAAGATCCTGCCAAAATTTGGGAATTTTTGGAGTTAAACTTGAGGTAGCTAATTTCTTAAGGAATTAATTAGAAATTGATTTTTGAAAAATAGTAAATAAATTTTAAAAATTCCGAGAAAAATATATGTTCATTATGGGACTATATTCTGCTAAATCTCAGAAAAGAAATATTTTTGGGACTGATTTGGTATTTTTCATAAAAATAGTTTAGTTACGAACATATGAGTTAAATATGTTATGTGAAGTAACGAAGTTGGAAAATACGATTTTATGGCTTGAAAATCCTATATAAGGTATATGCAGATTTTTGATAAGGGATTTGATCATTGGTGATGAAATCTTATGAGTATGGCATTCTTTGAATGATTAAATGAAATATTTGGTAAAATATAAACAATTAAAATAAATTATTTATAAGTTTAAGAAGTGATTAAAATATTATTATAATATTAATAATATTAGATTATGAGTTTATTAAGTGATTGATAATATTTGGATAAATTTAAAGTCTTTAATATTTATCTTTGATTTAGTTTGATTAATGCTTATATCATTGTCATCATCCTCATGCTTATATGGTGATGAAAGTTATCTTCGCTTACTGCAAGCGAAGATGGATCGTGGTTTATTGAATTATATATCTTTGGCTTTACGTGCAAAGATGGATTGTTGATTATTGGTTTTATTGTTGTATATCTTTGGCTTACGTATTGGAGATGGACTTGGTATGATTATAACGAGGGATTATTAAGGTATAGTCATGACCATTGATGATTTAATGAATATCCCTGGCAGTAGTGCGAGGATGATTCGATGATGTGGTTAATTTATTAAACCGAGTCTCAAATGATAAAAATTGATGAAAACTTTTTAAATCATAGAAGATAGTAGATTTTATTCTCTACTTAACTGTTCTAATGGTTTGCTTGTTCCGCTGCAGTTAAACTTGATGTCTATTGTGTTTTATCAGTTTAACATTGTTAAAGGCTAATGATAATTTATTCTGCATTATCTTAGTCATAATATTTTTTACTGGGCTAGTTGAGCTCACCCTTTCTTTCGTTGTTCTCTTCAGGAAATGAGGATATAGTTGGGACGAGTCGGGGATATGAGTGACGGTCTAGATAATAGCATTAGTAGTCCTAACTATTCTGATTAAATAGTGTGACAATAAATGTAATGAGGACTTCTTTGAGTTTGTATACTGTCTAGATGACAATATACGTATTAAAACTCTTAGATTATGTTTTGTCGTATTTTACACGACAGTTGTATTATTAAGTTGTATTTGAATTTTTTACCATGTATTTGGCGACTCAAGATGGGTGATGAATACCTAATTTTGGGGGCGTCACAAACTAGCTCAGTAAAGAATATCATGACTAAAGATAATTAAATTATCAATAGCCTTCATCAGTAATAAATTAGAGATTTAGAACATATGGTAGATGATAAAACTTTTCAACCATAGTTGCGGTGAGCGAACAATTCATTAAAAAGAGTCGAATAGACCATAAAGTTTATTATCTTCTCCATGTTAAAAGTCCACCAACAATGCCTTAATTCTCAGTAACATCAATTAACAGCCTTCATCCACAATCATGTGAATAACTCATAACCATAATTGTGGTTCTAAATTCCTCTTCTCATCTAGGACGAATATAATTTACATCACCTGTCTTTACCTGAAACATCAAAGATCATGGTTATACCAAATCAATGTTCATAATCATACTAATAAATTCATATTTGCACTACGGGCCAAAGATATTCATCAACAGTTCATCTTTGTCCTACATGCCAAAGATATTTAGCAATATGTCATCTTTGCACTACATGCCAAAGATATTCAACAACATGCCATCTTTGCACTACGGGCCAAAATATTCAATAACAGGTTATCTTTGTACTACGGGCCAAAGATATTCATCTCTCAAAGAAACATACAATCGTTTCAGAATTTATATAAACCATAATTATAATCATGTTGATCAATTCACCTTTGCACTTAAGCTAAAAATATTCAATTGTAAATTCAATGGTCATGATCATATCAGTCAACGATTCAACTTTGCACTACTGGCCAAAGAGAATCCATAGTCACGATCATACCAATAATCTACCCATCTTTACACTTAAGTCAAAGAGAAATTTCATCACTGGGATTATAAAAATGTTATATATGATAATAAAAATAATATGATCAACAACTACATTTAATTTCAAGAGTAAGATTCATAAATCAATAATTTCATAACACCTTAATCAAAATGTTATAAATCACTTAATAATCTCATAATCTAATATTATTAATATTACCACAATATCTTAATCATTTCTTAAACTTATAAACAATTTATTTTAATTGTTTACACTTTACTAATTAATGCATTTAATCATCCTAAAATGCAAAATCATAAAATTTCATCACCAATAACCAAAACCCTCATCAAAATCAGATATACCTTATATAGTATTCCCAAGCCATAAAATCCTATTTTCCAATTTTCTTACTTCTCATAACATATTTAATTCATTTACTCATAACTAGTTCATTTTCATGAAAAATACCAAATCAGTCCCAAAAATATTTTTTTTCTGGGATTTAGCAGAATATAGTCCCATATTGAACATATATTTTTTTCGAAATTTTTAAAATTCATTTACTATTTTTCACATGGCCAAAACTGCCGAATATTTAGACATTTATCATAAATTGTACGTTTGTCCAAAAATTCTGAAATTTACAGAGTATACTTATGTTATATAGATGTACTCCCAATAAAAACTTCACCAATTTTGGAGTTAACCGCAAGGAGTTATAAAAGTTTACTTTTAAAATAGTCTTTTGCCATAAAATTCATAACTCATAATCAATACATCCAAAAATTGCCATTTTTGGACACAATCTAGAAAACTCATCAAATTATCATTTCAAATTTTTTCAGAATTTTTGAAGGTCCGGAAAAAGTATGAAACTGAAAAACATAATAACCCTTAAAAATCCCTTACCTCAAAAAAAGAAAGATTTACGGTAGGAATGTAAAGTCAGAAGGAACCTTACCTTTGAATAGCAGAACTCTCAAAGTATCTAAATACTCACAAAAAATACGCTCGATAATATAGAGAGAAGAGAGAAAGCTTATGTTTACGGTGTGTTTTTCAATTCTAACTTAGCCTCTATTTATAGGAAAATGTTAAAGACGCCAAGGCGGACTTGACTGCCTTTACTGATGGTTTTACCTGCTACTATTGCCACCTACCACATTTGAATTAGAATTTCAGCATATTTCTTCACCAACCAGGTGGGGCCCACGCATTCTAGAATTTTCCACCAAAATGATTGTGACACCCCAAATCCAGGTACTTCATTCCCACAGGATCTGGTGTTCACTTAATCAAACATTCATATCTAACTATCCAATCACAATAAAACTGGATAAATAAAACTTTTCTCATTAAAGGGTTACATAATAAAATCTCCCAGGTTATCTAACCTTTAAATACAATCATTCAAATGCAGAAATTAAATAAACTTCATTAAAACCAAGTCTAAGATCATCATAATACAAGTCTAAAGTAAAAGTTACAAGTCTTCATCACTTGCACATTTTTCCCTTTCTTTCTTTAGTGAAGGTTCATCTACCTTCTCTCTTTTTAGTTGTTAATGAGTTTATAAATATGCAAGAATGAGCAAAACAATTGCTCACTGGATATAATAGAGAACCAACAGGAGTATAACAATAATAACTGCCAATAATAGGCTCATCAAGATTGAATAGTACTCTAACAATGAAAATCAAAAACTAGAATCCAAAATATGGAATATACATCACTGAGGGTCATAAGACCATGAACTACGTCCACAGTTGTAAGTAATCTTTCAACTTTAACTTTAACAGTCATAAGACTATAAAGACCTCGTACTTAGGGGGGTCAGCCCTTAGTATAATGTATTGTGCACAAACATTTTAACGCTACGCGTAAGTTAACCCCTAATCATAATAATAGGGTTGTTCATCTCAGTATTTAGAGTACTAGTCCGCACCAAAGGAAGTTTGGTTTGGATAAGCTTTCAAGGTAATTTGGAATTCAACGAACATCAACCAAGAACATTGCACTATAGAATAATCGTGATTGAATCAATCATAGTAAACTAAAGTCATGCTTTAGGAATAATCTAAGAGTATACAATTTGAATAATTATAACACCTTGCTTGAATAATATTAAGCCAAGGTTAATTAGAATTGAATACTAAACATGCATAGCAATTTGATCGATAAAAATGTTCAACATTAGAATATATAAATTTGCATGCTAAACAACAAGTTATATACAAGAATAACTTGCTCAAGAATAACTTACATCATTATATCATAATCGAATTGAAAACAATAATTTGATTAACAAGATAATAGATTAGAAAACTTGCTCAATGTAAAAAGAAAGTTTAGAAAACTTGCCTTGCTCGTAGGCTAAATCAAATCAATACGAATCACAATATCCTATAAACATATGTCATTATGACATAGTTAGCCATTACCATTTTACAACCATAACTAAGTACAAACATTATTTAAAAATTGAATTTTTTTAATCACATAATCAAGTTATAACACAAGTTATTCCTTAATAACATAATTTTTCATAGTATAGAGATACTAAAATCAACATTTTACAGTCCTACTATCATCACATAACTTTTCTTAAAATTTCATGTACAAAAAGTACACTGTGAGACCATTCTCGCTAACTTCATGGCACATACTTACGATTTACACTATGGAATACGTATTTGCGGGCATGAGCATGTAATGACATGACACGGTGGATAGACTACTGACCGTCCATGTATGTGTTAATAGCGTGAACTCATGCAAGAAAAACTAACACTAATTTGGGTATGACCTTGTGTGGCAGAGTTCATTGACAACTTCGGCAACATTGTAGGAAAAAGCCAATTTTGGCCTACAAGCTCATTTCTAACAGACTAATTCACATACAATTCATACAAAAACTTCATGTAAAACATAATTCAAGAATTCCTAACATGTTTCTACCCATACAACAACATAAACAACAAAATTAACACATCCAATTTCACTATTTTTGGCTAAAAACTCACTTTTTGATATTTTTGATGAAAATAAACACTGTAATTTTGTTTTTCAACCAAAACCATTAATTTAAAGTATTTTATCAAAGTATATACATACTCTAACAAATTGAATAGCCAATTTATCAATAAAACAACTAAACAACCCATAATTTCTATTTTAACTAAACAATATATAATCACAAAAACTCTCTGTAAAATATTTTTTTTCACAAATTACATACATATCATCAATTCATTGATTATAACTCATGAAAATAGTTTTAACATCACTAGTATGCCATATAAAGTCACATAACAACAACAATTTATCTTTACACAAGGATTTTATAGAGAATTAGAGAAGAGAAAACTAGAATTTTAGAAAACATAAAAGAAAAAGGGTAGGATGAAATCTTGAAGAAGATGATGATGGCTATCTCTTTGCTTGTCAAGCTTTTCTCCATTTCACTTCCAATTCTCTAGAATTTTCTTAAGCTTTTTCTCTCACTTTTTCTTTCTCTCTTCTTCTTCTTCCTCTGAGTTTTCTTTTCTTCTCTCTTACCTCTCTCCTCTATTCTTACGTCTTAACAAATAACGTATATAGGATATAATATATATTAATTATATAATATAAATATAAACATAACTGATATCAGTTATTTGAGTTTTGAAATCAAAAGTCATAAGGCTTGTTTGGCTAACCACTAAAAAAATCAATTAATCATTATGCCTTGTTTGGTAAAAACACAAATAGATTAAAGACTTAATAGGCATTAGGCCTTGTTTGGCAAAACTGAATTAATATTCTTTTAAGTTATTTTAATAACTCCTTTATAAAAGGTTATTTGTCACACTTTACTAAATTAAATTAATCTTAATAACAATTTATTAAATCACTTCATCACATAAATTAATACCACCAAAATTATAATTATCTATATAATTATAACTTTATTTAATCAACTAACACATCCTTTTTAATTACAAATTCCAATAAAAAGAATAGTAATTCAATTAATCAAAACTCTCTAACTTAATAATTAAATTAAATTAGCAAAATAATTAATTTCCTTAATTATTTATTTAACAAATAGTTAACCAAATTGAATTAAATTTGAACAATTATTTATTTAACGATAGAAACACATCCATTAAATACTTAAATAATTCAATAAATATTTAATATAACAATTAAAAATTACGAAATGTTACATTATTCCCTCCTTACAAGGATTACGTCCTCGAATCACAATTCAAACAATTCATTAAATACTGATGATAAATTAGAAACTTCAACAATTTACGAACCGATCACCTCTTAAAATTCATAACAATTTATCGTTCATTTTAACGGTTCAAAATTTGTGGACATATACTCAACTTATATATGTATAACATATCCAAAAATCACAACGATCCAACGGTCGGATTAAAAATTAGAACTCACATAATATATCATAAGAACACTGGTTTGATTTTTAATAGCTCCTTTCCGACAAAAATACTGATAAAACACCTCAATATTAATTCCTTCATTTATAACCACATAAATAAATCCATCATTTATATCCGCATCAAATAAATATTTCCTTATCATATAAATCAATAACTAATTATTCACAAATAATATTACAGAACCATAATTATGACAACCAGATAGTTCCAAGAAAGAGGGGGCTTTCCGATAAGAATTTCTCCTTACTGGCGCGCAATTAGGTGACCAAACCTATCCTTGACAGAACTTTTTAGACATTGCCAATAATGCTATCTAATAATATTATTCAAATAATAGGAATTATTAATCTGATAATGGGAAATACTGCGCAGTGATAATTATTAAAACAACAATAATATAAAATATCAACACAGCAATTATTGAATCAATAAAATAAAATATTGAGCGAAGAAATCATCGTAACAATTATTGAGTAGTGCCTTCTTACATAAGAATCAATAATTCAAAAAATCTTTGTAATATCTTGTGTCTTTATTAATGCGACCACACGTACATCGTATTTTAAACCTTTGGGTATTTCAAGCGGTGTTAATGGTAACAACTACAATTATTTATAAAACTCAAACTTGTTGTTTTTCTTCATCAAAGCAGTTATTACATTATGGGACCCATAAATGGCAGCGCCGTCATACGAATATTCCCTGACACCAAGAATATTCTACGACCAAACGAATATTCCCCAACAGAAATGAGTATTTTGTAACCACTTGCGTATTTTGAAAATTTTATATATATCACCCTTAACTTTAAACTTTTATCAATTTAACCATTTCTTGAATAATAATTATAAAAAAATTGAATACTTTTATTTCATAAAATTTGGGGTCTTCTGATCTCCCTCCTTATGAAATTTCGTCCCAGAAATTTACGTGCACAGTATTTCAAAGAGTTGAGAATACCTTGCTTTCATATCGATTCCATCTTCCCTGTCTTCATGATTTCTTCATTGCTCATCTCACCGTATTTGAGGATATCATTCTAGAATCTGACTTCAAAAAAAAGGTTAATTGACATATAACAATTTGTCGACTTAAGTAAGAAAATTGACTTAGGTAGGAGACACACTAGCGAAGGATATTACTCGTCTCTCCCTTCCTAGTTCTAATCCGGGATCTCATGGAGATCATATCCTAAGCTCGATACCAAATGTGACGCCCCAAAATAGGTCCAATCCATCCAACCTATTACGAAGTCGCCAAATACATGGTACAAAATCAACTACAACTTTATTACTACAATTGTCGTACAAATACAACAACACATATCTTTGTGAGTTTTAATATCAAGTTTGACTCATGTCCCAACTATGGACAACACCTCACATTGATACATTACATAAAAGTACGATCGATAACTATTTTAGAAATTAAAATCTTTGGGAAGTGCTCAAGAAACCAACCCGTACATGGGAGGCCATGAATCTAAGTTATGATAGATATCATATGTCCGAGAGAATTATCCTTGGTTGATCCAATAGACCCCAAAAGAAAAGCGAGAAGATTACTATCATGTTCCTTCCGATGGTGAGTCTTCTCTTGACATATAACTATCTCCATTTGTCTCCGATTGAAAATTATATTTCAAATAAACTCCAAGATCATATAGGTAGTGCTCGTAGATATACTCAACAAGTGGATGTGCACAACCCTGTCTTATGATAACACGAGGTTGTATGTCATTAGACATCGTGTATGATAGTGGCAAAAAACCCTTCCAAAGTTGGGTTCACCTCACTCTAATCGGTTCACCAAGATTAAATATCAAATGACGTATACAATACGACACACTTATCTAAAGTTCTCAAAAAAATTATTTCCATACTATTTAGGGAGAACCTCAACAACTATAGACCACTATTCTATTCCCTGTTATCCCCATTTCGACCCGTGAACACTCTTATTACACGAAAGGAATTGTGAAGCAAAAGGGTTGAAACACAACTAACTTCGATAAAGAATATCATGACTAAAGATAATTAAATTATCAATAGCCTTCATCGATAATAAATCGGAGATTTAGAACATATGGTAGATGATAATACTTTTAAACCATAGTTGCGGTGAACGAAGCGATCCATTAGAAGAGTCGAATAGACCATAAAGTCTATTATCTTCTCCATGTTAAAAGTCCACCAACAATGCTTTAACCTGTAACATTAATCAGCGAGATCCATTTCACGATCGTATGAATAACTTCATAATCATAATTGTAGTTCTAATTTTCTCTTCTCATCCAAGACGAAGATATTTTTCATCACATGTCTTTACCTGAAACATCAAAGATCATGGTTATACCAAATCACAGTTCATGTTCATAATCATACTAATAAATTCATATTTGCACTACAGGCCAAAGATATTCATCAACAGTTCATCTTTGTCCTACATGCCAAAGATATTTAGCAACAGGTCATCTTTGCACTACATGCCAAAGATATTCAACAACATGCCATCTTTGCACTACGGGCCAAAATATTCAATAACAGGTTATCTTTGTACTACGGGCCAAAGATATTCATCTCTCAAAGAAACATACAATCGTTTCAGAATTTATATAAACCATAATTATAATCATGTTGATCAATTCACCTTTGCACTTAAGCTAAAAATATTCAATTGTAAATTCAATGGTCATGATCATACCGATCAGCGATTGACTTTGCACTTCTTGGCCAAAAAGAGAACCTATAGTCACGATCATACCAATAATCCACCCATCTTTACACTTAAGTCAAAGAGAAATTTCATCACCGGAATTATAAAAATGTTATATATGATAATAAAAACAATATGATCAATAACTACATTTAATTTCAAGAGTAAGATTCATAAATCAATGATTTCATAAGACCTTAATCCAAATGTTATAAATCACTTAATAATCTCATAATCTAATATTATTAATATTACCACAATATCTTAATCATTTCTTAAACTTATAAACAATTTATTTTAATTGTTTACACTTTACTAATTAATGCATTTAATCATCCTAAAATGCCAAAATCATAAAATTTCATCACCAATAACCAAAACCCTCATCAAAAATCTGCATATACCTTATATAGTATTCCCAAGCCATAAAATCCTATTTTCCAATTTTCTTACTTCACATAACATATTTAATTCATTTACTCATAACTAGTTCATTTTCATGAAAAATACCAAATCAGTCCCAAAAATATTTTTTTTTTAAGGATTTTAGAGAATATAGTCCCATATTGAATATATATTTTTTGAATTTTTAAAATTCATTTACTATTTTTCACATGGCCAAAAGCGCGAATATTTAGACATTTATCATAAATTGTACGTTTGTCCAAAAATTCTGAAATTTACAGAGTATACTTATGTTATATAGATGTACTCCCAATAAAACTTTCACCAATTTTGGAGTTAACCACAAGGAGTTATAAAAGTTTACTTTTAAAATAGTCTTTTCCCATAAAATTCATAACTCATAATCTATACATCCAAAAATCGCCATTTTTGGACACAATCTATAAAACTCATCAAATTATCATTTTAAATTTTTCCAGAATTTTAGAAGGTCCGAAAAAAGTATGAAACTGAAAAACATAATAACCCTTAAAAATCTCTTACCTCAAAAAAAGCGGTATTTACGACCAGAAATGTAAAAAGAAGGAACCTTGCCTTTGAATAGCAACTCTCAAAGTATCTAAATACTCACAAAATACGCTCGATAATATAGAGAGAGAAAGAGAGAAAGCTTATGTTTCTGGTGTGTTTTTCAATTCTAACTTAGCCCTCTATTTATAGGAAATTGTTAGCACGCCGAAGCAGACTTGACCTGCTACTATTGCCTCCCACCACATTTGAATTAGAATTTCAGCACATTTCTTCACCAACCATAGGTGGGGCCCACGCATTCTAGAATTTTCTACCAAAATGATAAATTTGAAACTTGATAATTTACGAACGGTCACCTCTTAAAATTCATAACAATTTATACGTTCATTTTTAACGGTTTAAAATTTGTGGACATATACTCAACTTATATAAGTATAACATATCCAAAAATCACAACGATCCAACGGTCGGATTAAAAATTAGAACTCACGCAATATATCATAAGAACACTGGTTTGATTTTTAATACCTCCTTTCCGACAAAAATACTGATAAAACACCTCAACATTAATTCCTTCATTTATAACCACATAAATAAATCCATCATTTATATCCGGATCAAATAAATATTTTCTTATCATATAAATCAATAACTAATTATTTACAAATAATATTACAGAACCACAATTATGATAACCAGGCAGTTCCCAGGAAAGAGGGGGCTTTCCGATAAGGATTTCTCCTTACTGGAAAGCAATTAGGTGACCAAACCTCTCCTTGACAGAACTTTCTAGACATTTCTAATAATGCTAGCTAATAATATTATTCAAATAATATGAATTATTGATCTGATAATGGGAAATATTGTGCAGTGATAATTATTGAAACAACAATAATATAAAATATCAATGCAGCAATTATTGAATCAATAAAATAAAATATTGAACAGTAAATACTGTAACAATTATTGAGTAGTGTTTTCTTACATAAGAAATAATAATTCAAAAATATTGTGCAATACCGTGTGCTACTGTGCAACCACGTGTATTACTGTATTTTAACCACCGGGTATTCCAACAGTGTTAATGGTAACAACTACGTCATTATTTATAAAAACTCAAACTTGTCGTTTTTCTTCATCAAGCGGTTATTACATTATGGGGCCCTGAATGAATGGCGGCATGCCGTCGTACGAATATTCCCTGACAACAAGAATATTCCACGACCAAATGAATATTCCCCAACAGAAATGAGTATTTTGTAACCACTTGCGTATTTTAAAAATTTTATATATATCACTCTTAACTTTAAACTTTTATCAATTTAACAATTTACTGAATAATAATTATAAAAAAAATTGAATACTTTTATTTCATAAAATTCGGGTCTTACAGAAATCACCATGCATGCGGTACTTCGCATAGACAGGTTATTCCAATAGAAAAATAAATGATGAAACCAGGTCCGGTGTAAACGCACAGACAGGATATTCCAACATAATAATAAAGAATGGAATAACAACAGAAATCACCATGCATGCGGTACTTCGCATAGACAAGTTATTCCAACAAAATAATAAATGATGGAACCGGTCCCACAGCGTAAGCCTTATGAGCGGATATTAAGCCGAATAATAAAGAATGGAATAACAACAAGAAATCACCATTCATGCGGTATCAGATGTACAGAGTTATTCAATGAGAATAATAAATGATAGAACCGGTCCCGGCGTAGCGCGACAGACATGCGGGATATTACGACGAATAATAAAGAATGGAATAATAGAAGAATTTCACCATGTATGCGGTACTTCGCATATATAGATTACACTACAAAAAAATGGGTCTTAGCAACGACTTTTCGGGCAACGAATTTATAAATCGTTGCTAAAAGTATATGTTTAGCAACGAAATTTGTCCTTCGTTGCAAATTGTGTCAGGCTTTCACTTTTTGCAACGAAATTCATAAGTCGTTGCAAAAATTCGTTGCTAATTCATTGGCGGGAAAAAAATTTATTAGAAATTCGTTGCAAAATTTGTGGCCACTTGCTTTCCCGTCATCGTGGGCAACAAAAGTTTTTTTGTTGCTAAAAATGGGGATTTAGCAACGATTAAAAGTGTATGTTTAGCAACGAAACTTGTCCTTCGTTGCAGATTGTGTCAGACTTTTACTTTTTGCAACGAAATTCATAACTAGTTGCAAAATTTGGAAACAAAATTCGTTAGAAATTCGTTATAAAATTTCTAACCACTTGATTTCTCCTCATCGTGGGCAACGAAAGTTTTTTTATTGCTATATTTCGTTGCCTAATATAGACCATATTCATTGGCAATAATTCTTATTTTCGTTGCATATTTTATACTACTTTTTGCAACGACTATTAAAATGTTGCCTTAAATTAAGATAATAATAAT
Source organism: Panax ginseng (assembly GCA_020205605.1). Taxonomy (NCBI): domain Eukaryota; kingdom Viridiplantae; phylum Streptophyta; class Magnoliopsida; order Apiales; family Araliaceae; genus Panax; species Panax ginseng. The sequence goes on along the minus strand of CM035129.1, from coordinate 137,496,927 downwards.
AATAATAATAATAATAATAATAATAATAATAATAATAATAATAATAATAATAATAATAATAATAGCAACTAGGCCAAGGTGCTCGGGTGGTCATAGGATCAATATTCCAAATCGGAGGTCTTGGATTAGAATATGTGCATCAACATTTTTTTTTTGAATAAAGTTCAATATTCGCAACGTCAAATTTCAGTCCACATATATATATATATATATATATATATATATATATATATATATATATATATATATATTCTTTTCAAAATTTCTTATCAAACTAAATAAAATACTAAACAAATCTCAACATTAAACTAAATATATATAAAATAACTATGAATATTTATATATGTGTATATATATATATGTAAACAAATATTCATATAAATATTTATAAATTTATCTCTAAATATTCATATAAATATTTATATCAAATATTCATATCTAAATTTTATAAATTTTAGATGAAATATTTATAAATAAATATTTGTTTATAAATTTTAAAGATAAATTTATATGAATATTTGTTTATAAATATTTATATTAAAATATTCATAGGTACATTATATAATTACTTTATATATATTTAGTTTAATGTGGAGATTTAAGATGGGTGTGTGTGTGTGTGTGTGTGTGTGTGTGTGTGTGTGTATATATATATATATATGGAAATAGAATTTATCTAATACACAAAAAATATAACATAAGAAGCAAAAATATCACAGATAGATTTTGAACCTAAGACCTATGGGTTATTGGGTCATTAAGCTACCATTGAGCCATTCTAATTTATTAGTTAACTAAACTGCCGCCATAACTTGTAGCGGTAGACAGTGTAGCACGTGTAGCACATGAACAAATGAGTAATTTCTATTTGTGCGCAATAATTTTTACGAGGGCCAAGAATGGGGGCCTATATATATAGCCGTTTATATTCTATTTGTGCACAATCTTTCAAAACTGCATCGTTTTGGCATATTTGTTTTTGATTTCTGATTTGGGAGGAGAGAAGCTGTTTTTTTAATATAAAAAAATATGCCAAAACGACATAGTTTTGGCAGACTATGCACAAATAAATTATACACAGCTGTGTATGACCATATTGCTCTATATATTAACTTACCAAATTATAATTATTAATTTGTTACAATTTTTTTACTTAAAAAAATTAATTGCGATGTCGAGAGGCGGGAGCAATAGACAATATAATTTTGAAAAAAAGAATTAAATATTCAATATAATTAATGGTTGAGATTGAAAAAAATAAAAGTCTTGTCGCTATAATTGTAGTCGCAGTAATTACACTTATTAATTTACTAAAGTGTAATTACTATCGCTACAACTTGTAGAAAAGATAAGACTTTATTTTTTCAATCTCAACCATTAATATAATGATCAATGATGGAAAGCGATTGAGATGATGGTTCTTTGGAATAGTACTCTAACAAATAGGTTGCCATGAATTGGAATCTATATATATATATATATATATATATATATATATATTAATAACTTATATTCAATCTATATAATAAAACAGAACCCATTTTGAATCTTTCATTTGACAAAGCACAAGGACGACTCAGATTCATTCTAACTTAATTCTTCCAACTTAATCTAAAGACTAATATTTCTTTTTGTCCAAATCAAATTCACTCATACGCCTTACTCCCTCTCATGTTCACACACAAAATCTTTCTCTCTCCTCTCTTCTTCACACACACAAACAAATAATAATAATAATAATACAAATAATAATTATAATAGTACAAGAACGGTTCAAATTTTAACTCAATTCTTCCAACTTAATCTAAATGCTCACATTTCATCTCACACTAAAAATTTCCGCTCAAATTAAATTCACCCCTAAAAATTCCCGCCCAAATCAAATAACAATAATATTAACAATAATGATAATAATTATAATAATAATTATTCTAATAATAGTAATAGTAATAAAAAGAAAAATAATAATAACAATAATAATAATTATAATTATAATAGTAATGATAATAATAATAATAATAATAGTAATAATTTTAATAATAATAATTTATTACAATAATTATAATAATAATAATAGTAATAATTTTAATAATAATAATAATAATTATAATAATATTAATATTAATAATAACAATAATAATTATAATAATTATTATTATAATAGTAATAATAATTATTATAGTAATTATTATTATTATAACTATAACTTGATAATAATAATAATAGTAATAATTATAATAATAATTATGATAATAGTAATAATAATAACAACAATAATAATAACAATAATAATAATAATAACAACAAAAATAATAATAATAATAATAATAATAATAATAATAATAATAATAATAATTATTATTATTATTATTATTATTATTATTATGGTGGTGTGATGAATTATGAAAATTGTTATTGATGATTTTTAAGTTTTGTAAACAGATTTAGATTTTTTTGGATATTTATTTTTTTAAAAAAATTAATTATTGTGGAGGTTTGGTGAATTATGATAATTGTTATATCTAATTGTATGTTATTTTAGGTTACAAAAAATCTTTAGGTAATGTAGTATTTTTCGAATTTTAATCTAATTTTTCGTTGCGTCGTGCCTTTAGGCACGGACAATTACTAGTATTTAATAAGTCACATATATATAAATTAATTATATATATATGGGTATTAGCCTGTTACAAATTTTGTACTTTCAAAATTTACTTGCGATAACAGGAGGCAATAACAATGGATGATATAATTTTATTATTAAAATGTATTAGGTTCGAATTAATTTAGAATTAATGAACTATACTTTAAAATTCATTATTTTTTTCTTATTCTATTTATAATTGTAATTAGAGCATTCATTTTAAAATTCAAATTTATAATTTCAAAAATGATGAAAAGTTATTTGAATTGTAATTTATATTATTGATTTTGTATTTATTAAAAATAAATAAATAAATATTCATTCATTAATACTATACTTTAAAACTCATCATTTTTTTTCTTATTCTATATATATATATCTTTAGTAATTGCTAGGTAATACAAAGACGAACGTAACGTAAAAAAAATTAGATTAAAATTCAAAAAATACTACATTACCTAAAGACTTTTTGCAATCTAAAATAACTTACAATAAAACATATCAACTATCATAATTCATCACAGTACCATAATAATTAATTTTTCTTTAAAAATAGATATCTAAAAAAATCTAAATCTGTCTACAAAACTTACAAATCATCAATAAAAAATTTCATAATTCACCACACCACCACAATAATAATAATAATAATAATAATAATAATAATTATTATTATTATTATTATTGTGGGTATTATTATTATTATTACTATTAATATTATAATAATAATAATAATAATAATTATTATTATTGTTGTTGTTGTTATTATTATTAGTAGTAGTAGAAGTATTAGTATCAGTGTTATTATTATCCCTCCCTAGCTCTCTCCCTCAGATCTCCCTTCTTTCCCGCATCGCTTCCCTGCCCTAACTCTCTCACTCATTTCAGCAGCCGCATAGTAAGAAAAAAGGAAAAACCATGGCGGCTCAAGATCGATGGCAAGTCCCCCTAATTCTCACCGCCGATCCCGGCTTCTCCGTCTATCCTGTCGTCGCCTTTTTCTGATTCTACCTACACAACAAGAACATATATAAATTTAAAATGTTTAAATTTGGGGGCGTACAGCAATCAACTAAAATCTTTAGTACGGGATTTTCTATCTCCTATCTTTCACTCTCCTATTCTCCTAATCTCTCTCAAGTCGGCAGAGAACGGGAGAACTTTTTCCAGTTCTTAACTCAATTCTTCTTCCGAAGGTTTGTCTCTCTGTTTCTGTCCCTGATTTTATGTTTCTATATGTCAATGTGGATCTATTTATAGTTTACACCAGCTGTTTATGTTTATGTATTTAGATATTCTTATATATGGTTACAAAAATGAATGTCCAGAAACTAAAGTATATCATATCCAATACAGTTTAGTTCTCCTAAGTAGAGAGAAAGGATGACGACTAGGATAGCTCCGGGAGTGGGAGCGAACCTGCTAGGTCAGCACTCCGCCGAGAGGAATCAAGACGCTACCGCCTATGTTGGCAATCTCGTTCCTCAGGTTTCCCTTTCCCCCCTTAACTTTACGATTTACCATATTACTATCTCTAATTTAGGGTACACATTGTATATTTGTATGCCTTTTGATTCTGGGTACATGACTCTCATATTCTAAACTTAATATTCACTACGTGTTTGCTGTGGATCAATTTATTTGGTTCTTCTGTTTTTCCCATAGGTCAATATGTTGCCCAACTTTAGGGTTCTATTTGAAAAAAAAGTTTTTTTTATGGGTTTTGTGTTTTAGTCTGTTTGTTTTTATTATTTTCCTTTTAATGATGCAGTAATTTAACACACGTTAAATTACTACCTTGAACTGAGCTGTATATTCTTAAACTTTTCATATGTACAAATTGCTGGATATTCTAGTATAAAATTGGTGTAGTACTGTACTTTGTCATTTAAGCTTTATGTTGTATTTACAAATTTCGCTGCCAAAGAACTACACTTGTAATCTCTGATTGGTTGAACTTGTGTCGTCCTTATGTTTGTTCAATGTTTTCCTTCAGGTAACTGAAGAGCTATTATGGGAGTTGTTCGTTCAAGCAGGCCCTGTTGGTAGGTTCCAGTTTTTTAATAGTTATAATCACTATTCGGTGATATTAATTTTATGGGAAATGTTGATTTTCATTACTGTATATGCCATATCATTAGCATGCTTGGATCACTCATTGTTTGTGTACTCTACTGGACATTCTATTGTAGTTAATGTTGTACTATTTGTTATATTTCTCTCCTTTCCGTCTTTCTAGTATTTCATTTTTACTAGTTTGTATTTCTACTTTTCTAATATCTTTCTAGAGACTAAATAAATACAATATATTTTTTCTATCAACCTTGCCTTCTCTTCCTAACCCCTTCTATGCTTACTGACACCTGTGTTGTCAGGATTGAGTGGTCATAATGCAAAGAATATTCTGGTATATCGATTACATTATGATGGTCCCACCCCAGCTGTAGGCCATCAACTAGTTTTTCCTCTCCCATTATACGAGGGTATAAAACCCTCCCACTAGATCTTCTTGTTTCCAATGCTCAACTGTGAGGCTGGTTTTATACCTTTACTTTGTCCCACGGTCATGGATATTCCTTATAGACCAAAAACTGCATAACATTAGTGTGTTCGTTTGGTACTTTAAATAATGGATCTTAGTGGCTCTTAAAGCTATGGTTAAAATCACTTGTATAAAAAGAAAGAGAAGATGTGGTTATTTATGTCAAGAGAGAGAAGCTGTGTTTAGTGATTACTAGTAAAAAAAGAGAGAACCCTATGATTAAAATTGATGAATAGAAATTTGTCCAAATAGGGGATGTGAAGGTTCATTCTTTATGCTCTCCTTGAATTCAACTCTTGTAAATAGATATCTTGACCCTCTAGCTAATGACAACAATAAAAAAAGGTTTTATTTTTCAAAATTTTCTTCTCTCTTTTTTTTTTAAATTTTTTTTCTCCATTTGGTTGCATTTAGATTTGTATAAATATCAATTTATCCTTGTGCAGTGAAAATATGTGTTGATAGTAGTTACTACTTACTAGAACAACATTATTGTGTAGGAAAAAGGCTTGGCGCAAAATTCTTAACTTTATATAATTTTCTTCTTGCATATATTAGTTTCCTTTTTTATTTTTTATTTTTTTTGTCTATTGGCATTTTAAGGGATTTTATTACCCAGTTTTAATACCATGCTCTCAATTTGGCATCGTTTCTTCTTTAAACTTTTACTCGCAATCAAATTTGGATTAAGATTTTTGAGACATAGGAGCTTAGACATAGATATTCTCTTGTGGAACATATTCAGATACTCTTATGCACAATTTTTTTTAAGTATATCATCTAACTTATCCATCATCTCCTTTCTACTTTATCAGCTGCTTTCACATTTATATATTTCTTTTATTTTGTCACAGTTAATGTTTATGTTCCTAAAGATAGAGTAACTAATCTTCATCAAGGTTATGGTTTTGTTGAATTTTGAAGTGAAGAAGATGCTGACTATGTAAGTGTTTTTGTGTCTCTATTTTATGTTTTCATGCCTCCTTAACTTGCGTGTTTGAATCTGTTAAGAGTTTTTCTTTCCACATTGTGTATTTAGTTATTTTTAATTATTAATATTTTTCTTCAATTTTGCTGGCAATTAAAGTTTTGAATATGATTAAGCTTGTGGAAGATGGCTTCGTTGTATTTCTTTTGGATTATTTGGTACAAAAGGAAACGTAGGGATATTAAGGGTAGGGATATTAAGGGCATGACACTATCTATATAGATATAGAAAAACTTTATGCTAAATACTGTGTGGACTAAGAAGGAAGAGGAAATGAATGATTACTGTTCAGAGGTATTGTTATTGGCATTCTACTTGTAATTATATCTACTATATATGCCACATTCACATGAAAGTATTAGCCAACTAATAATTTGCCATGAATCTATAAGTTTGTGCGCATGTATCCTTAATTTGCTTTAATGCAAATAACTAAATATTCATCATTTTCAATTTTATAGTAATGACGCCACAAGGGAGATATTTGGCCATGTGCATTTAATATTTCTTGACTTTTTCTTTTTCTTGATCATTATATCCTCTTCAGTTCCCCAGCAATATGCAAAAAATATGCTGCTGGCCTTGCTGCCTCCGCTCGTTACTTTTTAGCTCCTGTTGGGTTAGTGTCGGGTTAGTTTTGTGTGGCTGTTTCCTTGCTGGCTTTCTGCAGGTGCCTAGGTTTTGGGTTACTTGTTGCTGCATCTTTGGTTGCGTTGTTGTGCTGCTATCTTTGTGTTGATGTTGCTGCACTCAGTTTGCTTTGTGGTTGTAGTTCTCGCTGCAACTGCTGCTATGTCATGCAACTGCAGTTGGTGAGCATAGTTTTATTGTTGATTTACTTTTGTGGGAAAAAGCTGGAAACAAAACATGAAAATTTTATTCTTTTTATTTCCTCTTTATGCAAGCTAGTTGTTAAAATACTATAAGATTGGTTAATAGAAACAAATTTCTAGACTAATTTTTGGCATCGAAATAGATGTCTCATCTTTGTGAAGTCAGTTCCATTTCCATTTTATAATAGTTATGTTTCATCTGTTTTTCAATATAGTTGAGGTGAAGAGCAGTTCTGATGGTTTCATGATCAAAATGAGAGATGGTCGACATTTAAGATGTGACCATACCAACCCTGAGGGACTATTCTTCATCGGGACTATTCTTGTAGGACCCAATTATGAAGGGGAGGAACTTATCTCGCTGACCTGGGTATGTTCTGCCCTTGCCACTTAATATTTCCCAAGTTATCAATAAATGTGTCTTTCCAATGTCTGCTGCAAAATGTTGAATTCTTGGTAAATAAATCTATGATGTCTGTGATTATAGCTAGCATCTTTGGGGCATATACTGTATGGAAATTTGTTATCTCAAGAAAAGTTTTTTCACATTGACTAATAGCCTCAACTTTTTCATAATTGTTGTCCTTTCTATATTGACATCTAAACATTGTTATTTAAGATTGTGTGATGGTATTTAAGATTGTGTGATGCTTGTGCTTGTTGAATGTGACTGAATTCTGACTTGAGGTCAATATATAATAATAATCTACAAGTCTTGTAACAGAAAATATGTTTATCACTATGCTTACTGAAATTAATTCATGAAATGGTCGATTAAGATTTCAATTTTTTCTTGTAACAGAGCAATCATATAGTCGCACTGAAGGTTCTTTTTCTATTTGGATTTGTAGCAAATGATATTGTGATTGTCTATTTATCTTTTTCTGCTTATGAGCAATACAGTGTACATTAGTACCGCGTAGCAATTCTATTGTCTTTGTGTATTGGTTTTGGCACTAAGTGCCTATGGTGACCTATTTGCTTCATTTTCATGACTTATTATTTTTAAATATGTGCAGGAAGACTGTTTCTACGACCTGCCTTACAATACTGGTATCAAATTTTCGTGCTACGTTTACGAAAGATAAGGGACGAAATTATGAAGTGTACTCTATATATGTAGATATATACTTTGATTGAAGAACTGTGGTAGCTTTAGATGGTTAATTGTAAAGATAATGAATGATTATGTAGTGGATGATTTTATTAAGTTAATAATATTTTAGTTTTTTGTATTTTTGTCATTATTTGCTATGGGGACATTGAGCTAGTCAGGTACACAAAAAGAATGTCAAATTTTGATTTGGCAACAATATAATTAGTTACCAAAGCATTGAACAAGTTTTAATATAACAATAATTTTTTATATATTTAGCAACAAATTTTCGTTGCTAATGACATAAAAAATATAATATTTGGCAACGAAAAATTAACCTAATAACAACGGAGAGGATATTGTTGTTAATACTAAAATAAAAGGTAACATTTTTATCGTTGTAAATCATATCAACTTTCGTTGCATATATATAAAAGCGGTAACATAATAAAATGTCGTTGTTAATCGGCGACTTTCGTTGTTATTGAAAAATAATCAACAACAAATATTTTCGTTCTTTGATTCAAAGATAATGTCGTTGCCAAATAATATAATCAAGAACGAAAATCGTTCTTTAAAAAGTTTACATTCCGCAATGAAAGCAAGCTTAGCCAACAATTTTCATAATTTATCGCAACGAAAAATGTCGTTGCAAAATGGTGTCAATTAGAAGCGAAAATGCATGGTCGTTGCCAAAAAAAAAAGTTCATTTCGTTGCCAATTAGCGGGCTTTTGCAGCGAAATGGGATTTTTTAGCAACGAAATTTTAATTATTACGCAACAATACATTTTGTTGCTAAAGGATCGATGTATCTCAGACGAAAGTCAAATTTCGTTGCAAAATGTATTACTTTTGTCAAGCGAAAAAATACGTTCGTTCATGAACAATTAGCAACGCCATCATTCTTGAACGAAAGACCTTAACGACAAAGAAAGTGGTTGCCAAAAACCTTTAGCAACGAAATTTGGTACCTTAGCAACGAAAATTGGTTGTTGCTGAAGCCCCATTTTTTTGTAGTGTTATGCCAACATAATAATAAGGAATGGAATAACAGAAGTTCTCTTCATGAATACGAAAGAAATAATACCCCTTACAAGAAGAACTGGATAAAGAAGTAGTGAAGTAGCAGAATACTTTTCTTCTTTCTCTCTATAGTTTCTCTCTCTAGAGTTTCAGTGAATTCGTAAGAAATAATGAAGGAATGAGCTTCTATTTATAGAAGAATGGATGAATAAGAACTAATCCATGAAGCAGCCCAGATCGATTTACTTTAAAAGCAGACGGTCAGTTGGTTTACAATAAAATATAATATATTCTATTTATAATCTAATAAAAGCGAATAACTTTTAAAAAGATTTTACTATGCAAGCACTATGCAAAAATTATGCATAATAAAATATAATATATTCTAATTATTGTCTAATAAAACGAATAACTTTATAAAAGTATTCTGTTTTATATAAATTTTTTTTCAGTTTATTACATTAATAATACTAATAAAATAGAACTCTTCATCATTATTACAATTCACATTATTAATTGACCAGGTCGTTCCCAGGAAAGAGGGGGCTTTCTAATAAGGATTTCTCCCTATTGACGCGTAATTAGGTGACCAAACCTCTCCTTGACAGAACTTCTAGACATCGTTAATAACGCAAATAATAATATTAACATCTTTGTTATCTCAACTATTGATTTAATAATATATAAAATATCGATAATAATTGAATCAAACTGAGTGACTTCTCACGTAAGCATTAATAATCTATACCGTGTGTTACTATGCAACCACGCGTATTCCTGTACTTTTAACACCGAGTGTTTCAACAGCTAACGGTAAAACTTCCGCCGTTATTTTTATAAAAAATATTTTTGTCGTTTTCTCAATTCGACAATAATTCCGTTGTGGGGTCCACCAATAATTGTCTTCAGTGCATTTAATATTTCTGTTAAAACGAATATTCCCCGACCAATCGAATATTATAAACAACTTGCGTACTTTATAAAATTTCTAAATATTACCCACAACTATAACATTATATCAAATTCATTCAAAAATGATAATTATAGAAAATTCATCTTTATTCATAAAAGTTGGGGTCTTACACTCTTCATGAATACGAAAGAAATAATACCCCTTACCTTAGAACAACTGGATATAGGAGTAGTGAAGTAGCAGAATACTTTTCTTCTTTCTCTCTATAGTTTCTCTCTCTAGAGTTTCAGTGAATTCGTAAGAAATAATGAAGGAATGAGCTTCTATTTATAGGAGAATGGACTGAATAATAACTAATTCCTGAACAGTCCAGATTGGTTTACTATAAAATATTCTAATAAAACAAAATCTTTTAAATAAAATATAATATATTCTATTTATAATCTAATAAAACGAATAACTTTATAAAAGTATTACATTTTATATAAAAAAGATTTTACTATGCAAAATATACTACGCAATACTATACAAACACTATGCATAATAAAATATAATATATTCTATTTATAGTCTAATAAAACGAATAACTTTATAAAAGTATTACATTTTATATAAAAAATTTTACTATGCAAAATACTATGCATAATAGAATATAATATATTGTATTTATAGTCTAATAAAACGAATAACTTTATAAAAGTATTTTGTTTTATATAATTTTTTTTCTGTTTTATTACATTAATAATACTAATAAAACAAAACTTTATCATCATTATTATAATTCACACTATTAATCGACCAGGTTGTTCTCAGGAAAGAGGGGGCTTTCCAATAAGGATTTCTCCCTATTGGCGAGCAATTAGGTGACCAAACCTCTCCTTGGCAGAATTTCTAGATATCGTTAATATTATAAATAATAATATTAATAACTTCATCATCTCAATTATTAATTTAATAATATATAAAATATCGACAATAATTGAATCAATTAACGTGAGATACTATGCAACAATTACTGAAGCAATAATTGAACAAAAGCGAGTGACTTCTCACGTAAGTATCATTAATCAATACTGGTGCTGCTTATGCAAACACGTGTATTCTCGCATTTTTAACACCGGGTGTTTCAATGATTAACGATAAAACTTCCATTTGTTATTTTCATAAAATATTTTTGTCGTTTTCTTAATCAAACAATAATTTCGTTATTAGAATTGACCAATGATTGTCTTGGTCGCACAAATATTCCACTGTTAAAGCGAATATTCTCCCACCAATCGAATATTATATAACAACTTGCGTACTTTGCAAAATTTATAAATATTACCCACAACTATAACATTATATCAAATTCATTCTATAATATTTAAAAATGATATTTATAGAAAATTCATCTTTATTCATAAAAGTTGGGGTCTTACAGCATACGTCAATATCTCATTTCTCATAAATTCTCTCTCTATTCAGATGTTGTCAACATGACTCAATTATTAGAGCGAGATAATGAGTACGTTCAACCGAGGGACCACAACCAGGATTATACCGGTGACAGCAGTCATCAGAACAATGATAACCAACGGAGAAAGAAAAATATGGATAAAAGCGGTAACCACTCTGGTGGTAATCATGGCCATGAAAATAGAAGAAGCGAGTTGGAGGGAGATTTTAAAAAGAGGAGATTCAACAATGACAATGCGAAGACGTCAAAGACCAAAGAAGAATCGGTTCTGGTGGAGGAGAACGACCCCGGTCGTATCTTTATAAATGCGGAAAAGAGGGACATATCAGCCCAAACTGTCCACAACAGTTCAAGGTATGCTATAATTGTGGAAAGGAAGGACATATCACTCGAGATTGTAAGGTAGCGAAACCAAGTCCAGTGGGGATGGTGACTCAAAAGGTTGTCCCAGAAAAGTCAAAGTCAACGGTTCCTGGAAGAACGTTTGTCGTGACTGGTCAAAATGCGAGGAACCCAAACGAGATGATCACGGGTAAGCTAATCATAAATTCTTGCGAAGTTTATACCTTACTAGATTCCGGTGCTACCCATTCATTTATCTCTCTTGCTTGTGCTCAACGTTTAAACTTGACTCCGGAGAAATTAGACTTTGATTTATCTGTGGAGACTCCGTTAGGAGAAACTTTCATTACATCCACTGTTTATAAATCTTGTTTGATCCAAGTTGGCACCATCACATTACCTGTTGACCTTATCTCTTTAAAGATACTTGCTTTTGATGTGATTTTAGGGATTGATTGGTTAACTACTCATTATGCCAAAATTGATTGGTTTTCGCAAGGTTGTTAGTTTTCATATTCCTAACCAACCTGTTGTACGAATTCAAGCAACTAAAACACTAAAATCAATCACTGTCATATCAAGTCATAAAGCTATTCGTTTATTGAAAAACGGATGTCAAGCTTTCTTAGCCCATGTTATGGATTTGAATAAAGACGTCGAATTTGAATAATATTCCTGTTGTTAGTAAATTTCCTGACGTATTTCTTGAAGAACTTTCCGGTCTACCCCCAGAACGTGAAGTTGAATTCTTTATTGATCTTGAACCTGGTACAAAGCCCATTTCTAAAACCCCATATCAAATGGCTCTATTGAACTTCGGAGTTAAAGGTCCAACTCTGAGGAGTTGTTGGACATCGGTTTCATTCGATCTAGTACATCTCCTTGGGGTGCTTCATTTTATTTGTAAAGAAGAAAGACGGAAGTATGCGACTTTATATTGACTATCGAGAATTGAACAATGTCACCATCAAGAATAGGTATCCGCTACCTCGCATTGATGACCTGTTTGACCAGTTACAAGGAGCACAATTCTTTTCAAAGATTGATCTTCGTTCTGGATATCATCAGTTGAAGATTAGAACTGAGGATATCCCAAAGACTGCCTTCAGAACTCGGTACGGGCATTATGAATTCTTGGTCATGTCTTTTGGATTGACTAATGCCCCTGCGACTTTCATGGATATGATGAACCGAGTATTCAAGGAATATTTGGATCAATTCATTGTGGTCTTTATTGATGACATCCTCATATATTCCAAAAATCGTGAAGATCATGAGCACCATTTGAAGCTGGTACTCCAAAGGCTTCGTGAAAACAAGCTATATGCCAAGTTAAAAAAATACGAGTTCTGTCTTGAGGAAGTAGCATTCCTTGGGCACGTGGTGTCACAACATAGAGTATCTGTTGACCCGGTGAAGATTGAAGCAATACAAAGTTGGGAGAAACCGAAGTCGGTGATCGAAGTACGTAGCTTTCTAGACTTAGCTGGTTATTATCGGAGATTTGTGGAAGGATTTTCTCGAATCGCTACTCCGTTAACTCAGCTGACTCGGAAAGATACAAAATTCGTATGGAGCTAGGAATGCGAGAAGAGTTTTCAAGACCTCAAGAGGAGACTCATTTTCGCACTGTTCGACAATACAAATGCGGTTCGGATGGATTTGTTATCTCTGATGATGCTTACGGCAAAGGGTTAGGATGTGTTCTCATGCAACATGAGAAAGTCATAGCCTATGCCTCGCGACAACTTAAAGAATATGAGAGGAATTATCCTACTCATGATCTAGAGTTAGCGATGAGTCGTTTCAAGCCGCTTAAAGATCTGGAGGCACTATCTATATAGGAGAAAGTGGAGATATATTCGGACCATAAAAGCCTCAAATATTTCTTCACCCAAAAGGAACTCAACATGCGGCAGCGACGTTGGCTCGAGCTGTTGAAAGATTACGACCACACTATTCAATACCATCCTGGAAAAGCGAACGTGGTAGCTGACGCGTTGAGTAGAAGATCATATGCGGGAACGCGTGAGATGTTGTCAACACAAAGGCCCATTTTGTGTGATTTACAAAAGATGAAGATAGAATTCAAGACTTCGGGGACCCATGCGATGATGTTAAGTATACGCATAGAACCGACTTTAATTGAAAAGGTTAAAGTTGCTCAAGCCACAGACCCGGAGCTGATGCATATGAAGAAGAAAGTACAAGAATGTGCTATTCCAGAAGCAAGAATCGTTGAAGAAGGAATACTTCGAGTCCACTCCAGACTTTGTGTTCCTAACGACTCTGATTTGAAGTACAAGATCATGATGGAGGCACACAATACACCGTTTGCAATCCATCCTGGAAGTACCAAAATGTATCGTGATCTTCGACATACATTTTAGTAGAACAATATGAAGAGAGAGATTGCAAAGTTTATCTCGAGGTGTTTAACTTGTCAACGTGTAAAGGCGGAACATCAAGTGCCTAAGGGTCCATTGCAACCACTTGAGATTCTGAAATGGAAGTGGGAACACATTACCATGGATTTCGTTACAGGTCTTCCCACGGTTTCTCAAGGCATAAATGCTATTTGGGTTATTGTTGATAAATTAACCAAGTCTCCGCTCATTTCTTGCCGATCGGAGACTTATTCCTTGAACGTCTTGCTTCGTATGTACGTAAATGAGATTATGAGATTGCATGGCATGCCAGTATCCATAGTTTCAGATCGTGACCCATGATTTACTTCACAATTTTGGGTTAGCTTGCAAAAAGCTATGGGCACGGATTTATTGATTGATTCAAAGATACCATCCTCAAAGCAGACGGAAAATCAGAGAGGACTATTCAAACTCTTGAAGATCTATTAAGACTTTGTGTCCTAGATTTCAAAGGGAGTTGGGATAAGTATTTACCATTGGTGAAATTTTCCTACAACAACAGTTATCAGGCAAGTATAGGTGTGGCTCCATTCGAAGCATTATATGGACAAAAGTGTCGCTCTTCAGTATGTTGGGATGAGGTGGGAGAAATAACATTATTGGGACCAGAGTTGGTACGTATGACTACAGAAAAGATCCAAATGATTCGACAACGTATACAAACGACACAGGATCGACAAAAGAGTTATGCGGATCTTCATTGAAAGGACGTGGAATTTAGTATTGGGGATTATGTATTGTTGCGTGTCGCTCCATTTAAGGGAGTTACAAGATTTGAGAAAAGAGAAAAGCTCAATCCACGATTTATTGGTCCATTTCAGATTCTTGACCGAGTAGGAAATGTGGCCTATAGACTCGCGTTACCTCCAAGCATGTCTCGTGTTCATAATGTTTTTCACATATCTGTGCTTCGTAAATATGTGAAAGACCCGAACTACGTTATTGAGTTAGAACTAGACGAGATAGCCGAAGACTTAACGTATGAGGAGGTACCTGTCCAGATCTTGGATAGAAAGGAGCATGTCCTACGTACAAAGGTCATACCACAAGTCAAAGTTTTATGGAGGAACCACGCTATAGAGGAAATGACCTAGGAGTTGGAAACGAAAATGAAAGCAAGGTATCCTCACCTTTTTGAAACACCAGGTACGTACGTCAATTTCGAGGACGCAATTTCATAAGGAGGGGAGGTTGTAAGACCCCAACTTATTATAAATAAAATTGAATTTCCTCTATTTATTATTTTGAAATAGTAAGGGTTGATTTGATTAATGTGGTTAGTTATGGGTAAAATGTATAAATATTTTAAATAAGCAAGTGGTTATAAAATATTCATTGTTGTCGGGGAATATTCGTTTGGTCATGGAATATTCTTCTTTTTTGGGGAATATTAAATGCGACAGTGCAAACCTTGTGTGGACCCCATAACGGAAAGCGATTGGATGAAGAAAATGACAAGTATAAGTTGTTGTTACCGTTAATACTATTGAAATACTAAATTGGTTAAAACACAAGAAGACACAATATTGCACCAATTATTGATTCTTACGTAGAAGGCACTACTCAATAATTATTACGATGAATTATCGCTCAATATTTTATTTATTGATTCAATAATTGTTGCGTTGTTATTTTATATTATTGTTGTTTCAATAATTGTCACTACACAATATTTTTCATTATCAGATCAATAATTCATATTATTTGAATAATATTATTAGATAGCATTATTGGCAATGTCTAGAAAGTTCTGTCTAAGGAGAAGTTTGGTCACCTAATTGCGTGCCAGTAAGGAGAAATCCTTATTGGAAAGCCCCCTCTTTCCTGGGAACGGCCTAGTTGTCGATATTGTGATTCTGTAATATTATTTGTGAATAATTAATTATTAATTTATATGATAAGGAAAATATTCATTTTATATGGATATAGATGGAGAAAATTTTTAATGTGACAATTGTTAAAAATTGTTATTTTATCTTTTTCTGATAAAATAATTCTTTTAAATATATTATTATATTATAATAATATAATAATGGTGATATTTTTATAATGAATGTGGGATATATGAATATATGAGGAGGAAGAGTATTTTTGTTACTAAAAATATTTAAAACATGTTTTTCATGTTTGTGGGCTCATTTCTTGACTGAAATTTGATTATAGCCTGTAAAATCTTCCGTATGTGGATTTCGATCAATTTCTGTTTGGAATTTAGAAAAACTTTCTTCTGCAAAGTTGTAGAGAATTAAATTTTCTATGGAATGGACTTATGATTTGAATTTTTCTGATAAAAGGGCTATTTATTATGAATTATTGAAGTTCTGAAGTTCCGAAATGATTATTTTTTTAAAGTTTTAAATTTTTTTTGAAAGAAAAACGTTTTTGATATGTTTGGTAGGCCCCACTGGTTGTTGAAATGGCTGAATTCAGTTATTCAAGGTGGGCGTAGGAATTTAAATAAATAATATTAATATTTTATTAAATTTTCTACTTTGGTGTTCTAAGCAATTTTCTATAAATAGGGTGCTTAGGTTAGAATTGAAAATCACACTAGAAATAAGTTTTCTCTCTCTATATTATCGAGCTTATTCTTGTGAGTATTTTGATACTTTGAGTGTTGCTATACGGTGCAAGATCCCTTCAGCACTATATCTAGTATTCCAAATCGGAAATCTTTGTCTTTTTCGAGGTAAGGGATATTATTTTTTAAAAAAAATGATATTATTTTTTTCAATATCATTATGCCGAAATATTGGTAATATTTTTCTTGTGAAATTCTTATTTTTTAGTGTCGGGATAACTATTCACGTATACGGCACTATTCACGTATACGACACTATTTATGAATACGGTACTATTCACAAAAAAATTAAATTTTCATTTTTTGTCCAAAATATCTATTATGGATACTAGGTTTGATTGTATCCATGTTTTGGTCTTCATTCTTGAATTTTACTTCACAATAGTTATTTATGAAGTATTTTTGAACTTGGACTGTTTAAAGTACGAATCCTTAATATTTGTTATTTTGTTTCACTGGATTCGTTTTCTTTAAACTATTTTTCATCATCCTCAGTCCTAAATGATGATATTACTGAATATCTTTGGCTTGTAGTGCAAAGATGGTTGATTTTCTTATGAATATCTTTGGCCCGTAGTGCAAATATGTACAGGCGTTGAGATGAACATGACCAACTGATGAATATCTTTGGCATGTAGTTCAAAGATGAATATTTAATTCAAGATGTATATTGATTGATGTTACAGGGATAAAACATTGATGATGGACTTTTAAATTCATAGATAATAGTAGATTTCATTCTCTACGTAACTCTTCTGTGAATTATTATTTCCGCTACGAATATTGATCTGAGCTTGTTGTCTATTGTATTTTATCAGATTTTTCCCTGTTGAAGACTATCGATAATTTGTTTTATATTATCTTAGTCATAATATTCTTTACTGGGCTAATTGAGCTTACCCTTTTCCTTTTGTTCCATTTTTCTTCTCAGGAGGCGAGAATGTAGCGAGTACTAGTCGGGGTGTGGAATGATGGTTCTAGAAGTTGTTTTAGTAGTCCTCACTATTTTGTAAAATATATAGTGTATCAATAATTGTAATGAGGACTTATTTGAGTGTGGATATTGTCTAGATGACAATATTTGTATTTAAACTCATAATTTATGTGTTGTCGTATTTTGCACGATAATTGTATTAATAAAGTTGTAGTTGTTTCTGTACCATGTATTTTGGCGACTCAGAATGGGTGTTGTATACCTATTTTGGGGGAGTCATAATATATATATATATATATATATATATATATATATATATATATATAGTCCGGATCAGTCCAGACTCTGAACCATAAAAATTAGGGACTTTTTTTTTTTAACAACTAAAAAAAAAATTTATGAAACTTGAATTTCTACATGTCTGATGTTTTGGGTGTGATTTGGATCATATAACAAAACATGTATGTACAGAGTCTGTACATACATGTTTTGTTATATGTATCCAAATCACACCCAAAACACTGTATTATGTAGAAATTCAAGTTCCATAATTTTATTTTTATTTTTTTAGTTGTTTTTAAAAAAAAGAAAAAAAAAGGGTCTGAATTTTCTCCCGTCCGGGAGGTCCGAACCTAATCAATTCTCTCTCTCTCTTTTTTTTTCTCTCTCTCTCTCTCTCTCTCTCTTCTCTCTTTCTCTCTCTCTCTCTCTCTCTCTATATATATATATATATATATATATATATATATATATATATACTAGTCATCCTTGTTATACTCAAAAGGACTTTGTTGAAGAAGAAGGTTCTTCTTCACCTACCCCTTCTGAGTTGCCTACTCAGTCAGATTTTGAGATTCCGATTAATAATCAATTAAGAGTTCTTAAAAAAGAGTTCATATTAGATTGGGACAATCTTGTAAAAGATTTTAATTCCAAATCTAATAAGGAAAAAGACATTTATTTAGGTCTAATCATTCAACAAAAAAAGAGCGTGATAAAATTGTTAATAGATGGAAACGATTTATTAACAGTGAAAAGATAAACATTACTTTTTACGATTGGTATGATCAATATCAAGGTAAATGTAATGTTATAACTAAAACCCAATAGAATAAAGAAGATAAGTCAAAAGTCTCTTCTAGTCATCCCCCGCTAGAAACTGTTTTACTTCTAGTAAAAAATACGTCTGTTGTTGCCAGTCCTTTTAAGATCTCAGATGGAAATAAAGATGATAAAAAAATAATTGAACAATTAAATTTTAGTAATCAATATCTATCAATGGTAGGAAGACGGCTAGATAGGATTGAAGAAAAATTCGAGGAAACTACTATTAAAAAACCCGATTCAAAAATTACACAACCTCTATTAAAATTACCAAAAAATAGAAGTAAACTAGGTTTACCCAACAAAGACGGTGAACTCACTAAAGCTATTGATAAGTTATTTAAAAAATTAAAAACTGAGCCTGAATCTAGTGGCACCATTGCAATCATTGATCAAGTTGAAATGCATAATGATGAAAGCAATAGCGAGGTCGAGATCATTACGATACTTCTTGGTCCAGATTTTAATGATCAGTTAAATAAATTAACAGTTAAAAACACTAGTATAACCAGAAATTGGTACTCTAGACCTACTCCTCCGGATCTATAGTTCGAAGAGAGAAATCTAGATAAGCAATTCTCTGTTTCATCTAATAAAATTTATGAATGGAACATTGATGGTTTCAGTGAACAAGAGATTTTAAACAAGTTAAATCACATGTCTATGGAAGCAAATAGCTATATAACTAAATTCAACAATCTGACTCAGCCATATATTGTTGAGTTATTAGCTAGTGGATTCACTGGTATTCTTAGATCTTGGTGGGAAAAATATCTCACAGAAGATACTAGACTATCAATAATTCATGTTGTCCAGTTAGATGATGACGGAAACCCCATCTTTGATGAAGATGTCGGTATTGGTCCACCTGATGGAGTTAACACTCTAATATTTACCATAATAAAACATTTTGTTGGCACTCCCAGTAATATAACTGAGAGAATCCATGATCAGCTTAGTAATCTCACTTGTCCCACTCTAAGTGATTTTAGATGGTACAAGGATGTATTTACCTCCGAGAGTTATGATGCGAAATGATAGCAATAAACCATTACGGAAAGAGAAATTAAATCAATGGTTTACCTTCATTATTATTTCATAAGGTCAGAGAAGAGCTAAGTAAAAATTTAGGGTATATTGATTATGATAACCTGACTTATGGTGACATAATCAGTTATATTCAAAAAATTGGATTAAAAATGTGTATTGATTTTAAATTAGCCAAACAAGTTAGTAAAGATAAGAAAAAAGCCAAGTATGAGTTAGGAACATTCTGTGAACAATATGGTTTACCTCCTGTTGTTCCCTCTATAAGAAAGCACTTGCGTAAACATATTGATCATCATAAGAGTCACAGACGCTATAAACATAAACAAAGTAATAAAAAAGATAAAATTCAAGATGATTATTACACTAAACCCAAACCCACAAGAAAAATTTATAATAAAAAATCATCTAAAAAATTTGATAAAAGTAAGATTGTTTGCCACAATTGTGGGCAGAAAGGACACTATAAAAATGAGTGCAAAATTAAGAAGAAATTATCTCAATTAAATATTTCAAGTGAAAATACTGAACAGTTATTAGAATTAATGAGAATAGAGAACATTGTCAGTAATGATAAAGGTTCTGATATTTCTCATTTATCTAATAGCAGTACTAGTAATCACGAAATAGATAGTGATAATGATGAAGTCACTATTTGCGCTAACAATTGCAATGAAAAGTGTTGCAATAAACAAGTCAATGTAATTACTAAAGATGATGAAGAAAGTTCTTTGCTAATTGATCTAATTAGTAAGATTTCTGATCCTGAGTTAAAATCTCAGTACACTAAGCAATTAACAGATTTATTAACCAAAGATAATAGAGTTAAGGATAAGATTTTTAAAGCTAAAGAAAAACCAATATTCAGTCTTAATAAAACTCATGAGAGATTCAAAACCCCAGTTACGGAAGTTACCCTTCCAGAGTTGAATCAAGAAGTCAATAAACTGAAAAAAGAAATTTCTAACTTAAAATTAGAAGTCTCTATTTTAAGAAAAGAGTTTGAAGACAAAAAATCCGATCTTCAAGTCCATGATTCCTCCTCTAGTGATGAAGATCACGATGAGCCTGAATCATCGGGAACTAAAGAAGAGCCAGATCTTTTTGTTCAAGGTTTTTCTCTTAAACGTATTAAAGATATCACTATTCAAAAATGGTATATCTCCATTAACCTAGTTGTTGATAAAACCTTTTTGATACATCTTCCTGCTTTAGTGGATACTGGCGCAGATCTTAATTGTATTCAAGAAGGTCTAATCCCAACTAAGTATTATAAGAAAACTAATGAAAAATTAAATTCAGCTAATGGTAGTCAAATGGAAATAAAATATAAACTGCCTAAGGTTCATATCTGTCAAGATAATATGTGTTTCAAAACGTCATTTGTTTTGATCCGTAATCTTACTGATAAGATCATCTTAGGGTTACTATTTATATATTTATTATACCCTTTTACTACCAGTAATGAAGGATTAAGCTGTAAACATTTAGGAAAAAGAATAATATTTAAATTCCTTATTAAACCTAAAGAAAGAGATTTAAAATTCATTCAAGAAGAATTTATTTCCAAATCATTAAATTTATTGAATTGTAAATCTACCCATTTAAATTTCTTAAAGGAAGAAATTAAGTACAAACGTGTTGAAGAACAACTTCAGAATAAAGAAGTTCAAGAAAAAATTGAAGAGTTAAAAATATATTTAAAAGAAAACCTTTGTTTTAATTCTCCTAATGCCTTTTGGCATCGGAAGAAGCATGTAGTAATGCTTCCTTATGCTAAGGAATTCAAAGAGCACCTGATTCCTACTAAGGCTAGGCCTATACAGATGAATCATGAACAAATGGAGTTATATAAAAAAGAGATTAAGGATCTTCTTAGTAAAGGTTTACTTAAGCCTAGTAAATCCCCATGGTCATGTCCCGCCTTTTATGTTAACAACGAAGCAGAAAAGGAGAGAGGTGTTCCCCGTCTAGTAATCAATTACAAGCCATTGAATAAGATTTTAGAATGGATTAGGTACCCTTTACCTAACAAAGACGACCTTATTAACCGATTGAGTAATGCCACTATCTTCAGTAAATTTGACCTTAAATCTGGTTTCTGGAAAGTTGCAATCCACCCAGATGATAGGTACAAAACAGGGTTCACTACCCCATTCGGTCACTATGAATGGAATGTCCAGGCATTTGGCCTAAAGAATGCTCCTAGTGAATTTCAGAATATCCTCAATGACATTTTGAACCCTTTCAGTCATTTTATTATTGTCTATATTGATGATATTGTGACGCCCCCAAAATAGGTCCAATCCATCCAACCCATTCTGAGTCGCCAAATACATGGTATGCGAAATAACTACAACTTTATTAATACATTTGTGTCGTGTAAAAATACGACAACATATATCTTTGTGAGTTTAAATACAATTATTGTCTTCTAGACAATATACATACCCAAATAAATCCCCATCATAATTATTGATACATTATTTTACAAAATGGTGAGGACTATTAAACAACTCTCTCAAGAACCTTCATTCCATACCCGACTAGTACTTCGCTACATTCTCGTCTCACGAGAAGAAAAAATGGAACAAAAAGAAAAGGGTGAGCTCAACTAGCCCGAAAAGAATATTATGACTAAGATAATATACAACAAATTATCGTTAGTCTTCAACAGGAAAAATTTAATAGAATACAATAGACAACAAGTTTTAAATCAATACTGCATGACGGAAAATATTAATTCATAGAAGAGTTACGTAGAGGATGAAATCTACTAATATCCATGAATTTAACGGTCCATCATCAATATTTTATCCTGTAACATCAATCAATATATATCTCGAATCATATACTCATCCTCGCACTACTGGGCCAAGGACATTCACCGATTGGTCATGTTCATCTAAACACTGTTCATCTTTTTGCACTCACGGCCAAAGATATTTATCGAAATCATTCATCTTTGCACTACTGAGCCAAAGATATTCATCATAAATCATTCATCTTTGCACTTTATAGGCCAAAGATATTCAATAATATCATCATTTAAGACTGAGGATGATGAAAAATATTTTAAAGGAAACGAATCCAGTGAAACAAAAGAGCAAATATTAAGGATTCGTATTTTAAACAATTCTCGTTCAAAAATACTTCATAAATAACCGGTGAGGTAAAATTCAAGAATGATCAAAACATGGATACAATCAAAGCTAGTATCCATAGTAGATATTTTAGACGAAAAGAAGAAATTTCATTTTCGATTGAATAATGCCGTATTCGTGAATAGTCAGATATCGTGAATAAAGGCAGTATCGTGAATAAGTAACTCAGACACACCAAAAGATAGAAATTTCACAAAAAAACATCTTCACGCTTCGTGAATAGTACTTCGTGAATAGTAACTCATGAATAGTAATCCCGAGCATGAAAAAGTTCCAAATTTGATAAAAAGTTCCAACCAATATTTCAAAGATAATGATATTGAAGAAATAATATCATTTGAGAAGAAAATAACATCCCTTACCTCGAAAGACAAGACTTTAGTCAAAACACAGGATATAGGCTATGACTTGAACTTGCACCAGTATAGCAATACTCAAAGTATACTCAAAATACTCACAAGAATACGCCGATAATATAGAGAGAAAACCTCGTTTCGGTGTGATTTTCAATTCTAACCCAAGCACCCTATTTATAGAAATTGCTTAGAAACACTAAAGCGAGAAAATTTAATATAATAATAATATATATAATCAAAATTCTCTCGCACACAAATCTGGTCCAAACTTCAGCCACACATGTTAAATGACTTTCAAAAAATGAAAAAACGTTTTTGTAATTAAAATATTTTAAACTTCCAAAAATCAATTATTTCGGAGCTTCGGAACTTCAATAATTCATAATAAATAGCCCTTTTGTCAGAAAATTCGAATCTCGCGATGTTTTATAGGAAATTCCATTATCTACAACTTTGCAGAAGAAAATCTTTCCAAATTTCAAACAAAAATTGACCAAAATCCACAAACGGGCGATTTTACAGGCTATAATCAAATTTCGGTCAATAATTGTGTCCACCAACACACAAAATATGTGTTAAACATTTAATGCCACAAAAATACTCTTCCTCCTCATATACTCATATATCCCACATTCATTATAAAAATATCACCGTTAATATATTATTAAAATAATATATTTAAATGAATTATTTTATCAGAAAAAGATAAAATATTAATTTTCAACAATTGTCACATTAAAAAATTTTTCCATCTATATCCTCATAAAATCAATATTTTCCTCATCATATAAATCAATAATTAATTATTCACAAATAATATTACTGAAATCACAATCATGACAACCGGACGGGTTCGAGGAAGAGGGGTTTTCAATAAGAATTTCTCCTAGCTGGCGGCGCAATTAGGTGACCAAATCTCTCCTTAGATGAACTTTCTAGACATTGCCAATAATGTTATCTAATAATATTATTGAGGATAATATGAATTATTGCTTCGATAATAAAAAATATTGTGTAATGACAATTATTGAAACAAAGTAATATAAAATATCAATGCGGCAATTATTGAATCAATAAAATAAAATCTTTGAGCAAGTAATTATTGTAACAATTATTGAGTAGTGCCTTCTTACGTAAGAATCAATAATTGGTGCAATACCAGTGTCTTCTTGTGTTGCAACAACGTGTATTCACGTGTTTTAACCACGGGTATTTCAACGAAGATAATTGGTAATAACTACGCCAAGTTATTTATAAACAACTTATATTTGTCATTTTCTTCATCCAATCGTTTTTTCGTTATGGGGCCCACAAAAAGATCACTGGCCGTCATGCGAATATTCCCCAAACAGATCTTAATATTCCACGACCAAACGAATATTCCAAACAATAATGAATATTTTATAACCACTTGCTTATTTTAAAATATTTGCGTATTTTACCCATAACTATCCACATTAATCAAATCAACCCTTACTATTTCAAAATAATAAATAGATGAAATTTAATTTCATTAATAAAAATTTGGGGTCTTACAACCTCCCCTCCTTATGAAATTTCGTCCTCGAAATTGACGTACGTAACTTGTGTTTCGAAAAGGTGAAGATACCTCACTTTCATTTCCGTTTCCAACTCCCAGGTCATTTCCTCAATAACATGGTTTCTCCATAAAACTTTAACTTGTGGTATAACCTCGGTACATAGGACATGTTCTTTCCTATCCAAGATCTTGACAGGTACCTCCTCGTACGTTAAGTCTTTGGCTATCTCATCTGGTTCTAACTCAATATGTGGTTCGGGTCGTTCACATATTTACGTAACATCGATACGTGAAAAAAACATTATGAACACGCGTCAAACTTGGCGGTAAAACGAGTCTATAGGCCACAGTTCCTATTCGATCGAGAATTTCAAATGGATTAATAAATCGAAGGTTTGAGCTTTCCTCACCTCACCGATTCTCGCTTTTGAAATAACAACTTGCACCTTCTTCTTCAAATTCATCGGCTCGGTGTGTAGCTTGAGCGACTTTAACTTTATCGATTAAAGTCGATTATACTCAGTATATCATCACGTGGGTACCTAGAGTTTTCATCTCCATCTCTATTATTTGTAAATTATCTGAAATGAGTCTTTGACAATATCGTACTTTCGATCTTGTATACGATCTTCTACTCAACACGTCACCTACCACGCTCGCTTTTCGAGGATGGCATGGTCGAACATGTCTTTGAAATGAGTCTCCTCTTGAGTTCTTCGAAGCTCTTCCCACATTCCTTGCTCCATTCGAATTTTGTATCTCTACGAGTCAGCTGGGTTAATGGAATAGCGATTTGAGAATATCCTTCAACGAATCTCCGATAATAACCAACTAAGCTTAGAAAGCTACGTATTTCGATTACCGACTTAGGTTGTTCTCAACTGTGACTCATATCCCAACCTTGGATAGCACGTTACAATGACACCTATCAGTTTACTATCGCACGAATATGGTGTCTCCTACGGAGAGTCTGGCTTCGGTGCATTCCACAAAGGAAGTCAGCAGATAAAGGCTCGGGTATCAACTTCTACAGTTGGGTTTTTAACTCCTGAAGTTCAATAAGAGCCATTCGGTATGAGATTTTAGAAATGGGTTTTGTACCGGATTCAAAGTCGATACAAAATTTAATATCAGGCTTTGGGAGTAAGCCAAGAAATTCTTCAGAAATACGTCGGAAAAATCAATAACAACAACAGAATATTATTCAAATCGACGTGTCTTTATTCAAATCCATAACATGAACTAAGAAAACTTGACATTCGTAATAAACGAATGACTTCATGGCTTGATATGAAAATGTTTGACTATAATGGTTTGATTGCTTGAATTGAATAACAGAGTTGCTTAGGAATATGAAAAGTAACAACCTTACGAAAGTAATCAATTTCGGCATGATGAGTAGTTAACCTTAAAATCACATCAAAAGCAAATATCTCTATAGAAATAAGGTTAACAGGTAATGTGATAGTGCCAACCTGAATCAAACAAGATTTCTAAACAATGGATGTAATGAAAGTTTCTCCTAACGGAGTCTCCATAAATAGGTCAAAGTCTAATTTCTCCGTAGTCAAGTTCAAACATTGAACGCAAGCAAAAGAGATAAAAGGATGGGTAGAACCGGTATCTAATAAGGTATAAACTTCGCAAGAATTTATAATTAACTAACCCGTGCTAACTTCGTTCGGGTTTCTCGCATTTTGACCTGTCACGACAAACGCTCTTCCAGGAACCGTTGACATTGACTTTTCTGGGACATCCTTTTGAGTCACCATCCCATTGGTGGGTTTCGATCTGCGTACAATCTCGAAAGCGATATGTCCTTCTTTTCCATAATTATAGCATACCTTAAACTGTTGTTAGGCGGTTTAGGTGATATATCCCTCTTTCCCGCATTTGTAACATACGACCGGTGGTCTTTCTCCTCCCTTGGAACCGATTCTTCTCTTCATGGCCGACGTCTTCACATGGTCCTTGTTGAATCTCCTCTTTTAAAATCTCCTCCGACTCGCTTCTTCTATTTTCATGGCCACGATTACCACCGGAGTGGTTACCGCCTTTGTCAAGTATTCTTCTTTCTCATTTGGTTATCATTATTACGATGATCGCTATCTTTGATATGATCCACGGTTATGGTCCCTCGGTTGAGCGTACTCGTTATTATCTCGCTCTAACAACCTGAGCCTCGCTGACAACATCCGAATAGAGAGAAAATTTATGAGAAATGAGATCTTGACGTATGCGGGGTTTCAAACCTCTCGAAACATCTGCGTCATCGTTCCTCATTCTCCACCAAATGAGGTGCAAACACGGATAACTCTCTACGAACTTCACCTCGTCTTTGGGACCACCGTCATGTTATTCTCGCTCGGTCTAATAAACTCCACTTTCTTCATATAGACGAATACTTTCAGGAAGTACTTGTCATTGAAGCTATTTCAAACGTCTCCCATGACATCTTTGAGTGCAAATTTGGATGGGTACGCTTCACGATTCCCACCGAGTGATCCGCCTCTCCACGGAACATAAAGGTGGCGAATGGAACCTTCGTTTCTCCGTGCATCCCAAGACATCAAATATCTTGGTAATTTGCTTGACCCACGTTTCCGCCGTATGTTCGGATCGGAGCTTTCCCTTAAATTCGGTGGTCCCAACTCTTTGAACTGCTTGGCTGTGACAACCCGTGAATTGCTATCATTTCCTCCTATGTTTTGAACACGAGTCTCCCTCTTCTGATTTTGCATGAACTGCAAAAAGCTTCTAAACATCCCCTCGTTCATCATCTGCTCCGTGGTGTTGTTCACAGGAGGAACATCGCCAGCCTGTTGCACGTTCTCCTTGTTGGTGAATCTGAGCGTCTCCACGGTCTCATTTCCATTGTTAATATTCTCGATTCGACATTCTCAAATACTATCATAAAACAAGGGTTAATTAAGGAAATCAATATATCACATAATATCTCTATATATCTTGACCAACTAACAAATAAGCTTAGGTAGGACACACTAGCGAAGGATTTTACGTCTCTCCCCTCCTAGTTCTATTCCCCGATCTCCATGGAGATCATATCCCTAAGCTACGATACCAAATTGTGGCGCCCCAAAATAGGTCCAATCCATCCAACCCATTCGAGTCGCCAAATACATGGTATGCGAAATAACTACAACTTTATTAATACATTTGTCATGCAAAATACGACAACATATATATCTTTGTGAGTTTAAATACAATTATTGTCTTCAGACAATATACATACCCAAATAAATCCCCATCATAATTATTGATACATTATTTTACAAAATGGTGAGGACTATTAAACAACTCTCTCAGAACCTTCATTCCATACCCACTAGTACTTCGCTACATTTCTCGCCGTCTCACGAGAAGAAAAAATGGAACAAAAAAGGAAAATGGTGAGCTCAACTAGCCCAGTAAAGAATATTATGACTAAGATAATATACAACAAATTATCGTTAGTCTTCAACAGGGAAAAATTTAATAGAATACAATAGACAACAAGTTTTAAATCAATACTCGCAGCGGAAAATATTAATTCATAGAAGAGTTACGTAGAGGATGAAATCTACTAATATCCATGAATTTAACAGTCCATCATCAATATTTTTATCCCTGTAACATCAATCAATATATATCTGGAATCATATACTCATCCTTGCACTACAGGCCAAGGACATTCACCAGTTGGTCATGTTCATCTAAACACCTGTTCATCTTTGCACTACGGGCCAAAGATATTTATCAGAAATCATTCATCTTTTGCATCACGGGCCAAAGATATTCATCATAAATCATTCATCTTTACTACTGGGCCAAAGATATTCAATAATATCATCATTTAAGACCGAGGATGATGAAAAATATTTTAAAGGAAAGCGAATCCGATTGAAACAAAAGAGCAAATATTAAGGATTCGTATTTTAAATAATTCTCGTTCAAAAATACTTCATAAATAACCAGAGTGAGGTAAAATTCAAGAATGATCAAAACATGGATACAATCAAAGCTAGTATCCATAGTAGATATTTTGGACGAAAAGAAGAAATTTCATTTTTAAATTGAATAATGCCAGTATTCGTGAATAGTCTTGAGTATCGTGAATAGTCAGATATCGTGAATAGTAACTCAGACGCAAAAGATAGAAATTTCACAAAAACATCTTCACGCTTCGTGAATAGTACTCGTGAATAGTAACTCATGAATAGTAATCCCGACATGAAAAAATTCCAAATTTGATAAAAAGTTCCAACCAATATTTCAGCATAATGATATTGAAGAAATAATATCATTTGAGAAGAAAATAACATCCCTTACCTCGAAAAAGCAGTCTTCTAGTTGAAAACAGGATATAGGCTATGACTTGAACTTGCACCGTATAGCAATACTCAAAGTATACTCAAAATACTCACAAGAATACTCTCGATAATATAGAGAGAGAAAACTTCAGTTTCTGGTGTGATTTTCAATTCTAACCTAAGCACCCTATTTATAGGAAATTGCTTAGAACACTAAAGCAGAAAATTTAATATAATAATAATATATATAATCAAAATTCTCTACGCACACAAATCTGGTCCAAACTTCAGCCACACATGTTAAATGACTTTCAAAAATGAAAAAAATGTTTTTGTAATTAAAAATATTTTAAACTTCCAAAAATCAATTATTTCGGAGCTTCGGAACTTCAATAATTCATAATAAATAGCCCTTTTGTCAGAAAATTCGAATCTCGCGATGTTTTATAGGAAATTCCATTATCTACAACTTTGCAGAAGAAAATCTTCCAAATTTCAAACAAAAATTGACCAAAATCCACAAAGCAGAAGCGATTTTACAATTTATAATCAAATTTGATCAATAATTGTGTCCACCAACACACAAAATATGTGTTAAACATTTAATGCCACAAAAATACTCTTCCTCCTCATATACTCATATATCCCACATTCATTATAAAAATATCATAGTTAATATATTATTAAAATAATATATTTAAATGAATTATTTTATCGAAAAAGATAAAATATTAATTTTCAACAATTGTCACATTAAAATTTTTTTCCATCTATATCCTCATAAAATCAATATTTTCCTCATCATATAAATCAATAATTAATTATTCACAAATAATATTACTGAGAATCACAATCATCGACAAACGACGGTTTCGGGAAAGAGGGGTTTTCAATAAGAATTTCTCTAAGCGGCGCGCTGTGATTAGGTGACCAAACCTCTCCTTAGCAGAACTTTCTAGACATTGCCAATAATGTTATCTAATAATATTATTCGAGATAATATGAATTATTGCTTCGATAATGAAAAATACCGTGTAATGACAATTATTGAAACAACAAATAATATAAAATATCAATGCGTGAATTATTGAATCAATAAAATAAAATCTTTGAGCAATAGTAATTATCGTAACAATTATTGAGTAAAGTGCCTTCTTACGTAAGAATCAATAATTGGTGCAATCTGCAGTGTCTTCTTGTGCAACAACGCGTAGACATTGTGTTTTAACCATAACGGGTATTCCAATGTATTATGATGGTAATAACTGGCGTTATTTATAAACAACTTATATTTGTCGTTTTCTTCATCCAATCGCTTTCAGTTATGGGGCCCATAAAAGGCTCAGGCCGTCGTCACGAATATTTCCAAGCGATCTGAATATTCCACGACCAAACGAATATTCCCCGACAATAATGAATATTTTATAACCACTTGCTTATTTTGAAATATTTGCGTATTTTACCCATAACTATCCACATTAATCAAATCAACCCTTACTATTTCAAAATAATAAATAGAGGAAATTTAATTTCATTAATAAAAATTTAGGGTCTTACAGATATTCTCATTTTTTTTAATTCTATTGAAGAATATATTAAACACTTGAAATCGTTCTTCAAAACAGTTAAAGATAATGGACTTGTCCTTTCACCTTCCAAATGCAGCTTGTTTAAAGCTAAAGTTCGGTTTCTTGGTTTATATATTTATCGCGGACTCATCTGACCTATTGTGAGCTAGTCGATTTCTTTGGTGATTCTGAGATAAAATTACCAATAAAACCCAACTACAGAGGTTTCTGGGCTCGCTCAATTATATTGGCAAGTTCTACAAAAACCTCAGGAAGATTTACAAACCTCTTTTTCAGTGTTTGCAGGACAATCCTCCTTCATAGACTGACACTCACACTTCTGTGGTCCAACAAGTTAAAAAATATATCAAGGCATTGCCCCGCCTCGGTATTTCCAATGATTCTGCATTTAAAATTGTTGAAACTGATACCTCTGATATTGGATTCGGAGGAATTCTCAAGCAAAAACTTACTCTCAGTTCTCCAGAAAAAATTATTCGTTTCCTTTTCGGTGCATGGAATGCTACACAGTTAAATTATAGTACTATTAAAAAGGAAATACTTTCTTTAGTATTATGTATTAACAAATTTCAAAGTGACTTATTAAATCAAAAGTTTTTAGTTCGCATTGATTGCAAATCAGCAAAATATGTTTTAGAAAAAGATGTTGAAAACATAGCCTCTAAACATTCCTTTGCTAGATGGCAAGCCTTATTGAGTATCTTTGATTTTGAAATTGAATACATTAAAGGCAGTAACAATTTGATTCCTGATTTTCTCACTCAGGAATTTATTAATACATGTACTGTCCGTTCATCATGAGTACTCGAGGAACATCATCCTCTCGTGGTCCGAGTCGCCCTACTAGCCCAAGTAATCAACCAAAAAGAACCTTGGTTCCTCATCCAGTTAACCCAATTTATCAAACCACCGGCAAATTTACCAGTCTTGGTACAATACCCAAGCCATACAGTTCAGCTTTAGCTAGTAACCCAACCCCAGTTGACCCTTTTTCCAACCAATCAAAAGCCTCCATTCAAACCCCGGTCATCCTCCTTACGAGTATATGCTCAAATGGACCACTCACACTTTTTTTCATATTGAACCCCATATGAAACCTAAAGATGACCAAGTCAAATTGGTCGTCATTCTTTCCTTTTTGGTTGGCATTTCACCCATGACTCCTTATAAATCCCTTGTGTATTATAAGGACATCCTTGTTGAAACCGAGTCAATCTTTGTTAAATCCATTTATGCTAATAATGATAAATCCAAAGTGCTTTATCATTCATTGTATATTAAACAATTCATTTCAATGTCAGATTGGGGAAACATCCTTCTGACCTCATGCAGCTTTCTAATCAGGATAACTCTTATTGTTATTATGATTATATGGAAGCTTGGTATAGAGTCATCCTTTTTCAAAATGAGTCAAATAGTCATTCCTGGTTTTTCCAGTTCGATTACAAGTTCAAAAGCCAGTTCCCTCATTGGTTCTTTCATTGGTGGATGAGGTTTGGTTCCACTTATGATCTCCTTCCTGAGCCATTGAAAGTCCAACTTAGTCATTTTTGTAACCACAGTAAACACAATCCAAAGTATGATGGAGTCCCTGTCATTCTTCAATTTGTTAGTAAATATAAGATTCCCTGGATTCTTAAATGGCAGTATGACATTAAAGTCCCAACTAAAGTAACCGATCCGTTTGGTCGAGATTTCAATTTGGCAGAAGCCTGTACCCTTTGTGAACCATTCCCTCTTCTCTCTAGATAATTTTTCATCAAATGGTGGGATAAGTTTGATGTTAATAGGATTGTTAGTCAAGTTCAGTTAGAATTTTCCACCGTCCCTCTTAAGGTTCTTCCAGTCTCGTCCAAAGAACCTTCCAGTCAATTAAAAGAGTCAAAACCCAAAGAGTCAAAAATCAGTCCCACTAGTTCAACTTGTTCCCGTGGCATTTCTAATTTCAAAGACTGTTCCAGTAAAGAATTGAAATTAATAGCCCAAACACTTAATAAAATAATTGATGAGTTACATGAGGAAGCCTCTGTTCATTCTTCTTCCTCTGCTTCAGTAAGCCAGTTTGCAGATGATGATGGTCAGTATGATCCATATGGCACCATCGATCTACAGGATGCTCAGGATCCATTCTTTGACTCCCTGCCACATCACACACCCCTCTGACCAATCGATCGAAAGAATCTTCTTTTTCCGAAAGCGACTCGATCGCGCTTTTTGCCTTGTGACCTTCAAAGTCAAAGATCTCTCTCTTTTCCACGGAAAGCATCTCTTTGAGTCAAAAGTTATCGGCCACTTTGTCTAAAGTGGCGAAAACATATATTTAGTCAAAAGTTAACACTATTCATCTCTGATTGCTTATGCGTAATAATTCATTTTGTAATAGTTATTTGTAATAGTTCCTTTCCTTATTCTATAAAAGAAAGCGAACTTAGTTAAGCAGACTTGAAACTTAGAAGACTACGAGTTCCTTTTAGAGAATGAATCTTTGGTTTCTCTGCATTTGTTTAGCCTATCTTAACCCTCCTTCTCTTTCTTACATAATGTTCTAAGTTAAATTGTAAATCACTTTAGTTTTAGTTTGTTTGTAAATATTTTTGAGTTATCAATAAAAATCATTTCTATTCAGTAATAAATTGTGTTATTTATATGCACCACTCTGTTCTTTTCACTCTGTTATAAATAACACAATTTATAACACAACAGAGTGAAAAGAACAGAGTGGTGCATATAAATAACACAATTTATTACTGAATAGAAATGATTTTTATTGATAACTAAAAATATTTATAAACAAACTAAAATTAAAGTGACTTACAATTTAACTTAGAACATTATAGAAGAAAGAGAAGAAGGGGTTAAGATAGGCTAAACAGCGGTAGAAACCAAAGATTCCTCTGAGAAGGAACTCAGAGTCTTTCTAAGTTTCGAAATCTGTTTTTCTAACTAAGTTCGGTTTCCTTTTATAGAATAAGGAAAGGAACTATTACAAATAACTATTACAAAATGAATCATTACAGACAAGCAACTGTAGATGAATAGTGTTCTTTTGACTAAATACATATGCTTTCGGCTACTTTAGACAAAGAGGCCGACAACTTTTGACTCAGCAGATGCTTTTGGTGGAAAAGAGAGTATCTTTTGACTTTGAACATCAAGGGCTTGTACAGGATCGAGTCGCTTTCGATGAAAAGCAGATTCTTTTGACTGATATATATATATATATATATATATATATATATATATATATATATAGCTTGTTTGATATCAAAAAAATAGTTGGTAATGACAGAAAATTATTTTACTTTTCTGATATTTGAAAATGCAGACCAATCCCAAGTTTCTTTTTTTATTTTATTTTTTTTGTTTTGCTTTTCTTTTCTTTTTCTTACTCTCTCTGTTTTAAAATGTAGGATTAACTATTGACTTTTTGAAGGCAATCCTCTATTTTTCTTTGTATTTGTAAAATAATTTATGCCATATAATGTAACACTTCAGTCACGAATCGAAAAATATGAGAAAAATTTGTCCATTTATAAAAAATTAAGTTACTAACAAAAGTTTATTCAGTTATAACCTTTTGAGTGAGCTTGTGGTGGGCAGGGGCGGATCCAGAAATTTTGTTCAGCATGGACATATTTTAATTAATTTTTTTTGTTGAAGTTAAATAAAAAAAAATTGAACTAATCATAATATTAAGTAATTATAATAATGTTTATAAATTGTAATAAATATTCATAATTCAAACTAAAAAAAGAATTTCAAAAAAAATATATTTAAATATGTGACGCCCCCAAAATAGGTCCACATAACCCATTCTAAGTCACCAAATACATGGTACAGAATTTAAATATAACTTAAATTATACAATTATCGTATAAAATACGACAACACATAGGCTATGAGTTTTAATACAAATATCGTCTCTTAGACAATATCTAAACTCAAATAAAATCCTCATTATAATTATTATCACACTATTTTATAGAATAGTGAGGACTACTATAGTAACCATCTTGAACCATCACTCTATTTTCTGACTAGTCCCAGCTATATTCTCATTTCTTAAAGAGAACAATGAAAGAAAAGGGTGAGCTCAACTAACCCAGTAAAGAATATTATGACTAATTAAGATAATGCAGAATAAATTATTCTTAGTACTCAACAGAGAAAAATCTGATAGAATACAATAGACAACAAGTTTTAGATCACAACTGCAGCGAAAACAACAATCCATTACAAGAGTGAAGTAGAGCATGAAATCTACTATTTTCTATGATTTAAAAGTTCATCATCAATATTTTATCCCTGTAACACCAATCAATAAATTTTTCAAATCGACGAATTATCTATGCACTACGGGCCAAGGATATTCGTTAGTATCACCAATGGTCATGATCATGCGAAACATATGTCTATCTATGCACTACGGGCCAAAGAGGACTTTTACCACAAACCTTATCTGTAACATTAAAGGTCATGATTATACCAATACATAATTCCTGGTCATAATCATACCAATCAACAGTCCATCTTTGTACTACGGGTCAAAGATGACTTTCACCAAAATATAAGCATGAGGATGATGACAATGATATATAGATTCAATCAAGTGAGATCAAAGATAAATATTAGAGATTTTCTAATTCAATTTATCAAGAGTTCAAAAATTTTCAAATTGTCAACATGATAACTATTTGTGAAGTAAAATTCAAGAACGATATTCATGTATCAAAAATAATTTGGACAGAAAAGAAAACTAAATTTTGTTGTGAATAGTACTCTTGAATAGTACCGTATGAATAGTACCCAGACATGAAAATATTAAAATTTAATAAGAAAGTTCAGACCAATATTTCAGTGAAATGATATTAGATGAATCGCAAAACTTAAGAATTTCTAATCATTCAGGAATTATAGAAGCAATATTTACCATAGTAAGTTTAAATTTAGGAATATGAAATGAAATAATATCCCTTACATAATATGGAGTATGAAAGAAAATAATATTTCTTATGAGTATTGAAATAAAATAATATCCTTTACAGAAAAAAATAATATTCTTTACCTTATATAGTAGAAACTAGTTTTGACTGGAATATCGGATATTATTCTGAGAAAATCTTGCACAAAAAGCCACACTCAAAGTATCTTTATACTCAAGAGAAATACTCACAATACTATAGAATAAGAATTTCTGATATTGATGGTGTGTGTCTTGGTTGCTCATCCGAGCAATCCTATTTATAGTGTAATGGAGGGATAAGGTTTCTCAAAGTTGGCAGGTAATTAGGCAAGGTTTAAAAAATAATGTGGCCACCCAACCCACTATCATTAACCAACTTTCACTCTCCACCAATTAAGTGGTCCCATGGGAGGAAATAAGTCACCAGCACATGATTTTGAACAAAAGAAATGCAATACACCGGTTTTGAAAAACAAAGAAATACACCAAGCTTCTCACTTCCACTTACCTTTAAAAAATTCACATGCTAATATATATATATATATATATATATATATATATATATATATATATATATTATAATAATAATATTATTTAAATAATTATTATATATTATAATAATATATTTAAATAAATATTTTATCGGAGAAGGTAATTGCCAAACTTTCAACAAATATTTCATGCTAAATTCCTTCATTTATATGAAAATTGAACCAATATCCACCACATAATATGTGAGACCCCGAATTTTATAAAATAAAAGTGTTCAATTTTTCTATTTTGGTGAATAGTTAAATTGATAAAAGTTTAAAGTTAAGGGTGACATTTGAAAATTTTTCAAAGTGATGATGAAGTTTTGTTTTATTAGTATTATTAATGTAATAATACGACAGTTCAACAGTTGTATAAATGAAGTTTGTATTTGATTTTTATAATGTGATATCTGGCGACTCAAAATGGGTTGTGTGGACCTATTTTGGGGGCGTCACAATTGGTATCAGAGCTTAGGGATATGGTCGCTGGCGGAGATAAGAGTCTAGAACTAGGAGGGGAGAGACGAGTTATATACTTCGCTAGTGTGTGACTTACCTAAGCTAAAATTGTTTACTTGATAAATTAACAAATTATAATATGTCAATTAACCTTTGAAGCTATGTTCTAGAATGATATTTGAAATACAGGAGATGAGCAATGAAAAAATCATGATACAGAGGATATAACCGGGAAGGTACAATCTAAAAAGAAAGTAAGGTATTCTGATCTCTTCGAATATCAGGTACGTACGTAAATTTCGAGGGCAAAATTTTATAAGGAGGGGAGATTGTGAGACCCCGAATTTTATGAAATAAAAGTGTTCAATTTTTCTATTTTGGTGAATAGTTAAATTGATAAAAGTTTAAAGTTAAGGGTGACATTTGAAATTTTTTCAAAGTAAGTGATGATGAAGTTTTGTTTTATTAGTATTATTAATGTAATAAAACAGAAAAGCTTTTTATATAAAACAGAATACTTTTATAAAGTTATTCTATAAATAGAATATATTATATTCTATTATGCATAGTGTTTTGCATTAGTTACTATGCAGTTCATTCTTCTATAAATAGAAGCTCATTCATTCATTATTTCTTACGAATTTACTGAAACTCTAAAGAGAGAAATTATAGAGAGAATTCTTTTTCTATAATCTTGAGCGTATTTCTTTAGAGTTTAAGAAAGCTTTGAGCGTAGTACAAGGTTTCTTCGAGTATATCATCGCCCTACCAGTCGGAATACTCTTCTTTCAAAGGTAAGGGATATTATTTGTTGTACTCGTAAGGGATATTATTTGTTGTACTCGTAAGGGATATTATTTGTTGTATTCGTAAGGGGTTTTATTTCTTTCGTATTCATGAAGAGAGTTATTGTTATTCCACTCTTTATTATTATGTTGGAATAACATGTCTATGCGAAGTACTGCATACATGGTGAAATTCTTCTATTATTCCATTCCTTATTATTATGTTGGAATAACACAATACATGCAAGCATTGCATATATGGTGAAATTCTTCTATTATTCCATTCCATATTATTATGTTGGAATAACTTTGTATATCGCAATACCGCATACATGGTGAAATTCTTACATTATTCCATTCTTTATTATTATATTGGAATAACTTTGTATATCAAAGTACCGCATCATGGTGAAATTCTTCTATTATTTCGTTCTTTATTATTACCTTCGAATAATATCTTATGCATGCGTTTCTGCTTGGGACACAGTTCCATTATTTATTATTTCACATTTATTATTACGTCCGAATATCACATGCATGCGTTCTGTGGGACTGGTTCCATTATTTATTATTCCGCATTTATTATTACTTTAATATATCACATGCCATCGCGTTCTGTGGGACTGGATTCCATTATTTATTATTACATTGGAAATAACATATACATGCGGTCTCTATTTCATGCATGGTAAATCCTTACATTATTCCATTCCTTATTATTACATTGGAATAACACATACATGTGGATTACCACATGCGTGGTGAAACGATCCTTTGTATTTCATTCCTTGTTAAATTGTGGAAATGATACATTTACGTGGATTATGATGAAAGTCATAATAAAAGCATTGGACTAATGAAAATCATGGGTATATGTGGTATTAGTAAGTGTTATGACGAGTTATGTTGGTTATTATGTGAAAACATGAAAGTTTCTTAGAAATCACAAAGGGTTGAAAAATCAGATTTTGGTGAAAATGGAACATGAAATTCAATTGACCATATCTCCTATTATATTTTGAATTTTTGAGTGTGGTCAAGTTCTAGAGTTAGGTCTATGAGTTTTGTAACTTATCCAAGTGGAATCACTGAAAAAGGTGTTGTGAATTTTCGTGTCGACTGATTTTAGCAAAGCACGAAAAAGTGAAAAATGGGAAAAAGCTACTGTCCAGATTTTTAAAAGGACATTTTCGGCCACTTAATTTGTGAGAAAAATTCTGGCCTTTTGGAATATGAAATTATATGGTATAAAGTACATCTTGTCCAAAAATGAGCTCATTCCGACTTAAAATGAGTAAGTTATGACCATTTAAATATTTAGGTTTTTTCGATGAAAAACGCTATAACCGGAGTTCTATAACTCCGATGACCATGAAATTTAAACTGGAAGCTCACGTTAACATGTGTAAGATCCTGTCAAGTCTTGAGAATTTCTGGAGTTAACCTTGAGGTAGCTAATTTCTTAAGGAATTAATTAAAAATTAATTTTTGAAAAATAATAAATGAATTTTAAAAATTCCAAGAAAAATATATGTTCATTATGGGACTATATTCTGCTAAATCTCAGAAAAGAAATATTTTTGGGACTGATTTGGTATTTTTCATGAAAATAGTTTAGTTACGAATATATGAATTAAATATGTTATGTGAAGTAACAAAATTGGAAAATAGAATTTTATGGCTTGGGAATCCTATATAGGGTATATGCATATTTTTGATGAGGGATTTAATGATTGATGATGAAATCTTATGAGTATGACATTTTTGAATGATTAAATGCATTATTTGATAAAGTATAAATAATTGAAATAATTTGTTTATAAGTTTAAGACATGACTAAAATATTATTAATGACATTAGATTATGAGATTATTAAGTGATTGATAACATTTGATTATTATTGAACGCTATTGTATTATAAAAGTTTAATATTTATCTTTTATCTCATTTGATTGATTCTTTATGTCATTGTCATCATCCTCATGCTTATATTATGTTGAAAGTCAATACATAGCTTTGTAGTGCATAGATGGGCTTGGTATGATTATGACCACGGATTATTCGGTATAATCATGACCGTAATGTTACAAATGATGTGGAAAAAGTTCTCATTGGCCCGTAGTGCATTGATGGACAATTTTTGGTATGATTATGGCTATAGATTCTCTTCGGTCAAGGGTGCAAAGATGAATTATTTTATGGCATGATCAGGACCGTTGATGAAAACACGATTATCTTTGGCATGTAGTGCATGGATAATTCGTGATCGTGATACTGAAGAATATCTTTGGCCTGTAGTGCAGGGATGATTCGATGATGTGGATTAATTATTGATCGTGGATGTGATAATAATGAATATCCTTGGCCGTAGTGCATGGATAATTCATGGACGTGATATTAACGAATATCCTTGGCCGTAGTGCAGGGGTGATTCGATGATGTGGATTATTTATTAAGCTGAGTCTTAGCATTATTGGTTTTACAGTTGTATATCTTTGGCCGTAGTGCAAAGATGAATTTAATTAGTATGATTATGAGCAGGAATTGTGATTTGGTATAACCATAATTTTTGATGTTACAGGTGAAGATAGGTGATTAAAATTATCTTCGTCTTTGAGTGCGAAAAGGAATTTAGAATCACAATTATGATTATGAGTTATTCATATGGTTGTGAGCGAGGAATTGTTGATTGATGTTCTGAGGATAAAACATTACGAGGATAAAATATTATCATAGGATATTTCAATGATTAAGCGTAAAAGTTTTTACATTATTTTTTTATAAAATGGTTATTTATGTCTCTTTCTATATCCGAAGGTTATTCCGTTATGTGGTCCACCAATGATTGCGTCGTCGTACGGATATTCTCCGACAAAAAAATATTTTTCGACCAAACGAAAATTATATGACAACTTGTTTACTTTGCAAAATTTACACATATCACCCATAACTAAAGCATTATATCAAATCAACACCTTATTATTCAAAATAATAATTAGAAAAAATTAAATCTTTATTCATAAAAATTTGGGGTTTTACAAAATACAATTTAGAAACTTATTTCGGTTACTTGTCATAGTTCAATAATAATTCTCCAAATGCTCAAAATCTCAGACCAAATTTTCTTTCTATATTCAAACAAAACCATGACTTAATTTCAAAGCATAAACTAGTTTTGGTATCTTTTTATAAGTTTCAAATAAGTTTTACTTGTATTTAGAATTAGTTTATGAATATTTTTTTGCCCCTTCAATTTTAACTTTTTCATTAATCTGCCCCCTTAAATTTATTAATTTATATATTTACCCTACCCATATACCCATATAAAAAAATTCCAGCAGGGACAGCTGCCTAAGCTGCCTCTTGTTAGATCCGCCATTGGTGGTGGGCTAAGATAACCCAAAAAATAACTATTATGCTAGTGATTTAAGGCCTTATTTAAATAAATTTAATTCAATTCGAATTTAAAATTTATTCCGAACTCTAAATTTACAACCCGGTTTGTTTCATATAAATTCTTCTGTTGTTTGATTTTTAAGTACTACTAATACTAGATGTACTGAAACATCTTTTCATTATTTCACAAAACTACATATATAAGAGGGGATCGTGACACCTGAACTGCTTTGGCAAAAAAAATTGCCTCAACTTTTTTTCCTTTCAATTGTTATATTCTTTTTTTTTTTTCAGAAAAAGTCATATTCGTATAAAAAATTGTTCTACAGAAATAGTACTAACGAACCTTCTTACACATAATATTTTTAAATTTATCATTATAATTTCAATATATTGTCACTATTAGTTAACTAATAACTTATATTTTTAGAGATAAATCCGAAATAAAAAAAATTCCTTGATACTTGCACATTTTACAAATTACTACTTTTGTAGGGTGGAATATTTTAAAATGAAGCGACAAGGAGTATACTTTTTTTTCTCTTAAAAAAAGAGGAGGATATTTTAATTTACAGATATACCCAAACTTGTAGTATAACAACAAATACGATTTAGCTAGGAAATTTGGTGTTTAATTGCGTCTTGATATATTTTAGCAACTCGAGTAAAATAAAAAATTGACCGTTGTACTCTTAGTATATTTTGATATTATGTCTCTTTTTATTGGTCAATACAAAATAAGCCATCTACTAAAAAAAAAATTGAATAACAAACATTTATGTGACAACTAGGCATTGACTATCCTATGTGGCAATGATGACATGTAAGTAAGTCAAACTAAGACTAAAAAATTTACTTCCATCAAAATTCAAACTCGAGATCAACCTTATAGCACTAAACAATTGCCCAACTAAGCTACATTATACAACTATAAATGCAACAACATAAATTTTATTTATACAAATTTGTCCATTTAAACCAAAAGAAAAGAAGATAAATAAGTGGGTAAACCTTTCTTTGCTTGATAAATACTTTAGATAAAGGAATAATCAAATCTGAAGTCTGAGCCAACAAAAGGGATGAGTTTACCTCATTAATTTTAAATTTTAAATTTTTGTAAGTTGTTTATAATATTAGTTTATAATTAACGCTTCTTATTCTCAGTGTCATAATATGAATACAAGAATAGTCATAATATGATATATTCTCCTTTAATATAAGAATATCTACTTAACTTATTTTACGAAGTTTCAAATTTAATTAAAATTAATATATATTTATTCAATTAATTTTTTAACAATACGATTATAATTATTGTAAAAAATAATATTCGAAAAAAAGTAGGTTGAAGAAAAGAGGGCACTCCATTGTCTTCGGATCTAGTGACTACTCTCGTATCCATATTATAACACTGAGAATAAGCATAAATTATAAACTAATATTATAAATAGCCTAAATTTTTTTAAATTTAAAATTAATGAGGTTAACTCGTCCCTTTTGTTGGCTTAGACTTTAAAGTTGATCACTTATTTATCTAAAATATTTATCAAGCAAAGAAAGGTTTACCCACTTATTTATCATCTTTTTTTTTTAAATGGAGAATCTTGTATAAATAAAATTTATGTTGTTTAATTTACAATTACATAATGTATCTCAGTTGGGCAAGTGTTTAATGTTATGAGATTGAGAATTTGAGTTTGAATCTTGATAGAAGCGAATTTGTTAGTCTTAGTTTGACTTACTTACATGTCATCATTGCCAACAGTTAATGACCAATTGTCACATAAAGGTTTGTTATCAAAATTTTTCTATAATAGAGAACTTATTTTGCATTGATCAACAAAAATGGGCACAATATCCAAATTTTGTTATACTAGAGGACTTATTTTGCATTGACCAATAAAAAGGGGCATAATATTTAAATATACTAAGAGTACAATGGTTACTTTTTCATTTTACTCTAACAACTCACCTCTTCATACATCTTAATGTTTGAAATTAAGATTAAAAAAAATTCATCTGAATACCTTTAAATCATTAAGATTCAAATATTTTTGTTCGCCTAGCCTGTTATGAAGGATGTGAAACATTAATCTAATTAAGTTTATCATTTTTTTTTTGAAAGCCCCACTTTTTTGGGAATAAAATATAATTTATAATCAAATACATCATCATTATAACAATTTCAAGAATCAATCAAATCTCACTAAAAGAGGAATAAATAAACTTACAAACAAACCTTCTCAAAAAGAATTAAGAAACAAGCTTTCTATAATGGAAGAAATAAAACTCACCTAAGGTCACAATACTTTTGTCTTAACCACTAGGTTAAGACCTTATCGACTAATTAAAAGTATCATTTGATCTACTCCCTCCTCCGTCAGAAATTAAAAGTCAAGTTTTAATTTATTTATTTTTGGTCAAATTGACCATTGTTAAAACTAATTTTTGTATAATTGTTCATAAATTTAAGTTAAGAGATTATAATCACAAGAAACTAGATATAATTTGCTACAGATTCTAATTTTTATAATTTTAAAAACATATTTACTTATGCTTAATTATTAATTTTAAAAATGATCAATTTGATCGAAAAGATCAAAAGTAGACATTTAATTTAAAATAAAGTAAGTATTATATAGGATGTGAAATACTAGTGGATGCTGCATGTCTTAACCTAGTAGTTAAGATTAAGGTATTGTGGCATTTTAGGTCTCAAGTTTTCTCTTACTTGAGTTTATTTTTTTCTTATGTAAAGTGTGTTTCCTCCTTTTTATGCTAGACTTATTTGACTTGATTGGTTCTTGTCTTCTTGATATTATATGATTGGTTCTTGTCTTCTTGATATTATAGTAGTGTAATAATGTACTTAAATTATATTGTGTACTCTCGGGTCTTTAAAAAAAATGCGAAACACTAATATAAGTGTCATTTAATTACAAAGTTTTTCAATGCTTACCTCCCCTTAATAATTACTTAAATACAATTATTATCTTCTCGAATTTATGTTATATATTTTATTA
Source organism: Panax ginseng (assembly GCA_020205605.1). Taxonomy (NCBI): domain Eukaryota; kingdom Viridiplantae; phylum Streptophyta; class Magnoliopsida; order Apiales; family Araliaceae; genus Panax; species Panax ginseng. Next base: position 137,452,873 of record CM035129.1, on the reverse strand, counting down.
AGGCATGTCAAAATATGGTTATAGGAGTTAGTTTTGTTTTATAAAATTTGGTTATAGTTCTATCTTAGAACTAAAATCATATTGCTTACTTTTAATACGAGTTATGTGGATTGGAACCATATAGTTATGGATCAAATATAGGTCAACTCATATGTTAAATTTCAAGTTTACCATTATTATTGTCTAATTAAATAAATTTTTTGTAATATTTAATTTCTATATTCTATAACTTTCTATCTCTAATATTTTATACATTCTTCTTAGGGTAAAATGCAAAGTAGACCACTAAACTTTAAGGGTTTTTGGGTATTGAGCCCTTTTCTTTTAGTCAACGCAAATTGAGCCCCTTTCTATTAAAAAATTTGGACTTCGAGCCCCAGGCGCCACATGTGCGTTGACCTGCATACGTGGCGCACGTGGCAGATCTGACGTGGATTTTTTTATTTTATTTTACACGTGGACGCTAACGTGACGAATAAATATTGAACTTAATCCCAAAAATTATGTTACTGCCATGATTCAAACTCTTGACCTCTAGCTTAAAACTTAGAACCAATGACCAACTGAGCAAAAAAGCCTAGTTGCTATAATTTTGCAAAGATTAATATTTATAACTGAAGAAATCATTTTTGTGACGCCCCCAAAATAGGTATACATCATCTATCCTGAGTCGCCAAATACATGGTACAGAATACAAATACAATCTTTAATATACAACAAAAGAGTTGTGAGTTTTAATACAAATATTGTCTTCTAGACAATATCCACTCTCAGAATAAGTCCTCATTACATTTATTGTCACACTATTTAATGAATAGTGAGGACTACTAATACTATCCTGCGGACCGTCACTCCGTTTCCCCGATTAGTCCTGCTACGTTCTCATTTCTGAGAAGAGAACAATGAAAGCAAAAGGGTGAGCTCAACTAGCCCGAAGAAATATTATGACTAAGATAATGCAGAATAAATTATCATTAGTCTTCAACAATGTTAAACCGATAAAATACAATAGACATCAAGTTTAGCTGCATAGTTGAACAAGAAATCCATTAAAAGAGTCAAGTAGAGAATAAAATCTACTATCTTTTATGATTTAAAAGGTTTTTCATCACTTTTATCATTTGGGACTCAAACTTAATAAATAATCCACATCATCGAATCACCCCGCACTACTGACGAGGATATTCTTTAGTATCACGACCACAATTATCCATGCACTACGGGCCGAGGACATTCGTGTATTCATCAATGGTCATGATCATGCCAACAATTGTCCACCAATGCACTACGGGCCAATGAGGACTTTTATCACATCATTTGTAACATTTCGGTCATGATTATACCGAATAATCCTCGGTCATAATCATACCAAGTCCATCTATGCACTACTGAGCCTGAGATGACTTTCAAAAAAATATAAAACATGAGGATGATGACAATGATATAAGAATTCAATAAAACAAGTTACACGAATTAATTTATCCGAGGAACTAATAACGTCCAAATTGTCAACGAGGATACTTCTTTGTAGAGTAAAATTCAAGAATACTCGGAAGAATATTTCCATGAAAAGATCTTAGATGAAGCGCAAATATCGAGGATATTCCACTAATTTCATGGAGTATAGAAGTCAAAACTTTAACCAATTTGAGTATAATAAGGAATGGAATAACAAAAGAAATCACCAAGCATGCGGTAGAGCCAAGACATGCTGAGTTATTCCAATGAGAATAAAAAAGCGGAACCAGTGCGGCGTAAAATGCATGACATGGATATTCCAACGAGAATAATAAAAAGGCGGAACCGAGTCCGGCATAAAACGCATGAACATGATGTTCCAGCAGAATAATAAAGACGAAACCAGTCCGGCGTAAAGCACAACAGGATGTTCCAGCGTAATAATAAAGACGAAACCAGTGCGGCGTAAAAGCACGAGCAGGATGTTCAACGAGAATAATAAAAAAGCGGAACCGGTCCGGCGTAAAGCACAGACAGGATGTTCCAACATAATAATAAAGAATGGAATAACAGAAGAATTTCACCATGTATGCGGTACTTCGCATAATCAGGTTATTCCAACATAATAATAAAGAATGGAATAACAGAAGTTCTCTTCATGAAGACGAAAGAAAGAAATAATACCCCTTACCATTGAAAGAAACTGGATATAGGAGTAGTGAGGTAGCAAGCTTCTCTTCTTCTACAGATTTTCTCTCTACAAATTCTCTCTATAATAATTGCTCTATAGATTTAGTGAATTGGTGAGAAATGAAGGAAGAATGAGCTTCTATTTATAGAAAAATATAGTTACAATAATTACACATTTTGGGACTCGAAAAATTACAGTACAATACCTCCAACTTTTTCTTTATTTTTAATTTAGTCATGCAAGTATTATCAAACTTGCACCACCTCCCCTAATAGTAAATAATGTGATTTAATAGAAAATCATGTGAATCAATAGTTCTAGACATGTGAAAATACGAATTACAGTATAGTACCTCCATCTATACCTCCATTTTTAACTTAGTCATGCAAGTATTATCAATCTTGCACCAACTCCCCTAATAGTAACAAGAATGTGAAACAATAGTATACACATGTGAACAAATAGTTATAATCATGTGAAATAATAGCAATTAATTGCTCATTTATCTATTAAATACCAGATTGGTTGATATAACTTCCGGACATCAATTATTATCAAAATAAATGTCGATTTTCACTAACACAAATAATTCCAACACAATGAAACTATTTTTATCAAAAATATAAATTTTGAAATTTTGAAGTTTGACTTTTCCCAAAAAGTCAAGCTGTTGACTTTTTTGACCAAATAGTAAAACCTAGAAAAATTTTGTGTTTATAGTCTATTTTACTAATTTCATCGTTAGGACTCAAACATCACGTCGCGTCTCCAAATTCAACTCCAAGCACAACTTCAATTTTAATAACATTCATCATTAATATTATAACTCACAATATTTTTCAACCAGGTCGTTCCTAGGAAAGAGGGAGCTTTTCAATAAGAATTTCTCCCTATTGGCGCGCAATTAGGTGACCAGACCTCTCCTTGACAGAACTTATAGACATTGTAAAAATTGCAATTTAATAATATGAATAACTTTGTCGTCTCAATTATTGATTTAATAAAATAACATATTATGCAGATGATACTGTGATAATAATCGAATCAATAATATGAGAGATATAATGCAACAATTATTGTAGCAATAATTGAGTATATTGGTGACTTCTCACGTAAACATCAATAATCAATACAGGTGTGCCTTTATGCAACCCATAGCGTATTCTTTGTACTTTTACTACCGAGTAGTTCAACAAGTATTAATCGGTAAAACTTCCGTAGTTATTTTCATAAATATATTTTTGTCATTTTCTCAATCCGTCAATAATTCTTTTGTGGGGTCCACCAATGATTGTGCCGTGTACGAATATTTGCTAAAACAAATATTCTCCGACCAATTAAATATAATATAACAACTTGCATAATTTGTAGAATTTATAAATACTAGCCACAACTATAACATTATAACAAATTCATTCCATAATATTCAAAAATGATAATTATAGAAAAATCATCTTTATTCATAAAAGTTGGGGTCTTACAACCTCCCCTTCTTATGAAATTTCGCCCTCGAAATTAGGGTACGTACCTGGTATATCGAATAGGTGAGAATATCTTGACTTCATCTCAGATTCTAACTCCCAAGTCATTTCTTCCATGTCGTGGTTTCTCCATAAAACTTTGACTTGAGGTATAACCTTGGAGCGTAGAACATGATCCTTCTTATCCAAGATTTTAATAGGTAACTCTTCATGCGTTAAATCTTCCTCTATCACGTCCGGTTTTAATTCAATAATGTGGTTTGGGTCTTCCACATATTTACGTAACATGGATATATGTGAAAGCGTAATGAACATGAGACATACTTGGCGGAAAGCGAGTTTATCATACAGTTCCTACTCGATCGAGGATTAAAATGGGCCAATGAATCGAGGATTGAGCTTTCTCTCTTTCCAAATCTAGTAACTCCTTTCCATGGAGCAACACGTAACAACACATGATCTCCGATATCGAATTCCACGTCCTTTTGATGAAGATCGGCATAACTCTTTTTGTCGATCTTGTGAGGTTTTTATCGTTGTCGGATTGTTTGAATCTTTTCCGTAGTCATATGTACCAAATCCGGTCCCAACAACGTTGCTTCACCCACCTCATCCCCAACATCTTTGGAGAAGCGAAACTTTCTTCCATACAACGCCTCGAATGGAGCCATGCCGATACTTGCGATAAGCTGTTGTTGTAGGAAAACTCCACCAATGGTAAGAACTTGTCCCAACTTCCCTTGAAGTCAAGGACACGAGTCTTAATAAATCTTCAAGAGTTTGAATAGTCCTCTCGATTGTCCGTCAAATACGAGGATGATATGCCGAACTAAATCATAAATCTGTGCCCATAGCTTTTTGCAAACTAACCCAAAATCTTGAAATGAATCTTGGGTCTCGATCAGAAACTATTTGCATACCATGCAATCTTACAATCTCATTTATATACATACTAGCAAGATGTTCAAGTGTATAAGTTTCTCGTATCGACAAGAAATGAGCAGACTTGGTCAATCTATCAACAATGACCCAAATCGCATCTATGCCTTGAGAAACCTTGGGAAGACTAGTAACGAAATCCATGGTAATGTGCTCCCACTTCTATTCTGGAATTTCAAGTTGTTGTAATGGACCTTTTGGCACTTGATGCTCCGCCTTGACTCGTTGACAAGTTAGACACCTTGAGATAAACCCCGCTATCTCTCTCTTCATATTGCTCCACCAAAATGTATGTCGAAGATCACGATACATTTTGGTACTCCCAGGATGGATTACATACGGTGTGTTGTGCGCCTCCATCATGATTTTATACTTTAACTCAGGATCGTTAGGAACACAAAGTTTGGAGTTGACTCGAAGTATTCCTTCATCATCGATTCTTTCTTTAAGATAGCACCTTCTTGCACTTCTTTTTCATACGCATCCTCCGTGTCAGTGCAGTAGCTTGAAAGCGACTTTAACCTTATCGATTAAAGTTGGTTCTACTCGTATATTCGCCATCATCACATGGGTCCCTGGAGTCTTTATCTCTATCTCCATCCTTTGTAAGTCATACAAAATGGGCCTTTGCGTTAACAATATCGCACTCGTACCCGCATATGATCTTCTACTTAATGCGTCAGCTACCACGAAAATAATCAATTTTTGCATAATGAGTGGTTAACCAATCAATCCCTAGAATCACGTTAAATGCAAGTATTTTCAATGAAATAAGATTGACAGGTAATGTGAAGAAACCGATTTGAACTAAACAAGACTTATAAACAGTTGATGTAATGAAGGTTTCTCCCAATGGAGTTTCAACAGATAAGTCAAAGTCCAATTTCTCCGGAGTTAAATTTAAACGTTGAGCGCAAGTAGGAGAAATAAAAGAATGGGTAGAACCGGTATCAAATAAGGTATAGACTTCGCTAGAGTTTATGATAAGCTTACCCGTGATGACCTCGTTCGGGTTCCTTGCTTTCTAGGAGGTCACAACAAACGCTCTCCCTTGCACTACCGGCTTTGACTTTTCTGGGACGGCCTTTGGTGCTTCTATCCTAGCTGAACTTATCTTCGGTGAATGAAAAAATCGGGCTAGGTGACCTTCTCTTTCATAATTATAACTTTCCTCTGACGACATCGCGCAGTTTGGACTAATGTGTCCCTCCCCTCCACATTTGAAGTATATAATAGGTGGTCGTTCTCCTTCCTTCACAACGGGTGCTGGTGCTGACGTCTTTTCATTATTGTTGAATCTCCTCTTCTTGAAATGTCCATTCTTATTGTTTTGGCCCTGATTTCCACCGAAGTGGTTACCATTTCTGGCATGCTGATTCCCTCCACGCATGTTGTCACCACTTCGATGACTGCTCTCACTGGTATTATCATTTTGTCGGCTGCTCTCTTTTGGTTGGGTTGACTCGTTATCGCGTTCCAATAACTAAACCCTATTAACAACATCTGAATACAAACACAGTTTATGAGAGATAAGATATTGACGTATCTTGGGTTTCAAACCTCTTAGAAACATTCGCGTCATTCTATCCTCATTATCAACCAAATGGGACGCAAACCGGGACAGCTCGGCAAACTTGGCTTCGTACTGCGACACGGTTATGTTGTTTTGCTCCAGTTTAATGAACTCTACCTCTTTCATATGACGAATACTTTCGGGAAAGTACTTGTCATTGAACAGTTCTTGAAACTTCTCCCAAGACATCTTCAGTGCGGCAGGTTGGGTACTCTTCTGATTCCCACCAAGAATCGCCTCGCCGCCCTTAACATGAAGGTGGCGAAGGGAACCTTTTGCTCCTCAGAGCAACCCAAGACATCAAATATCTTGTTGATTTGTTTTATCCACGTCTCCGCCTTAAGAGGTTTTGGCTCTCCAAAAAACTCCGGTGGTCCCAGCTCCATGAACTGTTTGGCGGTGACCGTCCGAGAGTTGCTAGTGTTTCCACCTTCATTTTGGACAGGAGCCGTCTCGCCTGATGTTACATGAATTGCATGAAGCCTCGGAACATTCCATCGTTCATCATTTGGTCATTGTTGTTTTTTGCATGAGGATTGTCGCCTTCCTGATGCACATTGTCCAGGTTATTGATATGTGGAGACTCAACGGTCTCCAGTGCTCCATTGATGTTCTCAACATTCTCGGATGCCATTTTCAAATACTGCCACAAAATAAGGGTTAATTAACATATCACATATTATCCCTATACTCTGACCGACCAATTAAATACCAAATAAACTTAAGTAGGTCACACTAGCAAAGGAATTCCCCGTCTCTCCTTTCCTAGTTCTTGTCTCACATCTTAGCCAGGGATCATATCCCCAAGCTTTGATACCAACTGTGACGCCCCCAAAATAGGTATACATCACATATCCTGAGTCGCCAAATACATGGTACGAATACAAATACAATCTTTATTATACTGAAAAAGAGTCATGAGTTTTAATACAAATATTGTCTTTAGACAATATCCACTCTCGAGAATAAGTCCTCATTACATTTATTGTCACACTATTTAACAGAATAGTGAGGACTACTAATGCTATCCTCTGGACCGTCACTCCGTTTCCCGACTAGTCCCCGCTACGTTCTCATTTCACAAGAGAACAATGAAAGCAAAAGGGTGAGCTCAACTAGCCCAAGAAGAAATATTATGACTAAGATAATGCGAGAATAAATTATCATTAGTCTTCAACAATGTTAAAAGCGATATAAAATACAATAGACATCAAGTTTAAGCTGCGGAATGAACAAGAAATCCATTAAAAGAGTCAGTAGAGAATAAAATCTACTATCTTTTATGATTTAAAAGGTTTTCATCACTTTTATCATTTGGGACTCGACTTAATAAATAATCCACATCATCGAATCACCCCTGCACTACGGCCAAGGATATTCTTTAGTATCACGACCACAATTATCCATGCACTACGGGCCAAGGATATTCGTGTATTTATCAATGGTCATGATCATGCCAACAACTGTCCATCAATGTACTACGGGCCAATGAGGACTTTTATCACATTATTTGTAACATTACGGTCATGATTATACCAAATAATCCCTAATCATTATCATACCAAGTCCATCTATGCACTACAGGCAACAGATGACTTTCAAAAAAAAACATAAATATGAGAATAATGACAATGATATAAGAATTCAATAAAACAAGTTCACGAATTAATTTATCCAAGAACTAATAACGTCCAAATTGTCAACAGGATACTTCTTTGTAGAGTAAAATTCAAGAATGCTCAGAAGAATATTTCCATGAAATAATCTTTGGATGAAGCGCAAATATCAAGGATATTCCACTAATTTCATGGAGTATAGAAGTCAAAACTTTAACCATTGAGTATAATAAGGAATGGAATAACAAAAGAAATCACCAAGCATGCGGTGAGCCGCTTGCATATGCGAGTTATTCAACGAGAATAATAAAAGCGGAACCGTGTCGGCATAAAAGCGCATGAGACGGGATATTCCAACTGAATAATAAAGACGGAACTAGGTCCGGCGTAAAGCACAGACAGATGTTCCAACAGAATAATAAAGACGGAACCAGGTCCGGCGTAAAGTACAGACAGGATGTTCCAACAGAATAATAAAAGGCGGAACCGGTCGGCGTAAAAGCCTGACATGGATGTTCCAACATAATAATAAAGAATGGAATAATGTAAGAAGAATTTCACCATGTATGTGGTATGCATAATCAAAGTTATTCCAACATAATAATAAAGAATGGAATAACAGAAGTTCTCTTCATGAAGACGAAAGAAAGAAATAATACCCCTTACCATTGAAAGAAACTGGATATAGGAGTAGTGAGGTAGCAAGCTTCTCTTCTTCTACAGATTTTCTCTCTACAAATTCTCTCTATAATAATTGCTCTATAGATTTAGTGAATTGGTGAGAAATGAAGGAAGAATGAGCTTCTATTTATAGAAAAATATAGTTGCAATAATTACACATTTTGGGACTCGAAAAATTACAGTACAATACCTCCAACTTTTTCTTTATTTTTAATTTAGTCATGCAAGTATTATCAAACTTGCACCACCTCCCCTAATAGTAAATAATGTGATTTAATAGAAAATCATGTGAATTAATAGTTCTAGACATGTGAAAATACGAATTACAGTATAGTACCTCCATCTATACCTCCATTTTTAACTTAGTCATGCAAGTATTATCAATCTTGCACCAACTCCCCTAATAGTAACAAGAATGTGAAACAATAGTATACACATGTGAACAAATAGTTATAATCATGTGAAATAATAGCAATTAATTGCTCATTTATCCTGTTAAATACCCGATTGGTCAATATAACTTCCAGACATCAATTATTATCAAAATAAATGTCGATTTTCACTAACACAAATAATTCCAACACAATGAAACTATTTTTATCAAAAATATAAATTTTGAAATTTTGAAGTTTGACTTTTTCCCAAAAAAGTCAACTGTTGACTTTTTGACCAAATAGTAAAACCCGAAAAATTTTGTGTTTATAGTCTATTTTTACTAATTTCATCGTTCCGGACTCAAACATCACGTCCGCGTCTCCAAATTCAACTCCAAGCACAACTTCAATTTTAATAACATTCATCATTAATATTATAACTCACAATATTTTTCAACGTGTCGTTCTAGGAAAGAGGAGCTTTTCAATAAGAATTTCTCCCTATTGGGCGCATGATTAGGTGACCAGACCTCTCCTTGACAGAACTTATAGACATTGTAAAAATTGCAATTTAATAATATGAATAACTTTGTCGTCTCAATTATTGATTTAATAAAATAACATATTATGCAGATGATACTGTGATAATAATCGAATCAATAATATGAGAGATATAATGCAGCAATTACTGTAGCAATAATTGAGTATAACTGAGTGACTTCTCACGTAAACATCAATAATCAATACCGTGTGCCACTATGCAACCACGCCAGACATTATTCTTTGTACTTTACTACTGAAAGTAGTTCAACAAGATATTAAGTAAAACTTCCGCCGTTATTTTCATAAATATATTTTTGTCATTTTCTCAATCCGTCAATAATTCTTTTGTGGGGTCCACCAATGATTGTGCCGTGTACGAATATTCCCTGTTAAAATAAATATTCTCCGACCAATCGAATATAATATAACAACTTGCATACTTTGCAGAATTTATAAATACTACCCACAACTATAACATTATAACAAATTCATTTCATAATATTCAAAAATAATAATTATAGAAAAATCATCTTTATTCATAAAAGTTTGGGTCTTACAATTTCTCCCAAATTAAAACAAATCCCCTATCCTTAGATCTATTATGTACATAACTAAAACAACAACAACAACAACAATAATAATAATAATAATAATAATAATAATAATAATAATAATAATAATAATAATAATAATAATAATAATAATGGTACTAATAATAATAATAATAATAATAATAATAATAATAAATAATTAATAATAATAATAATATCAATAATATTAATAATAATAATAATAATAATAATAATAATAATAATAATAATAATAATAATCTTATTAATAATAATAATCAATCAATCAATAATAATAATAATAATAATAATATCAATAATAATAATAATAATAATAATAATAATAATAATAATAATAATAATAATAATAATAATAATAATAAATAATAAAATCAATACTTAGAATAATAATAATAATAATAAAGAATTATTATTATTTTTATTTTTATTTTATTATTATTATTATTATTATATTATTTTATTATTATTATTATTATTATTATTATTATTATTTTATTTTATTATTATTATTATTATTATTATTGATATTATTATTATTATTAATATTATTATTATTATTATTATTATTATTATTATTGTTATTGATTTAATGTTAAAGTAAAATGTAAATACAGAAATGTTCGGTAAGTCCCTAAAATTAGAGTAGACTGGCAACGGAATTGAAATTTGGCCTCAATAGTAAGGCCATTGATTGGTAATTTATTCGATAAGAGCCAAAAAGGCCGGGTTTTCTTTGAAATTTGAAATTATATTATGGTCGGGTTGGATGAAGCAGAACCTACCACCATGAACTTTTTTTTTTTTGCTTTAAAAAACCTGTAATGTAACTACTTATTGTAAAGTACACAAATTACTAATACATACTGAGACAATGATACAATCAGACAAAGTACACAAATTCAAACCAAGAGAGTTAGAGAGTTACAGAAACCAAGAGAGTTACACAAATTCATTTCATTTGACCAATCACCATACTGGCTTAGCTTTATACTTTAAAGACGATTACACAAATTCAAAGATGTCACCAATCACTTGATCAATCACCATCAACACTTCAACAGAGTTGCAAAAAATAAGCTCCAAATGCATTATGCATACTTCATACTTCATTTGACAAAAGCATTATGCATTGCTTGACATCTTGTACAAAAAGTTCATATCAGCCATGATTATGAACAAAGATATCTAGCGATGAGACTAGCAGACTCATCATGAAGCACGATATACATCTGCAATTGCAAAGAATTCATATGACTACAAGAACCCTGTGCAATTCATATATCTAGCAGACTAGCAGAAGCCATATGACTACAATAAAATTAGACTAGCTCCAGATAATTAAGACTAGCTCCAGATATCATACTTTTTGCATCAAATTAGGAGAGGCCAAGTTCCTTCCAAAGACAAAAATAAATAACATACACCTTGTCAACTTGCAACCATGCCAAGTGTAATACGACCTCATGTTTCAATCTGTTGGTACAAGCAAAGACCCCAAAAAGGCTAAAATCATAACATATATATATAATCCTTGATTAAGTGGTTCAATAGCTACATGATTAATTAGTTATTATAAATACATACATACATATTTATACATACAAGATTAACTTTTCTTAGTACTTGAAAAATCAAACAAAAATCAAAGAAATATTCCATAAAAATGAAGTACTTCTTAGTGAGATGTCTAGTCACTCCTTGTAACCGCTTTATGTTAGATCCCTTTGAATCTTGATTTGCAACTAAGCGGTACCAAAAGTTGGTCGTCAAAATCAACCCATCATCTATATTAAAAATGCCAATTTAAAATATCAATAGTTCAATACCCAAAATTAAACTAAAAAGCTACAATTAAAGTAACAATATTTATAACTAGAAGTCTAGAACAAACCTTGTATTTCATATCCACAAATCCAATTACGTCCACAAATTAATGCTTGTGCATTATCCGGTAGAAGCGAACTACGATATTTTGTGAGAACCATTGCTCCAATGCTAAAGCTCGACTCCGAAGAAACCGTTGTAATTGGAATTGATAAGATATCATATGCCATATTCGCTAGTATTGGATATATATAATAATGTAATATTTGAAAGTACTAACTAGTCATTAGTCATGTATAAAATAAAGGTATAAAACTAGAATAAAAAAAAGGATTGGGTACCTCTCAGAAAGTTTTTTCCATTCTTCTAGAATATTAAAAGAAGATTTGTTAGTGACGATTTTCTCCTCTAAGTATTGTTCCAATTTCGTTCTTGTTGATGTAGTACCTTGCACTTCCCTCACAAACTCCTATTTAAAATTTTAAACATCAAAAGTTCATCAACATAAATATGCAATATAGATAATACATGAAAATTTTACTTACATCGAACTCATCATCACTATGTTCATTTGTGTTGGTGGTAGCAATAGTTGAAGTCCCTACACCATCTTGAGGATGTTGTGAACCATCTTTTGACAACTCTGTTACATATTCCATGAACAAAGATTTCATAGCATCCACAATTTGCTCCACTTTTCTATTTATAACATACTCATCCGTCTCAAATTTTTTTAATTTAAATTTGACAAATTGCACCTTATACCTTGGGTCAAGAATCGTAGCTATGGACAAGATAACAACATAGTCGCTCCAATATTTTTCAAACTTTGGCAACATCTCATTTGCCATGTTTCTAATTACCTCAATCTCACAAGACTTGTTAAACATCAAAAGTTCTTTTATCCTCAATACATGTAAGAAATACATATTTGATGTTAGATAACTGGTTCCCGAAAAAAGTTCTGTAATTTTCCAGAATGGTTTCAAAAATGTAGTGATAGCTTGTGCTATTTCCCACTCATCATTTGTTGGAAAAGTTGTGTAAGATGATTCAACCATGACATATTGAAAGAATACATCTTTAAATTTCAGAACACTATCAAGCATCTCCCATGTAGAATTCCATCTAGTCACACAATCCAAACGCAAACCCGATTCTACGGACACAAGCAATTGTTCACAACATATAACAAACTTTAATATTCTACTTTCAGATCCCTTAATATATTTAACACTCTCTCTAATTTTGCGTAAAGGTTCACTTGCAATTTTCAAACCATCTTGAACAATGAGATTTAATATGTGAGCGAGAACAAGAACATGGAAAAACCTACCATTGCAAAGCAAGTTTCCTCTCAAATGAGCCTTCAAGAAATTTTGCATGTTGTAGTTGTTTGTTGGATTATCTAAAGTGAGAAAAAAGATCTTTTTTTCAATACCCCAATCCTTTAAAAACTCAAAGATTTTTTCTGATAAAAGAGTACCGGTATGTGGTGGGGGAAATGCGAAATTTATAATCCTCTTCATGCAACACACAATCATGATCAATAAAGTGAGCGGTTTAAAAAATATAACCTTCACTAGTACCGGACGAACACAAATCAGAAGTGAGACAAATTCTACCGCGGATGTTCTCAAATGCACGTTTCAATTTTACTTTCTCAAGGTTATAAATTTTAATACAATCCGCTTTGGCAGTGTTTCTAGTATATGATTTCACATCCAGATTCAAATAGTTATGCACTCTTCGTAATCCTTCATGTTCAACAATCAAGAATGGATAGTTATGCATCATGATTGCTTCAGCCATTTTATCCCTATAAATGAGCTGACTAATTTTTCTTTTAAGCATATTTCCTTCATGATCTAGATGCATTTGGGTCACATTTTGGCTAATTAAACCGGGACATGACTTTTCATGTGCATGCAAATTTCTAGTCCCGTGAGAACTACCACCATCTCCAATAGCATAACTTTTTGTGCATGTTTTACAATATGCTCTTAACTTTTTAGTTGAAGGATCTACCTTTTTTTCATATTGATTCCAAATTGAACTTCCTTCCCTTTGTTTTCTCTTCGAACTGCCAATTGGTTGTGTCAAATTGTCCGAGCTTTCAAATCCCCCATCAATCAAATCAATTGTTACATGATCCCGTCGATCCATAAGAACTCTACAAATAAACAAAAATTTTAAACAATTAACACATACTCAATAATTTCCCAACTTTAAAGAATTTACTGTAATTATCTAGAATTAGCAACAAGTAGAGGCACTCTTCACATTAATAACAGATCTGGTCTAAGTTGTAAGTTGTGAGTGAGTGACCCCAAAGAGATCACTGCAATGTAAAAGATGTTGACAATTATACTGAAAAATCGGCAGTCATTCAACTTGCTCCTTTGTTAGTGACTATATATTTGTTATTTCATTCTTACAAACACAAATTCTGCACAACAAATTAAAAGTACACAGTTGAATGAGATAATTCTGTCCTTTCTAGTTGCCTTTTTTGTTTCTTCAGCTTGATGCAATTCCACTTGTTGCTAATTAGTAATTCCATACCCAATTACGAAATACCCAATAATTTTTTGTCATACTCATATATATATATATATATATATATATATATATAAACCAGTAACCACTCTTCAAATTTCACACCCAAATACGAAATACCCAATAATTTTTGGTCCAAATCAGTCTACCACAAAGACATACAGTCATACTCATACAGATAAAATATTACCAATTCAATTATTCAAAGTTCAAACAAAAATTGCTCAAAAATCAAAATGATTATAAACAATTTCAAACCATCTTATTGAAATGAAACGAGAGTGGAAAAATACCTAAGAGTCTGAGAAGAGGAGAATCGAGTAGGGTTTTAGCTTTTTAGGGGAGATGACGAACTGTGAAGGCAAGCTTATGCGTCGTCTCGTCTCGGCGATCGATCGAATCGTAGAGGTAAGGCTGTGAACTTGTGAAGTGTGAAGTGCTGAAGATATCAACCATAGAGACACACATTTTCCATTATTCTCTCTCTGTTACAGGCGGCCCTTAGCAAGTTAGCGAATAGAGATCAGATAGGGTAAGGAGAGAATAGAGATCAGATAGGGTTTTTAAAAGGTAAAGGCGGGCAGACTGTATATCGCCTAATGAAGTGGTGTCATTTGGTCAGCCAAAAGGCCCAAATTTCTGTGGTCCAAAATAATGAAGCCCATGCTTGACTTTTGATGAGCGAAGGGTGGCCTACCATTGCCCAAAGTAGACTTTGCTGAGTCTAAATTAGAGAGAAGAAGCTAAAAGGTAAAGAAATTAATCATAAGGCAATGAACAGTTTTAATAGCCAGACGTCCAGACCAAATATGTTAACATCATTAGAATTCCATAAACATATAATGTACCCGTGAGAGAATGCAAAGCAATGACTGGACGTGATTACGCGAGTGATTACGCGAGATTTATTATTATTATTATTATTATTATTATTATTATTATTATTATTATTATTATTATTATTATTATTATTATTATTATTATTATTGTTATTGATATTATTATTATTATTATTATTATTATTATTATTATTATTATTATTATTATTATTATTATTATTATTATTATCTGTTATCACTTATAATATTAATCCTTGCAAAGTTATAACAACTAGATTTTTTTGCTCAGTTGGTCATTGGTTTCAAGTTTTAAGCTAGAGGTCAAGAATTCGAATCATGGCAGCAACATAATTTTTGGGATTAAGTTCAATATTTATTCGCCACGTCAGCGTCCATGTGTAAAATAAAATAAAAAATATCCACGTCAGATCTGCCACGTGTGCCACGTAGGTGGAAGCCTAAATTTTTTAATAGAAAAGGACTCAATTTGCGTTGACCAAAAGAAAAGGGCTCAATATCCAAAAACCCCTAAAGTTCAATGGTTTACTTTGCATTTTACCCATTCTTCTTATCTCTAAAAAAATTTTATAAACACGTTTTCTAAAAATTTATAAAATCTTATACTTTTTGTAAATTGGTTTCAATAGACATAACTTAATTGTACGGAAAAAGTCTGTCCTATATACGAATTATATATACTAAAACAAAATTTACATCCCGAGTTAGCTTGAAGAATATTTTTAATTCGAGTGTTCATAGTTTTATTTAGTTTTATTGGATAAATACTAAATACTATTAGCATTGTTGCAAAATTATACACATAATGGTTTCATTGATTTTAGTTAATTTTTGAAATTTAAACAAAATTTATTTAAATTTATGCCATTTGGGAACTAGGCTGAGCAAGTAACCAAATTGGAATCGAAACTGCACCAAAAACCGCACGAACCGCACCAATTAAAATCGCACCAACGGTTCAGGCGTATGTGGCGATTTTAGGTGGGTTGAATAACCAAATTAACGGTTCTGGTTTGGTTACTAGTCAAAACCGCACGATTAAAACCGAAACCGCACCATGTGTGTGTATGTATGTATTATCTCTAGTAAATTCTAAAGTTACTTTTCACTTGAACACGCTCAGAGAAAACCATAGTCTTGCATTGTCATTTTTTCACCAATTAAAAGAATATGATTAGAGGTTATAGAGTCAAAAATTAAGCATTTGGGTTTTCGAAATTCGGATTTGTTTGATGCGTTACTGGAGGGGCTTATAGGTGAGGGGCCAAATTCGTTGGTTCGAGCACTTGATGCATTGGTTAAGATCTATGCTATAGTTGTAATAGTCTAATAGATTATTTTTCAAATTACGTACAGTTAGGATTATATTCTATAAGTCCTCCATGCAATATATAAGATAGAATTTCATTCTATCTCTATTATATACTTTTAATTTTTGGAAAACTAGATAATCTTCTACTTGTTATCGAATATATGGTCGCTTATTTTATATAGCGTATGTTTTAGTTTTAAAGCATCATTCCTTTATTATAAACTAAAATTATTTTATGTGTCTCACTGTTCTATGATTTGATGATGAATTTGACATGTTTGGCAGAAGGAGCTTTGTTTCTATGCTTGATATAATTCTCATTGTCGACTCTGTCACTAAGTTAATTGCTCGATGTGAGCTTTGTGTTAAATTCTATTGAAAGCTTAGACTTTTTTGTTGTTTCAATTGGTTTTATAACCGAGACCGCATCGCACAGTTTAAAACCGCACCGCACCAATCACAAGCGGTTTCGTGTGCAGTTTTGGATTTGTCAAACCGTACCTAAGCGGTTTCAAGTGCAGTTTGGACTTCAAACCACACCAAACTGCACCATGCTCACCCCTATAATAGGAAAATGAAGTTAGAATTGCGGATTAGAATGTCGCAGTGGATATATACTCGAGGCTCATACATATTGTCTGCCACACACTGAGAAGAATTTCATAAAATTATAGAATAAAAATAAAAAAGGCAAAACTAACTATTTCCCCATTGAAGTTGGCATCTTTTACTTAATAACCCATTAAAGTTTTAAAAATTGTAATTACATTATTGAACTAATTAAAATTATAAAATTACACTATCCTGTTAAATTAATTGGACGGAAGTTATTTATTTTCCTATATGGCAATGTGAAAAAAAAAATTAAAACCAATAAAAATGACATGGTAAAAAACATAGACAAATAAGAAAACAAGTTACCGCCACATAAGATTAAAAATATTGAAAGTCCCAATAATATTATCATTTTCAACCTCTAGCGGGTATAACCCAACCCGTGGACCTGTAAATTGGGTCAAACTCTAATTTGGGAGACCCATATCATCCTTTCTCTCCTTGCAAACTCTATCTTAGGTACCCTATTGGTCTATTCTCCTTCAACCTTCCATAACCAAGGCTTCAACCAACAATATCCCTCTATCTCTCTAGACTTGGTAAAATTGGACTAAGCTCGCGAGCCGAGCCGGGTCAGGCCGGCCTGTAAAAATTGAGCTTTGGGCTTAATTTTTTTATCCCATGAAAACAAAATTGGACTAAGCACGCGGGTCGGGCTGGCCCGTAAAAATTGAGCTTTAGGCTTAATTTTTTTAGCCCATGAAAACTTGGGCCATTTTGGCCCGAACAAAATTTAACCGGCCCGCAGTGGCCCACCCGCGGGCTATTTTTTTTTAAAACAAAACAATACTCTACTTGAGAATCAAACTCTAGACCTCCCCAACTCCTTTAACAAATGCTCAAACCAACAAAAAAATATAGTTCAAAAAAAATTAAAAATAAATAATATAGTTTCAAAATGTGTAACAAAAAATATTAAGTCCCGTGTTGAGTTTTTAATTAATCAAGTTCAATTAAAATTTAAATATTACTTTTTGTCTCTAACTTAGTCTATTCTTGTGAGTTGTGACGGCTAACTCTACCAGACTTGAATTTGATTTTTTTTTTTTACCTCTGGCGCATTTTCTCAATTCGATGATATTTTTATTCACGTCAAAATATATAGTAAATTTGTTTTGTTTTGGGTGAGACATGATAGAGACATTGATGTAATTGGTTTAAGAATATTTTTGTCAATCTATTAGATTATATATGAATGTGATCTCATTCACTTTTTTGTGACATTTGCATTTTTAGTCGAAAAGCAAGGTTTATTTTAAAACAAAAAGTATTAAAAAGAGATGTAGTAATGAATAGAGTGACTTTAGAATAAAAAAATTTGTAGCTCAGTTGGTTTAAGCATTTGTTTAAAAAGTGGGAAAGGTTTAGTTTAATTCTCAAGGAGAGCATTATTTTGTTAAAAAAAAAGAAGCTCGCGGGCTTTCCCGGCATGGGCTACGGGGCTTATATTTTGAACCCCAAAAAAATTGGGCCATTTTGGCCAGGCCCAAATTTGGTCCGGCCCACCGACAGCCCGGCATGTTTGCCAGGTTTATATCTCTCTCACAATATATATAAATCTGTAAGACCACAACTTTTATGAATAAATATTTAATTTTCTCTAAATGTTATTTTGAATAATAAGGTGTGGATTTGATATAATGTTATAGTTGTGGTTAATATTTACAAATTTAGCAAGGTAAGCAAGTTGTCATAAAATATTCGTTTGGTCAGGGAATAATCATTTTATCAGGGAATATCTGTATGACTGCACAATCCTTGGTGGACCCCACAACAAAATTATTGTCGGATATAGAAAGCGATAGAAATAACCTTTTTACAAAAATAACGGCAAAACTTTTACCATTAAACTTTTGAAATACCCGGTGATAAAAGTATAGTAATACGCGTGGTTGCACAGTAGCACACGGTATTGCACAGTATCTCTGATTATTGATGCTTACGTGAGAAGTCACTTAGTTTTATTCAATTATTGCAACAATAGTTGATGCATAGTATCTCATATTATTGATTCAATTATTGTCATAGTATCATCTGCACAATATTTTATATTATTAAATCAATAATTGAGACGACACCGTTATTCATATTATTATTTGCATTATTGACAATGTGAGACCCCGAATTTTATGAAATAAAAGTATTCAATTTTCTTATAATTATTCTATTTAGTAAATGGTTAAATTGATAAAAGGTTAAAGTTAAGGGTGATATGTGAAATTTTTTCAAAGTAAACAAGTTGTTATAAAATAATTGGTGATAAAAGTATAGTAATACGCATGATTACATAGTAGCACACGGTATTGTACAGTATCTTTGATTATTGATGCTTATGTGAGAAGTCACTCAGTTTTATTCAATTATTGTCACAATATGTTATATAATTAAATCAATAATTGATATGGAAAAGTTATTCATATTATTATTTGCAATATTGACAATGTCTTGAAGTTCTGTCAAGGAGAGGTTTGGTCACTTAATTGCGGCGCTGATAAGGAGAAATCCTCATCGGAAAGCCCCTCTTTCACAGGAGCGACACGGTTGTTAAATATTGCGAATTATAATAATAATGAATAAATGTTATTAAAAATCAAATTTGAGTTCGGAGTTGAATTTGGAGACGCAAACGTGATATTTGAGTCCAGAACGATGAAATTAGTAAAATAGACTATAAACACAAAATTTTTCGAGGTTGACTTTTTGGTCAAAAAGTCAAACTTCGAAATTTCAAAAATAATTTTTTTGAGAAAAATAGTTCCATTGTGTTGAGATTATTAGTGTTAGTAGAAATTGACATTTATTTCGATATTAATTGATGTGTGGAAGTTATATTGACCAATCGGGTAATTAACCGGATAAATGAGTATTTAATTACTAGTAATTCACATGATTATAACTATTTGTTCACGTGTGTACTATTGATTCACATTCTTCTACTATTAGGGGAGGTGGTGCAAGATTGATAATACTTGCATGACTAAGTTAAAAATAGAGGTATAGATGGAGGTATTATACTATAATTCGTATTTTCACATGTCTAGAACTATTGATTCACATGATTTACTATTAGGGGAGGTGGTGCAAGTTTGATAATACTTGCAGGACTAAATTAAAAATGAAGAAAAAGAGGAAGAGGAAGGTATTATACTATAATATTTTGAGCCACAAAATATGCAATTATTGAAACTATATTTTTCTATAAATAGAAGCTCATTCTTCCTTCATTTCTCACCAATTCACTAAAGCTATAGAGCAATTATTATAGAGAGAAATTATAGAGAGAAAGAAGAAGAGAAGTCTGCTACCTCACTATTTCAGTATCCAGTTTTCTGCTAAGGTAAGGGGTATTATTTCTTTCGTATTCATGAAGAGAGCTTTTGTTATTCCATTCTTTATTATTATGTTGGAATAACCTGTCTATGCGAAGTACCACATACATGGTGAAATTCTTCTATTATTCCATTCTTTATTCTTTTGTTAGAATATCCTATCTGTGCGGATTACGCATGACCTGGTTCCATTATTTATTACATTGGAATATCTGTATGCATGCGAATTACGCATGATTTTGGTTCCATTATTTATTATTACATTGGAATAACTTTGTTTGTGTGCGATCTATCGCATTACTGGTGAAATTTCATTGTTATTCCATTCTTTATTATTACATTTGGAATATATCACATGCATGCGGATTCACGCATGACTGGTTCCATTCTTTATTATTATGTTGGAATAACACTTTGCCATACATCAAGTATCGCATACATGGTGAAATTCTTACATTATTCCATTCTTTATTATTATGTTGGAATAACTTTGTTTATCGGGCATCCGCATACATGGTAAAATTCTTTTGTTATTCCATTCTTTATTATTATGTTGGAATAACATGTCTATCGCCAATATCGCATACATGGTGAAATTCTTACATTATTCCATTCTTTATTATTATGTTGGAATAACTTTGTTTATGCGCAATACCGCATACATGGTGAAATTCTTACATTATTCCATTCTTTATTATTACATTGGAATAACATGCCTAATGGATTTACCACATGCATGGTGAATGATCCTTCGTATTCATTCCTTATTAAATTATGGAAATGATCATCTACGTGGATTCTGCGCATGGCGGCGAAAACCCATTGCTTGATTCATATATTCTATTATACTCAGTTGGTTAAAGTTTTGGCTTCTATACTCCATGAAATTAGTAGAATATCCTTGATATTTGCGCTTCATCCAGTATCTTTTCATGGAAATATTCTCCTGAGCATTATTGAATTTTACTCCACAAAGAAGTATCATGTTGACAATTTGGACGTTATTGATCTCTGGATAAATTAAATTATAAATCTTTAAAATTTATCCTTGAACTTGTTTTATTGAATTATTATGTCATTGTCATCATCCTCATGCTTATATTGTGATTAAAGTCATCTTTGGTTTACGTGCATAGATGGACTTGGTATGATTATGACCAGGGATTATTCGGTATAATCATGACCATAATGTAATGAATGATGTGGTAAACGTCCTCATTGGCCTGTAGTTCATTGTTGGACAGTTGTTGGTATGATTATGACCAGGGATTATTCGGTATAATCATGACCATTGATGATTACATGAATATCCTTGGCCCGTAGTGCAGGGATGATTCGATGATGTGGTTTATTTATTAAGCTGAGTCTCAGCGATAAAGTTGATGAAAAACTTTTTAAATCATAGAAGATAGTAGATTTTATGCTCTACTTGACTCTTCTAATGGATTGCTTATTTCGCTGCAATTGTTGATCTAAAATATGTTGTCTATTGTATTCTATCAGTTGTTATACTGTTGAAGGCTAAGGATAATTTATTCTACATTATCTTAGTCATAATATTTCTTACTGGGCTAGTTGAGCTCACCCTTTCTTTCATTGTTCTCTTCAGGAAATGAGAATATAGCTGGGACGAGTCGGGGAATGGAGTGATGGTCCAGGATAAATGGCTTTAGTAGTCCTCACTATTCTATGAAATAGTGTGATAATAAATGTAATAAGATTGAATTTGAGTGTGGATATTGTCTAGATGACAATATTCGTGTTAAACTCTCAGCTATGTTTTGTCGTATTTTACATGACAGTTGTATAATTAAGTTTGTATTTGGATTTATGTACCATGTATCTGGCGACTCAAGATGGGTGATGTATACCTATTTTGGGGGCGTCACAGACAATGTCTAGAAAGTTCTGTCGAGGAAAGGGGTTATGTTATCTAATTGCGCGCCAATAAGGAGAAGTCCTTATCGAAAAGTCCCCTTTTTCCTGGGAATGATCTGGTTGTTAATATTGTGAGTTATAATATAAATGATGAATAAAGATCGTGTTGATTAAAGATAAGAATAATAATTAATTAGTGGAAGATGTTGTTCAATTTTTTTTAAATTGGTGTTTGTTCATTTAGTTTTTTTTAGAATGCTTAATTCTGTTGTATGGCCCTCAATTACCTTCAATTTTTGTAATCCATTTTTTTTATTTGGCAGGAATGATCCTCATTGGCCAAACCTTTCAATAATGCTATTACTATTTGATAACCTATGAATGAGGGTATTTCCTCATTGGACAATGTCTCTAAATTGACATGTGATAGTCTTTCCTAATTGGCCAACACCAAATACTGATAAACCCATGAACTTCGTTCGAATTTTTTTACTATGCGTTCGTGATTATTTTCCTAAATAGTTTTCTACCATTCTCCTATAAATAGGGTGCTTAGTTTAGAAATAAAAATCACACCAGAATCACAGAATTCTTCTTCTATAATATTGAGCGTATTTGTTTTGAGTTGAAGGAAAATTTGAGTGTAGGAAATAGTGCAAGTTTTCTTCAAGAATATCCCCGCTATACCAATCAGAAGTACTCTCCTTTTAAGGTGAGAGATATTTTCTACCCATTCTTTTATTTCACCTGCTTGTGCTCAACGTTTAAATTTGACTCCAGAGAAATTAGACTTTGACTTATCTGTTGAGACTCCGTTGGGAGAAACCTTCATTATATCCACTATTTATAAATCTTGTTTGATTCAAATTGACAATTTCACATTACCTGTTGATTTCATCTCTTTGGAAATACTTACATTTGATGTAATTTTAGAGATTGATTGGTTAACTACTCATATTGCTAAAATTGATTATTTTCGTAAGGTTGTTAGCTTTCATATTCCTAACCAACCTATTATGCGAATTCAAGCAACCAAACCACTAAAGTCAATCACTGTCATATCAAGCCATAAAGCCATTCGTTTATTGAAAAATAGATGTCAAGCTTTCTTATCCCATGTCACGGATTTAAACAAAAATACGTCAGATTTGAATGATATTTCTATTGTTAATAAATTTCCTGATGTATTCCCTAAAGAACTTCTTGGCCTACCCCAGAGCGTAAAATCGAATTTTGTATTGACCTTGAACCCGGTACAAAACCCATTTCCAAAACCCCATATCGAATGGCTCCTATTGAACTTCAGGGGTTAAAAACCCAACTACAAGAACTGTTAAACATCGGTTTCATTCGTCCTAGTACATCTCCTTGGGGTGCTCTTATTTTATCCGTAAAGAAGAAAGATGGGAGTATACAATTTTGCATTGATTATCGGGAATTGAATCATGTCACCATCAAAAATAGGTACCCGTTGCCTCGCATTGATGACCTATTTGACCAGTTGTAAGGTGCTAAATTCTTTTCAAAGATCGAACTTGAAGGGTTTTGGCACATAAAATGCAGCGAAAATAGAACAATTTAAAGTAATTTCGAAACCCTAAACAGGATCCATGCGAAAATCAATTAACTCAGTGGTTAGAAATTATACTGATTTTGAAAATAAAATTGATGCGCTCGAATCTCCAACGCAATCCAAATGAATCGCGCCTCTACGGTATCCACACGAACGCCCATCATGACAAGTAAAGACGATTTTGCGATAAAAGGCTGCGATCTTAGCCACAAGGATGACGATTTTAGAACTGTTTCTCTCTAGTCTCTCTCTAAGAGTGGCTAGGGTTTTTGGTTTATGAATAATACCTAAAATGGCTGCTACATATCATATATATAGCGATTAAAAGGAATTATTCAAAACCTAATTTAATAAAATCCGAATTTATATATATATATATATATATATATATATCTTAATTAAGTCTTACTTAATTAATATACATATATATATATTATCCTATTTGTAAGACCACAACTTTTATGAATAAAGATAATTTTTCTATAAATATCATTTTTGAATATTATGGAATGAATTTGATATAATGTTATAGTTGTGGGTAATATTTATAAATTTTGCAAAGTACGCAAGTTGTTATATAATATTCGATTGGTCGAAGAATATTCGTTTTAACAGGGAATATTCGTTTTAGCAGGGAATATTCATACAACGGCACAATCATTGGTGGACCCCACAATGGAATTATTGTCGAATTGAGAAAGCGATAAAAATATCTTTTTATGAAAATAACGGCGGAAGTTTCTGAATTAGCTGTTGAAACATTCGATGTTAAAAAATAAGATGTCTGGCGTGGTTGCATAGTAGCACTACAGTATTGATTATTGATGCTTACGTGAGAAGTCACTCAGTTTTGTTCAATTATTGCTATAGTAATTGTTGCATAGTATCTCACGTTATTTGATTCAATTATTGTCGATATTTTATATATTATTAAATTAATAATTGAGATGACAGAGTTGTTAATATTATTATTTGCAATATTAACGATGTCTAGAAGTTCTTCTAATGAGAGGTTTGGTCACCTAATTGCGCATCAATAGTGAGAAATCCTTATTGAAAAGCCCCCTGCTCACAGGAACGACACAGTCGATTAATATTGTGAATTATAATAATGATGATAAATGTTGTTAATTATATTAAGGTATCTTTTTATGAAGTCACGGAAGTTTATATATATATATATATTATATAAATAAATTTTATTTTATTAGTATTATTAATGTAATAAAAGCAGAAAAACTTTTTATATAAAATGAGAATACTTTTTTAAAGTTATTTATTTTATTAGACAATAATTAGAATATAACATATTTTATTATGCATAGTATTTTGCATAGTAAAATCTTTTTATATAAAATAGAATACTTTTATAAAGTTATTTGTTTTATTAGACAATAATTAGAATATATTATATTATGCATAGTGTTTACATAGTGCCTGCATAGTATTTTGCATAGTAAAATCTTTTTATATAAAACAGAATACTTTTATACAGTTATTCGTTTTATTAGATTATAAATAGAATATATTATATTTTATTTAAAATATTTTGTTTTATTAGAATATTTTATTAAATCAATATGGACCGTCCGATTAAAAGTAAATCAATATGGACCGTTCATGAATTAGTTATTATTCAGTCCATTCTTCTATAAATAGAAACTCATTCCTACATTATTTCTTACGAATTCACTGAAACTCTAGAGAGAGAAACTATAGAGAGAAAGAAGAAAAGTGTTCTGCTACTTCATTACTTATATATCCAGTACTCTTCTTTCTAAGGTAAGGGGTATTATTTCTTTTGTATTCATGAAAAGAACTTCTGTTATTTCATTCTTTATTATTCATTGGAATAACTTTGTATCTGTGAGCTACCCTATACTTGGTGAAATTCTTACATTATTCCATTCTTTATTATTATGTTGGAATAACTCAATACATATCGATGTACCACATATATGGTGAAATTCTTACATTATTCCATTCTTTATCATTCATTGGAACATCCCATCTGCATTTTACGCATGACTGGTTCCATTATTTATCATTCTGTTGGAACATCACATTACGCATGACATTGGTTCCATTATTTATTATTTTGTTGAATATATCACATGCGTGCGTTTACGCATGACTGGTTCCGATTATTTATTATTACATTGGAATAAACATTCTGCACTGGCCTATCGCATGCACGGTGATTCCTTTTGTTATTCCATTCTTTATTATACTCAGTTGGTTAAAATTTTAGCTTCTATACTCCATGAAATTAGTGGAATATCCTTGATATTTACGCTTCATCCAGTATCTTTTCATGGAAATATTCTTCTGAGCATTCTTGAATTTGACTCTACAAAGAAGTATCATGTTGACAATTTGGACGTTATTGGTTCCTGGATAAATTAATTCTTGAACTTGTTTTATTGAATTCTTATATCATTGTCATCATCCTCATGTTTATTTTATGTTGAAAGTCAATACGTGGCTGTAGTGCATAGATGGACTTGGTATGATTATGACCAAGGATTAATCGGTATAATCATGATAGTAATGTTAAAAATGATGTGGTAAAAGTCCTCATTGGCCCGTAGTGCATTGATGGACAGTTGTTGGCATGATCATGACCATTGATGAATACATGAATATCCTTGGCCCGTAGTGCATGGATAATTTGTGGTTGTGATACTAATGAATATCCTTGGCCGTAGTGCAGGGATGATGTGGATTATTTATTAAGTTGAGTCTCAGCGATAAAAGTGATGAAAAACCTTTTAAATCATAAAAGATAGTAGATTTTATTCTCTACTTGACTCTTTTAATGGATTGCTTATTCCGCTGCAGTTAAACTTGATATCTATTATATTTTATCAGTTTAACATTGTTGAAGACTAATGATAATTTATTCTGCATTATCTTATTCATAATATTTCTTACTGGGCTAGTTGAGCTCACCCTTTTGCTTGCATTGTTCTCTTCAGGAAATGAGAACGTAGCGGAGACTAGTCGGAGAACGGAGTGACGGTCCAAAGGATATAGTAGTCCTCACTATTCTGTTAAATAGTGTGATAATAAATGTAATGAGGACTTATTCTGAGAGTGGATATTGTCTAGAAGACAATATTTGTATTAAAACTCACAGCTCTTTTGTTGTATATTAAAGATTGTATTTGTATTATGTACCATATATTTGGCGACTCAGGATAGGTGATGTATACCTATTTTGGGGGCGTCACAGTCTGTCCAGTACATCGTTCTCTAACATGTATCTATGCATTGACTTAATATCTCATATATTTATGACCAATGAGATTTGGTCATCAGTCAATCCACATACTGGTCTCAATGCATAATTGTTGTCCCATCAACAATGATACTCGACTAGGGACATTTAAGAACAATGATACTAATTATAATTATATAATCTCATGTTCTAGTCACATACTTGAAACTATATAATTTGTATCACTATTCTAAGGATTTTTATTATGTTAACATTTATATAACGCAGTAAATAAAATCATAATAAAATCATTCATTTATTCAATCAAATATAATATCAAAACGTTAAGCAATTATATCAAATAATTGGCCTCTAGGGCATAAACTCTAACAGATCTTCGTTCCGGATATCATCAGTTAAAAATTAAAACTGATGACATTCCAAAGACTGCTTTTACAACTCAGTACGGGCATTACGAATTCCTAGTCATGTCTTTTGGATTTACTAATGCTCTTGTTGCCTTCATGGATATGATGAACCGAGTATTGAAGGAATATTTGGATCATTTTGTGGTTGTCTTTATTGATGACATCCTCATATACTCCAAAAGTCGTGAAGATCATGAACAACACTTGAGGCTGATACTCCAAAAGCTTCGTGAAAACAAGCTATACGCCAAGTTGAAGAAATACGAGTTCTGGCTTCATGAAGTAGCATAACTTGGGCACGTGATATCGAATCATAGAATGTCAGTTGACCCGACGAAGATTGAAGTAATACAAATCTGGGAGCAACCTAAGTTAGTAACCGAAGTACGTAGCTTTCTGGGCTTAGTTGGTTATTATCGGAGATTCGTGGAAGGATTTTCTCGAATAGCCTATGCCTCACGACAACTCAATGAATATGAGAGGAATTATCCTACTCATGATCTAGAGTTGGCAGTAGTCGTTTTCGCCCTAAATGTAAGACCCCAACTTTTATGAATAAAGATTAACTTTTCTCAAAATATATTTTTCAATATTATGGTGTGGATTTGATATAATATTATAGTTGTGGGTAATATTTACAAATTTTACAAAGTAAGCAAGTGGTTATATAATATTCGATTGGTCGGGGAATATTCGTTTTAACAGAGAATATTCGTACGACGACACAATCATTGGTGGACCCCCACAACGGAAGTATTGTCGTGGTTAGAAAACGACTGAATTATCTTTTTATAAAAATAACGGCGAAAGTTTTACCGTTAAACTGTTGAACTACCCGGTAGTAAAAAAATGCGATGTCTGGCGTGGTTGCATAGTAGCACACGGTATCGATTATTGATGCTTAGGTAAGAAGTCACTCAGTTATACTCAATTATTGCTACAGTAATTGCTACATCATATCTCTCATATTATTGATTCAATTATTGTCACAATATCATCTGCATAATATTTTATATTGTTAAATCAATAATTGAGATGACAAAGTTATTTATATTATTATTTGCAATATTAACAATGTCTAGAAAGTTCTGTCAAGGAGAGGTTTGATCAGCTAATTGTGCGCCAATAAGGAGAAATCCTTAACGAAAAACCCCTTCTTTCCTGGGAATGATCTGGTTGTTAAATATTGTGAGTTATAATATTAATGATGAATAAGTTCGTGTTAATTAAAGATGAAACTGATAGTTCCATTGTGTTGGGATTATTAGTGTTAGTGGAAATCGACATTTATTCCGATAATAATTAATTTCTGGAGGTTATATTGACCAATCGGGTAATTAATCAGATAAATGAGCAATTAATTGCTATTAATTCACATGCTTATAACTATTTGTTCACATGTGTGTACTATTGATTCACATGCATGTACTATTAGGGGAGGTGGTGCAAGATTGATAATACTTGCATGACTAAATTAAAAATGGAGGTATAGATGAAGGTACTATACTGTAACTATTTTTTTCACATGTATAGAACTATTGATTCACATGATGTACTATTAGGGGAGGTGGTGCAAGTTTGATAATACTTGCAGGACTAAATTAAAAAAAAAGCAAAAGATGAAGGTATTATACTGTAATATTTCGAGCCCCAAAACGTGCAATTATCGAAACTATATTTTTCTATAAATAGAAGCTCATTCTTCTTTCATTCTCACCAATTCACTAAAACTCATAAGAGCAATTATAGAGAGAGAAGCTATATAGAGAAAGAAGAAGAGAAGTCTGTTACATCACTATTTCAGTATCCAGTCTTCTTCTGAGGTAAGGGATATTATTTTTTTTAGTATTCGTAGAAATAATATTTTCTTCCATACTCTGTAGTATATGAGTAATGTTATTTCGTTCCATATTTCTAATTCTACACTCATTATGTTAAAGTATTGCTTCTATACTTTGTGAAATTAGTAGAATATCTGTGACACCCCCAAAATAGGTATACATCACCTATCCTGAGTCGCCAAATACATGGTACAGAATACAAATACAATCTTTAATATACAACAAAAGAGCTGTGAGTTTTAATATAAATATTATCTTCTAGACAATATCCACTCTCAGGATAAGTCCTCATTACATTTATTGTCATACTATTTAATAGAATAGTGAGGACTACTAATGTTATCCTCTGGACCGTCACTCCGTTCCCCGACTAGTCCCCGCTACGTTCTCATTTCCTGAAGAGAACAATGAAAGCAAAAGGGTGAGCTCAACTAGCCCAGTAAGAAATATTATGACTAAGATAATGCAGAATAAAATATCTTTAGTCTTCAACAATGTTAAACTGATAAAATACAATAGACATCAAGTTTAACTACAGCAGAACAAGCAATCCATTAAAAGAGTCAAGTAGAGAATATAATCTACTATCTTTTATGATTTAAAAGGTTTTTCATCACTTTTATCGCTAGGACTCAGCTTAATAAATAATCCACATAATTGAATCACCCCTGCACTACGGCCAAGGATATTCTTTAGTATCACGACCACAATTATCCATGCACTACGGGCCAAGGACATTCATGTATTCATCAATGGTCATGATCATGCCAACAACTGTCCATCAATGCATTACGGGCCAATGAGGACTTTTATCACATCATTTGTAACATTACGGTCATAATTATACCGAATAATCCCTTGTCATAATCATACCAAGTCCATTTATGGACTACAGGCCACAGATGACTTTCAAAAAAAATATAAACATGAGGATGATGACAATGATATAAGAATTCAATAAAACAAGTTCACGAATT
Organism: Panax ginseng; assembly: GCA_020205605.1. Classification (NCBI taxonomy): domain Eukaryota; kingdom Viridiplantae; phylum Streptophyta; class Magnoliopsida; order Apiales; family Araliaceae; genus Panax; species Panax ginseng. The sequence continues at coordinate 137,422,514 of CM035129.1, read as the reverse complement.
AATTTATCCAGGAACTAATAATGTCCAAATTGTCAACAGGATACTTCTTTGTAGAGTAAAATTCAAGAATGCTCAGAAGAATATTTTCATGAAAAGATACTGGATGAAGCGCAAATATCAAGGATATTCCACTAATTTCATGGAGTATAGAATTCAAAACTTTAACCAACTGAGTATAATAAGGAATGGAATAACAAAAGAAATCACCAAGCATGCGGTAGACCGCTTACGAGCGAGTTATTCAATGAGAATAATAAAGAGCGGAACCCAGTCCGGCGTAAAAGCAACGCATGAACAAGATATTTCAATGAGAATAATAAAAGGCGAAACCGAAGTCGGTGTAAATCAAAGGCAGGATGTTCTAACGAGAATAATAAAAGCGGAACCGGTCCGGCGTAAAAGCCTGAATGAGGATGTTCCAAAGAATAATAAAGAGCGGAACCAGTGCGGCGTAAAAGCCACAGAGCAGGATGTTCTAACAGAATAATAAAGAATGGAATAACTGAAGTTCTCTTCATGAAGATGAAAGAAAGAAATAATACCCCTTACCTTTGAAAGAAACTAGATATAGGAGTAGTGAGGTAGCAGGCTTCTCTTCTTCTACAGATTTTCTCTCTACAATTTCTTTCTATAATAATTGCTCTATAGATTTAGTGAATTGGTGAGAAATGAAGGAAGAATGAGCTTCTATTTATAGAAAAATATAGTTTCAATAATTGCACGTTTTGGGGCTTGAAAAATTACAGTACAATACCTCCAACTTTTCCTTTATTTTTAATTTAGTCATGCAAGTATTATCAAACTTGCACCACCTCCCCTAATAGTAAATAATGTGATTCAATAGAAAATCATGTGAATCAATAGTTCTAGACATGTGAAAATACGAATTACAGTATAGTACCTCCATCTATACCTCCATTTTTAACTTAGTCATGCAAGTATTATCAATCTTGCACCAACTCCCCTAATAGTAACAAGAATGTGAAACAATAGTATACACATGTGAACAAATAGTTATAATCATGTGAAATAATAGCAATTAATTACTCATTTATCCGGTTAAATACCTGATTGGTCAATATAACCTCCAGACATCAATTATTATCGAAATAAATGTCGATTTTTACTAACACAAATAATTCCAAAACAATGAAACTATTTTTATCAAAAACATAAATTTTAAAATTTCGAAGTTTGACTTTTCCCAAAAAAGTCAACTGTTGACTTTTTGACCAAATAGTAAAACCCGTAAAATTTTATGTTTATAGTCTATTTTTACTAATTTCATCGTTCCGGACTCAAATATCACGTCCGCGTCTCCAAATTCAACTCCGAGCATAATTTCAATTTTAATAACATTCATCATTAATATTATAACTCATAATATTTATCAACCAGGTCGTTCTCAGGAAAGAGAGGGCTTTCCAATAAGGATTTCTCCCTATCATGTAGCAATGATTAGGTGACCAAACCTCTCCTCGATGTAACTTTTAGACATTGTAAATATTGCAATTTAATAAATATGAATAACTTTGTCGTCTCAATTATTGATTTAATAAAATAACATATTATGCAGATGATATTGTGACAATAATCTAATCAATAATATGAGAGATATGATGCAACAATTACTGTAGCAATAATTGAGTATAACCGAGTGACTTCTCATGTAAGCATAAATAATCAATACTGGTGTGCTTCTTTATGCAACCACGCCAGTACATTGTATTTTTACTACTGAAAGTAGTTCAACAAAGATTAATCTGTAATACTTACCGTTATTTTCATAAATATATTTTTGTCGTTTTCTCAATCTGACAATAATTTTGTTGTGGGGTCCACCAATGATTGCGCCGTTGTACGAATATTTCCTGCTAAAACGAATATTCTCCGACTAATCGAATATAATATAACAACTTGCATACTTTGCAGAATTTATAAATATTACCCACAACTATAACATTATAACAAATTCATTCCATAATATTCAAAAATGATAATTATAGAAAAATCATCTTTATTCATAAAAGTTGGGGTCTTACAATACCCTTGATATTTGCGTTTCATCCAGTATCTTTTCATGAAAATATTATTATGAGCTTTCTTGATAATTATTGATTTTTTCATACCAGAATACTATTCATGAGTTACTATTTACGGGTTACTATTCACCCGGTTACTATTCACTCGAATATTATTCATTCGGGTATTCAGTGCACTTTTCATGCCGGAGTACTATTCACAAGTTACTATTCATGGGTTACTATTCACCCTTGTTATTATTCACTCGAATATTATTCACTTTCGTATTTTGGGGCACTTTTCATGTTCGGGTACTATTCACGAGGTACTATTCTCAAGTACTTATTCACGAGGTACTATTCAATAGAAAAAATATTTCTTTTTCATTCAAATTATTTTTAATACATGAATATTATTCTTGAATGTTACTCCACAAAGCAATATCGTGTTGACAATTTGGATATTTTTAAACTCTGGATAAATTTAAAGTCTTTAAAATTTATCCTTGATTTCGTTTGATTCATGCTTATATCAATGTCATCATCCTCATGCTTATATTGTGATGAAAGTCATCTTTAGCTTACGTGCATAGATGGACTGTTGATTGGTATGATTATGACTAGGGATCATTCGGTATAATCGTGACTCGTAATGTTACAAATGATGTGATAAAAGTCCTCATTGGCCTATAGTGCATTAATGGACAATTGTTGGTATGATTATGACCAGGGATTATTCGGTATAATCATTACCATTGATGATTACATGAATATCCTTGGCCCGTAGTGCAGGGATGATTCGATGATGTGGTTTATTTATTAAGCTGAGTCTCAGCGATAAAGTTAATGAAAAACTTTTTAAATCATAGAAGATAGTAGATATCATGCTCTACTTAACTCTTCTAATGGATTGATTGTTCCACTGCAGTTAAATGTGATGTTTATTGTATTTTATCAGCTTAACACTATTGAAGGCTAATGATAATTTATTATGCATTATCTTAGTCATAATATTTTTTACTGGGCTAGTTGAAATCACCCTTTTGCTTTCATTATTCTATTAAGGAAATGAGAATGTAGCCGGGACTAGTCGGGGAACGGAGTGACGGTCCAAATGGTTGCATTAGTAGTCGTCACTATTCTATGAAATAGTGTGATAATAAATGTATTGAGAACTTCATTTGAGTTTGAATATTGTCTATAAGACAATATTTGTGTAAAAACTCTCAGTTACGCTGTTGTCGTATTGTATAAAAGAAGTTTGTATTTAATTTTTGTACCATATATTTGGCGACTCGGAATGGGTGATGTATACCTATTTTGGGGGCGTCACACTAAAAATCTGGAGACATTACCTGTATGGGGAAAAAGTGAAAATCTATACAAATCATAAAAGCCTCAAATATTTCTTCACCCAAAAGGAACTCAACATGCGGCAACGACGTTGGCTCGAGATGTTGAAAGATTACGATCATACCATTCAATACCATCTTGGAAAAGCGAACGTGGTAGCTGACGCATTGAGTAGAAGATCATACGCGGGTACGAGTGCGATATTGTCAACTCAAAGGTCCATTTTGTTTGACTTACAAAGGATGAAGATAGAGTTAAAGACTTCAAGGACCCACGTGATGATGTTAAATATATGAGTAGAACCGACTTTAATCGATAAAGTTAAAGCTACTTAAGCTACAGACCCAGAGCTAATGTGTATGAGGAAGAAAGTACAAGAAGGTATTATTTCAGAAGCAAGAATCGATGAAGAAGGAATACTTCAAGTCAACTCCAGAATTTGTGTTCCTAACAACTCTGATTTGAAGTATAAAATCATGATGGAGGCACACATCACACCGTTTGCAATCCATCTTGGAAGTACCAAGATGTATCGTGATCTTCAACATACATTTTGGTGGAGCAATATGAAGAGAGAGATCGCAGAGTTTATCTCAAGGTGTTTATCTTGTCAATGTGTCAAGGCGGAGCATCAAGTACCAAAAGGTCCATTGCAACCACTTGAAATTCAAAATGGAAGTGGGAGTACATTAACATGGATTTCGTTACTGGTCTTCCAAAGGTTTCTCAAGGCATAAATGCAATTTGGGTCATTGTCGATAGATTATCCAAGTCTGCTCATTTCTTACCTATACGAGAAACTTAATCACTTGAACATCTTGCTCGTATATACATAAATGAGATTGTAAGACTGCATGGTATGCCAGTATCCATAGTTTCTGATCGAGACCCAAGATTTACTTCACGATTTTGGGTCAGTTTGTAGAAAGCTATGGGCACGGATTTCTGATTGATTCAGATATCATCCTCTCAGACGAGCAGAGGCAATGGAGAGGACTATTCAAACTCTTGAAGATCTATTAAAACTCTGTGTCCTAAACTTAAAAGAAAGTTGGGACAAGTTCTTGTCATTAGTGGAATTCTCCTATAACAACAGTTATCAAGCAAGTATAGGCATGGTTCCATTCGAGGCGTTGTATGGACGAAAGTGTCGTTCTACAGTATGCTGGGACGAGGTGGGTGAAGCAATGTTGTTGGGACCAGAATTTTTACATATGACTACGAAAAAGATTCAAATGATCCGGCAACGTATACAAACCTCGCAAGATCGACAAAAGAGTTATGCTAATCTTCATCGAAGGGACATGGAATTCAATGTTGGAGATCATGTGTTATTACGTGTTGTTCCATGGAAAGGAGTTACGAGATTTAGAAAGAGAGGAAAACTCAATCCTCGATTCATTGGTCCATTTGAAATCCTCGACCGAGTAGGAACTATGGCTTATAGACTCACCTTACCGCCAAGTATGTCTCGTGTTCATAATATTTTTCATATATCTATGTTACGTAAATATGTGGAAGACCTGAACCACATTATTGAATTAGAACCAGAAGAGATAGCAAAAGATTTAATGTATGAGGCGGTACCTGTTAAAATCTTGGATAAGAAGGAACATATTCTACGCTCAAAGGTTATACCTCAAGTCAAAGTTTTATGGAGAAACCACGATATTGAGAAAATGACCTGGGAGTTAGATTCTGACATGAAAACAAGGTATCCTCACCTCTTCGACATACCAGGTACGTACACCAATTTCGAGGATGAAATTTCGTAAGAAAGGGAGGTTGTAAGACCCCAACTTTTATGAATAAAAATTTAATTCTCTCTAAATGTTATTTTGAACAATAAGGTGTGGATTTGATATAATGTTATAGTTGTGGGTAATATTTACAAATTTTACAAAGTAAGCAAGTTGTCATAAAATATTCGTTTGGTCAGGGAATATTCATTTTATCAGGGAATATCCATACGACGGCACAATCATTGGTAAACCCCCACAAATGTAATTCATCATCGAATATAGAAAAGCGGCGAAATAACCTTTTATAAAAATAACGACAAGACTTTTTACCGTTAAACTATTGAAATACGCAAAATCAATAAAAGTACGAGAATCTGCATTGGTTATACAAGTAGCACATGGTATTGCACAGTATCTCTGATTATTGATGCTTACGTGAGAAGTCACTCAATTTTATTTAATTATTGCAACAGTAGTTGATGCATAGTATCTCATATTATTGATTCAATTATTGTCATAGAATCATCTGCACAATATTTTATATTATTAAATCAATAATTAAGACGACACCGTTATTCATATTATTATTTGCATTATTGATAATGTCTAGAAAGTTCTGTCGAGGAAAGGGGTTAGGTTATCTAATTGCGCGCCAATAAGGAGAAGTTCTTATCGGAAAGCCCCCTCTTTCCTAGGAATGATCTGGTTGTTAATATTGTGAGTTATACTAATAATGATGAATAAAGATCGTGTTGATTAAAGATAAGAATAATAATTGATAAGTGGAAGATGTTGTTCAATTATTGTTTTAAATTGGTGTTTGTTCATTTAGTTTTTTTTAGAATGCTTAATTCTGTTGTATGGCCCTCAATTTCCTTCAATTGAGGTAATTCATTTTTTTGATTTGGCAGGAATGATCCTCATTGGCCAAACCTTTCAATAATGTTATTACTATTTGATAACCTATGAATGAGGGTATTTCCTCATTGGACAATGTCTCTAAATTGACATGTGATAGTATTTCCTAATTGGCCAACACCAAATACTGATAAACCCGTGAACTTCGTCCGAATTTTTTTACTGTGCGTCCATGATTATTTTCCTAAATAGTTCGCTACCATTCTTTTATAAATAGGATGCTTAGTTTAGAAATGAAAATCACACCAGAATCAGAGAATTCTTCTTCTATAATATTGAGCGTATTTCTTTTAAGTTTAAGAAAACTTTGAGTGTAGCAAATAGTGCAAGTTTTCTTCAAGAATATCCCTGCTAAACCAATCAGAAGTACTCTCCTTTTAAGGTAAGGGATATTATTTTCATTCAATATTCGTAAGAAATAATATTTTCTTCCATACTCTATAGTATGTAAGTAATATTATTTCGTTTAATATTCCTAAATCTACACTTATTTTGATAAGTATTGCTTCTATACTCCTTGAAATTAGTAGAATATCCTTGAATGAAATTTGCGCTTCATTTAGTATCATTTCACTTAAATATTTTTTTGAATATTCTTGTTAAATTTTAATCTTTTCATGCCAGGGTACTATTCACGGGGTACTATTCACTCAGGTACTATTCACCCAGAGTACTATTCACGACAAAATTGGTTTCTTTTCTGTCTAAATTATTTTTGATAGATGAATATCATTCTTAAGTTTTACTCCACAATTAATTATCATGTTGATAATTTGGACATTCTTAAACTCTGGATAAATTGAATTATAAATCTTTAATATTTATCCTTGATCTCACTTGATTAATTTCTTTATATCATTGTCATCATCCTTATGCTTATATTGTGATGAAAGTCATCTTTGGCCCGTAGTGAATAGATGTACTGTTGATTGGTATGATTATGACTAGAAATTATGTATCGGTATAATTATGACCCGTAATGTTACAGACAAATGTTATGGTGAAAGTCCTCATTGACCCGTAGTGCATTGATGAACAGTTGTTTGGCATGATCATGACCATTAGTGATACTAACGAATATCCTTGACCCGTAGTGCATGGATAATTCGATGATATGGATATATTAACGAATATCCTTGGTTCGTAATGCATGGATAATTCGATGATGTGAATTATTTATTGAGTTGTGTTACAGAGATAAAACATTGATGATGAACTTTTAAATAATAGAATATAGTAGACATCATACTCTACTTGACTCTTCTAATAGATTGTTTGTTCCGCTGTAGTTAAACTTGTTGTCTATTGTATTCTATCAGTTTTTTATAATGTTGAAGACTAAGGATAATTTATTATACATTATCTTAGTCATAATATTCTTTACTGGGCTAGTTGAGCTCACCCTTTTCTTTCATTGTTCTCTTCAGGAAATGAGAATATAGTTGAGACTAGTCGGGGAATGGAGTGATGGTCCAAGATGGTGGCTATAGTAGTCCTCACTATCCTATAAAATAGTGTGATAATAATTGTAATGAGGACTCTATTTGAGTTTGGATATTGTCTACGAGATAATATTCGTGTTAAAACTCTCAGCTTATGTTTTGTCGTATTCTGCACGACAATTAATAATTGTGTAAATTAAGTTTGTATTTGAATTTTGTACCATGTATTTGGCAACTCATAATGGGTTGTATGAACCTATTTTGGGGGCCTCACAGAATCCGTATCTATCTATTTATCTATTGTTTCTCTAACATAAGTACAAAATAAAAATTATGGCTCTCTCCAGTTAGTTTTGACTCAATACTCGTCCAAGTTGATGGGCTCTGCTTCATTTCTTAATGGCTTTGGGAATCCTTATAGTCAAGCCCTAAAAGGGAGAAATTCAAATTGTTTACGAGCTACAGATTTAAACACCAACTATAAATGGAAGAACTAATTTAACATGACAAAGATAAATTCTCTCCAAATTTTGAATCCAATATCCCTCTCTCTATATGAACTTGTATATATATATATATATATATATATATATATATATATATATATATATATATATATAGTTTTTTCTGGTGATTATATATAGTTTTTTTTTGGTGATTATGTATAGTTTTTTTTTTGGTGATTATGACTCGAGATAGAGGAGGTGAGAAAAGGCTGATGCTTAGGTGGCGTTTATGACAAAACCGTGTTTAGCGGCATACCGAAATAAAAGCGAGGGCTCTCTTGCATGTGGGTTGCCTATTTTGGCCCTCGTTGTATAAACACATCAGTATATGATTTTTTTTTTCCTACCACATGAAAATTTTAAGACCAAGTTAACGACGTTTAATTTTTTTTTAACAGAATGGTTTAATTTTACAATTTTAATTAGTTTAATTGTGTAATTGCAAATTTTAAAAGTTAAATGGGTTATTAAGTAAAAGAAGCCAATTTCAATGGGCAAATAGTTAGTTTTGCTAAATAAAAAATAACATTTTTTCTTAATATTTTTTATTATAGTTTTAAAATATATAAAATTAAACAAAAGCTGATTTTTAAGCGTAAAATAATATATATATATATATATATATATATATATATATATATATATATATATATAGGAATGATCCATAGCATCTATATCTTTATGGAATAAAAAATGGCATATCGCATCTTAACCATCTGTGTAATTAATGAAGGGCTGAAATTTGTTTTGGGTTAACACCGTCCGCTAGTAATTCTAGCGGACGTATTAAGTATGATTTCTGGACATTTATGTCCCCCTAATTAGCCCCAACAAATACAGAAACTACACAATCCACTAGATTCTAGCGGATGGATAATTACCTCAAAACAATTGGGGGAAAATCGACAAAGGTTAAACAACACAGGGGCATTCATAGACTTGAGATTAATTTTCCAAATCAGAGTACATCTAATTCACGTTATCCCAAAGCTCTTTGGCCGTGGAATAACACATATAGTTGGAGCTAATTTGCTCTTCCATTGAGTTCACAAGCCAGGTCATCACCATCGAGTTTTTTGCATCCCGGATCGCATATGCATGTTCCTCCGGTGTCGACGCTTTCTTATTTCCTGTTAGGTACCCAATTTTTTCTCTTCCTCTGATATACATCCGTATAGACCGGGACCATCGTAAAAAATTATCGCCATTAAGGCGTATGGTAGTGATTTAAACTGAGTGGGAATCAGTATTGGGTGTTTGGACAGTAGGATTGGTTGACAGAGTGTTTGGCTGAGTTGCAGAAGGTGCGGTAGAAGTAGAGGACTTGTTAGACATGGCAGCTTAGCGGAAGAAGGAAGAGGAAAATATGCAGAAACAAATAGGTTGATTTTTCTCTTTGAATTTTTTTAGGGTTGCTTTGATTCCATGTGAAATGAAAGAGAGAAACTTTTTCTTATTTCTCGAAGGTTTTACACAGACTCTTCTTATAGAAGAGAATACAAGCACAAAATCAGTGTAATGTCTGTCTATTTGGCTTGGCTAAGGTGGGAAACACAAGGGCATAAATGTTCAGAAATCATACTTAATCCGTCCGCTAGAAATACTAGCCTAGCGGACGGTGTTAACCCAAAACATATGTCAGCCTTTCATTAATTACACGGATAGTTAAGATGTAATATGCCACTTTTTATTTCATATATAAATATATATATATATATATATATATATATATATATGCAGGGTACAACGTATTCCACATACAAGTTTACAGAAAGTTAATCCACTTATTAGAAATCTGGTTCCATAGATTTGTTTACTAAAATCTGGAAGAAAAAAAAACCAACATATCATCCAAGCTCAATAGCAGCAAATTAGCATACATAATAAAGTGGGATGAAAAATAGTTATCCACTTTATGGATTCGGATCCTCTATGAGAATTTTTTTATGAGTATTTTATGAGGGTTTTGCTATGGAGTTGACAACACAGCAAAAAAGAAACCCAATGGTTCACAACTCATTTCTTTGTCTGTGTATCAAAATGACGTCTTGATAAGATTTTTTTTAACAAATTGACAGGAAATTAGAAGCCACCAACCGCCAATTATTTCGTTTGTTTGCTTCGTTTTTCTGTTTTCTTCTCCTTTCCTTCTTTGTTTCGTTTCTTTTTCTTCCCAGAGCACACCAAGGTTTAAGATTAGTCAAATTTCAATTAGTTTTTTTTTCTCTTTATTCAAATTTTCCCCAGACTGTTTATCCTAATTTTTTTCTTTAATTTTTTTCAATTGGCTTAAAGAATCACAATGGAAACTCAATTTTTTTAATAGGATAAAAATTGTCCATTGGATTTATTTTTTTGAAGAGAAATAACCCTATCGATTCTAAAGCACCAAAAAAAATGATTAATAAAACGTTCCAACTAAATTAACACCCAACCCATTACAATCATGAAAAAAGCCATGCCGCTCATAACTAACAAGAATTAGCAAACAAATGAAGTCAACTTATAAAAAAAAATTCCTATCAAAACAACGTCATTTTGATACACAGACAAGTAAAAGAGTTGTGAGTCATTAGATCTTCTTTTTAATGTGTTGTCAGCTCCACAACAAAATCCTCATAAGATCCTCACATAGAAATCCTCATAGAGGATCTGGATCCCCAGTTTGGGTCTATTTTTTCTTCTAAAAATATGGGTTCAAATTTTATCTAATCTAACTAATAAAAAATAGTTAATTATCTTAAATGTTATAGTTAATTTGGTATCATTATCTTAACAATAACTTTAGTCTAAAATTTTAATATTTTTAAAATTATTATAAAAAAGTATGTTTAATTTAAACTATATAAAAAGGAATAATATTCACAAATTTTATTATTTTAAAAAGTAAATGAATCATATCAATTTTAAATTATAAAATATTTTAAATTTACTAATTTTTATAAAAAAACATGGTGAGATATAATAAAATAATTTGTAAATTAATATAAATACATGAGTAATGAACTAATGTGTATACCCTAAATAAAAATTAATATATTTTTGTCAGAATATAACTCATCCGAATTTAAAAAGTTCAAATTAATTTTATATTTTAGAATGGAGAAAATATTATTTTTATAAAATATGAAAACAAATAATCCTATGCTTCAAAATGAATACTCCCTCCGTCCCTATTTAAATGACGTTTTAGAGTTTTTCATTTGTCTTTAATTATTTGACGTTTGTTCAAATTTAGGCGAATTAATGACAATTTTCCCAAAATTATCCCTCATTATTCTTTTTATTTTTTTGATCTTTAAACTCTTTATCTGTCCTTATCCCAACAAAACTCTCCTTATCCTAATAAAAGATTTAAGGGTATTATAGATAATTGAGTATTATATTTAATGTTTTTTAATCATTATTTTAATGTTTGTGCTCATCTCTAAAACGTCATTTAAATAGTGACGGAGGGAGTATATTATAAGAGCTATTAAGACCTTTGTTTGGTTCTTATTCATTAGGCTTTGACCAAACCCTCGGTTTGTGCAAATAACAGTCCTTTCTCGTAGCAGTAGCCTCAATTTCCGTAACACAGATACTTTAGTGTGTGTGTTTTATTTATTGAATAGAATCGGATTTATTTGAGTTCCTAATTCGATAATGCATGTATTACCCAGATGGCGAAACCTGTTGCTCTTCAAGAATTCGACCCATTTGGCCTCATTTCATTCCACCCCCACCTCTTTCAAGAAATTGAACTCTGTAAGTTAATCCCTTTTCTTTTTAATCATAAAAAACTTTTTGTTTTTGGTATTTGGGTATTCATTCTCCCTGGAGTGTCAGTTAAAGGAGAATTTGAACTTAAATATGTATTGGGTGTGCTTTGTTATTGAAATTTGAGCTTTATTATCTTTGTAATTAGCTCCTTTCTGGGTTTTCTTGGCATAGCTCAATTTATGTTCAGCAGTTTTTAGTTAAAGCAAATTTGATTACTATTCTGTTTTGTACTTTTACCTACAAGTGAAAAGTTGTTTGCTTTGTTTGATATTTAGGATTATTGGGTTTAGATACTAGTGAATTAAGTGTGAAGATATTCATAGAATTATTGGTGACAAGCACTAATGTCTTCTAATTTAGAGCATCAGAGTATTGGTCTTTATTGGTTGTAGAGAGGTGGGCATTCAATTATTTAGAAATGGTATGGCATTTCCATTTCGGTATAACTGAAGTAATAAACTCTATTAATTGATTGCCTTAAGGTTATTTTAGCTTATTTTGGAGGTATGGATGCATCAAATTTGACCGTGAAGGTCCTTGCCTAAGTTTGCAGATTCAGTCATTGCCTGCAAAATAATTTCTTTTGCTTGTTTTTTGGATTTTGCACGTATTAAATTCGCCCATGAGTCATTGCTTATGTTTGCTGATTAAGCCATGATACTGAAAGATTGTTGATGAGCCGAGAAGGTCGGCCAGGCTACCAAAACCAAATCCCAAATATCATGGATGAGGTTGGACGTGGGAAGACTGTTGCATGCAATTAGGAGATAAGGGTGAATGAGTGAGCCGTTACATGGAGCCGTTCAAGTCACAAGTCAAATTGCTTTTGCTTTTACAATAATTTAGCATTTATGTTTCTTGTTATTTATTTATGTTTGTTAATTCAGTAGTGGTCCTTTATTTCGGAAACTTGTACGTAGAAGTAGTAAGCATCCTAAGACCATAACAAAAGCATCTATCAAATTATTATTCAGTATAGTGGGTATTCTCTTTCCATAAACAGAGATATTTTCGTGTGAATTCTTCAAGACTTTGACTGGGGCCATCAGATTGATGAATCTAGAACAAACGATGACATATAACAAACTCATATGATTATTAGAAAGTTAAACAGCATTCCATTGTACGTGTTAATTTAAACTTTCTTATATAATGGTCTTTTCTTGATTTGCTAGACACCCTTGTTGATTCTTTACCTTTTCATTTTTGTAGAGCATATGATGGTTTATATCAAATAAAGTGGTGTTAGCAGAAAACATTGATGGTATTTTCTCTAGAATGTAGAACTCATTAATTATTGGTTTGATTGAAAATTGTTGCTAACTTCAAAAGTGTGGGGATTTAACTCTACATTATTCTCTCCTATAAGATTTTCATAAACAATGCTTGTGTCTTTTGTCCAACCTTACATAACTTATAATCCTAGTGCCCAAGCAAGAAATGTGATGTAGTATTGCTGGAAGCCTATACTTCGATGTCAATTTAGACTTTTGATTGTTTTTAATTTATTGGGGAAGTTCTTGATTTTTCTTAAGTCTTTTTGGTGGGTTATAATAATGTTAGTGCTCAATTATGCCCTGACTATATCAGCAAAGCTTGACAGTTTTAGGCCTCCATCTGTCATCAGAATTAAGGACTATAAAAAGCTGAGTGAAAGGTATCTGTAAGTCAGATTGTAATAGAATATCAATTATATATCAGATCGAAAACCTATTTCAGCTTTTTTCTTGTGTTATTAAGAGTATTAAGAGTTAGCTTTGATTTCCCTCCAACTCCTTTAATTGATTTTTCCCGGGTTTCAGCTTTTGCTGCATCAGGTAGTGTCAAAATCCTGATCTATCCTGCTAAATTTCCTTCTAGTGCAAATGAAAAGCAAGATGCTGCACTCAATGGAATTTAGATTCAGCACCAGAAGTAGACAGGGAATCATCACCAATATTAGAGGAGTATAAAGATGATGGTCATCTGGTTGTTCACAACAACAGATTCCCTCATTTATGGTTTTTAGTGACAAGAGAAGCAGGGAAATTCTAGAGCTTATATTTGGTAATACAATAATTATAAGTAAAGATATTTGAGGAGCAATGAATAATTAGAAGTTGGGAGGCTGCGATGAAAGCTGATTCCAAAAGTCGAAGAACTATTGACTGAAGTAGGAACAGGCTCAAGGTTGAATTCCTCGTAACTATGCAATGTCAGTGCATTCTAATTTTGCATTAGAACATCAAGCCAAAGTTAATTTTCTGTTAAGAGAATAAACTGATTAAAGTGTATTTTTTTCATGATTCTATATTTCTGGAATTGGGCGACTTCGAATTTTCATAAGACTACTCCATATCAGGCCTTGTATCTCGTCCTGTTTTTTGGGTCAAACAGAATTATGTGATTTTCTCAGTAATAAGTTTAATTTCTTGAAACAAGTCTAGTTATATGTGCATAATTGTTTGTGAACTCTACTGTTCCTTTATGTAGTTTTTGCTATTCCTAATCATGTGACACTAAATATTATAAGATTATATTGTTGTACCTTAATTTAGGTTAAATGTATTTGCAGGATGTAAAAGGTCAACAATCATTTAAGGTACATCTTAACTATGGATATTTATATATAAATTTTTATGTCATGGATTCACAAGGTAAGATGTCCAATTATATTTCATATATGTATATACTTGTTGAAATATATGTATTGTTGTTTTTTCTTTTGCATTTTCAATTTTTGTGGTGTAGAGATGGAGAGGAAGAGGGTTACTTCAGCTAACATTCAAAGAGAAATTCTCTTTAACAACTTCAGTGGTTGTTAGCCACCACTCAGAAATTGATAAAACATTGTACTAGACTATCATGCTTTAAATTTTTATTTTTCAGATTAGAAATCTAATGTCTTTAGTCAATCAGCTATAGGGCATTCTGCATTGTCGAGAATTTTTAGTTGATTTAAAGATCTGTTTTGTTTAAAAACGCTTTTTATATTTTCTGGTGTTTTGGCGTTTTTCTGAAAATGTGGTTGATGGAAAATGACTTACGAGTCAACAGAAAAACATTTACACTCTTTGTTACTCTATCTCTGTCTTCTGTCTGTCTGTCTCTCTTCTCTGTCTCTCTCTCTCTTCTCACTTCTTCTCTAATAATCAAATTCATATTTTTCTTCAAGATATACCTAGATCTAAAATCACTCTTTCCTCTCCCTTTCTTCTTGATAAATCAGAAAATAGTTTCTTTGTCTTTACTCATGGCTTCATCACTTCAGCAATCAAACTGATTAAAAAGATTCAAATTAAAGATATTAGGGTTTGATCGAACAATCCTAAACCCGAGAAAAAAGATCTGATGAGGAATTTTCAATAAATCTAAATAAAAAGGGAGCAGAGAAAGAAATGCTTGTGTTTTCTTGTTCTCTTTGTTATGTGAGAACAGTGGTCTGGTGAGGTGGGAGGGATTAATGGTTACCAGTGGATCGTTCCCCTATATATACAATACTAGCTATGGATCATATTCATATATATATATATATATATATATATATATATATATATATATATTACATGGAAAACGTGCTGCTGTGGCTGACACTTGGTTGGCTGTGGCAAAAAGCCCAACACGACTTAGTTTTATTTACTATATTGGTGAAATGACAAAATTGTCATTAACGAATTTGATGAATAGACAATAATGTCATTACGCTAGAAGAGTTTTCTTTTCAATAAGTTGTGAATGTCAGCTTCCGGAACCCACAAAAAGTAAAGTGTTTAAGTCTCATTTCAGTGTATCATTAAACAACTGAAAATATATCATTGTCACTCCAAACAATTTTTCTGAAAATGTTTTCTTTAGAGCAAATTAGTTACAAACTAACATCCTAAAACTTGAGAAAAACTTACTGGTGAAAAACTAAATAGATCTTGAGAAGCTTTACTGTTTGCGATATTTTGCATACATATAAATTGAAAATTATAGTTGAGCTACTGTGTAGACCAGACGTTGAAAAGTTAAACATTAGCTACGGGGTAGACCATTCATAACGAAGTCATGCCACTTTGTTATTATTCTCTTCTGGCTAAACTTTTTTTGATAAGTGTACTCTTCTGGTTAATATTCTTGACAAATTGTTACTGCTGCACCAAACACGGTATATTGTTGCTTTCTTTTTAGTTATGTTTGCTCTCTTTTGTTTCTACCAAGAAAGAGAAATAGGAAGACCTTAATAAATATTTCTATCATTCTATGTTAAGCTTTTACTTCTCTTAAGCTTAATAAGGGAACTTATTATGGAAGTAGAATCTGTGAAAACTGATGTCTATTTGCTCTTGTATTAGTACAACTATATTCTGTGCTTGTAGCTCCAACATTGTTGGTTGCCATATTATTGAATATTTGTTTCTTTCTGTATTTTCTCAAATAATACATTTAGTAGACGCCTACTAGCTTCACTTTAGTAGAATGCCTTTTCAGTAGGCCTTTGAACTTTTTGTAATACAGTTATAATGGTGCATTCTGGCATTCAATGGAAATTGTTTATTCCATTGTGATCTGTGTTACCTAAACTATTATGTACTACATTTAGTCGTAGTTGGTGTTATTGAAGTCTAGGGGTGGGAGAAATGTTAGAGGCCTTTCCAATCCTGTACTTGAGAACAAACTTACCTATCAAAAAAATTGGGATCCTTGAAGGCTCGTGAGAAAGCTAGCCACTAGACATACTGATAATAAAAAGTTAACTAAGATGCTTTCCATGAATCTGTAAATCTGACCACGTATTATAGTTATAATATTTGCTTTTTTCTCTTGTGAATCATGGAGATATCATATATGGTACCAAAGATGTATAATGCAATTTAGTAACAAAGCTGTTTTGTTTCTTTTTGTAATCATTTGCTTGTACATGTGTTCATGTATCTATTATTGTGCTAACTTGTTTGATATTGAAAATAAATAAATAAATATATCAGAGCTATATCAGAATTGAAACACGCCAAAAGCGAGCTGACGCAAAGACAACTCTGATGAACAATCTCCTCTCCAGTATCGGGTGCTCCAAAATTAGCTCCAAAATTACGTTTGAGGTCGACATTTCTAAATTCCAATCTAATCAATATTCTGTGGAGATCATTTTCTTGCCACTATTTCCCTATCCCCCCCCCCCCCCCAGGCAGTAAAATGACACTATTCTAAAAGCTTATATTGATAAAAGAGTATACATTTTATTTTCTTCTACAAGTCAAATAGGCGACAAATTAGGTACTGTATTTTCCAACGGAAACCAAAACTGGAGAAATTTATTGACTTATCCTTGAGTTTCATCATCATTCTGAAGTAGTGTCTCCTTTTTGTCTTTCAGTGATTTCCTTTTACAAGTTACATGATATGAATTGGCAGCCTACATTTTTTTTGGATAAGTTGGAAGCCCATATAGTCTGGATTGTATTGTAGGTTCATTTTTCTTTGGAGTTTTTGAGCAATTTGGTAACTTCGATCTTTGACCAGCTATTTTTAGTCTTTTTGTTTCAAAAATCTTTCTCAAACTTTAATTAGTTAGGCAAAAACACTATGTTTGTGCAAGTTCATAAGCGCATCATGTCTCATTTCATATTCTTTCTAGTAATGGTGCCATATTAGCTTACTTTAATTTGGTTATTGACAAATGCTGCTTTATCTTTTACTAGGAAGTACACAAAACAGAATATAAGAACACATGGGATGGAGGGCAGGGAGATCACACTGACAGTGTACGCAAGAAATGTCGATCAAAGTCTTCTGCTCGCCGTGCTACTAGAGCTTGTAACAACGGAAGGAAATGTGAGATTATCTTTCATATACTTTTTTTCCCTTTCATCTTATTTTATTAGTGTAACTTTTTAACCATATTCAATTTTTTTTACTATTAAAATTTAGCACCAAGATGTGCTTTGTGGATCCTATTACTTTCACATGTTATATATAGTTGTGGCATAATTTCATTCTGAGTTTTAATATTGATTTGCACTTTTGTTAAAACAAATCTGATGTTTCCCTTTGGTACTTGTGTCAGCAAAGTATAGAAGAGACGGCTATTTTGAAGATTTTGATGACTATGAAGCAACTGTGAGAAATAAACGTTATACGCGGTTGTCTAAGCGATGGGGGAAGTCTTCTTTCCAGAGTTCAACGTCTGGATTTGAGTGGAGAGAGCATCCAAACTGGACTAACGGTAGATTTAAAGCATGGGGTACCGCAAGTGAATTTAAGTCAGCCAACGGTAGAAATTATAAATGGGATCCTGCAAGTGAAACTTGGTCTGATGGTAAATCATGTTTAGGTTCTTTTTCTGATAGAAAACTACTTGGTCTGCCCCTAAATGGTCCTTTGAAGATTGAAGAAGTCAAAACTGCGTAAGTGCTTAATTTCTTTTTTGTTGTTCTCATTTTTAACATCTGGGCATGGTCCTGTTTTCCAACAACCGTTAATATTTTACTTCGAACTATTTTTAGTGATCTCTTAATACATTACTATTTGCAAAGTTTTTGCGACTTGATCAATATATCTTAGAAGAACAGTTTCTACTTGCAGTTTTCGCTCGTCGGCTTTAAAGTGGCATCCTGATAAGCATCAAGGCTCCTCACAGGTCAGTTTGTAGCTTTTACTCTCTTTCCAATTGTACAATGTATGCTCAAATCTTAGTCGAAGGGTTCAATTTGATGGATCATCCTGGACCATGGGCTTATTCTTGTTTATGGTTATAGATATCTAAAATAAATTCCAAGTTATGCTGGAACTATGCTCGAGCACTTAGTTTCATTATTGTCTATGCATCAAAGCAATTAGAAAATTTGAAGATTTGGCCTTTCATTTCTTGTGGAATAAAAGTTTTAAAACTCTTTTAACTGTTTCTAATCTCTAGAAAACATTTACGGTGTTTGAACAATGCTTCTATTCTCAGGAAATATTTCTTAAGCTTAGTGATTTAGTGAGCACCCTGAAAGTCGGTTTCAGCAATATTTAGGGGAAAATAAAACAACACTAAGAAGATATAATTGGGGTGAGATGACCACAGAATATCCTAAAACATGAGCACTAGTTAATGTGCATCTTGTATGTAAAAGACCCAGTGTAATGATCTGGCCCAACCCGAGCCCGGATCAAGTATCGAATTTACCGTCCCAAAAATATCATTGGGTTATCTTTATCTACTAATACGTTATTTCTCTTGGTAGTAATCTTTAAGTCTTATATACAGTACATCTCACATTAAGTGATGTGGGTCGGAGTATTATAAATTCCCCTCCCCCCTTTTCAATCATTGACGTCCTTGTCAAGCAGTCAAATCACATCACAGTCAACAAAATCATAATCCCTAGGGGATGTGTGGTCTTTAGACCCACCATCAATGTTCGAAAAAGCTAAAAGCGGTACGAAACGTTTTTTTCCGGACGAGGTGAGATGTAAGCCTCAAGGCGGAAGCCTTGATTTGAAAACATATGTTATTGATAAATATTGAATATATACAAATTTTATGGTGATAAATAATTTAGAGAAAAAGATTCAGTTATCAACACTCGACTCCGTTGAGTTATCAACACAAGAAATGTTTGTTTTTTTTGCTCTAGGGACTTAAGTGCAGGAAATATAAAGAAATAGAGGCTGAACTGAAACTTCTGAAACTTCAAAGGCTAAAATGAAAGAAAATGGAACTATAGGGTCTGATATGTAAAATTTTAAGGGCTATTTTGAAATTTAAGAAAACTTTTGGGACTAAACTAAAAATTTATAAAGACTATGGGGTACTTAACTGTAATTATCCATAAGATATTTACTCAAACGATAGATAATAGATCTTATACTACTTTTCTAAGAAGAAGAAGAAGAATAACTGAACATGTCACGAACCTGTCACCATGAAGAAGAAGAACGCATAAGCCTTGATATGCCTCGAGGGGCAAGACTATGAGTCGTAAGCCTCAATTGAATAAAGCCCAATTCTCTCGATTTCTCTGTGAGGCGTAAGCCTTGCTACAGTTTACTCCCGCCTTGCCACGAGGCGCGCCTCGAGGTGCACGCCTCGATCGCTTTTTCGATCATTTCCCACCACACCAAGGTCAACGTTCTGATACCATTTGTAATGATCTAGCCTAACCCCAGTATGGATAAAGCCTCAAATTTACTCCCCCAAATGTATCATTGGGTTATCTTGACCCACCACAGGCCCATCTAAAAGAACATGACGTTGGTACTCTTGGTAGTAACCTTTAAGTCTTATTATATACAGTACATTTAACATTACCTGACATGGGATGGAGTATTACACCAAGTTATTTTCCTATTCAATAAATAAATCAACTAAAAGATTGAAAATGTTATCCTAATATTTGTATCCAAGGGGTAGGGGTAGGGGTAGGGATAGGGGTAGGGGTAGGGGTAGGGGTGGGGGGGAGTGACCAAACATACAATTTTCAACATTTTGGGGAAAAAACTGAAAAACCGTACATCTATATCAAAGCAGAGATGATAGCCAAGCAAGCCTTAAGATTGTTCATATATGAATATTAATCCAAACCTAGATTGAGATAATGAACAGAAATTTGAGAAAATCTTGTTTCTTCTGGATAAAAGTCCTTTTATGTGAAAAAAGATAACCTGATGCATTTTTCAGGATTTAGTATGCTTTTGCATTTATCAGGATTGAGGTAATCTACCCATTTATCTAGAGCTTTTGCATTATTTTGCAGGCAACGGCAGAAGAAAATTTTAAATATTGCGTCGATGCTTATAAATCACTGTGCAATGCACTGGCCTCGAGTTAAGCTCTAGGTTTGTTTCTAATTCATTCATTTAACTTTACCTTTTCCTCCTAGTTAGGTTGATCAACCATAATGTTAAACTTATATTTAGTCAATAGGTTTACTTTTACAAACCGTCAGTATAATTGTACACAAGAATGGTTGTTCGCTTCAGTTGTTTCGGCTCAGCCTCTGTCGATGATCACCAAAAATGTAATATGATTGACTGGTTTATGATCACGGAAAATGTAATAATTGTACCGTAATGGATCTTTGATAATTATATTGTCAGAATAATACTCCCCTCGTTCCTTAATATAAGACGTTTTAAAGTTGTGCACAAGTATTAAAGAAATGATTGTATATCATTAAATATAATATCAATTGTCTATATTACCTTTGTATTAAAAAAAGAGTGTTATTTCTTAGGCAAAAAATAATGAGAGAACTAAAGTTATATTTAATATGAGGGATAATATCGGAAATTAAGTAATTAATGTTTATTTGAAATTCTCAAACGTCTTATATTAAGGGATAAAAATATTTTTCTAAAACGTCTTATATTAAGAGACAGAGGGAGTAATACATAAATAGTGTATAATTTTTACACTATAATGTATTGTCTTATATTGACTAATAATTACCCGTGCTTGAAGGCACGTCGTAATAAAATCATCCCTTTTTTTTCATTTCAACAATCTGAAAATTTGAATGAATCTGAATCGTTTTTGTGCTTTTTCGTCCAAGAATAAATTTGTATTATCTTTGTGTTTTTTCGTTCAAATTCAAATTGAATTTTATCTTATTATTATAGATTTGGTTGATGATTGATTGTATGCTTGTAATTATACTGCTTTTACCGTGGTTTCCATTGGGGATAAACATTTGTCTAGCTGGGAAAATAACCCTAAAAAGCCAACTTTTTCACAAACATTGCTGATAATTTTATAATTTTTTATATAGATAAATAAGTGGATTATGCACTCGTGAAAATAAACCTAAAACTTTCAAAAATTACTCCACGAAAAATAACTACTCTATTTTATGCACGAGGGAATTAGGGATCTAGTTATCATAAAGTTAATTTTATAATAAGTTGATCAATTAACCAATACAATATTGACACACAGAGAGATCATCTTTTGACCTGCGTGTTGATATTATATTAGTCAATTGATCAAAATTAATTTCACGTTAATCACTCTCGGTAGTTGTGACTTATGATTGGTTGATTTATCCATGAATATGAACAGCTTGCATCACGAAATTACAGATCACGGCAATTGTGGAAACGGATCCTCTCAATTGTATTTAATTAATTCTAAATTATTTAATATGATATAAATTTGTGTGCAGTCATTTAACTATATTATTATAATCTTATCTATATTATTAAGGGAGAGGGAAGAAAATAACCGTCTCATTGAGATTGTGTCACTATTTATTATTATTATTTTATTCTTTTATCCGTATTTTTACTCTCCCACCCTCTCATAATCTCACAAGTCACAACTTCTTTTATCTTTTAATCTTTTTTTTTCTTCTTACAAACATGGTGTGCGTATGTCAGATATGAAAGTAGTATGCACATAAGTCAATCATATTTGATAATAAAGCATATACTTTATAATAATCTTATTCATTTATTAATAAAAAAGTATTAATTTATTAAAGGTTTTTAATTATCTACTTGATGCTGTTTTATAATATGTGATAAACTCATAGTTTTAAGCAATGCTTTTAAAATAATGATGATTATCATTCTAATGAGATTTAAATTCTTGGAAAGCTTAAAACTAAAATAGTTCTCAATTGTTGGATTACTAAATTGGGGATTAGTGAATCCGGATAGATTGGTACATACGTTGCTTGCTCATTGGATGAGGATGATTGATCTCATGATCATTTGTGTAGAGACACTAAAGCAAGTATGTAGTTGCTTATTAGAGAATAAGTTCACTGAACGTGGCTCGCTAAGGAATACCTAATGGAGTTTTACTTGTCTGTCAATAGGAATTCCTGTAGTGATAGTAGTACAAGTGATCCTTGGACTTGAGATCATCATAGTATTTTGTGTATGATGAATTATACTTTGACTTATTCCTTAAGACCCTTAGGGTATATCAAAGGGTATGCTTGTGTATAATAAGTTGTACATGGAGATAATGTATGATCAATAAAGAATCTACCACTTCTAGTAAAAGAAGAGAAATGTCCTATGTGATTCGATAAATGACAACCCAGGCCAAGGCAGAATGAAATTAAAAAGGAGTTTCTAATTTGCATTATTTGGTGTTATGCATTTAAGGATCGAAATACATATAATTAAATAAAATAAGACTTGTGATGAATTCCATGTCTTATATTTAATTGGGGCATTGTATGGTGGAAGGATTGAAATTATCTGTAACTATTTACTTAAAGGTTCTTTTATAATTAATGTTGAAATCTATATTATCTGGAAAGTCGTTAATCGCTAGGGATGCTTATCCCTATTGTAGAATAAATATTATTTATTTAAATAAATTAATATTTTAATTTATTTATTTAAATAAGATTAGAATTGTTCTAATTGATTTATTCACAATAGGTTTAATATGGAGAACCTAAAAGGGTCACACCATAAAAGGAAGAATAATTATTTAAGAAGTTAATGACATAATCGTAATAAAAGTTAAGTATATTTAATTTAATCTATGGTGATAGAATAAATTAAATAACTTAATATTTATTATTTAATATTTTAAAATATTAAATATAAATTAATAAGAGGAGTCTTATTATTATTATTATTATTATTATTTAATTCCTAAAGGAGTTTGGAAATTAATTAATAAAAGTACTCTCATATATTCCTAATAAGATTAGGAGCCTTTAATTAATTAAAATAAAACCCAATTCCTTAATTGTTAAGGTGGGTTGCCTTCATCTATAAATTAGAGGAGTCTTATTATGGGTGAGGTGGAGGTTGACACTTTCACAATATGTGAATACGTAATTTCAATAGTTGGGAGAGTACATCCCTTTCTATGTAAGATAGAAAAACTAGAGTTTTGCCAAACACCTATTTTCTTGAATCTTTCTTCTTCCTTGGTGGATCACCTCTAGAGGCCAAACACTTAGGTGGCTAACGTTGATCAAAGGAAGGAACCAAACCCGGTGGATTCAAGTTGAATGCGAAAAAGAATTGGAGGTGAACTTGTACCTGAGGAAGCTCGAATCTTCAAGGGTATGATTCTTGTTCTTTCTTTTTCGTTTAATTAATAATTGTGCATAAAGGGTGTGACGCCCCCAAAATAGGTATACATCACCCATTCTGAGTCGTCAATAACATGGTACAGAAACAACTACAACTTTATTAATACAGCCCATAAACTGTGAGTTTAAATACAAATATTATCATCTAGACAATATACATACCCAACTAAGTCCTCATTACAATTATTGATACAATACTTTATAAAAATGGTGAGGATTACTAAAACAACTTTCTAGAACCTTCATTCCATACCCCGACTAGTACTCGCTACATTCTCGCCTCCTGAGAAGAAAAATGGAACAAAAAGGAAAAGGGTGAGCTCAACTAGCCTAGTAAAGAATATTATGATTAAGATAATATAGAACAAATTATCGTTAGTCTTCAACAGGGAAAAATCTGATAGAATACAATAGACAACAAGTTTCAGATCAGCAGCGGAAATAATAATTCATAGATGAGTTACGTAGAGAATGAAATCTACTATAATCTATGAATTTAAAAGTCCATCATCATTATTTTATCCCTGTAACATCAATCAATGCACATCTTGAATCATATATTCATCTTTGCACTACAGGCCAAAGATATTCATCAGTCGGTCATGTTCATCTCAACACCTGTACATCTTTGCACTACGGGCTAAAGATATTCATCATAAAATCAACCATCTTTGCACTACAGGCCAAAGATATTCAGTAACATCATCATTTAGGACTGAGGATGATGAAAATAATTTTAAAGAAAACGAATCTAGTGAAACAAAAGAACAAGTATTATGGATTCGTACTTTAAACAATTCGAGTTCAAGAATACTTCATAAACAATCATGGTGAAGTAAAATTCAAGAATGATCAAAACATGGATACAATCAAAGCTAGTATCCATAATAGATATTTTGGACAAAATATAAAAATTTAATTTTTCTGTGAATAGTGTCGTATTCGTGAATAGTGCCGTATACGTGAATAATGCCGTATACGTGAATAGTAACCCCGACACAAAAAATTCTAAATTTGATTAAAAGTTCAGATCAATACTTCGACATAATGATATTGAAAGAAATAATATCATATATGAAAAAAATAACATCTCTTACCTCGAAAAGACGGTACTCCTGACTGGAATACTAGATATAGTGCTGAAGGGAACTTGCACCGTATAGCAACACTCAAGGTATCAAAATACTCACAAGAATACGCTCAATATATCGAGAGAGAAAAATAGAGAAAACTTGAGCTTTTACGGTGTGATTTTCAATTCTAACCTAAGCACCCTATTTATAGGAAAATGCTTAGAAACACAAGCGAGAAAATTTAATATAATATTAATATATTTATTAAATTTTCTTAGCCCACCTCTAGACATCTGATTTCAGCACTTTGCACATGTTAATGATGTCCACAAAATACAAAAAAAACATTTTTCATCAAAAAAATAAATAAAACTTTCAAAAATCAATTATTTCGGAATTTCAGAACTTCAATAATTTATAATAAATAGCCCTTTTATCAGAAAAATTCGAACCACATGTTCTTTCCATAGGAAATTTCATTCTCTACAACTTTGCAAAAGAAAGTTTTTCCAAATTCCAAACAGAAATTGACTGAAATCCACAAACGGACGATTTCACAGGCTATAATCAAATTTCGGTCAAGAATTGGGGTCTACCGACACATAAAACATGTGTTAATCATTTAATGCAACAAAAATACTCTTCCTCCTCATATACTCATATATCCCACATTCATTGTAAAAATATCACAATTATTATATTATTAAAATAATATATTTAAATGAATTATTTTATCAGAAAAAGATAAAATATTAATTTTCAACAATTGTCACATTAAAAAATTTTCTCCATCTATATCCACATAAAATCAATATTTTCTTCATCATATAAATCAATAATTAATTATTCATAAATAATATTACAGAATCACAATACTGACAACCAAGCAGTTCCCAGGAAAGAGGGGGCTTTCCATTAAGAATCTTTCCTTACTGGCGCGTAATTAGATGACCAAACCTCTCCTTAGACAGAATTTTTTAGACATTGCCAATAATGTTATCTAATAATATTATTAGGATAATATGAATTATTACTCAGATAATAAAAAAGGCATAAAGTGATAATTATTAAAACAACGATAATATAAAATATCAACGCAAAGAATTATTAAATTAATAAAATAAAATCTTGAACAATAATTCTTTGTAAAAATTATTGAGTAGTGCCTACTACGTAAGAATCAATAATTGGTGCAATACTGGTATGCCATCGTGTTTAAACCACCGGATATTCTAATAAAGATTAATTGGTAACAATTACGTACAATTATTTATAAACAACTTATTCTTGTCGCTTTTCTTCTTCAATCGCTTTTCATTATGGGGCCCACATTAAAATTTTGCAGTAAATACGAATATTCTCCGACAGTAAAAATATTCCACGACCAAACGAATATTCCCCAACAACAATGAATATTTTATAACCACTTGCATGTTTGAAATAATTGCGTATTTTACCCATAACTCACCACATTAATCAAATCAACCCTTACTATTTTAACATAATAAATAGAGAAAATTTAATTTCATTAATAATAATTTGGTGTCTTACAAAGGGTGATCCGGATATATGATTTGTAAAATTTTAAAACTCTGATTTTCTACATTTCCGCTTATTTTATGAAATTTAATTGCGTTCAAGAATATTACAAACCTAACAGTGGTATCAGAGTCAAACCTTTATGCGAATTACTAATTGTTCAAATTTAATATGTATATTGATGTGTTTAGAACAAATTTTTTGGGCATAATTTATTGTATAAAATTTATTAAAAAAATTAAAAAAAAAATAAATTAATCGCGAATTGCATTTTTTTTCTCCGTTGTATCCGTGGTTAGTCATTTGACTCATTACAGGAGATTCACTAATCTATATTATTTATATATATTAATCGGTTGGTGGCACAAAGCATTCACGTGGTACAGTACTTTTTTGAAGGATCACATGAATATAATTACTAATATTATATATATAACATATATATATATATATATATACTAGGGTTAACCCGTGCCTCTGGCACTACCAATACTCGTGTAATTATTTAATACATAAAGATGAATCTAAATGAAAAATGTGAGTTACAATATTTAAAGAGTATATATTTGATAAAAAGTAGAAAATTTCGTAATTATTTGTTGTAAATAAGAAAATTCTAATCAAGATAGACATCTCACCCAAAAAATAAAGAAGTCAAGAATTTTGCCACAAATTATATCTACATACTCATTATTTACAAATCGAGACTGGCAAGAAAAAATGAATTTGTTAAGGAAACAACTAAAGCCAACATCTACATTCACTCAACAATAAATTTAACCTAGGTCAGTTAATTACATTTATTAAATTCAAAATAATCCCAATGCCAATGACCTTCACATTTTCTTAAAGCACATTTAAAAGCACTTCTCTTCACCTATATGCTATTGATTCCCTTCATTTAATTTGCAATTTTAAATGGAACACGGATTAATTAGTAAAACTATTTTAAGCACAATACATCAAATAAAAGCATTGTTGCTATGAAATACCATAATGATACCCACTTTCTTAAAAGGTTCATGTGAACCAAATTAGTTTGGAGCTCCTTTGCCTGATTAAATAAAAATTAAAATAAAATAAGAACTTCAAAAATAATTGACCCAACCGCAAAAAAAAAGAAGGTAAATTTGGTCAAACATATGGCCAAAAAAATCATCTGGGCCATCGTAAATTTAGGGCAAAAGCTAGTCATTCTGATTTTAAAAAAAATTGAAGAGTTTCGTTTAAAAATAGATATTTAGACAAATCTAAAACCATACATAAAACTTACAATCATCCATATATATCCAAACCACCAAAAAAAACCATCATTTAATACCCAAAACCATCATATCATGCAGAAATTAATACATATTCAATAATCAACGCATCCAACCACCAAAATATCAAGCTAGTAGCTACTAATTTCAAGAAATTTAGGCAGAGTTTCCTTTAAAAATAGATATCCAAAAATCTAAAACTATTTAAAAAAAGCTTACAATCATCCATACATGTTCCAACCACCAAAATATCAAGCTAGTAGCTACTAATTTCAAGAAATTTCGGCAGAGTTTCCTTTAAAAATAGATATCCAAAAATCTAAACCTGTTTAAAAAAAGCTTACAATCATCCATACATATCCAAACCACCAAAAAAAACATCATTTCAATCTCAAAATCATTATAACAATGTATAATTACCCAACTTTACAAAAGGCGAGAAAAAAAAATACATATGCAGAGAGAATAGAGAAACAATATGTTGAACACCACCCTTTACTTTACATTTTACACCAAATATATTTTTTACAACTTACACCAAGTATACTTCAATATATACCCGAAAATACATATAATAACATTTACCTTGTAGATCTGTCAAGCTTTACCATGTCTTCGGTACATAAACCTTTGAAAAGAAAGTCTATCCATCTCTAACGTCCACGACCAACAAATATTGTTTGTAACAAAAATCTGTTATTTATAAGAGAAAGCAAAATGTTAGTAGTATCGTAAGAACGAAACAATTGACATGTGATTACTTGAATACGATTTAAGAATTATAAAATACACATAACCCTGTTAGCTTTTCTCCACCCTCGACTTGTTGTTGAATGAACATGTTTTCATTCAATAGCAATATCATCCCAAGACTGCAAAAATTGAAATGAATCGCTTAGTTATATCAACAAATTAAATAATCTACTTGGAAATTGATAAAAAAATATAATGAGAAGGATATATGTACAAATTGATTGATTCAGGTGCAAGTAAAAGTAAAACATAAGTTATATATAATAAGCAAACTTATTATGTTAACTGCGATGATCAAGCTTCTCAAATTTGTTCTTCACACACACACACACACGTCTATATATATACTCGTATGTTATCTGAATGGTTTTCTGTAAGATATGTTATCTGATGTTCATACATTACTAAATCATGTATTCAGTTGGCCAAAGCAGGAATTGTTATTCAGTGGAGGCATCATACTCTCGAAACATTATCAGATTTGCTTACAAAGAAAAGAGCAAGGAAATGTAAACCAAATTTATGCAAATTAGAAAATGAGTAACTTTTACGAAGGCATAATCTGTAAAATAAGTTGACAAATGTATCACGTGGATAAGAAAACATGAGGTTGTATGTGTAATATTCGGTATTGTAATTTGAGTATTGTACTTCATGTTTTTAAGACTCTCGACGATCAACTAAAAATATTGTATTACAACCTACAATAATTTATGGGGCTTCTTTATTTATATAGGGAAAATTGTTAGTCCTAGAAAGTTCAATTTCACAAAACTGTAGGACTCACGTATACCGATTAGGAGTCTTGCTAGCATATGCCATAACTACAATGATGCCACAACTTATTCAAGCATCAATCTCATTTATAACAATTAGCAAATATTCAACTATTCAACACATATATAAAGACAATATTTGTTTTGGACTTGTCAGCTAATTTAAAACTTTATCAGTCAATTCAAAACATATCAAGACTTTTATCGAAAGAAGACCAATAATGCACGAAGATAAGAAATGATACCTCAAACATATAAAATTATAACAAACTTCAGGATAGACGATATTTGTCGTGGACTTGTCAGTTAATTCACGAAGAAGTATGCATAAGCGGGAAGAACTTGTGCATCTTGACAGAGCTACATATAGTTGACCGTGACTAAAGACTGGTGTACGTAAATCTACCCCAACAAATTTGACAGACTGGCCTTGTGATTTATTTATTGTCATTGCATACGCTAACATGACTGGAAATTGTCTTCTCGTCATTTTAATACTTAACTCAGACGAAGGAGTCAAAGAAATTCTGGGAATGAATACCAAGTCGCCATGCTTATCACCAGTTAAAATCTGTGCTTCAAGTACTAAAGCACCACACTTGACTATGATAAGTCTAGTACCATTACAAAGGCCATCTTTCGGTGCAATGTTCCTTAGAAGCATTACTGGAAAACCCTCTTTTAAATCTAATTTGAACGGTGGTAGTCCAGGGGGATTGAGTGTGTTCAAATATTCATTGGGGGTACCGATGCATAATAGTCTGATCCACATCATCATCTTCAACCATTTTGTCAGCATCATAGTATGTATGTACTTCTCCGGAAAAAGCGCCACTCTGTGACTAGGTTGATATCATTGACATCATCATTTCTAGCAGATAGAATTGTGCGTTCTTTTAAGAATTCGGGAGTGATCTTACTTGGCACTTCTAGCTCTGGGTAGATGATCGAGATAAGATTATCTACACTTTGAGTT
The DNA here is from genome assembly GCA_020205605.1 of Panax ginseng. NCBI lineage: Eukaryota > Viridiplantae > Streptophyta > Magnoliopsida > Apiales > Araliaceae > Panax > Panax ginseng. The sequence continues at coordinate 137,392,380 of CM035129.1, read as the reverse complement.
ATTTTTATTGAACCCGGAAGTTGTATAGATTCTTGAGGGTTAGACCCAATCTACACAATAACGAAGTATTAGTAAATTATCAAATATTCTCAACGATATATAGATGTCAATATGAATAAAGATACAAATACTCAAACCTCATTAAGAAAAGCCGAGAAATCAAATAATAATGATTGGTCATCGTGCAAGCGCATGTTAACTTGTAATGTCAAGACATGTATATCTTTCCAAAGTAAAGAACGTTGTAGTGATGCTACCACTATATGCTCACGAAGACCTCTAGGTATAACAGGAAGAATCTGCCTAAAATCTCCCCCAAGAACAACAGTAACACCTCCAAATGGTTGGGAGTTATCACGAATGTCTTGTAAGGTTCGATTAATCGCTTCAACACAATGCGATCTTTGCATTGGAACCTCATCCCATATAATTAGTTTAGCCTTCGAAATAATTCCGAGTGTGATGATTGCTTCGTGAATCCACAAACCTGAATTTTCTAATACGTTAAGTGGAATGCGAGAATGTTGAATGTGCAAAGACATCCCCATGTAACAAACCGAAGCAATTCCGGAGGATGCTTCTTTGTAATTACTATATCGCATAAGGAACGACATTTTTTGGCAACTGTATTGTAGAGAAAAGTCTTTCCAGTTCCTGCACCCCCACTCAGAAAGAAGGTTGTTCCTCTATTTTCATAAACAGATGAAATGATTGCATTATAAGCCATATCTGTTGACCTTCATTCGATGAGATCAATGTTTTTTTCTTTGGACATTTATTTGATCAACTTCAAGTTATAGAATCTTTATGTTCCCATATAAGTCGATTGCCAACAATAATTCTCCAATTAGCATATGGCAGTGGCATTGGTGGGTAATCTGATAAGCTCTTCCCCGACTCTTGAAGCAAAAGATTAATAAGGTATAAACCATAATCACAAATTTGAGCATTAGTAGGAACATTAATGCCATAACATGTACTTATTTTGTGTGATAAATCATCACAAATATGCATAGAAAATTGATTCCACAACGCTCCTGGATTTAAAGGAGAGCATTGTGTCAAGATAATAGAAAACAACCTTCTTAATTGCGAGCCTGTTCTCATTACTGATGCTTCTCTAAGACATTGAATCCACTCTTCATCGTCTTCCAAAAGGCCTTTTGCAATACATGCAGCCTTATATGTGGGGTGTACAAAATTATCAACTGTTCTTAAACATTGAAAAGATTGAGGTCCCTCTACAACCGTCAACAGAAGACGCAGATAAAACCTTTCACCTTCATTTGGACTGGCAAAATACATTCTTCCGATTGCAAAACCCCTTTGTCTCTCTGTCCAGAGTTGTTCTTTCTTTTGCCAAACAAAATGCTTTGGAAATTGTTGGTATGTGAGAGTTCGAGCTAAATCATTAGTAAAAGACAGATGCAAAAAATCACATTAGAGTTGTCTGGCGATCCACGAGCTCATTCAATATTGCGCACTATTGGTTCGGAAGGGTTATATGAGACGTGAAGTTTTCCTCTAGGTGAACTACAGACGTATAAGCTGGAGGGAACTCTTGATGCATAGGATATCCAAATATCCGCCATTACGCCTCTGTAGGCCCAATGTACCTTGAGTCAATATACTGCTTAATCTCATCTACGACCCCCAATACCAAAGTTGTACGATCGTAACCCTTGTAGATGTATTTATTGATATACTTTACGCACCTTACTCCTGCACAAACATCCACATTTATATGGCAACTAAACAATCTAGAGAGGTGTGGATTATATGGTACAACATCTCTATTATCAACTTCATGTCCAGACTTTAGACAATGTTTTCGACCGTCATTGCGCCTTTGATATATCGGATACCCATCTTCGCCCATTGTAGTTTCTTCTGCCCAATATTTAGGATATCTCTTAGTGCATTTACCATCTTTCATACATGGTGATTTAAGATTTCGAACACCACATGGTCCATGTATCATGCAAGTTTTAACTGTTTCATATAGAAGTGGATCAGAAATTGGATCGGGGAATTCGGCACACACAGCTCGATTTACCTGTTCACGTGTTCGTATTTTATCAGACCCTTGAAGAAATATTAGCAAATGCATGTGCGGTAACCCACGCTTTTGGAATTCAATCGTGAAAACATGTGCCACCTTTGCACCAAATACTTTCTTCTTATCAATTTCCATCATCAAAGCTCGTCGCTTCAATTCAAATACGCGGGCCACCAAGTCTGGGCGGTCAATTGACGTTTGATGTGGTAACAATGCATCTCTTATCTCGGGCCAATTCGGATTTGCAGTCATAGTTAAGAAAATATCAGGGTGTTGGTTATACCGAGTTATGGCCATAGAATCTTGGAAGACTTCAAACATTTGCCTTGGACTCCCAGAAAAAGAAGAAGGCAAAACTACTCGTTTACCAACTTGATTAACCTCTAACCCATCAGGAACTACCTCGACCAGATCTTGGTATAGATCAGATCGTAATTTTTGTTGGTTGAGCCTATAATATGTTAATCGATTCTGCTCTGTTGCCGCCCATTGCATCTCTGATAAACTCTTGAAATAATCTTCCACCCCTCAAAATAGTTGAATACTCGGTAGAGGTCTTTCAAACAAGCGATACCCATAATATTGCAATTGCGTAAGTCTTTTTGATGAAGCTTTACCTTGATTGACATCCCTTCGCTTAAAATCTAGTTCCCATCCAAGCTCACCATACGGAAACAACAATACGTAATGTAGTGGTAAATAAAATTTGGATGACATTCATTTATCTCTGCATCAATTGGTCACTCCCTCTTAAGTAGTAATATAATATCCCGCATCGAAGAATTGACACCATCTCCGGGTAATATGACAAACAACCTCATCGGCGTGGGTAAATTATGAGTTCGACGGTCTTTTCTTTGACCTTATAATGAAGGTATCTTTGGGATATCGTGATTGTTCAAATCTTCCCCGCTTAAAATTTGCAATTTGCATGTCTAAACTTACCCGAAAATGAGTTGTATCTCAAAAGACTATCTGGATTGTTCTTAGGACATCCTCGCATGATTCGGGTTTCTTCGAGAACGATACTCTAAAGCAAGCTGCGGCATCGTGAATGTCTGTTGTCGCATATATTGGATCTTGACCAAAATTTGGAGGTTGTAGTAACCACCGTCCAGATGTCATGATTCCCCATGGATTGTAAATGCGTTGGGACCCCTACCCAGAACCACTCTATCATCCATATATACGCCTAAGCTCGTAAAAGCATTAGGCGCATTATACGATCGGGTATAACCCGAAAGGACTTTGAGTGATCATCATTGCCATCATATAATGATTGAATTTCTGGAGGAGGCGTTAATAGTTGTGGAAGTCGAATCTTTCCTTGCAAACAACATGTTCCGAAGAATGGGCGGTCAACGGATGAATTTGATAACTTTTCGGCTTTCCAATGCAATGCTGAGCAGTGAGGACACTGTATATTCATTTTATCAAGGTAGTGTCTTCCTGAAATAGGATGCGGCAGAGGGGCTATATTTGTAGGCAATGCCTCCTCTTGTACGCAAGCTTCATCAATGATTGACTGAATAATTGGTAATAACCTAGAAAATAAATGAACTTGTTTCAAACAGTTCACATATATCGTAACACTCCTTATGGTATATAGTTATAAACAATTTGCATTGAACTAACCCTTTAGTTGGTGATGTAGGCATGGAAGATATAATGTTACGGGAGTCATGTACATTCTCTATATTATTTGGTGGATGGAGGATTTCTGCACCCATTGAAATTGAGTTAGGTGAATGTAACCCTTGAGGTGGTAAAATCGGAACTGGAGGAATTCGCTTAGATTCCGATGGCGCCGGTTTTAACAACGACGGATGATGATAAAAATGATTCTTGATCGCGATACAATCTCGTTCATAAGCTGCGCGTTTGGATGGCCTGGGGATCAAACCAGGGAAAAATCTTGGTTGAAATGGATATGGTTGGGATTGTATTATTTTTGCTTGCTTCTCTCTTTCACGACGCATAATGAGCAATAATATATTGGACGCAGCATCACCATTATCCCTTTCTCGTTTTTTTTTCGTGAAGCAATTGGAGATTAAATCGGGGATATTTTTATTGGTTCCCTACAAATAACAATAGATATCTAAGTGTAAAGAGAAGAGGTGGTAGTGTCTTTTTGAGCACGAAATAATGTTTTCTATTTATTCGGATTTGGGGTGCATATATTCAGTTTGCTTGGTTTTGTATTTCACACGAAAGTGCTATGCAATATGTTTATTGCCTATTCGTAAAGGATATTATTATTGAAACCCTAAAAAGATGTATAATTATAAACATAAGAAGGCATAGTGTCGTTAATAAATTAGGTTCAAATCTTTTGTTTAAATTGCTTTGTGTAACAAATATTTGTAACTATTAACGTAAATGTTTGGAATATTGCATACTTACCACATGCAAATTGGGAGCTTGATTTTCTTTTTCTTTTCCTTTTTGAAACTCCTTCCCTTTTTTTGTTGCTCGATGTTTTCTTTGATTTTCCTGACAGCGTACAAATATAAGATGCTCTGTCTTGGAAAATAAAGTATGAGCTTAAGAAAAGTAAAATTAATCTTATCTTGCCTTACGCATAATCTTCAAGTCAGATTCTTCTCTAATGACAATGCCAATATTCTTTTTTCGATAATGCTCTCTCTATTAAAGAAAGGAAAAATGAAGGTTAAATATATAAAGTATAAAAAAAACTATTAAATTGCACGTTTGCTATAAAAGAAGAAAATAATTTTACCGTGCGTTGCAAAATATAATCCTCATGTCCCAAATTGAAAGACACATTAGAAATTTCAAAAAAGAATATTAATTTTTCAATTTTTAAGTAAGTCTGAAAAAGGAACTTACATATCCAAAAATGGTATAAGAAGGTGGTCCATGAAGTGAGGAGACCTCATGATTCATATTCGCCTATTATTGAAAAAATGTATTAGTGTGAAACGAATCAAATTCAAATTGATGAAAGAATATTCTTATTACTAATTAAATCTATCACAACTAAAATACTATTTCATATTCAAAATAATAATAATTAAATCTATCACAACTAAAAAATATTTCACATTCAAAATAATAATGTAACTCACATTTTCATTTAGATTCATCTTTAGGTAATAAATAATTACGAGTATTAGTAGTGCGGAGCGCCAAGTTAACCCTAGTTCACAATATTTAACTACTGAATTAATTGTTATGTAGAGTATTAGAGATTAAACTTATCAAGTACTTATGCAATAGCTCAACTTTAATTTAAAAGGATATTACCATAATCGGAAACTTACAAAATTTGGACCCAATTTTAATACTATCATAATCAAATTAATAATTTGTAACCAAACATTACCATATCGGAAACTTACAACTAGAACACAAAACTCAACACTGATTTGATCATGAACAACTTAAAAAGCGGGGAGAACTCTAAGAAGGAAAGCATGTACACAATCACAACCTGAATAAGAACATATATGTGTGTGTGTAAAATTCATATACACACACTTTTGTCCAATACTTCATCTGAACTACCTTATAAGCGGGAATAATGAGATACAATATATTTCGCTTTATCAAGACCCAAAGAATCCCAAAAAAAATAGATATACCAAACAAAAAACACCCCTCGGTGAAAGCAAAAAATAAATAAGAAGTCATTCATGAAATTTCAAGGCAAAACCACCCAATTAAAACCCAAAACATCCTAAATTCTGTTGGTTACATGAAAAACAAAATTTCATACCCCTAATTAGAAAAAGGGGGAAGGGTTTTTAAAAAGCGAACCCTAATCAAAATGCTTATAAGAGACTCATACCACTCCATTTTGATTTCCCATAAATGTTCAAGAAATACACAAATAATCAACCAAATTAGAGAAACATATCAAATGAAAAAAGAAATCAAAAAGGGGCACAAATAATTTTTATGAAACTACCATTTTCATAATTTTAGTTGTACAATAAAATTATATACATATATACGAACAAACACACATAAATACAGAGAAAGGAAAAAAGCCAAGAAAACATATAGTGGAAAATAACCAAGAAGTACAACATTTGAGCTCATGATGCTAAATTATCATTGTATGGCAGATCAATTGAGTTTTTGTTATCATTGTGTTTGTAGCAAATAGAAACATTTATGTTAAATTATCCATTACTATGCTAAATTATCAATGTGTTTAAAAATTCTTCACATTAAACATTTAGGTTATAGCTGTATTAGAAAGTGCTTGGTTTAAACTTGGTTTTTAAAATGTCTTGGATACAGCTAGCTTTGAGATACTTTTTACCCAAATAAGAGCTTGTTTCAGTAAACTAAATCAGTAGCCACATATCTTTACCCCATATCATGTGTCTTGAGCAAATCAGTAGCTGATGCAGTAACTAAGCATCACTATTTGGGCTCATTTTACTTGAAAAAAAGCAATACCTAAATTATGACTTATATATCTATCATATATATTGAATTCGATTAACGACAATGGAGAGACAATCAAATATTGAGCTCTAAAAACCGAAAAAAAATAAAATCATAAATTAATCTAAACCCATCGAAATTCTCAAACATCAATGCTCAATATTGAACCCTCTCTTCAAACACCCACCTAAAAGCGTAGCTTAATCTAAACCCACCATTATTCTACATACCAAAAGACTTTAAAATTAAGAATATTAGAGCGAAATACCTCAAAATTAAATCAAAAACAGATGGAAAGATTGGGACCACTATATGAGTGCTAATTGGAACCACAATATATTGCAAGAAACATATCTTAAAAAACAAAACCAACAAAAAACAACTTAGGAATGTATAAAGCATAAAAATATCCTTAGCTTGTAGAATTTTTTACTAAATATAACTTAACATCAATAAAAGAATAGACAAAATAAGTAATAAATTTCATTTGAAAGATGCTTGAACACATAAAAGCACAATGGAAGTGAAAAATGGATGAAAATAACATATCTCAAGTATTTGGAAAAAGGAAAAAAATGCATGTTTAAGACAAAGAATAAAATTTTATACACTTGGACCATTAGCACTGATTATTAACGGCAACACTAATACTCAATTGGGTAAAAACAAATAAACATGATCCTACTATAAATATAAAAGCAATAATAGGCAGCATGGCTAATTTATCTATTCAATAAAAAATATAAAAAACTTTCACAAAAGAGGACTGGTAATTTTCTGAAGACCAAAATTTCGACACTTCATTATATGCCTTGGTATGCTAGAGATAAGCAATTCTCCCAAACATTGTAGCATGCGCATTCACTAAATCCAAACATTGTAGTATTTGTTAACGGCAACACTGTAACATTGTAACATTGTAGCATTCTTAGTATTTCGATAAACTTTTGTAGTATTTGTTATAAGCAAATCCAATGACCCATTATGTAATTTCCAGTAAAGACCCATTTGTGGGTGGGTGGGTGGGTGGGTGGGTGGGTGGGTGGGTGGGTGGAACATGGGAATAATAGGGTAGACACAAAGAGAATATAGCATATCAAAAAAGGGAATAATATCCCCACTCTAGGCAAGCAACAAATAGGGTATAATATCCCCATTCTAGGCAAGCAACAGATATAATTTACAATTTGGCCGTGTAATTATATTCCCATTATATCCGGCTAGTTTATAATTTGGGATACATCACATCATTCTAGGCAAGCAACAGATATAATTTGGCCGTGTACTCAAAAAAGGGAATAATATCCCCATTCTAGCCATGTAATTATAGGGTAAACACTGCGTAGGTAAAATATCCCCATTCTAGCCGTGTAATTCAAGCACAAATGCCGGAATTTAGTACTAAATGAGAAGAATTCAAGCACAAATCTCTATAATTTCAGAAGGAGAAATTCGTTTTTACTTTAAAGAAGAAAAGGAGTAGAGTATTAGTTACCTTCTCTGCCTCCACCATCATGGCCATCATCCTCACGACCGCCGCCATAACCCCCTCCCTCACTGCCACCATAACCCCTTCCCCCTACTCACTGGCATTTGGCACAATAAGCGCAACTTCAAAGGCAATTATTTATTACGTATAGTCACATAAAAATTAGGCACAAGATCGTAAGCATGTATATCATTTCTATTATAATAGATTGAGAAACAACAGGTTAGCCCTACCAAATTTTCTGATGCACCCTGTAGTTTTTACATACATTTTACTTGTTTATAAAATCTATAATTTCACCCACCACCAAAAATAAATAAAAAAGAGGGGGGAAAAGAACATTTGATAAAACTCCAGTTCAAGAAGAATGAACCTTAACACTGCAATCGATTGATAAAAGCCTTAATATATTCAGCAGAACAAAATTAACCATTTCAAATCGTTATCTTGAAGTCTTAATGGCATTATCAAATCTATAGAATTGAATAAAATGTACAAAACAAATGTAAACTTCGCCGCTTATCGCGAATGTTAATACCTTCCAGTTCCGCCATTATCGTGAATGTTAATACCTCCGCCCCCACCTATGTAAACTTCGCCGCTTGGCGGTGTTGCGATGCCTTGGTGATCGCCAGACATGATGAAGGAAACGGAAAAGGATTTGATGCCAGGTCTTGATTTCTCCCTTCTTTGAGAGAAAAATGGACTCGAATAAATGATGGAAGATTGAAACAAAGATCCTAAAATGTAAATGTGTAGGTTTTAGATTTTAATTTTTACATAAACATGTTCAGCTAAGAAACAACATTATTGTGTAAAATTTGATGGAACGAACAAACAAAAATCACAGAAACCATCTCAAATTGAATCTTCCTATAATTGACCCGTTTTTATCAATTTCTATGCTTCTTAGGGCCACATTGATTACAAATGAATACCCCTTCACAGTTCATACATGCCCTACTAAGTATATATTCTGGGCCTCAACTTAATAACTGAGGCAATGAGCCATGAGTCATACATGAATCTTTACATGTATGACTCTTCATGGAATGTTATAATCCCTTGCACTTTATCTTGTTACTATCACGATTTAGTACCACAAGCCACTTAACCACAACAACAATGCTACTATCATATAAAAAAGGCTCACATAATGCTCACATACACACATGCATACTGTGGGTCCCCGCCTGACATGTGGGGCCCACAAATATGCCTGTTTTTACTATTCCAAACCTACTTATCAGGTCACAATCCTTATTTGAGCGATTCATATTCTTAAAACATGACACGCCATTAATTATTCACTATATATTCAAACTAATATAGAAATATCTAAACCATGACTCGGACATTTAATTGATAACATCTAACCAATTGTTCAACTCAATTATGTGTCCAATTACTTCTCAAATCAATTGGAACATTCAACAACGAGGATTATTTTGTCGTATCTTTGGTACTTTCCCTAATTTCACATTCATAAATTATATGTTTCTCTGGCTCGTATTGACATCATCAGAGCATAAAATTTGAAAATGTAAGCTTTTGTATTAGGAAATTTAATAATTTTGGATTATCTCAATAAATTATATATGCAATCAAAAGGTTAACCAATCCTCCACACTAACTAAAACATTAACATGCACCCAAAGAATTGAAATTAAAAATCAAGACACGTTCAGCACGAATAAGGAATATGAGATAGAGGGAAAGTTCTCAACCGAGGTTTTTTGGCTTGAACAATCTAAAGTGCAAAATCTTCCGATTGTCTTAGGGTTTCAATATAGCTTTGAACAAATCGACAATTGAAAAACAATTTAACCTTATTATGAAATTGTTTATAAACAAATCAAAAGAAGTAATAGTATACAAAATTACACTTCCAAAATGCCCAATTAATCCTTAATCAAATTTAAGGTTTGGAAAGTGAAGCAACCAAACACAGTCATTGAAAAATAAAACAAAAAGAAGAAGCCATAAAACCTAAAGGACCTCATCTATCGTGGTTAAGCAAATAAATTAGCATGATAAATTTAGAACAATTCAATTTCAATCCCAGCTTTAGCATATTATATTCTATAGTAATAATTAGTAAGTTTCAAAATCCAACATTTCTCACAAGATCAAAACTTCATTCAAACAAAATTGATCCATGAGAACAAAAGGATACAAAAAAAAAATCAGAACTTTGAGGTTATTCATTCTTATACAACCAACATTCACATTTACAAAAGGAATCAACCAAAAATCAAAATATTAAAAAACACACCAAATTTAAGAGTCCAAATCAAAATTAAGCAGTACCCATTTCCTAGTTTCCATGAAAAGAACCAATTTTCAGCTAAAGACTCACTCTAGTAAACTGAACTCAGATCTAAACGCTACTTATACTGCAGATAATCTAGTAAAAGCTACCCAAAAGAATAATTTTCACACTTATAATCAAGTTATCCCATTACCATCTTATAATTTCATAAAAAGAATTAACATTTTTGCTCAAAATCCACTCACAATTTCATAAAAAGAACCAATTTAATCAGAGAATGTCCATTGTTGCAATTTGATCAAACACAACCCCATTGAGCAAAACCCCATCTCAAATTTAATTTTAAGATTTGTATCAAAACAAACCAATAATTTAACAGGGGTTTCAGTTTTGTTGGTGTACATTTCACTGTAATCCTCTTTTATATTGAAAAGAAATGGAGGCAAATCTTTGGTTTGGGGTTTGGATCGCATAATAGGAACCAATTAGTGCGGATTGAGCATGATTACGATAGTGGGGTATGCATTTTGGAGATAACCCAATTGGGTTTTCAGTCTCGGTGTTGTGTTTAGATCTAGTGCTAGTTTAGTAGGAATGAATTGTGTTAAAAAAAACTAACTAACTACTGCATACTTGAAGAAGAAGAAGAAGACGCGTGGACGTGACAAAGCTAGCAGAGACAGTAGTATCGGGCAAATCTGCAGGATCATGATTGATGACCTTGGGGAGTCTTTGAAACGACAACAGGAATACCGATCATTGAAATGTCCTTTGTATGCTTTGGAGAAGAAGAGCAGTGCTAGTATGCTTTGGTTCCCACCGATTTCTATTTCTTGCTTAGTATTATTCTAGTTAACTTATCTAAATGAATGGCTAGATTTGTCTCAAACTTTTGAGGGTTGAGATTTTTTTTTTTAGGTAAAGCGGAAATTAGTTTTTTCAAAATCATTTGTATTTTTATATATATATATATATATATATATATATATATTATCGTAATATATATATTATTTTTATATATAATATATATTTTAATGATTTTATAATTAAAATTAAAAATTTATTTTAATATTAAAATAAAAATTTATTTTAATTTTAAAATTAGATTTCATGCTAACTAATTAGAGTTGGAATTAGATTCCATGATAACTAATTGGAGTAAAAAATTAGATTTCATGTTTCCTAAAATAAAGGAGTTTATTTGTGAATAGGAAAATGAATCCATGTTTCCTTAAATAAAGGAGTTTATTTAGATATGAAATAAGATTTCATATTATTCAAAATAAAGGAGTTTATTTGTGAATAAGAAAGAGAATCTGTGTTTCCTTTAATAAAGGTTTTTTTTTACATGGAATCTGATTCCATAATTAATTAAAATAAAGGAGTTTATTTTGATTAAAGATTTTGATTAAAATAAAATAGTTTATTTTATTCAAAATTGGATAAATTAAAATAAAGGAAGTGTTTTTTGATTTAAATTTGAATTAAAATAAAGAGTTTATTTTGATTCAAAATTAGATTTTATACTAACTAAATTTGTCCATAAATGATATCAATATATATATTAAATGTTTATTATTCATGAGATGAATGTTATTTATTGATGCATATGGTGATGTGTATGATAATAAATGGGATTGATTATGGACTATTTGACCAATGTGATTGAATTTTATTTTAGTTGGATGCATAAATGTATGAGTTTTATTAAATGGGGTCTACGTACCTCGCCTTCTCTAATTTTTTCTTAATGTAAATTCTATCTTCCTCCTATGTACTTTCCCTTGACTGTTGATCAAGGTTTCTATTTATTTTAAATAGTTCTGTAATAGGAATAGTTAGAATTAAGAAGAATTGGAGATCAAGGAACAAGGAGCGCTTGAAGACCCGTTTGTAATGGAACCCGGGTTTAAATGTAATAGTTATATTTAAATATTAATTCTTGCACCCCTAGGGTTTGACCTTTTGGTTCACTTGGTGGCTCTAGTGAACCAAACTAGAATAAAAGTTCATAATCAATCCGGGTAGAATATAGTATTCTATATGTGCATGCTTATACTATATATATTATATATTTTGCAAACATACTTCGCATATTAATTAATATGACGCGTATTTTATATATATATATATATATATATGTGTGTGTGTGCATGTGCGCTAAACAAGATGAGACAAATTAATAACAAATCAATAGAGTATTGAATATTTAATATGAGTTTGTTGTGCATACACAAGGCAAATATTAAATATTTAAGATGTTGTTTTTATTACATATGATGTTTATAAGGAATTGAACATTACTGCTTTGTTGTGCACACACAAGGGCTGTAGTTTTCTCTTCACTTATATGGAAATGCTGGGTCTGACTTAACTTAAATCATTTTAGTTCGGATGTGCACACACTTGACCATTATGATTTAAGAGGCAAAATATAAGGAGTTGCATAGTTGATGTAATTGACAAGAGTTGTCTACCTATTTATTTATATATAGTTTGTTGTGCACACACAAGGCTATATACATTTGAAATGGGATCTTTATTCTCACTAGCATATCTTTAATTAGATATTGTCGAACTATATATATTGAGGGTAATATAGTTTAAAAAAAATAGTGAGAGATACCAATTTAAAATAAGACCTAATTTATTTTGGTAATTAATAAAAGAATGTATGCTAAAATATTGTTAATTACAAATTTATTTATAGAATTTTATAATGTCTAAATTACTATCACTGCGAAGCATATTGATGCTATTTAACCGGATCGTATTAAACGGATTGGTTAAGGAATTTGAGAATAGTTCTCATAGCTGAAAAGTTATCTTATGTCCTTAATAGGCCTAACCCTGTAATGGTTGCAGACAATGCCTCTGAGGAAGAGATTTCTACTTTTAAAAAGTGGCAAGATGATGCAAAGTTGGCTCAATGCATCATGCTCGTATCCATGAGTAACAAGCTTCAGCGTCAGCCTGAAACTATGGATACTCCTACTATACTCCTGCACGTCAAGTAGTTGATGGTGAGGAAAGTAGGATTGATAGATATCAGATATCTAACGAGCTCTTCCAAACTAGAATGACTGATGACACTACAGTACAGACACATGTCCTAAACATGATCAATTTGATTGAACAATTAGGACAACGGGTTTGGTCATGGATGGGGAGTTGTGCCAAGATTTGATCTTGCACTCACTCTCGGACTCCTTTCATAATTGTTGTGAATTTTTCATATGAATAAGCTAGATATCAGCCTCGCTGATTTGCTTAACATATTGAAAAATGTTGAGAGTCACTTTCCAACCAAGAAAGACCATGTCTTACTGGTAGGGGCCAAAGGATCTTCTGAAAAGAAGAAAGATTCAAAGAAAGTAAATAGAAAGGCATAAACAAAGGATAATAAGAACAAAACTGATACGAATAACAAAGGAGTTTGCTTCCACTGCAATAAGCCTGGACATTGGAAAGAAACTGTGAGAAATATCTTGCAGAGGCTAACCAAAGAAGCTTAGTGAAGTTTCGGTTACAATACAGTTTTGTTCATGATTGAAATAATTTTTCTTAAAGTCAAGGTTCTACTTGGGTATTGGATGCCGACCTTGGTTATCATAAATATAGATTTATGAAGGGACCAAGCAAAAGTAGAAAGCTAAACAAAGATAAGTAATCTTATGTGTGGGAAATGAAGCAAAGGTTACCACATTAGCCATAGAAACTTATAGTTTAGCAATGCCTACGGGCAAATCTATTAAGTTAATAAGTTGTTATTGTATTCCAGTTCTTGTTAGAAATATTATTTCCATTTTATTTATGGACAATGAAATATTTGGTATTATATTTAAGAACAATTGTTGTTCTATTTATAATAGTAATATTTTGTATAGAATTGGAATATTACTTAATGGATTTTATATACTTGACTTACGTGAAAATAATTTTGCATATTGAACAAATTAGTTTAAGAAGAGGAGATGATCATTCAAAGAGTTGAATGTATGTATTTGCTGAAATACAAGTGTGAATTATTTAAAAGGTTCAAAGAATTCAGAAGTGAAACAAATTGGCAAAGTATTAAGATTTTTTGATTAGATCAAGGAATAAATACTTGTGCAATAAGTTTCTAGATCATCTTAAATGGTTTTCTCATAATGGACACCTCTTGATACGTGATAATTGATTGATGTATTTGAAGGAAAATCGTACCTTGTTGGACTGGATATGGTACGGTCCATAATGATTTTACCGAGCATTCCAAAGATCCTTCCGGGGTAATGTCCTAGAAATGGTCGATATCACGTAAAAAAGGTAACCTCAAAATCCGCCCCAAGACTCCATAAAAGTTATGGATAGGAAGGATTCCTAATATTAAGTATGTTAAGATAAGGGGTTGTCCAACCTATGTGAAAAGGTTTCAAAGGATAAGCTTGGGACAAGATTTGACAAGTACAGATTTGTGGGACATCCTAAAGTAAGTTTAGGGTATATGTTCTATAATCTTACTTAGCAAAAGGTGTTTATTGCAAAACACGCTGCCTTCTAAGATAAAGGTGTTTATCAATGAAGGGGCTAATGGGAGCATAATAGATCTTGAAGAGTTCAAGAACCACAAAACACTATAAGTCAAATAAGAAGAACCTGTAGATAGACCTATTGTACCAAAACCGAATCTTAAATCTAGAATAGTACTGAAGATACCTAGGAGGTATGGATTCATCATAGATGATGATGATGAGGTACACATCATGGAAGATGATGATCGAGTTACATACGATGAGGTAAGAGTTGTAGATACTCAGAGAAATGGATTGAAGCAAGCTTTTCAAATATGGAACATTCATTTTGATGAGACAATCAAAAGAGTTTGATTTTATCAAAAACAAGAATGAACCTAGTGTGTACAAAAGGGTTAGTGGGAGCGTCGTGACATTCCTAGTATTATATGTTGATATACTATGGATAAGGAATGACATACCAATGCTAAAATTAGTAAAAAATAAAGTTGTCTAAACATTCCTCCATGAATGATTTGGAAAGAGTGTCTTAATTGGGGATACAAATCTATATAGATAGATTTAAAAGGATGCTCAGCTTAACCTAAGGAACGTATATTCATTTGATGCTAAAGTCGTTTAGCATGGCAAACTCCATGGGGTGTCTCATGTTGATGAGCCCTGGAGTGTATCTCTCTTAATAGTCCCCATAGACTCCTAAAAGAGATATCGATTGAGTAACTATCATGTATGCAATGAAATATACGAGACCTGATGTTGATCAGTCATATTCTGAAGAAGTTCACTGTGAGTCAGTGAAAAACATCTTAAAGTACTTAACATACACTAAGGATGTGATCATATTTATGGTGGGTCTGAATTAAAACTAGAGGGCTTAACAGACTCAAGTTTTTTCAGACAGATCAAGACGACAGAAAATCCACTTTATGGTAAAGCGTTTCCTTGAACGGTGGTGCAGTGAATTGGAAAGGTTCCAAATAGCAAAGAGTTGCTGGTTTAGTGATAAAGACAAAGTATATAGCTATAAATGAAGTTGCAAGTTGATTGTTTGGATGAAAAGTTCATTACAGAACTAGGAATAATTCATAAGTCTCATCTTGGATCTAAACATGTGTTGTGGCACTTTCATTTGATTATAAGAATCATTGAAAGATGGGAAATCACTATAGAGATAGTGGACTCTCAAGAACAACATTACATATCCATTAACTAAAGCTTATCCAACAACAGGATAATCGTCACTTAGAGAAGAAGGGTATGAGATACCATGACGATTGGCTTTAGTGCAAGTGGGAGATTGAAAGTAGTATGCACACAAGCCAATCATGTTTGATGATAAAACATATACTTTGTAACAATCTTATTCATTTATTAATAAAAAAGTATTAATTTATTAAAGACTTTTAATTATCTACATGATGTTGTTTTATAATATGTGATAAACCCATAGTTTTAAGCAATGCTTTTAGAATAATGAGGATGATCATTCTAATGAGATCTAAATTCTTGGAAAGCTTAAAACTAAAATAGTTTCCAATCGTTGGATTACTAAATTGGGGATTAGTGAATCAGGATAGATTGGTACATACGTTGTCTTGCTTTCATTAGATGAGGATGATTGATCT
The DNA here is from genome assembly GCA_020205605.1 of Panax ginseng. Taxonomy (NCBI): domain Eukaryota; kingdom Viridiplantae; phylum Streptophyta; class Magnoliopsida; order Apiales; family Araliaceae; genus Panax; species Panax ginseng. The sequence continues at coordinate 137,375,999 of CM035129.1, read as the reverse complement.
CATAATCATTTTGTGTGGAGACACTAAAGCAAGTATGTAGGTGCTTATTAGAGAATAAGTTCAATTGAGCGTGACTCATTAAGGAATACCTAATGGAGTTTTACTTGCTGTCAATAGGAATTCTGTAGTGATAGTAGTACAAGTGATCATTGGACTTGAGATCATCATAGTATCTTGTGTATGATGAATTATACTTTGACTTATTCCTTAAGACCCTTAGGGTATATCAAAGGGTATGCTTGTGTATAATAAGTTGTACATGGAGATAATGTATGATCAATAAAGAATCTACCACTTCTAGTAAAAGAAGATAAATGTCCTATGTGATTCGATAAATGACAACCCAGGCCAAGGCAGAATGAAATTAAAAAGGAGTTTCTAATTTGCATTATTTGGTGTTATGCATTTAAGGATCGAAATACATATAATTAAATAAAATAAGACTTGACAGTAATTCCATGTCTTATATTTAATTGGGGCATTGTATGGTGGAAGGATTGAATTATACGGTAACTATTTACTTAAAGGTTCTTTTATAATTAATGTTGAAATCTATATTATCTGGAAAGTCGTTAATCGCTAGGGAGGCTTATCCCTATTGTAGAATAAATATTATTTATTTAAATAAATTAATATTTTAATTTATTTATTTAAATAAGATTAGAATTGTTCTAATTGATTTATTCACAACCGATTTAATATGGAGAACCTAAAGGGTCACACTATAAAAGGAAGAATAATTATTTAAGAAGTTAATGACATAATCGTAATAATAAGTTAAGTATATTTAATTTAATCTATGGTGATAGAATAAATTAAATAACTTAATATTTATTATTTAATATAAATTAATAAGAGAGTCTTATTATTATTATTACTATTATTATTATTATTTAATTCTTAAAGGAGTTTGGGAATTAATTAATAAAAGTACTCTCATATATTCCTAATAAGATTAGGAGATAAATTAATTAAAAGATTTTAATTAATTATTCCTAATAAGATTAGGAGCCTAATTAATTAAAGGAGTTTAATTAATTAAAATAAAACTCAATTCCTTAATTGTTAAGGAGGGTTGCCTTCATTTATAAATAAGAGGAGTCTTATTATGGGTGAGGTGGAGGTTGACACTTTCACAACATGTGAATACGTAATTTCAATAGTTGGGAGAGTACACCCATTTCTATGTGAGATAGAAAAACTAGGGTTTTGCCAAACACCCATTTTCTTGAATCTTTCTTCTTCTTCAGTGGATCACCTCTAGAGGCCAAACACTTGGGTGGCTAACGTTGATCAAAGGAAGGAACCAAACCTGGTGGATTCAAGTTGAACGCGAAAAAGAATTGGAGGTGAACTTGTACCTGAGGAAGCTCGAATTTTCAAGGGTATGATTCTTGTTCATTCTTTTTCGTTTAATTAATAATTGTGCATAAAGGGTGATCCGGGTATATGGTTTGTAAAATTTTAAAACTCTAATTTTCCACGTTTCCGCTTATTTTATGCAATTTGATTGCGTTCAAGAATATTACAAACCTAACAAGATAACTAGTATAAATAAATAGAAAATTGATAATATTATAAGTAAATATGATAATTTCACAAAATTTATGAATATTAAATGAGTTTCACACGAAAAAGATTTATAAAAATATCAAATATTACTCGTGAAAATATTAATTCTCAATAAATATTGAGACAATAATGGTTTATAATTATCCCCCGGGCAAAGAGGGCAACATGAGTTATGTAATGTAACTAAATTTGGCTATTATATGAGCCAGCAAATTAAGAATGTCTGCTATATTTGACTCCTTAACTAGCTAGCCCAAAGGTTAGTAAGCAGTTGATATCTGCACCCTTTCCATCATGTTTAGAATCACCACTGATGATCCATAAAATTTATTGATGATAAATAGAGTTTACAAATACAAATCCACAATCAAGTAAATCAATCATTTTTAAACTCTCACACAGGAGCTGTAAGGGTGCGAACTGCCAAAAGTATTATAGTACAATATTACATTGCACACCAACTACATTATTCTCACTCTCTCTCTCTCTCTCTCACACACACACACACTATATATCTAACCAAAAAAAAATGATGAATATAAAAAATTAAATAAAATAAATAACTAAAAAGATACCACTTCCTACTTCTCACCTTCCTATAGAGTGCACTTTGTACTCGTAAGCCCAGTCTAAAAGCTGTTGGAATCTGCCTCCAGGCACCTCCAAATGAATGACCCACATACCCAAATATTGCAATATCCACTTCAACATCCGAGAGTCTTTGACAAAAAACAAGCTTCACCATCTTGTCTCCTCACTCCATAATTGCTACTGAAGAAGTATTATTAGCAACTATGTGGTAATCATCTTCATTTTCGTCCTCATCCTCATCCTCATCCTCATCCTCATCCTCATCCTCATCCCCATCCCCATCCCCATCCCCATCTCCATCTCCATCACCTTCTGGAGTTTGACCAACATTTTCACTTTCCTCATTATCTCTCACCGACTGTTGCACTACTTGTTGCTGATGATGGCCAATCATTTGCATCAAAATGTCTTCGGACTTCAAGTTACAGCCTGAACTATCTGAAGTACTGGTGTCCACTACCTTCGACTTCTTTTTGTATAGCAAGTCTAGCATGTGAAAATAAGTACACGTCTTTGAATCTTCAGGCCGTTTCTTATTGCTTTCCTTCACCCTCCTGTAGTATTTATTGATGTTCTCCCATTTCTCTTTACACCTCTTGGAACTTCTATCGTATCCAAGCTTCTTCATAGCAGATGAAATCTCCTCCCATAGAGGTCCCTTTGGTCCATTATCATTATATTGCAAGTCCAAATTTTCTCTTAGCGTAATCAATGCCTCAACCTCAGCTTTTGGCCACCGCGAAGAAGCCACTTGAATAGAAGTGTCACTCGTACTCTTTTCCGTAGGTAAACTCTCACCAATGCTGAACTCATTCATATTTAAAATTTTCTCTAATGGACTTGGCTTTTCTGGTAATTGCACCGAGCCTGGTTGCTCTGAAATCCTTTGCAAGAGAGAAATCACGGCAGCATCTTTTGCAGCAGAAACAGCCCTTTCATGGGCAAGAATTTCTTGCTCTTTCTTCTTTCTAGCAATTTGTTGCATCTTCCACTCTTCCTCTCTAGCCATTCGATGTTTCTCACATTTTTCGATTGCCTCTATGAATTTGTTTTGTAAATCCTCTTGCCTCTCCAATACTACCTTCATTAATCTATCAAAATAATCCACCAATTTTCTTTTTTTCTTGACATTTCTTTCGGATTCTTTCCCAGAAGACTCGGTCGATGTAGAAGTGGACATGAGTTCGAAACAGGTGTTTTGGGTTAAGGATGGGGTTTCAACATCATCTTGAGAAATTTGATTAATGGGTTTTACCATTATCACAGGATTTGTCATCATATTTGGCATTGGCATTGTTTGTTCTGACATAAAGGTTTGGTTAATTTTGTTTATTGGAGGTGATGGAATTGAGGGGTGGCTGTCAAAAAGCTCTAATTGGTCAAAAAAACGGTAATTTTTACCTTTTTGACTCCTGGATCGACCTTCTTTGGTTCTTCTGTGATATTTATAAATGTTCTCAAACTTCTCTCTGCATTTCTTGGGGCTTCGATGATACCCAAACTCGGCTAATTTCCTGATAACAACAGTTCAATCATTCTAAGCAATCTGTTGTCCTGTCCTCTTACTAATACTTTAAATTCCACAAAATTGAATTCTAACAAGATCAAAACATACAAAATCTAGACTAATAATTTATACAGGCACAACTAATGATTACACAACCTCAAATGATCAGCGGTTAGAATTATTGAAGTATAACTACTGAAATAAATAAATCCTAAACACAAATTTAATCAATAAAAATAAAATCTCCTTTGTAATTGAAAGAAAAAGACAATTTCATTTTCCTGGGCAAATTACAAAAAATTGAGATACTATGTCAAGTTAGACTTCATGATTTTTAAAGGGAAATTGAATTATTTTAACTTTATAGGTGACCAAATCAATATAATAGTAATCCTTCTGAAAAACATACCTAGAAACTTCATCCCAAAGAGGAGCTTTAACGGTTGAGTCACGAAATGCAACATCCATACCAGACCTCACCTGCAACAAAGCCAAAGTCTCTTCACGCGGCCACCGGCTACCGGGCGAATTCCGGTCACCCTCTTCCCCGCCGCTCACTCTCTCTCCTCCTCCTTCAAACCCACCTGAAACAGTCCCGACGCCGCCCTCATTTCCGAGATTCACGGGGGCAACAGTGGCGGTGCTGCCACCGCCTGAATTTTCCACCACCAACATTAAGCTCTCCAGCTTCACTTCACTGGTGAATTTACAGCTGCAGACCTTAGGCAAAGAAGGTGAATTCCTAAGGTTTGGTGAAGAAGATGGTAATGGTAAATTGGGTTTTCTTTTTTTCTTTTTCTTTTTCTTTTTGAAAAAAATTTGGCTTTCTTTGTCTTCTATTTCTAGTTTTCTACCACTTCTTTTTTAAGGGGTTGAGTAACAAAAAAGTTGAGAATTAGGGTTTTCTTTGCCAGAAAGATAAAGATAAGAAAAGGAGGTATCATGTGGGATCATAATACATTTACTCCTATGAAGTGGCAGTCTTTCATTGGCTATAGTGTTGAAAGTTGAATCCTTGACCAATTGACTTTTAGAGTGTTAAATGAACCAAATGATTTTTGGATTTGATTCGTACTCGTTCGATTAAAAGTTTAATTCGAGCTGTACTCAAAATATAAACGATTCAAATATGAACAAATTTTAAAATCTGATAAATTACTTGAATCTTTTCAAATTATAATTTCTATTGATATTCAGATCATATTCGCTAAAAACTTTCAAATTATTTATTTAACTCGACAGTTAAATAAGCATCAATCAAATTTAATTTCAAACTTAATAAATTTTATGCATCGAATCTAAGAAATTTAATATTTGGATCGGCCTGATTTATTTTCACTCCTAGCGAAAAAGATGGGTCCATAACAAGTTGGATATTTGTGAATTTGTGTGGTTTGTATCCAAAAATAGTTAGAAGTAGAACTTAGAGGTCGGCTCATGACAATTGACAGCCCACGTTTCATTGTTTTGAATGATTTCTTGTTTTCACACGTGCATATCAAACTGTAATATATGAAATTACATTGTCAATAATTTATTATATACGAGTACTATTTTATATCGGGGCCTAATAAACGTAGTAAGTAGGGTTCACCACATAAAAGAGAGACTTATAAAATTATCAAATTTATTTATAAATATCAATTCTCATATATAGCGTTAGTAGTCTTAATATTATGTGACCAATCTCGTCAATTTACCACCATAGTGATTAAAGAAGAGATCAAACTTATGACTAGATCATAAAATTTAAAAATATTAGATTATGACAATTACATTAATTAAAATTACACTAGAACATTATTGTTGATTTTCTTAATTGCGCCAAAGCTCACTAAAAAGCTGATTTACTAAACTCATGAGAGGAACAATTTTTACTGAGGTTAATAAAGGTTTTTTTTTGGGTTATTTATACTACTATACAATAATTAAAAAATAATTATAAAATTAGTGCACCTATAAAATAATTATAAAAAGAGTGCAACACAAATTAGTTATCTTCAGGTTACTTTCAATTCAGGTACTGACCTGTAGTTACATTCATAAATCGGTTACCTTCATATAAGTGTTTGGCTAGGTTTAATTGTTCGGTCTTTAATTGGTTACCACGTCATGATACTCAGTGATTTGATTATAAATTGAATGCAAATAATGTGTTTCAGATTTATGGTTACTAATTAGATATATTTTGATTATTGTATAATGTTGATTTGGTCATCATTCACAATATTGTATTATTTTTAATACTTTAGTTTATTTTACGATCAAAAAGGTCTGATATAGTACATCATCAAAAAAAGTATAACTACAAAAATATCTAGATGTTTACTGTGAGTAACCAATAACTAGACATATGGTAACCTTTTTATTGATGTAAGATAACCGAGATTGTATTACACAATATTGAATAATACTTTGCATTTTTTTTCTTCTTACATTAAGTAAGAGGAAAACCACACTACTATCTGATTTCATCATGGTTTAATAAGATAAAGAAAACAAATACATGTAACACTTGGTAACTGTTCTGAATTTTTTTTATGACAATTTGGTTACCCACAAAAATTAAAATAGTTACCTGTGTATGGAGGTTTGACTACCAACTGCACCATATTTTAAATAATTTTATTTTTAAAAGGTTATTTATAAGTAACCAACATGATGAAGTTCTGTCACTCAGTAATACGCATTTGGTTACCTCTAAAGAAAAGAGTCCAAAAAATCCACTATGAACAAACAAAAAATGTCAAACTACTGGTAATAGAATCAAAGACCAATCAGCAGTATCCAACTATATAAGCACTAATAACCGAAACACAATCAACAGGTTTCCAAAACCAATTTATTCAACCTCCACATTGTCAAAAAGTACCTAGTAACCAAATCAGAATATAACAGTAACCAAACAAAACAGCGACGACGACGACCACGACCTCAAATGAAGTAACGGCGCCTAGAAACTTAGAAACAGAGCCCTGATGAGTTCATTTGGGGACTATCAACAGACAATCTACGCCTTGTTGTTCCAATTGCAGTGCTGTTATCTGCCGTCGCTGGCGGCGGTCGGCGCATTAGGCTTCTTCCCATTCTACTTTTTGACGACAATGCCTTGCCTTCACCAATCTGATTTGAGGCGGATTTTGGTTCGAATTTGGATGATTCTTTTGGTTTAGATTAGACTGTGCAAGCAGACCAAAAAGCCCATTGGCCCAAATTTCGACCCGCCAAAAAGCGGACTTTGGGTCGCATTTTTTTGGCCCACAAAAATTCAGACCTTTTTTAACCTACCATTAACAACCCTACCGTTCACTTTTGGGGCCAAAAAATAGGCATAAAACACCTTTAAGCCTACCGGCCATTTCCAAGTGAAATTCTGACCACCAAAACTTAAGGTCATTTTTGGCCTACTTCGGAGAGTCAATTCCGGTCGCCTTGCTTACTTGGTTGCCGGTGTAGTTTAGATTATTACTAGGAGGCTTCTCTATATCAAGATATAGCCTAGGAAGGTCATCATGATCATGGACGGAGGAGGAAGACGAGAGAGATAATCTAGACGATATTGAAATTGATTCGTTATCGAAATCCTCTGGTAAAGGAAGGCTAAGAGATGAATCAAAACTAGAAGATGAATCCTTTAGTAAAGTTTCTTCAAACCTAGAAGGTCCTTCCACCGACTCGAGCACCTCGGAGCCTTCGGTGAGAACAGATACGGATCCATATCGGAAATCTCACTGATTTGCCACATCAGTGAAAATAAAAAAAAAATATTTTGTAAATAAAATATTAAAAATGTATTAATTCTGTAAATATTTTCCGGATGGTCTTTTTGTTGTAATTTTTTCTAAAAATGTACTAAGAAGTGTAAATAACTCTTATATATATATATATATACAAGAAAATGATCCATAACAAGTTATGGACCAAAATCTAGCATACAACATCTATAACACTCGTTCCAAATATTAATATCTGAGATTAGACCGGAGAACTACACTATCTATAACATTCGTTCCAAAAATCGGCATACACCATCTATACCCAATTCTTTTATTAGCGGGGTTAGAAGTGTTGTGATGGGGAGTGCTATGCTTCCGCTACTAACAATAGCAGACGGGTTAATTTTTTTAATTTCCACAATAATTTGATCAAAATAATTTATTATTAGTTGACTTTAGGGGTATTTTTGTAAGAATTTTGTATATTATTATTAATAGTGGATGTATATTTTTCCAGTTTAACCTCCGTCAGTTGATATTTGGAACGGATATTATAGACGGGGTATGCTAATTTTAGTCCATAACAAATTAGCAACTACGTGTTATGGATCTTATATATGTGTGTGTGTGTGAGTTTTAAGAAATAGGGAAAAAATGTGATTTGTTTTTTAATTAAAAGTATGCAGATGATACAAGTACACAGACATGGATAAATTAAGCTGCGTTGAAAATAGCACTCTTCTACATGATGAATTATTTTATCCGATTTTGAATTTTTATCCTCTATTATAACTACATTCTTTTGTGGTTAAAACTTAAACTAATCCCTTTTTTTTATAAAAAAAACATATAGTAAGATACATTATTTTGAGTGGCATTTAGGGGAGGAATTAATCATGGAGCTGTCAATGACTCGATGAATAGATAGAATTAGTTTACGTAATTTGGAATTAAACATGGTCGGTCGGTCGGTCCGTCCCAAGAAGCCAAAATATAATATAATATAATATGGACAAACCAGCCTCTTTTCTGGACTTCTCTTTTCTCATCTTTAAATTAAAATATCTCTCGACTTTTTAATGATTTAAAACTCACTTAAAAATGGTTAGGAACATCCTTAAAATTATCATTATTACTTGAGTTTCAAAAGTCGATACATATTTTTAAAATTATAGGTATTTAAGTGTTGACTTTTGAAACTTAAATGATCATATATATAAAATTGTGTAATTTTCCACGGTTAAATAAAATCAAAAAAATTTAGGGTGATCGTTCTTTACTGATCGATCTGACGACCGCCCCTCTTCTCTTTTTTTTTGACTCCCAGAAAATTAATAATATTTATTTTAACACAAATTATCAATTTGAGTACATGTAAAAAATAGAATTCCACAGACTGTATATATTTATAATTTGAATATGTGTAAAAATAGGGTTTAGGGTTTAGGGCAGAGACGAAACCAGGGGGTCTAGGGGGTCATACGACCCCCACTGTGACGTCCCAAAATAGGTTCACACAACCTATTTTGAGTCGTCAAAATACATGGTACAGAATTCAAATACAAACTTCCTTATTTACAACTATTAAACTGTCATTCAAAATACGACCACACATACTGTGAGTTTGAATACAAATATTGTACCGTACATGATACGACAATATCCAAACTCAAATTAAGTTCTCATTACAGTTATTATCACACTATTTTAAAACATAATGAAGACTTCTATAGTAACTATCTCAGACCATTACTCCACTCCGCGACTAGTCACAACTACACTTTCATTTCTTGAGAAGAATAATGGAATAAAAAGGGTGAGCTCAATTAGCGTAGTAAAGAATATTATGACTAAGATAATGAAGAATAAATTATTCTTAGTTGTAAGACCCCAACTTATTATAAATAAAATCAAATTTCCTCTATTTATTATTTTGAAATAGTAAGAGTTGATTTGATTAATGTGGTTAGTTATGGGTAAAATGCGCAAATATTTCAAATATATAAGTGGTTATAAAATATTCATTTTTATCGGAGAATATTCGTTTGGTCGTGGAATATTCTTCTTTGTCGGGGAATATTAAATGCGACGTAGCGAGCGAAAATTGTGTGGCCCCACAACGGAAAGCGATTGGATGAAGAAAGCGACAAATATAAGTTGTTTATAAATAACGACGTAGTTATTCTGCTAATTATCTTGTTAGAATACCCGGTGGTTAAAATACAAGAAGATTACCAGTATTGCACCAATGATTAATTCTTACGTAGGAAGGCATTACTCAATAATTGTTACAATAGTTACTGTTCAATATTTTATGTTATTGATTCAATAATTGCTACATTGATATTTTATATTATTGTTGTTTCAATAATTATCACTACACAGTATTTTCATTATCAGATCAGTAATTCATATTATTTGAATAATATTATTAGATAACATTATTGACAATGTTTAGAAAGTTCTGTATAAGGAGAGGTTTGGTCACCTAATTGTGCGCCAGTAAGGAGAAATCCTTATTGAAAAGCCTCCTCTTTCCTGGGAACTGCCTGGTTGTCAGTATTGTGATTCTGTAATATTATTTGTGAATAATTCATTATTGATTTATATGATAAGAAAAATATTCATTTTATGTGGATATAGATGGAGAAATTTTTTAATGCGACAATTGTTGAAAAATTGTTATCTTTTCTGATAAATAATTTATTTAAATATATTATTATATTTTAATAATATAATAATGGTGATATTTTTACAATGAATGTGTGATATATGAGTATATGAGGAGGAAGAGTATTTTTGTTACAAAAATTGTTTAACACATGTTAAACATGTTTGTGGGCCCATTTCTTGACTGAAATTTGATTATAGCCTGTAAAATCGCCCGTTTGTGGATTTTAATTAATTTCTGTTTGGAATTTGGAAAAACTTAAACTTACAAAGTTGTAGAGAATGGAATTTCTTATGAAAAGGACACGTGGTTCGAATTTTTCTGATAAAAGGGCTATTTATTATGAATTATTGAAGTTCCGAAGTTCTGAAATAATTAATTTTTGGAAGTTTAAAATATTTTATTTAAGAAAAACGTTTTTCTTACTTTAATTGAGTGGGTGGCTGATGTTTGGCTCAATTAGTGTGCGTAGGAAGTTGTGGAAAAAATAATATTAATATTTATTAAATTTTCTGCTTTGGTGTTCTAAGCATTTTCCTATAAATAGGGTGCTTAGGTTAGAATTGAAAATCACACCAGAAACTGATGTTTTTTCTCCCTTTCTCTCTCTATATTATCGAGCATATTCTTGTGAGTATTTTGATACTTTGAGTGTTGCTATACGGTGCAAGTTTCCTTCAAAGACTATATATCCAGTTATTCCAATTTAGAAATACTGATCTTTTCAAGGTAAGGGATGTTATTTTCTTCTTAAATGATATTATTTTCTTCAATATCATTATGCCGAAATATTGGTTTAAACATTTAATCAAATTTGTAACTTTTTGTGTCGGGGTTCTTATTCACGATATCTGAGACTATTCACGAATCTGAAAGACTATTCATCAAAAATGAAAATTTTCTTTTTTCGTCAAAATATCTATTATGGATACTAGCTTTGATTGTATCCATGTTTTGATCATTTTTGAATTTTACTCTACTATGATTATTTATGAGGTATTTTTGGACATGGAGAAATAGAAATACGAATCCTTAATATTTATTTTTTTGTTTCACTGGATTCGTTTTCTTTAAAATATTTTTCATTATCCTCAGTCCTAAATGATGATATTATTGAATATCTTTGGCCTTTAGTACAAAGATTAATGATTTTATGATGAATATCTTTGACTGTAATGCAAAGATGTACAGTTGTTGAGATGAACATGACCAACTGATGAATATCTTTGGCCTGTAGTGCAAAGATGAATATTTAATTCAAGATGAATATTGATTGATGTTACAGGGATAAAATATTGATGATGGACTTTTAAATTCATAGATTATAGTAGATTTCATTCTTTATGTAACTCATCTATGAATTATTATTTCCGCTTCGAATATTGATCTGGAACTTGTTGTCTATTGTATTTTATCAGATTTTTTCCCTGTTGAAGACTAACGATAATTTGTTCTATATTATCTTAGTCATAATATTTTTTATTGGGCTAGTTAAGCTCACCTTTTTCCTTTTTGTTCCATTTTTCTTCTCAGGAGGCGAGAATGTAGCGAGTTCTAGTCGGGGTGTGGAATGATGATTCTAGAAAGTTGTTTTTAGTAGTCCTCACCATTTTTATAAAATAATGTACTAATAATTGTAATGAGGACTTATTTGGGTGTGAATATTGTCTAGACGACAATATTTGTATTTAAACTCACAGTTTATGTATTGTATTAATAAAGTTGTAGTTATTTCTATACCATGTTATTAACGACTCAAAATGGGTGATGTATACCTATTTTGAGGGCGTCACATTAGTCCTCAATAGTGAAGAATCTGATAGAATACAATAGAGAACAAGTTTTAGATCAACAACTGCAGCAGAAATAGCAATCCATTAGAAGAGTCAAGTAGAGCATGATGTTTACTATCTTCTATGATTTAAAAGTCCATCATTAATATTTTATCCATGTAACACCAATCAATAATTACTTCAAATCAACGAATTATCTATGTTGTAAGACCACAACTTTTTATGAATAAAGATTTAATTTTCTCTAAATATTATTTTGAATAATAAGGTGTTGATTTGATATAATGGTATAGTTATGGGTGATATGTGTAAATTTTATAAAATAAGCAAGTTGTCATAAAATATTCATTTGGTTGAGAAATATTTTTTATCGGGGGAATATTAAATGCGAATGCACAATCATTGGTGGACTCACATATACTTGAATAAGCGCCGGATATAGAAAGCGACAGAAATAACTTTTTTATAAAAAATAACGACAAATTTTTTACCGTTAACTGTTAAAATACTTGGTGATAAAAGTACAGTAATATGAGTGGTTGCAAAGTAGTACACGGTATTGTACATTATCTTTGATTATTGATTCTTATGTAAGAAGTCACTCAGTTTCATTCAATAATTGCTATAGTAGTTATTGCATAGTATCTCATATTATTGATTCAATTATTGTCACAATATTATCTACATAATATTTTATATTATTAAATCAATAATTGAGAAAACACAGTTATTCATATTATTATTTGCATTATTGACAATGTCTAGAAAGTTCTGTCGAGAAAAGGGGTTAGATTATTTAATTGCGCGCCAATAAGGAGAAATCCTTATCAGAAAGCCCCCTCTTTCATGAGAATGATCTGGTTGTCAATATTGTGAGTTATAATATTAATGATGAATAATTGTTGAAAGATTAAAAATGTGTTGATTGAAGATAAGTGATTTGTGATAAATATTTATTCAATATTTGATATAAATAGAGGGGTTGTGATGAAATACTTGTTGTAAGTTTGGCTTATTACATGTGTTAGTTCCCAATAGGCACGCAATAGATCTAGAAGGGGAGTTGAATAGATCTTTTTTTTATTTCAAATACTTTTCTCATTTATTTCGTATTACTAATGAATTAGCATATGACAAACATAAGAATCTTTTCAAGCACAGTGGAATAAGTAAAAGATCCCCTTCATTTATATATTCAATCATACATACATTGTTCTTAGAATTAGTTAAGTGGTAAGTAGTTAATACATACATAGAAGTTATAACAGTTAAGTACATAATGTAAATGACAGTAAGTAAATGACACAAGGGATTTTAAGTGGTTCAGAGACTCAAGCTCCTAATCTACTCTTCTGCTTTAACTCGCAGGATTTCCATTAAGGAAGGGCATCACCCTGAATCACTAAGATTCCTTCAAGGCCAACAGCCTTGGAACTTCAGTTCACTAAGAATATTTCAAGCCCAGCAGGCTTGTAACTCCTTTAGTTCCTTAGGAACTCTTCAAGCCCAGCAGGCTTGGAACTTCATTTAGTCCATCCGAACAAGGACCCCTCAGGCTCTGGCTTCTTGTTGTTGTAGTTGTTGTTGTTGTTGGTGCCTTGATGCTAATATGTCTTTAAGCTTAAACATCTTTTATACTTAGCAGCTTGGCGTGGTCCTCTTTGCATTCTGCTTCGAGTCTGGACCACATCTTCTCTGGTGCAGCTGATCTTCATTCTTTTCTGCTCATCTTCATCTGATGTCAGCTGTGCACTATCACCATTTGGGTTTGCTAAGTGTTTGAGCTTTTAGTAGACTTCGTCTGGCACTTAGCATTCTCTGAACCCTTCTTGAGTGGTTTGCAGACATGGTTTTGCATTTGTTTTGTTTCAGCTTTTGATTCATGGTGATTCGTAGAGTGACTCTCTTGATATTCTTTGTACTCTGACATTTTTCTAAATGCTATCTTCTTGGCCTTCTCGGCTCTCAGCTTAGCTACCATCTTCAGTGGCATTCTCATCTTTGTTGAGTGAAGCTTTTAGTCTATTCGATTCTTTCTTCAAAGCTGCTTCACTTCCACCTTTTTAGTCTCACTGTCACTAAGACTTGTTCTGTTTAGCTCTGGTGGAACTCGTAGAGTCAACAATATAGCATTCCAACAACTCAACGATTCTGCAACATCAGCAACCCTTGATCCTTGAAGCTCTGGCTTATTTATACTCCTTCCTAATCTTTCCGTTGGGATATAGCCGTTGAAAGTTATTTGAATTGCTTCGCAGATCTTGAGTTATTTGGTGTAGACTGCTTGATGTGATGTGACAGCTCCTATATGACTTTACTGACACAGCAGTCTGCTATCTTACCTACCGCCTTAGAGTTGTCACATTTCCATGTCAGGCAGATAGTCTTCTTTATTTCTTCTTTCTGACTTCTCGATTAGAACATCAGAGATTGTCCTTTTGCATCGACGCTCTCAACTAGCAATGTTTAAATATCAGTCTTCAGATTGAACCATTGCCAATGCTTCAATCTTCAGATGATCGAACTCTACGATTCTGATGCATATGTTCTTGGACCTGATCGTAGTGTCATATTGAATTTTGCTCATCGATTAGTTGAGAAAACACTACGATCCTGACGAGTGTTCATTGGATCCTCAATGTAGAACACCTCTTCCTTCTCTTGTGCAGTGCTTCAACACTTCTGTTGCCTTGACTGATATCAGGAACTAATAGCTTAAATTCTTGTTCTGGCCTCTTTTGAATAGCAAGACACTTCAGATTTGTGGCATGTCCAGCTCGCTTTCTCCTTGTGATCTCCCGTTCACTTATCATCAATGGACTGACACGTTCTTAATCACTTTAGCCTTGTGCTTCATAAGCGGACCAGTATCTTTGTGTTCACTTCATTAGTTCCTGCTTTATTTGACAAACACTATGATCCTGGATACTTTCAGGACTGTTGTCTTTTGTTTACTTGATAGCTATTGCATTTACTGACTTTCCTTAGTCAGTTACTGAAGTCTTCTTCTGATCAACTTATGGAAGACTTCATCTCGAGTGGCTTCATAACTCAATCTGGATGTTGATTGAGTTGGTGCTTAGATCTTCTGTTAACTTGCATGCCATTCGTTGAGTGCTCTCTGGTTTTCTTCAGGTGGGATGTATCTTTGCATCTCAAACTAGAGGCTTCATACTTTGGATATTCTGGGAGTGATTATTTGTTGAGAATTGTGTTTACTCTACGATTCTGCCTTGGCGTTGTGAGCACCTCTATTGAAGCCTTAGTTCTGCACTCTACGATTTAGCTTTGGTTCTGTAGACACTACGCCTTCGAATTTAGATCTTGACACTCTACGATTTTTGTCTTTATACTTGTTGTCTTCATCTGATCTTGCTCGACTATGATCTCTGCCTCTGATGTGATCAGTAGACTCTACGACTGAGTGTGGTCTACGATTCTTAGCTTGGTTTCGGCAGATGCTCGGTCGGCTCGTAGACAGGCTGTCTCTACGATTCTGAACAAGAAATCCTCAGCAGACTATGGCTCCGAGGATGTTCTTCTCGACACACTACGATCCTGACAGTCTACGAACTCCGAGATCTACTATCTTGTAGGCTACAATTCTGCCTTGATAGCTCTCGAGTTTTTCTTGACTCTCCTGGAAGACTACGATTTATGGTGCAATGCTCGACGATCAGACTAGCATATCTATTACATTATAAGATCAACCTAACAAGCTTGATCTTTCTACATTTATAGTCCTTGTACATCATTTATTTTTAAGGACTTTACAAAGCTGTTTTGCTTATGTAGGATCAACCTACCATATTTGATCAATTCATTCTAAGTCCTTGTACATATATTCCTTGTGAGACCCCGAATTTTATGAAATGAAAGTATTCAATTTTTATAATTATTATTCTATTTAGTAAATGGTTAAATTGATAAAAGTACAGTAATATGCGTGGTTGCATAGTAGCACACGGTATTAATTATTGATGCTTATGTGAGAAGTCACTCAGTTATACTCAATTATTGTTACAATAATTGCTGCATCATATCTCTTAATTATTGTCACGGTATCATCTGCATAATATTTTATAAATAATTGAGACGACAAAGTTATTCATATTATTATTTGCAATATTGACAATGTCTAGAAGTTCCATCAAGGAGAGGTTTGGTCACCTAATGCGGCGCGCCGATAAGGAGAAATCCTTATCGAAAGCCCCTCTTTCACAGGAGCGACTGGTTGTTAAATATTGTGAGTTATAATATTAATGATGAATGTTATTAAAAATTGAATTTGAGTTCGGAGTTGAATTTGGAGACGCGGACGTGATATTTGAGTCCAGAATGATGAAATTAGTAGAAATAGACTATAAATACAAAATTTGTCGGGGTTGACTTTTTTAGAAAAAGTTAAACTTTGAAATTTCAAAAATGAAATTTTTGAGAAAAATATTTCCATTGTGTTGGGATTGTTAGTGTTAGTGGAAATCAATATTTATTTCGATAATAATTGATGTCTGGAGGTTATATTGACCAATCGGGTAATTAATCGAATAAATGAGCAATTAATTGCTATTAATTCACATGATTATAACTATTTGTTCACATGTGTGTACTATTGATTCATATTCTTATACTATTAGGGGAGTTGGTGCAAGATTGATAATACTTGCATGACTAAGTTAAAATGGAGGTATAGATGGATGTGTCTATCTTTGTAATTCGTATTTTCACATGATTATAACTATTAATTCACATGATTGAACTATTGATTCACATTATTTACTATTAGGGGAGGTGGTGCAAGTTTGATAATACTTGCAGGTTTAAATTAAAAATGAAAGAAAAGAGGAAGGGATTATACTGTAATATTTCGAGCCCCAAAACGTGCAATTATCAAAACTATATTTTCCTATAAATAGAAGTTCATTCCTTCATTATTTTTCACCAATTCACTAAAGCTATAGAGCAGTTATTATAGAGAGAAATTATAGAGAGAAAGAAGAAGAGAAGTCTGCTACCTCACTATTCCAGTATCCAGTTTTCTTCTAAGGTAAGGGATATCATTATTGTGGTAAGGGGTATTATTATTTCGTATTCATGAAGAGAGCTATTATTATTCCATTCTTTATTATTATGTTGGAATAACTTGTCTATACGAAGTACCACATACATGGTGAAATTCTTCTGTTATTCCATTCTTTATTATTACATTGGAATAACATATGCATGGCCTATCGCATGCACAGTGAATTCTGTTGTTATTCCATTCTTTATTATTACGTTGGAATATCACTCGTGCAAATTACGCATGACCTTGTTCCATTCTTTATTATTACATTGGAATATCCTCACATGCATGCGGTTTTACGTATGACTGGTTCCATTCTTTATTATTCTTTCGGAATAACACCGTGCATGCGCGGACACATACGCACCGGGTGAATTCTTCTATTATTCCATTCTTTATTATTCTGTTAGAATAACCTGTCTATGTGGATTACCGCATGCATGGTGAATGATCCTTTGTATTCATTCCTTATTAAATTGTGGAAATGATGCATACATATGGATTACCTGCATGGCGGAGTGAAAATCCATTTACAGTTTCGTAATTTTTCTGACCCTCAAAAATTCTAAAAAAATTTGAAATGATAATTTGATAAGTTTTCTAGATTGTGTCCAAAAATAACGATTTTTGGATGTATAGATTAGGAGTTATGAATTTTATGGAAAAAGACTATTTTAAAAGTAAACCCTTATAACTCCTTGTGGTTAACTTCAAAATTGGTGAAATTTTTATTGGGAGTGCATGTATATAACAAAAGTATACCTTGTAAATTTCGGAATTTTTGGACAAAAGTACAAGTTAAGATAAATGTCTAAATATTCGGAAGTTTTGGTCATATGAAAAATAGTAAATGAATTTTAAAAATTTCGAGAAAAATATATGTTCAATATGGGACTATATTCTGCTAAATCCCAGAAAAGAAATATTTTTGGGACTGATTTGGTATTTTTTATAAAAATGAACTAGTTATGAATAAATGAAGTAAATATGTTATGTGAAGTAACAAAATTGGAAAATAGAATTTTATGGCTTGAGAATCCTATATAGGGTATATGCATATTTTTGATGAGGGATTTGATCATTGGTGATGAAATCTTATGAGTATGACATTTTTGAATGATTAAATGCATTATTTGGTAAAGTATAAACAATTGAAATAAATTATTTATAAGTTTAAGAAGTGATTAAAATATTGTTATAATATTAGATTATGCGTTTATTAAGTGATTGATAATATTTGGATAAATTTAAAGTTTTTAATATTTATCCTTGTTTTCGTTTGATTAATGCTTATATCATTGTCATCATCCTCATGCTTATATTATGATGAAAGTCATCTTTGGCTTACGTGCAAAGATGGACTTTTAATTATTGGTTTTACAGTTGAATATCTTTGGCTTACGTGCAAAGATAGACTGTTGATTATTGATTTTACAGTTGTATATATTATTGGTTTTACAGTTGTATATCTTTGACTTACGTGCAAAGATAAAATATTGATTAATGAGTATCTTTGGCATATGTGCATAGATGAACTGTTTATTGGTATGCTTATGACCAGGGATCATTCAGTATAATCATGACCCGTAATGTTATAGATGATGTGGTAAAAGTCCTCATTGGCCCGTAGTGCATTGATGGACAATTATTGGTATAATTATAACCAGGAATTATTCGGTATAATCATGACCATTGATGATTACATGAATATCCTTGGCTGTAGTGCAGGGATGATTCGATGATGTGGATTATTTATTAAGTTGAATCTCAGCGATAAAATATTGATTATACACTTTTAATTCGTAAAAGATAGTAGATATCATGCTCTAATTGACTCTTCTAAAATACAGTTGTATGTCTTTGGTCTGTAGAGCAAATAAGAATTGTTAATGAATATCTTTGGCCGTAGTGTGTAAAGATGAATTTATTAGTATGATTATGAGCAGGGATTGTGATTTGGTGTAACCATGATTTTTGATGTTTCAAGTGAAGATAGGTGATAAAAATTATCTTCGTCCTGGGTACGAAGAGGAATTTAGAATCACAATTATAATTATGAGTTATTCATATGATTGTGGACATGAATTGTTGATTGATGTTACAGGTATAAAACATTATTAGTGGACTTTTAACATGGAGACGATAATAGACCTGATGGTCTATTTGACTCTTCTAATGAATTGCTCGTTCCGCTGCAACTATGGTTGAAAAATTTTATCATCTACCATATGTTCTAAATCTCTGATTTATTATTGACGAAGGCTATTGATAATTTAATTATATTTAGTCATGATATGCTTTACTGGGCTATTTGTGCTCACCCTTTGCTTCACAATTCCTTTTAGGTAATAAGAGTGTAAATTTGGGTTGACGGGGATAACAGAGAAATAGTGTGATGGTCAGGAGATCGTAGAAGTTTCTCAATACATTATAAAGCGGCATGACATGCAACGAGATAATTGTATTGAGGACCTAAGATGTGTGTGTCGTATTTTATCGTCACTTAATAATTGATTTTGGCGAACAACAATATGGTGATGAGGCAGAGCTTTGAAAGCGTCAAAAGTGCGGCTCATTAGAATGAATATGATAGTAATCTTCTCGTTCTTCTTTGGGGTCTTAAAATATTTCTTTGTTATATTTTATATGGCATTGTAACAATTTGAGTTTGGATCATCTACGAGATAATATTGTATTAAAACTCACAGTTTAAGCATGTTGTCATACTCTACACAACATGATTCAGCGATTAATATAAATGAAGTTTGTAAATGATTTTTATAGTGTGATATCTGGCGACTCAAAATGGGTCGTGTGGACCTATTTTGGGGGCGTCACATTCCTATTATCTATCAAATAACTTTACAGCTTTTCTTAATTCAAGTATACTTGCATATTCATTTATATATATATATCATAATCAAATTATATATAAATAGGAATATCATTCGCATGCTTATTCCTGACAACATGGACCCCCACTTACTCATTTTTCAAAATCACCGGTAGAAAGTTGTCCAGATTGGTTTACAATAAAATATAATATATTCTATTTATAATCTAATAAAACGAATAACTTTATAAAAGTATTCTATTTTATATAAAAAAATTTACTATGCAAACACTATCGAGCACTTTATGCAAATACTATGCATAATAAAATATAATATAATCTAATTATTGTCTTAAAAAAAATAAATAACTTTATAAAAGTATTACATTTTATATAAAAGATTTTACTATTAGCCTAATAAAACGAATAACTTTATAAAAGTATTACATTTTTATATAAAAAGCTTTTCTGTTTTATTACATTAATAATACTAATAAAACAAAACTTCATCATCATTATTATTATTCACACTATTAATCGACCAAGTCGTTCCCAGGAAAGAGGGGGCTTTTCAATAAGAATTTCTCCCTATTGGCGCGCAATTAGGTGACCAAACCTCTCCTTGGCAGAACTTCTAGACATCGTTAATATTGTAAATAATAATATTAATAACTTCGTCATCTCAATTATAAAATATCAACAATAATTGAATCAATTAACGTGAGATACTATGCAACAATTATTGAAGCAATAATTGAACAAAACTGAGTGACTTCTCACGTAAGCATCAATAATCAATACCGTAGTGCTACTATGCAAACCACGCGTATTCTGCATTTCTTTAACACCGGTGTTTCAAAGCTAGTTAACGGTAAAACTTGGTAGTTATTTTCATAAAAAAAATATTTTTGTCGTTTTCTCAATCCGATAATAATTCCGTTGTGGGGTCCACCAATGATTGTGCCGTCGTACAAATATTCCCTGTTTAAAATGAATATTTTCCGACCAATCGAATATTATATAACAACTTGCGTACTTTGCAAAATTTATAAATATTACCCACAACTATAACATTATATCAAATTTATTCCATGATATTCAAAAATGATATTTATAGAAAATTCATTTTTATTCATAAAAGTTGGGGTCTTACAATCTTTCCTTCTTATGAAATTTCGGCCTCGAAATTAGGGTACGTACCTGGTATGTCGAAGAGGTAAGGATACCTTGATTTCATTTTAGATTCTAACACCCAGGTCATTTCTTCAACATCGTGGTTCCTCCATTAAACTTTGACTTGAGGTATAACCTTGGAGTGTAGAATATGTTCCTTCTTATCCAAGATTTGAACAGGAACCTCTTCATACGTTAAATCTTCCGCTATTTCGTCCGGTTCTAACTCAATAATGTGGTTCGGGTCTTTCACATATTTACGTAACATGGATATATGAAAAACGTTATGAACACGAGACATACTTGGCGGTAAAACAAGTCTATAGGCTACAGTCCCTACTCGATCGAGGATTAAAAATGGGCCAATGAATCAAGGATTGAGCTTTCCTCTCTTTTTAAATCTCGTAACTCCTTTCCATGGAGCAACACGTAACAACACATGATCTCCAATATCGAATTCCATGTCCTTTAGATGAAGATCAGCATAACTCTTTTGTCGGTCTTGTGCGGTTTTTATACGTTGCCGGATCGTTTGTATCTTTTTCGTAGTCATATGTACTAACTCCGGTCCCAACAACGTTGCTTCACCCACCTCATCCCAAAGATAACCGAGAAGCGACACTTTCTTCCATACAACGCTTCGAATGGAGCCATGCCAATACTTGCTTGATAGCTGTTGTTGTAGGAAAACTCCACCAATGGTAAGAACTTATCCCAACTTCCCTTGAAGTCAAGGACACAGTCTTAATAAATCTTCAAGAGTTTGAACAGTCCTCTCTGATTATCCATCCGTTTGAGGATGATATGCCGAACTAAATCGTAAATTCGTGCCCATAGCTTTTTGTAAATTAACCCAAAATCGTGAAGTGAATCTTGGGTCTCGATCAGAAACTATGGATACTGGTATACCATGCAATCTTACAACCTCGTTTATGTACATACGAGCAAGACGTTCAAGTGTATAAGTTTCTCGTATAGGTAAGAAATGAGAAGACTTGGTCAATCTATCAACAATGACCCAAATTGCATATATGCCTTGAAAAACCTTGGGAAGACCAGTAACGAAATCCATGGTAATGTGCTCCCACTTCCATTCTGGAATTTCAAGTGGTTGCAATGGACCTTTTGGTACTTGATGCTCCGCCTTGACTCATTGAAAAGTTAAACACCTTGAGATAAACAGCGCTATCTCCCTTTTCATATTTCCCCACCAAAATGTATATCGAAGATCATGATACATTTTGGTACTCCCAAGATGGATTACATACGGTGTGTTGTGCGCCCCCATCATGATTTTATACTTTAAATCAGGGTCGTTAGGAACACAAAGTCTGGATTTGACTCGAAGTATTCCTTCTTCATCGATTCTTGCTTCCGGCATAGCACCTTCTTGCACTTTCTTCCTCATAAGCATCAGCTCCAGGTCTGTAATTTGAGCAGCTTTAACTTTATCGATTAAAGTCGGTTCTACTCGTATATTCGCCATCATCATGTAGGTCCCTGGAGTCTTTATCTCTATCTCCATCCTTTGTAAGTCATACAAAATGGGCCTTTACGTTGACAATATCGCACTCGTACCCGCATATGATCTTCTACTCAATGATTCAGCTACCACGTTCACTTTTTCAGGATGGTATTGGATGGTATGATCATAATCTTTCAACAGTTCAAGTCAACGTCGCTGTCGCATGTTGAGTTCCTTTTGAGTGAAGAAATATTTGAGGCTTTTATGATCCGTAAAGATCTCCACTTTCTCCCCATACAAGTAATGCCTCCAAATTTTAAGTGCGAAGACAACAGCTGCCAACTCTAGATCAGTAGTAGGATAATTCCTCTCATATTCTTTGAGTTGTCGAGAGGCATAGGCTATGACTTTCCCATGTTGCATGAAAACACATCCTAACCCTTTGCACGAAGCATCATTTGTAGATGACAAATCCTCCGAGGCGGATGGTATTGTCGAGCAGTCTTGAAATGAGTCTCCGCTTGAGTTCTTGAAAACTCTTCTCGCATTCCTCACTCCAACTAAATTTTGTATCTTTTCGAGTCAGCTGAGTTAAGGGAGTAGCGATTTGAGAAAACCCTTCTACTGAATCTCCAATAATAACCTTGGACTAAGCCGAGAAAGCTACGTCATTTTGATCATCGATTTAGGTTGCTCCCGACTTTGAATAGCTTCAATCTTTCTTTGGGTCAAGCGGATATTCCATGACTTGATACCACGTGCCCAAGGAATGCTACTTCCTCAAGCCAGAACTCGTATTTCTTCAACTTAGCATAAAGCTTATATTCACGAAGCTTTTGAAGTATTAGCCTCAAGTGTTGCTCATGATCTTCACGGATTTTGGAATAAATAAGGATGTCATCAATAAAAACGACCACAAAGTGATCCAAATATTCCTTGAATACTCGGTTCATCATATCCATGAAGGTAGCAGGAGCATTAGTCAATCCAAAAGACATGACTAGAATTCATAATGCCCGCATTAGGAGTTCGAAAGAAGTCTTTGGAATGTCATCGGTTATAATCTTCAATTGGTGATATCTGGAATGAAGATCAATCTTTGAAAAGAATTTGGCGCCTTGCAACTGGTTAAACAGGTCATCAATACGTGGCAATGGGTACCTATTTTTTATGGTGACATGATTCAACTCCCGATAATCAATACAAAGTCGCATCGCCCATCTTTCTTCTTCACGAATAGAACAGAGCACCCAATGAGGCGTCTTAGGACGAATGATGAAACCGATGTCTAACAATTCCTACAGATTAGGTCTTTAACTCACGAAGTTCAATAGGAGCCATTCGATATGGGGCTTTGGAAATAAGTTTTGTCTGGGTTCAAGGTCGATACAAAATTCAATTTCACGCTTCTTGGTGGTAGGCCATGAAGTTCTTGGGGAATACGTCGGAAATTCATTAACAATAGAAATATCATTCAAAATTGGCGTATTTTTGTTTAGATCCGTGACATGAGCTAAGAAAGCTTGACATCCATTTTTCAATAAACGAATAGCTTTATGGCTTGAGATGACAGTGATTGATTTTATTGGTTTGGTTGCTTAAATTCGCATAATAGGTTGGTTAGGAATATGAAAGCTAACAACCTTACGAAAATAATCAATTTTTGCATGATGAGTAGTTATCCAATCACTCCCTAGAATTACATCAAATGCAAGTATTTTCAATGAAATAAGATCGACAGGTAATGTGAGGGTACTGATTTGAAAAAACCAGACTTATAAACAGTGGATGTAATGAAGGTTTCTCCCAACGGAGTTTCAACAGATAAGTCAAAGTCTTATTTCTCTGGAGTCAAATTTAAATGTTGAGCGCAAGTAGGAGAAATAAAAGAATGGGTAGACCTGGTATCAAATAAGGTATATACTTCGCTAGAGTTTATGATAAGCTTACCCGTGATGACCTCGTTCGGGTTCCTTGCTTTTCGGGAGGTCACGACAAACGCTCTCCCTTACCTCTCGGCTTTGGTATTGCTCGGGACGTCCTTTGGTGCCTCCATCCTAGCTGAACTTGTCTTCGGTGAACGACAAAATCGGGCTAGGTGACCTTCTCTTCCACAATTATAACATGCTTTGGTCGGCATCGCACAGTTTGGACTGATGTGTCCTTCCCCTCCGCATTTGAAGCATATGATAGGTGGTCGTTCTCCTTCCTTAACCACGGGTGATGGTGCTGACGTCTTTCCATCATTGTTGAATCTCCTCTTCTTGAAATGTCCATTCTTATTGTTTTGGCCATGATTACCACCGAAGTGGTTACTATTTCTGGTACGTTGATTCCCTCCACTCTTATTGTCACCGCTTCGATGATTGTTATCACTGGTATTATCATTTTATCGGTTGCTCTCTTTTGGTTGGGTGGACTCATTATCGCGCTCCAATAACTGAGCCCTATTAACAACATCTGAATACAAACACAGTTTATGAGAGATAAGATATTAACGTATCTCGGGTTTCAAACCTCTTAGAAATATTCGCGTCATTCTCTCCTCATTATCAACCAAATGGGACGCAAACCGGGACAACTCGGCAAACTTGGCTTCGTACTGCGACACGGTCACGTTGTTTTGTTCTAGTTTAATGAACTCTACCTCATTCATGTGACGAATACTTTTAGGAAAGTACTTGTCATTGAACAGTTCTTGGAACTTCTCCCAAGTCATCTTCAGTGCGGCAGGTTGAGTACGCTTTACAGATTCTCACCAGTAATCTGCCTCTACATGCAACATGAAGGTGGCAAAGGGAACCTTTTTCTTTTCAGAGCATCCCAAGACATCAAATATCTTGTTGATCTGCTTTATCCACATCTCCGCCTTAAGTGGTTTTGGCTCTCCAAAAAACTCTGGTGGTCCCAGCTCCTTGAACTGTTTGGTGGTGACCGTCCGAGAGTTGCTAGTGTTTCCACCTGCATTTTGGGATGGGGAGCCGCTCTACTTTGATGTTGCATGAATTGGATGAAGCCTCGGAACATTCCATCGTTCATCATCAAAGTCGGTGTTGTTGTTTGCACGAGGATTGTCGCCTTCCTGATGCACATTATCCTGGTTATTGATATGTGGAGACTCAGCGGTCTCACGTGCTCCATTGATGTTCTCAACATTCTCGGATGCCATATTCAAATATTGCCACAAAACAAGGGTTAATTAACATATCACATATTATCCCTATACTCCGGCGTGACCAATTAAATACCAAATAAACTTAGGTAGGTCATACTTAGCGAAGGAATTCCTCGTCTCTCCTTCCTAGTTCTTGTCTCACATCTTAGCGAGGATCATATCCCTAAGCTTTGATATCAATCATGACGCCCCCAAAATAGGTATACATCACCTATACGAGTCGCCAAATATATGGTACGTAATACAAATACAATCTTTAATATACAACAAGAAAGTCGTGAGTTTTAATACAAATATTGTCTTCAGACAATATCCACTCTCGAATAAGTCCTCATTACATTTATTATCACACTATTTAATGAGAATAGTGAGGAGGACTACTAATACTATTATCCGGACCGTCACTCTGTTTCCCGACTAGTCCATTGCCACGTTCTCATTTCAAGAAGAAAAAGTGAAAGAAAAGGTGAGCTCAACTAGCCCAAGAAGAAATATTATGACTAAGATAATGCGAGAATAAATTATCATTAGTCTTCAACGATGTTAAACCGATAAAATACAATAGACATCAAGTTTAACTGCGATTTGGAACATGCAATTCATTAAAAGAGTCAAGTAGAGAATAAAATCTACTATCTTTTATGATTTAAAAGGTTTTCATCACTTTTATCGATGGGACTCAGCTTAATAAATAATCCACATCATCCATGCACTATGGCCAAGGATATTCATTAGTATCACAACCACAATTTATCCATGCACTACGGGCCAAGGATATTTGTGTATTCATCAATGGTCATGATCATGCCAACAACTGTCCATCAATGCACTACGGGCCAATGAGGACTTTTACCACATCATTTATAACATTACGGTCATGATTACACCGAATAATCCCTGGTCATAATCATACCAAGTCCATCTATGAACTACAGGCCACAGATGACTTTCAAAAAAAAATATAAACATGAGGATGATGACAATGATATAAGAGTTCAATAAAACAAGTTCAAGAATTAATTTATTCAGGAACTAATAACATCCAAATTGTCAACATGATACTTCTTTGTAGAGTAAAATTTAAGAATGCTCAGAAGAATATTTCCATGAAAAGATACTGGATGAAGCGCAAATATCAAGGATATTCCACTAATTTCATGGAGTATAGAAGTCAAAACTTTAACCAATTGAGTATAATAAAGAATGGAATAACAAAAGAAATTACCATGCATGCGGTACTTCGCATAGACTGGTTATTCCAACAGAATAATAAATAACGGAACGGTCAAAGCGTAATACGCATGCTACTGTGATATTCCAGCGAGAATAATAAAGAATGGAATAACGGCGAAATCACCATGCATGCGGTACTTGCGCATAGCAAAGTTATTCAAAGAGCGGAACCAGTCGGCGTAAAATGCATGTGACAGGATATTCTAACGAATAATAATAAAGGCGGAACCAGTCCCACAGAAACGCATGCACAAGATATTCAATGCGAATAATAAAGAATGGAATAACAACAAAATTTCACCATGTATGCGGTGATTTCAGATGTACAAAAGTTATTCCAACATAATAATAAAGAATGGAATAACAGAAGAATTTCACCAAGTATAGGGTAGTCCACGTATACAGGTTATTCCAACAGAATAATAAAGAATGGAATAACAGAAGAATTTCACCAAGTATAGGGTAGATCGCGTATACATGTTATTCCAACAGAATAATAAATAATGGAATAATAGAAGAATTTCACCAAGTATAGGGTAGCCCATGTATACAGGTTATTCCAACAGAATAATAAATAATTGAATAACAGAAGAATTTCACCAATTATAGGGTAGATCGGCAGATATCAAAAGTTATTCCAATGTAATAATAAAGAATGGAATAACAAAAGTTCTCTTCATGAATATGAAAAAAAAATACCCCTTACCTTATAAACAAGAGTACTCCGACGGTAGGGCAGGGATATACTTGAAGAAACTTGCACTACGCTCAAAGCTTTCTTAAACGCTAAAGAAAGACACTCAAGATTATAGAAGAAGAATTCTCTCTACAGTTTCTCTCTCTAGAGTTTTAGTGAATTCGTAAGAAATAATGAAGGAATGAGTTTCTATTTATAGAAGAATGGACTGAATAATAACCAATCCATGAACGGTCCAGATTGGTTTACAATAAAATATAATATATTCTATTTATAATCTAATAAAACGAATATCTTTATAAAAGTATTCTATTTTATATAAAAAGATTTTACTATGCAAACACTATGCAGGTACTATGCAAACACTATGCATAATAAAATATAATATAATCTAATTATTGTCTAATAAAACAAATAACTTTATAAAAGTATTCTATTTTATATAAAAGATTTTACTATTAGCCTAATAAAAACGAATAACTTTATAAAAGTATTACATTTTTTATAAAAAGCTTTTACATTTTATTACATTAATAATACTAATAAAACAAAATTTCATCATCATTATTATTATTCACACTATTAATCGACCAGGCCGTTCCCAGGAAAGAGGGGGTTTTCCAATAAAGATTTCTCCCTATTGGCGCGCAATTAGGTGACCAAACCTCTCCTTGGCAGAACTTCTAGACATCGTTAATATTGCAAATAATAATATTAATAACTTCGTCATCTCAATTATAAAATATCAACAATAATTGAATCAATTAACGTGAGATACTATGCAACAATTCATCAAGCAATAATTGAACAAAACCGAGTGACTTCTCACGTAAGCATCAATAATCAATACCATGTGCTACTATGCAACCACGCGTATTCTGTACTTTTAACACGGGTGTGTTTCAGCGAGTTAATCGTAAAACTTCCGCCATTATTTTCATAAAAATATTTTTTGTCGTTTTCTCAATCCGACAATAATTGGTTAATAGGGTCCACTTGATGATTGTCTTGTCGTCATTTAATATTCCCCTGTTTAAAATGAATATTCCCCACCAATCGAATTATTATAAACAACTTGCGTACCTTTGCAAAATTTATAAATATTACCCACAACTATAACATTATATCAAATTTATTCCATAATATTCAAAAATGATATTTATAAAAAATTCATTTTTATTCATAAAAGTTGGGGTCTTACAATAAGTATACTTTGAATGTAGCTAATAGTGAAAGATTTCCTCAAGAATATCTCTGTTATTAATAAGTCTTGGCATACATGTTTATTGGACATGAATATTGGACATTTTTAATTATTTTTTTTTTGCTTGTGACTCCCAAAAAATGTATAGTATTTATTCTAACATAAATTTTTATAAAATATAGTGTTTTAGGTGTAATTTAGATACATATACAAGAACAGGGTTGTACAGTCTGTATAATCCTATTTTTGTATATGTATCCAAATTACACCTAAAATATTATAGTTTGTAAAAATTCTAGTTGGAATAAATAGTATACATTTTTTGAGAGTCACAAGCAAAAAAAAATTGAAAATGTCCAATATTCATATCCAATAAACATGTCCATGTAGAAGGACTCCAGATTTACTCTCCTATTAAGGTAAGTGATATTATTATCGTTCAATATTCATAAGGAATATTATTTTCTTCCATACCCTATAGTATGTAAGTGATATTATTTTGTTTCATATTCCTAAATCTACACTTATTTTGATAATTATTGCTTCTATAATCCCTGAAATTAGTAGAATATCCTTGAATTTTGCGTTTCATCTAGTATCGTTACATTGGAATATTGGTCTGAACTTTCATATTAAATTTCAATATTTTTATTCGGGATACTATTCACAGGGTACTATTTATGGGGTACTATTCACGACAAAATTAGTTTCTTTTCTGTCCAAATTATTTTTGATACATGAATATCATTCTTGAATTTTACTCCACGATTAGTTATCATGTTGACAATTTAAACATTCTTGAACTCTGAATAAATTGAATTATAAATCTCTAATATTTATCATTGATCTCACTTGATTGATTCTTTATATCATTGTCATCATCCTCATACTTATATTGTGATGAAAGTCATTTTTGGCCCGTAGTGCAAAGATGGGCTATTGTTTGGTATGATTATGACCAGGAATTGTGTATTAATATAATTATGACTTGTAATGTTTTAGACAAATGTTGTGGTGAAAGTCCTCTTTGGCCCGTAGTGCATAAAGGGACAAGTGTTTGGCATGATCATGACCACTGGTGATACAAACGAATATCCTTGGCCCATAGTGCATAGATAATGTGTTGATTTAAAATATTTATTGATTAGTGTTACAGAGATAAAATATTGATGATGAACTTTTAAATCATAGAAGATAGTAGACATCATGCTCTACTTGACTCTTCTAATGAATTGCTTATTTCGTTGCAGTTGTTGATCTAAAACTTGTTGTCTATTGTATTCTATCAGATTTTTCCCTGTTAAGGACTAAGGATAATTTGTTCTACATTATCTTAGTCATAATATTCTTTACTGGGCTAGTTGAGCTCACCCTTTTCCTTTTGGTTCCATTGTTCTTCTTAAGAGGCGAGAATGTAGCTGGGACTAGTCGGGAGTGGAGTAATGGTCCAAGATGGTTATTATAGTAGTTTTCACTATTTTGTAAAATAGTGTGACAATATTTGTAATGAGAACTTTATTTGAGTTTGGATATTGTCTACGAGACAATATTTGTATTCAAACTCAGCTATTGTGTTGTCGTATTTTGCACGACAGCTGTATCAATGAAGTTTGTATTTGAATTCTGTACCATATATTTGGCGACTAAGAATGGGTTGTGTAGACCTATTTTGGGGGCGTCACATATGCACTACGGGCCAAATATATTCGTTTGTATCACTAGTGGTTATGATCGTGTCAAACACCTGTCCATCTATGCACTACGGGTCAAAGAGTACTTTCACCAAAAACATTTGCCTGTAACATTAATGGTCATGATTATACCAATAAACAATTTCTTGTCATAATCATACCAATTAGGGGTGAGCATGGTGCGGTTTGAAGTCCAAATCAGCACTTTGAAACCGCTTAAGTCTTGGTTTGAAAATTCAAAATCGCATACCTAAACCGCTTGTGATTCAAAAGTGCGTTTTTTAAACTATGTGGTGCGATTTTAATTGGTGCGGTTTCGGTTCCAAAATTAATTGAAACAACAAAAAGGTCTAAGCCTTTAATTAAATTTAACATAGAACTCACATCGAGCAATTAACTTAGTGACAGAGTCGACAATGGGAATTATATAAACATAGAACCAAAGTTCCTTTTGCCAAACATGTCAAATTCACCATCAAATCATAGAACAATGAAACACGTAAAATAATTTTAGTTTATAATAAAGGAATGATGCTTTAAAACTAAAACATACGCTACATAAAACAACGGACACCATATATTCGATAACAAGTAAGAAGGTTTATCTAGTTCCACAAAAATTAAAAGTATATACTGGAAATAAAATTAAAAGTATATAATGGAGATATAAGAATAGTCTATCTTATATATTGCAGGGAGGACTTATAAAATATAATCCTAACTATACCTAATTTGAAAAATAATCTATTAGACTATTACTACTATAGCATTGACCTTAACTAATGCATCAAGTGCTCGAACCAACGAATTTGGCCTCTCAGCTATAAGCCCTTCCAATAACGCATCAAACAAATTCAAAATTCCAAAACCCAAATGCTTAATTTTTGACTCTATAAACCTCTAACCATCTTCTTTCAATTGGTGAAAATATAACAATGCAAGACTTGAGTTTTCTTTGAGCGTGTTCAAGTGAAAAGTAACTTTAGAATTTACTAGAGATAATACATACATACACACACATGTGCGATTTCAGTTTTATGTATGCGGTTTTGGTTAGTAACCAAATCGGAACCGTAAATTTGGTTATTCGACCCACCTAAAACCGTCACATACGCAGAAATCATTGGTGCGGTTCGTGCGATTTTTGGTGCGATTTCGGTTCTAATTTGGTTACTTGCTCAGCCCTGATACCAATCAACAGTCCATCTTTGCACTGTGGGCCAAAAATGACTCACTATAATATAAACATGAGGATGATGACAATGATATAAAGAATGAATTAAGTGAAATCAAAGATAAATTATAGAAATTTATAATTTAATTTATCCAGGGTTCAAGAATGTCCAAATTGTCAACATGATCACCAACTGTGGAGTAAAATTCAAGAATGATATTTAAAATTCATATTTTAAAGATAATTTGGACAAAAAAAAGAAACTAAATTCCGTCGTGAATAGTACTCCAGCATGAATATTACCCCAGATGAATAGTACATTGACATGAATAGCACCCCGGATGAATAGATTAAAATTTAATAAAAAATTTCAGACCAATATTCCAGTGAAGTGATATTAGATGAAGCGCAAACTATTAAAGATATTCTACTAATTTGAGGGATTTTCACCATTTAATAATAAGGTTATAGAAACAAACAATAATTTCGTACCATAAATAGAGAAATATGAAAGAAATCGATATCCTTGACGAGTACAAAAGAAATGATATCCCATACGAGTATGAAAGAATATACGAAACTGCAAATGAATTTTCACCCGACATGCGGTAATCCGCGTAGACATATTATTTCTATAATTTAATAAAGAATAAATATGAAGGGTTATTCACCAGGCATGCAGTAATCCGTGTAGACCGATTCTTCCCACAGATTAATAAGGAATAAGATGACAATTTTTATGAGTATGAAGAAAAATAACATTATTTACCTTAATAAGAGACTAGATTTAACTTGTTAAATCGGAGATTAACTTGAGAGATTTTGACTCAGAGTATCCTTACCCTCTAAAGAATATACTCACAATATTATAGAAGGAGAATTTGTGATATTGTGATGGTGTACCTCATCTTCTGAAAGAGCCTTCCTTTTATAGGCAAGGTTGGGAGGCATGCCTTTGTTAATTTTGGTTACGAGTTTCAAACTTTCAATATATAAATTTAACAAAGGGCCACTCATTGTACAAGAAGTCACAATATGCCAAAGTTTTTAAAAGAAATAATGCATACCACTTGGAAAGTTTGTTAATGAGGGACCACTATTGAAAAATGAATCTTAGTATGCCAAAGTTTTTTAAAATCAATAATGCACACCACTTGAAAAGTTTGGAAATGAGGGACCACTATTGTAAGAATTCTCAATCCAGAAAAATCAAAAGAAGATACCTGTGATGCCCCCAAAATAAGTATACATCACCCATCTTGAGTCACCAAATACATGGTACAGAATACAAATACAAACTTAATTATACAAACATCGTGTAATATACGACAAAACATATGCTATGAGTTTTAATACAAATATTGTCATCTAGACAATATCCACACTCAATGGAGTCCTCGTTACATTTATTATCACATTATTTAACAGAATAGTGAGGACTACTAATGTTATCATCGGACCCAATCGCTCTGGTTTCCTTTCGTCCCAACTATATTCTCATTTCCTAAAGAGAACAGTGAAAGAAAGGGTGATCTCAACTAGCCCAGTAAGAAATATTATGACTAAGATAATACAGAATAAATTATCATTAGTCTTCAATAATGTTAAACTGATAAAATACAATAGACATCAATTTTAACTACAGCGGAATAAGCAATCCATTAGAAGAGTCAAGTAGAGCATGATATCTACTATCTTCTATGTTTTAAAATGTTTTCATCAATTTTTATCACGAGACTCAAATTTTAATAAATAAACCACATCATCGAATCATCCCTGCACTACGGGCCAAGGATATTCATTAAATCATCAATGTTCATGACTATACCGAATAATCCCTGGTCATAATCATACCAAAAATTGTCCATCAATGCACTACAGGCCACTGAGGACTTTTACCACATCATTTATAATATTACAGGTCATGATTATACCGAATGATCCCTGGTCATAATCATACCAAGTCCATCTATGCACGTAAGCCAAAGATGACTTTCATCACAATATAAGCATGAGGATGATGACAATGATATAAGCATTAATCAAACAAAAACAAAGATAAATATTAAAGACTTTAAATTTATTCAAATATTATCAATCACTTAATAAACTCATCATCTAATATTATAACAATATTTTAATCACTTCTTAAACTTATAAACAATTTATTTCAATTGTTTACACTTTACCAAATAATGCATTTAATCATTCAAAAATGCCATACTCATAAAATTTCATCACCAATGATTAAATCCCTCATCAAAAATCTGCATATACCCTATATAGGATTCCTAAGCCATAAAATCCTATTTTCCAATTTTGTTACTTCACATAACATATTTAATTCATTTACTCATAACTAGTTCATTTTCATGAAAATACCAAATCAGTCCCAAAAGTATTTCTTTTTTCGGGATTTAGCGAGAATATAGTCCCATATTAAACATATATTTTTCTCGTAATTTTAAAATTCATTTACTATTTTTCATATGGCCAAAATCGCTAGAATATTTAGACATTTATCATAAATTTTACTTTTGCCCAAAAATTCCAAAATTTACTGTGGTATATACCTGTTATATATATGTATTCCCAATAAAATTTTACCAATTTTGGAGTTAACCACAAAGAGTTATAAGGTTTTACTTTTAAAATAGTTTTTTCCCAAAAAATCCATAACTCTTAATCTATACATCCAAAAAATCGCCATTTTTGGACACAATCTAGAAAACTCATCAAATTATCATTTCAAAATTTTCCAAAATTTTTGAGGGTCGAAAAAATTACTTAAACCGCCCCGATGCGAAACCCCCTTTTGAATGAAAATACTATTCATATGAATACAAAGGATCATTCACCATGCATGCGGTAATCACATAGGCAAAGTTATTCCAATGAATAATAAAGAATGGAATAATGAAGAATTCACCATGCATACGGTAGTCGCGTGACAAAAGTTATTCCAACAGAATAATAAAGAATGGAATAATGTAAGAATTCACCGAGTACGCGATAGACCATACGTATATGTTATTCCAACTGAATAATAAATAACAAAACCAGGTCATGCGTAATTCCAACAGACAGGATATTCCAACAGAATAATAAAGAATGGAACCAGGTCATGCGTAATACGCACAAACA
Organism: Panax ginseng; assembly: GCA_020205605.1. NCBI lineage: Eukaryota > Viridiplantae > Streptophyta > Magnoliopsida > Apiales > Araliaceae > Panax > Panax ginseng. The sequence continues at coordinate 137,341,295 of CM035129.1, read as the reverse complement.
AGATATTCCAACAGAATGGGTAATATATAAAATATTTTTATAAAAATAACGGCAAAAGTTTTACCATTAAAACTGTTGAACTTCTCGGTAGTAAAAGTACAGTAATACGTGTGGTTGCATAGTAGCACACGGTTTTGATTATTGATGCTTACGTGAGAAGTCACTCAGTTTTGTTCAATTATTGCTACAGTAATTACTGCATAGTATCTCACGTTATTTGATTCAATTATTGTCGATATTTATATATTATTAAATCAATAATTGAGATAACAAAGTTATTAATATTATTATTTGCAATATTAACGATGTCTAGAAGTTCTGCCAAGGAGAGGTTTGATCACCTAATTGCGTGCCAATGGGGAGAAATCCTTATTGGAAACCCCAGCTTTCCTGGGAACGACCTAGTCGATTAATAGTGTGAATTATAATAATGATGATGAAGTTTTGTTTTATTAGTATTATTAATGTAATAAAACAGAAAAACTTTTTATATAAAACAGAATACTTTTATAAAGTTATTCATTTTATTAGACTATAAATAGAATATATTATATTTTATTATGTATAGTGTTTGCATAGTGCCTGCACAGTGTTTGCATAGTAAAATCTTTTTATATAAAATAGAATAATTTTATAAAGTTATTCGTTTTATTTGATTATAAATGGAATATATTATATTTTATTTAAAATATTTTGTTTTATTAGAATATTTTATAGTAACCAATTTGGACCGTCTGTTTAAAAGTAAATCAATCTGGACCGTTCAAGCATTAGTTACTATTCAGTCCATTCTCCTATAAATAGAAGCTCATTCTTTCATTATTTCTTATGAATTCACTGAAACTCTAGATAGAGAAACTATAGAGAGAAAGAAGAAAAGTATTCTGCTACTTCACTACTCCTATATCCGGTTTGTTCTTAGGTAAGGGATATTATTTGTTGTACTCGTAAGGGGTATTATTTCTTTCGTATTCATGAATAGAACTTATGTTATTCCATTCTTTATTATTCTGTTCAAATAACCTGTATACGCAGACTACCCTATACATGGTGAAATTCTTCTATTATTCCATTCCTTATTATTATGTTGGAATAATCTGTCTATGTAAAGTACTGCATACATGGTGAAATTCTTCTATTATTCCATTCTTTATTATTCTGTCAGAATATCCTGTCTGTGCGTTTACGCATGACCTGGTTCTATTCTTTATTATTCTGTTAGAATATCCCGTCGGTGCGAATTACGCCTAACCTGGTTCCGTTCTTTATTATTCAATTGAGAATAACCTGTCTATGCGATATATCGCATGCATGGTGAATTCTTCAGTTATTCCATTCTTTATTATTCTGTTAGAATAACTTGTCTATGTGGATTACCACATGCATGGTGAATAATTCTTTGTATTCATTCCTTATTAAATTGTGGAAATGATCTGTTTACGTGGATTATGATGAAAGTCATAATAAAAGCATCGGACTGATGAAAATCATGGGTATATGTAGTATTAGTAAGTGTTATGAGGAGTTATGTTGGTTATTATGTGAAAATATGAAAGTTTCTTAGAAATCACAAAGGGTGAAAAATCAGATTTTGGGAGAAAATGGAACATAAAATTCAATTGACCATATCTCCTATTATATTTTGAATTTTTGAGTGTGGTCAATTTCTAGAGTTAGATCTATGAGTTTTCTAACTTATCCAGGTGGAATCATTGGAAAAGGTGTTGAAGATTTTAGTGTGGACTGATTTTAGCAAAGGTGTCAAAAGCTGCAAATTATAAAAAAGCTACTGCCCAAAAATTTAAAAGGGAATTTTCAGCCACTTAATTTGTGAGAAAAATTTCGGCCTTTTGGGACATGGAAATATATGGTATAAAGTACCTCCTGTCCAAAAATGAGCTCATTCCGACTTAAAATGATCAAGTTATGACCATTTCAATATTTAGGTTTTTCCGACGAAAAATGCTATAACCAGAGTTCTATAACTTCGATGACCATGAAATTTAAACTAGAAGATCACGTTAACATGTGTAAGATCCTGTCAAGATTTGGGAATTTTTGGAGTTAAACTTGAGGTAGCTAATTTCTTAAGGAATTAAATAGAAATTGATTTATGAAAAATAGTAAATGAATTTTAAAAATTCCGAGAAAAATATATGTTCAATATGGGACTATATTCTGCTAAATCCCAGAAAAGAAATATTTTTGGGATTGATTTGATATTTTTCATGAAAATACACTAGTTATGAGTATATAAGTTAAATATGTTATGTTAAGTTGAAAATTGGTAAATAGGATTTTATGGCTTGGGAATCCTATATGCAGATTTTTGATAAGAGATTTGATCATTGGTGATGAAATCTTATGAGAATGGCATTTTTGAATGATTAAATACATTGTTTGGTAAAGTATAAACAATTAAAATAAATTGTTTATAAGTTTAAGAAATAATTAAAATATTGTTATAATATTAATGATATTAGATTATGAGATTATTAAGTGATTGATAACATTGGGATATTCTTGAACCCTGAATAATTTATATTATAAATGTTTAATATTTATCCTTTATCTCATTTGATTGATTTTTTATATCGTTGTTATGATCCTCATGCTTACATTGTGTTGAAAGTCATTTGTGACTTACGTGCATAGATGGACTTGGTATGATTATGACCAGGGATTACTCGGTATAATCATGACCGTAATGTTACAAATGATGTGGTAAAAGTCATCTTTGGCACGTAGTGCATAGATGGACTGGGTATGATTATGACCAGGGATTATTCGGTATAATCATGACCGTAATTGAAAACACGAATATCCTTGGCCCGTAGTACATGGATAATTCGTGGTCATGATACTATTAACCTGAGTCACAGCATTATTGGTTTTACAGTTGTATATCTTTTGCCTGTAGTGCAAAGATGGACTGTTGTTTATTGGTTATTTAGTTGTATATCTTTGGTCGTAGTGCAAAAATAAATTTATTAGTATGATTATAAGCAGGAATTGTGATTTGGTATAACCATGATTTTTGATGTTTCAGGTGAAGATAGGAGATAAAAATTATCTTCGTCTTGGGTGCGAAAAGGAATTCAGAATCACAATTATGATTATGAGTTATTCATATGATTGTGGGATGTGAATTGTTGATTGATGTTCTGAGGATAAAATATTATTGGTGGACTTTTAACATGGAGAAGATAATAGACCTGATGGTATATTTGACTCTTTTAATGGATTGCTCATTCCGCTGCAACTATGGTTGAAAAGTTTTATCATCTACCATATGTTCTAAATCTCTGATTTATTATTGACGAAGGCTATTGATAATTTAATTATCTTTAGTCATTATATTCTTTTCTTAGGCTAGTTGTGCTCACCCTTTGCTTCACAATTCCTTGTGTAATAAGAGTGTTCTTAGAAGTCGGCGGAGATAATAGGGGAATTGAACGGTGGTCTATAGCTGTTGAGGTTCTCCCTAAATAGTATGAAAATAATTTTATTGAGAACTTTAGATAAGTGTGTCGTATTGTATACGTCATTTGATATTTAATTTTGGTGAACCGAATAGGGTGAGGTGAACCCAACTTTGGAAGGGTGTTTTGCCACTACCATAGAAGATGTTTAATGACATACAACCTTGTGTTATCATAAGACAGGGTTGTGCACATCCACTTGCTGAGTATATCTACGAGCACTACCTATATGATCTTGGAGTTTATTTGAAATATAATTTTCACTTGGAGACAGTGGAGATAATTATATGTCAAGAGAAGACTCACCATTGGAAAGAAGATGATAGTAATCTTCTCATTTTTCTTTGGGGTCTATTGGTCAACAAAGGATAATTCTTTGGACATATGATATCTTTCATAACTTAGATTCATGGCCTCCTATGTACGAAGGTTTCCTTGACCATCTCCCAAAGATTTTAATTTCTAAAACAGTTATTGACTGTACTTTTATATAAAGTACCTTTGTAAGGTGTTGTGGTCGAGGCACCATGAGAGTTATATAGATTTTGTATTGAAACTCACAGCTTATCTGTTGTCGTACTCTGCACGACAGTTCAACAGTTGTATAAATGAAGTTTGTATTTGGTTTTTATAGAGTGATATCTGGCAACTCAGAATGGGTGATGTATACCTATTTTGGGGGTGTCACAAATGGTATCAGAGCTTAGGGATATGGTCGTTAGCGGAGATAAGAGTCTAGAACTAGGAGGGGAGAGACGACTTATGTACTTCGCTAGTGTGTGACTTACCTAAGCTGAAATTATTTACTTGATAAGTTGATAAATTATGATATGTCAATTAACCTTTGTTTTGAAGCTATATTCTAGAATGATATCTGAAATACAGGAGATGAGAAATGGGAAAATCATCATAGCGAGGAAATTACCGGGAAGGTACAATCTGAAAAGAAAGCAAGGTACTCTCATCTCTTCGAATATCAGGTACGTACGTAAATTTCGAGGGTGAAATTTCATAAGGAGGGGAGATTGTGAGACCCCAAAATTTATGAAATGAAAGTACTCAATTTTCTTATAATTATTATTTTATTTAGTAAATTGTTAAATTGATAAAGGGTTAAAGTTAAGGGTGATATTTGAAAATTTTGCAAAGTAAGCAAGTTGATATAAAACATTCGTTGTGCCGGGGAATATTCGATTACTCGGGGAATATTCTTTTATCGGGAATATTAAATACAACAAAGACAATCATTGGTGGACCCCACAACGGAATTATTGTCAATTTGAAAAAAAGACAAAAATATTTTTATGAAAATAACGGCGAAAGTTTTACCGTTAAAACTGTTGAACTACTCGGTAGTAAAAGTACAGTAATACGTGTGGTTGCGTAGAAGACACTGCGGTTTTGATTATTGATGCTTACGTGAGAAGTCACTCGGTTTTGTTCAATTATTACTACGATAATTCTTTGCATAGTATCTCACGTTATTTGATTCAATTATTGTCGATATTTTATATATTATTAAATCAATAATTGAGATAACAAAGTTATTAATATTATTATTTGCAATATTAACGATGTCTCAAGTTCTGCTAATGAGAGGTTTGGTCACCTAATTGCGCGCATGATAGGAGAAATCCTTATTGGAAAGCCCCTCTTTCCAGGAGCGACTGGTCGATTAATAGTGTGAATTATAATAATGATGATGAAGTTTTGTTTTATTAGTATTATTAATGTAATAAAACAGAAAAACTTTTTATATAAAACATGATACTTTTATAAAGTTATTCGTTTTATTAGACTATAAATAGAATATATTATATTTTATTATGCATAGTATTTGCATAGTAAAATCTTTTTATATAAAATAGAATACTTTTATAAAGTTATTCGTTTTATTTAATTATAAATATAATATATTATATTTTATTTAAAAGATTTTGTTTTATTAGAATATTTTATAGTAACCAACTGGACCGATACATTTAAAACTAAATCAATCTGGAATAGTTCAAGAATTATTCTTATTAGGTCCATTCTCCTATAAATAGAAGCTCATTCTTTCATTATTTCTTATGAATTCACTAAAACTCTAGAGAGAAACTATAGTAGAAAGAAGAAAAGTATTCGCTACTTCACTACTCCTATATCCAGTTTGTTCTAAGGCAAGGGATATTATTTGTTGTACTCGTAAGGGGTATTATTTCTTTCGTATTCATAAATAGAACTTCTGTTATTCCATTCTTTATTATTTTGTTGGAATAACTTTGTATCTGGACTACCTTATACATGGTGAAATTCTTCTATCATTCCATTCATTATTATTATGTTGGAATAACCCATCATCGCAATCTCGCATACATGGTGAAATTCTTCTATTATTCCATTTTTTTTTATTCTATCGTAATATCACATGCAATGCGTTTACACATGACTTGGTTCCGATTCTTTTTATTATACTGTTGGAATATCGTACGCGGTATGAATTACACACGACTGGTTTCGTTTCTTTATTATTCTATTGAGAATAACACATGCATGCGATCTATTGCATGCATGGTGAATTCTTCAGTTATTCCATTCTTTATTATTCTGTTGGAATAACCTGTCTATGTGGATTACCACATGCATGGTGAATGATCCTTTGTATTCATTCCTTATTAAATTGTGAAAATGATCTGTTTACATGGATTATGATGAAAGTCATAATAAAAATATCAGACTGATGAAAATCATGGGTATATGTAGTATTAGTAAGTTTTATGAGGAGTTATGTTGGTTATTATGTGAAAATATGAAAGTTTCTTAGAAATCACAAAGGGTGAAAAATCAGATTTTGGGAGAAAATGGAACATGAAATTCAATTGACTATATCTCCTATTATATTTTGAATATTTGAGTGTGGTCAAGTTCTAGAGTTAGATCTATGAGTTTTCTAATTTATCCAGGTGGAATCACTGGAAAAGGTGTTGTATATTTTCGTGTGGACTGATTTTAGCAAAGGAATCAAAAGCTGCAAATTATGAAAAAGCTACTGCCCAGAAATTTAAAAGGGCATTTTCGGCCACAAAATTTGTGAGAAAAATTCCGGCCTTTTGGGATATGGAAATATATGGTATAAAGTACATCCTGTCCAAAAATGAGCTCATTCCGACTTAAAATGAGCAAGTTATGACCATTTCAATATTTAAGTTTTTCCGACGAAAAATGCTATAACCAGAGTTCTATAACTCTGATGACCATAAAATTTAAACTAGAAGATCACGTTAACATGTGTAAGATCCTGCCAAGATTTTGGGAATTTCTGGAGTTATACTTGAGGTAGCTAATTGCTTAAGGAATTAATTAGAAATTGATTTATGAAAAATAGTAAATGAATTTTAAAAATTCCAAGAAAAATATATGTTCAATATGGGACTATATTCTTCTAAATCCCAGAAAAGAAATATTTTTGGAACTGATTTGGTATTTTTCATGAAAATGCACTAGTTATGAGTATATGAGTTAAATATGTTATGTAAAGTTAAAAATTGGTAAATATGATTTTATAGCTTGGAAATCCTATATAGGGTATATGCAGATTTTTGATAAGAGATTTGATCATTGGTGATGAAATCTTATGAGAATGGCATTTTTTAATGATTAAATGCATTATTTGGTAAAGTGTAAACAATTAAAATAAGTTATTTATAAGTTTAAGAAATAATTAAAATATTGTTATAATATTAATGATATTAGATTATGAGATTATTAAGTGATTGATAACATTGGGATATTCTTGAACCCTGAATAATTTATATTATAAATGTTTAATATTTATCATTTATCTCATTTGATTGATTCTTTATATCGTTGTTATGAACCTCATGCTTATATTGTGTTGAAAGTCATATGTGACTTACGTGCATAGATGGACTTGGTATGATTATGACCAGGGATTATTCGGTATAATCATGACCGTAATGTTACAAATGATGTGGTAAAAGTCATCTTTGGCCTGTAGTGCATAGATGGACTTGGTATGATTATGACCAGGGATTAGTCGGTATAATCATGACCGTAATTGAAAATATGAATATCCTTGGCCCGTAGTGCATGGATAATTCATGGTCGTGATACTATTATGCTGAGTCACAGCATTATTGGTTTTACAATTGTATATCTTTGGCATGTAGTGCAAAGATGAACTGTTGATTATTGGTTATACAGTTGTATATCTTTGGCCGTAGTGCAAAGAGGAATTGTGATTTGGTATAACCATGATTTTTGATGTTTCAGGTGAAGATAGGTGATAAAAATTATCTTCGTCCTGGGTGCGAAAAGGAATTCAGAATCACAATTATGATTATGAGTTATTCATATGATTGTGGACAGGAATTGTTGATTGATGTTACTGGGATAAAATATTATTGGTGGACTTTTAACATGGAGAAGATAATAGAGTTGATGGTCTATTTGAATCTTTTAATGGATTGCTTGTTCTGCTGCAACTATGGTTGAAAAGTTTTATCATCTACCATATGTTCTAAATCTCTGATTTATTATTGACGAAGGCTATTGATAATTTAATTATCTTTAGTCATGATATTCTTTACTGGGCTAGTTGTGCTCACCCTTTTGCATCACAATTCCCCTCAGGTAATATGAGTGTTGCTGAGTCGAGCGGGGATAACAGGGGAATAGAATGGTGATCTATAGTTGTTGAGGTTCTCCCTAAATAGTATGAAAATAATTTTATTGAGAACTTTAGATAAGTGTGTCGTATTGTATACGTCATTTGATATTTAATTTTGGTGAACCGAATAGGGTGAGGTGAACCCAACTTTGGAAGGGTGTTTTGCCACTATCATACAAGATGTCTAATGACATACAACCTCGTGTTATCATAAGACAGGGTTGTGCACATCCACTTGCTGAGTATATCTACGAGCACTACCTATATGATCTTGGAGTTTATTTGAAATATAATTTTCACTTGGAGATAGTGGAGATAGTTATATGTCAAGAAAAGACTCACCATTGGAAAGAAGATGATAGTAATCTTCTAATTTTTCTTTGGGGTCTATTGGGTCAACCAAGGATAATTCTCTGGACATATGATATCTATCATAACTTAGATTCATGGCCTCCTATGTACGAAGGTTTTCTTGAGCATTTCCCAAAGATTTTAATTTCTAAAACTGTTATTGACTGTACTTTTACGTAAAGTACCTTTGTAAGGTGTTGTGGTCGAGGCACCATGAGAGTTACATAGATTTTGTATTGAAACTCACAGCTTATCTGTTGTCGTCGTACACAACTGCTGTCAGATTCGTGATTGTATAAATGAAGTTTGTATTTGATTTTTATAGAGTGATATCTGGCGATTCAGAATGGGTGATGTATACCTATTTTGGGGGCGTCACAAATAAAGAATGGAATAACAGAAGAATTTCACCATGTATACGGTAGTCCACGTATACAGGTTATTCCAACAGAATAATAAGGAATGGAATAACAATAACAATAACTCTCTTCATGAATACGAAAGAAATAATACCCCTTACCTTAGAAGAAACTGAATATTGGAATAGTGAGGTAGCAGAATTCTCTTCTTCTTTCTCTCTATAATTTCCCTCTATAATAATTGCTCTAAAGCTTTAGTGAATTGGTGAGAAATGAAGGAAAAATGAGCTTCTATTTATAGGAAAATATAGTTTCGATAATTGCACGTTTTGGGGCTCGAAATATTACAGTACAATACCTCCAACTTTTCTTTCATTTTTAATTTAGTCCTGCAAGTATTATCAAACTTGCACCGCCTCCCCTAATAGTAAATAATGTGAATCAATAGTTCAATCATGTGAATCAATAGTTATAATCATGTGAAAATATGAATTACAGTAAAGTACATCCATTTATACCTCCATTTTTAACTTAGTCATGCAAGTATTATTAATCTTGCACCAACTCCCCTAATAGTACAAGAATGTGATTCAATAGTACACACATGTGAATAAATAGTTATATAACCATGTGAATTAGTAGCAATTAATTGCTCATTTATCCGATTAATTACCCGATTTATCAATATAACCCCCAAACATCAATTATCATCGGAATAGATGTCGATTTCCACTAACACTAATAATCCCAATACAATGGAACTATCAAATTCATCTTTAATCAACACGAACTTATTCATCATTAATATTATAACTCACAATATTTAACAACTGTGTCGCTCCTGTGAAAGAAAGAGGGGCTTTCGAGAAGAATTTCTCCTTATTGGCATGCAATTAGATGACCAAACCTCTCCTCGATGTAACTTCTAGACATTATAAATATTGTAATTTAAAAATATGAATAACTTTGTCGCCTCATTTATTTATTTAATAATATATAAAATATTATTCGGATGATCTTTGTGACAATAATTGAATCAATAATATGAGAGATATGATGCAAAGAATTTCGTGAGCAATAATTGAGTATAACCGAGTGACTTCTTACATAAGCATCAATAACCAATACCTGTGCTACTATGCAACTACGCCAGACACGTATTCTTTGTACTTTACTACCGAAAGTAGTTCAACAGTTTAACGGTCAAACTTCCGTAGTTATTTTTATAAAAAGATAATTATGTTGTTTTCTAACTACGACAATACTTCCGTTGTAGGGGGTCCACTAATGATTGTGGTTAGTCGTACGAATATTCCCCTGTTAAAACGAATATTCCCGACCAATCAAATCAAATGTTATATAACCACTTGCTTACTTTGCAAAATTTGTAAATATTACCCACAACTATAACATTATATCAAATCCACACCATAATATTCAAAAATATATTTCGAGAAAATTATTCTTTATTCATAAAAGTTGGAGTCTTACAATACCCCTCTTAGAAAATTTGGCAAATGAGGAGCCACTCATTGAAAATAATTTCGCATATTCTAAAATCAAATAAAATAATACCCATTTATTCACCAATTATTCATATCTTTTTAATTTTACAACATTTATTCTCAATTAATATTACAGACTCACAATATTGATAACAAGATCGCTCTCAGGAAAGAGAGGGCTTTCTGATAAGGATTTCTCCTTACTGGCGCGCAATTAAATAACCTAACCCTTTTTCTCGACAGAACTTTCTAAACATTGTCGATAATGCTAATAATAATATGAGTAACTGTGTCGTGTCAATTATTAATTTAATAATGTGAAATATTATTTAGTTGTTCATGTGACAATTATTGAATCAATAATATAAGATATTAAACAGTAACTACTGTGACAATTATTAAGTGAGTGACTTCTTATGTAAGAATCAATAATTAGAAATATTGTGTAATACCACGTACTACTGTCCAATAACGCGTACCACTGTGGAACAACGTATATTACTATACTTTTATCATCGGGTATTTCAACAGTTTAATGGTAAAAGTTTTGTCGTTATTTTTATAAAAAGGTTGTGTTTGTCATTTTCTCTATCCGACAATTATTCTGTTGTGGGGTCCACCAATGATTGCGTTGTCGTACGAATATTCCCCGATAAAAAGAATGTTTTATGATAACTTGCTTACTTTGTATAATTTGCACATATCACCTACAACTATAACACCTTACTATTTAGAATAATATATAAAGAAAATTAAATCTTATTTATAAAAAGTTGGGGTCTTATAACCTCCCCTTCTTATGAAATTTCGTCCTCGAAATTGATGTATGTACCTGGTATTTTGAAGAGGTGAGGACACCTTTCTTTTATTTCAGATTCTTACTCACAGGTCATTTCCTCAATATCATGGTTTCTCCATAAAACTTTGACTTAAAGTATAACCTTTGAGCGTAGAATATGTTTCTTTTTATCCAAGATCTTGACACAGGTACCTTCTCATATGTTAAATATTTGGCTATCTCATCTGGTTCTAATTCAATAATTAATGTGGTTTGGGTCTTTCATATATTTACGTAACATGGATATGTGAAAAACGTTATGAACGCGAGACATGCTTGGTGGACTGAGAATTTTAAATTGACCAGTAAATCAAGAGTTAAGCTTTTCTCTCTTTCCGAATCTCGTAACTCCTTTCTATAGAGCAACACGTAGCTATACATGGTCTCCGACATTGAATTCTACGTCCTTTCGATGAAGATCAACATAACTCTTTTGTTGGTCTTGTGTTGTTCGTATACGTTACTGGATCATTTAAATCTTTTTCGTAGTCATGCGTACCAACTCTGGTCCCAATAATATTATTTCACCCATCTCGTCCTAGCTACTGGAGAACGACACTTTCGTCCGTACAACGCCTCGAATGGAGCCATGCCTATAATTGCTTGATAACTGTTGTTGTAGGAGAATTCTACCAATGAAAAGTACTTGTCCCAACTTTCTTTGAAGTCTAGTACGTAGAGTCTTAATAGATCTTCAAGAGTTTAAATAGTCCTTTCTGACTGCCCGTTCGTCTGAGAAAGATATGCAGAACTGAATTGCGTAAATTCGTGCCCATAGCTTTCTGCAGGCTGACCCTAAATTGTGAAGTTAATCTAGGGTCTCAATCAGAAACTATGTATACTGGCATACCATGCATTCTTAAAATCTCATTTATATACATACGAGCAAGACGTTCAAGTGAATAAGTTTCTCGTATAGATAAAATATGAGCAGACTTAGTTAATCTATCGACAATGACCCAAAATGCATCTACGCCTTAAGAAGCCTTGGGAAGACTCGTAAAAAATAGGTGAGCATGTAATACCCCGACTTTTATGAATAAAAATTAAATTTTCTCTAAATGTTATTTTGAATAATAAGGTGTTGATTTGATATAATGTTATAATTGTGGGTAATATTTATAAATTTTGTAAAGTAAGCAAGTTGTCATAAAATATTCGTTTGGTCGGGGAATATTTGTTTTATCAGGGAATATTCATACGATGACACAATCATTGGTGGACTCCACAACAGAATTATTGTCGGAGTTAGAAAACGACAGAAATAATTTTTTATAAAAATAACGGCAAAAGTTTTACCGTTAACGGTTGAAATCCCCGGTGGTAAAAGTACAGTAATACGCGTGGTTGCAAAGTAGCACATGGTATTGTACAGTATCTTTGATCATTGATGCTTACGTGAGAAGTCACTCAGTTTTATTCAATTATTGTCACAGTAATTGTTGCATAGTATCTCACATTATTGATTCAATTATTGTCACAATATTATATATTATTAAATCAATAATTGAGACGACAAAGTTATTCATATTATTATTTGCATTATTGACGATTTCTAGAAAGCTATGTCGAGAAAAGGGGTTTGGTCACCTAATTGTGCGCCAATAAGGAGAAGTCCTTATCGAAAAGCCCCCTCTTTCCTGGGAATGATCTGGTTGTCAATATTGTGAGTTATAATATTAATGATGAATAATTGTTGAAAGATTAAAAATGTGTTAATTGATGATAAAATAATTTGTGATAAATATTTATTCAATCTTTGATATAAATAAGAAGTCTGTTATGAGACGTTTGTTGTAAGTTTGATTTATTCTATGGGACCCATATGTCATCATCTAAGAGTAACTTTCTTCAATATTACTTGTCTTTAACAGACATCAAACCACTTGTTGTTTCACATTACAGGCGTTAAACCACTTTTCTTTTCACATTACAGGCGTCAAACCACCTTTCTTTTCATATTATCAGTCGTCAAGTCACTTGCCTTTTCACATTGCAAAGGCTAAGCTAGAAATCTTCTATAATAGAGCTTATTTCTTCTTTCATTCTCACCAATTCACTAAGACTCACAAAAGAAAGCTATAGAGAGAGAATCAGAGAGAAAGAAGAAGAGTATTCCGTTACTATACTATATATTGCAGTATTCAATCTACTACTAAGGTAAGAGGTATTATTTATTTCATATTCGTAAGAGATATTATTTTTCGTATTCGTAAGGGATATTATTTTTGTTCAATATTCGTAAGAAATAATATTTTCTTCCATACTCTGTAGTATGTAAGTAATATTATTTCGTTTCATATTCCTAATTCTACACTCATGTTGATAAGTATTGCTTCTATACTCCTTGAAATTAGTAGAATATCTTTAAATTTGCGCTTCGTCTAGTATCGTTTCACAAGGATATTTTTCTGAATATTCTTGTTAAATTTTAATCTTTTTATATCGGGGTACTATTCATGGGGTACTATTCATGAAGTACTATTCATGAGATACTATTCACTCGGTTACTATTCACCCGGAATACTATTCATGATAAAAATTAATTTCTTTTCTGTCCAAATTATTTTTGATACATGAATATTATTCTTGAATTTTACTCCACAAAACAGTTATCATGTTGACAATTTGGACATTTTTAAACTCTGGATAAATTGAATTATAAATCATTAATATTTATTCTTGATCTCGTTTGATTGAATTCTTATATCATTGTCATCATCCTCATGCTTATATTGTGATGAAAGTCATCTTTGGCCCATAATGCATAGATGGACTGTTGATTGGTATGATTATGACCAAAAATTATGTATCGATATAATCATGACCATTTGTGATAATAACGAATATCCTTGGCCGTAGTGCATGGATGATTCGTGAATGTGATAATAATGAATATCCTTGGCCCGTAGTGCATGGATAATTCAGTGATGTGAATTATTTATTGAGCTGAGTCTCAGCGATAAAATTGATGATAAACTTTTAAATCATAGAAGATAGTAGATATCATGCTCTATTTTGCTCTTCTAATGGATTGTTTGTTCCGCTGTAGTTAAACTTGTTGTCTATTGTATTCTATCACTTTAACACTGTTGAAGGCTAACGATAATTTATTCTGCATTATCTTAGTCATAATATTCTTTATTGGGCTAGTTGAGCTCACCCTTTGCTTTCATTGTTCTCTTCAGAAAATGAGAATATAGTTGGGACTAGTTGGGGAATGGAGTGACGGTCCAAATTGTTGATATAGTAGTCCTCACTATTCTGTAAAATAGTGTGATAATAATTGTAATGAGGACTCCATTTGAGTTTGGATATTGTCTACGAGATAGTATTCGTGTTAAAACTCTCAGCTACGTTTTGTCGTATTGTATAAACGAAGTTTGTATTTAAATTTTGTACCATGTATTTGGCGACTCAGAATGGGTTGTATATACCTATTTTGGGGGCGTCACAGAGAATCTCCAACAGTCTCTTCAATCACTTTGGGATACTCAAATAGGTGAGACATATCAAAAAAATCCTCTCCAACAGCCTCTTCAACCTTAATCATCAAATCTGCAACTTCCTTCTCACTCTTGAAATCTGCAACCTACTTCTCACTCTTCGAATCTAAAATTATAAGTTAAAAATATTTATTACGCATGATGGGTTTGATGTAAAATTCATTTAATTGTAGAGACTGATGAGACACAAAATATAAAAGTAATAAATAATGCTCTTTAAATTATCACGTAGGTCAACAAACTTTAATTTAAAAAGTTTTTTTTGTTACACTCTCTTACACATGCTCTTATAAGTCAAATTATATTTTAACTATAAGTATAGTAAAATCTCTATTTAGGAATAGACTTGGGACCAAACTATTTATATTTTAATAGAGAGATTATTACTAAATAGAGGTATTGGTACAAAATATTTTTCGAACACCCAAAAATATTCACTTTAACAAAAATGTAGTTCTTTATAGGAAATGTAGTCTTTTATAGAAAAATGTAGTCCTTTATAAGAAATATAGTCTTTTATAGAAAAATATAGTTTTTTATAGAAAATGTAATCTTTTATAGAAAATATAGTCTTTTAAAATTAATATTGTCTCTCATATATATATATATATATAATTATTACTATATAGAGGTATAGTTTCTTAATACGGGAGTTAAAAAGTATATAACATATTACAATTTAAAGATTATTTCTATTTATAACTAACAATAAGGATCTTAGGCTCACCCCAAAAAAGCTCACACAAGCTCACCTATAAAATGTCATTTTTTTCTCTCTCCTAAGACATAACGCGAACTTCAGCTATCTAATAACGCGAACTGAGAGCTCTCCTCTCTCGCTCTCCTCTCAAGCTCTCTTATCTCGCTCTCCCGATCTCTCTTTTTCTCTCTTCTCACGATCTTAGGCGCTCACTAGCTTCTCAAAACCACGGATTGCGCTAATTTTCGCCCCAAATCTGTCGCGATGACTTGCCCTAATTTTTACCTCTCAAATGCATCATACGCAAGTTTATCTTCTATATCTCTTTCAATTATCGATCCTAACTGTATTACAATCGATTTATTCATGTTATATGCTATATGTCTGTTATTTTCTTAATTTTGAGTTTAATTGACATTGCTTCGAAAATGGGAGTCTCTAATTCACTATCATTCTTTCCTCTAATATCCAGCAATAGACCTCTAAGCCTAAAACCTCTGTTCCAAGAACTGAAATTATTAATTTTCAATAGTTTTGTAATTATTTTATGTACGTTTAAATAATTTGTAAGTGGAATTTATTTATTAATAGATACTGATATAGATATGATCAATATGGAAATACTTATAATGTGACGCCCCCAAAATAGGTCCACACGACCCATTCTGAGTCGCCAGATATCATACAATAAAAATCAAATACAAACTTCATTTATACAACTGTTGAGCGTAAATGTGAGAATCGACCACAATTAAACTATGAGTTTTAATACAAATGTATGTAACTCTCATGGTGCCTCGACCACAACCTTACAAAGGTACTTTACATAAAAGTACGGTCAGCTATTTTAAAATTAAAATCTTTGGGAAGTGCTCAAGGAAACCTTCGTACATGTGAGGCCGTGCGTACAGGTTATGATAGATATCATATGTCCACGTAATTATTCTTGGTTGACCTAATAGCCCCAAAAGAAAAAGCGAGAAGATTACTATCATGTTCTTTCCAATGGTGAGTCTTCTCTTGACATATAACTATCTCCACTGTCTGCAATTGAAAATTATATTTCAACCAAACTCCAAGATCATATAGGTAGTGCTCGTAGATATACTCGGCAAGTGGATGTGCACAACCCTGTCTTCTGTTAACACGAGGTTTTATGTCATTATACATCTTGTATGATAGTGGCAAAACACCCTTCCAAAGTTGGGTTCACCTCACCTTATTCGGTTCACCAAAATTAAATATCAAATGACGTATACAATACGACACACTTATCTAAAGTTCTCAATAAAATTATTTCCATACTATTTAGGGAGAACCTCAATAGCTATAGACCACCATTCTATTCTCCTGTTACCCCCGCTCGACCCAGCTACGCACTTATTACCTGAAAGGAATTTTGAAGCAAAAAGGGTGAGCACAACTAACCTAGTAAAGAATATCATGACTAAAGATAATTTACATCATCAATGGCCTTCATCAGTAATAAATCAGAGATTTAGAACATATGGTAGATGATAAAACTTTTTAACCATAGTTGCAACGGAACGAGCAATCCATTAGAAGAGTCAAATAGACCATCAGATCTATTATCTTCTACATATTAAAAGTCCACCAATAATGTTTTATCCCTGTAACATCAATCAATAATTCCTGTCCACAATCATATGAATAGCTCATAATCATAATTTTGATTCTAAATTCCTCTTCGCACCCAGGACGAAGATAATTTTCATCACCTATCTTTACCCGAAACATCAAAAATTATGGTTATACCAAATCACAATTCCTGCTCATAATCATACTAATAAATTCATCTTTGCACTACAGGCCAAAGACATACAACTGTGTTTTACAAAAGTCAAGTAGAGCATGATATCTACTATCTTTTACGAATTAAAAGTGTATAATCAATATTTTATCGTTGAGACTCAACTTAATAAACAATCCACACCATCGAATCATCCCTACACTACGGCCAAGAATATTCATGTAATCATCAATGGTCATGATTATA
Source organism: Panax ginseng (assembly GCA_020205605.1). Classification (NCBI taxonomy): domain Eukaryota; kingdom Viridiplantae; phylum Streptophyta; class Magnoliopsida; order Apiales; family Araliaceae; genus Panax; species Panax ginseng. The sequence goes on along the minus strand of CM035129.1, from coordinate 137,323,865 downwards.
CCGAATAATCCTTGGTTATAATCATACCAATAACTGTCCATCAATGAACTACGGGTCAATGAGGACTTTTACCACATCATCTATAACATTACGGGTCATGATTATACCGAAATATCCCTGGTCATAATCATACCAATAAATAGTTCGTCTATGCACATAAGCCAAAGATACTCATCAATCAATAGTTCATCTTTGCACGTAAGCCAAAGATATACAACTGTAAAACCAATAATCAACAGTCCATCTTTGCACGTAAGCCAAAGATATACAACTGTAAAATTAATAATCAACAGTCTATCTTTGCACGTAAGTCAAAGATGACTTTCATCATAATATAAGCATGAGGATGATGATAATGACATAATAATTCAATAAAACAAGTTCAATGATAAATTTTAAAGATTTATAATTTAATTTATCCAGGAATCAATAACGTCCAAATTGTCAACATGATACTGCTTTGTAGAGTAAAATTCAAGAATAATATTCATGTACCAAAAATAATTTGGACAGATAGGAAATATATTTTTTCGGTGAATAGTACTTTGGGAATAGTACTCCGTGAATAGTACCCCGACACGAAAAGTGTCCCGAATACCCGAGTGAATGATACTAGAGTGAATAGTAATCGGGTGAATAGTAACTCGTGAATAGTAACTCATGGATAGTACTCCGGCACGAAAAGTGCCCCGAATACCCGAGTGAATAGTAGCCCATGAATAGTAACTCGTAAAAGAAAAAATACCAAAGAAAATGATATTTCATGACAAGTACAAAAGAAATGATATCTCATACAAGTATAATAGAATATACGAAACTGCAAATGGATTTTTACCCACCATGCGATAATCCACGTAGACAGATCATTTCCACAATTTAATAAAGAATGAATACGAAGGATCATTCACCATGCATGCGGTAATTCACATAGATAGGTTATTCCAACAGAATAATAAAGAACGGAACCAGGTCATGCATATTCTGCACAGACAAGATATTCCAACAGAATAATAAAGAATGAAATAACAACGGAATTCACCAGGCATGCGATAGACCGTATAGACAGGTTATTCCAACAGAATAATAAAGAATGGAATAATAACAGAATTCACCAGGCATGCGATAGGTAGATCACACGATAAAAGTTATTCTAATAGAATAATAAAGAATGGAATAACAGAAGAATTTCACCATGTATGCGGTACTTCACATAGACATGTTATTCCAACATAATAATAAAGAATGGAATAACAGAAGAATTTCACCATGTATACGGTAGTCCGCGTATACAAGTTATTCCAACAAAATAATAAGGAATGGAATAACAATAGCTCTCTTCATGAATACGAAAAAAATAATACCCCTTACTATAATAATAATATTCCTTACTATAATAATAATATCCCTTACCTCAAAAGAAGACTGGATACTGGAATAGTGAGGTAGTAGACTTCTCTTCTTCTTTCTCTCTATAATTTCTCTCTATAATAATTGCTCTATAGCTTTAGTGAATTGGTGAGAAATGAAGGAAGAATGAGCTTCTATTTATAGAAAAATATAGTTTCGATAATTTCACGTTTTGGGGCTCGAAATATTATAGTATAATACCTTCCTCTTTTCCTTTATTTTTAATTTAGTCCTGCAAGTATTATCAAACTTACACCATCTCCCCTAATAGTAAATCATGTGAATCAATAGTAAATCATGTGACTCAATAGTTCTAAACATGTGAAAATACGAATTACAGTATAGTACCTCCATCTATACCTCCATTTTTAACTTAGTCATGCAAGTATTATCAATCTTGCACCAACTCCTCTAATAGTAAATGAATATGAATTAATAGTACATACATGTGAACAAATAGTTATAATCATTTGAATCAATAGCAATTAATTGCTAATTTATCCGGTTAATTACCCGATTGGTCAATATAACCTCTAGACATCAATTATTATCGAAATAAATGTCGATTTCCACTAACACTAATAATTCCAACACAATGGAACTATCAATTTCATCATTAATCAAGACGAACTTATTCATCATTAATATTATAACTCTTAATTTTTTTAATCTACCAGGTCGTTCCCAGGAAAGAGGGGGTTTTCCAATAAGGATTTCTCCCTATTGGCGCGCAATTAGATTATTTAACCTCTCCTTGACACTAGACATTTTCAATATTGTAAATAATAATATGAATAACTTTGTCATCTCAATTATTGATTTAATAATATAACATATTATACAGATGATACTGTGATAATAATTGAAGCAATAATATGAGAGATACGATACAACAATTATTATTGCAATAATTGAGTATAACTGAGTGACTTCTTACGTAAGCATTTATAATCAATACCGTGTGCTACTATGCAACTACAGCGTATTCATCGTATTTTTTACTACTGAAAGTAGTTCAACAATTTTAACGGTAACACTTTCGCCGTTATTTTTAATAAAAGATAAATCTGTCGTTTTCTAAATACGACAATACTTTCGTTGGGGGGTCCACCAATGATTATGTCGTCGAACGAATATTCTCTGTGAAAACAAATATTCCCCGACCAATCGAATATTCCCCGAACAACGAATAACAACTTGCTTACTTTGTAAAATTTTCAAATATCACCCTTGACTTTAACCTTTTATCAATTTAACCATTTACTAAATAGAATAATTATAAGAAAATTGAATACTTTCATTTCATAAAATTTGGGGTCTCACATATAATACAGCAGTGGCAGTAGCCAAGTCTAGCGATAGTGGTAGTAGAGTTGAAAATGTCATCGGTCCAAGAAAGAAAGGGAGGTGAAGTGAAGGGCATGTTTGGGAAATGGAAAAGAACTCCACTAACTCGTTTTCCAAGGCTCTTGGAGTTTTCATACTACCAGACCAATCACCAGAACTACTACTAGTAATTGTAATTTTATACTTTAGTAGTAGGAGTAGTTTTGTTACCAAATAATACTAATATTACATAAAAAATCCATGGACGAGAAGGAAAGTGGCACTTGCCTAAATTTCTACTCCTCTCGTTTCTTAATATAAGTCGTTTTAGAGAATTGTTTTTGTTCCTTAATATGGTCACTCTCTCTCCCTGTCTTTCTATCTATTTATATTTTTGTGTTCTGAATTTAAGTGTGGTTAGTGTGACGCCCCCAAAACAGGTATACATCACCCATCTTGAGTCGCCAGATATCATACTATAAAAATCAAATACAAACTTCATTTATACTGTTGTTGAAGCGACGCGTGCGAGAATCGACCACAGTTAAACTGTGAGTTTTAACGCAAATGTATGTAACTCTCATGGTGCCTCGACCACAACCTTGCAAAGGTACTTTACATAAAAGTACAGTTAAAAACTGTTTTAGAAATTAAAATCTTTGGAAAGTGCTCAAGGAAACCTTCGTACATGGGAGGCCATGCGTCTAGATTATGATAGATATCATATGTCCACAGAATTATCCTTGGTTGACCCAATATACCCCAAAGAAAAACGAGAATATTACTATCATGTTCTTTCCAATGGTGAGTCTTCTCTTCACATATAACTATCTCCACTGTCTGCAATTGAAAAATATATTTCAACCAAAATCCAAGATCATATAGCTCGTAGATATACTCAGCAAGTGGATGTACACAACCCTGTCTTATGATAACACGAGGTTGTATGTCATTAGACATCTTGTATGATAGTGGCAAAACACCCTTCCAAAGTTGGGTTCACCTCATCCTATTCGGTTCACGAAAATTAAATATCAAATGACGTAAACAATACGACACACTTATTTAAAGTTCTCAATAAAATTATTTTCATACTATTTAGGGTGAACCTCAACAGCTATAGACCACCGTTCTATTCTCCTGTTACCCCCGCTCGACCCAGTTACACTCTTATTACCTAAAAGGAATTGTGAAGCAAAAAGGGTGAGCACAACTAGCCTAGTAAAGAATATCATGACTAAAGATAATTTACATCATCAATAGCCTTCATCAGTAATAAATCAGAGATTTAGAACATATTGTAGATGATAAAACTTTTCAACCATAGTTGCAGCGGAACAAGCAATCCATTAGAAGAGTCAAATAGACCATCAGATCTATTATCTTCTACATGTTAAAAGTCCACCAATAATGTTTTATCCATGTAACATCAATTAACAATTCATGTCCACAATCATATGAATAACTCATAATCATAATTGTGATTCTAAATTCCTCTTCACACCCAGGACAAAGATAATTTTCATCACCTATCTTCACCCGAAACATCAAAAATCATGGTTATACCAAATCACAATTCCTGCTCATAATCATATTAATAAATTCATCTTTGCACGACGGCCAAAGATATTCATTAACAATTCATCTTTGCACTACAGGCCAAAGACATACAACAGTATTTTAGAAGAGTCAAGTAGAGCATGATATCTACTATCTTTTACAAATTAAAAGTATATAATCAATATTTTATCGCTGAGACTCAGCTTAATAAATAATCCACATCATCGGATCATCCCTGCACTACGGCCAAGGATATTCATGTAATCATCAATGGTTATGATTATACCGAATAATCCCTGGTTATAATCATACCAATAACTGTCCATCAACGCACTACGGGCCAATGAGGACTTTTACCACATCATTTATAACATTACGGGTCATGATTATACCAAATGATCCCTGGTCATAATCATACCAATAAACAGTTCATCTATGCACATAGGCCAAAGATACTCATCAATCAATAGTTCATCTTTGCACGTAAGCCAAAGATATACAACTATAAAACCAATAATCAACAGTCCATCTTTGCACGTAAACCAAAGATACACAACTGTAAAACCAATAATCAATAGTCCATCTTTACACGTAAGCCAAAGATGACTTTCATCATAATAGAAGCATGATGATGATAACAATTATATAAGCATTAATCAAACAAAATCAAAGATAAATATTAAAGACTTTAAATTTATCCAGAGTTTAAAAATATCCAAATTGTCAACATGATACTGCTTTGTGGAGTAAAATTCAAGAATAATATTCATGTACCAAAAATAATTTGGATGAAAAAAAAATATATTTTTGGGTAAATATTACTATAATAGTACCCTATGAATAGTACTTCAGGAATAGTACCTCGTGAATAGTACCCCAGCATGAAAAGTACCCCAAATACCCGAGTGAATAATATTCGGGTGAATAGTAACTCGTGAATATTACTCTGACAAGAAAAGTGTCCCGAATACCCGAGTGAATAATATTAGAGTGAATAGTAACCAGGTGAATAGTAACCCGTGAATAGTAACTCATAAAAAAAATATCAAAGAAAATGATCTTCCATGACGAGTACAAAAGAAATGATATCTCATACGAGTATAATAGAATATACGAAACTGCAAATGGATTTTCACCCGCTATGCGGTAATCCACGTAGACAGATCATTTTCACAATTTAATAAAGAATTAATATAAAGGATCATTCACCATGCATGCGGTAGTCCACACAGACAGGTTATTCCAACAGAATAATAAAGAATGGAATAACAAAAAAAATCACCAGGCATGCGATAGACCTCACAGACAGGTTATTCTAACAGAATAATAAATAATGTAACCAGGTCATGCGTAATCCGTACAGACAGAATATTCCAACAAAATAATAAAGAATGAAACCAGGTCATGCGTAATCCGCACAGATCAGATTTTCTAACAGAATAATAAAGAATGGAATAACAGAAGAATTTCAGTATGTATGCGGTAGTTCGCTTAGATAGACAATTCCAACATAATAATAAAGAATGGAATAACAACCCTTACGAGTATTGAAAGAAAATAACTCTCTTCATGAATATGAAAGAATAATACCCCTTACACAATAATGATATCCCTTACCTCAGAAGAAGACTGGATACTGGAATAGTGAAGTAGCATACTTCGCTTCTTCTTTCTCTCTATAGTTTCTCTCTCTATAATTTTTCTATAATAATAGCTCTTGTGAGACTTAGTGAATTGGTGAAAAATAATGAAGGAATGAGCTTCTATTTATAGGAAAATATAGTTTCGATAATTGTACGTTTTGGGGCTCAAAATATTACAGTAAAATACATCCCTCTTTTTCTTCATTTTTAATTTAGTCTTGCAAGTATTATCAAACTTTCACCACCTCCCCTAATAGTAAATCATGTGAATCAATAGTAAATCATGTGACTCAATAGTTCTAAACATGTGAGAAATTAATTATAGTATAGTACCTTCAACTATACCTCTATTTTTAACATTAGTCATGCAATTATTATAAATCTTGCACCAACTCCCCTAATAGTAAATGAATGTGAATCAATAGTACACACGTGTGAAAAAATAGTTTTAATCATGTGAATCAATAGTAATTAATTGATCATTTATCCGGTTAATTATCCGATTGGTCAATATAACCTTCCAGACATCAATTATTATCGAAATAAATGTCAATTTTCACTAACACTCAACACAATGGAACTATCAATTTTATCTTTAATCAACACGAACTTATTCATCATTAATATTATAATTCACAATATTTAACAACCAGGTCATTCCCAGGAAAGAGGGGGCTTTCCGATAAGGATTTCTCCCTACTGGCGCGCAATTAGATTATCTAACCTCTCCTTGACATAACTTCTAGACATTGTTAATATTGCAAATAATAATATGAATAACTTTGTCATCTCAATTATTGATTTGATAATATAACATATTATATAGATGATACTGTGACAATAATTGAATCAATAATATGAGAGATATGATGCAACAATTACTGTAGCAATAACTGAGTATAACTGAGTGACTTCTTATGTAAGCATCAATAATCAATACCGTGTGCTACTATGCAACCACGCGTATTACTATACTTTTATTACCAAGTAGTTCAACATTTTTTAACGGTAACACTTTCGTCATTATTTTTATAAAAAGATATTTCTGTCATTTTCTTACTACGACAATACTTCCATTGTGGGGTCCACCAATGATTATGCCATTGTATGAATATTCCCTGTTAAAACGAATATTCCTCGACCAATCGAATATTTCCCGACACAACAAAAATTTTATAACAACTTGTATACTTTGCAAAATTTTCAAATATCACCCTTAACTTTAACCTTTATCAATTTAACCATTTACTAAATAGAATAATTATAAGAAAATTGAATACTTTCATTTCATAAAATTCAGGGTCTCACAATCTCCCCTCCTTATGAAATTTCGCCCTCGAAATTTACGTACCTAGTAGTTCGAAGAGATGAGAATACCTTGCTTTCTTTTTAGATTGTACCTTATTTCCTTTGAATCATGATTTTCCCATTGCTCATCTCCTGTATTTTAGATATCATTCTAGAATATATCTTCAAAACAAAGGTTAATTGACATATCATAATTTGTCAACTTATCAAGTAAACAATTTCAGCTTAGGTAAGTAACACACTAGCAAAGTATATTAATCGTCTTTCCCCTCCTAATTCTAGACTCATATCTCCGCCATCGACCATATCCCTAAGCTCTAATACCATTTTTGACGCCCCCAAAACAGGTATACATCACCCATCTTGAGTCGCCAGATATCATACTATAAAAATCAAATACAAACTTCAATTATACAACTGTTGAACTGTCATGCAGAATACGACCACAGTTAAACTGTGAGTTTTAATGCAAATGTATGTAACTCTCATGGTGCCTCGACCACAACCTTACAAAGGTACTTTACATAAAAGTACAGTCAAAAACTGTTTTAGAAATTAAAATCTTTGGGAAGTGCTCAAGGAAACCTTCGTACATGGGAGGCCATGCGTCTAGATTATGATAGATATCATATGTCCACAGGATTATCCTTGGTTGACCCAATATACCCCAAAGAAAAACGAGAATATTACTATCATGTTCTTTCCAATGGTGAGTCTTCTCTTGACATATAACTATCTCCACTGTTTGCAATTGAAAAATATATTTCAACCAAACTACAAGATCATATAGATAATGCTCGTAGATATACTCAGCAAGTGGATGTGCACAACCCTGTCTTATGATAACACGATGTTGTATGTCATTAGACATCTTGTATGATAGTGGAAAAACACTCTTCCAAAGTTGGGTTCACCTCATCCTATTCGGTTCACCAAAATTAAATATCAAATGACGTATACAATATGACACACTTATCTAAAGTTCTCAATAAAATTATTTTCATACTATTTAGGGAGAAGCTCAACAGCTATAGACCACGGTTCTATTCTCCTGTTACCCCCGCTCGACCCAGTTACACTCTTATTACCTGAAAGGAATTGTGAAGCAAAAAGGGTGAGCACAACTAGCCTAGTAAAGAATATCATGACTAAAGATAATTTACATCATCAATAGCCTTCATCAGTAATAAATCAAAGATTTAGAACATATGGTAGATGATAAAACTTTTCAACCATAGTTGCAGCAGAACAAGCAATCCATTAGAAGAGTCAAATAGACCATTAGATCTATTATCTTCTCCATGTTAAAAGTCCACCAATAATGTTTTATCCCTGTAACATCAATCAACAATTCTTTTCCACAATCATATGAATAACTCATAATCATAATTGTGATTCTAAATTCCTCTTCGCACCCAGGACGAAGATAATTTTCATCACCTATCTTCACCCGAAACATCAAAAATCATGGTTATACCAAATCACAATTCCTGCTCATAATCATATTAATAAATTCATCTTTGCACGACGGCCAAAGATATTCATTAACAATTCATCTTTGCACTACAGGCCAAAGACATACAACAGTATTTTAGAAGAGTCAAGTAGAGCATGATATCTACTATCTTTTACGAATTAAAAGTATATAATCAATATTTTATCGCTGAGACTCAGCTTAATAAATAATCCACATCATCGGATCATCCCTGCACTACGGCCAAGGATATTCATGTAATCATCAATGGTTATAATTATACCGAATAATCCCTGGTTATAATCATACCAATAACTGTCCATCAACGCACTACGGGCCAATGAGGACTTTTACCACATCATTTATAACATTACGGGTCATGATTATACCAAATGATCCCTGGTCATAATCATACCAATAAACAGTTCATCTATGCACATAGGCCAAAGATACTCATCAATCAATAGTTCATCTTTGCACGTAAGCCAAAGATATACAACTATAAAACCAATAATCAACAGTCCATCTTTGCACGTAAACCAAAGATACACAACTGTAAAACCAATAATCAACAGTCCATCTTTACACGTAAGCCAAAGATGACTTTCATCATAATAGAAGCATGATGATGATAACAATTATATAAGCATTAATCAAACAAAATCAAAGATAAATATTAAAGACTTTAAATTTATCCAGAGTTTAAAAATATCCAAATTGTCAACATGATACTGCTTTGTGGAGTAAAATTCAAGAATAATATTCATGTACCAAAAATAATTTGGACAGAAAAGAAATATATTTTTTGGGTAAATATTACCCTGCAATAGTACCCTATGAATAGTACTTCAGGAATAGTACCTCGTGAATAGTACTCTAGCATGAAAAGTACCCCAAATACCCGAGTGAATAATATTCAGGTGAATAGTAATTTGGGTGAATAGTAACCCATGAAAAGTAACTCATGAATAGTACTCCGATAAGAAAAGTGCCCCGAATACCCGAGTGAATAATATTAGAGTGAATAGAACCCGGTGAATAGTAACTTAGTGAATAGTACTCTCATAAAAAAATACCAAAGAAAATGATCTTCCATGGCAGTACAAAAGAAATGCTATCTCATACGAGTATAATAGAATATCTGGCGCAAATGGATTTTCACCCGCTTATGCGATAATCACGTGAGCAGATCATTTCCACAATTTAATAAAGAATGAATCTGAAGGATCATTCACCATGCATGCGATGAGTCCCACACGATAAAAGTTATTCTAACGAGAATAATAAAAGAATTCACCAGTGCATGCGATAGATCCATTGATGCAGTGTTATTCCAGCGGAGTAATAATAAAGAATGGAACTGGTCATACGTAATCCGCATGCATGACGAGGATATTCCAACAGAATAATAAAGAATGGAACCAGGTCATGCGTAATCCGTATAGACAGGATATTCCAATAGAATAATAAAGAATGGAATAACAGAAGAATTTCACTATGTATGTGGTAGTTCGCATAGACAGGTTATTCCAACATAATAATAAAGAATGGAATAACAACCCTTATGAGTATTAAAAGAAAATAACTATCTTCATGAATACGAAAGAATAATACCCCTTACACAATAATGATATCCCTTACCTCAGAAGAAGACTGGATACTGGAATAGTGAAGTAGCAGACTTCGCTTCTTCTTTCTCTCTATAGTTTGTCTCTCTATAATTTCTCTATAATAATATTTCTTATGAGACTTAGTGAATTGGTAAAAAATAATGAAGGAATGAGCTTCTATTTATAGGAAAATATAGTTTCGATAATTGCATGTTTTGGGGCTCAAAATATTACAGTATAATACCTCCCTCTTTTTCTTCATTTTTAATTTAGTCCTGCAAGTATTATCAAACTTGCACCACCTCCCCTAATAGTAAATCATATGAATCAATAGTAAATCATGTGACTCAATAGTTTTAAACATGTGAAAAATTAATTATAGTATAGTACATTCAACTATACCTCCATTTTTAACTTAGTCATGCAAGTATTATCAATCATGCACCAACTCCCCTAATAGTAAATGAATGTGAATCAATAGTACACACATGTGAACAAATAGTTTTAATCATGTGAATCAATAGCAATTAATTGCTCATTTATCCGGTTAATTATCCAATTGGTCAATATAACCTCCAGACATCAATTATTATCAAAATAAATGTCGATTTTCACTAACACTAATAATTCCAACACAATGGAACTATCAATTTCATCTTTAATCAACACGAACTTATTCATCATTAATATTATAATTCATAATATTTAACAACCAGGTCGTTCCCAGGAAAGAGGAGGCTTTTCAATAAGGATTTCTCCCTATTGGCGCGTAATTAGATTATCTAACCTCTCCTTGACATAACTTCTAGACATTGTCAATATTTCAAATAATAATATGAATAACTTTGTCGTCTCAATTATTGATTTAATAATATAACATATTATACAGATGATACTGTGACAATAATTGAATCAATAATATGAGAGATATGATGCAACAATTACTGTAGCAATAACTGAGTGACTTCTTACATAAGCATCAATAATCAATACCGTGTGCTACTATGCAACCACACGTATTACTGTACTTTTACTACCAAGTAGTTCAACAGTTTTTAATGGTAACACTTTCACCGTTATTTTTATAAAAAGATATTTCTGTCGTTTTCTAACTACGACAATACTTCCGTTGTGGGGTCCACCAATGATTATGCCATCGTACGAATATTCCCTGTTAAAACTAATATTCCTCGACCATTCGAATATTCCCCAACACAACAAATATTTTATAACAACTTGCATACTTTGCAAAATTTTTAAATATCACCCTTAACTTTAACCTTTATCAATTTAACCATTTACTAAATAGAATAATTATAAGAAAATTGAATACTTTCATTTCATAAAATTCGGGGTCTCACAGTTAGTTTCTAAGTGTTTGTCAGGGCTGTTGCTATTAGCTAATAGTTTATTGGTTAAATAAATTAGATTTTTGTGCTTTTTTCTCTATCTTGATAATCTAGTTTTAGCAATCTTTTGCTTATAAGGGTTGAGAATCTGAAGAATATTCGTGTTTCAATTTCATTGAAGGTGCCATTTAGTAGATGGTGAAATATAAATAGTTTTATTTCATAGCAATGACATATATTTAAATTAACCATGAAATATAAGATTGCTAATTGAGATATCCAGCTAGAGAGATACACTAGAATTTCCGATGCTTATCGCACAAACACTATGCAATTTGTTTCTCCAGTTGAATTGTGTTGATTTTTTGGCAGCTGGTAACCTCTTTAATAAGCTTACTTTTGTGGGATGGACTTCTTCACATGTAAAAAATCATTGTGTAGTAAATTGGCGAAAACTTTTTACTCAAGTCCTTTGGTTGACATTATTTTGATGACACTTTTGTCTCATTTTTATGCGCCAAGTTTTAACATGTTAGTCTCTTGCAAAAGAGGAAGTACCATTCCTTCCATAAAATTTTCTGTTTCGAACTTGAAATTTTCTTCCCTGTTTAATTAAAAATTTATTGTTATATTGAATAATGCTTGAATCAAGAATAATAGAAATGCGAGTGAAGTTAATCAAGGTGTTGTTATATTGTGAAAGACGAGCTCAACTTAAAACGTCCTGGACCGATTCAAACTCAGGAAGAAGGTTTTTCTCATGTCCGAATTATGAAAAAGTAAGTGTGTTAGGGTTCAAATTTTGTTATATATATATATATATTCTATTTTATTTACTTGCACATATCTCTAAAAAATAATTTGTTTACAGAGGAATGCTTGTCAGTTTTTTGCTTGGTATGATCCTCCAATATGTGACAGATCAAGACAACTAATCCCCGGATTACTTCGAAAGATTAATGGAATGGAGCAAGAGATGGAAAACGTGCGTGCAATAGGTAACAACCGAAGAATAAAATTTATTATTGTACTTGTTTGTTCTTGGTTATTGATTTTATTCATGTTATTGTAGATCGAGTAAATATCCAAGAATTTGTTGTAACCTTATCCAAGAATTTGTTTTGTAAGCATCTGTAAGGATTTATTAGTATTATTATAAAGTGGACTTGTAATTTGTCCAGTGTCCTTGTTATATACATGAACCCACACTGTTTTGATTATTCAAGCATTCTTTCTAGTGGACTTATTTTCTGTTTTAGAAGTGGGTTTTACTGAGAATCATATGGACCATGCTTAAGAAGTGGGTTTATACATATTTATTCATTGTGGTTCCTAATATACTTCACATTGTAATTCTTATTCTATGTAAGTTGCCTGCATTCCATGAACCTCAGAACTCCCCTTCAGATTTACCACCAAACCAATATACCAATAGATTTCAGAACTCCCCTTCAGATTTACAATGCTCAGTCAACTCTGTTGCAATATAGAACCCGTACAAGTAATTAAATGTGTGATCAAAACTCCATTCTATGGTAAAAATTATGTGATCAAAATTCCATGACTCCATTCTAAGGTAAATATATGTGACGCCCCCAAAACAGGTATACATCACCCATCTTGAGTCGCCAAAAACATGGTACAAAATTCAAATACAACTTAATTATACAACAGTCGTGTAAAATACAACATAACATAATCTAAGAGTTTTAATAAGAATATTGTCATCTAGACAATATCCACACTCAATGGAGTCTTCATTACATTTATTATTACACTATTTTATAGGATAGTGAAGACCACTAAAACAACCATCTGGACCGTCAATCCGTTCCCCGACTCGTCCCAGCTATATTCTCATTTCCTGAAGAGAAAAGTGAAAGAAAGGGTGAGCTCAACTAGCCCAGTAAGAAATATTATGACTAAGATAATGCAGAATAAATTATCCTTAGCCTTCAACAGTATAACAACTGATAGAATATAATAGACAACAAGTTTTAGATCAACAACTAAAGCAAAATAAGCAATCCATTAGAAGAGTCAAGTAGAGCATAAAATCTACTATCTTCTATGATTTAAAAAGTTTTTCATCAACTTTATCTCTAAGACTCAGCTTAAAAAATAAAATCGAATCATCCCTGTATCACGGCCAAGGATATTCATGTAATCATCAATGGTCATGATTATACCGAATAATCCCTGGTCATAATCATACCACAACTGTCCATCAATGAACTACAGGCCAATGAGGACTTTCACCACATCATTCGTCACATTACGGTCATGATTATACCGAAAAATCCCTGGTCATAATCATACCAAGTCCATCTATGCACGTAAGCCAAAGATGACTTTCATCACAATATAAGCATAAGGATGATGACAATGACATAATAATTCAATAAAACAAGTTCAAAGATAAATTTTAAAGATTTATAATTTAATTTATCCAGAAATCAATAACGTCCAAATTGTCAACATGAATTTGTAGAGTAAAATTCAAGAATGCTCAGAAGAATATTTTCATGAAAAGATACTGGATGAAGCGCAAATATCCAGCATATTCTACTAATTTCATGGAGTATAGAAGCCAAAACTTTAACCAACTGAATATAATAGAATATATGAAAGCTATGAATGGATTTTCGCATTTATGCGGTAATCCACGTAGACAGATCATTTCCACAATTTAATAAGGAATGAATACGAAGGATCATTCACCATGCATGTGGTAGTCCACATAAATAGGTTATTCCAACAGAATAATAAAGAATAGAATAACAGAAGAATTCACCATGCATGCGGTAGTCCACGTAGACAGGTTATTCCAACAGAATAATAAAAAATGGAATAACAGAAGAATTCACCAGGCGTGCATAATCCGCACAGATAGGTTATTCCAACAGAATAATAAAGAATGGAATAACAGAAGAATTCACTAGGCGTGCGTAATCCGCACAGACAGGTTATTCCAACAGAATAATAAAGAATGGAATAACAGAAGAATTTACCAGGCGAGCGTAATCCGCACAGACATGTTATTCCAATAAAATAATAAAGAATGGAATAACAGAAGAATTCACTAGGCATGTGATAGACCGCACAAAAAGGTTATTCCAACAGAATAATAAAGAATGGAATAACAGAAGAATTCACCAGGCATGCGATAGACCGCACAAATAGGTTATTCCAACAGAATAATAAAGAATGGTATAAAAACCCTTACGAATATTGAAAGAAATAACTCTCTTCATGAATACGAAAGAAATAATACCCTTACCTTAAGAAAAGCGGATCTTTGGAATAGTGAGGTAGCAGACTTCTTCTTCTTTTCTCTCTCGTAATTTCTCTCTATAATAATTGCTCTATAACTTTAGTGAATTGGTGAGAAATGAAGGAAGAATGAGCTTTATTTATAGGAAAATATAGTTTCCATAATTGCACATTTTGGGGCTCGAAATATTACAAAGTATAATACCTTCCTCTTTTTCTTCATTTTAATTTAGTCCCCGCAAGTATTATCAAACTTGCACCACCTCCCCTAATAGTAAATCATGTGAATCAATAGTAAATCATGTGACTCAATAGTTCTAAACATGTGAAAAAAATAATTATAGTATAGTACCTTCATCTATTCCTCCATTTTTAATTTAGTCATGCAAGCATTATCAATCTTGCACCAACTCCCCTAATAGTAAATCATGTGAATCAATAGTACACACATGTGAACACATAGTTATAAGCATGTGAATTAATAGCAATTAATTGCTCATTTATCCGGTGAATTACCCGATTGATCAATATAACTTCCAGAAATCAATTATCATCGAAATAAATGTCGATTTTCACTAACACTAATAATTCCAACACAATGAAACTATCAATTTCATCTTTAATCAACACGAACTTATTCATCATTAATAAATTCACAATATTTAACAACCAGGTTGTTCCCAGGAAAGAGGGGGCTTTCCGATAAGGATTTCTCCCTATTGGCGCACAATTAGATTATCTAACCTCTCCTTGACAGAACTTCTAGACATTGTCAAATTGAAAATAATAATATGAATAACTTTATCATCTCAATTATTGATTTAATAATATAACATATTATACATGTGATACTGTGACAATAATTGAATCAATAATATGAGAGATATGATGCAACAATTACTATAGCAATAATTGAGTATAACTGAGTGACTTCTTACGTAAACATCAATAATCAATACATTGTGCTACTATGCAACCACGCCAGTATTCGCATTCTTTTTTACTAATGGGTAGTTCAACAATTTTAACTAGTAACACTTTCGCCGTTATTTTTATAAAATGATAATTCTGTCATTTTCTAACTACGACAATACTTTCGGTGTGGGGTCCACCAATGATTGTGTTGTCGTACGGATATTTCCCGATAAAAAGAATATTATATAACAACTTGCATACTTTGCAAAAAATTTCACATATCTCCCTTAACTTTAACCTTTTATCAATTTAACCATTTATGAAATAAAATAATAATTATAAGAAAATTGAATACTTTCATTTCATAAAATTCGGGGTCTTACACTATATATCCTTATCCCAATGATTTATATATTGGTGGTGCAAATATCATTCCGTAACGATTAGTGTTGTACGTGGTATCAAAAATGACAACATCGCTGTAAAATTTATAAGCCCGTCTAGAAGTTACATCGGCCCAAAAACAACGAGTGATCCTTTTTTCATCGTCTGTGTCAATTGTAAAAGTGAATGAAGGATTCTTTTGTTGTTCTAATTTCAAGTACTCATTCAACATATCGCCATCTTGTCCCTTCAACTCGTTATGATTGTCTCTTTCAAAGTTATACAAATCTCGTTGCGTGCAACCAATATTTTCAATCCATCTCGCCTGCAATGCAAGAAAGTTGTATTGTTGGCATTGTGGTATATTCACCATGCCAAGTTGTTGATTCAAATATTTTTGGGCAGCTGACACATTACGGTGAGATCGTAAAAAATGCCTCTTATGTGGGGTTGACAATGGGTGACAATGGCCCTCCTCAGCTATGGTAACTACGTACAAGTCATTTCTTTTAACCACTACAATTCTTGCACTACAACCTTCTTTTATAGATCCACTTTTTCTTTTTGCATCCACATCGGCTAATAGTTTGCTCCTTCCTTGCTTATAACACACATACTGCTTCCTACAAATCTCACTGCTTCCCTCTTTTCTTTTCTCAGTATGCTTTTGCACACTAAAACCAGCATGCATTGCATATGTATTGCAAAAAGTGTGAACGTCGTCTAATGTTTGAAATTATTGACCTAGCTTAGGCGTAAACTCGTTGGCTACTTGAGGATAGTAGAGTCCAGTTTTACCATTGTTCACATCCAACCCCTCTTCACTCAAGTCATCCCTCTCCATTTCCATTTCAATTTCAAAATTGTTAATGCAGTCTAAATTCATTTCTGCATTATCCCCACAAGTATCTATTTCATGGTTCATGCCTTCCTTCCATTTGTAAAAATTATGCCCAAAATAAATTAAATAGAATGATTAGGTCCACACTCAATAGAAATACTCAAAAAGTTAGCAATCATAAGTGTATAAAAAAGCTCGTATATAGAAATAATAAACAATAATTAGAATAGGCTGTCAAATATTGTACAATAATCACTAGTTATTTTCTTCCATATCTTTGTAAATAATTAGGCTTGATTATAGACAATAGATTAAGATCTTGATGTATTATTATTATTAATATAAAGTTGTAGCCATCTATTCAAATTTTATATACAAGAAAATAAATTCACTCTCTGTTTATTTTCACTCATAGCCACGGTTTCGTTTTTCTTTGTTGGAAATTTGGACTCACTTCTCCATGTTTTGATCAAGATAAAAGACGAAACTAAGGACTAACGAGCAATTCTTACAAAATCAATGACTTCTTTAGTTATCTACTTAAATTTCATGACCATATATGAAGCGTAAGAAAAGTTGAAAATATTATTTTATTTATTCTCTCTGTTACTCACAAACTAAACCTCAAGTACATTTATATAGAAACTTAGTTCAACTTAACATCTAAGCTAATTAACTATTTTGCGACTTATTTCTGAAGAAAGAACATTCTCCTAATTAGCAGCAGAACATTAGTCTCTCCTACTGTGATAATTGAGTAGTATCACAGTCACTACACAATTCTGCAGTTTGGTGTGAAGTGGCTCAAGAGTTGTCAGCACTCATATCTGCTCCATAATTGTGGAACAATCTCTAAGAGGCTTGACAACCTCTAAGAGCCAATTTTTCAAACACCTTATGTGCAACAGTTTTAAAAGCGGGTTTCATACAATTGACAGCCCAATAACAGTCCAAGTATAACGTCATATAACTAATATATAGTTAATAGGGATTTACACCTTAGCCAATGACAATGAGCATTTATTACAACAATGAAAGTATTAATTTTGTAAAATTGTTACCTTTTCACGTATTTGGGGAAAAAATTAGGGCAATCCGTGGTTTTGAGATTTGGGGCGAGTGAGCGAGTAGGGGTTGAGAAGCTAGTGAGCGCCTAAGATCGTGAGAAGTGAGAGAAAGAGAGATCGGGAGAGCTTGAGAGGAGAGCACTTAGTTCGCGTTATTAGATAGCTGAAGTTCGCGTTATGTTTGAGGAGAGAAAAAAAATAACATTTTATAGGTGAGCTTGGGTGAGTTTTTTTGGGTGAGCCTAAGATCCTTATTATTATAACTAACTCAAATTGAGACTAAATTTTTTTATAAGTTATAAAATATTATTAAAATCAAGAACAAATATGATTAGAAGAAAGAAAGTATTCTCATAATCTTTTTTTATCAATCAATCACTTTACAATACTCTTATTTATAGATATAAGAACATAAATATTAGGAGGTTAGAAAACTCAAAGTACATGAGTTTCAAAACTAAATGGACATGGGAGTTACAATCAAAGATAAGGAGAATGTATCTAGACATGGGTAAGAATGTATCTAGACATCCACACACTATGTATAATTTTATAACACTCCCCCTTGGATGTCTATTGTATAGTCATACGCATTGAAAACTGCCTCATTAAAAACCTTACCAGGAAAAATCCAATGGGAAAAACCTTGGTTAAGGGAAAAAGAGTGCAGCGTGTATTAGCTCCCCCTCATGAATATATCCTTAAGTCCTTCAGCTGTCGGATTCCAATATTGTGATGCAATCCTTCAAACGTTGTAGTTGGTGCTATGCTGAACAAATCTGCTAGATTATCTTTTAAGCGAATTTGCTGAACATCAATGTTACCACACTTTTCAATGTCATGTGAAAAAAAATTCGGTGAGATGTGTTTTATTCTATCTCCTTTGATGTATCCTCCTTTTAATTGAGATATACATGCAACATTGTCTTCATATAGAAGGAATGGAGTTCTTTTGTAGCAATTTTCTAAGAATATGCCTCGTTAAAAACCTTACCAAATAAAAACCCAGTGGGAAAAAATATTTGGCAAAGGAAAAGAGTACAATATTCTTGTATAACTTCTAGTGCCTTGGAATTGCCTCATTAAAACCTTGCAAAGGAAAATCCAGTGGGAAAAAACCTTAGCAAAGGAAAAATAGTACAATCAGCACATATCCTTTTTTACTCCCCTTCATAAGTACATAGAATTTCCATTGTTCATGGTAAAAATATCATTAAGTCGAAGTATGCCAATATTGTGCACCATCTTCTTCAAAATCATAGTTGGTAATGACTTAATGAATATATCAACCAAATTATCACATGATCAATATTGTCATTCTTCTAGGGCTCATGTGTATAAAATAATTTTGGTGCAATATGCTTGGTTCTATCACCATTTGGATTAAATAATCCTAAATCAATAGTCTCACGAAGATAACGTAAAATATGTTTAATTTCATTACAATATCTTCGAGTTGGTGCATAACTATACATTGCTAGTAAGTTAACTACAAATGTTATATCAAGTCTTGTCAAATTTACAAGATACATCAAAGTACCAATTACATAAAGATATAGTACTTCATGACCAAAACACCAATTTTACAAAGATATGGTACTTCAGGACCAAAAGTTTATTAATTATTTTCTTGTGGTCAAAACGCATATTTCTTGATATCAAGTGGCCAACCCATCATTGGAGTACTCAAAGGATTAACATTATCAATGTAAAGTTACTTCAGGACTTTTTCTGTGTACAAGAATTCCATAGTTCAATTTGTAGGCCAAGATAAAAATTTGTCTTACCAATATCTTTCATCTCAAATTTGTTATTTTTGTCGACTCTTCTGGAGCAAAATCTTTCATCAATAAATATAGTAATAATAACAAATCCAGATTATGATCTTTTGATAAAAATGCATGCACAAATTGGATTATTCTCAAATCCTTCTTTCAAAAGATATCCATTTAGGCAATTATACCACAATATGCATCTGGATTGCTTTAACCTATATAAAGAGCTTTGTAGCTTAATAGAATACATATTTCAAGATGTAGAATTATATGCTTCAGGCATTTTATATCCTTCAGGAATTTTCATGTAGATATAATTATATAATGATCTATACAGATATGATGTAACAACATCCATTAATTTCTCTTACTACCAAGCTAATTAAAAATCTGAATGTAATTGTGTCCATTACAGGAACATATGTTTCTTCATAATTAATAATATGTCTCTGCGAAGAAACCTTGTTCTACAAGTTGCGCTTTGTACCACATAATTTTATTTTTCTTATTTCGTACAAATACCCATTTGTATTCAACAGGCATTACACCTTTAGGAGTTCGGACTACAAGTCCAAAAATTTTACATTTACTTAGTGAATTTAATTTTGCTTGAATCGCCTCTTTCTACATTGGCCAAATATTTCTACATTCATCAATGATTTGTGGTTCATATATATGATCATTACTTCTGGTAATATCTATAGCAAATTTATATGAAAATATGTTGTCGACAACGATTTTATTTTTATCCAATATATACGTCTCCTGTATATACATAATGTATCGAGATCTTGTTATTTTCAGGTACCTGATCCTCTTCAGGGGATAACTCATCCTCTTCAGGGAATAACTCTTCAAGAGTTTTATTTACAGGAGATTTTTGTTCATAAGTTTTGGATAGATTGATAAATTTTGTAGTCTGTTTCATGGGTATAGCCTCTTTATAGGCTGCAACTTGTTTTTCTTGTACTTTCTTCTTCTGGGAAATTCTATCTTTAACACCAATCATTCTTTCATGTTTTTGGTGTGACTTAGATTCAATTTACTGCTGCATTAATTGATTGTCCTACAGGGACATCAATCTCTGCTAGAGTATTAGCAGCTATAATGTGAGATATCACTATTTTCTTATTATCGGTGAATAATTTTGGTAATTGATTTGCAATTCATTGCAAATGAATTATCCTTTGAACTTCTAGTTCATATTGATTTGTATAAGGATCAAGATTAAATAACGTTGAAATATTCTAATTAATCTCCCGTCGTGCTTCAGGCAATGATCTCACGTCGTGCTTCAGGCAACAACTTTTCTCCCCCTAATGGTGGGAAGACTATTAAAATAACAATCCTCAAAATATACCTTAAAAATATCACTCTGAATTCTTTCTTAGAAGATGAACACCAAATAACAATAATTAAACGTGATAATTTGGTAATTAATTTACTTTGATATAATCGGCGGTAAAGGAATCTTACGGTTCTTTAAAGGATGTTCATGGGAGTTTTCAATAATTCAATGCATCATTATTGATCCTAAATGATCATGCCAAATCATAAAAATATTTGGATCCAAACACTTCTGGTGTATTGCACACTTCTAGTGTATTACAACATTTGTTAAAACTATTCTCATTTTAGTATAATATAATTCAGAAGAGAAAATATATAATTTTTCTAATATGAGCTTCTGGCCCGATACTATTGAAGTAATATAAAGAAATTCTTCACTGCCTTCGTTATTGATTTCAATATAATAACTATTATAACGTATATCCTTAAAGCTGAGCAAATTTCTGCTTGTCTCAGAAGAATATAAAGAATCATCAATACAAAGTTTTGTGCCCTTTGAAAATATTATAATCGCTCTTCCAGAGACTTTACTTAAATTTGATGAATAATCACTTTTCAAGAGACTTCAATTATGTTTGATGAATAATCGCTCTTCTAGAGCCTTTAAAGTTTGATGAGCTTCTGACCCATACAACTTCATATATGCAAAACAGAAATTTAACTTTATTACTTGAAACATAAATAAAACATATAATAAAAATACTTATTATAATGTCATAATGTCATAATATAATGAAATAAAAATAATTAATTGGTATAAACATTTCTATCAACATATCATCAAGGAAAACATAGATATCAAAATTAGTTATATCCACTCCATTTGAAAAATCAAAATAATTCATGGGATCTTCAGGATCATTTCATTTCCTTTTCTTTTATGGAGTCTTGGTTGTATCTACCAAATGTTAAAGAGTACGACGGGTACATTCCCTTTTCTATATTGATTGGTCTTTTCACGTCCACTACCACAACCACAACCATAATTTCCTCTATGATTATCAAATGAGGTTCCATTCACTTCAGGGAATGTAATAGAATCGGTTGAGCGAGATTGTTGATTTTTCAGCAAAAACTCATTATTTTGTACAGCCACTAGAAGACATAATATCACTTCTGGGAACATAATTTTCTTTATCGCTTTAGGGAATATTTTGTGAACTTTCGCTCTCGATATTGCTACTGCAAGAGCATATTCGAGGCATGAAAATATAATAAATATTTTCTCTAACATGTCTTCATCAGTGTTTTTTTTTTCCACATAATTTTAATAGTGAGATTATTTTTTTTTAAAAAATGTAGAACTGTTCTTAGTCAACACTTTTAAAATCTTGCAACTTTAGGTGCAACCAATTATAATGAGCTTTTGGGAGAATTATAATTTTTTATTTATTTATTCTCATATCTTTCCTTTAAATCATTTTATAAGACAAATGAGTCTTTTACTGTAATATACTCATATTTTAATTTTTCATGGAGATGATAACGAATAAAAATCATTAATTTTGCATGCAGGGATGCATGATTGTCAACTATAATTGTATCTCTAAGGTTCTTTGCCTTTATATGAATCTCAGCATCAAGATTCCATTACAAATAATTCTTGCTCAATATAAATCAAGGGCAACAAATTCAAATTTATAAAATTTGAATATTAAATAACTAAACATATTCCCCATCAAATTAAATAATTATATATGTTTAGATTTAATTATAATGAAACAATTTATAGAAATGCAATAAAATACGAAACTAAAATTTTCCACTAAAACTAAATAACAAACCAACACTACTAAATATATTTGTCATTGTAACTTCATACAAAAATATATCAAAAATTATTAGAAATTTAGTTTATTATAACAATCCACATGCGCATGACTATCAAACATGATGTATAACTATTTTTTTTCTTTTTTTTTCTTTTTCAATTAAATTTACTGAATGATAAAAATAAATTTTTATGAAAAAGGTCTGAATGATATAATAAAAGTAAAGTGTTATTCTTGAACTGGAATTCTAAAACTGTCAATTAGTCAGGATGCCTATTTAACACAGTTATAACTGCCCAACACACATAACATAACTAAATCTTGTTTAAGGAATTCTGAATAGTTACTGATGTAGGTTAGTCACTATAGCTTTCAATATTTTCATAGGCAGACTAAGTGCTTCTTGTAGTAAAGCCCTTGCCTGGTCTACAGGATCCAAAGATCACCTTTATAATTTTTTTTCAATATTACAATGGTAAACTGACCACACTCCACCCAGTTCAAAACCTAGGAAAAATACTAAAAGCCCAACCTTGAATAAAAATCATGAACTTTTACTAAAAATGAAACTAAAAAAATTGTCACTGCAATGTTATAATTTGCATATCTGAATACTAAATCTCCTGTGTTTTAGTTCCCCAAGACAAAAATTAAGTATTGTGGGAGATCAGATGGATTAGAACTTGGTGGAGACATGCTTAACAAAAAGAGTAAGTAAAACTTGTGAAAGTTGCTAAATTAAAAAAACATACATAGTTCTGCATTTCCATCCGCCCACCAGAACCAAACCTGCATCTCCATGTTTTAGCGTATAATTACTTATTGAGATAGCTACCTCTATGTGGTGAGCACTATGAGGAAAATCCTCAGTGAGTTGAGAGAATTTTTTTTCTTCCCAAAATTGGATAGAGAATCGTGCTGATAACGTGTTATAAAATATTATTAAAATTAAAAATAAATATGATTAGAAGAAAGAAAGTATTCTCATAATCTTTTTTTATCAATTAATCATTTTACAATACTCTTATTTATAGATATAAGAATATAAATATTAGGGGATTACAAAACTCAAAGTACATGAGTTTTAAAACTAAATGGACATGGAGTTATAATAAAAAATAAAGAGAATGTATTTAGAAAAAAGTAAGAATGTATCTAGACATCCACACACTATGTATAACTTTATAACATAAAGGTTATTCTGAGTATTTATATACTTTTAAAATAAGTGGTTGCCGAACTGGATCACTGGGTCTTTTTCTTCTTCCCTAATACAAAGCGCAAGCAAAAACAAACAGTGGTTTTAATAGGGAGAAAGAAAGAGCCAAAGAGGAGAGAATGGGTAGTGAAGAAGAGAGCGCAGTGAAGGAACCGCTGGACCTGATCAGGCTCAGTCTCGATGAGAGAATATACGTCAAGCTTCGTTCCGATAGAGAACTCCGCGGTAAACTTCACGTATGAATTTCTTTATCTCTATTCATATTAATTTCATTCTCTCTGAATTTGATTATCTGCGTATTTCTATAATGAGTTAACTGGCTGATTTCTTGCTAAAATTTGTGGGCTTTTTTGGGCTTTGGTGAGTTTATTTGATTTTGTTTCTAGGGCTTGTATTGAAGATTTTATGTTTTGCAATTTTGTTTAATTACCGGACTTGTTTAGAGTTTATTAGTTCAATTTAGCTCGCCTTAGAAGGTATAGAAAATGTGAATCATTTTGTGGTTTTTGGAATTTGGGAATTTTAATTTATTAATATTGTACTCCCAATTTGAAGCTCGTCAAACAATTGTTGTAATAAAATGAACATATGTCTGCTATGTGTCTTAGCTGGATGGGTTTGTATGCAATGATGGATCGTTATTTGGGCTTTGCAGGGGTGAGTGAATTTGGCAAGGTATCAGGCATAATATAAGGAATGCTAGTGAGCAACTATTGACAAAATTGTTTTGTATCGGTTGAAATAATATTTATATTAACTTTTTTGGTGGTGGTTTGGGGGATCGTATAGTTACTGGATTATTCGAGATCAAGAGTTAGTGGACGATACAAGAAGATTCATATAGTTGGGTTCTATAATAATCTTCAAGGAAAATACTTATTTAATTTGCAAATCACACCTTGTTGCTAATTAAAGGGTAATGTTGCTTGCTTTTGGATCAAGAGCTCTGTCATGTTGCTATAGCGTGTACGTTAGGGTTGAATCATCTGGGGTAACATTTTTAAAAAGACAAGTGATGAAATAAACTAGGAGCGTATGTCGCTTATTATAAAGAAATCACTTGTTAACAGTTCGTAGTTCTATGCATGTTTGTTGCACTCCTCGGACACTATTATTTGGAAGTCTCCCTGCCCCCAATTCAAGTTGCAAAGTTTGTGATTGGTTTCTGTATCTATATAAATCAATGCATTATTGGCAGTTCTAATCCAAAGTAGGATACTTTTATTAAGAAAATATAAAGTAGGAATTTTTTAATAATGCTGTGCCTTGAACTCCGAGTTTTCACCTAAACAATTTTTCTTCTGCAATGTTAATATTGCACTGCAGGCATATGATCAGCACCTAAACATGATACTTGGAGATGTTGAAGAAATTGTGACTACAGTTGAGATTGATGATGAAACATATGAAGAAATAGTCCGGGTATATATCACTCATAGTCTCTCTACTAACTTTATAATATCATATATTTACTGGAATGCAGTCAAATGATGATACTACAGACTGGGCGTCAAGTAAAAGTAAGCTATGTGAACTCAAATAATGGTTTCAAATTAAATAAGACATTAAAATTTGAGAATATAATTATATTACTAATCAAAATTTAAAACCATTGCAAGTATATATTAATGGTATAAAAGAATATGCCGAGAACTATTAGTTTTCTGTTTGCTATAAATTTGAAATAAAATGAAATTAGATAATCATTTCTGTTTGCTTAGAATTTTGTAATGGCAAGCTTGCATTTTAAAGATGTTACTAAGATTTTGGTGGGAATCTATATTGGGGTACATATATCTAAGCAGTCAAAGAACATATGCTTACTGGAGATTTATTGAAGTACAGTTTAAGATGGCTATGTTAGAAAGTCTTTCAAGGTCATTATAATATTTGCACCTAATGTGAAAGAACAATAGGAACAAGTAAGCTTTTTAAGAATAGCAAGCAAAGCTTTCATTTGATAGCGAGATAAAGTTTCAAGGGCTTCAGGATCATATTACTAAATTTTGGAGTGAAGTGCTGATCTAAAGTTAATTTTGCGAGAAAATGAGTCAATATCCTTCTTTTTTTGTGGACAATATCACCTCTTCTTTTCAACAAAATTACCTGCACACCATGATCTTATAAATCATATCCAATTCTCTCATAATTATATTGCTTCCGCAACATATTAATTTTTTGGGTCTGATCATGCTCTCTGTGTTGCTTATCAACTAGTGTTGCAAAAATTGAATTTATGACAGGATATGGAAAGCATTTGACTAGGAAATCCAAGAAATAGGATTTATTTTGGTATATTTAAGAATGTTTGCTTGTAAAAGAAATAAACAAGAAGATCAAATTTAGTAAGAAAGGAATGGGTGAGCATCACAATAATAAAGTGATCCTGTGATATTTTTCATACTTCCATTTATGTTTGTGCAAGTGTGGCGTAGATTGTCTATTATGAGCTCTTTTCAGTTAGAATTTATAAGCATATTTCAGTATGTGTAGAATTAATTTCATGATTTCATCTGAGCCTTCTGAATTAAAATAACCATAGAGAATTCATACTCTAAAGTTGGGAGCAATAGGATTTATGATGTGTGATATGATCATTAGCTTATTAAATTTAAACTCTTTAAAGAAAAAGAACTATGTATCCACCACCGGTATTTGACCTGATGAAAAGATTTGTAATTGTCCATTATGTTGCAGGATGCTTGCTTTTCCAAGGTCCAAGTCGACATAATATCAAATCTACCCCCCCTCTTCCTTTTTTCTGATATGTAAACACATCCAACTACTTTTAACAATGTTCTAAAAGGCGCTAGGCGGGCGGTCAGGGGGGCCTAGGCGAATTTTTTTATTTTATGTCAATTTTAATATTTTATCTTACATTTATCTAAACAAAACAATAATATAAAGCAAAACAATCTATAATAAAGATAATAAAAGTCTGCTTAAAGTTCAAACAGATCCATATTGCTAATGTCAAAGTTCAAACACAAACATGCAATTGTTCAAAATTCAAACATATTTGTAACGTATTAGTTTTATTCATAAACAAGATTGCTATTAAATAATAAAATTTAAAATTTCAAGAATTTAATTCAATATTAAACTTAAGAAGCTAAACGTAAATTTAAGAATTATATTGAATTAAACTAAATATT
Source organism: Panax ginseng (assembly GCA_020205605.1). Taxonomy (NCBI): domain Eukaryota; kingdom Viridiplantae; phylum Streptophyta; class Magnoliopsida; order Apiales; family Araliaceae; genus Panax; species Panax ginseng. The sequence continues at coordinate 137,296,437 of CM035129.1, read as the reverse complement.
ACAAATGTATCATCATTTATATAATTTGAAGTTGGTGCAAGTTCAAAAAATTACAACTATAATAAAAAATTTCATTTTGATTTGATATTGTTCACTTCTTTTTGTGATTTGATATGCTACAACCTATATTATGAATATGGTAAATCATTAAAAAATAAATATATCAAGATCTGGTTTGGGTAGTTATTAAAATAAAAAAAATCTCTCCGCCTAGACCCCGCCTAATTTTCTGGAAGGATTTTTTTGCCACCTTGGGCCTAGGTGAGGCGTCAGGGAGGCCTGACGCCTAGGCGAGGCACCCCCTTAAGGGGGGCCTAGCGCCTAGGTGGGGCGCCAAGGTGGGCCTAGTGCTTAGGAGGGGCCTAGGCGGACCTAGGCGAGGATTTTTAGAACACTACTTTTAATAGCGAAATCTTACTTGGAGACTGCCTTTTCATCAACTATCAAGTAAAAAAAAACACATGGGAAAGTATTCAGTTACACCAGTATTCCACCAAACCCATTTATCAATGTTGATTGCCTACCGATATACAACATATTAGCAGTTGCAGTGATATGTAGGGCATTGTTTAGCAGTTACTTTTTAGTTGCATCTAGCTTTTTCCTCTCTCTGGTAATTTCTAGTGACATTGTTTTCGTGTTTATGTTATAGGCAACAAAGCGGACAGTTCCATTTCTTTTTGTACGGGGTGATGGTGTAATACTGGTTTCTCCACCTCTGCGGACAGCTTGATTGACTGTCAAGTTGGATTTGGATGGATATAATCATGCTTTTCTATGATGTTGCTTTAGAATGATATCTTTAGCTAAGAATTTTCTGCAAAGTAACAAGTATCTGTTGCTTTACAATGATATCCTCATTCAGATCTTTGTCATTGAACACATTTTCAATTTCATGACTTTAGTTTACATTTTAAAAGTTGGATGCGTCATTTTCTCTACAAGCCTTTCTCATTCAACTATTTTATTTCTTCAACATCAGTGTTAGTTGCCTAAAAAAACATAATGCTATCTATCGTATATTCCATATCATGAAATGTTAGGTTTTTTTATTTCCGTTTTCATTCCACGTAATCTTATGTAACATTGATGATAAATAGGATCCACATTCATGTGAGTCCGATCACGTCTAGGGGGTAAGTTCAGACACATGTACAAATTGGACTTTTGAATTTAGCATCTACAAATGCTCATTGTGAAACTTCTATATAGGCATATTCGAATTTGATTGTGATCAACAAGGTGTTTTGAGATTTATTTTTTGTATGACCGACTAGGCAAAACACTTTATTTCTGGAGATTGAATTCATAAACCAAATCAGACACCAAGTCTTTTTTTCTTTTTCTTTTTTTTATTTCCATAATCTCAAGGTAGAAGAATATTGACTTTCCATAGTCATAAAGCAAAGCAGGTCCTTTTCATTAATGGGAGTCATGTAACTTGTGAATACAAGTAACAATATTGCAATATTGTACTTGTCCTCTATATACTGAATTTTTGTCAACCACATTTTTTTTAACTATATAATCTACTTAAAAGTATTGGACCCAAAGAAAATATAACATATACAAATAGTATTTACATATTAATAGATACAAATAATATAATTATATGTATGTATGTATTTATGTATATGGGAATTATCCACAACCAACATCAGCTTTAGTCAATTGTTCGTTTAACAATTTGACAGACTATTGGTTGTAACCAACAATAGTAATAGATCTTTTTTCATATATAAGTTATACTGCAGTTTTTGGAGTCCAAATGTATTAAAAAATCTTGTTTGCTTAAACACAATTTATTTTTAACGTAACTTTTTTAACTCACAAACAATGTAAGTTTGAAACTTAAAAGTCGTCTAAACACACTTTTCAAATGCCCCAACAAGCACATATAAGTATGTATGTATGTATGTATCTTGTATGAGAGAAGTGCAGTAGTAGTTTCCACCTCCAAGTTGTATTATTATTAATCATTTGAAGCAATGACCTAGTAATCAAAGATAAAACAATAAAATAAACATTATTCTAATAATTCTAGCAAGAAGATAGTGTCTGGCTGTCAAGAAAAATGCAGTCCACCTCTTGGCAAAGACTCCTAGCTTCATCTTCATAACTTAACACTACCAAATTTATTCCTGTGATTGGAAAAAATGGCCACAAAGCTTGTCCAGCCTCCAATCCCTTCTTCCCATGTGGTCCCCACAATACCCATTCCCTCAAAGATGATGAGAACTCACGGAGCATTCTCAACCACTCCTCCAATTAGCAAGAACTCTGTAATTGGGAAGTACCCAAATGGGTTCAGACTCATTTCCACCATTAAAGTTGCAGAGCAAAGCTCTGGTGTAGTAGGAGATGATGAGGAGATGAAACAAGAACCACCAGATTATAATAAGACAATCGCCCAAGTCAAAGCAGAGCTTTATAATGCATTACAAGGTACAAAGTATTTCAATTGAGCTCCCCTGTTTTTCAATTCTCCATATTCTTGCTATGAATTTTGTGAATAAGATTGAGATAATGATTAATGGGTGTTATTTTGAATTGTTGAAAAGGAATTAATAGAGGAATTTTTGGAGTACCAACAGAAAAAAAATCTGAGATTGAAGATTTTGTGAAGATGCTAGAAGCACAAAATCCGACTCCAGATCCAACTCTGCATCTGGGGAAGGTACAGAATTTTTTATATTTGTTTTATGAACTGTATATGGTAATGATGGGTGATAATATTGTGGCTCAAACAATTGTTTTTTCTATAATTGGAAAGGCGGGAGGATGCTGGAAACTTGTTTATAGTACAATCAGGATTCTTGGGTCCAAAAGAACGAAGCTAGGACTGCGGGATTTCATCAGTTTGGCAGATTTTCTCCAGACAATTGATGCTGCTGAGGTACTTCTAATCTCCCTCCATTATTACTCTAAAGTGTTCAGTGGACTACTAAACTTTCAATTTGGACCAGAAATAATTGAACATGCATATAATGACCGTTAGTTCATAATGTCAGAGTAATATTTATGATGTCATTCTGACATCATTATTGCTTTAGCATTATCAACGCATGTTTATTTAGATAAATTCTTCGAGTTTCACCAAATGACATCTAGTTTTAATCATTAGGGGAATAACTGCATAGTAACTTTCTATTATTAACTAGAAATGATTGTGGTAGTGTAGATTCACTTCTGTAGATTTTATATAAAGGCAAGCATTTCCCTGAAAAGATGCAATGATTTGATAATATCCTAGGTCCACACTTTTAGAATGGGATGATAAAAATAACAAAGAATAACCATCATTTTAACTTGGGTAAGATCTTGCACTTCTTCTATATACTGCACGTACAATAGTCAGAGAGAGAGAGATCCAATCACAATGAAATTATATTCTTTCTTTTTGTATAGATGCTTATTTGTTCTTGGTATTTGAATATGTGAGGAAATGTATATATTTAGATCTTGTCTGTGTAATATCTCACTAAGTCTCGACCTCTATTATGCTCTAAAAATGGAGGGTAAAGCAGTTAATGTGATCAAGTTCAATGCCAGAGGCCTCAATTTGTTGAATGGCAAATTAACCATTGAAGCCTCCTTCAAGGTTGCATCCAAATCAGTTAAGGATATAATTATCTTCTTCATAAAATTAGTAAAAGTTTTCTTATCTCAAGAGACTAATAGTATTTATTATGTATGACATTTGAAATTCTACACAGAGAGTTGATATTAGCTACAGAAACTCAACAATTACTCCTGACCAGGTAGGTACCTAATACAGAACACCCCCTTAAGTATTTTCGCTGACAGATTGCACCCGAAAACTTCAAAGTTCCAAGCTAATTTCTGTTGTTTCTTTCAATAATGTTTTGGGTAACCAACAGTTGATGAATCTGTTTCGGAAGAACTATGATATTTTGCTTGGAATCTTCAACCCAGAGGGCTGGCTCGAGATCACGTGATCCTTCTTCTAATCTTCTTCTAGTTTTCTATGACATTGGAGTGATTACTTAATTTCTTCGTCTGTTCATCGCAGGTATGTTGATGATACATTGAGAATAGGAAGGGATGATAAAGGCAATATCTTCATATTAGAGAGATCAGAAGATGAAAGTCTATCAAGATTTTAGAAATTTTTTATTTCCAATAATGGAGTTTTCATAGGATTCCCACTCATAATTTAGCACATACTGTTCTATTAGGCATTTATAATGCAGAAACAATACATTGAGTTTGACTCCAACAATCTTTACATTTGGAGATGAATGAATATATGATTAGCATTTTCTTCTACTTGTACCAAATCTTTATATTACTGCGGCCATTTTACAGCCAAGGCCACAAAAGGCAAATTATGTCCATTTCCACTGTTTAATTATTATCATTAATGCTAGAGATCACAAATTAGTTTAAATGACATGACATTGAATACTTTAATTATAATTTATGGTACATGAGATCTATCCGACCAATATTATGGTGAGTCGGTGACACGTCATTTGAAACACTTTTTTAGATAAAAAATTTGAGTTTCGTGTTTTTACAAATCTTTCAAAAGAAATCGCAAGGTTTTTCTCTAAAGATTACAAGAGTGAAATCTCAAACTAAGAGTGAATTTTTCGACTCGAGCAAATAACTGAAGACAATAATTGTCACTTTTATATATTCGAGGAAAATGCAAACCAAGACATGTGGTTAATCCAAAATTTTATGGTACTATAAGGTAAAAAAAAACACATCTAGTTTTGAGCCAAGTGCCGCGACCAATCAACTAATGAAATTTAGCAACAAAGAAAAACTCAAATTTACTTGGTCACTTTTGTTAACATGATATACATTATTGGGTCATCCATCTTTTATATGAGATGAGTTAGTGCAAATGTACTTTAATTTGTCCAGCCATAAAGTTGCATTTGAGATTTGAATGCCCTCCCATCTACAAGTTTAAGATTTTAGATTCGTTGGTTACTTAACACCCTTTTAAGACTACATGCGGTTAGCTGCAATTCTGAAAATGTCAAGAAGCAATTTGTCCAGCATATTTAAGTCTCGTGGACTTATGGTTGAGAAAGACTTGAAGAATTAAGGCACTTACGAAGAGTTCCTACCAACTTTGTATTCATAAGCCAAAAAACTAGATTTCATGCAATCGCAAAAAATATGGGGTGATTTAGATTATTCAAAAGATCAAAAAACCCAGAGAACCACCATGAAAATTTCAACTAAACATTTGCAGTAATCACAATGTGGTCTTCCTAGACAAACCATCAACGAAAATCTTTCTTAACAAACCGACACTGTCCTAAATTTTACAGAATCTTCTGTCAGACAATCATGGTTATGCCAAGTCCTTGTTGCTGCCTGGGGAAGATAAAGCCTTTGCATCAAAGCTACTTTCTTAAAGTCGGTCCAAATTCTCCTCGGTCTTCAATTTTCATGAGTAAAGTAACCCACAAACTGGTATCAGATAAATAAATATGAATCTAAGAATTCAAAGGGCAATGCAAACTAGCTTACAATTGTTTCCATTATATAGAGGAAGAGTGCTTAAAAATCCTCTCTTATGAATGCACTTACTGCCTGCCACATTGTAACATAGGAAGCACTACAAACACAACAGTCATTCCTCAACTCCGTCATCTCAACCCTGAATACTTCCATTGCACCTACAGAAAAGGGTTATCGGAAAAAGTTCATTATTTTTCAGCCAATAAAACTGTTCAATGTGATTTACATAATTTATAACAAAGACTTTGGATAATCCATTAGAGCTTGTTCTGCCAGACATTATCTGGGGAATCACGGGCAATATTGTTGGTGCATAAATTTGTTCATTATATTCAAAAGTTTTCGCTAGTTCCATTGAGTTTGGAATTATTGAAACATATACGTAGAAGTAGGGCCACAAACGGATTGAATGGGATTTCTATTTCCTTTATTCCATGTGGATTATGTTGATCCTAAACTCAAAATTTGTACGTAAGAAAGAGATTTTTTCCGAACTTAATATTTTGGGTTAAGTTTTCCGTTTATCGATTAACAAAGATTCATGAAAGGTGTTAATTGCAAACGAGTAGGGACTTGGAATTGATACAGCAGGATGCGAGTAGTTGATACAATTCTGACCGAGCTCGCATCAAACTACTCAACTCGGGTTCCAAGAGTTAAACGAATGATTGCGAATAGTTGGGCTGAATTCAACTCAAGGAGGCTTCCATTGGAGTTCAAGTCAATTAGTGTCTTGTAGGTAGAAGCTTACAAGTTATCACGCGACAACACGAGGTTGGAATGCATGCAACGAAGAAGGATTCAAGCATCAAGACAATGTGTTCATCATGTAACAGAGATCAAATCTTGGTCTACGGAGGTTGAAGATGTGTCAAGTTCATTAATATTGTCCAAAGTTGTGTTTCAGATCAATTCAATGAAAGTCAGGAATACAAAATTCATGATGGGATTTCAGGCAAATCCGTCCCGACGGGTTTTTAAGCCTAGGAAACTCCCTTCGGCCGGATCTCTCGCTAAACCCCACCAAGAAGTCAAGTCGCTTTAACACAATGCTCTCTCCAACCCCGCCTTGGCGGTTTACAGGCCAAAATGCCTGCCCCGACGGAGTGGCCCAGAATTAGTTAGCGCGTTTTTCAAGGCAAACGCGTTTAGAAAGATTTTGAGCGTGAATTTGTTTCCTAAACTCAGTATTTACTATATATTATCATATTTCTATTATAACTAGGATGTTAGATTAGATTTTGATTCAAAAAACATTTATTGATTCCTTTTAGGATTCCTAGAGTTTCAATTCCTATTATTTAAAGACTCATTGATGTAATTCATTATTAATTAACATTCAATAATATTCAGATTTATTATATTTGTGAGATTATTCTCTACTTTTGGTTCTTTGAAGAATCCTTAAGTAATTTCTTAGTTTATTCTTTAAGATTCAATTTGACTTATCATACAACAATACATAGTTGTGTGTGGCATCTTCTACCGCATCTTCTACCGCATCAATTGTCGATTGTGTCGAGGTTCCTGTTTCAATATAAACAAGGGGTTTAGGCGTCGTTGGTGTTCCATTCAACGCAGATTTCATTGTTGATCTATTGTACCAAGGTTCTCGACTCAATATAGACGTTGGGCTGAGGTGTGTCGAGAGAGTTCCAATCTATCAACTGTGCGACCACCTCACGCAAGCGTGTCATGGAGTCTATTATTTGGTATCAAAACTAAGATTTTCTAGCAAGTTACTTATTTTTAATTTTTTGTCGAAATATATATTTAAAAAAAAAATTAGTGAAAAAAAAAGAGCAATGAAAAAAATTCAGATTTTATTTCTACTGTGCTAACCAAACTTGTAGCACACCATCAAATCATCAAATTCCAACCAAAAGTTTATTCCGTTCCATTCATTATCAATTCCGACGAAGCGACATCATAACTTTTCGGAGAAAGCATACAAGCAGAATTTTAAGGGTTTACAAAGAGAGTACAAGGCGACCACCCGAATATTTTGTGGTATCTCGACAATCACACCTTCTATATTTGTTATTGATAAGTTACTTTTAAATTGCATTGTAAAATTGTGAATTTATTTAGTGAATTCAAAAAGAGCCTATAAGAAAGAATATTAGAGGTAAAAGGCAATAGCGTGAGATCAATAGAGAGTAAAAGCCGATTGTGCAATACACGAACGTGTCATAATTGTGTGATATATTGTTTGAGCAAAACATGCAAGGAAGTGTAAGAAAAAAATTTATCTAATGACCCTTGTTTTGAAGCAAACATGTATGGCTATAATTGTGGAAGTGTTTATGGGTTAAAAGTATCTTTTTCGAGGCAGGAATGATTCAAATGCTTATTTGAGATGGGAGAAAAAAATGGATCAAAAGTTTGCTTATAATGAATATTCCGAGCGTGGGAAAGTCAAAACCAAGAGTTTTCTGGTCATGCAACTACATGGTGGGATCAATTTGCGCTTAACAGAAAAAGATGTGGAGAGCGTCCAATCGAAACATGGACATAATTAAAAACGGTAATAAGGAAGTGGTTTGCTTCAGTACAACGAGATAGGAGGGAAGAGTATATTTCTCAAAGACATGTAGAGCAACCTTCAAGGAGATCAACATTAGAAGATGATAGGAGGGTTCGCAGGCATGTAAACAAAGAGTATTCACAGTGGAGACAACCACGAGAAACTCCTAAGGTGGATAAAGAACCATTATTTTCTGAGGAGTTCATTACGAAGATGACAAATTATTGGATGCAGCTACAATATACTTCTAATGCACAAAAGGAACACGTTCAGCCGAGAAAGGAAGAAGATGAAAAAGAATATGCAGTCCAAGAAGAATTCTTAGATTCCATTGTACAAGAGGATTGTAATCAAATGCAAGAGAAAGAAAGTGAACGACAAAAAGAAATTGTTCAAAAGATTGATAATGATAAAGAAAAATTTGAAAAGGATGAGAGAGAAAAGAAAAGAGAGAATGAAAAGATTGAGCTTGAAAATAAACAAGAGAGAAACAAATGAGAGAGAGAGCATAAAGAAGAGAGAAGAAATGTGACTGAAAAAAGAGCGAGTTGGGAAGTGAACTGTATTTTGAAAAGCCAATGAATGTACATTCATACAAGACAACGCTTTTGAATACTAACAAGGTTAACTCTTCTTTGTCTAGTTCTGTTATTTCTCTTGTACAGGTTGTTAACAGGTTGTTGAGGATATACCCTGTGCTATCATTCCGTACCGATCAGCTAACAGTATTTCTAAGGAAACAACGGAGTTGCCAAAGCAAGTTGGAGAGTTGATGGAGAAGGGTATCGTAGAAGAGAACATGAGGTCGTGTGCTATTCATGAAGTCATAGTACCTAAAGAGGATAAGACGTCAAGCTTGTATATCAATTTTGAATTGATAAACAAGTATCGATTTGTTTTTCTTTACTTAGATAATATGCTTAATAGTGTGCATAGTACTTATGTTTATCTATGTGTGATAATGATTATTTGATGACAATGCCTAATCAAATTAGCACGAGGGAATGTAAAAATTGAAAAATTGTTTTAACATGTGATTTGTTTAGATGATTACTTATTTCTGTTAGATTAACTGATACATCTAGTATTTTCATAAGTTATTTAAAACATGTTTTGCATGATTCCATTGGAAAATTTGTTGTTAGCTATTTTGAGGGTAGAATTGTATTTATCATAAGCTATGGCGAATATTTGATCTTGTTGAGTTAGTTTGTGATCAGAATATGTTTTCTCGTTCTCGACGTTATTACTCGCATGAAATTCATTCTAGGGTTTCTTATCCATATGTTGATTTGGGTTTTCATGCTAGTCAATCTTTACATGAGATGTCGATAGTTGACAGTGGTAGTAATCATGTTGTTTCATTAGGGCAATCTTCATTGCATGATTTGTTATCATATGGTTTTGATTCGAGAAGTGTTTATCATCAATATGGATTGAGATATGGGTTATTTGCATGTTTAGTTAGATCATTTGAATTAGCTAAGGCATTGCATACTTCTATGAGATTGTTGAATCATATTTTGCATCCGTTCATGGAAAAACTTGTTATTATCCAGTTTGTCAACAATTTGGAAAATTTTGTGGCATGTGTTGAGTTTGTTTATCATGATAAGTATGCTATTGAGTTTTTATTTTGTGAAGTTGGTTGTGACCATTTTACTCCGCTAACAACATTATTTGATCTTAACTGTGTTAATGTCAATGGGAAAGGAAAGGTTAAATCTGTTTTACAGATTCCTGATGGGTTCATATTCATCAAGGAGGAAAGTATGGATTGTTGGGAAAATCCATTCGGGCATTGCATTGAGAGTCTACAGGGAAGTGTTAAGATTTTTGTTCTAGTAGACTATGCATGTGATTTTGAGTTATTTGATTTCTTTGTGATTAGATAAAATGAACTTGATAATTTGTTTTATTTTGTGTTTAATCCGAATTCAGGTGTATGGGATTATGCGATTCAAAAATTGACATTTGACCCAGAATCATTGACGTGGTTTTGTTTACGAATGATCGAGATCATAAGATTCATTTTTGATCCTAGAATTCGTGAATGGGAGTTTGTGATACATGAGGAGTTCTATGTGATGATATTTGATCCAGGAGGATATAGACTTTTTATAGTTTTTACGCTTATCTTATTACATATTTATTTATGTTTTTAGGTAGTAGTTTTGATTGCATTGTTGCTTTCATTACTAATTCAATTTGTTTTAATGTAGTTAGTATCTAGAAAGTACATGGTGTACGAGTGGAAGGGGTGTTGCTATATTCTTGGCGGGAGTTGAGATTTTAGATGATTCTTTTCATAATTTTGTTTGCATTGTTGATATTGCTTATATATGCTATTTGCAAGTTGAATTTTGGGATTATGATTCGTTTGATGCTACTGACTTGGTCTGCTTTTGTGTAGAAACAAGTTTGTGGTTAGTTCCTTTTCCAGCGGTGGAGATGTCGAATTTGTGGACAAATCCTTTTCAAGAAGGGAATGATACAATCCTGACCAGGCTCGCATCAAACGACGTCTCAACTCGAGTTCCAAGGGTTAAACGAATGATTGCGAGTAGTTGGGCTGAATTCAACCCAAGGAGGCTTCTATTGGAGTTCAAGTCAATTGGTGTCTTGTACGTTGCATGGGTAGGAGCTTACAAGTCATCACGCGACAACACGAGGTTGGAATGAATGGAACGAAGAAGAAGGATTCAAGCGTGCAATGCATTTAAAATGTAACAAAGATCAAATCTTGATCTAAGGAGGTTGAAGATGTGTCAAGTTCATTAATATGATCCAAGGTTGTGTTTTAGATTAATCCAATGAAAGCCAGGAATGCAGAATTCCTAGGCGCTTAAGCGAGAACTGGCCAGCGTGCTCAAGGCCAAATCGTCGAAAAAAGCGAGTAAAGGCGCCTAGGTGGGCTAAGAAGGGGCCTCAGCGAGAACTAGAGTGGAGTTTTTTTTTTTTAAATTACTACCAAAACTAAATCTTGATATATTTATTTTTCTAATGATTTACCATATTCTTAATGCAAGTTGTAGCATATCAAATCACAACAAGAAGTGAACAAGATTAAGTCAAAATGGATAATTTTATTATAGTTGTAATTTTTTAAACTTGTACCAACTTGAAATTCTATAAATGATGATACATTTGTAATATTTAGTTTAATTCAATATAATTCTTAAATTTATGTTTAGTTTCTTAAGTTTTAATATTGAATTGAATTCTTAAAATTTAAAATTTTATTATTTAATTCCAATTTTTTATGAATAAAACTAATACGTCAAAGATATGTTAGTCATACTTAGTATATGGTATTTGTCATTTTTTTTAAGTCCTCAATTTTGAAAATTACACAAATTAAAATAATTTCATAATTAATAATATCAAATGTCTCATTCAATATAACTTCACACTAATTTTTAAAAATAACATTTATTTAAATTTTTTGAGAGAGAAGAAATACGTATATAATTATATATATGAAGATATCAAGATATTTCTTACTAGTTACTACTTACTAGTAACACTAATTCTATAATTTAATTATTTCAAGCAATGGATATATATCCTACTACTCAAGTGCAATTACTACTAATTCTATAATTTAATTATTATCTTTATTATAGATTATTTTACTTTATATTACTGTTTTGTTAGAATAATGTAAGATAAAATATTAAAATTGTCTTAAAATAAAAAATCTCGCCTGGGCCCCCCGGCCGCCCGCCTCCCGCCTTTTAGAACATTGCAGAATTCATGATGGGATTTTAGGCAAATCCGCCTCAACAGGGATCTCTCTGCCAAACCCCGCCCGGACGAGCTTTGAAGCCACCCCGGCGCAATGCTCTCTGCCAAACCCCGCCTTGACAGACTTCTGAGCCAAAATAAAAATCTGGTGAATGGCCCGATCGCGTTTGATAGATTTTGACCGTTGATTTGTTTCCTAAACTCAGTATTTACTATATATTATCATATTTCTATTATAACTAGGATGTTAGATTAGATTTTAATTCCAAAAACACTTGTTAATTCCTTTTAGGATTCCTAGGATTTCAATTCCTATTATTTAAAGACTCATGGATATAATTCATTATGAATTAGCATTCAATAATATTTAGATTTATTATATTTGTGAGATTATTCTCTATTTTTGATTTTTTTGAAGAATTCTAAGTAATATTTTAGTTTATTCTTTGAGATTCAATTTGACTTATCATACAACAATACATAGTTGTGTGTAGCGTCTTCTACCGCATCAATCGTCGATTGTGTCGAGGTTCCTGTTTCAATATAAACAAGAGATTTAGGTGTCGTTGGTGTTCAATTCAACGCATATTTCATTGCTTGATCGATTGTACTATGGTTCTCGCCTTAATATAGACGTTGGGTTGAGGTGTCGAGAGAGTTCCACTCTATCACCTGTGCTAGAAACGATCCGGACAACGACCACCTCACGCAAACGTGTTGTGTGTTGTGGAGTCTATTAGTAGTCCTCACTCGGTCCATGTTATATCTTCTTTTGATGTATCACGTGCAGAATATTCCCGTCCCCGTTTATGCATGTAATCAAATTAACTTCGTACTGGCAAAACTTTGGTTCCCAGGGGGATGAATAAACATGGGGCCATTAGATTACCCACTAGATTACTTCAAATATTTAAGTGCACTGAAACAGAAGGGAGGTTTGGGACCTTGAAACATGCTTTCCTATCAATTAAGCACTAATGGACAATTTAAGCAAGAAAATTTCTAGGATGTGGCTTCAGTAATTAAGGCCCGCTATCCAGCAATCATGACCCCAAAGACCATAGTTTTGGAACTAGTCAAAGTCAAGAAGCGAAGGTGTAATAGGGACATAGTCTATTCTACTGTAGAGTAAAAATCAAAATCCTCCTGCATAATGTGTTTTCTAAAGGAGTATTTGAAGGTGGGAAAACCTTGCTGGCTATCCCTATTCATCTTGCAGCAGAAGCAGCAGCAAAAAATTATGAAAAAATAGCAGCAGCAGTAATACAGATGGTACGCGTATCGATTTCTAAAAGTAAGCATATCACACTTGAATGAACTTGGCAGTTGGCACTAGTGATAAAGCAAGGTGTTCAACTTGCATCAACTATATCTATATGATTAAAGAGACAAACTTGGTTGGTCTGGTTCGGTTGGTCCCATGTGGACATTGCTTCGCATGGGGTTGGCTTGTTTAGTATCAAAGGCAAAATATTAAACACAACTAATGACTATCGAATAAGATAATAAAAAATTAAAATTAAAAAATAACAGATAAATAATTATGCCACCTCTAAAAACACCAAAGCATACAGAAAGAAAACCACTTACACTAGCTATATATACGGCCTGTTTGTTTAGGACTGGATATATCTGAATGAATGAATGGCCGAATCGGATAGCCATTAAGTGCGTTTGTTTTGAAAAAAAATCGTCTGAATGACTGAATCGGTTAGATGAGTGAGCTGAACGGCTAAGTAAGATTTTTTTGACTGAATGGCTGAATGAACAGTTGAATTAAGTAAAAAAAAATTTAAAAATTTTAAAAACTAAAAAAAATAAACTATTATATTAAGTAATATTAAATAAATTTACAACAACTTTGATTTTTTTCAGAAAGGTAAAATAATAAAATTCCGTCATTCAGATGTTTCAGACATGTTAATTATCAAACACTTTTTTTTATTCATTCAGTTAATTAAAATTCAGATTCATTCAATTTTTATCAAACACCCCCACTTAATGTAATTAACCCACAAGTTGATGCAACTCCCATGTTGAATTTCACATTCCAAACGCAAAGAGAAGACTAGTGACCCATCTAAAATTAATAAGACCACTCTAAGCAACAGAATTCAGCCATTATCCTTTCCTACATTTTTTATTGAATGTTCCTAACTAATTAAGCTTTTAGGATTCTAACCACAAACATATAATTGCATCAGAAAGACTTCTAGTAAAAATTATGTCAGGCAATGCTAAGCACCAAAACATACATTAGTTCAATGACAATACTACCACTGCATTGACAACCTGAAAACAGAGTTCTTTTCGTTTTCATTTTATTATGTAGAAATGAACTGAGAATTCGAATAGGGTATTAACAAGTTATGGCATTGTATACTAGGATAAATGGAGAGCTTGCAAAACCTAGAAGAAGCTTTCAAGTGCAAACTCTCATTAGAAGTCGGTGTGAAACTTGATAATCCGAAAAATTTATTACCAATATGCAGAATAAAGCACAACCACACGGAATAAATTATTTGGAGTAAAGTATTTTAATCTTCTCTCAACTGACTGTCTTGCAGACACTACAAAAGGTTTCAAATTACATTAATGCTCAACTCAACAAATATATTTAATATCATCCAAACAATACAGCAACAAACACTTAAGTATAACAGTGGAGAGTCCGGATCCTATCCGAACTCCCGCACTTCCTTAAAATGCGAACTTTTTTTTTTTTTTTTTTTTTTAAAACAACTAAAAAAATAAAAATTATAGAACTTGAATTTTTACATAATATAGTGTTTTGGGCGTGATTTGGATACCTATAACAAAAAATGTATGTATAGTGGAATAAGAATATAAATTATAAAGATCAAATAAAAAATAACCCCCAAACATTTGCTCTTCCATTACTATCTTTCATAGTAAGAACTACATTATGCTAATACCATTATCATTAAAAGTCAAACCATCGAATTCATTTCCATTTAACAAAAATTACCAAAAACATAAGCATTGTATGCCAAATTTAACCAACCTAACAACTGAAAAATGCATACCATCTACCGCTGGATATTAAGCATGGCCTTTGCTTCACTCTGCTCCTCCAACAAATCCTTGCTTGTATACTTGCTCAAAAGCTCCGACTTCTTCTTCTCCACCACCATTCTCTCAATCTCCTTCTCATCCGGCAATGGTACGTGCACCATAAACTCCTTCTCCCCCTTCTCCTTGTCCTTCTCCTCCTTCTCTCTCCTCTCCTCCTCAACCACATCCTCCTCCTCCTCATACAAAATCTTCGCCGCCACTCCCACCTCCCCGCTCTTCACCACCCTCTTTGCTTCCCTCTTAATTTCCTCCATCTCCTCCCACTCATAAACCTTCTCCTCCCTCATTTTGATCTCCGCAGGCCCCTCTAATTTCACCAAAATCCCATCTTCATCATCCCTATACCCATAATAACTCGCATCAATCCTCTTATATATATCATATCTCGTCCTCCTCTTTCTCAACTCCGGTGGCTTTTCAAACAACTCTCTCACACCCGGTAACTTCTTCGCTGCCCCAAAATACCGATAACCCGGGCCACGGCCACTAGGGTTAGGTACATCAACAATATTCCCATCCAAATCTGTCATTTTAGCCGAATGCTTCGTATAATTCGGCCCACCCAGTTCAATTATCCGGCGCTCCCAATGAACCTTTTCGCGTAAAAGTTTATTGATCTCGTCGTTGAGATCGCGGAGGCGGTGTTCGCCTAAACCCTCGTTTTGGATTTCCGTAACTTTCCGGCCAATCTCGCGCATGATTTGCTGGCGCCACTTGTCGGCCTCCGCGAGGTCTCGGCATTCGGACGCTAGGAACGGACGGCGCTCTTTGGGTTTCTTTTTCTCTTCGTTTTTCATGGTGATGAATCTGTTGAGCATAGATTGAGCTTTTTCTTCATTACGAGCCATTTTTGGAAGGAACTTGAAACCCTGACTTGAATTTGAAGAAGACGGAGTGGATTGGGAGTAGAGATTTCTGGGGGTTTTTGCTCTCTGCAAATTTTGGCCAAAACCTAGCTTTGGTCGAAAGAAGTGGTACCAGTACTGAAGAAGGCGAGCTGATTCCCAAATCTGTACTGACTGAATATAATTCGATTCGTAAATTATTTTAAGTTGTGGACTTATAATTTAAAAATTAAATTAAAACAAGTTATAAAGGCGTTAAGTTCATAATAATTTAAAATAAATATAAAGATTATTAAAAAATGATATTAATAAAAAAGATACAAAATATAAAAGGGGTAAAATAGATATTTCATTTGGTCAAACTAACTTATTTTAAAATAACTTATAAGTCATTTTAAAATAAGTTACAAATACTTATTATTTTTTTAACTTAAAACTCATCTTATAAGTAGAAAAATAAGTCATTTTTAAACAAGTGAATAGTAACAAATGATTTATAAGTTAGTTTGATCAACTTATAAGTCATTTCCAAATAGATTAAGGGTTGTTTGATAAAATTGAATGAAATAGTTCTAAATAGCTAAATGAACTGATTGAAACTGAACACTGAATGAAAAAAAGTATTTATTAACCAACTCGTTTCAAATAACTAAATGACAATATTCCTATTTTAACCTTTTAAATTATTTAAAAAAGATATTTTTGAGACTGTTTTAAAGACAAAAAGTGAACCAAAATTGTTTAAAAAACACCTTTTTGTCTCATATTTTTCATCTGTTCAATTTATACCAATACAAATCCATAAACAAAGAAGGGTAATTAATTTAATTCCAAAACATACATATATTACATAATTTTATACACATAACATGGTACTTTGGTCATCAATTTTCAAACTCACCCGCAAATCCCTTTCTCTCTCCGCCATCCTTGCTGCCGCCTCTAAACCACTCCTCTCCGTCGTCACCGCTTCCACTAAGAAAGCCGTCAGAGACTCGCATCTCCTCAATATTTGTTGTTGTCTCCCTCCAGCCTACCCCGAGAATATTTGGAATCAAAAAGGCTAAAGGAGATCCCTTTCCCTCTTTCTCCCTTTCTCCTTCCGCTAAACACTTGGAGGATACCATTTTCTTTCCCTTCTTAGCTCACAACAGGGATACCATTTTCCTCGCACTCTTTCATCACTTCTTCGTGCCCTTTTCCCCTTTTTTCACTCTAATCCATTTGGCTAAAAAAATCTTGAATTGGAGGATAAAATCTTTGTATTTGATTTGATTTTGATCCATATGTTATTGGATCGATAAACCCATTTATAATTTTGTACAAATTATAATTTATGCACAATGGACGATGGTGTAGTGTCGTCGGAAAAATTTTGTACAGTTTTGAGGATTTTGGCTTGTTTGGGCATAATCTGCCGACCTTTATGTGGGCTGAATGCCTGAATTAGGAAGGGCTTGTTGAGCCCAATGGACCGAAGGGTATTGGTGGTATTTGGGGTCGGGCGACCGAGTCTTTGGGCCGGAGTCCTGATCTGATTGGTGGTGTTCGGGGTCGGACGGCCGAGTCCTTTGGGCCGGAGTCCAGACCAGTTTGGAGGGATTCAGGTGGTTTGGGCCCATACATATGCTTATTCCTCGTATGGAGTATAAGGAGTTTTAGTGGTTAAGAATTTCAATCCTAACCATATTTAAATACGAACTCCAAAGGTAGGTGTTATGATTATATACAACTTCCACCTTTAAGGATATTGAGTTTGACCCAAACATAGGTAACTACCATGTTTAGGAGTCCTAATCCAATTTGGGAATCAGCTTTAAGGTGATGAGATCAACTATAGATACAAGGCTTAAACTTCAATTAACAGGTAATACACTTTTGAGCACTAAACACTAGTCTCCATTGTTAAACCTTGCTCAGCGTACTCATTCTCACACCAGAGCTATCACCCGGCGGCACAAGCCGTCAAGCTTGTTGTGTGATTTCGTTATTGTGCATGCTCAAGTGCGTGAATTTGGTGATTAGACGCGCAGGCGAAACTCGGTGTTAACAGGGCTCAATCACAATCTTGTTAGTTTTTAAGTGGTGGATTTGGGGTAACATCCGTAAAAATTCATTTAAACGACTAGCGCGATAGTGACTTATTCGGTAAATTAAAATTGGACCAATTGTGACGCCCCTAAAATAGGTCCACACAACCCATTCTGAGTCGCCAGATATATAGTACAAAATTTAAATACAAACTTCTTTTATACAATACGACAAAAGCGTAGTTGAGAGTTTTAACATGAATATTGTCTTCTAGACAATATCCACACTCAATGGAGTCATCATTATAATTATTATCACACTATTTCATAGAATAGTGAGGACTACTATAGCTACTTATCTTGGACCATCACTCCATTCCCCGACTAGTTCCGGCTACGTTTTCATTTCCTAAAGAGAACAATGAAAGTAAAAGGGTGAGCTCAACTAGGCCAGTAAGAAATATTATGACTAAGATAATGCAGAATAAATTATCGTTAGCCTTCAACAGTGTTAAACTGATAAAATACAATAAACATCAAGTTTAATTGCAGCGGAACAAACAATCCATTAGAAGAGTCAAGTAGAGCATGATATCTACTATCTTCTATGATTTAAAAAGTTTATCATCAATTTTATCATTTGGGACTCAAATTTTAATAAATAAACCACATCATCGAATCATCCCGATTACGGGCGAGGATATTCATTAGTATCACGTCCACGAATTATCCCTACACTACGGGTCAAGGATATTCGTGTAATCATCAATGGTCATGATCATACCAAACAACAATTCATCTTTGCATCCTTGGTCGAAGAGAACTCACAGTCATGATCATACCAACAACTGTCGCTGAAACTCAGCTCAATAAAAAATCAACATCACTTGTAACATTACAGGTCATGATTATACCGAATAATTCCTGGTCATAATCATACCAATTAACAGTCCATCTATGCACTACGGGCCAAAGATGACATTTATAACAATATAAACATGAGGATAATGTCAATGATGTAAGAATTCAATTAAATGAGAGCAAAGATAAATTTTAAAGATTTATAATTTAATTTATCCAGAATTTAATAATGTCCAAATTGTCAACATGATACTTCTTTGTGGAGTAAAATTCAAGAATAATATCCATGTATCAAAAATAATTTGGACAAAAAAGAAATCAATTTTCCGGACGAATAGTACTCAGGAGAATAGTACCCCATGAATAGTACCCCGACATGAAAAGTACCCCGAATTCTCGAGTGAATAATACCCGAGTAAATAGTACCCGAGTGAATAGGAACCCGTGAATAGTACCCCGGGTGAAAATATTGATATTTAATGAGAAAGTTCATATCAATATTTTAATGAAACGATACTGGATGTAGCGCAAAACTCAAAGAAATTCCACTAATTTCAGGAATTATAGAAGCAATACTTATCATAGTAAGTTTAGATTTAAGAATATGAAAAGAAATAACATACGAAACTGCAAATAAATTTTCACCTGTCATGCGGTACGTAATCTGCGTAAACAGGTTATTTCGACATATTAAAGGATGAATACGAAAAATAGTATTCCTTATGAATACGATAGAAATAATACCCATTACCAAACGAAAATAACGTCCCTTACCTTAGTAGAAGACTGGATACTGCAATAGTGAAGTAGTAGAATACTCTTCTTCTTTCTCTCTATAGCTTCTCTTGTGAGTCTCAGTGAATTGGTGAGAATGAAAGAAGAATTAAACTTCTATTTATAGGAGAAATGACTAAATAGTAAATAATTCACGGACGGTCCAGATTGATTTACTATTAAAACGGATGGTCCATATTGATTACTATTAAAACCACAACCAATGGTCCAAATTGATTTAATATTGAAACCATAATCGACAGTCCAGATTGATTTACTATTAAACCACCACCGACGGTCCAGATTGATTTACTATTAAAACTACCACTGACGGTTTAGATTGATTTACTATTAAAACCACCACCAACGGTCCAGATTGATTTACATAATATACTTTAGTACCCCTAAAGTTTTCCAAGTTTGCATTATTCCCCTTTAACTTTTGTAATTCACTTATCTTCAATAAACACATTTTTAATATTTCAACAATTATTCATTATTAATATTATAACTTACAATATTGACAACCAGATCATTCTCATGTAAGAGGAGGCTTTTCGATAAAGATTTCTCCTTATTGGCGCGCAATTAGATGACTAAACCCCTTTCCTCGACAGAACTTTTTAGATATTGTCAATAATGTAAATAATAATATGAATAAATGTGTTGTCTCAATTATAAAATATTGTGCAGATAATACTGTGACAATAATTGAATCAATAATATGAGATACTATGCAGCAACAACTGTTGCAATAATTGAATAAACTGAGTGGCTTCTTACGTAAGCATCAATAATTAGAGATATTGTGCAATACCGTGTGCTACTGTGCAACCACGCGTATTATTGTACTTTTATCACCAGATATTTCAACAGTTTAACGATAAAAGTTTTGCCGTTATTTTTATAAAAAGTTATTTCTGTCATTTTCTAACTCCGACAGTTATTCCGTTGTGGGGTCCACCAATGATGGTGTCGTTGTACGGATATTCTCCGACAAAAAAGAATATTCCCCGAGCAAACGAATATTACCCGACACAAAAAATATTTTATATCAACTTGCTTACTTTGTAAAATTTTTACATATCACTCTTAACTTTAACCTTTTATCAATTTAACTATTTACTAAATAGAATAACAATTATAAGAAAATTGAATACTTTTATTTCATAAAATTCGGGATCTTACACCATTCAGATCTTAAAAAATGATAATCAAACACTCTGAATATTCATATTCATAGCCATTCAACCTTATTCTCAAACCAAAACAAACAGGGCCTAATAAGGTTGAATAGCTCGGAATCTAAACAATTCAACCATTCATACGGTTTTATTACCATTTTTTAATATTTGAATATTCAAATTTCAACTGAGCGAATAAGCCGGTATTTTTGGGCTGAATAGGAACGCTAGCCGTTTGAATGAATTTTTATGGATGTTTCCCCAAACCCACAAATTGTTTTGGCACGTTCATTCCCTCAATTCATCACTGCAATCACTACAAAATCGGTCACCGATCACTTCATGGCCGCCAGGAAGATCCCCTGTTACTTCTATCCTCATTTAAGTTTTATGGTTAGAAAACAAAATTGAATAAAATTAGGAAATCGAAAAAGTTTTCGAGTACTGATAACAGAGTGAAGAGAACGACATCTCCACTAAAAGACGACTCACTGTTTCTCTCTCTCTCCAGAAATTGAATTCTCCTACCTGAAAAATACCCAGCATGTCTCCTATTTCTCAACCTGGACTCCATTTTTTTTGCTGATTTCACCACACATTGACTGATTGAAATAGTTACTGCTGATCTCGCGGTTCGTTTGATCATACTCAACAGATCTAAGCTGCTCATATTCGTCGGCGGCAGTGATGTCGGTGCTTCAGTTGTTCTTTTCTGATTTTGACAGCACTGATGCGTTTGTTTATTGTGCTTGTGGCGGTTTGAACTGATACTGCTTTGTTCTTCTAATTTGCTTTTTTGCTTATTATTATAAGAGCATCTCCAAATAATTTAATATTATCGATGGGTATATTTAGTTCATATGACATCAATGAAACGTTTTTTTATCTTCCATCTTTTCAGCAGATAAACTATCCCCAGGACTATAATATAAAAAGATTAAAATAATCTATAATTCAAAAAAACTCCAATCTCCTTCCACTCTCCCATTTAAATATAATTAAAATTATAGTCCATAGACTATCAAGTTCCTAGATTTAGTCTTGTTGGTGCTTCAAATATAGTCATAAATTATATTTAGTCTACCTGTTGGAGCTAGAAGATAAATCTTAGACTAAATATAATCTAGAATTGTGCTGCTGGAGTTGCTCTAAGTGAGAAAAAATATTAGAACATTATACTATGTATGTTTGGCTCCCATTGCTGAACATGTATGGAATGGAAAGACTTAAGGAATGGAATGACTCAAGAAATGGAATAGGAATGAGAATGGAATGGTCATTCTTATTTTTATGTTTGGTTTGTCCATTCATTCATTCAAGAATAAAATCACCATTATACTTTAGGTGTTTAGTTTATATGAATTATATTATAAATGGAATGTGAAATGATCTTTTTCGTTTTTTATATACTACAAACTTATAAAATGAATGAAAAATAATATTGTGAGGTCATTAAGTATAAATTTGAAATTCTTTTACTCTATTTTTTTACTTTTATTTTTTTAATTTGTATAAAAATTATACTTTATTCATTTTTTTTAATTTTTAAGAAGCGAAGAGTGTATTATATAAATAAGGATAAATATATATAAGCAATCAGTGAAAACATAAATCATAAAGTTTTTACTACATCATATGTCATTTCTCGTATTTATTTATAATAATATTGCGTAGAGTGAAATAACATAACTTGTATTAATTTAGTATAGGCAAGTACTTTTATATATTTAAAGAAATTAATATTTTTTATAAGAAAAATTAATATTTCACCAAGACGCTCCTCACATGAATTTTTTATGACAGTGAGAGCTTGTGGAATATTATTTTTTTCTTTATAAAAATAATAATTAACTCCTTATTTAAAAAAATAACAATAAATGTTATACTTTTTAGTACCTTAAAATTGATACAAAATAGTATGTTATATTTTACTAAAAATAGTATGTATATTTTTGTAAATACATTTAAAAGCGTTAATTGTTTAGTAAGTATTTAGTAAAAATTAAATACTAAATACAATATTTAAAAATTACAAAAAAAATTAATACAATATGTAATATTTTTTACAAAAATATTACTAAACGTTAATATTTACAGTATGTATTTTAGTAAAAATTAATTATATGAATACTAATATTCATATTCTATTTTTATAAGGAAAAATACATATTGTTAACATGTTTTTTTGTCCTTTACATTAGCATACAACAAATAGAAAGTAATTACAAGAAAAGTGCATCAACCAAATAATTACCAAAAAAATATAATTATTACAAATATAGTACAATTCACATTAATAAGAAAACATAAAATCAAGGACAAATAACTGACATAATTAATAATTCAAATTCAAATTCAAATATTTGGATCTAACAACAAAAATAAATTCAAATTCAAAATAATAATTCAAATTTAAATTCTCAAATTCAAATCTTCATCTCCCTCACATACACTTGAAATAATAGTCCGCCGCTACACCTCATATACTCCGCCGCTACACCGTCGCGAATCTCTGTTGTCCAAAATGCCAATGAGAATAAGAAGAAGATTCGCCCTACAAAAAATTTAAAAATAAATAAATATAATTTTTAATGTTCTGAATTTTTTTTTATAACTATTTTGTTACTCATAAATAATAAAATGTTTACCTTTGTATGAATGGTTGGCTACCAACTGCATCACATTCAAACGAAATTGGTAACTTAATAAAATTGAATTGGTTACCTTGGTCTGAAGGTTTGGCTACCAACTGCACTATGAAAAAACTGCAGGTGTGGATGTGAATTAGTTACTTTGGTATGAAGGTTTTGTTACCTTGGTACGAAGGTTTGATTACCTTGATCTGAAGATTTGGTAACCAACTGTACTAAAAAAAATTAAAGTGTGGAGGTTGATTGGTTACTTTGATATGACAGTTTGGTTACCTTGGTATAAATGTTTGGTTACCATCATCCATCAGTCCTCTGCTTGAGCTTCCATGATAAATTATGGCCCGCCGGTGAAGTTGCAAGCTTTAATCTCTTTGAAACCCTTTCCCACATATCTCACACAGGAATCTATTTGCGGTCATCAGTGTCTTTGGAGACAAAGCGGCAACTGAATCTGTCTCTTTAACCGTCGCAAAATTTGAAATTGAACTATCAGTGGAAAACCTCCCAAAATGTCTATACCTCCTAGGTGAATGGCCAACTATCACCTTTTCAAGCACGTTCTTGGTACCAAAGAAATCAACATCAGGCTGACTTTGTCAGGACTTTGCTCCAATAGGTTGATCCAGCTTTTTGAGATCCTTCAAATGATCCAGAGATTGTGGCGTCTCACCAAATCGTCTTACGCACATCAACGCATCATCTATCGACTTCATAGGGAGCTTGATTCTCGTTCAAATTGCACTTGAGAAGAAGAAGAAGCATGTACGACTAACTATATATATATATATATATATATATATATATATATATATATATATATATATATATATTTATATAAAAAGAATACGTTGAATGAAGAAGAAGGGTAATGACTAACTGCAGTTGTTATAGATGAGGAGAGAGAGAAAAGAAGCCATGGGTATAACTAATTCCTAAATTAAGGAATTCTAGTTGAATACTAATTCCATAAATTAAGGAATCCTAATTGCACTAGAATTGTAAATAAATATGGAAGTGTATTAGTTGTGTAAAAATTTTATGATGGCACTATTGTTGTAATTATTTTTAAAAATGTAATAGAATATGTAATTCATCCTTTTTTTTTTGTAAATACTTTGCATCACTTTTGTTGGGTTGGGTTTGTTTTGTCTAGGGGCTTTTCAAATAACACACAGCCGTCGGCCCGCCATACTCATGTATTTTTGTAATTTTTAACTTTTAACATGTATTTTTTATATAAAAATAGAAAATGAATATTTTTATAAAAATATATTTTTTTATTCTAATATTAGTCAAAAAAATATTAGTCTGAAAATTCAAAATAAACATAAACATAACGTTTTTGTAAGGAAAATGAAGTAGCCTACCTAAAGGTAATAAAAGAAAAGAGAGGAAGGAGGTTGGCCTATGAATGGAATAAATCCATCTATTTAGAAAGGAATGAAAAATAACTTTCATATTTGAAAGGGAAGGACTAAAGGAATGAAATGGTCATTCCAATTGATTAACCAAATATGTTTTAAGTCATTACATAAGGAATGGTCATTCCATTTTCAGCCCATTTCATTCCATTCCCACCAACTAAACACACCCTTATAATAAGTCTTGGCAGACCAGTTTATTGGACAGAAAAATGGGGCATTTTCATTATTATTTTTTTGATTGTGACTCCAAAAAAATGTCTAGTATTTATTCCAACAGGAATTTTTATAAAATATAGTATTTTTGGTGTAATTTGGATACATATACAAAAACAGGGTTATACAGTTGTAAAAATTACACCAAAAACACTATATTTTGTAAAAATTCATGTTGAAATAAATACTATACATTTTTTGATAGTCACAATAAAAAAAAATTAAAAATGTTTCATTTTCCCGTCCAATAAATCCGCCTGTGTAGAAGGACTCCACACCCTTATAGTCTAAATTCTATGGCTTTTGGGAATTGCTTAAAGAAAAGTTGTGGAAATACATCAATAATCAATTTAAGAAATTGAGGTTAAATTAGTGAACTTTAGCATTTGCAGTTTTCAAATGATGACTAATTTGATATTTAAGTTTTATGATTAAAATTAATTGGCTCCAATTTGATAGTTGATGATATGTTTGACAGAGTTGAGGTAATTTGTTTTGAATTTGGGTACTGTTGTCAATATTCATTAATCAAGCACATATAATAGTTGTTTGTTAGACAATTCAAAAGGTTAAAATGGGAAATATTGTTAATTCAGTTATTTCAAACGAATCAGTTAAGAAGCAATTTTTTTCATTCAATGTTCAGTTTCAATCAGTTAATTCAGTTTATTCAGTCATTTAGAACTGTTTCATTTAATTTAATTAAACAGCCCCTAAATCGTATAACGAGACGGATATATAAATAACTATCTCAATAATATCTTTTTAAAATCATTCCAATTTATTCTAGTTCTATCTAAAAATGATTAGAGATATTGTCAGACAGCAGTAACAAATTTTTTTGCAAATAATTGCCTACAAATTGAGAGAATAAATCATGTTTGAGATGAGCTATTTTAATTCAAACATAATTTTAAGATTAATACATTAAAAGTTGAATACAGTTTGAGTCATATACTCGTATTTAAATTTGCAACTATAAGAATATAAAAGATAATAACTTACTTTGATATAATCTTATATAATTATTTTTGGGAGTTAATATTAATAGGGTAATTATTTTATTTTAACCAAATATTTTCTCCGTCCCAAAGTATAAGATCGTAGATTTTTTAAAAATTAATTTTAAACATTTTCATCTCAAAATTGACATGAATTCATGTAATTTATGTCAATACAATTATAAATATCATAATAAAAAATACTACTAGTTATGAGATTTATTGTTATTCATGTCAATTATGTCAATTTTGAGTTTAAAATGTTTGAAATTGACTTTTAAAAAGTCAATATTAATTATATAATTTGAAATGAATGGAGCATATCTTAATAATTCATGTTGTGATTGTTTATCGTATATAAGTGGAAATCTTATTCGAATTAAATAAGTCATTTTGATTGGTCAACAAGTTAATCCCGAGTTAACGTCAAGTTCATCACCTCTCTTATATAATATATGTCATGTGACTCCCCCAAAATATGTATACACAACTCATTTTGAATCGCCAAATACATAGTATAGAAAACAACTGTGAGACCCCGAATTTTATGAAATGAAAGTATTCAATTTTTTTATAATTATTCTATTTAATAAATGGTTACATTGATAAAAGGTTAAAGTTAAGGGTGATATTTGAAAATTTTCAAAGTAAGAAAGTTTTCATAAAATAATCGATGATAAAAGCACAAAGAATACGATGTCTGCATTAAGCATAGTAGCTTTACGGTATTATACGAGTATTTTGATTATTGATGCTTACGTGAGAAGACACTCAGTTTTATTCAATTATTGCTACAGTAATTGCTGCATAACATCTCACATTATTTGATTCAATTATTGTCAATATTTTATATATTATTAAATCAATAATTGAGATGATAAGTTATTCATATTATTATTTGCATAATTAACAATGTCTAGATGTTCTGTCAAGGAGAGGTTTGGTACCTAATTGCGCGCCAATAAGTAGAAATCCTTATCAGAAAGCCCCCTCTTTCTTGGGAACGATCTGGTTGTTAATATTGCGAGTTATAATAATAATGAATAAATGTTATTAAAAATTGAATTTGAGTTTAGAGTTGAATTTGGAGACGCGGACGTGATATTTGACTCCG
The DNA here is from genome assembly GCA_020205605.1 of Panax ginseng. NCBI lineage: Eukaryota > Viridiplantae > Streptophyta > Magnoliopsida > Apiales > Araliaceae > Panax > Panax ginseng. The sequence goes on along the minus strand of CM035129.1, from coordinate 137,269,465 downwards.
GAATGATGAAATTAGTAAAAATAGACTATAAACACAAAATTTACCGGGGTTGACTTTTTGGTCAAAAATCAACAGTTGATTTTTTCAAAAAAAGTCAAACTTCAAAAATTTAAAAATGAAATTGTTGATAAAAATATTTTCATTGTGTTGGGATTATTAGTGTTGGTGGAAATCGATAATTATTTCGATAATAATTGATGTTTGAAGGTTATATTGATCAATCGGATAATTAATCGGATAAATGAGCAATTAATTGCTATTAATTCACATGATTATAACTATGTGATCACATGTGTGTAGTATTGATTCACATGATTTACTATTAGGGGAGTTGGTGCAAGATTGATAATACTTGCATGACTAAATTAAAAATAGAGTTATAGATGAAGGTATTATACTGTAATTAATTTTTTCACATGTTTAGAACTATTGAGTCACATGATTTGCTATTGATTCACATGATTTACTATTAGGGGAGGTGGTGCAAGTTTGATAATACTCGCAGGACTAAATTAAAAATGAAGAAAAAGGGAAGGTATTATACGGTAATATTTTGAGCCCCAAAACGTGCAATTATCAAAACTATATTTTTCTATAAATAGAAGCTCATTCCTTCATTATTTTTCACCAATTCACTAAAGCTATAGAGCAATTATTATAGAGAAATTATAGAGAGAAAAAGAAGAAATTAAATTACCTCCTTTATTCCGGTATCCAGGTTTTCTTCTAAGGTAAGGGTATTATTTCTTTCGTATTCATGAAGAAAGCACATTATTCCATTCTTTATTATTATGTTAGAATAACATGTCTATCCAAGTACCGCATACATGGTGAAATTCTTTTGTTATTCCATTCTTTATTATTATGTTAGAATAATAACTTGTCTATGCAAAGTACCGCATATATGGTGAAATTCTTCATTATTCCATTCTTTATTATTCGTTGGAATATCACATCTCTTTGCGGATTACGCATGACCGATTCCATTCTTTATTATTCTGTTGGAATATCACATGCATCATGCGTATTACGCATGACACAGTTCCATTATTTATTATTACGTTGGAATAACACATGCATGCGGCGATTATCGCATGCACGGTGAATTTCTTCGTTATTCCATTCTTTATTATTCTATTGGAATAACCTGTCTATGTGGATTACCGCATGTATAGTGAATGACCCTTTGTATTCATTCTTTATTAAATTGTGGAAATGATCTGTCTACGTGGATTACCGCATGGGGAGTGAAAATTCATTTCATAGTTTCAGATATTCTATTATACTCGTATGAGATATCATTTCTTTTATACTCGTCATGGAATATCATTTTCTTTGGTATTTTTTAACGAGTTACTATTCACCCGGTTACTATTCACTCTAGTATTATTCACTCGGGTATTCGGGATACTTTTCGTACCGGAGTACTATTTACGAGTTACTATTCACAGGTTACTATTCACCCAAATATTATTCACTCGGGTATTTGGGGTGCTTTTCATGTCAGGGTTACGTACTATTCATGAGGTACTATTCCCGAAGTACTATTCAGAGGGTACTATTCACGGGGTACTATTTACCTGAAAAATATATATTTCTTTTCTGTCCAAATTATTTTTAGTACATGAATATTATTCTTAAATTTTACTCTACAAAGTAGTATTATGTTGACAATTTAGATATTTTTAAACTCTGGATAAATTTAAAGTCTTTAATATTTATCCTTGATTTCGTTTGATTAATGCATATATAATTGTCATCATCCTCATGCTTATATTGTGATGAAAGTCATCTGTGGCTTACGTGCATAGATGGACTGTTGATTATTAGTTTTATAGTTGTATTTTTTTTTGGCTTACGTGCAAAGATGGACAGGTGTATGACAAGATCATAACCACTGGTGATAATAACGAATATCCTTGGCCCGTAGTGCATGGATAATTCGATGATGTGATTGGCAGGATCATGACCATTAGTTAACAGTTGAATGTCTTTAGCCGTAGTGCACTGACAGACAATTGATTGGTATGATCATGACCATTGGTTTTATAATTGAATATCTTTGGCCCGTAGTGCAAAAGGTAGACAACCCGATTGGTATGATCATTGTTATTACATTTGAATATCTTTAGCCTTTGGGGTAAGGATATTGAGTAAACGTTCTATTAAGCCTTTGTGGCAAGGAGAAACTGTTGAGTTACATGATTATAAATATAAATTGTGGATTTAACTATAATCTTTGGTGGTTTAGGTGAAGACAGGTGATGATAGTTCTTTTTGTCTTGGGTATAACAAAGAACTGTTGTTGAGTATTACAGGAATGAAATATTAACGATGGACTTTTAATCTAGAAGAGATAGTAGACATTATGTTCTACTTGACTCTTCTAATGGATTGCTTATTTTCGCTGCAGTTGTTGATCTAAAACTTGTTGTCTATTGTATTCTATCAGTTGTTATACTGTTGAAGGCTAAGGATAATTTATTCTGCATTATCTTAGTCATAATATTTCTTACTGGGCTAGTTGAGCTCACCATTTCTTTCATTGTTCTCTTTAGGAAATGAGAATATAGCTGGGACGAGTCGGGGAATGGAGTGATGGTCCAGGATAAATGGCTTTAGTAGTCCTCATTATTCTACGAAATAATGTGATAATAATTGTAATGAGGACTCCATTGAGTGTGGATATTGTCTAGATGACAATATTCTTGTTTAAACTCTTAGCTATATTTTGTCATATTTTTACACGACTGTTGTATTAAAGAAGTTTGTAGTTGATTTTTGTACCATGTATCTGGCGACCCAAGATGGGTGGTGTATACTTGTTTTGGGGGCTTCACAACAACTACAACTTATTTATTACAATTGTCGTGCAAAATACGACAACACTTATACTGTGAGTTTAAATACAAATATTGTCTTCTAGACAATATCTACACTCAAATAAGTCCTCATTATAATTATTGATACACCATTTTACAAAATAATAAGGACTGCTAAAACAACCGACTTGAAACATCACTCCACACCCCGACTAGTTCCCGTTATATTCTCGCCTCCTGAGAAGAAAAATGAAACAAAAAGAAAATTGGTGAGCTCAACTAGCCCAGTAAAAAATATTATGACTAAGATAATGTAAAATAAATTATCGTTAGCCTTCAATAAATCAGATAAAATATAATGGACAACAAATTTTAGATCAATATTCGCAGCGAAAATAACAATTCATCAGAAGAGTTAAGTAGATATTGAAATCTACTACCTTCTATGATTTAAAAGTCCATCATCAATATTTTATCCCTGTAACATCAATCAATATACATCTTCAACCAAATATTCATCTTTGCTTTACAGGCCAAAGATGTAAGACCCCAACTTTTATGAATAAAAATGAATTTTCTATAAATATCATTTTTGAATATTGTGAAATAAATTTGATATAATGTTATAGTTGTGGGTAATATTTATAAATTTTGCAAAGTACGCAATTTGTTATATAATATTCGATTGGTCAGGGAATATTCGTACGACGGCACAATCATTGGTGGACCCCACAACAAAATTATTGTCCGATTGAGAAAACGACAAAAATATTTTTATGAAAATAACGGCGGAAGTTTTTCCTTTGATACTGTTGAAATACTCGATAGTAAAAGTAAAGTAATACGCGTGGTTGCATAGTAGCACATGGTATTGATTATTAATGCTTATGTGAGAAGTCACTCAGTTTGATTCAATTATTGTCGATATTTTATATGTTATTAAATCAATAATTGAGATGACGAAGTTGTTAATATTATTATTTGCATTATTAAATATGTCTAGAAGTTACGCCAATGAGAGGTTTGGTCACCTAATTAATTGCGCGCCAATGAGGGGAGAAATCCTTATTGGAAAGCCCCTCTTTCAGGAACGACATTCGGTCGATTAATAGTGTGAATAATAATAATGATGATGATGTTTTGTTTTATTCGTATTATTAACGTAATAAAACAGAATTTTTTTTTATATAAAACAGAATACTTTTATAAAGTTATTCGTTTTATTAGGCTAATAGTAAAATCTTTTTATATAAAACAGAATACTTTTATAAAGTTATCTGTTTTATCAGACAATAATTAGAATATATTATATTTTATTATGCATAGTGTTTGCATAGTAAAATCTTTTTAAAATTTATTCGTTTTATTAGATTTTAAATAGAATATATTATATTTTATTTAAAAGATTTTGCTTTAAATATGGACCGTCCGATTAAAGTAAATCAATATGGACCGTTCATGGATTGGTTACTATTCATTCCATTCTTCTATAAATAGAAGCTCATTCCTTCATTATTTCTTACAAATTCATTGAAACTCTAGAGAGAGAAACTATAGAGATAAAGAAGAAAAGTATTCTGCTACTTTACTATTCTGATATCAAGTTTCTTTTTACGGTAGAAGGGTATTATTTCTTTTGTATTCATGAAGAGAACTTCTATTATTCCATCTTTATTATTACATTGGAATAACTCAGATATCTGTGAGCTACCCTATACTTGGTGAAATTCTTACAGTATTCCATTCTTTATTATTACATTGGAATATCCCGTCATGCATCTTTTTACGGGACTGGTTTAAATCTTTATTATTATTCCATTGGAATATCATGTATCATGCTTTCTGTGGGACTGGTTAAAATCTTTATTATTCTATTGGAATATCCTGTTGGTGTGAATTTCACGACTGGTTCCGTCATTTAGTATTACATTGGAATAACTTGTATATGAGAAGTACCGCATGCATGGTGATTTCATTGTATTCCATTCTTTATTATTACGTTGGAATATCCCGCTTATATGCGTACGCACTTTGACACGGGTTCCGTTATTTATTATTACGATGGAATAACTTGTCTCATCGCAATACCACATGCATGGTGATTTCTTTTGTTATTCCATTCTTTATTATTCTCAGTTGGTTAAAGTTTTGACTTCTACACTCCATGAAATTAGTGGAATATTCTTGATATTTGCACTTCATCCAGTATCTTTTCATGAAAATATTCTTCTGAGCATTTTTGAATTTTACTTTACAAAGAAGTATCATGTTGACAATTTGGACGTTATTAGTTCCTGAATAAATTAATTCTTGAACTTGTTTTATTGAATTCTTATATCATTGTCATCATCCTCATGTTTATATTATTTTTGAAAGTCATATGTATTTTGTAGTACATAGATGGACTTGGTATGATTATGACCGTGGATTATTGATTGTAATCATGATAGTAATGTTACAAATGATGTGGTAAAAGTCCTCATTGGCACGAAGTGCATTGATGGACGAGTTGTTGGCATGATCATGACCATTGATGAATACACAAATATCTTTGGCCCGTATTGCATGGATAATTTGTGGCCGTGACCCTAATGAATATCTTTGACCGTAGTGTAGGGATGATGTGGATTATTTATTTGTCGAGTCTCGTGATAAAAGTGATGAAAAACCTTTTAAATCATAAAAGATAGTAGATTTTATTCTCTACTTGACTCTTTTAATGAATTGCATGTTCCGCTGCAGTTAAACTTGATGTCTATTGTATTTTATCAGTTTAATACTATTGAGGACTAAAGATAATTTATTTTGCATTATCTTAGTCATAATATTTTTTCTTGGGCTAGTTGAGCTCACCCTTTTACTTTCTTTGCTCTTCTCTTGAAATGAGAGCGTGTAGTCGGGACTAGTCGGGGAAGCGGAGTGATGGTCCGAGATGGTGTCTTAGTAGTCCTCACTATTACATTAAAGCGATGTGATAATAAATGTAATGAGGACTAAATTGAGTGTGGATATTGTCTAGATGATAATATTCTCATTAAAACTTCATGACATGTATTTTGTCGTATTTTTTACACATCGTTGTATAATCAAGTTGTATTTGAATTTAGTACCATGTATTTGGCGACTAAAGATGGGTGATGTATACCTATTTTGGGGGCGTCACAAAAGATATTCATTTGTATTACCAGTTGGTCATGTTCATCTCAACACCTGTCCATCTCTACACCACGACAAAAGATATTCATCAGGTAATCATTCATCTTTGCACTACAAGCCAAAGATATTCAGTTATATCATCATTTAGGACTGAGGATGATTAAAAATATCTTAAAGAAAACGAATCCAGTGAGATAGAAGGACAAAGATTAAGGATTCGTACTTCGGTTTATTCAAGTTTAAAAATACTCTAATAATCAACTGTGGAGCAAAATTCGAGAATAAAGATCAAAATATGGATACAATCAAAGATAGTATCCATAATAGACAACTTGGATAAAGAAAATAAAATTTTATTTTTTCTGTGAATAGTGTTATATACGTGAATAGTATTGTTTACGTGAATAGTGTCGTATACGTGAATAGTAACCCCGACAAGATAAGGCAAAAATTCTACAAACAAAATTATACTTCGTGAATAGTATTGTATTCGTGAATAGTGTCGTATTCGTGAATAGTACTATATACGTGAATAGTGCCATATACGTGAATAGTAACATCGACATGAAAAGGTAAAAATTTTATAATAAAATTTATACCAATCTTTCGGTATAATAATATTGAAAAAATAACATCATTTACGAAGAAAATAACATACCTTACGTCAAAAGAATAATACTTACATTTGAAATATCGAGATATAATGTCAAGGAAACTTCAGACCTAATGAAAGAACTATCAAAGTATCTAAATACTCACAAAAATACACTCGATATTATAAAGAGAGAAAACTTCTGATTCTGGTGTGATTTTTAATTCTAACTAAGCACCCTATATATTTATAGAAAAATACCATAACGCCAAAGCAGACTAAATTTAATAAAATAATATTTTCAAAAATTTCTACGCATACCTCCTTGACCAAATTATCAGTACACCACTAGTAAGGCCCACCAATTTCAGAAAATTCTACAATAACCAAAAGTGGGGCCCACCCATGTTTTTAATAAAAATATTTATTTTTGAAACTTTAATAATTCATAATAAATAGTCTTTTATCAGAAAAATACGAATTCTATATCCATTCCATAGAAAATTTAATTCTCTACAACTTTGTAGAAGAAAATTTTTCCAAATTTCAAACAGAAAATGACCGAAATCCATATACGGAAGATTTTTAATACCTCCATTCTGACAAAATACTGATAAAATACCTCAACATTAATTCCTTCATTTATATCCACATAAAATAAATATTTCTTTATCATATAAATCAATAATTAATTATTCACAAATAATATTATAGAATCACAATACTGACAATTTCTCCTTACTGGCGCGCAATTAGATGACCAAACCCTTTTTCTAGACAGAACTTCCTTAGACATTGCCAATAATGTTATCTAATAATATTATTCAAATAATATGAATTATTGATCATCTAATAATGAGAAATATTGTGCAGTGACAATTATTGAAACAACAATAATATAAAATATCAACGTAACAATTATTGAATCAATAAAATAAAATATTGAATAAAGAATTATCGTAACAATTATTGAGTAGTGTCTTCTTTTACGTAAGAATCAATAATCGTAATTATTGTGCAATACTGGTATGTGCTTCTTGTGGCAACACCGCCAGACATCATATTTTAACCACCGGATTCCAACAGTTTTAACGATAACAACTACGCCGTTATTTATAAAAAAAACTCATTCTTGTCGTTTTCTTCATCCGACAATTTTTTTGTTATGGGGCTTACAAATGGCTGCGCCGTCGTACGAATATTCTCCGACAACAAGAATATTCCACGACTAAACGAATATTCTCCGACAACAATGAATATTTTATAACCACTTGTTTATTTTATAAAATTTACATATTTCACCCATAACTAACCACATTATATCAAATTAACACCTTAATATTTCAAAATAATGAATAGTAAAAATTTAATTTTATTTATAAAAGTTGGGGTCTTACATGTCATGTTCGTAATTATATCAATTTTTTGTATTATTTGTTGTAATATATCCGTTCCAAATTTAGAGATATATTTTAACTTTTTAAAGTCAATTCGTGAAATCTTAAAATTCAAAATTGCTATGAAGTTATTTAGTTTTAATACAATTTATATAACAATTGTAAACTAATTATCATATTTGTTTTCAAAACTTGAACGAAATAATTATATGAATTTTATTTAAAAAATTTTGCGAATTGACTCTAAAAAATCAAAATGTATCTCTAATTTTGGAACGAAAGAAATATTATTTTAATGGTGTTCATGCATGTACTAAAAAACATATAGGCTTACATATAATTTACTATCCTAAACTATAAGTCATATTTCACTTCGGTGATCCACCTTTTAATTCTGTCAATTAGATGATTAAACTATTAATTTCTTCCAATTCTATTCAATTGGGTATGCCACATCAGAAATTGTTGATGTGGATGTCTGGGTGGGGGAATAACTGAGCTGGTGTGTAATAAAAAAAATAATTTTTTAATTAAACATTTATGATATATTAAAGGGCAAAATTGTCACACCACTTTCTACCAAACAATAATACTAATAAAAAAAACTTCAAAAGTTAAAACCCATCAAAATCTATCAAATAGACTCACTGAAATCCCCAAATTCAATAATAAAAAAAAATCACAAGTCTCATAATCAAAAAATTCTAAACTATTCCAAGAGTCTCAGCAGGAAAAATTGAAATCTACTTCCTTTAGTAAACAAATTTCATACAAAGCAAAACAACAATAATACCAAACAAAAAGCTACATTGAATCGGCACTATAAAATCCTTAATAATTACTACCATTACCAAACAAACAAAACGAAAAAAATCCCAAATAAAAAAATCTATCAAAAAAAACATATTTAAGCTTTTGAAAAGATGCCGTATACAATTCAACCACATAAAATTCATGCTTACGGTAGCAAGAGTTGGGACAAACCTCAAACCCACCCTTGTTGATCTCCATTGAGATTTTTGCAGCCTCAAATTAATGTTGCCCCTCTTGCCAATCTCAGTACCATTGAGATTTTTGCTTCGTTTTTTGATTTCGTAGATGTGTATGATTTGGCATTCGTTGGCAACAATTCACAAAATTTGTCAATTTGGTGATGGAGCCCCTCTTGTTAATCTCAACGATCCACCTAGCTCTTATCTCTTTCTTCGTAGTTCGCCACGGATCTAGGCTGCGCCGTGGAAGCTCAACGGGCGATGATCTAGACCATGAATTTGGTCTTTGACGACAAACTTAAATCGATTTTATCAGGATTATTTTTAGTTGTTTGGAACGAATTTAGTGATAGATTTGGGTTTAGAAGAACCTTAAATCGATTTAGGGTAGGCCTTTTAAATGAGATTTGACCTTTTTACCTTTGGACATTTAATAAATGTAAAAAATTATTTGAGCTAATAATTTTTAATTACATGTAGGTAGTTATTAGCCTAGTTAGTCGGGTCACGTCAGCAATTTTTGATGCGGCAAACCCAATTGAATGGAATTAGAAAAAATTAATAGTTCAATCATTTAATTGACAAAATTTAAAGGTGAAACACCGAAGTGAAATATGACGTATAGTTTATAGTAGTAATTTACATTTAAGCTAAACATTTCATGTTCAATGTATTACTATCATCCATACTATACTATTTATACTCAAATTATAATATTAAATGGCAAACACCACGATTTTAGATTGTATTATCGATAATTACTTGTGTCTTGTACGAGTTATCAATCTAGTTTTAATAATAAGAACTTCAATGCAAATGGAGATCTTGAAAATGGAGATCTTGTCTAAATTAACTAAGTAATTTTGGTTGGTTAACAAGTTAATCCCATGTTAATCTTGAGTTCATCATCTCTACTGATACAATGTATAATGTATATTATGTTCATAATTATACTTAACTTTTCATATCATTTGTTATATTATTCTAATGTTGTAAATACATCTATTAAAAATATGGGCTATATGTATATTGTATTACATAAAGTAGGGAAATTACTATGATGATTTTTTTTGGGCTATATAGCGATGATGACAAAACTGTCATCATAATCCATAATAGCTATGACGATTGTGTGAAACCGTCGCTATAATTTCAAAAAACCGTCATATATAACCTATAATAATCTGTATTTATATATACATATATTTTTCGCTAAAAATATATATCAAGTGTTTTTGATATACATACAACTCTTTAGTGTCATGTTCAATGACTTACTACCATCTATACCATATTATTTATAATCAAATTATAATATCAAATGATACACACTATAATTTTAAATTGTATTATTGACAATAACCGGGTCTAGTTTTAATTATAAGGGCTTAGTCGAAAATAAAATTTTTGTCATGGTTTCCATGCTTTCATCATCTCCGTATTTAGTGGCTTAAGGTCTTCACACAAAATGTAATAAAAATTATTATCATATTAAATCAGATAACTTAAATTCGATATCAAAATAATAAAATAACTCATTTTTAAGCAAAATTTTGAGGTATAAATTATAAGAAATTGTTAAATTCATAATAGAAAATATTATTTTCACAGTAAAAGTATCATTATAGATCCTATAGCGATGATTTTCACCGTTACTATATATCTATAGCGACATTTTTGTTGTGAAAATAATAAAAAATGTTGTAAATTTAATAATTTTCTAAATTATATCCTTAGTATTATGTATGAATTTTAATTATATAATTAATCATAAATACTAGGATATATGAAAAATATTTTAATAATTAATACAACAGCGACGACTAGCTCAATATACTACCAGCCAGACAGTTCTTAAACCCAGTTTTAATTTAAACCCCTAAAACCCAGATTGAAGAACACAAAACATCCGCCCAAAACAAATCAGAAATACCCACAAACTCACAAAAATCACAGTAACAGAAATGCTAAGAAGACGATTCTCATCATTACTAGCTACTTCTATACGCAATGCTTCTTCAATCTACACCAAACCCAGCTCCATAATTTCACCAATTTCGGTCCCAAAAAATTTCCAATTTTCATTCGTCCAATGCCCTAATCCTAAACCTGATTTAGGGTCTCAGGGTATTAGGGCTTATAGTCTTTTGAGCCTGAACGATTTGAGAGATAACAAAGGGGCAAGGAAGCAGAAGACGAGAAAGGGTCGTGGGATCGGGTCGGGTAAGGGCAAAACCGCAGGTAGGGGTCACAAGGGGCAGAAGGCTAGAGGGACTCATAAGTTTGGGTTTGAAGGTGGGCAGACTCCGCTTCGTCGAAGATTGCCCAAACGGGGGTTTAAGAATCCATTTAGCCTCACATTTCAGGTATATAATATAGATGATTAGTCATTCTGTTTGATTGATTGGTTTGTAATTTATGGTGGAATCGATTAATGTTAGTTAATTGGAATCAGATGATATAGAATTAATTTTTTGAACAATGGTCAAATATTTATTTTGTGAAATTCTCTATTGGAACCCACAAAAAGATAATCTGAACTCTTTCAACCTCACTTTTCACTTTCCAGGTATATGCATATAATTGACCAATTTGTGAATTAGCATTGTGGGTTGATTTGTAATTTGTTTTGAAGGGATTTATTGTTAGTAAAATCCCTAATTGAAAGGCCTCTATAAATATAATATGTAGCCAAGCCATCGAAAGTAAAATTAACCTCAGAAATGGTCTTTGGCTTGGGCCACTTATATTTTCTCACTTTCATATGATCTTTTTTGAAGCGGCTGTATTGTAGGATTACAGCCTTGGTTTCATGGCTCCAACTGAACATGGACAGCTGATTGTGTTCTCAGTTTCAAATAAACTGGGTTTACAATAAAGAATCATCGAACTCTCTTTCAGTCACATGTGTTACTTACAAATACCTTACACAATCTTTAGAACTTAACAAAAGTTCTCTATGATTGCCATTGTCTCAGAAAGATGGGAATTTTAGGTCTTCTTCGCAATCCTCACCAATACAGCTTTTAATTAATGCAATGGCCTATTGAAGTCGCATGTATGCTGATTTGGCTACATAAGCCTTTTTTTATTGCCTTGTTTAAATTTGTATTTTGATTTTGTACTTATTCCTTAGAAGTGCTTGTATGAGCTGCCATATGACGATTAGAAAAGGGAGATGATGTAGCTTTATAGTTTTGATGTAGTTACATCTGGATGAATAGCTTTTGCTTGATCTCATTTTGTTTTTATTTTCTCTTTATTCAGGAAACTTGTATTGTTCAGTCATTTTTTATCAATGATCTTTGATTGACTTCTTCTTTTGGCCCGTTTGAATCACTCTGATCATGGCAGCCAGTTGGGTTGGGAAAGATCGCAAAGCTTATAAATGCAGGGAAGATAGACTCCTCAGAATTAATCACAATGAAAACTCTCAAGGTAAAGTAAGTTACTAACAGATTTCTATCTTCAATATCTTAATTTCGATGCTTTGGTTGATACTAGATAGTGGATATTTGTTATAATAACAGGAGGCAGGTGCAATTGGAAAGCAGATACGAGATGGGGTTAGATTGATGGGACGTGGTGCTGAACATATACAATGGCCCATTCATCTTGAGGTGATTTTTAGTGAAACTATATTTGCCCTCTTGTCTGCAATATATGCCTTATTATCTTTCGTTTTACTTTTATTTTATCTTTCTTTCATTGTTCTTCCTAACCAGTCTTGGTTTGGTACCATAGTATTCCTATTCTTTCGGCTGTGATAATATTTTGGTCAGATTCTTGAAGACAAAATTGTGCTTATATTTTTCTTGTGAGCACAACCTGAGATGTTATATACAATGATTTTCACCCCATATAAAAATGAGAATATCTTCTTTTTGTTATCTTGACTAAGGAAACATATTTTGGTCTTTTCTTTTTGAACCCGCGAATATGTTCGATGATCTTGAAATGATCTTCCAGTTTCGGGGAGAATTCGCAAAACTCCGTTTCCATCAAGAATTGAATGGAGTTCTCCCGTATTTCGACCGGATAATCTAACATAGTCTGTGGAGATTCTGAACAATAAATTAGACATTCGATGCCCTAGGAGAGTGCTTTTTCATGCTAGGTTACTGACAGACCCTTTATTTGACCTCAAGAATGGATTGGATCGAAACAATTTTCCTGTCGAAGCCCTTTTTTCTGGTTTTTTATTTAAAAATTTGGACTCTACTTTTTTCATCATTCTTATAGTTTGAGAGAAGATTTGAAAATTTGGGTAGTCAAGTTACTTTTTGTGAAAGAAAAGTTTCCAGTATTTTAGGTCTTCAACTCTTTGCCTAATGGTTAAGACCGAGGCTGTCTCAGGTTCAATTCTCATCCGTAATGTGTGAGCTTGTTATTCCCTTTATGTGAGGTTTGTGACTTTTTAAAATTTTGCACTGGCAGTATGAGTTTATTGTAATTCTGAATGTGAAAATTTATCTTGATTATGAAATTCTATGTACTTTTAACTTCTCAAAATAATGTTAGTTTAAGAAATATATATTTAAAAAAAAACTAGTGGAATTAGAGGAACTTGTCTCACATGCATTTATGTTTACTCCTACCATCCTAATAATGGCATGCAATGGAAAAATATACCTTTGCAGGTTACCAGGGTGACCGTTAGAGCAAAGGCAGCAATTGAAGCCGCAGGTGGGTCTGTGAGGAAAGTTTATTACAACAAATTAGGCTTCCAGGCGCTGCTTAAGCCCGAGTGGTTTGAGAAGAAGGGAAGGTTGCTTCCAAGAGCAGCAAGACCTCCACCCAAACAGGCTGATAAAGTGGATAGCATAGGACGTCTTCCTGCCCCAACCAAGCCAATTCCTTTTACACCTGAAGAGAAAGAGGCAATGTCCGCTCCATCTGCTTAATATTTGTTTCCTTTCCAGCCGTGGTATGTTTTTTCATGGATACATCAATTTCGTTGTTTGACATGTCCAAACAGAGAGATAAGGCCTTGTCCAATCGAGTCGATTTCCTTACCTTTTTGTTTTTGGTAGAGAAGGCGCAATGCCTTCTTCTTGAGCTTATTTTGTAGATTTTGAACTGAGTCATGTGTTAGCAGAACTCTTTAAATCAAAATTCATATCGCAGTTTTTTTGCCACACAATCTGGGGTGATTCTTGGAATGATTTTGTAAGCTAGTAAATATTATGTTGTACTTTAATGAAAAATGGATTCTAGATTTCTAGTATAGAAAGCAGGAGGATGAAGGCTTTGAATTTTGCATGTGGCAGCCTCAAGCTGAACTCTTTTCCTGCTCAAATCCATATGATCATGTAATACTTTCAGAGATAGAATCTGTGATTCTTAAGCTTGTTTTAGCTTGTTTGTGAGTTTTATTTTGAAGGGAATGGAAGGGAAGGAAAAATTCTTAAATCAAAACAATTCGAAAGACAAAATTTCGACTTACAATTGTAAAGTTTATTAAGATTAGTAAGAATTATAAGAGAACTCTAATTATGTATATATCATTTTCCTTGATATAACTACTAATCTTTGGAGAACTAGCTAGATTATTATATTGATTTGATATGTTTTTTATTTGGTTCAGCTATGTAATAGTATTAGCCTATTACAGGCGTAATACGATTACATCAATTTTAATTTTAATGTTTTAATTACGCATGCTAATAAATGTATTAATTCATTATGTCAAAAAGTTTTAAAAGACAAAATAATAATAATTACAATTTATTTGACATTTTGACTTATAATTTATTTTATTTATTATATATAATTATATAATTTAGTAAACCAAACATAATTTTAAATATAATATAATAACATTATAATTACTACACGAATACCAAAATCAATCAAATAAATATGTTGTAATAAGTTATTACCATGACATAACAATTCTATTCCATTACAAAAACTATTCTATTATATCAAATTTTTATTCGATTAACCAAACTTTAGGTCTCCACAATGGGTCTCATCTTTTGTATAAAAAAAAGAATTTCATTTCTTTTAATAATAATATAAAATAAAATAATATGGTCGAGTTTACCATCACAATTTACTATAATCTCGTTATTATTAAACAAAATATTTATTATATTTACATATGATATGAAGCAAAAAATGTCCTTAATTTTAATTTTATTTTTTTTTATACTTTCAAGGGACTCTTATTTTGAAATAATCACATGTGAGGGTATTTAATAAAAACTGAATGAATATGAATTTAAATGAAAAAATTATTTGATAATTGACATATGTGAAACATCTGAATAAAAAAATTCAAAATTATTATAAATATATTTAATATTACTTAATATAATAGTAAATATTGTAAAAAAAACAAAAAAACTTCATTCAGCCCATTTAGCCAAAAAAATGACACTAAGCCATTCAGACGAATTTAGTCAAATAAATTCGAATGGTCAAATCGATCGACCATTCAAACAATTTTTTTAAAAAAAACAAACACACTTAATGGTTGACCAATTCAACCATTTAGATCTAAACAAACATCCCCTTCATCTTTATGAATATTTTTGCTAAGCTGCTGGTTACTAATAACTTTTAACCTAATTCAACCTCTACTTTAGTTATTTTATTTTCTTTATACCTCTTAATAAACTAACATAAACTTAAGGTTATGTTTGTTTGTAAAGATTATACTTAATATAAAATTATAAATCTCAAGTGTCTTGTTTGTTCTTAAATTTAGATTTAAGATTATTAATCTAGGAATTATAAAATGGCATAATTAGACCTGACAATATAAGTAGTTAACTGTTGGGTCAACCCATATTAACTGGAACCAAATGGGTCGGTTAACCATTTTTATTTATTCAGGTTGGTTAAAATTTGAACCCATATTTTTAAAACAAATATAGTTAATTAACTGGTTAACTATTTTTCAACTCATATTCTATTCAATTGCACTCCTCTCTCTCTCTCAGTAACCGCACCAAACACGATTATTTTTTTTGGTGGGTGGGGGTAGAGGGTGGGTGGTGTATACATAATCGCTTAATATTAATTTATTTTGGGAGAGAATGGTGTGGTGGTGGGTGGGGTGGAGTGGGGGTGGGGGTGGGCGTGGGGTGAGTGGTGTACACATTTTTTTTGGGTGTGGGTGTGGGTGGGGGGGGTGGGGTGGGTGGGTGGGGTATACATAATCGCTTAATATCATTTTTTTGAGAGGGAGTGTTGGGTGAGTGGGTGGGTAGGTAGGTGGGGGTGGGGGGTGTGGGGTAGGGGTGGGTGGGGTGGGGGGTAGGAGGGGGTGGGGTGGGGTGGGTGAGTGGATAGGTGGGGTGGGTGGGGGGATGCGCGTAAGGGGTGGGGTGGGGTGGGGTGGGGTGGGGTGAGTGGGTGGGGTAAGGGGTATATGTGACGCCCCCAAAATAGGTATACAACACCCATTCTGAGTTGCCAAAATACATGATATAGAAAGCAAACGACAACTTTGATAATACAGATGTCGTGTAGAATACGACAATACAAACTGTGAGTTTAAATACAAATATTGTCTTCTAGACAAAATACACACCCAAATAAGTCCTCATTATAATTATTCATACATTATTTTACAGAAATAGTGTAGACAGCTAAAACATCTTCCTAGAACCATCACTCCATACCCCGACTCGATCCTGCTATGTTCTCACCTCCTGAGAAGAAAAATGGAACAAAAAGGAAAAAGGGTGAGCTCAACTAGCCCAGTAAAGAACATTATGACTAAGATAATATACAACAAATTATCGTTAGTCTTCAACAGGGAAAAATCTGACAAATTATAATAGACAACAAGTTTTAGATCAATAAATACAGCGGAACAGTAATCCATTAGAAGAGTCACGTAGAGAAAGAATTCTACTGTCTTCTAAGGTTTAAAAGTCCATCATCAATATTTTATCCCTGTAACAACAATCAATATTCATCTTTGCACCTCTGGGCCAAAGATATTCATTTAAATCACTAGTTGGTCATGTTCATCTCAACACTGCTCATCTTTTGCACTACAAAAGCCAAAGATATTCATCAGTTAATCGTTCATCTTTGCACTACAGGCCAAAGATATTCATTTATATCATCATTTAAGACCGAGGATGATGAAAATATTTTTTAAAGAAACAATCCCAGTGAAACAAAATGACAATGATTAAGGATTAAGGATTCGTACTTTGTTTTACCCATGTCCAAAAATACCTCGAAAATAATCATATTGGTGTAAAATTCAAGAATGATCAAAACATGGATACAATCAAAGCTAGTATCCAGAATAGATATTTTGGACAAAAAGAAAATTTTTTATTTTTCGGTGAATAAAGGTCAGATTCGTGAATAAGGTCAGTATCGTGAATAATAACCCCGACACAACAAGTTCCAAATTTGATAAAAAGTTCAACAAATATTTTGGCATAATGATGTTGAAGAAAATAATATCATTTTATGAAAGAAATAACATCCCTTACCTCAAAATAGCCGTACTTATTCGATTGTATTTTCAGATATAAGGTTGTGTAAACTCGCAGACCAGATATAGCAACACTCAAAGTATACTCACAAGAATACGCTCGATAATATAGAGAGAGAAAGAGAGAAAACTTTGTTTCTGGTGTGATTTTCAATTCTAACTTAACCCTCTATTTATAGGAAAATGCTAGAACGCCAAAGGAGACTAAAATAATAAAATATTATTTTTTATTTACCAATTCTCACGTATGCTCATTAAGACCAAGACCAACCACCATCTTGGAAAAATTTCCAGCAGCCCACATGCTAATTCCACCAACAAAAAGTGGGTCCCACCCATAAATTAATAAAAATTATTTTATTCTCCGAAACTTCAATAATTCAGAAAATAGCTCGGTTATCAGAAAATTCAAACTCGCGACTTTCCATAGAAATTTTAATTCTCTACAACTTTGCAGAAGGAAGTTTTCCAAATTCCAAACAGAAATTGACCAAAATTCATAAAGCAGACGATTTTACGCCTATAATCAATTTTGGTCAAGAATTGTGTCCACCACACACACAAAACATGTGTTAAATATTTAATGCCATAAAAATACTCTTCCTCCTCATATACTCATATATCGCACATTCATTATAAAAATATCTTTATTAATATATTATTAAAATAATATATCTAAATGAATTATTTTATCGAAAAGATAAAATATTAATTTTCAACAATTGTCACATTAAAATTTTCTCCATCTATATCCACATAAAATGAATATTTTCTTTATCATAATAATCAATAATTAATTATTCAAAAATAATATTACGTAATCACAAGATCGACAATGAAGTAGTTCTCCAAGAAAAGAGGGGTTTTCCAATAAGGATTTCTCTCTTCTTGGCTGGCGCAATTAGGTGACCAAACCTCTCATTAGATGTAACTTTCTAGACATTGCCAATAATGTTATCTCGATAATATTATTCAAATAATATGAATTATTGATTTGATAATGGAAAATCTTGTGTAATGACAATTATTGAAATAACGGTGATACAAAATATCAACGCAAGCAATTATTGAATCAATATAATATTGAACAAGAATTCATCGTAACAATTATTGAGTAGTGCCTTTTACGTAAGGATCAATAATTCAACAATCAAGGTAATACCGGTAATGCTTCTTCGTGCAACCACGATATTATCGTATTTTAACCACCGTGTAACCCCAAGAGTGTTAACGATAACAATTTACGCCGTTATTTATAAAACTCAATCTTTGTCGTTTTCTTTCATCCAACCGTTTTCCGTTATGGGCCCACCAATGACTGCGCCGTCGTACGGAGATTCCCGACAAAAAGAATATTCCACGACCAAACGAATATTCCCCGACAATAATGAATATTTTATAACCACTTGCTTATTTTGTAAACTTTGCACATTTCACCCATAACCAAAGAATTATATCAAATTAACCCTTATTAATTTAGAATAATGAATAAAGGAAAATTCAATTTTATTTATAATAAGTTGGGGTCTTACAACCTCCCCTCCTTATAAAATTTTTTCCTCGAAATTAACGTACGTACTTGGTGTATCGAAAAGGTGAGGGTACCTCGCTTTCATCTCCGATTCCAACTCCCATGTCATTTCCTCAATTGCATGGTTTCTCCACAAAACCTTAACTTGTGGTATAACCTTCGTGCGTAAGACATGCTCTTTCCTATCCAAAATCTCAACAGGTATCTCTTCGTATGTTAAATCTTCAGCTATCTCGTCTGGTTCTAACGCAATAATGTGGTTCGGATCTTTCACATATTTACGAAGCATAGATATATGAAAAACATTATGAACACGAGACATGTTTGGAGGTAACGCGAGTCTATAGGCCACGTTTCCTATTCGGTCAAGAATCTCAAATGGACCAACAAACCTTGGATTGAGCTTTCCTCTTTTTCCAAATCTTGTAACTTCTTTCCATGGAGCAACACGTAACAATACATGATCTCCAATATTAAACTCCACGTCCTTTTCTATGAAGATCAAGATAACTCTTTTGTCGATCTTGTGAGGTTTGAATACGTTGTCGAATCATTTGGATCTTTTCTCGTAGTCATGCGCGTAATTTACCTCGGGTCCTAATAACGTTGCTTCTCCTCCCCGCCCTAGCAGATTTCGAGAACGACATTTTAAATCCATACAACGCCTCAAATGGAGCCATGCCTATACTTGCTTGATAACTTGTTGTTGTAAGAGAATTCCACCGATGGCAAGTACTTATCCCAACTTCCTTTGAAATCTAGAACACGAGTCTTAATAGATCTTCAAGGGTTTGAATAGTCTCTCTCGATTGTCCGTCTGTTTGAGGATGGTATCTTTGAATCAATCAGAATGCGTGCCCATAGCTTTCGCATAAGCTAACCCAAAATCTTGAAGTGAATCTCGGGTCACGATCCGAAACTATGGATACTAGCATGCCATGCAATCGCACAATCTCATTCACGTACATATACTGAGCAAGACGTTCAAGGGAATAAGTCTCGCAGATCCCGGTAAGAAATGGGCGCGACTTGGTTAATCTATCAACAATAACCCAAATTGCATCTACGCCTTGAGAAACTTTGGGAAGACTCGCAACAAAATCCATAGTAATGTGTTCCCATTTTATTATTAGGAATCTCAAGTGGTTGCAATGGACCTTTTGGCACTTGATGCTCCGCCTTTACACGTTGACAAAGTTAAACATCTTGAGATAAACTCGCTAATCTCTCTCTCTTCATATTGTTCCACCAAAATGTATGTCGAATATCATAATACATTTTGGTACTCCTGAGATGGATTGCAAACGGGGTGTTGTGTGCCTCCATCATGATTTTATGCTTCGTGAGAATCGTTAGAACGCAAAGTCTAGAATTGACTCAAGTATTCCTTCCTCATCGATTCTCGCTTCTAGAATAACACCTTCTTGCACTTTCTTCTTCATTTGTATCATTTGTGTCCGTAGTGAGCAAAAACTTTAACTTTATCAATTAAAGTCTGGTTCTACTCAGATATTCGCCATAATCATGTGGGACCACGAGTCTTTAATTCTATCTTCATCCTTTAGTAAGTCGATAAAATGGGCCTTTGCGTTGACAATATTGCACTCGTACTTGCATATGATCTTCACTCAATACGTTAGCTACTACTACGCTCGCTTTTCCAGGATGATATTGAATAGTGTGATCGTAATCTTTCAATAGCTCAAGCCAACGTCGTTGCCGCATATTGAGTTCTTTTTGGGTGAAGAAATATTTGAGGCTTTTATGGTCCGTATAAATCTCCACTTTCTCTCCATACAAGTAGTGTCTCCATATCTTCAACGCAAAAACGACTGCTGCCAACTCCAGATCATGAGTAGGATAATTCCTCTCATATTCTTTGAGTTGTCGTGAGGCATAGGCTATGACTTTCCCACGTTGCATGAGAACACATCCTAACCCTTTGCCTAAAGCATCGCTGTATATAACAAATCCATCTGAACCAGATGGTATTGCCAGAAAAGGTGCTGAAATGAGTCTCCTCTTGAGCTCTTGGAAACTCTTCTCGCATTCCTCGCTCCATATGAATTTTGTATCTTCCGAGTCGGTGAGTTAGCTGAGTAGCGATTCGAGAAAATCCTTCCACGAATCTCCGATAATAACCATTAAGCCGAGAAAAGTCACTGACTTGGCCACCGACTTCTACATTACTCTAACTTTGTATTGCTTCAATCTTCACGTCCACAGATACTCCTTGTTTTGACACCACGTGCCCAAGGAATGCTACTTCCTCAAGCCAAAACTCGATTTCTTGATTTTGGCATAAAACTTGTGTTCACGAAGTCTTTGTAGTACCGACTTCAAATGGTGCTCATGATCTTCACGGCTTTTGGAATAGATGAGGATGTCATCAATAAAGACAACAACGAATCGATCCAAATATTCCTTGAATACACGGTTCATCATATCCATGAAAGCGGCAGGAGCATTAGTCAATCCAAAAGACATGACCAAGAATTCATAATGCCCGTGATCGAGTCCCGAATGTCGTCTTTGGAATATCCTCGGTTTTAATCTTGGTGATGATATCCGTAAGCTAAGATCGATCTTTGAAAAGAATTCAAGGCTCCTTGTAATCTGGTCGAAACAGTCATCAATGCGAGGTAGCGAATACCTATTCTTGATGGTGACATGGTTCAATTCTCGATAGTCAATAATAAAAAGTCGCATACTCCCGCTTTTTTCTTCTTTACGAATAAAAGCAGAGCACCCCAAGGAGGCGACTTGGGGACGAATGAAACCGATGTCTAATAATTCTCGTAGTTGGACTTTTAACTCCACGAAGTTCAATAGAGCCATTCGATATGGGGTTTTAGAAATGGGTTTTGTACCCGGTTCAAGGTCAATAAAGAATTCAACATCACGTTCTGGGGGTAAACCAGGAAGCTCTTCAGGAAATACATCAGAAATTCTAACCACGTAAATATTATTCAAATCGACTTGTCTTTATTCAAATCCATAACATGGGCTAAGAAAGCTTGACATCCGCAGTTTTTCAATAAATGAATAGCTTTGTGGCTTGATATGACAAATGATCGATTTTAGTGGTTTAGTGGTTTGAATTGTATGATGATGAGTTGGTTAGGAATATGAAAACTAACCACCTTACGAAAATAATCAATTTTGGCATGATGAGTGGTTAACCGATCAATTCCTAAAATCACATCAAAAGCAAGTATCTTTAAAGAGATAAGATCAACGGTGTAATGTGATAGTGCTAACTTGGATCATGCAAGATTTATAAATCGTAGATGTAACGAAGGTTTCACCCAACCGAAGTTTCAACAGATAAATCAAAATCTAATTTCTCCGAGTCAAGTTTAAACGTTGAGCCTGGCGGGAGAGATAAAAGAATGGGTAGAACCAGTATCTAGTAAGGTATAAACTTCGCAAGAATTCAAGATTAGCTTACCCGTGATCACCTCGTTCGGGTTCCTCACGTTTTGGGCGACCACGACATAAAAGCTCTTCCAGAACCGCCGATTTTGACTTATCAGGGATGACCCTTGGAATCACCACTCCTCACCGAACTTGGTTTCGCTTATAGTACAATCTCGAGCGATGTGGGCTTTCTTTCCACAGGTTGTAACATACCTTGGATTGTTGTGACAGACGGTTTAATGATATGTCCCTCCTTCCCGCATTTGTAACATCTAATCGGTACGTTCTCCTCCCCTAGCATTTGTTGTTGGTCTTTGTGTCATTGTTGATGTCTTCCCGTCATTGTTGAATCTTCTCTTTCCGAAATTTCCACTTGAGTCACCTTTCCTATTATCATGTCCACGATTACCACCGAGTGGTTACCGCCTTTGTCCATATTCTTTCCTCCTCATTTGGTTATCATCGCTCGATGACTACCACAGTTGTGGTCCATCGGTTGAGTATACTCACTATCTCATTTCTAATAATCGAGCCTCATTGACAACATCCGAATACGAGAAAACTTATGAGAGATAAGGTATTGATTTAATCTCGGGTTTTAGACCTCGAAAACATACGCGTTATTCGTTCCTCATTCTCCACCAAATGAGGTGCAAACTCGATAACTCTGCGAACTTTGCCTCGATCTTGAGACACCGTCATGTTGTTCATTCGAGTCTAATAAACTCTACCTCCTTCATATACGACGAATACTTTCGGAAAGTACTTGTCATTGAACAGATTCAAATCTTTCCCAAGACATGTTAAGTGCATCTGGGTCAGTACGCTACATGATTCCCACCAAGATGTCTGCTTCACCACGAAACATAAAGGTGGCGAATGGAACCTTACATTCCTCCGTGCACCCCAAGACATCGAATATCTTGGTAATTTGCTTGACCCACGTTTACGCTTTGATCGGATCCGGCTTTCCATGGAAATCTGGTGGTCCCAACTCCTTGAATCGCTTGGGTTTGTGATGCATCAATGCGTTGCCATCATTTCCACTCGTATTTTGTACACGAGTCTCCCTCGTCGATTTTGAATGAGCGCAAAAGCTCCTAAACATTTCATCGTTCATCGTTTGCTTTCGGTAGTGTTGTTTACTGGGAGGAATATTGCCTTCTGTTGCACGTTCTCCGGTTTGCGACTAAAGGTTGTTCCACGGCCTCATAAACTCCATTGTTAATGTTCTCGTGCCCATTCTTAACATCGCTTATAAAACAAGGGTTAATTAAACAAATTAACATATCACATAATATCCTATATTATGACCGACCAACAAATAAAGCTTAGGTAGGACACACTAGCGAAAGGATTTACTCGTCTCTCCCTCCTAGTTCTATTCCCCGATCTCCGCCAGAGATCATATCCCTAAACTCGATATTAACTATGACGCCCCAAAAATAGGTATACAACACCCATTACGAAGTCGCCAAAATACATGGTATAGAAAGCAAACTACAACTTTGATAATACTGAGATGTCGGTGTGTAGAATACGACAATACAAACCGTGAGTTTAAATACAAATATTGTCTTTCAGACAATATACACACCCAAATAAGTCCTCATTATAATTATTCATACACTATTTTACGTAAATAGTGAGGGGCAACTAAAACATCTTCCTAGAACCATCACTCCATACCCCGACTCGATCCTCGCTATGTTCTCACCTCCCGAGAAGAAAAATGGAACAAAAAGGAAAAGGGTGAGCTCAACTAGCCCGATAGAAGAACATTATGACTAAGATAATATACAACAAATTATCGTTAGTCTTCAATGAGGAAAAATCGACAAATTATAATAGACAACAAGTTTTAGATCAATAAATGCAATGAACGACAATCCATTAGAAGAGTCACGTAGAGAAAGAATTCTCACGTCTTCTAAGGTTTAAAAGTTCATCATCAATATTTTATTCTCAGAATAACAATCAATATTCATCTTTGCACTTTCTACAGCCAAAGATATTCATTTAAATCACTAGTTGGTCATGTTCATCTCAACACTGTGTTCATCTTTGCTCTGAGCCAAAGATATTCATCGATTAATCGTTCATCTTTTGCACTACTGGCCAAAAATATTCATTTATATCATCATTTAAGACTGAGGATGATGAAAAATATTTTTAAAGATACGAATCCAGTGAAACAAAATGACAAGGATTAAGGATTAAGGATTCGTACTTTGTTTTACCCATGTCCAAAAATACCTCGAAAATAATCATATTGGTGTAAAATTCAAGAATGATCAAAACATGGATACAATCAAAGCTAGTATCCAGAATAGATATTTTGGACAAAAAGAAAAATTTTTATTTTTCGGTGAATAAGGTCAGATATCGTGAATAGTCTTAGTATACGTGAATAAGTAACTCCCAAACACAACAAGTTCCAAATTTGATAAAAGTTCAACAAATATTTTGGCATAATGATGTTGAAGAAAATAATATCATTTATGAAAAGAAATAACATCTCTTACCTCAAAATAACCGTACTTACATTTGTATTTTTCGGTATAGTCTTGTGATGAAAACTCGCATCAGATAAAGCAACACTCAAAGTATACTCACAAGAATACGCTCGATAATAGAGAGAGAAAAGAGAAAACTTTGTTTACGGTGTGATTTTCAATTCTAACTTAACCTCTATTTATAGGAAAATCTTTAGAACGCTTAAAGGAGACTAAAATAATAAAATATTATTTTTATTTACCAATTCTCTACGTATGCTCATTAAGACCAAGACCAACCACCATCTTGGAAAAATTTCCAGCAGCCCACATGCTAATTCCACCAACCAAAAAGTGGGTCCCACCCATAAATTAATAAAAATTATTTTATTCTCCGAAACTTCAATAATTCGTAGAAAATAGCTCGGTTATCAGAAAATTCGAAACTCGCGACTTTCCATAGAAATTTTAATTCTCTACAACTTTGCGAAGGAAGTTTTCCAAATTCCAAACAGAAATTGACCAAAATTCATAAAGCAGACGATTTTACGAGCCTATAATCAATTTTCGGTCAAGAATTGTGTCCACCGACACACAAAACATGTGTTAAATATTTAATGCCATAAAAATACTCTTCCTCCTCATATACTCATATATCGCACATTCATTATAAAAATATCACTGTTAATATATTATTAAAATAATATATCTAAATGAATTATTTTATCAGAAAAGATAAAATATTAATTTTCAACAATTGTCACATTAAAAATTTTCTCCATCTATATCCACATAAAATGAATATTTTCTTTATCATAATAATCAATAATTAATTATTCAAAAATAATATTACAGAATCACAAAGATCGACAAACCGGTAGTTCCAAGAAAAAAGGGGTTTTCAATAAGGATTTCTCCTACTTGGCTGGCAATGATTAGGTGACCAAACCTCTCCTTGTATGTAACTTTCTAGACATTGCCAATAATGTTATCGATAATATTATTCAAATAATATGAATTATTGATTTGATAATGGAAAATCCGTGTAATGACAATTATTGAAATAATAAAGTGATACAAAATATCAACGCAAACAATTATTGAATCAATATAATATTGAAGCAAGAATTCATCGTAACAATTATTGAGTAGTGTCTTCTTACGTAAGGATCAATAATTCAACAATACTGTGCAATACCGTGTGCTACTGTGCAACCACGCATATTACTGTATTTTAACCACCAGGTAACCCAAGAGTGTTAACGATAACAATTTACGCCGTTATTTATAAAACTCAATCTTTGTCGTTTTCTTTCATCCAACCGTTTTCCGTTATGGGCCCACCAATTATGATCGTAAATGTCAGATGAGATTCCCGACAAAAAGAATATTCCACGACCAAACGAATATTCCCCGACAATAATGAATATTTTATAACCACTTGCTTATTTTGTAAACTTTGCACATTTCACCCATAACCAAAGAATTATATCAAATTAACCCTTATTAATTTAGAATAATGAATAAAGGAAAATTCAATTTTATTTATAATAAGTTGGGGTCTTACAGTATATACATAATCACATAATATTATTATTTTTGATTTGGTTTGGGTAGGCAGGCGACGACGTGTGTGGCAAGTGGTGGGCAAGGTGGAGTGGGGTGTAAGGAGTATATACATAATCACATAATATTATTTTTTTTAGTAGTAGGGGGTAAGGGGTTGGGGTGGGTTGGGGTGGGGTGGGGTAGGTGGGTAGGTAGGTAGGTGGAGGTGAGGGTGGGAGTGGGAGTGAGAGTGGTGGGTAAGGGGTATATACATAATCACATAATATTATTAGTTTTGGTTTGGTACGGGTGGGGTGGGGTGGGGAGTAAGGAGTATATACATAATCACATAATATTATTTTTTTTAGTGGTAGTGGGGTTGGGGTGGGTTGGGGTGAGGTGGGGTGGGGTGGGGTGGGGGTAAGGGGTATATACATAATCACATAATATTAGTGTCAAATTAGGTCTTCATAAAACTCATAACTCATAACAATATTAAAATGGTTAATATGATTAATATAATTTTTAACCATAACCATATGGTTCCAACCTATATTATCCATATTAAAAATGATTAATATGATTTTAGTTCTTAAATGGAACCATAACCATATTTTAAAAACCAAAACCAACTCATAATCATATTTTGCCAGACCTAGACATAATAATCTTGAGTCTGGAATTAAAATTTTAAGATTAATAATTTTAAAATTATAATTCTATCGATAATAATCCCATAAATTTAATCTTATAATTCCGAATTATAATTATTACAAACAAACATACTCAATAGAATTCTTTTAATTAAAAAAATACAAATAAAAGACAACTAGTAAAGGCAAGTAAATTTTAATCCAATCACATTTTGTCGCTCTCGGAGCATAGGTTAACTTGCTCGCACTATATTATAAACCTAGCTGTGCGTGCATGAGCAACTTCACTCTCAGACAGAGTAAAAATGGCAGCCATGGCAATGGATTTTTCTATGGGAAGCTTTAATCCAGTATTAACAACTGGGTTTTCTCCAAAATCTCGGAAAATCCGGATTTTTACCGTCAAATGCTCTTCTGTTTCTCTCTCCTCGGACGGTGCTGCCACTGGTTATAATATACCTTCCTTATATATGAATATCTACGAATACCCACCCTTTGCAACCTCAATTTTTTAAAAATTGTGCCTCAATTCGTTTCATATATTCTGTAAATTGTGACGTTTCATATTAATTTGGTGAAAAAATTGTTCTTTAGTGTGTATGATTTGTGTTGTTGCTGTTTTTCTTTTGCTCATCTGGTTTATTGATAATTCTAGTGTTCCTTTTTTTAAAATGGTAAATAATTTCATGGCGAAAACAAGAAGCTCAATTTTTTCTCCCCTGTGTAAGCTTTGATTACTAATAAAGTTACAAAAGTATAAATTCTATAGGTCACCAAACAAAGAACAAAAAGTTGGGTTAAAAAAATAGTTGGGTTAGTGCAATCATTTTGATTGGAGAAGATACAGATTTACCAAACTGAATGGAAGATTAGATTTTAATAGTTTATCGCCTCAGCTAATGTTAATAGGGATTCTCAAATATGATGCCCTGTTTGTTTGCGATTCTGGTTTTTACTCTAAAAAATAAATAGATAAATTTGAGCACACCTACAATTTTTTACTGTCTTAATTGCGTCAATTGAAGCAGTAAACATATTTTTGAATTGCATTGAAATGGCCAATATTTTAGCAAGTAACTAACTTCTACATATGCTTAGACAATGCATTTTTCATTTTTGGAATTAAGCTGTGTTTATAGTTGGATGTTGGTAATTGAGATGTTGACTGTCTGAATTTATCTTCTGATTCTACTTCATTCATAATTTTTGTACTACCTATGAGTATTAAAAGAGTACTATCCAGACAGATGGGTAATTCATCTGCAAAAGGCTAATACTTTCTAGACATTTTTGTGCATCTGGGTTCAGCTTAGGTTTGTCTCAATAAAGCTGTGCATCAGACATTTACTGGTAAAAGCACTTTCTATGCATTGAGCCAAAAGAAGAAAAAGAAATGTGTTATCGAAAGAAAAAGAAAAGAAAATGATGCCGTAGAAAAATCTTTGCTGAGAGGTTGTAGTTGGCAAGCTCTTATGAAGGGAACTGCATTAATCCTGATGAAAGTATAGGTCCTTATCAAAAAGTAGAAATAAGCTAGATTGCATTTTAGAAATGGAGTTGGAGCTGAGGAAAATAATGCGACTATAGCATAGTGCTCTGGACTCTGGAGGGACCCATTCCATAGGAGTCCATGGCTGAAATAAAGGTCTTAAGCAGATGCCAAATAACATTTCATATATAATATAACCATAGGTGCATAGTCATTTCGTACTTGGTACTGCTTAAATAGCGTTCAGTTTATAGTATATTAAACATACTGAAAAATAAAGAATTAATTTGTAGTTCTGATTATTCAGAATAGGAAAAGAAAGATTAAAGCATTAGAGAAATTACTTTGGAACAAATTTCTTACAGCTGCAGATACAAATAAACCAGAAATAGTTCTTTGGACCAGTCAAGATCAAGTAAATAGCTTGGAGTATCAAGATCAAAGCTTTTTCTTACTTAACAAAAGTATAGAGTCTACCTTGAATATCACACTGTATCACTTGCTCTAGCCCCCTTGTATCAAAATCTTTAAACTGATGTCAATGACTACAGAAGGGAAGAGTAGTATATCTACTACTCATAAAGAGGGGAAATATAATATTTAGGCAACTTTCAGTTGGCTTATTGGGTATAAGCCTTGTAACACTTGGGAACACCTATATTAATCAAAACAGTGTATATACTAGATTGAGGTTGCAATTTATTGAACCAGTAATAAACTTCACCATCTCATACATATAGAAGAACTTCATCTCGGATCAGAATTTAGCAAATACTTGTGGAGATCTTGCCCACTGTACTTATTGTGAACTACACAACTACCTTTAAACTTTACGATTTTAAAAATTACCTATACATGAATATTTCCGAAATGTTAATACAAAAATACTTTATTGATGAATCTAACTTGTATACTTGTTCCGAAGTATCGTGCTTGATCTCCCTGTTTCATGTCTTCTTATCTGTTTCATGCAACAACAGAAATATGGCAGGCCATGATTTGCTAATATATTCGACCTTTTTACATGTCCACATTTATTACTAAACAATAAATAATAACAGTGATTTATGACAGAACCAGATATAGACACCGTCCTTCACCAAGCTTTGAGTTAAAGTGTTCATTGTGACCTTACAAGTGAAATAGCTTTTCCCACATGCACAAAAAGGATTGTATGGTGATTGTTCTTTAGTCTTGGACTCTTGGCATTATTATTTGTCACCTCCAGTGGCGAAGCCACATACAAGGTTGTGGGGGACCCCACTGAAAAAAAATTTGTTTTATAATGTAAGGTAAATTTTAAAAATTTTAAGTATTATATATAAATTGACTCCACTAAATTTTTATAAATTTTCTATTATACAGGGTCAAATTGAAAATTTATAACTTTGTCAATCAAATTTTAACCACATATGACTCATTTTCTCTCAATATATGTATATCTCTCTATAATATTTTAAACTAAATAATAATCTAATTTATATTATTTTTAAAAATAAATAATGAATTATTTACTTATGAACAATTATGATTAAAAAAGTATATTATGAGTCAATATAGTGTATATATACCATATATTATTATTTATTATATTGTCATTGTAATATAGTATATATATATATATATATGTGTGTGTGTGTGTGTGTGTGTATGTGTGACCCGAAAGTACAAAAGTATTAAAAAAAATTGGATCAGGGGCGTTGGCCCCGAAGCCAAATTATTTATAGCTTAGTAATAATTTTGACCCCACTTAAAAATGTTTTTGGCTTCGCCACTGGTCACCTCTTATTATAATTGTAAATTCGGAGGATGTATTTCATTCTTTATATTAGTTTCTATTTTTGAGTCTTTTGTATGCATTCATGGTACTTATCTGGAAAAGAGAATTTACAGTTGCATGGAAATTTCTATCTCAGTTTTTTGCAATTCTGAATATCTTGCTTTCAGTTGATCTCCTTAGTGTTTCTCTCCAATTTTTGTTAATACATTATTTATTGTAAGTGGGCATGAGTTGATGAATGATTGAATGTTCTCTAATGAGCCTTAGGTTTGGCAGAAAGACCTTGGAAGGTAGCCGATTCTAGACTTGTGCTTGAAGATGGTTCAATTTGGAGGGCTAAGTCATTTGGTGCTTCTGGTACCCAAGTTGGTGAAGTGGTTTTCAATACATCTCTAACCGGGTGAGATGATTACAAGTTTGATTGAATCTTTAATGTTCTTGTTTTTACAGATAAGACTCGTGAATCTTCACCACACATCAACTAAAATGTTGGGGCTAGATCATTTATATTTCAAAAGTATATAGAAGTTGTATGGAGTATTAGAGTAGGCTAAGTGCCAAAGTAAAGGATTTAACCTGCAACATGTTCAAGTGTTGCTAATGCTACTGTTAATCAGGCAATTAATATTTTCCGTTTTAGAGACTCTAAAATCTTTGTTCATAACAATAATTTTAGTAGGATCTAGTTTCACAGAAATTGAACATTTCAGTAACTTGCTAATATTGTATCACACCATGTGCCCCTATGTTTGTTGGGAAGGATCTAACCGGGGGAAAAGTAAAACTTTGTCATTTGAGAGGTGGACCTTGTACAATACATCGTTTAATTGAGAATATAATAAGTTTCGAGTAGATTATATCACCTATATATTAGGATGGAGAAGGCAGTCTACATGTCAGACGCTCACCTGTAATTACGAGGAAGGATGACAGAAACATTTCCTTTAAAATACCAAGCTTCCTTTTACCAGGGTATTAGATATGTAACAAAAATATAATACTCCCTCTGTTCCATATTCAACGTCATGCTTTCTTTTATTGGGAAATTCCAAATGAATGTCATTTTTCTAAACCATTGAAATATTTACTCCTAAAGACTGTATTGACCTTGCAAAAAAGATGGAGTACTTGATTAGTTGATTGAGTATGTCCTAGTTAGTAAAGAGTTATTTGCTTTGTAAATTGGGTTATACTTGCAATAAGCTGGCCAATATTATTTTTCTAAAATTTGCCTATTAACCATTACACTGAAATTGGAACAGAGGGAATATCATTCATATGGTGAATTGGTGATCTGCCACACACAAACACAGAGAGAGGGAGGAAGGAACTCTTGATTTTGTGTGGCCATAAAAAATGGAAAAAAGAGAGAATAATCTAGCGCTAGACTGTTACGCACTAGAAGATAATAGCAAGGGCCAAGGGTAACTATATTGGGACAGCAGATTCTAAATTTCTAATACTCAATGACATATACAAATATCATTTCTGATTGTGGTATTACTATGCAGTATACTTTAGGTGATTAAGTCAATATATATGAAACCTAATAAAAGCTTTCAATTACTTAAATCCCTGTTATTTATCTAGCTTGTGGTAAACTGCTTCACTATTGTACACTTACAGAAGCGGACATTATGCTTCTAGCTTTACATCAATTTACAATTCATAAATATGTGATCTAATTTTATCTATCTAGAGAAAAGTATGTGAACTGATATGATTAAATCCCTGGTAGGTGTGATAGTAAAACCAGTATAAAAGTACATGCTATATTCCCCAATACTAGGGTCATCACGGATCGCATTCTGCACATCCTTCATTATTATCATAATTTGCGTGTCCTGAAATTGCAGGTACCAGGAAATTCTTACAGACCCTAGTTACGCTGGCCAATTTGTCTTGATGACAAACCCCCATATTGGCAATACTGGTGTTAATTTTGGTGAGTAGTATTTCTCTCATATGCTTAAAGATTTTTATCCAAGACAGTTTGTGTAATTGGAATAACTCAATAAGGATGCCCTCTGTGGCAGATGACGAAGAATCTCAACAATGCTTCCTTGCTGGTTTAGTAATCCGAAGTTTGAGTATCAGGTATGTTGCTTTCTACCACCACCATCAGTGCTTTTCAGAACTGAGTTTGGTTGATATTTTGCCTCTCAAGCATCTTTTGTGTAATTATATAGTTTAGTAATTATTTTCTATGCTCTACAGTACTTCTAATTGGAGATGTACCGAAACACTTCGTGACTATTTGGCAAAAAGGAACATCATGGGAATATGTGAGTTATATTTACATCATCAGCTTTCTTGCTAATGTTTTTGTCAGCAAAGCATTTCTTAGCTTTGTCCTCTAGATAGTATTTAACCTCACTTTGCTTTTCCAATTGTTTCATTATGCAACAGATGATGTTGACACACGTGCAATTACACGTAGATTGAGACAAGATGGAAGCCTAATTGGTGTGCTTAGCACAGAAGATTCAAAAACAGATGAGGAACTTTTGGAAGTGTCTCGTACATGGGACATTGTTGGTAGAACCTCATATAACTTTTGAAAGTTATATTAGAATATTGGTAGATTGCAATCGGTAATAACTATGTTTTGTTGATATAATGTTTCAGGAGTGGATTTAATAAGTGGTGTTTCCTGCAAGGCCCCTTACGAATGGGTTGATAAGACGGATACAGAGTGGGATTTTAATTCCAGTGGTAGAGATGGAGAGACTTTCCATGTTCGTATTAGATTGAATATGTACTGAATTACAAAAAACATATTTGCTATTCTAATATATACTCATTTTTTATCTTTTTACAAGTGAAGGTTGTTGCATATGATTATGGTATCAAACATAATATACTGAGGCGCTTGGCATCTTATGGGTGTAAGATAACAGTTGTCCCTTCAACATGGCCAGCATCTGAAACTCTAAATATGAAACCAGATGGAGTATTTCTCAGCAATGGCCCTGGTGACCCATCTGCAGTTCCTTATGCTGTTGAATCAGTCAAGGAAATAATTGGAAAGGTTCCTGTTTTTGGGATTTGCATGGGCCATCAGATGCTTGGCCAGGCATTGGGTGGTAAAACCTATAAAATGAAGTTTGGTCACCATGGAGGAAATCATCCTGTTCGTAACCTTCGTACTGGCTGCGTTGAGATAAGTGCTCAGGTGTGCTCATTAACTAACACTTGTCAATAACCTTGTATGACTTTCCAATTTGCACACAACTCCACCTAAGTTTTCCAAGTTTTCTGCTTTCAGATCCTTTTGGTTATTTATAGCCTTAAACATACTCCGTCTTTTAGCTAATTTCGTGATGTTCAATGATGCTGACCTCCCATTTGTTTGTTTTATATCATCTCAATTTCCTTGTCTGACAGAATCACAACTATGCTGTTGACCCTGCATCACTTCCCAATGGTGTGGAAGTCACTCATGTAAATCTCAATGATGGAAGCTGTGCTGGTCTTGCCTTCCCTCAACGAAAGCTCATGTCTCTTCAGTACCATCCTGAAGCATCTCCAGGGCCTCATGATTCCGATCCTGGTAATTGATCATTTAATCTCTTTCTCTTGAACCTACATATAATACCAAGGCGTTGCACATTAGATAATGCATTTACTGCCTTCTCAAAGTATTTTATTGCAATATATAAACAAGAACAATGGAACTGAACGTGAAAGTTAAGGTATATGGAAGTGATCATTCCTTTAAGGGCTTTTGCTGTCAAATGTAGGTGTATAGGGTCATCTGGGTACAAACTTTTAGCATTATTTGCACAGTTGCTGCACTCTTTAAATTAAATTAGCATGTGCCTTTACTACTCTAGGTAATGGCATTTCCCCTTTCAATATAGACTATAAATATATGTAATACATAGTAATACCAGTACAATAATAGAAACGACATCTGCTATATAAAACATAGTGGATATATGCAAGTCAAACAAAGTTGAATAAATGGCATTAATCTTTTCCCAGTTGAAAGAGGGGCCTTTGCTTATATTTTATTTACATATTATCTTGATCCAAAAGCTAATGAAAGCTAATCTTGTTGCAGTCTTTGGGGAGTTTATACAGCTGATGAAGCAAGAAAAACATAATCTGTGAGCAGAATCTGCTCTGTACTAATGCATTGGTCAACTGGGATGTACTGGTGGTTGCAATAGTTTGGTTCTTTGGTTGGGCTAAAGAGATGAATGATGATGATGATGATAATAATAATTGATAATGATGTTGTGGAGTGCAGTTCACTAAGTTAATTCAATCACTCGGTGTTTTGGTAGTTGAAGTTGAAAATGTCAGTCAGCATCTACCTTTTTTCCCAGTATGATCACATGGTCTACCATATAGAGAACTTTTTGTAATGTTTTTGTTGAATTTGGTAATATTGTGGGTAGGATTGGTTGTTTGGCTTAAGTTCCAGCACTGAAGCTGTTGATGAATTTGTTCAACTGTTATGAATATAAGCTAGAACTCAGTATAAAGGATTTTATGAATTCTCTGTTGAGCAGTTGTCAAATTGAGCTCCTTCGACTCTACTAAATCAATCCTCATCATGAATGACCTTAATTTATGATGAATGACCATTTTCAGAGTCCCATTTCCCTCATCAGTCAATTTAATACTCTGAAACTTCTCATGAAAGACAATTGTCAAGTCAATATAAAATAAATATCATGTAATTTATGAGTGTATCAATGGACCTTCCAGTGCCATGGATCATGTTTCTGAGGGGAAAACAATTGTTGCTTAAGATGCAACTTATGTGCCAGTAGCAAAATTGCAATCTAAAATTTCAAAAGAGATTGTGCAAGCTTTTTACATATTGTACTGCTAATTTCCAAACTGTTCACAATATCCAATCCTTTTTATATATTCTTTCCACTTTAAATGCATCAAAGCTTTTTAAAAAAATTATAAGTTCAAAAAAGAAAATCTATATATTTACAAAATTAATATTTCTACAACTAAAAAAATGTTAGTTTCACAAACTTCTCCTTACGAATGAATAAGTATGATCCACTCTCATATAAGAAAATACCTTATAAAATTAACATTTTCACTTATAAAAATATCAATTATCTATATTTACCAATAAAATATATCCATCCAATACAACTTTTAAAGATTTGTTAATGTTCAAGAGAACTATTAGATTAGATAAAACAAATATATGCAACCAATTTTCAAACCAGATAAGAAATAATGGATAACTTCATATTAAAAAATGAACTGGCTCAACTTCTTCAATAAAAGATCTTCACAACCCATTTTCAAATTTCAGTACAATTTTCTTTTGATTTCTTCAAATCTCCAGGAAAATAGAAAGACATTTTACCCATTCCTACACTAGACACTAAAAACTGAGATATGCTAAATTTTCAACCGCTACATTTCATTAAAGTTCTGAGCATGACAACAAATACACAATCAGATAAATCAGATCTAAGCCCTTTCTCCCCTAATCCTCCTGGCAAGCTGAATATCCTTGGGCATAATTGTGACCCTCTTAGCATGAATGGCACACAAATTGGTATCCTCAAACAAACCCACCAAATACGCCTCAGCCGCCTCTTGTAGCGCTGCCACAGCGCTGCTCTGGAACCTCAAATCAGTCTTGAAATCCTGAGCAATCTCACGAACCAGACGCTGAAAAGGCAGCTTACGGATCAAAAGCTCGGTACTTTTCTGGTACTTCCTTATCTCCCTGAGGGCAACCGTGCCGGGACGGAAACGGTGAGGCTTCTTCACTCCTCCGGTGGCCG